>OY750784.1:135000-1495833 GCA_963556745.1 Catoptria pinella | reverse complement strand
AAACGATATACTTATTTGTAAAATATCGTTCCTTCTGATAAAGCTGATAAGTTTTTTGCGCCAATTTTTCTTGTCAGCTAAAAGACGTCGTAAGGGTGGTAGGGTAAAAGAATTGACGATTAAAAAATGCTTATTATGTGAGCTTATTTGAATAAAGAATTTTTCAATTTCAATTATGCTGTCTAAGGCTGAGCCAAACACTCAAAAGAAGCCCTTTTTTTAGGACAACAAACAACTGAACAAGGAGATTACATACACATAGCACATTAATCGGCTCTTTAAGTATATGTATAGTCAACACCGTTATCCACAAATATCTCTTTTAGGCCAATAACGTATTATCTGAGTGAGACCCAAAACTAAATAAAAATTATAATGTAGAGGTTTGTATTTTTTTGCATAAACATTTAACACAAATAATAATAGAGGACGAAAAGCCTTGTAATAAAATAATTTTTTCTTTATAAAAAATATTAAAATAAAGCTTACCTTCTCCCACAGAGCGCGTGGCGGGGCTTCCCAGGCCAAACCTGTTCCTCAACTTATGTATCAGTCCTGGAGACCTCGTGGAGTTCACACTCGGTGAGAGTGGGTCCAGTGTTTCAGCCATGTCTTCAGGCTTCGTCGCTGTAACAATCACTAAGTTTAGTTTATAAATTATGAACTTTCATAGATATTCATTTATAGTTCTTCTATCTCACGAAAACCGATTTTCCTATGAATGTGTTAGATGTGCACATGCACATTGTTTTAGTGTGCGAGCCGACGCGCTTTCGTGAGATAAAACAACTCTAACTGCATTTACAACTGTGGTTGGCCAAACTTTTAAGTAGAAGTAAATAAAGAGTTAAGAAAATGTTTAATCATATACTCATATGATTTAGTTAAACAATTCATAGTTACTTTAACTGTAGGTACTGTGATATTTATTTGTACAATGTACACACGACGGCACCTCGGACTATACATGTTGACCTCGAGACCGCCTTTATGCCCTACGTAATAAAATCTGTTTTCACAGTTTAACTGTATTACCTGACGTGCTGTCGTGTGTACAATTTATTTTACCTTAAGTATGAAATGAAAACCAACATTGATGACCTGTACCATTTGCTGTCAGTTTTATAATGGCAGTTTTTGTATTATTCCTCAAGCATTATACGCCTATGTATTTGAAAAATTGCATATAATCAAATTATTTGTGACTTATCAGAATCAGATTACTAAAGATTGAAATCAAAAGTTAATTTCTATCAGGGTCAGAGATTTAAGTATTTTACTCAATAATAGTGATAGGCCAAATCAGGCCGACTCGAGTATGTACCTACTGACTCAAATACCTTTTTAGTACTCGCATACTCGAGTACTGAAAATGCATTATTCGGATATGTTATATATTAGAATTCATAGTAGGTAAGTAGATACCAGCAGGTTATCTTGTTGTTTAATAAGATTAATACATGATGGTACTTGTGATTCATTTACACCTACTGTGACAATAGTTTGCTTCTAAGCTCAATAAATGTTTTCATGGCCATAACAATGGTGACTCAGAATAATTCAGGAACAGTGAACTTTCGTGAATTTGTTCCTAAAAGTGATTTGTGATCCATTAAAATATAGTTATAAAGCCAATGGAATCTACACAGATTCTGTGCAAAGGGCTAATTTTTACACTGTTTGTGGTGAACAAGTATTTTAAATGCTTCTTGCACTAATTACACCCTGAAAATCAAATGAAGTGACTTTCATTGAAATTGAACATATTCTAACTAAACATTAGTCCCAAACAAGATAACCTACTGGTACCTACATATAACCTACTATGAACGCAACACATAACAGAATACTAAGTACTTGAACAGAGAATTTGACTTAATACTTTCTAAAATTATTTGAATACCAAAGGAGGTTGACAATCAGTTGTAATGATAATTGAATTGTTTATAATGTATGTAAAACCAGTGTAATTATGTGTGGTTATACTTACTTAGTGAACTATTATGTGGAACAATTCAATTTCATGTTTCACTGGGTGCCAAAATAGTATTCCAGTCAAATTGAGTATTCAAATACTAGTCTCAGTACTTACTCGCATACCCAATGCAAGTGTCTGGACTCGAATACTGACTTGAATATTTTTAAAACAAATACTAAGATACTCAAATAGCAAAAATACCCGACTCAACCCATCACTACTCAATAATTAATAATGCATTTTGTTTCAATAATCTTTTAGTGAATAAAGTATTTATTAAACAGGAGTTTATGATTATTTCAGTTTCATTTAGCATGTATTAACTGCACTTAATATACTTTGCTCTTATATCAAACTCATAATGTTATCAATGCAACAATTATTCATTGTTTTCAAAAGACCATTAATCATGTTATGGTTCAATAAAATACACTGAAGTCTAAAAAACTGTTTAGAAAATAATACAGGCCTAGTTTTTTTAAAGACAAAAAGTCAAAAATTACTGCAACTTACTTACACAAATGTATGTCTCCCATTGATTTTTCCAATCACTTATTTACAGTTACACCATCCACAACAAATTCACAGTGACATTTACACAATTATAAAAGCTAATTACCACTTGCACAGTAAATATTTATTAGATTGCAATTAGACAGACTGCTAGCAGATAATGACTACACAACATGACCTAAAACAATAACGATGACCTCACAACAAACGGTCGGAGAGTCAGGTTCAAACACCCAACATAATTTAAAAGACACGAAAGATTGTTAAAACTTGCTCTTCAAAAGTACGTTGGAACCACAATATATATACGGACAAGGTATTGTACAAAATATGGTTCTAATGCATAAAACTAGAAGGCATCAAGGCAAATTAGCGACTGGGGGATATGAATGAATCACGTTTATAGCACGTAAACAAAAAATGGTACAATTGGTACATACTCACTGCTTTTATGGGAAGCGTACGTACTACTGGCGGTCAATAGTGTTAGGCAATAGTACTGAAGTTCATCAGTTTTAAATCATTTTTATACAATTCCAGAATGCACGTTATCTTTAAACAATTTCGTGGCAATTTTATTAATTTACTTAGTTGTGTTTTCGAAGTGTTTTCTGTTTTTTTTTTTCTTGAAAATAATCACAGACTGTGACTGACATTGACATTTGTAGTTGACAGCTGCAAGCTACTGTCAATTATTTTTTTTACCTGTCCGAATCGTACAGTATACAGTTTAGAACCAACTTTGTATTCCGAACTTGAGGTGAGCAACTTCTCCGGTATTAAAATATGCTGAAACGCCACATAAACGGTGCGATATTTATACCGCCCTATGGGAAAAATGCGTGTTGGCTACATTAAGGTTTCAACGCAACATCTACGCGTAGTAGGTAGGCACACATCTCACTGCCAGATTTTTGGCTATAAAAATTGCATGTTTGGGAGGTAAAAATAAAAACAACAATAAAATCTTATTATTTATTTCATCTTACAAAGATTGAATTACTCTCATAATTTGCGAGTGTTTCAACCCCTGGCCTTATACTTACTTAAGATTAATTAGAAATATTCTTAAAATTATACATTTGGACTATATTCTATCCAATGACTCCAACATAATGATGCTGTTTCCTCTGATAACCTGAAAAAAATTGAAACCAAAGTCAATACACAGGTTTTATAATAACCTGTAATGCTTTTTAGTTGTATGGGAAACTGCAAAGTGACAACCCTAATCGCAAATAAACTATTGTTTTCGATAATCTATCCTATTAATGGGCAAAAGCAAAACACTATTTAGGTCTATGGTTGCCACTACGCAGTTTATCAAGAAAATATTATTCTTTTCAAAAAGGTGGAGGTTTTCAGTGTTTATAATAATTTTCCAGGGTTGTATGTTTGGAAGGTATCTTATCTACCCTATTCAGCTTTAGGGGTATTATTGTAATACACTGTACAATATTTACTGTTCCGATTCCAAAATAAGTAGATAAAGCACTTGTGTCATAGAAATAAGAACCAACAAATCATGTATATTATATTATATGATGTGATAGTTGATGACAATTAATCATAATAATGATAGTATCATAGGGGGGTAGCATAAAGAAACAGGTTACCAGTGCAGGTGAGTCTGTGCGGGTCGGTACCAATCAGTGCAGGTATAATATTCCGCACAAACTCACCTGAACAGGAATCATGTTTATCTATGTAAGCACCCATACTCTCTACGACCTTTCTCTCTCTCTCTCTCTCTCTCTATGACCCTAAAAGACATGCTATTTATTTTTATTAGTTTTCTTGATTTTCTAATAATAGAGTCAATTCAGCCCTCAGAAACATGATAAATCGCTATAATATCACGTTTCGGTCATCATGCTAGGCAGGCAGGCAGGCCTCTGAACATTGAAGTACTTTATCACACCAACCACATGTTCAGAAAGTTGTTATAATTATGTATACATGATGAGACACAGTCCTAAAGTGACCGCTATTCCTGAGGCCGACTATTATAGATATATGTCCTTACCACCATGCCAATGTTGTTGCGCTGTCCATCTTTGGTCTCTTCTACGGACTCGTCTAACACGAGATTCATGAAAGGGTCAAAACCTCGCAGGACCCCCGTTACTGCGCGCCCTGCATTGAGTTTGAGGGACAGCTTCTTGTCCATGAATCTGCAACACAAGAAATTTAAATTATGAAGACTGTCATGCTTAATAGTAAGGAGTAAAAGCATTGAAGCAATGATTAAAAAAAGCTAGTTTTCCCAATCTACTCAGTAATCATCAAAGCTCTTCATAGCTACTCATTTTGAGAAGAGTATGACTTGTCTACATTTGGATAACCTCAATATAAATATTGAAGCAACTTAGTATATAACCGTACGAAAAGGGTCTTAAAGAAAACTTGCAAACTTTAACTATTTTTCAACATAATATCAACTTTTAATAAAAGTATTCAAAGTAAATGCATGTAAAATATAAAAAAATGTTTATAGGTTAATTGTTGACATTTGTGTAAATACTTCATTTACTTACTTTTTCAATTCTGGAGGATGAGCTTTTGACATTTTTAAACAGTTATATTTTTACTCTAACCTTTAAAATAGATATAAATTAATAAAGCTTAAATGTGAGACAACGATAACGGCTTTGTTTTCACGCGCAACGCACCACAGATGAGAGATCAACAATCAGATTAAACACAGACTATTATTTATAAAATGAATCAGGTGCTGCCAACGACTTAACTAGCTTTCCACCAAATCTATTACAATCACACTATATGTCTGTTTCCTTACTAATCCTATGTCATTACGTCTTCTAAACTTAAATCGCAATTTTAAATTATGTTGTCTTATTAAATTAAATTGACATTACTAATTAACAATTTCTTTCGTATTCTATGCGTGAAAAAACATTTGTTGTATTTTATAAATGATTACTTGATTATAGAGTTGGGTGAAGTTTGTTTACCAAATAAGACAAATAAGGATAAACAGACTTATAGTTTGTACATCTACTAACAACACACAACAAAAACATTTAAATACTTTTGGGAGCTCCATACGAATGAGATTTTATGTTGATTCTAATCAACTTATGATTTGAATTGGCTGGCTGATAAGAATCAGTTTTTTTTATTTTGTACTTATTTTTTGTAAAGTATGGTTTTGTTGTTTATTTTACACTTGGCTCCATACTTTAAATATATCTTCCTATAAATGAAATAAATGGATTTGAAGAATTCTAATCGTCATTAAATTTAATTTAAATCATTTACGACAGTTTAAATAATTGATTGATTCAACCTATCGATTAAATTCAAACAACTTCCGGGTGTTTCGAATCGATTACAGGTTTTTTTTGATGCGTTCCCATTAGGTACGTAAAATTAACATAAATATATCTTAATCAGCGTAAAATAAAATAATAATATTTTTAGGGGGGACTCCGTGAATAGAGTATTGTCTTAGGAAATGGAATAGTGTTACTTACACAGAAAAATTATACTGAAAAATAAAGAAAAATATGATTCAAATATGTTAGTGGACTTAATGGCCGTCGTTCCAGTTAAGAGATATATTCTGATTTTTTTGTATTCCACTAGACAACCCACTAACCACTAAAAGTAATTTTTCGCCACTTAATTGAGACTGTCCAATCCACCAGTTTTAGTGGAAAATCCACCAAGCTGGCAGCACTGACGTAAAGTGACAGTAACGTAGTTAATACCCCAGAAATTAAAAATCGTTTTTATTATTAGGTACATACTATCAAAATTAACGTCCTTTTGATGACAAACCCTAATGAATACAAAATTATCTTAATCACGTGTAAAACAACACAATTTCAATTAAAAAGTTTTTTTTTTCGCAACTGTTATTGAACGAATTCAGGTGCTTTTAATGTAGCCAGAAGCGAATAATATTAAAACATAATTCTAATAATCGACCAAGGGTTGTTAAAGTATTAAAACAACATAGTACACAATTAAAAATACAAAATTGTGCAAACTGATGGGCAATACATAAAATACGTAAGCTAGAAACATAAATTTAAGTTGTTGCCACAGATAAAAATCCATTATCACAATATATCACTACCTATTTGAGAAGATATTAATATAGTACTAAGCGTGTGCTATGTTGTATGTTGTTAATAGCAGTAGGGTTATAGTCATTCCTTTTATCACTTTATCTACGTAGGTACCTATGTATAGTCAACAATAGCAACAAGTAGACAGCTGGGAGGATGGATGCTGTCGTGATAAATCTCATTTACTTTTAAAATTCTGTTTTCTCGTATAAATATGGTTTAATAGTTTTATATCTACATTTATAGTGAAAAGTTTGTGTTTGTGTTTCTCTTCCAAAAATGGATGAATCGGGGATTGACATGGGTTACGACCTGGCTTCTCTTCTGACAAATGATTTCTCCGTTGATCAGAAACTCTTGGATGAAATGTCAGCAGCTCAACAGCATCAAGAGTTCATGTTTTATGAACTCAAGTCGAAAGCAGTTCCAGCGACAGAAAGGTATGTTTTTGTAACATGAAAACAATGATAAATACCTAGTTAGTGAACACTTGCGTTAGTAAATGTGCTTGGCGAATATTTTTAGCACATTATTAGGAATAATTTCTCCGAAGCTGCGACCCTGAAAACTGGACTTGGCAAAGAACCCAGTTTGACTACCTTGTTTATGTTCATATCCCGTTTCGTTAGCATTCTTTCGTTGGACAGTTTTGGGTTAACTCTTTCAATTGATTGTGATTGTGATGCGAGACGCCTGGTTTAATTAGTACTTACATATTACTTTTTTTATTTATGTACGTAATTTATCACTTGTTTGCTTTTATTTATTTAAAGTGTTATCGCGTTGAAGCGGAACGAAACGAACTTCTTCGACGAATTCCTTTTCGATCAAATTCAAATCAAAACGATATAATCTGTGTTTTCTTTCCCGCGCTTTTTTATTTTACAGCTAATGTTGTATTTTGTATTGGGAGTTTTATTAAAAATTTAATTGTCACAGCTGTATACAACCAGAATTAGGGCAAAACAAAGGGAAGCTTCAATGATTATGTGCAGTTTTGTAGAATAAAATTTACTTTCAAAATTGACCTCAATTTTGACGTGTCTGTCTAGCTAGAGTACTTAACCTATTCGGAGTCGATAGTAGAATTTCGTGTAATTAGTAATACCTACTCGAAAATCTAATTGTCACACCTTTTATCACATGTTAATCGATACCTAATTGGTTTTATTATGGTGTTACTAACTATTACTAGCAGACTCAGTGAGCTGGTAGACCTCGCGTTTGACGTTAAAAAGCAGCTTAGCTGAAATTGTATGTTTAAATTAATCTAATAGATACTATGACATGTGCTGTTTAGTAGGTATTATTTTATTATATTATTATAATATATCTATTTGAAGCCATGGAGCTAATAGCTTTGAACATTTTTCGGAATGGCTGAAATATGTTTTCAGCCATTTACAGAACAGTGGTAGGTACAGCTGGAACATACGAAACCATTTTTGCCCAAGCTGAAGCGGAGACGCTAATTCGCGCGCGCTTGGTCAAAAAGGTTCATACATAGTGATTTATTGCCATCAAAAAAAAATTGTTAAACTATTTAGATAAGTAGGAAGGTAGTGAACATCTTAATAACATTTTACTTAACGCCTTCGTCTAGGTTCGTTTGTATTTAGATAATTAATTTAAGCGCATAGTCTGCACACTAGCGCGCCATTAGATTTTTTTTTAAATTTATTTCCAGAAGTTACATAATTTGGTGTATCATATCATTTACAAAGTCTTTCACACTAGGCTGTGCCTGTCCTGTGGAAGTCTTTATTACGATTAACTGATGTATCGAAAACTAATTTAAGATACTATTGTTATTCAGAAGAATTGATCCTTTTCATTGACCTTATTGATTGGTATTATTATAAGGTACGGTATGGTACGGGATGTTTTTTTTTTGTTTTTAGCCCATTCAATTCCCGGCTGAGTAACATTAATTTAGGTTAGTATCCTGTATAATGGACTGTTATGTTTGATGTTGATGACTCCCATTAACGATTAAATAAATAAATATTTGACAACATCACATACATTGCTCCGATTCCAAAGTAAGTAGCTAAAGCACTTGTGTTATGGAAATCAGAGATAATGGTGGTATCACAAACATATAGCTAATATAGAAAAGTTAGTTTTCTAAATTGACCCAACCGGGGATCGAACCCGGGACCTTGAAAACCGGTGTACAAAGCCACTCGACCACAGAGGTCGTCAATACATTGCAATCATTAATAATTAAGATGTCTCTTGTCGTGAGACCTCCGATCTGTTATCTTTTATTAAATTACCTTTATCAATATATGCATTGAATTTAATGGGAAAGCAACGTTGATAAGCAACAAGAATTAGTTTAAATCAGATGCTCGAATTAATACAAAAATAATAAATAAATAAATGCCTGGACAATTTCACACAGCGCCATCTAGCCCCAAACTAAGCAAAGCTTTTAATATGGGTGCTAAACAACTGATATACTACTTTATATACTTTTTAAATATATACTTATTATACATATATTAATATAATGAAAGTAGTAGGTAATTATTTAAAGAATATCATCAACATGGTGAATATTTTGAAATAGAAATAGAAATTGAAAGACTGTAATTCAATCAATATTCTGTAGTTTTTAATCAGCATAGCAATGTAAGTGGAACGCATTCAAATATAATTAGGTTTTAAAAAGCAGATGTTTTGCTTTTGATGGGATCTGTCTGTATCATTATTATTACAGTGTTTCTTAACCTTTCTTCTCTCAACTTCAACTGTTATACATTGTTACATTAATCGCAGTGTATAAGGCTTAAATACTATTATAATTTGAATTAACTATTCATAAATAAAAAATACTCAGAGCTAGTAAGTATTGATGATCTCACAGCGGATTCGGATTCGAAGTTTAGAATGAGGTCTTACAGAATCACACTGCAGCTCATGAAACATAAAGTAGCACTCATGCATCGCCAGTTTATTTGAAGGAATCATTTAAAGTTATTGAAACCAACCAATGGCGATCGTTTATGTCATCATCCATGCGAAATTTTAAGTGGCTGCACGCGGGATATCATCTATGACACAATGCCATCTTAAAGCATTTATTCAGTCTAGCTAAGCTGTTACAAGCACTTGTGAATGTTCAAAGAAATAACGCCATTAGTTCGCAAACCCTTAAGCAAGATATTGTATCAAGTGAGTACGGTCGCATCAGGCTCGAGCCTACGTACTCACTTGATACTGTATCAGATACATTACGTGATACACCTCTAAGTGAGTATCCAGCTTGAGCGGGAGACCTTGTGACGAAAATAACCGGCAAGAATTGACGACCTCCGTGGTAGAGTGGCTTTGTACACCGGTTTTCAAGCCGGGTTTGATCCCCGGTTGGGTCAATTTAGAAAACCAAGAGGCTCACGTCTGGGTGTTTGTGATACCACCGTTATGTCTGATTTCCATAACACAAGTGCTTTAGCTACTTACTTTGGAATCGGAGCAATGTATGTGATGTTGTCATATATTTATTATTATTATTTATTATATTTATTAAGAAACTCGTCAACGGCTACTTTTTTCTCCCTACATATTCCATACAGAGTCGTCAAATTGAAAAATTACCTCAGCATGTAAAGTGTGGTCATTTTCAATCACATCACTAAAAAAATTTACATACAACAATGGGTAAGTATTAAAATTAATTAACTATCTACATATCCGTTACGTAATTATGAGAGCAATTAACTTTCAACTAAGTAGATGAGAAATCACTGTCTATACTTACTTGAAAATGCATGCATACCTAAGACTTTATGTTGTGCGACTTGCAATTCATTGGACATCCAAGTTAACATTTAATAAATGCAATTCTTACAATTCAATAGACCAATTGCCATTGGCAGCACCCGTTCACGAGCATGACGCATGAACCAGCCATCGCTTCGCTCAACCATATTTGAGGGAACGTAACGACCCGCCTAACACGACTTCACCGCAGAAAAGATTAAAGAGAGCATGACATACTTAGGCTAGCTACCCAATTACCCATGTTAAGGCATCGAATTATGATATCCATGGTGTGACTTGCGCGATGTTCATCCATTTCTATTGCAGTGACCACACTTTCAGCTACGAAAGAAGATTTAAGTATTATCCACTTTTTTAACATGGTTAAGAAAATCCTTACTAATATTATAAATGTTAAAGTCCGTTTGTTTGTTTGTTACGCCTTCACGTCTTAACTACTGAACCGATCATCATGCATACACTTTGTCAGGGGTCCAGAGAAGGACATAGGGTACCTTTCATCACGAAAAAAAGAATTGTTCCCGAGGGCTAGTAAGAAAATATTTTTTCACAACCAGATGAAAAAGATCGATTTCGATTTCATAAATAAATACGTCACTTCTGAGTTTCTGACGACACATAAATCATTGTATAGGTAAGTGAAGCGATAATAATTTTAATGAGGTTTACTAAGCGGAGACAGCTTGTCATTGATATCTATAAATAAGTTATAAGTACAAGTATTATGTCACAGTAGAGCTATTTACACACTACACAATTACCACGTTTCAAACCTTTGCGTAAAGTCTTTTTTAATTCGTATTCGATTCGCTAAAAGGTTTTTAAAGGTTTTAATTAAGCGTAAAACCCTACGACAACCTTAATCTAGTTTTAGATTATAAAAAATCCAAAATACCTAACCAAATAAAAATTAACGCGACTAACAGTTTTGTATGTTAAAATGTGATTGGCATTTATTATTAATTGGTTTAGTATTTTGGATTTATTATTTGATAACATCACAAGAAGAGTTAATTATGCTCAAATTGCAAATCTTTTTGGTATTACGTTTGTATGGGAAGCTCACTGTTCGCCGGACTCTTAAGAGGAAACACCACGGTCGATAGAATTGAAAAACTCCTATAGAAAGTTGACAAAATCAACGTTTCGTAGTCCCCTGTTATCTCTTCCAAAACTAAACTAATTTAAATACTTTTTACGTAAAAAAATAAAGAAAGAATTGGCTATGTTCCTATGTTTTGCTTTTTTATCTTAACAATTGCATTTTTTAGGTTTTTGGAGATTAATATCTCTTTTAATAATTATTTTATGAAAAAAAAGAAAACATAGGAAACCAGCCATTCCTTTAAATTTAAATAAAAAAAAAATATAAGAAACAGGGGACTACCAAACGTTAATTTTGTCAACTTTCTATAGGAATATTTCAATTCTCTCGACCGTGGTGATTCCTCTAAGTAAGAGATATTGTTCATTATTTTTGTTGTCAACTTATTTTGGAGTTGATTACACTTTATCTACGATAGACGTAACTTGAACACGATATTATTATATTTTTATGACTAAACTTACTCAACAGTGTTTGAAATAAGATTACATTTGTCATATTCTTATCATATCATCCCATGATGCAGTGTCGTGGTCTCCTTGTGAAGCAAATAAGATCGTTTTTTTCTTCACTAGCGAATAAATATGTCATATTATTCTTACGTGTTGAGTGGTCACATGTTTTATGAGAAGATCAAATACTGACAGGTAGAAAAATAGACTATTTACACATTGAAAAATATTGGATGGAAAATATTAAATCAGAACAGACAAAAACACCCTCTCTTATTTTGATTGATAAGTAATGTAGGTACACCCACCTACATGAGTATCCTACTTTTTTATCATAATATTACCTATACATATTATACAAGGTGTTACAAAAATACCCCTAATGCCGAATATGGTATATAGGGACCATCAAACTGATCAACTTTTACTATGGGACCGACTCTGAAATCGCGAAAAAAAATCAGCTGTATCATACAAAAATTAAAATCGAAAATATCAAAATGTATGAAACAGCTGATTTTTTTTTTCGCGATTTCAGAGTTGGCCCCATAGTAAAAGTTGTTCAGTTTGATGGTCCCTATATACCACTCAATCACGCTTTAATGGCTGAACGAAATGGGCTGAAAAGCCATCGGTCATTTATGTATGAAGACTGGCATACCTACCTGTCCGCCATTTTGAAAAAAGTCGGTTTTGGAGGCCTGTGATAAAAGTGGTGTCAATCGATAGAATAAATAATTACAAACAAAAAGTAATAAGTAAAAAAATCTCGTAAGTGATATACTTACTGAGATATTTGAGTTTAAAGTTGAAAAACAAAATCTGACATTTTCTGGATTAATCAATAAAATAAGTCATTACAAACAAAAAGTAATCAGAAAAAAATCTCGCAAGTGATATACTTACTGAGATATTCGAGTTTGAATTTAATAAACAAAATCATATTCTGGATTTAGTGGTTATATCGTTGCAGATTGTTGTTAAGCTATTTTATGTATGTAGGAAGCGTCCATGACTCAGCTGACGAAGTGTGCTCCAGTTATTCTATGTATTGGTATTGGTATAGGTGATGGGCACTTTTCTCCACATTTAGACCAATTTGGTCCGTTATGCATGAAACCTCATAGCATCAGTATGGCTAATCGAGCCATCCCAGCTCCTTCCAGAAGCGCAGAAGCCTCCTGGGGCGTTCACAGGCTTCTAGGAGCGAACTCACACCTCTGTGAGGATTTCTGCTTGTTGTGTGGCCAGCCCCATGTACTCCAGGATCGCGTGGGCGGCTGTTTCTTTTGCTTCCAGGCATCCCCTGTATAGAGGACTGTCTGTCGCATTCATGATGAATAGTTGTCGGTTTAAAACTAAGTGACCTGTAAGTGTACCTACAACTATCCGGAGGTCTGGGCGATTGAGGCTGAGCAGCCTGCGGGTCACACGCGGCGAAACTGCAGTCATCGCAATCTTATACTGTCTACAGCTTGTTAGATCTACCCAACGAGTATTGTGTGCAGCACTAGTTCGTTGTCCTACCCATGAGCGTAATTGGCTGAACGGGAGTGGCAGAATGGGTATGGGTCCTGCCACTGTTGTGGAAGATCTCATTCTAGCCAGCTCATCGGCGGCGTCGTTCCCGTGTGATCCACTATGCCCTTTAATCCATTGTAGGATAACTTCGTTGTTGGATGCCAAATGATCCAAAACTTGGTGACATTCGTAGACGATACTGGAGTTGATCGTGTTGGCTTCCAGTGCTGTTAGGACGGCGGCCACGCTATCAGTCAGTATGCGGATGTTTAGTCCCTTCATACCTCTAGACAGGGCCGTAGTAGCGGCGTTTATTATTGCAACACATTCGCATTGAAATAACGAACTGTGTTGGCCTAGCGCTAGTGATATCTTGATGTTTAGGTCTTGTGAGAATATTCCAGCTCCAGTTCCAGTCCCCATTTTGGAACCGTCCGTATAAATTCGGACTTCATGTATGCCAGAGTAATCTCAGTCGCTTTCAAATAACTGTATTTGGTATTTCTTTTGGAAAATATTAAATATTGCTTGGGGATCCCGTCCCATGGGGCAGCGATTAGTGACTCATGTTTCACTAAGTTATTCCACAATATGGAGTGCGGACCCTCTCGATTGTACCACAGACCCAGGTGTTTTAGCCTTATAGCAGCCATTGAGGCTTCTTGTTGTATAAACAGGGATAAGGGTGTTAGATCCATAGCTACTTCTAGGGCGGCTGTGGGGGTAGTTCGCATGCAGCCGGTTATAGCAGAGCATGCCCATCTTTGGAATTGCTGCAGCTTGTTGATGACGGTGCTTTGCTCTGTTTTGGACCACCAGGCAACGGCTCCGTATGTGATTATGGGACGTATAACAATTTTATACAGCCACATCGTTATTTTGGTGATAGTCCCCACCTTTTGCCGAGTAGTCTTTTACATTGGCTTCAGATGATGGTGGCTTTGTTTAGTTTTCCTTCAAGATGTCTGTTCCAGAGAAGCTTGCTGTCCAGTATCACACCTAGATACTTGACTTCCTTGCTAAGGGACAGACTGGTATTGATTGTAAGTTTAGGGAGTTTAAGATTTCCTAGACTTCGTTTGTTTGTGAACATGATCAGTTCCGTCTTTGCTGGGTTCACTGTTAGATTGTGTTTAGTGCACCACTGTTCGACGACCTTCAATGCAGACCTGAATTCAGTTATTCTATCAATTGATCTAAAAAAAATACTCATTTTGTTTTTCAACTTCAAACTTAAATATCACAGTAAGTATATCACTAACAAGATTTTTTTACTCATTAGTTTTTGTTTGTAATGACTTATTCTATCGATTGATTTAGAAAATGACAGATTTTTTTTTCAACTTTAAACTCAAATATCTCGGTAAGTATATCACTTACGAGATTTCTTTGCTTATTACTTTTTGTTTGTAATAACTTATTCTATCGATTGGCACTTTTATCACAGGCCTCCAAAACCGACTTTTTTCAAAATGGCGGACAGGTAGGTATGCCAAAAGCACATGATGCTCTTTGGGAACATATTTTTTATCCCGGTTTTTTGTTCCCGTGGGTTAATACATGTGGGACATTTGGCCACATTTATTTAATAAAATAAATCTGGTGGTCAACAACAATAGGAACGGGAACGGGAACGGGAACGGGAAAGGGATTGTCATATCTCTTGATCCAATTGGTTCTGAATTTTATAAACTAGCTTCCGGCCGCGACTTTCTCGCGATGCAACGCTCTTGGTAATCACCCAAGCCTGTAATCACGAAAAAACAGCTGATCGGATTTTGATGAAATTAAAACAGAATACTTTCTATCCTGGTCAAAGGTTCTCTATCGATTTTCTCCAATGTTCATGCGGACGAAGTCGCGGGCGGAAGTTAGGTATTTAATATCTCCTGTGATATCTACCTATGTGTTACCACTTCTTGGCTCTTACACCCATCAACGCCCTGAAAATGAGACACAATAGATATTCCATTGTTGTCTGGCCGCATTCAGCCGCTCGGGCATTAATGATTATAACTTCATTAAATTTCTCACTTTCAATTTCTAATTTGTTACTCAAATTTTATGAAATTTTTGAGCATGCAACTAGGTTGTATGCTAGTACTAATAATGACGTAATTAACTTTAATATTCTACTTATATCTTTGTCATTTTCTAGTGCCATAGAAACCCACGGTTTAGACCACGAATTATATAGTTATTGTACTTTAGACACCGAAATGACATTGCCGTTCTTCTTCTTCTATTTTTGTTATGGCAATCTACTTTCCTCTTGGAAGTAATTTTTGCCAGTGTCAAGTGTCAAATAGTTCAGTGGTAGATATTGTTTAATTTTTCATTAGAATGCGGGTGCATCGCATTCCAATGCTGCTTGGAGCATTTGGCACCAAGTATATCAAGACAGTTTACTCGGTTAGTTCTGTCGAGGAAGCCACCACTTCAATAAAAGTCTCAGCTTCACACAACCAAGATCGCGCCTATTTCAATTATCCCACATATTGTTCAGTTGCGTAGACACTTGTACCATATAACTGCACCAATTTTAAGACACAATATCCACTATGAATCAATTTGAAAATAATTAAAATAGACACCAAACCGAACTCGCAAAATGGCGCCAAAAACTCTCGACATTGCCGTTTTATGAAAACACAAATACTCTCTGGTAGTAGGTACACATGATACCATAGATCACCCTTTCTATTTGCTAGTTTTCCACGTAACGAAAAAGGTCGAATCACTGTTGCAAAAACCAATATCGACCGTGACGTGGTTTAATTGTTAGTTCTTGCTGCCTCGATATTGCCGAATTTTCAAGGTTTTTTAGTGTTGATTCAATAAGATTTATACTTACTTTACTACTTGCTTTGTATGTTTGGTTTATGTCACAGGTGTTTTCCGTGTCTTTGAATTAATTGTTTCCAGACTTTTATCAAGAATAAATATCCTAGATAACACTTGACGAACTAAACAACACACAAATGTGGCACCGACTAAGAAAAAAAAAGCGCTTAAAAAATTTTGAAATTCGAATATCCACATGAATTTATGTGAGTACAATTTACTAATCTTTCCAAATTCAACTTTAAATGGTAAAAAATAAAGTAGATAATACTTTGTTCAAAATAAGCGCCCCTTTTGAAAGTGAAATGTTATTTCGAGGTGCCTATTTTGAGACATCTAGGTTATTCTTAATCGAAGTTTTCAGATATAAAGGTGAAAGGAGTAACAAATTAGATGAATCTTTGAAATTTAATATAAATATAGTTACAAAAATACGATTTCGTGCTTTCGAGATTTTTTTATAACCTTAGGCTATAAAAAATCGACGATTAGTTTTAGAATTTACCGGTTTTGGTTAGTTTAAAGGTAATAAATCCCAAAGATAAAGTCAAGTACGAAGTAGGTACCTACTTACTTTATGATGTTGACATTATTGTTACCATTCGCTAAACGACAGAGGCCATCTTTTCAAACGACCACTCACTTTATGAATAGCTAAATATTTTTTCTGTATTATTCCTAATGCCGGTATATTCCATTGACTAAATAATGTTTTTTTTTAACCGACTTCAAAAAAAGGAGGAGGTTCTATGTTCGACTGTTTATTTGTTTTTTTAACCGACTTCAAAAAAAGGAGGAGGTTCTATGTTTTTTTTTTTATTTTTTTTTTTTTTTTTTTTATGTATGTCCACCGATAACTCGAAAACGGCTGAACCGATTGACATGATTCAAACGCCACTTTATCAGGTTTGCTCCCCAGGTGGTCCCATTTTTTGACAATTTTAAATCGGTTCAGTAGTTTTCGAGTAATCCTGAAAATACTGTAATTTTTTAGGTAACTTTTGCACGAGTTTTAACGGATCTTCAGACATAACTTCTTTGTTTATAAACCGATTTAGATGATTCTTGTTTCGTTAGAAAGGGGATACTTTAAGGATGTTTTCATTCAAATTTCCTTCACATTGGACTTTGGACTTCGAAGATACACAAGAGAACTCTTCAAAATCAAATATGATAGTGTATTAGTGATTACTCTACGGTATTGAAAGGTTTCGCATCAGCCATTTTTATTGTCACTACTGGGGCTGGGATACAAGCCTTACTTATGGGCTGATGAATAGGATGGGCCATAACCTACCGCGCGGGCCCAATGCGGATTGGTGGGTGTTAATGTGCAAATGTAGCTGGAACTAACGGCTTAACGTGTCTTCTGAAGCACGGAGGAGATAATACACTTTGGACACCTGCCCCATGTCTGACCCTTGCTAAAATTAACAGTGCGAAAAGTGGATATTGAGTTACTAGGCGTATTGTACCATTGAAATGTGTGAAATATGAATAAAATATATTTATATCATCGCTTACATTCACTTATACATACCTACCACAAAAAAGTTAAAAATAAAAAAACTTTTAAAAATTAAAAAGAAAAACCTCCTTCAAAAAACCTTAAAAAAATTGCTATAAAAAAACAGCTTCAAAAAACAGCAGCTCTAAAAAGCAAGAAATAATATTCAAATCTGCATAATTACTATTCAAGTACCTACGCATATCTGATATTAAAAAAACGTCTTATGAAGTCGGGTGGGGCTTTAAGAATTAAAAAATCAAATTGAGGAAGAGAAACCACGATAAATGTTATTATGATTCAAAAAGGAAATTATCTTTAGCCCCACCCGACTTCAAAAGACGTTTTTTTAATATCAGATATGCGTAGGTACTTGAATAGTAATTATGCAGATTTGAATATTATTTCTTGCTTTTTAGAGCTGCTGTTTTTTGAAGCTGTTTTTTTATAGCAATTTTTTTAAGGTTTTTTGAAGGAGGTTTTTCTTTTTAATTTTTTGTGGAAAATATCTGAAAGTACTGGCGTTTTTTAAACATTCTCTCCGTAAGTTTGCTGGTCTAATAGACAAAGTCTACACTTTCAGGCCGCACTAATACGATCGTGCACTTTCATTAAAAATCTTGCGCTTTTCCAAAACAACTTTTTGGGACGAGAACGCCGCGAGGCCGCGACATGAAGAAAACATACGGGACTAAATTGTAAGAAGACTAGCGACCTGCCCTCGCTTCGCTTCAGTGTAGTATAGGATTTGTCACCCTAAATTCCGCGCGCGTAATTTTTTTTAAATGTTAAGGTATAAAAGATGATAATAATGTGCATTACATGCTTAAGGTAACGTATTTAAGTTGATAAGGATTAATACTGTATCATATAAACCTTCCTCATCACTCTATCTATTGGTAGAAACCGGATCAAAATCCGTGCAGTGATTTTTGAGTTTATCGCGAACAGCTAAGCTCATTAAGTAATATTGAAGTAATGTTGTGATAGAGACAGAGCTATACATCGCGTATACCGCCATCTCACTTAATGATATTACTTTGATGTTACTTTTGATAGTCAGAGGAAGGGCCCAGACAGACAGACTCGGCGATGGACTTTATTTAATAAGTTGTAGTGAAGACTGTGTAGGCAGGAAAAGACCATTATAATAAAAAAGAAAACAACCACCAGGGGGCTGATAACGTAACTCTGTTGCTAACAATTCTCGATTGAAACCGCAGTTACATTGCTGCTTTAAGTAAAATAGTTGTCATATTGGTTCTTACTAAAGCAGCAATGTAACTGCGATTTCTGTCAGAGTTGATTGCAACAAAGTTACATAATCAGTGGGCTGCCCTATACCGTCCAACAAAGTGATGGACTTGTTAGAATTTAGGCTGCAAGTAGCAGATGGACTTACAAGTACTCCAACCCGTCATAGGAGGGAAGAATCTGATGATAAGGATAAGGTCGAAAATGTTGAATTGAACTTTTAAAGCCCTCGTCACGACCCACGATCCCGCAGAGGTAGTTACGGACACGAGTAATTTAAACCTTTTAAATTATTTTTACAGTTATCCGAATTCCCCACATCCCTTTTAAATAAATACATACAAAAAAAACAATTAAAAACAAAAAGTTTTCGGCCTGAAAGAGGATGTAAACGAAAACGAACTTTTGTTTCGAAAATATGGAGTTGTCATTTAACCCTTAGGTTTTTAATGCTCTAAGATTTAACCCAAAAGCGACGGGACTTTTAAAAGGTCGAAAATAATAATAAACGAGTCTATTTTTTTAATTACTTATTATAAAAAAATATACTTATGTATAATAAGTATATTTCTTTCCCAAAAACACGAAGATCGATACTGAAAAATAGTTTAATAACACGGTTAATAGTCTATGGTGAGTGACATCGAAATGATCGCCACATCATATTACTTTAAACATTTAATTATCTAACATAGACGATATAGAAATAATGAATATTTTGCAGGACATACAATGACCATTGTTAAGTTTAGTGACATATCAAAAACACAAGAGCATTGGAGCGCATTAAATTATTTCCCAATAGATACCTACTAAACATAAAAAAAAGAATTTCTGTTAGGTTAAAGTGAAGCACAAACCAGGAGAAATTTACTTTTTCCGAGTATTAAAACTTTAAAAGCCCTCTTTTTCGATAATGTTTATTTTTGAATACAACTTGTTTCAAATCTGACACTCATTAAAGGTCTAGCATGACCACCGAAACACTATAATGATATAGCGATTTATCACTATGAACTGTCAAAACCACCCACCACCTACCAATCTGCATTGGGCCTGCGTGGTGGGTTATGGCCCATCCTATTTATCTACCCAGGCAGCACTGGGGACATCAAAATGGCTGATGTCGAACTGTCAAAAGACAATGGATTCTCACAGTTGATTGTCGAAATGCTATATCACGCGATATATCGTGTATCGGTGGTCATGTTAGGAAGCTGGCAATAAAAGGTAACAGAGTTACTTTCACACTTATATCTAAGTATAATAAATAAATAAATATTTGACAACATCACATACATTGCTCCGATTCCAAAGTAAGTAGCTAAAGCACTTGTGTTATGGAAATCAGAGACAACGGTGGTATCACAAACACCCAGACCTGAGCCAATATAGAAAAGTTCGTTTTTCTAAATTGTCCCAACCAGGGATCGATCCCGGGACCTCAGAGATGGCGACACCTTGAAAACCGGTGTACAAAGCCACTCGACCACCTTAACATTTTTGAAACCAACCTCGATCAAGCACGACTAAATAGATGCATTCCAAATTCAAATCGCATTATTCCCATGGGAAAAATGACTTACTTTAAGAAAAGTTTGCATGACACATAATATGCCATTGACGAGCAGGTAGTATAAAAACTATATTATGATTAGCCTAACTTTTCTGTCACAAATACGCATGAGAGAATCGCATAGGTACGCCGTTTCCGTTGAAGAAAAACCACTAGCCCTTGAACTTGCATCTAAATTAATCTAGTAAACACACTCCGACATGGTGCCAACATGGTGCCAACACACTTGTACTAGAGCAACATAACAAACGTGAAATTTGCCGACTCTATTAGTATAACAACAGGGTTGAAATTCGCTTGAGGCAGATCTTGTGTTGATAGTATTGAGTCTAGAGTTGCCAATTCCGGATCGATGAGTGGTTAAGGTATTCTCGTGCACACGCATAGATATTCTTTCTTTTTTTATATGAAATAAGTAAGCAATAAGTTTGACTGCTACATGTAGAGTTTGTTTTCTGGCTCGAAAGAGGTTTAAAAAAAAGATTGTACACTTCGATATGACTCGATAGCGACTGTAGTTGACATTTTTGTATGTTAACTTTTAGTTTAGTATAGTTACCGCCACAGGCGCTGTGCCAAACACAGTCGCTGTAGATAGAATACCTAATAGCAAACGGAACTTTGAAACTCATCAGACCATACAACAAATACTACTGAACAAGAAAAAAAAAAAATTGCACTGGTCAAAAATATGCATTTTTAATTGCAAAATCTGCACTGGACAAAAAAGCAATTCTCAGAATAAACAGCACAAAAACCTTCGAAATTAGAGTATGAATTGAGTGGAATAACCAGTTTTAGCTTATTTGATGAAAGATTGAACTGTTTATTATTATATATATATATATATTGACGACCTCCGTAGTCGAGTGGCTTTGTACACCAGTTTTCAAGGTGTCGCCATCTCTGAGAACCCGGGAGGGTTCGATCCCCGGTTGGGTCAATTTAGAAAACGAACTTTTCTATATTGGCTCAGGTCTGGGTGTTTGTGATACCACCGTTGTCTCTGATTTTCCATAACACAAGTGCTTTAGCTACTTTGGATCGAAGCAATGTATGTGATGTTGTCAAAAATTTATTATTTATTATTTATATATCTTATAGTAAATAATTACTTTATAAAATCTCCATGATCGGTAGATATATATCCTATGTATCAATAAATACATAAAAAATCTTATGAACGTTTTGTGTCACGCAGATTCTAATTTCTGTAATGAGAATTCTTACGTAATCCCACGCAAACAGTTAAGAGTTATTTATTACGCTATTAAATTATTAGTGCGAATTCCTGAAATTTGGCCATTTGTTTTGATCTCATTCAGCTCACTTCATTTGAAAATACATCACATGAATGAAACTTTTTCAGAGACAATATTGGAATTTCTAAGACATGTGTTTCGCGCGTACATACAATTAATTAGAAATAAAACACATTTTACGGATTACAGTACAGCGCGCATATTATTAATTCAGTTGTTATTTTAGAATTATTTAGTTTGTATTTATTGTTTTTTTGAGTTTCCGACGTTTCGACACCTTTCCAGGGGCCGTGGTCACGGGAGCCTGAAAAGATTAAATAAATAAATCAAAAGGAAACAACTGAAACGCGCTGTAATAAGTGTTTTATTTCTTAGTGAATAAATTGCTGTTCTAAGTGAAATGTTGTGTTAAGTTAACATAAATTGCTTTATTATGTTATTGCATTGTTTAGCGAGTGCTTTAAAAAAATTTGGCTCCACTTAAAAATCAGTGTCGCACAGACTGAGGCTGGGGACCATTTTGGCTAGGTTTAACTTTTGTTTTTAATTTGTATTGGTGTATTATGCACTTTTTTTTGTAAAATTCTTAAGCTTCATATTTTTTTTTAACTTTTGGAACCATCATTATTTTATTACAAATATTTACTTACTTACTTTTTATTTTATTTTTTATTAACTTTCATAGCTATTTTAAGCTATTTTGGTTTGTTTATTAACTTCTAAATAAACAATTATAACGGCATTGTTTACAAAACATACTCTGCCTATATTCTCGAGTGAAGTTGCTGCGGATCACTGTCAATTTAATCATTACCACATATACCTAATATTTGAATATTTTTCCTCATTATTATTTTCTTGCTTTTTGTGATGGTGTTGGGATAAACCCATCAGGCGCCAGAGGTCTACTTTAAATAGCCCATCTCTCATTTTGACTGATTCGTTATGGGCCCACTTGGCAAACAGCCTATTTTGAAAACCGTCTACTTTTTTCTGTAACGTCATTGTTCGGACTGTTTATCAAAATATATTTAAACTAAGGCTTAAAATTAAGTTAAATTCTAACCTAAGTATATCGCAGTAGCTCTAACTTTCATGACTGAACTGTGACATGACTGAACTGTTGTCAGTGTGTCTATGAATCTCTTTGCCTTCCTCTCTTCTAACCTATATCGCAGTAAGTCTAACTACCTAACTATTTATGTCTACTTCGCACTATGACTAGTCATAACGCTACTTGTCCATCTACGCATTAGGTACACCGATCTTAAAGGATAAAAACTTCTCTTTCTGTTTTGTTTTTTTTACCCTTCTTTTTTCAAAAGGCAGAGGTCAAATCAAGAACTGTCCAATGAAAGACAAAGGATGTTATTTCTGGACCGATTCAATAGTAACAGTTTACATTCACTATTGTGATTATTCGGTAAACATTCCATTGACCGGTTCTTCTTATCTAACGGTATATGCACCTTATTGCAGACACGAATCTGTAGGATTTTGTTTTTTTTTTCGGTGACATAATCTCTCCCAAGGATCTCCGCGACGGACGTACGGAACTTTCTCCTGTATGTAGTGTAGGGGAATGATTTTACGCTTGTCGAGGCAACTTACGGTCCCGTGATAGCTAACAATTTTCGTGGATTTTCATCATGTGAAATTTTGCATGTCCCTAATTTTTTTGACGCTGTTGTTAAAGTTATATTTAGTGAAGAGTAAAGCAAATGGTGCAGGAGGAGCTCTATCTAGCGCAGTGTAGCGTATCGCCTTGCGATTGCGGCAGTTAAACAACTTTCACAAGGGTCGGTTAGGGATGGGTGACCAAACATTTATTGCCACGAGCTCCGTGCTTCAGAAGGCACGTTATGCCGTTAGTCTCTGCTAATTTTGCAGTCATTTACCATCAGCCATTCTTAAAGTCCCTACTGCTGGGGCACAGGCTTTCCTTTTGGGTGGATAAAGAGGATGGGCCATAACCTACCACGCGGGCCCAATGCGGATTGGTGGGTGTTGACGACTGCAAATGCAGCCGGGACCAACGGCTTGAAGAACGGGGAGCTCGAGATAAAAAATTTTTGGTCACCCATCCCATGACCAACCCTTGCGAAAGTTGCTTAACCTCCGCAATTGCTGGGCGAGGCGCTAAACCACTGCACCATCGAGCTCCTCAAATATTTGCAATCGGTAAAACCCACCAATTCGGGGCCACGGGGCTATGCTATCCTTATTATCCAATAAGGAAGGGATGTGCCAAGTGGTTTTGCCTCAGTAGTGGGAATAAAATCCTCAGTGGTGAGGATTCCGGGTGTAGGTGCGCTTGAACATTCGGCCCTATCGTCACTTGTCATCGGGTGATATAAAGACGTAGCACTTTTTACATTGTGAATAAAAAAAATGGCTGATTAAATTGTACAGTTTACATACATACATATTTACATATACTGAAATGAAATGAAATGAAATGAAATATTCTTTATTCAAATAAACTTAGATATTAAGTGCTTTTGAATGGTCTATATTTTCCTACCACCCATTCGAGACTTTTTTAGCTGACAAGAAGAATGGGCGCAAGAAACTTATCAGCTTTGTCAGAAATCAGAGTAACGATATTTACAAGAATTATATCGTTACCAAATACCTTCATTTAAAACAACATAATTAAAAAACAATAAAGTTATTAAAAACTGAAAATCAGATAGTTACTTATAATGTTACATCCATGCATTGCTGTCTTTTAAATAATCTTCTACTTTGTAATAACCTTTGCTCATGAGCGTCTTTATAACATGTATTTTGAATTCACGCCTGTTTCCCATGGGGGTAGGCAGAGACTATGGATCGCCTCCTGCTACGATCCTTGCACACTTCTTTCGCTTCATTTACATCCATCAACCTTTTCATACATGCCCGGCGGTTTTTCTCACTGCGTACACCAGTCTTTTTTATTAAAACCTCTAACTGGTCCGCGTAGGTTTTTCTGGGACGCCCTTGCGCATTCGTTCCCTCCACAATCGCACAATATATCTCTTTCGTGATTCGACTTTCATTCATCCTCTCTAAGTGACCAAACCACCGAAGCATTCCTTTCTCAATTCTTGTCACTATATCATCTTTCAGACCACATCTTTCACGAATTACGTCATTCCTCATTCTATCACTTAATTTTACCCCACATATTTTCCTCAACGATCGCATCTCTACAGCGTTTATTCTGCTTTCATTCTTCTTCTGCCACACCCAAGACTCACTTCCATACATCAATGTCCGCACCAGCACTCCGTTATGAATAGCCATTCGCGCCTTTTCAGATACGATTTGGCTACTCATAACGCAGTGTATAGCGCCGTTCAATGTATTACCTTATGTATTACCTATTGTACAGTTTAGTTTTTTTTTCTAGATGTTTCAAGTACCGTATAACATTAGACAGATTTCTACGCGTCAGACGCGTGCAATCACACGTGCGCTTGCGCTTCGACTGATCGTGATCGCATCGCCAACATTGAACATTGATCTCTCATTACAAGTTCAAGTATCCATTCAATATCATTACCGTTAATATAAATCGTTTTTGTCAGCTGCCGTTATTTATTTAGGCGGTCACTTTTTTATATTATCGGTAAGACAAGATTGCGTAGTACATACAAGAGACAAGAGGTATCAATATATTGATAATATTTATACTTACTAAGTTCAAATGGTCGCGAAATATTGTTCTTTCATGATCATTTTAAGGTTAAATATAAAAGGAAACACCACGGTCGAGATAATTAAAAAAATTCTATAGAAATACTAAATATTTCTATAGAATCACTAGAGTGACTCGGTAGCTCAGCGGTCAGAGCATTGGACCGGATATCCAAAGGTCGCGGGTTCGATTCCCGTCTGAGAACATGATCTGGTGCGAGTCCTATTTTTTCTAGTATATTATTTAGTATTATATAAAAATAGCATTGTGAATGCTTAAATCTCAAAATTTAAAAAAAAATCCTATAGAAAGTTTACAAAATCAACGATTCGTAGTCCCCTGTTTCCTCCTCCAAAACTACTTTAAATACTTTTTACATAAAAAAATAAAGAAATGATTTGGCTGTGTTCCTATGTTTTGTTTTTTTATATAATCTGATTGCTGGATGTCTAAACAATGGCATTTTTTTAGGATTTTGGAGATTAATTATCTCTTTTAATAATTATTTTATGAAAAAAAGAAAACATAAGAACACAGCCAATTCATTCCTTTGAATTTTGATGAAAAAATATTTATATCAGTCTAGTTTTGGAGGAGGAAACAGGGACTACCAAACGTTAATTTTGTCAACTTTCAATAGGAATTTTTCAATTCTCTCGAACGTGGTGTTTCCTCTTAAGAGTCCGACAAACTGTGAGCTTCCGATACAAACGTAATGCCAAAATGATTTGCAATTTAAGGATAATTAACTCTTCTTGTGATGTTATTCGATTGAATAAAAAATCCATAATACCAAACCAAATAAAAATTAATGCGGTTTACAGTTTTGTATGAAATATTGTAATTGGCATTTATTTTGAATTGGGTTAGTATTTTGGAATTGTGAAAAAATAAATATATAATTCTTTTTTCATAGTGGTTTGGGACTTTAGCCAAGTGACGCCTGATTCAATCAAATATTTTGGAATTTTTATTTCGTCAAAACTGGTATGTACGTACAATAAGTAGGTACTAAAAATCATAGACATTGTAGTACATTTATGTACCTATGAAAAAAAAGATGAACTCCGTGTTCTAACCACATTCCTACGATTCTGTACACTCTGCACATCTATTAAAAAAAAACGCGCGCAAAAGTACTCGATAGTATAATTATCTATGGAAACTTTCATTTCGCTTTTCGGCGCTAGATGGCGCTATACAAATTTCCTATATAAAATTACTCTATCTAATGTTTTTACGCGCGTTATTTTTTTCGATAGCTGTTCGTGCTAAGGGTAGGTATTGATTTCTAGCTTCGATACAACAAATTATTATATGTTTCGGCCTAAAGCCGGTTTTTTATAAAAAGTTGTACTGACGAAAAAAAGTTTTGTTGGTTGAAAAGGGAATCTTAGAATTTGAGCAGAAAACCGAATTATTACTATTATTATAAGTTAATGGGTGGAAAAAGTTGGTAGAATACGGAATTCTTGCATCAAAAAAATAAACATATAAAATAAGTATTAGGTAGGTACATGTTATTTTACCATTTGGACAATTTTATGCGCAGGCGATGTTTTACTTGGCTGCGTGTTGCCGGCATTTCTGTTTGTTTGTTTTCACCCAAAATAGTCTGGCGTCTAAAATATCATCTGGCAAAAGTCGCGAAAATGTCTTGTCTTCCACAAATCGGAGTTATAATAATATTTTATGTTGTTGAATTATGTTGTTTTAATAAATAAATATTTTATAACGTCACATACATTGCTCCGATTCCAAAGTAGGTAGCTAAACCACTTGTGTTATGACAATAAAGAGACAACGGTGGTATCACAAACACCCAGGCCTGAGCCAATATAGAAAAGTTCGTTTTCTAAATTTCGAAATAAAAAAAAACAATAAATTCAATAATCTTCTATAATATAAAAATGAATCGCAAAATATGTTGCTAAGCGCATAACTCAACAAATCCTGGACCAATTTGGCCAATTCTTTTTTTTTAATGTTCGTTGAAGTTCAAGGATGGTTTTTACGGCGAGAAAAATTCGAATAACTGCCGGAAAAACCTTTAAAACAGCAGTTTTCTCTTTCCCATACAAACGTTTTCTAACTAAAACGTAGAGTCAATTTGAGCTTTATTACTATTGTATAAAGTTCATATTAAATTACAAGCACTCACGAGGTTGTTTCAGGAGAATTTTTTGCCCCGACTATAAAATATGTAGGAACAAAAAACTGTCACATTACAAATCTTTTTGACAGGACGAAGTCTGTCGGGTCCGCTAGTTCTATAATAAAAGCTGAATTAATAATAATACGCGCTGTATGTAATCCGTTTTTTTCAATTAATATATTTTTATGACTTATTTTTACATTAGAAAAAAAACAACATTATTAATTAAATTAAATTATTAACAATTAAGAAAAAATATGGAATTAAAAATAGTTAGGTAGTAAAATTTTCCGTTAAATAATAATAACAATAATTGTTACTAAAAATTTATATAAAGAGATACCTATAAGTATTATAATAAAGATCGTTCAATCGACAATATTGTGTAATGTTGGACTTAAACTTGACCTTTAAGATGTGATTGTCAGTCCAGTGACTGAAAACACTTGCTCACATGAAGTGCAGAAAATCGGACATTTAATTTTGCTAACATGTATTTCTCCAGTCAAATAGCTTCGTCCAATTTTCCTGTGTTTCACATTAAGGCGACGCATCGATAAACGAATTTTCGTATCTACCGTCTCGTTCAAACTCTCGTAAATTAGACTTAACTATCTCATTCATGGCAAGCAGTTTTGCGATGCCAAACCGGTTTTTTTCGTTTAAATAAAATCTATAATATATTTTATAAAATCCAACTGGCATTTTAAAGTGTGTGTTTAGACTAATCTACTAAGAAAATTTAAAGGCTTAAATCGGTCAGGTTTGTCTGTAAAATGCAAATGTCTGTTTTAAAAGTTTTTTTCTGTTTCTGTAACTGACAAAATGAAGGCAATGAAATAAATAATCAGGATATTAAATATCACTTGTATATATTTTTTAATTGATGAGAAAAATAAATGTCCGATGCGCCCTCTTAACATGCAAAAAACCCAACAAACCCCATACAATTAAGGCTCCTATATACCTCAAGTGGCGCCCTCATTTTTATTAAATTTATTGCTCGCTAAGTACATAATGTATCGAAAATTCACATGTACAGATTGAAGCTAAGGTTCCATAGTTTATTTACAAACAATAACCTCAGTAAAATTTTGTTCGTTGTAGTAGTAGTTCGCAAAAGTGCTAAAAGTGGCCACTTTTTTGTGAATTTTCGATACATTATGTACTTAGCGAGCAATAAAATTAATTAAAATGAGGGCGCCACTTGAGGTATATAGGAGCCTTAAGTTGCAAAGATTTCAAACCTACCGTAGCACTCGTAGCACATAAAAATAACCTCGTAGCAGTAATTAAAAAAAGGTACCTAAGTAAGTAGGTACCTATACTATTTTTTTTTAAATAAAAATGCTATAATTCTAAGTAAAACCTTCATGTAGGTATCTAATTATCTATTTGAAAAATTATACAGATGATTTCTGGAATTTCACTAGGATTTCTAATGGCAAGAGGAGCTAAAATACCACGTTGGCTTAATAATTAAAAGCGTAATTACTACTGCCACAAGTAAAAAAATAATATCGAGTTGAGTTAACATCGAATGACCATTTTATAGCTCCTTTCATTTCTATTTAGAGAAGCGGTGGTAAAATTTTACGTAACAACAAACTTGCTAACTTTCCCACCAATGTGTTGTGTAAATAAAAAATATTGCGATATTTGAACGCGTAACCCTATCTGTTGACTGTCTCTGAAACTACAAGCGTGCTTTGTATTCTCGTCACTGTCTGAAGTTTGGAAGTTCAGTTATGTGTTACTAGATGGCGTTACTGTATATAAGATTATTTTTTTACATTGTTTTAAAAATAAATATTAAATTTTGAATACTAGGCGTAAGTTGGTTTTTATAAAAATAAATGTGTGAAAGAAAATATTATAAACTCAACAACTCCAGATTCAAAACTCAACAAATCAACTCAAGACTCAAAAAATCCACTGTACGACAAAGTAGAAATGTACGACAATGTCCTACAAAGTAGAAATTCAACATTACATTTTTCTATTATTCAACATTTAGATGGTAGCTTAGGTCTTTGCATAAATAATAAGCCGTCCAGTACCCTTAGCACGAACTGTCAGTCACAGTCAATGCGAGTGAAAGAGAGAAAACGATAGTTTACGGTAGCGAAAACAGTTTGCAACAACTCATGGTAGAGCCACAGCTATCGAAAAAAATAACGCGCGTAAAAACATTCGATAAAGTAATTTTGTAAGAAAAATTTGTAAGCGCCATCTACCGCCGAAGAGTGAAATGAAATTTTCCATAGATAATTACTGTATCGAGTACTTTTACGCGCGGTTTTTCCTCGATAGATGTTCGTGCTAAGGGTACATAATTTGAAAAAAAAAGTAATTTTAAAATTATAAGAGCAAAACATAAGGAGGATAAATAGAAATGTGTAGCGGCCAGTAAGACCCCGCTATTAAATCAGTATGTTATTTTCTACTTGACCTGGATAGTCGTCCTTAACCATGCTTCCATGTGGGGCAGGCACACGTGTGCTGGACAGGGCTGGACTAAGGGCCTAACTGTTGCAGCGCAAGGCGTGGCGGTATGACGCTTCTTAAGAGCGCGTAGTCTGCACACTAGCGCGCCACTGGTAAAAAATCATAATTTTTAAATAAAGATGAAATTGTGATTTATCTGTAGTGCACTCCGAAAAAGCTTTGCGGTATTTTTCATCGTATTAACAATATTTTCTAGCCTGTCGTTTAGTTTAATGTATGTGTAATGTAGTTTGCGTAAAGTGGCCATTTTTAGCAAAAAAACATTAAACTAAACTTAAGGCGACGCATCGACAAACTATTTTCGTATCGACTGTCTCGCTCAAACTCTCGTAAATTACACTTAATTATCTCACTCATGGCAAGCAGTTTTGCGACGCCAAACCGGTTTTTTTCGTTTACATAAAAATCCAGCCGCGCATTACGCGCAATCGTGACGCTCTACTTCAAGCTAACTTTATGGAAAACGAGGCAAAATATATGGAAACCTGATTCTTAAAGATTTCGACGCCGCTGCAATTATTTTGCAAATTCCAACGTTGATCAGTTATACAGCAGTTCCCGAAAACAGACACCTAGATCAGCGGAAGTACTTCCTTTTTCGCTACTTAAATAAAATATGGCGAATAGACGATTATTCATTTATTCTGTGCTAAGAGTACAGCAATTCTAATAGAAAACAAAATAAAAAGACGTGATCTGAAAAATTTACAGATTTTACGAAAATAATTGCATTCTCAGGTTTGTAACAATGTTATTATTACTGTCTAGAATTTGAGGAGCACACTAACAGCCCTCTGTCTTAAGTTTTTAGTTGTTAGCCCCACTGTGTTACAAATAAATCTCGTAAAATAAAGGTTGTCCCCTGAGCCAGTGCCTGGATTTACACCCAGTGTATGTCTGTCTGTCCATTCATACAAACAGACAGTCGGACGGCATGGCCTTTACCGTTTCAATGCTGTTTTGTCGCAAATGAGTGGAAAATTATTATTAGTATCTATTTTATGGGATTTGTATTTTCGCCATTATAAATAATATCAATGCCGTGTATTTCTCATGAACGTCGCTTTAAGAGTTGGATTGTCATTGAATAACTATTGTTTTAATACCCTGTAAAATGGTAACTATGATAGATACACTTTTGAAACTTTACTGTTTGAAAACGGTTTGTCGATTTTTTTTAAATACTTACCCGTAGCACAAATAGATATCGAAAAAATAACGCGCGTAAAAACATTCCATACAGTAATTTTGTATGGGAAATTGGTACAGCGCCATCTACCGCTGAGAAGCGTAATTAAAGTTCCCATAGATAATTACCCTATCGAGTACTTTGACGCGCGTTTTTTTTCTCCATAGACGTTCGTGCTAAGGGTACTGATTGGTTGTTTTACATAATTGTGTTAGTACTTACATAAACATAAGAACATTATGTATGTGGAGATAAAATGCATTTTAGTACCACTCTTGGGTATAAATCCATCTCATAAAAGTTTGTTTGTTTCAACATCGAGCGAGATACCTAGCCGATTAGTTTAGTAGCGGGCGTCCATCTTTAAACCCTTTGCTCGCTGTTTAGGTACAGTCGAGTTCATTATGTTGACACTTTTGAGAGTTTGTTGACTTTTATTACAAAGGCATAAAAGTTGATGAACTGTCAAAGTTGCGTACATATTATTGAACCCACTGTACTTGCCTAAAACAAAGTAGGTATGCCTAAATCACTTTATGCCTAGACCAAACGAGATGTCACTAAGAGAACCATTATTATGATTTGGATTAATAGTTCAATTAGAAACTATTATTAACTCTAAATAATATACTAGCAAAAATACGACTCGCACCAGATCCCGATCATGACCCGCGACCTTTGGATGTCCGGTCCAATGCTTTTACCACTGAGCTACCGAGTCACTAGTGGCATTGTCGAATTTCTTCTAGTATATCCCACTCTTATTACCTCGACATCCAATTGACATAAGAGTGGGATATACTAGAAGAAATTCGGCGATGATGCCACTATAGTGACTCGGTAGCACATCTGTAAGAGCATTGGACCGGACATCCAAAGGTCGCGGGTTCGATTCCCGTCCAAGAATTTGATCTGGTGCGTGTCGTATTTTTTCTAATAAAAATAGCATTGCGAATGCTAAAATCTCAAAAATATTATTAATTCGTTAAAATATATTTCGATCTAGTTATAAATAGGTAAACTCGTAGCTCAAAGACAATTTTAAAAAGTTTCACTGGCTACGGATTAAGAGTCAAATGTATTCAATGATCGAAGTAGTTTCAGACGTTTCAGAGGTCGCTAGTGGTTTCGTTGCAGGTTAAAGTTGCGTTTCGATTCCATTGGGACATATGTGATTGAATCAGGCATTACTTGGCGTAAGTCCCAAACCATTGTGAAAAGAGAAATATATGTAGCTTACTCCCGCAAAAAATATATGCAGGATGCACCGCCCGCCCGCCCTCAAAAAAATGCACATGCACACCACAAAAATATCAGTGCACAATACTTGCATTTAGCATGACAGCGACACACCTTGCACCTTCACCAATTAGACTACTCTACACGTGTTTCGCCCCAACCCGGAGCATCCTCAGGGGTTAGATCGTGCGTGAACCAACACCGAATGAGTAACTACGCCTCCTGACACCGTATTTATCGTCTCTTCCTCCATTGGGACACTAAAATAAGTATATTTGGTTTGTGTCGCAAGCTTTAAGCTACCGTTAAACTTGTTTGTGAAGTCATTGATTTTTTCCTATGAATTAAAAGCAAGTTGTTTTCTTGGCAAGTGACTCGTGTCCCCTCGGGCTAACTGGGTCGCAATAACACTTCAAACGGGGCCGTTAAGGCGATTGTTATGGGCACATATTAAATAATTATTCTCCCTGACGTCTGTGTACTTGAGACTTGTGTCCAAGGAAATATTTATTAGTTAGGTACTAGCTGTGTACCTACCCGGCATGCGTTGTAATGTCTCGAATAATTGGTTTAAGGCTCCTATATACCTCAAGTGGCGCCCTTATTTTAATTAAATTTATTGCTCGCTAAGTACACACGACGGCACCTCAGACTATACATGTTGACCTTGAGACCGCCTTTATGCCCTACGTAATAAATGCTGTTTTCGCAGTTTAACTGTATAACCTGACGTGCTGTTGTGTGTACATAATGTATCAAAAATTCACATGTACAGATTGAAGCTAAGGTTCTATGGTTTATTTACAAACAATAACCTCAGTAAAATTTTGTTCGTTGTAGTAGTAGTTCGCAAAAGTGCTAAAAGTGGTCACGTAAATCTGTCCATGTGAATTTTTGATACATTATGTACTTAGCGAGCAATAAATTTAATTAAAATGATGGCGCCACTTGAGGTATATAGGGGCCTTAAGAACGCACCAAGAAAAAATTATTCAAATATTCATTTTCATATTTTTTGGACCAAATAACCTTTGTGTACGCAGAAGAACTCAACTCAATTGTAATAATAATAAATAATCATACAAATACGATATTTTTCTTATAAGTTTATTACTCTTTAACTAACTGATCAGACAGACGTACTGTCCAAACGTCAGAACTTAATAACTATTCCATTAATTACCATAAACAAAACAAAAAAGAGTTACTTGTACGCATATTGATTGTCCCACCACCCACCAATCCGAATTGGGCTCGCGTGGTGGGTTATGGCCCATCCTCCATAAGGAAGGTCTGTCCCTCAGCAGTGGGGACAATAAAAATGGCTGATGGTCATGTTCATTGTTTGAATCGTGAGTAAAAGAAAGCAAAATTAATTTTCCATGATTTGAAAAAAAAAATCGGGAAAATAAAACCTAATTCGGATCGGAATAATATTTAACCTCTTCTCATCAGAATCCTTTAATTTTACAGGTAAGGAAAATTCAACTTTTGCTGGGAAAGAGCTGTCACGTGAGTCTTAATTTTACATAAATAAATATTTGACAACATCACATACATTGTTCCGACTCCAAAGTAAGTAGCTAAAGCACTATTGTGTTATGGAAATCAGAGACAATGGTGGTAACACAAACACCTAGACCTGAGCCAATATAGAAAAGTTAGTTTTTCTAAATTGACCCAACCGGGGATCGAACCCAGGACCTCAGAGATGGCGACACCTTGAAAACCGACGTGCAAAACACTCTACCATCTGATAAGATTATTATGAACTAGCGGCCCGCCCCGGCTTCGCACGGGTACAATGTAGTTACTAATGTGGTGAGTGTAAAGTTATTAGACTATCCTAAATAGTGGTGGCCACATAGTTAAGGACGCCAGTCGATTTTCATACAAACGAAGTAACTTTTAAGCATTGCTTCTCCGCCTGGGATTGACCGAGCGGTGATCTGGTGATGGCCATCATCCAGGGAGTGAATGGAGGAGATCCAGATTTCTATACACACCCAAGTGATCTGACCAGCATTTTAAGAGATGTAAGGATATGTTTAAAAAACCGCGAATATAGCATAAAAATGTATGAAAATCTTGCAACTGAAAATTCTGATGCTTACATCTCTTAGAATGCTTACCAGATCAGTTGGGTGTGTATTGCGATCTGAATCTTCTCCATTCACTCCCTGGATGGCCAGCATCAGATCACAGCTAGTTCAATCCCTAGCGGAAAACCAAGACTTCAAAATTACCTCGTAACGCAAGACGCAAGGGGTACACAACTTACGCAAGGGGTGTTTTAAGTTTGACCTGTGTGTGTCTGTCTGTCTGAGGCAACCTAGCTCCCAAACTTATGGACCGATTTTAATGCGGTTTTTTATGCATAGTTAAAAAGATCTAAGTGTACAGACGACGGGACTCCTAAACCATTCAACACTTCTCTATAATATACAACGTGTTACAAAAATACCTCTAATGTCGAATATGGTGTATAGGGACCATCAAACTGAACAACTTTTGCAAAATGTATGAAACAGCTGAGTTTTTTCGCGATTTGAGAGTTGGTCCTATTAGTAAAAGTTGTTCAGTTTGATGGTCCCTATATACCATATTCGGCATTAGAGGTATTTTTGTAACATGTTGTATATACCTACCACATATCTTGTCATGTTATCCGATTGCAAAATAAAAAGGCTATTCGGCGAGCTGACTCTCGAGCAGGCGACATTAGAGCTGGCCATGGGAGAAACAAACACTCTTAAACTTTGTCCCTGTGCTTTATTAATTGTCATAGCCTAGGCGACTTGACCGGATATCGTAGTCTTTTAAAATTAATCTGATAATCAGATGGAATAATTTTGCACCTTATTGCAACGCAATAAGAAAAGAATGTCAGCACTGCCAACATAACGCCATAGGTACTATTCAATGAAATGCATTATACCTACTTTCAGGGGTAGGTATAATGCATTTCTTTGAATAGTCTAAATGACCAAAGAGAATGTAATACTACGTTGAGATGACAAATGATATTTATTTTTCTTAATTAATCAATCAAATGCACAAAGAAGTTTCAATTCCGACGTCGAAGTCAATCACCCCAAAAGTAGCTTTCTATCACTTTTTAACCCTGTTAGAGGATAAATATTAGAAAAATACGAAACACGTATTCAATTAATTTTGTGAAAGAATGTCTATGCTAAATTTCAAGTCAATCGGGCCAAGGAATCGCGTTCACCCATACCAACTTTGCCACCCTGTTTCACCCCTTTAGGGGTTGAATTTCGCAAAATCCCGTCTTAGTGAGCACCTACGCCCTAAAAGGAGCCCCCATGCAAAATTTGAGACTCCTAGCACTTGTAGTTTCTAAGATTTCGTGATCAGTGAGTGAGTGATTTTCCCTTTTATATATATAGATTGTATTTTTAATACAGGCATAATAAATAAAAGCAGTCTAAAGCATCCATAAATTGTTAATTTATGTTTAATTTAATTAACAATTTTTTCTTAATATTATATGATATTGTCAATTGTAGCGCAAAGAAATCTTAATTCTACTGCCTACTTAAATCTAGGTTTATTTTTTAGGTGGTTCGATATTTTTCCGAGCACGTAAAAAAGTAAAATGAGGATTGTATTATTATCTCCTTTAAATTGTAAGAATAGATAGAATAGGTCTTCTAGACTTATACAATCCGCGCGCGATGAGAATGGGATGGAACCTTGTCAAAGTAAGTATAAGTGCTTTTAACCGCCTCTGTGGTCTAGTGGTTCGCCCACCCGTGTAAGATGCAGGGGTCCCGGGTTTGATTCCCAGTAGGGGGGTCTTTTTTACTAGATGCAAAGTAGAAAGGTGCCCTATGCTATGTCCTTATCTGTACCCCTGATGACAATGTGTATGCAAAATTTCACAAAAGCGTCAAACAAACAAATAAACATCAAAACATACTTTCGCATTTATAATATTAGTAAGGAAAATGTCAAAAATGTCAAAAAGACGCTCACGGGTAAAGGTTATTATAAAGTAGACGATTATCTGAAAGACCGAAATGCGTGGAAATGATGTAACACAATAACTTGCTAGCAAGTACTTTGTACTAATCGTTACTTATTTCTGTTAAAGCTGATAAGTTTCTTGCGCCTGTTCTTCTTGTCAGTTAAAAAAGTCCGGAACGGGTGGTAGGAAAACATAGACGATTCAAAAGCGCTTAATAACTAAGTTTATTTGAATACAGCAATTTTTTACTATTATTGTAAAATCCTAATGCCATTAAGCCAGCCAATTGCTGTATATCTTTAGAACTAAAGTAAACTAAAATGAGTTAAAACAAAAATAAGACATCTAGGTACGCACGACGGCACATCAGACTATACATGTTGACCTTGGGACCGCCTTTTTGCCCTACGTAATAAAAGCTGTTTTCGTAGTTCAACTGTATAACCTGACGTGCTGTCGTGTGTACAATAGATCCAAAACCACTCAGGGTTCAAAGCTGTAGTGTTCGAGACTTTTAATTAATCCGTCGGCTTCATCTAGTATTAACTGGATAAATACGGTCGAATTAATTAAGCCTTCTTTTAACACGCCGACTAGTGCTTCGTATTTAACGTGAATTAAACCTTAATATATGACACAGTACAGTTGCAAAAGAGTAGTATGGTTTTCTTACGACCGGGCCGAATATTAATGTCAGTCAGTTTCATAGAGTTTCTGCCAAATCTAACAATATTTTTAATTTAAAATGGCTTAAACTTTATCAATAGTATTAGCTTCGTGAGCGTGGACTAAAAATGAAGAAACACCTTTTTACTAATGAACAATAATGTATTTCTATAGTGTCGGTTACAGATCTTTTTATGACATTTTATAACAGCAAAAAACCAACTGACATTTAGCTAATAAAGAGCATAAGTGCTCTATGGCGACCAGCCAGTTTCCAACAAATAGTTTGAGTATTTGGCCGTAATGTTAGAATGAAGAGAAGCAAAAAAAATGTGTAAAAATTATGATTATTGTCCAACTAGCTTCCGCCCGCGACTTCGTCTGCGTGGGCAGTTCTTTTTCTATCCCTCGGGAACCGTAAATTTTTCTGGATATAAGGTACCCGAATTTCCTTTTCTGTACCCTGACAATGTGTATGCAAAATTTCATAGTGTTCGGTTGAGAAGTTAAGACGTGAAGGCGTAACAAACAAACTTTCGCATTTATAATATTAATAAAAAATAAAAATAAAGTAATGATAAACCGAATATTATTGTAAAAAAAATCATAAATTCAATACGAACATCGGTAACAAACGTAATCCATTTCTGTAGAAAATTCGTCAAAGAAAGATAGTCTAAAGTTTAGAATTTAAACAATAATTAATCATTTAATTTGTTCTATACATATATTTTTCATAACTTTAATATCGTTTTTGCTACAAAAATAGTCGACTCAATAATTACAAAAAAAAACTTAATTAATGTTTTAAATTTCAATGGCTATTGACGTTAATAAACTATATCGGGATTTACACCATGCACCTGTTCTTCCGTGACCATGGCACATGCATTTGCGCCGAAATATCAGAGCCTCAAAAATAAACAAGTACCTAGGAATTTTAAATTTAAATTTTTAAATATTATTTTTTAATTAAACATTTTTTTTTTATTAACATGGACGTCCCGATATAGTTTATTCTAATAAAAACTTAATTGTAATCTTCAGTTTCTGTTTTCTTACTCCTCTGCGGGGTAGTTGACATCTCGTTTTATTCATTATGGCGTGTCTGCTCTGACGAATCGTGGCGATGTTCGTGGGAGGCACAATTCAATGGTATATGCGACATGCGCCTGCGCCACCGATTTGAAGAATTATCCGCGTGCTTCCGACCGTGGGAAAGTGTGCTAGTATAATTCAGTTTGATGATTTTGAAATTGTAATGGGACTAATATTAATTAAGGTTGATGGCGATTTATATAGGGTTTGTGGTACCTACTTAGAACAGGATATTCACAGTTCACGGTCATTATTTTTACGTTATACACTGGTGGCCAGATAATTAAGGACACCAGTCGATTTTTATACAAACGGTAACTTTGAAGCCTTGTTTCGCCGCTAAGGATTGACCTAGCTGTGATCTGATGATGGCCATCCAAGGAGTGAACGGAGGAGATTCAGATCGCTATACATACCTAACTGATCTGATCAGAATTCTAAGAGATATAAGGATCAGAGTTTTCAATTTCAAGACTTGCATTCATTTTTAAACATATCCTGATATCTCTTAGAATACACACGTCAGGTTATACAGTTAAACGGCGAAAATAGCTTTTATTACGTAGGGCATAAAGACGGTCTCAAGATCAATATGTATAGTCTGAGGTGCCGTCGTGTGCCATTAACCTAACTCTTGCTGGAGATTCAAGATTATGAAACAATAGGAAGGGCACACGAAAAGAATTTCTGTTATTTCTGATAAGTTTCTTGCGCCCCTTCTTCTGATCAGTTAAAAAATTATGGAACGGGTAGTAGGAAAATATATACAACATGTTACAAAAACACCCTCTAATGCCAAATATGGTATATAGGGACCATCAAACTGAACAACATTTACTATGGGACCAACTCTGAAATCGTGAAAAAAAATCAGCAGTTTCATACATTTTGATATTTTCGATTTTAATTTGTGTATGAAACAGCTGATTTTTTGTTTCGTGATTTGAGAGTTGGTCCCATAGTAAAAGTTGTTCAGTTTGATGGTCCCTATATACCATATTCGGCATTAGGGGTATATCTGTAACATGCTGTATAGACGATTCAAAAGTGCTTGATTATTAAAGAAATTTTGACTCTTGACTCTTAAATGTTTTTCATATCTCATAAGCGTCAATTTATAAATACTGCCAGCTATATTCTATCTATATCATAACATCATTTCAAACCTTGTACTATATCTGTAAAACGTAATTTTACGTTTGACGTCGTATTTTTGGCAAACGTAATCGCTTACGCCAGCGGTCGTCATCAACTGATTGTGATTCCACATAGACGCCGTAATCAACTGTTTTTTCATGGAAATAAATAATTAACATTTTACTGAAGTTTTTGCTACACAGTTTTTCTGTGAAAATCCAAACTAATTCTAGCCAGGGGCCGTACCGGCTAACGCATCGAACTTCGGAAAGTCTGCCGAGCTTCAAACTAAAACACATAAATCGAGCCCCAATCGGGCCAAAATGGCGAACCCCAATTCATGATGTCACACGAAAATCGTTATCTTCTAAATAACTTCGGCGAATAGTACAATATGAAACTGCTTACTTTGATTTATTAGTTTTAAGTTGAAGCTGCGCAGACCCGCCGTAGTTCGAAAAGTTAGCCGGTAGGGCCCCAGAAGTCAATCTAGTCTTCTACAAATGTTTAACTCTGAAAAGGCGCTTTTCCTTTCGATGTTGGTTTACGCACGATCTAACTCCTGCCTGAGGATGCTCCGGGTTCGGGCGAAACACGTGTAGAGTAGTCTAATTAGTGAAGATGCAAGGTGTGTCGTTTCTTGCTAAATCCAAGTACCTATTGTGCACTGATATTTTGTAGTGTGCATGTGGATTTTTTTGCGGGCGGGCGGGAGGTGCATCTTGCTTATATTTTTTGCGGGAGTAAGCTACATATTTTTCTCTTTTCATGATCAATCAAATTCTTTATACACTTTTGCGCACATATTAGGTAGGTTACACACCGTTTTCCTTTTACAAATCATTCACACTATTTCCCATTAAACCCTTTTTTATATTGTTTGTTTCAAGGTCATACAAAACTTCATTTTAAATTTTGAGGACCAATTTAATTCATGAAGACGTATTTTTTTTTATAGTTAAGTTCCATAATAATTGTCAAAAAATTTAATTTCGACTCTTTCAGTATAGTTTTAGTAAGCTTCCGTGATGATTCACAAGACAAATTATCGTAGCTCAATATCACAGTAAATTCTCATTTCCGTTTTAGAATTGGAAATTAACCTTAACTTTTCCGTTTATGGTGGGCAATCTCGTAAAAACAAGGCGAAGAAAAAAAAACAACTAACCCAGTGTCTTAGCAATTATCTGCGTGAACTGCGTCTAATTTAGCAATTAAGTGTAGTAAGCGAAGCCATTAACTATAACACTCACTATTAATTGCTCACTTTGACGTTACATTATCATAATGGGGCTCATTTTCTTTAGAACTTGTAATTATTGGGATTTAGAAATGGGATATTTTCCCCCTAGCATGACTACCGAAACGCGATATGATATAGTGAATTATCACGTTTAACTGTCAAAAGACAATGGATTTTGACAGTGGAGTGTCGATAAAACGCTATATCACGCGATATATATCGTGTTTCGGTGGTCATGCTAGGGGGGATTACGTTTAATTGTCAAAATACAATGGATTTTGACAGTTGAGTGTCGATAAAACGGTATGGTATCACGCGGTATAAATATTATCTTGTTTCAGTGGTCATGCTAGGACTGGGTTGGAAAATGGTTACAGAGAAAAAAAAGTTTAAGATTTGTTACTAAAACTTGTTACATTTTTGTAAACACTATGTTGCAATGAAGAGCGAGATTAACCTTATACAAGAAAAGCTATTTAAAAAGTTCTATATACTTAATCATCCGCAAATTATTTTGTATATCCAGCAAAATAATGAATGTCAAGTTAAATTTTGTTTGGATTTGATTCATAGATTTTAGATGTTATTTTTTTAGTTAAATAAAAATTTTCTCATAGTGTGTTGTAACTTGTAACCCTTGTTCTAGAAGGGTCCTATTGGATAGTTACCGTTAAGAGAGTAGGTACAAGAAAGAAGAGAAAGTGGCTTCAGAAGAACATAAAGAATTTTCCATTTACCTATTCATACATTAATTTAGGGTTTCATGGAACACAGCTGGTCCGACGTCACACGACGTCACTCCTGCGCACCTAATAATAATGGAGGCGTAGCCGTGCCAACCGCGTCACGCCTGTCTGGACCGTAGTCACCAACGCAGCGCCTCTTTATTTACAAACTCACACGCATTTTGTAATATTCTAATTTTCTAAATGAGTAATACCTACTACGTCTTGTGCTCAGACAAAACAATTTATGTGGGAAGTAAATCTGCTTTTACATCACGACAGAATTGACGGCACGTTAAATTGTATGACCAAAAGCATTCTTTTTCCAAATTATTTTGGAATTTAATTTTTTTAACAGCCTCGAAGAGCAATCAAACTCCGCCAAAGAGTCATCATTAGGAAAGTGTCAAGTTTAATAAAATAACGAAGTCGTCTGGACATGTTTAAGAAAGAGACCGACTAAGAAAGAGCCGAGTTATAAAAATGAACAGGTTAGGAAAGTGTCAAGTTTAAGAAAATAACGAAGTCGCCCGGAGGGATCAATTACTCTCGAAATTTTATTCTTTAGAATGATGCAGGAGCTACTTTAAGGTTTAAGGTCTCAAGTCTTGACAGTTAATAGTTCCGCCATCTTTTTCACTAGCTTCAGCCCGCGTGGACATTCGGAAATTCCCTAGGGAACCCCTGACCGCGGTAAAAAGTATCCTTTGTTAGGCTATAAACTATCTGTGTGCCAAATTTCATCCAAATCCGTTCAGCCGTTTTTGCGTGATTGAGTAACAAACGTCTAAACGTTCACATTTATAATATTAGTAGGATAATCCCATTACGAAATATACCAAACTCAACTGTCACGTTTCTCCATCATCATAGTAACCCCTTGCCCTTGTCCACTGCACTAGATAACAGAACGTTGGCTTCTCCTGTTTGGAAGGATGTTGCTAGAATCTCCGGCAGGCGAGATGAAGATCTTAGTGGTACCCTTTTCATTAAAAGCGCTGCTACCCATATTGTGTAAAGGGTTGTCGCCGGACGCCACACAGCTGGCTGAAAATAATAAAACCAAGTGTGACGACCTTCTTGGTCGAGTGGTACACCGGTTTTCAAGATGTCGCCATCTCTGAGATCCCAGGTTCGATCCCCAGTTGGGTCAATTTAGAAAACGAACTTTTCTATATCGGCTCAGGTCTGGGTGTTTGTGATACAACCTTTGTCTCTGATTTCCATAACACAAGTGCTTTAGCTACTTACTTTGGAATCGGAGCAATGTATGTGTGTGTCAAATATTTAATTTATTTATTTAAGTAAAAAATTAATGAGCTTATGAGCTACTCATCGAATAATAATTAGGTATGTAAACAATGGATGCACAGAAGAGTCTGTGCATCATGACTTGAATAGTCTGGGTAACATAAACGCTTTTATGATCAAGTTATCACAGAAGATTACGAACGGTATAATTATGCGTCAAGTCGTAATTGGGATTATTTTATTGTAAATATCCTATACCTATTATCAATATGACTGTACTGTGAAAAGCATGAATTTTATACTCCCGACGGGAAAATATTAGTTATATATAAGTTTAACGTGTGTATCTGTGTTTCTGTCTGTGGCATCTTCTTCTTCTTAACATTAATTATGGATACGCTAGATGAGACAAACAATTTTAGAGTTATTGACAAAAACCAATGCTAATTCCAAATCCAAAATGTGGAAAAGAGCTTTGATTATCGATCAACGACCATGCATGCTTATTAACCAGTTAGGAAAAAGTGAATAAAAATTCTTCTTTCACAGCAAATTAAGAAAAGAAGAATTAAAGACGTGGACCAAAGGCATGCATGATTGATCAAAATTCAAAAATTCAATATTCAAAGCCATTTATTCAGTCTAGGCTGTTACAAGCACTTGTGAATGTCAAAGAAGCTTCGCCATTGGTTTGCAAACCCTATTATTATTATTTAGAAGGGGGGACGCCAGCGAAGCCGGTCGGGTGATCAGTCTCCCTAATCGGAACCATTTCACCCAGTTCCCCAAGTCCCCCGAAAGCTGGAAGCTGGGGGAGGCGGGTTATCGTTTACCCTACCGGCGTCGGACCCTCGAACCTACCTGTGCGCTTACAATACCTGCTGAGTTGACTTATCGTTAACTGCTTTAGATCCTCTCTTCCTTTAGCTTGTCCGCTCCAAAGATCTCCCTACCCAGCGATGCGTACATCGCGCAAACCCTAAGCGGGAGACCTTGTAACGAGATCATGATCATGTCTCTAATTTATTGGGGGTGGTCTTGATTCTTCCGCTGTTTTAGATGACTTCTTTTTACAGCATGTTAACCATCAATAATACTCGACTAATCAATGGGTGGTAGGGTACACCCATCTTTAATGATGCATTCCATTTGAGTAGCGCCAATCTGTTCCATTTTTGTTTCACTGATTGCTATCTTCATATGAGTCACATTTCTTATTTGTGTTCACGCATGTTTCACGTGTCGCACCATAAAGTGAATGCGTGAAATGTCACTGCACTGAGAGACAAAATATTTAACTACCTACTAGATAAAAAAATAGAAATGTTGGTGACTACATTGTTTGTATTGCTACATTCTGTTATTTGTGTCCAGGTTGTTGTAAAATTGTTAAACATTAGCAGAAAAGATAGAGATTCTGGTAAACAAAGGCACGATAGGGGCATGAGAATCTGTGGACATGAGAATCTGTAGAATTGGGAATCTGTAGACATGAGAATCTGTAGAATTGGGAATCTGTAGACATGAGAATCTGTAGAATTGGGAATCTGTAGACATGAGAATCTGTTGAATTGGTAATCAGTATATAATTTGTTTTGTTTTCAGGTTTTTTGAATGAGGTTTTTCTTCTTCTTACCCGTCTGCAAGGAAGGGGTTATTTTTTTTGCGCGTATCTTGTATGTATTAATGTATATATGTTTATATGTAATATTCTTTATTACCTCATATCTTTCAAACGGCTGAACGGATTTCTATCATTAATATATCGTTAGATTTGTTTTGTTAGGTGGGTAAGTTAAAAAACCGAAATGGCGGCTTTGCAGGAAACTGCAATATGGGTATCAAATTAAAGGGCTTATCATAAGGATTTCAAAAAGGTACGACATGACCGTAATATACAACAACTAAAAAGACATTAATAAAATAAATAAAAAACTAAAAAACCCGCCTGATGCATCAAAACTAAAGATATAATTATCAACTAAAAAGATGGAAACAAGATCAAATATTAAAGGCAACATAAAAACATACAGTCGGAGGCAAAGAATTTAATGATTAATCAAATCATTCATAATATCACTTTATACATGCCTCCGACTGCCTTTAATGACGACGTTGACGTTGCCTTTAATATTTGATCTTGTTTCCATCTTTTCAGTTGACTTGTCTTTTGATGCAGCGGGATTTTTATTTAGTTTTTGTTTTATTATTTGAAACGTTGGTCAGATTAAACATCTATTCTACCCTACCTAATACATACTTTCACCCGATCTTTTTCACTGTCTGAAAGTGTGAAACATTCACTTCACTTCTAGCTCCGTAGCAATATAATATGTAGTTGTATACAATAGCCGTGTGCACGTGTCTGTCTTCGATCCTGGCTCTGTTTACAAGCTACACAAACAAACATGTCTGCGATTAACATTGATCGCTATGTAGAAGATCTTGTTTCTTTTGTTGCTCTTGTTCTTTTTGTCTACAGAAAATTCGATTTTTGAATTTTCAGGAGGACAACAATCTGAATCTCTAGCCCTTCTGAATTTGTAGCGTCTGAAGAATCACTCATATGGTTGAACAAAACTGTACAATGTTTCACTATCCATGATCTGGACTGAATGCGGGCAGCGCAAGACCGATTAGACTGACCGTTCTGCTCGATCTGCTGTTCTGCACGATGCTTGAGGTGGACCGCTTATATGCCTCAGCACTGATAGCATGACAAGATCTAGGAGAGTCCAGTTTTACACCCGTTGTGGAAGTTAAGCAACTTTTGCAAGGGTCATTAAAAAATGTGTTATCTGGATCGTGCCTAAGTTGAGGCACGATACCATACCATTGCAGTCGTTAACACTCACCAATCTGCATTGGGCCTGCGTTGTGGGTTATGGCCCATCCTCCTTTTTCACCCATAAGGCCTGTTCCCCAGCAGTGGGGACATTAAAAATGGTTGATGTCAAAGGTGTTAGCTGTACTAAAGTTTTATTTATGATTAGCTGTACTACGTCTAGATTAGTCTCCTCTCACTCAATCCTGGAAGCGACTCGGCTACTTTATAGTTTGTAAACTTTGAAGAACGATAGCGCCATGACGTAACACAGAATTAACCTAGAATTGGTTAAATGATTCATACACAGTCGCAGGCGCATAACCTTCAATTGATGACTATGTCCGCTAAAATTGTCTGTAAATTCTAGAGCAAGAAGATTTTTTTTTGCGAATTGAGTAAATTTGTTTTTTTTCTTTTAATAGTAATATTGTGTAAAATTCATCTTATCGGGCGCACGACACCCACTTCTGGTCAGCAGGTCTAATAAATAAAAACAATCGCGATAAACGGACGATGTTCGTCCCACTCCTGACACTATTAATTCACGAATAAGGTTCAATATCAAGTAAATTGAACAGCGAATTGCGTCCGATTATCGCGATTCTTTTTATGAAATAGGCCTGCACGAGTCCTCCCCCTATAATTTCCGTTTATAAATCATAATATTTTGCCATACATACGACTTCCGTGGTCGAGTGGCTTTGTACACCGGTTTTCAAGGTGTCGCCATCTCTGAGGTCCCGGGTTCGATCCCCGGTTGGGTCAATTTAGAAAACGAACTTTTCTATATTGGCTCAGGTCTGGGTGTGTGTGATAGATACCACCGTTGTCTCCGATTTCAATAACACAAGTGCTTTAGCTACTTACTTTGGAATCGGAGCAATGTATGTGATGTTGTCAATTATTTATTTATTTATTTATATCGCATTGTACATGAAGAAACTTTGTGGAAATACCCTTGAAGATATACAGACAGGATTTATATCTTTGACAAAAACTATCCTATAAACATACGTTGAGTATTAAAGAAAACGGGAAAAAAAGTTTTTCAAGAAAATATTTTAGAAATGTCAGTGAGTATATGACTGGATGCTAAAACTGGTATAGCTTTACTATCCTCTGAGGTTTTCGATTCGGTTCCCGATTTAGATTATTGTTGATAGTACTCAATATGTAGCACTACGGCTTTTATCTTTAGTGATTTGTTTGTGTTTGTGAAAATTAGAATTAATGACCAGACCATTATGTCATTAATTGATTCTAATTTTTCATAACAAAATTTCATTAAGCTACTTTTGTCGGGGCACAGGCAGTCCGTAGTTTAGTCCAATTTTATTACTATTGCGTTTTTAGATTATCGTAGTACGCCATCGTTGGCGCTAAACGAAGCCCTTGGCCATTTTTAGGGCTTACGCATAGACCTTGAATTTGATGTATTTCCACGTAAATCTTGAAGAATTTAAGCCGTAATTTTAGCAACCCTAACTGTCTGGCCGTCTGGCGAGACTCGATTCCAATTAGGTTTTCTATTTTAGAATGCGCGGTGTTACAGCGCCACTGCGCGTGCGCACGACGCCGGTCTCGTCCACAATCGCTAATAACTGCAGTTATAGCGGATAAATTATGCTATAAACAATAACGAGCTATTACATGAGCGGGAAACGAACATGGCGGCAGGCGACATCCGCTTGTCAAAATTGCCGCGCAATCGTTGACGCCGCGTCGCGAGTGGCCAGTGTTTTGTTTTTGTTAAAGGTCTTTATGCGGTTTTATTACTTTTTAATCTGACCATTCTTGAGAATTAAACTTTTTTGTACAATAAACTTTTTGCTGGCGGTTTAGCTAACTTCTGTGTATTTGTTTTGTTTTGGTGTGTGGCGTACGTTGTTTATTTTGGATGACACAAGATACCATTGAGTAAATTTATGTGTCATTATGTTATTCGAAAATTGTGCAGTTTATGGAATTATATCGTGTGGTGTTGAAAGTTTCATCTACTTTTAAACGGATTTTGTTTAAATACTTAAAAGGCAAGTGAAATTTTTGTTTCTTTCCCCAAAGATTCTGTCATTGGTTTAGAGACGTAAAGTTGAAGTTTAACCTTAACATAGAATAAATTGATAAGATAATAATCTTCAGTATCGTCAGTACCACTTTCCCAATAAATACATCAATGATCATCATCTCGGAACGTGTCTAATAAAGTATTCTCAGTTTTAAGGCTCCTTTAGACCTCAAAGTGGCGCCCCCATCTAATTAAATTTATTGCTCGCTAAGTACATAATGTATCGGAAATGTGGATGTACAGATTGAAGCTAAGATTCTATAGTTTATTTACAAACAAAAACCTCAGTAAAATATAGTTCCTTGTAGTAGTAGTATGCAAAAGTGCACTTTTTGCTCTTTTGCGTACTACTACTACAACGAACATTATTTTACTGAGGTTATTGTTTAAAAATAAACTATAGAACCTTAGCTTCAATCAGTACTATGGGCAACAGCGTCGCATAACCAGGTAGCAACAAAATTCGTGTGCGCGCGCATCGCCCCTGAACGAACTAAACGTATGTTGTGACGGCGCCGGCGCAGCGTGCAATTGATTTTAACCTTAGAAGTGGTTAAGCGACGCTGTTGCCCATGGTACATGTGAAATTCCGATACATTATGTACTAAGCGAGCAATAAATTTAATTAAGATGAGGGCGCCACTTTGAGGTCTAAAGAGACCTTAAGTATTGAGATAACGTGTCTTGGTCGGCTGCGCAGGAGTTTTTCAACCTTCATGGCTAACATCTTCGTTATTCTATAGATTTAACACGCGATTTTCAACATGATTTAAATTTAAAAATACCAAGGTCCTCTTTGTAGTACGGTACGAACATTGTCTCTTAATGAGCATAGCATACGCTTTTTTAGGGTTTAGAATTCTTGGAATGTAGCTTTTAAAAAATATTATATAGGTACTTAATACAAGGGAATATTTGTATTTTAGCTTAGTAATAAATAATAAAAATCGTCAAAAGTAAAAACTCAGGCAAAATAGTTATTAAAGATAAATAATATTAGAAAAAATTCTAGCAAAAATCGACTCACCCGTAGCACCTCAGACGGGACTAGAACCCGCACCCTTGGGATTCCGACCCAATGCATTGACCAATATTATGCTGCCGAGTCGTTACTTTTAATAAAAATAGTTATTTGCCTAAAATACAAACCTACAGAATTTAGATTAAAAACTGAAGTGACATTAACACGTAGTGTTTTGTGATCTCTATCATAGAAAATATAAAGGGTGTTAATAGCACCCTTGCCAAAACTTTAAAGGATGATTCTACCCTTAGAGTTAAGCAACTTTCTCTATGGAACCACCTGTCGCAAATGCATAGCTGATATTTAAATTTTTCGTTGAGCAGCAATGAACGCATAACAACTCGATAACATCGCGGATGCGCGCGCGCTTCAAAAGCCTCAGCCTTCAACCGTGAGCAAATAGCTGTTGTTTGCATATACATTGCGGGTTTGTAAGATTTTGATTTTTTTTTATTGCTTTTCTGTGAATAGGTTCTATGCAACTAAGACAGAGTTTGTGTGAAAGAAAAAAAAATACTCAACTTTTCATGAATTTTGCGACGGATCACTTCACATGAGTTGAGTACTACTAAAACCCTGTATTTATATATTTATTTACGAAGAAAATGATCCTGATTCTATTCAAATCTTTCCGATGGATTTCAACTGCAAACTAATTAACTCATTTTTTGCTTAAAATTGATTCCATGCAATTTATAAGAAGAAAATAGCAAAATTATTTGAAGGCTAGGGAAATATTTGGGATGAATGTAACAAATGAACGCATTGTAAACTCCCGAGTGTTTTAAGAAACAACGGTTTCATTAGTGTCTGTTTTGCTTCATTATTGTTTACTGAATGTCGGATCGGAATTTCTGGGTGTATAAAAACTTTTAATTTAAATTATTCTTTCTTTAAATTGGATTTTCTTAGATAATGGTTCAAGATGGTTAAAGTTTGCAAGAAAAGAAAGATCCTACTAATATTATAAATGTGAAAGTTTTGATGTTTATCCAAACATGTTACTCAAACACGCAAAAACGGCTAAACGGATTTAGATGAAACTTGGCACACTGATAGTTCTTAGCCTGGATTTAAAAATAGAATACTTAATACTAAATAGCATTGTGAATGCTAAAATCTCAAAATTTAAAATTAAATAGAATACTTTTTGTCCTAGTCAAAGGTTCGTTACTAGGGGTTTTCCGAATGTCTATGCAGTCGACGTCGTAGGCGGAAGCTAGTTTGTAATATTATGCAGTATACTCAAAATTAAGCAATATCGATCTCGAATGCGCCTGCGAGCGCGAAGCGTCTCTGCTTTAGCTTTGGTAAAAATCTTTCGTATGTCTGTATATCCGGCTGTCCGGCTGTTCTCCTCTACAAATCGCATTTCTCAACCGATTCTCGTGAAATTTTGTGTCCAGGTTCGATAATTACATAGTTTTTTTTTGTCGAGCCAGTTTTTCGAAATATTTCGAAAAAAAGTTCACCCATTTGTAAAATGTTCAAAATTAGAAGTGTCATCTAGCTTCGAATCTATATTATATTTAGATTTTATTAGAATTTCAGTTGCAAGATTTTCATAAATTTTTATGCTATATTCGCGGTCTTTTTAAACATATCCTTACATCTCTTAAAATGCTGGTCAGATCACTTGGGTGTGTATAGAAATCTGGATCTCCTCCATTCACTCCCTGGATGGCCATCACCAGATCACCGCTCGGTCTATCCCTGGCGGACAAGCAATGCTTAAAAGTTACTTAGTTTGTATGAAAATCGACTGGCGTCCTTAATTATGTGGCCACCACTTTATATAGATGTCCTGTAGTATAGTCTGATAATTAACTTCACACTCACCACATTAGTAACTACATTGTACCCGTGCGAAGCCGGGGCGGGCCGCTAGTAGATATAATAAAAGAATACCTAACCTACCAAATAGCACATAGTACCTACTGCTTTTCAAAAGCAGTTAGATTAATTTTTAAACAAACTACAATTTGAGCGAGGTCTGCAGGTCACTGAGCCACTAGTTTTATTATTGGGCTAAGAGCAATATTAATCATGTAAGATGGTAATCATTATTTGTTTGGGTATCAAATTATGACACTAATGATTTCTCATAAAGTCAATAACCTCTTCTTCTTCCAGCAATCTTTTAGGTTACCAAATGACACCAAGAAGGATCAGATTCACAAACTACTCGGAAATTGTACAAGTTTTGTAACAAGATATACCCTTGTACAGTCAGCGGCACGTCAGACTATACATGTTGACCTTGAGACCGTCTTTACGCCGTACGTAATAAGAGCTGTTTTTGTAGTTCAACTGTTTAACTTACCGTGCTGTCGTGCGTACTTTCCCAAACGTTGTTCGTTACGATTAATATTTAACTATCAGACATAACGTGCAGTGTAAGATTCAAGCCCTATTTTTTATAACCTGCCCCTTTCTGCTTACCTGACTCAATTGACAGTGAGTAAATGTGTTAATTAACATTTGTATAAAAGTAACAAGAATCCAGTCTTGCTTAATTACCATTAAAAAACTTCAATACCAATCTTGTATTCATTAGCACACGAACTTTTGAAAGTTCAGAGATAATTAACTATCATCATGAAGTCATAATTGAAGCTCCATAAAGCAATATTTTTGAAGAAAACAAGTTATTCAGTAATTTCGAATGTTTTGCAGATGATAACTGGTGAGACAATGACAGAGAACATCCATATCTGCCTGTCAAAATGTTGATTTTATCAATTATAGTGTATGGAGAAGTAATGTAGGTACTCTATACGTTATAGTACCCAAAGTACAAGTTAGTGTGGGACTAAATAGTTGTTGTGAGTTGTCCCGAATTTAATTTATATAAAAATAGAGGTCAGATAAGGAACTTTTGGGATTGTAATGATAAAGAAAGAAAAAAGTTTTGTCAGCATAGACTTGTGGACTTAATCTAAATAGCCCATTATAATCCAATTCAGGGTCTGCAGGTTGTAGGCTGCGCCCTTAGGAGATGCTGCCGTCCTAACCAGCAGAGTTTGGAGGAGTATGGCATAATAGCAGCATCATCTTACGGGAGCTGCTACAATCTTCCAAGCTCGGCTGGTTGGGGCGGGAGGGCGGCTAAGCCTGGCGCGTTGGAAATCACAGTGTTTGGACTTTTTTCATTGGAAAATGTGGTGCTAGCGTGTTAGGGTATTAGTGTTGTTCTGACGGATGACAAAACTAATCTATTGTTTTTCTATAAGTGCGTCTTTGTTTAGTTCCAGGTTTTTTTTAAATTCTCATTAAAATGGTGCTTCAATAAATCTTTCTCCTTTCTGTACATTTCATTCTGCGTCAAACTCAAAATTAAACTAAGATTATCCTTAAGTTTGTACTTCAAAGCTTGTCTGATATTCCCCAAGCCCAAGGAAGGAAAACAGGACTGTTGCGTCACAATCGCACACTGTTTTCTGTAGTAATTTACCTGTTGCTTTACCTGATAACCATGCGCTAGCGCCGACAGGCGGTGCGGTCATATCAAACCAGTCAGTCAGTGTCACTTGAAACGCGGCACTGGACGGACGTGTAATCGTACTGGCGGGAGACAGACACGTGTGGTTGTGTGTAAATAATCGTGGAACATTCAGTTTCAATTGGACTGTTGTGTGTGCCTGTTTTGTGTTTGCCTCATTGGATTGCCACAGTCCGCGAGAATTCGTTCCGCAGGAACGATTCGGTATGCCCGACTCGATTTTGTTTATTTTGATGACTGCTATCGATTCTGCGAATTAATGAGTAATGACATAAGATGTAATGCAAATAAAGAAATTCCTATTGCGGTTAGTGCTGTCCATAATAGCAGTTAACAATCTAGAGGAGTACGCAAGCGTATCGTTTAATAGTTTTGATATTATCAATGAGCGGCACTCGTTAAGAAGTTAAGTGACCATTACAACCATTTTGGACGTCACTGTCGCTCTTATCGTGCGCACATAAGTGCCATTATTGCGTGCAACAATTGAACGTAGAATGCTGTTCGTTTGTTTGTTGTATTGTCTCGCATCGTCTCGTAAAGTGCGTGCTATCAGTCGGCTTGGTATTATTGCCTGATTTGTCAAAGACACTATTATTTAGCATATATATTTTCAACATAAACTTAAAAATAAATCCCTCTCTTCCCTTTTTTCACCAATCTTGCCCTATTTCCAACGTTTTTGTCATAGATTTCAAAATTTAAATACATGCAGTCCTTTACACATTCATCACTCTGTTAATAAGTAACTAACAAGCTAAATGAACTGTTTATTAACACCAGCCACATGTTACTCACTCTATCAAAATAGTACCAACGTTTTGTGCAAAAGTTATTATCCTTCTTTAAAATAACCATTTCATAACTTCCCGAAAGTTTTTGGAATACAAAAGGAATGGGTTATTTTGGCCCTAGGGTATAACTTTGACTCAAATTAGAAGAGTTCAAATAAGACCAGTTTTACCTTTCTATACGCAATAGTAAATTTTAATTTATCACCTGTCAACTGTTAGAGTGATGCGGTTTTTCAAATCGCAAACTTAGATATTTAATCGTCCATCTTGGGTCATCATTAATTTATAAAAGAATGTCAAAGCTTCTAATGATAAAACCATTTTAGTCACAAGCAATATATTTGGTAGTTTTTGCAACGTTTTTAGTGCTATTGCTATCCTTATACTTACATAAAAAGATAAACAAAACTTAAACAAGATCTGTTACAAAAAAGACTACAACTACCTACCAATGTTTGTGATCTCTAAGTAAGATTTGTCCTAGTTTTTAGAACTGCAATAAAATATACAGATAAACATACAGACTTTTTATGAATACTTGCTTTTTCTCTGGTGGGCGTATGTACCTAAATAAAAATGGCGCTTTGAGGTGATAAACATAATGATGTTTAACGAGATGAAGTCATATTATAATTTATTGGAAAATAAACTCATTCTTTATTTTGTATTAGTATGCGAGTTGTGTGATTGAAGTTTGTTTGTTATAGAGTTGTTAATAAATAATGTTTATATACATTATATAACATACCGAGCATAGTGGAGATCCTTGGGGTGGCTACCCCCGTTGTCAGTCGCATGGCATGCGACTGACAACGACAATACAAAATTACTATTTTCCAACTGGGGTTGATATACTGAAAAGTTGCATGTGCTTGTTGAAATATAATATTTTCCAGAAATATTTTGAACTGTTTATTATGGTAGGTATATCTGTCAAAATCAATGCTATTAAAAGATCGCACTCGATACTTGCACCAGTTCTTTTGCAAACCTTGTTGACAAAGTGTATAATGATGAAATTAAATAAAACAGTTATTTTAACAGATGTCGCAATTGTACTTAGCACTTCGTCCATTCAGATGTAAAAAATAAACTGGCATTGACCCTTGCAAGTTTTTGAGAACACCAAACGCCATTGCGATTTATAGATAAAAAAAAGATCTGTAACAGATTAAACACCCGTGATGACCTCTGCGTATACCTTGACCTGCACTGGTTTGCTGGTCAGCTCTGATCGTAATCGTTCCATTCAAGTTGGAGTTTTAAGTCTAAAGCAATAAGGTTGATGATGTAACAGAAAGAAATCAGAGCACCTGTCTAGATACAGTAGCGTGTTCGAATGTGTTTAGGGTCGCACAGGGAGCACTCTTGGGCCCTGATTTTTATAACGTTGATGTATTTTATCCTTTCGCTTTTCTGACATGGGTATTTGTAAAGTTGGGTAACATAACCAAGTGTGTTGTTTTTATCTTTCATCAAAATTGCTGCGACTTTAACTGCCTCTATGGTTTAGTAGTTCTACTACCCGTATCTGAGTGGAAGTGCCGTGTTTGATTCCTATGAGACACCTACGGACCAGGGGGGAGGGGTATTTACAACCTCTTGAAACTTGTCAGTTTTCTGAATCTCTCTCTCTTTCTCGATGTATATCAAATAAAAGAGATGTGTTTCAAGCCATGTCTAGCTGCCACCATATTGCCAAAACAACGACTTATTTAAAAAAAAAGTGGTTGTGGATTCCTTGTGATCTTCATTTCCACCTTCAGCCTTATTATATTGTTAATGTATGATGGAAAAATTTACTATGATGAAATTACATTTGTATTTATAATAGATAATTTTCAAGAGTGTAGTATGCTCCATCACTTGCTTTGAGCTTGAAGATACTTATACATGTTACAGTCAAAACTCATAACCGCTCAAAACCACAAACAGGCATAAGTGGTTTTGACTGATGCTCTTATTCAAACTTTTGACTTTTATCTGATTTCAAGTTCAGACTATCCGACATTAATGTGATTAATAATATTTATTTTATACTTTTCCTCAACACCCTAACGAACTAATACCAAAATCTATTTATTTTAGACTTTGCCGGTTAAATGTTTTTTTTGACTAACGTCCTTAGTTAAAACCACTTTTTTTAAATAAATAAATATAAATATTTAAATATTTGACAACATCACATACATTGCTCCGATTCCAAAGTAAGCAGCTAAAGCACTTGTGTTATGGAAATCAGAGACAACGGTGGTATCACAAACACCCAGACCTGAGTCAATACAGAATAGTTCGTTTTTCTAGATTGACCCAACCGGGGATCGAACCCGGGACCTCAGAGATGGCGACACCTTGAAAACCGGTGTACAAAGCCACTCGACCACGGAGGTCGTCATTTCTTTTGGCTACAAAAATCAGTTAAAAGTGGTTTTGTGCAACGTCCTAAGTCGAAACCACTTTTGCCTGATTTTACATTTACAAGTGGTTTTGACTGAAATGAAAAGAAATGAAATGAAATGACTGGTTATGAGTTTCGGCTGTAACATACACATTGGGATGAATGATTTAGTCCTGTGACTGTCAGGATGTTCGTCTTATGCACGGTAATGGTATGTATGTCAAGGTTGCTATGCTACTCCTTTTTATTCTTCGCCAGCGTCAATGCGGACGGTTCTTAGATTTATTTGATTGTTGTTTTAACATGATTTTTATATTACTTAGTTTTATATAATACCAAATAATATACTAGAAAAAATACGACTCGCACCAGATCATGTTCTTGGACGGGAATCGAACCCGCGACCTTTGGATATCCGGTCCAATGCTCTGACCGCTGAGCTACCGAGTCACTAGTGGGAACGTCGAATTTCTCCTAGTATAGCAAGCCAGCGCCATTTCACCATTGTACAAGGAATTACCTTGACATCAACTGAATACCTTTCCAGATATTTTTAAACAATTGATTAAGATGAGAAAGCTATATAATTTTTAAATTTTTATATAAAATAGCATTGTGAATGCTAAAATCTCAAAATTAAAAAAAAAATAGTTTTATTATAATCATAAAATATGGTTTCATTTATTGCTATGATTGCTTGTGCTAAAAGAATAGGCAATTATTTTTCATTATCTGTTATAATTATAAAATAATAAATAGAACTGTTTTTTCAAGGCTTGTGAAATAAACTCAATTTAACTCAAATTTTAAAAATGAGAATTATATCATCTTAACTACCTTTATTTAATTACAAAGTATCTTATCAGATTGTGACGGATATAGAAATATATATCTGATAGTTAAACATACAGTTTTTCTAGCTAATCTATTCATAAGAATGCTGGCATTAATTTTATTTCTTGAAATAATTCAAGAATTCAAGAAATAAAATTAATGCCAGCATCTTCATTTTATGTTATATATACCTATTATTAACTAAGTACCATCTTTTTTTCTATTATAATAACTTTTATAATAACATTATGTTAAATATAGTTTTTAGTTTTTACACGACTGCCCAATAATGTCAACGCCCGAGCGGATGCATGCGGCCGGATAACAATGGAATATCTATTGTGTCTTATTATCCGGGCGTTGAAGGGTTAACGGATTTGTATATATACAAGGTGTTACAAAAGTACCCCTAATGCCGAATATGGTAGATAGGGACCATCATACTGAACAACTTTTACTATGGGACCAACTCTGAAATCGTGAAAAAAAAATCAGCTGTTTCATACATTTTGATATTTTTGTAATTGTAATTTTTGTATGAAACAGCTGATTTTTTTTTCGCGATTTCAAAGTTGGTCCCATAGTAAAACTTGTTTAGTTTGATGGCCTCTATCTACCATATTCGGCATTAGGGGTACTTTTGTAACACCTTGTATATTAAATATTCACACTTTTCTGAAATTAAAATAAACAAACCACGAATATGAACCCAATCAATTGGATAATACTATCTTGTCAAATATCCTCAAAATTATAATGAGTCAAAAGCGTCCACACTTAATTTTAAGACCTCATATATTATTTATGATTGAGATATTACTCGATAGACACCCCCACCCTCAAACCCCAAATAGATATAAGGTTATTTTTGTGAAAAGAGAAATATATGTAGCTTACTCCCGCAAAAATTTTTTTTTTTTTGCGTGAGTAAGCTACATATATTTCTCTTTTCACAATGGTTTGGGACTTCGCCAAGTAATGGCTGATTCAATCAAATAAGGTTATTTTTTATTCACTCTCCAAAAGCCATCGGTCATTTATGTATGAAGACTGGCATACTTACCTCTCCGCCATTTTGAAAAAAGCCGGTTTTGAAGGCCTGTGCTAAAAGTGGGGGTAAATCTTACAAAAACTTATTCTAGCGATTGATTTAGAAAATGAAAATTTTTTTTGCAACTTTAAACTCAAATATCTCGGTAAGTATATCACTTATGAGATTTATTTACTTATTACTTTTTGTTTGTAATGACTTATTCTATCGATTGGCAGTTCTTAGTTTTTGTAAGATTTACCCCCACTTTTATCACAGGCCTCCAAAACCGACTTTTTTCAAAATGGCGGACAGGTAGGTATGCCAAAAGCACATGATGCTCTTTTAAGACTGTGTTCAGTCCATGAACAAATTGAGGTCAAAGATCATCAAGTAATTTTTCTCTTATCTAAGGAAACACATGATTGAAAATCATGTAGATGGTAATCCCCTTTGCTATAATTGTAACAATGAATCGATCTTGTACATTGGTCATTGACACATATAAGATGATAACACAGGTAAATAACCGAGTTTTTATAATTATTATTAACCAAGCGAGCACGAAGCATCGATTTATGTCGATTTATTTCAACGAAATTTTAAAAAATGGTGGGGTTAACAATATGGGGTTTGGAAACGTAAAAAAAATATCTTTTAACCATTTTGAAAAATGATCTAAAATGTCAAAAACGCGAGGTCTACAGCACAGAGCCACTAGTATTTTATTTATTATTGTTTTTCTTGGTTTAGAAATAATATTTGTTTCTAGCAGCCACTTGCTACTTTTTTCACGTGGATGCCAAGGGATGATTTCTCAAAAATCCTTTCTTATTGTCCACCTTTATTATTAAAAAATATTTTTCACAGTTTCGATGAATACATCTTAATTTCATAATAACGTTTTTCCTGATTTATTTTCCCAAAAATACCCATTTTAGTCAAATATTGGCTAAGTTGAAAATATAGCACCAATCTTCACACTTAGGGGTGTCGTTGAAGACGATTAATATTTTAGATGTAGTAAATCTAAGATCTCTTGGACCCGAAAAAAGACGGCAGCGTCTTCCAATGAAAACGTGTAAACCACAGTTTTACATAATGGATTATAAAACTGTGGTTTAAAGCTGCGATCTCCAACCGGCCTGCTAAGCGTGGACGGCTATTATCTTCCCACGGGGGAGGTATATGTCCTGATTTCTTTCCCACTAGCTAATATTTATTCTGTGACAATAATGTTATTGTTTCATAGCAGACATAGCCAAGGCTACTCTGTGACTTTGCTTAGCTATTTTGTGGTTTTATGGTCAGGGTGAGGTCCTTTCTCCAACAATTGTAACATTGATAACTCAAGATTTACATAATCTTCGCATTAGCATAAGAATCAATATAAAATACGATCTAAAGGTTTTAAATATAGATTTTATGTCACTCAAAATGTATTAGATTTTTTAACTTAACTTTCTTGCTCCCATTCTTCTTGTCAGTTAAAAAAGTCTGGAACGGGTGGAAGTAAAATATAGACGATTCAAAAGTGCTTAATTATTATGTTTATTTGAATAAAGAAATGTTGACTCTTTGACTCTTGTCTGCAACTGCAACTCTGAGATCAACAAAAAACCAACATACTTATTAGCTGCACGAATTTCCACGAGAATCAGTCCAGCTGCCCGCTTCCAGAGGCTTTCCATACAACCAGCTCGTCGGTCCACCTCGTCCATCATACATACACAATACTTTTGAACCAAACATTGGTTCTTAAATTAAAAAAAATCAGACAACATCACAAACATTACTCTGATCACAAAGTAGCTAAAGCACTTGTGTTATCGAAATCAGAGACAACGGAGGAACTACAAACACCCAGACCTGGGGCCGTACCGGCTAACGCATCGAGCTTCGGAAAGTCTGCCGAGCTTCAAATTAAAACAGATAAATCGAGCCCCGATCGGCCCAAAATGGCGAACCCCAATTCATGATGTGACACGATCATCGATATCTTCTAAATAACTTCGGCGAATAGTACAATACGAAACTCCTTACTTCGATTTATCTGTTTTAAGTTGAAGCTCGGCAGACCCACCGAAGTTCGAAAAGCTAGCCGGTAGGGCCCCTGAGCCAATATAGAAAAGATCGTTTTCTAAATTGACCCAGCCGGGGATCGGACCCGGGACCTCAGAGATGGCGACATCTTGAAAACTGGTGTACAAACCACTCATCCAAGGAGGTATTATAAACTCTATAAAAATAATTACACTCTATAAAGCTATCTCACGCAATATGGTTTTCACAAGAGTCGTTCACTTATCGGGTTTGCTATTAGTTTACCAACGCCATACTTAGCAGTTATCTATAACGTTTATTGCTTTACCGTTATCTGTGGCATTGAACTAACTTATAGTTGTTACGGGTTATATTAACCTTTAATAAATCACTGTATTTGAAGGTTGTATTTAATTGTTGAGGATGGTCATGTATAGAAATGCTATTATTCGCGTTCACATCTTTGGAGTACTGCGTTCGATTCCTTGTTGGTAAATGATTATTTCATTTGGTGCTGTCGTTGTTCTTGAGACGATTTGCGTTAATAATTTGATTAAAATTTTAATAAACTTTGGCCGTTATTTGAAGCAATTAATAATATTACAAAACGGAACGAATATCAACCGTTTTTCGTAGAAAAATGTATTTTCTAAATAGGCCCTCCAGTTCTTAGTTTTACGAAGGATGGAAACAGAATTTTATTCTTCAGATACATGTATCATAGAAAATATGTACACACATAAAGCAACACCTTTCGCCCATAGACGTAAGTAGGCTGAATGTTTATTTCTATTGCTTTATTACTTCTTTTCATAATTAACTCATACGTCATACCTGATATTCTGCAGGCTCTTGTTTTTTCAAGATCGTCGACCAATCAGAAAATATTTTTCATTTAATTCATATTCATTCATAAAGAATCATAAGTTATATTTTTATGGTCCTTCGGGCGGGTAGTGCTAATCCCAACTTTTACAATACCGGCATATCTATATAAAGAGCCCGCATGTTGTTATCTTAGTAAACGAACTACACAATCGTAATTAAAGATTTGTTGTAATGCAATATGAGCCCCTATTAGTACCAATTGTAGGTACGGTGCGAGTGCACGCGACTTGGTGTGGTTGGTCATAAACTAGACTACTCAAAAGAAAATAGGGGACCTTATAATATGGTTTTCCATACAAACGAGCTAAATTCTGATAGTTATTTGTATGATAAATTCAATCTGATTTTATTTATTTATTTGCTCTCTCAAATCTCTTTCAACATAAGGTACAGCGCGCGCAGGTCCAATAAAACCAACCTCTTTGCTTTACAGATTTACAAAAACAATATTTCTTACTTCAATCCCCTGGTTAGGATGGCTCGTCAGTACAACGATTTGGTGAAAAATAATTGCGACATCGACATTTTTTCAAACAAAATTACTTCTTACAAAAAAACACTCAAGGATGTCCTCTATTCTATATGCAACAGATTTGAATGTCTAAATATTAATAATTATTAATAATTTAATTTGATTGTATAACTTGTATGTAGCTATAAGGGTATATAATTTCGTTTTGCTGTATGTACGCAAACCTTTGGGTTACAACCCAGATTCATATCGCTATTGTCGTTTTCTTTTTAACATTGTAATAGTTGTAATCTGTCTTGTGTATAATAAAATAAATAAATAAATATTTGAACTTGATGTTGTTCGAAAGCTGTAAGAGTTAACTAGCGGAATTTACTGTCGAATTTACTGTGTAGTTTCTGCTATTCGCCGTGTGTCAGTTAGAATAGAAAGAAATTGGAGTTTCATACAAAAATACGCGAAATTTAAAATTTTTCACTTCCATCTGACATACGGCGAATATGTGAAATTATACAGCAAATTCGAAAGTAAAGTCCGTAAGTTGACTATTACAACTTCCGAACAATATCAAATTAAAAAAAAATCTGATTGAATTTAAATTAGCTCTTTTATATGGAAAACCATAATACTGGCTAATATTTTTTAAGCAATTTATTTAAACTGAACTGAAAACGTAAAAAAAGCCTTTCTACATATTATAATATTTTTTGTTGCTTGAAATAGTAAAGAAGGATACATAATTAACCGACTTCAAAGGAGGAGGTTATCAAGTCGACGGTATTTTTTTATAGGTATACATTTCCATGACATGAGCGTAATAAAAAGAATCCAATATGAAGCCGATTGCAATTGGTGTATCCTTGCTGTACCGCGTAACATTTGCTTCAAAATGAAAAGCTTTAAACATCTTCAACACAACTACATTTACATAAATTGTCCCATGTATAATTTTACCATCGCAATGTCAACCCACCAATCATCTTCACGCCGTGCTTCATACGAACAAAACTCGACTATTGGAACATGACGCGTCATGCAATCATTAATGCCCTCACCTCACACATTCCCATGCAACCATCCACAACAAATGACAACCCGCCGAAATAAATTGCCGTCCCAACAATCATAAACCTTTACATGATGAGAATCATCTTGATTGTCCCCATCCCCATCACACTTTAATTTTCCAAGATTTCTGCCTGACAGATCATTTCACACAAATTCTGTTAAAAAAAAAAAACTGTGAAACTCTATCATGAATTCATTATGTGAATTGAACAAATAAATAGTTTCTTAGCCGACGAAAGTACGGCTCATGTTATAGGAATTTAATAAAAACTCGTCTAATCTTAGGATGCGGAGTAAAATGTACGTGCTTTTGATCAGAACTTTTAATTGATTAACAATAAACATGTTCTTTAATCTATCTATAATATAAAAATGAATCGCAAAATGTGTTGCTAAGCGCATAACTCAACAACGCCTGGACCAATTTGGCCAATTCTTTTTTTAAAATGTTCGTTGAAGTTCAAGGATGGTTTTTACGGCGAGAAAAATTCGAATAACTGCCGGAAAAACCTTTAAAACAGCCCTTTTCTCTTTCCCATACAAACGTTTTCTAACTAAAACGTAGATTCAATTTGACCTTTATTACTATTGTATAAAGTTCATATTAAATTACAAGCACTCACGGTTGTTTAAACAATGTAGGTATGTTCCTAACGTCAAAGAGTCAATTTTAAAATTCAATCATATCTATCAAAACAGTGTGCGTGTGTGCGTTGGAACACAGAAAACATCGTTGGAGGATTTAATGTCGCGTTACGAAACTAAACAAAAGTGATATTATTTCTTTTTTCACTTCATTACATCAGTCAAACACAAACCACGTTACCAAAAGTGTTTTATTATCATATCCCTATTTTACATACATATTAGTACGGCTTGAAGGATTTGACTTCAAGTCATATCAAATTAAAATATATATATAAGGGAAAATCACTCACTCACTCACTGATCACGAAATCTCAGAAACTACAAGTGCTAAGAGTCTCAAATTTTGCATGGGGGCTCCTTTTAGGGCGTAGGTGCTCACTAAGACGGGATTTTGTGAAATTGAACCCCTAAAAGAGTGAAACAGGGTGGCAAAGATTGTATGGGAGAACGCGATTCCTTGGCCCGATTGACTTGAAATTTGGCATATACATTCTTTCACAAAATTAATTGAACACGTGTTTCGTATTTTTTTAATATTTATCCCCTAACAGGGTTAAAAAGTTATAGAAAGCTACTTTTGGGGTGCTTTTCGACGTCGAAATTGAAACTTCTTTGTGCATTTGATTGATTAATTAAGAAAAATAAATATCATTGGTCATCTCAACGTAGTATTACATTTTCTTAGGTAATTTCCTCTGAGAGTAGGTAGAATGCATTTCATTAAATAGTACCTATGGCGTTATGTTGGCAGTGCTGTCATTTTTAACCGACTTCAAAAACAGGTGGAGGTTCTGTTCGTCTGTTTATTTGTTTTTTTTTTATGTATGTCCACCGATTACTCGAAAACGGCTGAACCGATTGACATGATTCAAACGTTACTATATCAGGTTTATTCCCAAGTTGGTCCCATTTTTTGAAAATTTTAAATCGGTTCAGTAGTTGTTGAGTAATCCTGAAAATACTAATCTTTAATAATAATAAATAATCTTTGCACGAGTTTTACGAACCGATTTAGATGATTCTTATTTTGTTAGAAAGGAGAGACTTTAAGGGTGCTCTTATTTTAATTTCATTGACATTGGACCTTGGACTTCGAAGATACACAAGAGAACTCTTCAAAATCAAATAGGATAATGTATTAGTGATTACACTACGGTATTGTAAGGTTTCGCATCAGCCATTTTTATTGTCACTGCTGGGGCTGGGATACAAGCCTTACTTATGGGCTGATGAATAGGATGGACCATAACCCACCGCGCGGGCCCAATGTGGATTGGTGGGTGTTAATGAGTGCAATTGTAGCAACGGCTTAACGTGCCTTCTGAAGCACGGAGGAGCTCGAGATAATTCACCTTGGTCACCCACCCCATGACTGACCCTTGCCAAAATTAACAGCGTGAAAAGTGGAAATTGGATTATTAGGAGTATTATACCATTGAAAAGTGTGTAATATGAATAAAATATATTTATATCATTGCTTACATTTACATATGCATACCTATTACAAAAAAGATAAAAATAAAAAACTTTTAAAAATTAAAAACAGCTTCAGAAAGCGAGTGCTCTAAAAAGCAAGAAATAAAATTCAAATCTGCATAATTACTATTCAAGTACGTCTTATGAAGTCGGGTGGGGTTTAAGATATTAACAAAAAAAATTGAGAAAGGGAAACCACGATAAAAGTTTATATAAATTATAAAAGGAAAATATCTTTTGGCCCCACCCGACTTCAAAAAACGTTTTTTTAATATCAGATATGCGTACTTGAATAGTAATTATGCAGATTTGAATTTTAATTCTTGCTTTTTAGAGCTGTCATTTTGTCTGTCTGTGTTTTTATGCATAAAAAACCGCATCAAAATCGGTCCATAAGTTTGGGAGCTAGGTTCGCATCAGACAGACAGACACACACACAGGTCAAACATAAAACACTCCTTGCGTTAGTCGTGTACGTCGTTAATACATATACATATAGTGGTGGCCACATAATTAAGGACACAAGTCGATGGTAATTTTGAAGTCTTGGTTTTTCGCTAGGGATTGAACTAGCTGTGATCTGATGATGGCCATCACTTGGGTGTGTATAAAAATCTGGATCTCTTCCATTCACTCCCTGGATGGCCATCACCAGATCACCGCTCGGTCAATCCCTGGCGGAGAAGCAATTCTTAAAACTTACTTCGTTTGTATGAAAACCGACTGGCGTCCTTAATTATGTGGCCACCACTATATATAAGATATCCTGTAGTATAGTTTAATAACTTCACACTCACCACATTAGTAACTATATTGTACCCGTGCGAAGCCGGGGCGAGCCGCTAGTATAATATAAAAATGAATCGCAAAATGTGTTGCTAAGCGCATAACTCAACAACGCCTGGACCAATTTGGCCAATTCTTTTTTTTAAATGTTCGTTGAAGTTCAAGGATGGTTTTTACGGCGAGAAAAAATCGAATAACTGCCGGAAAAACCTTTAAAACAGCCCTTTTCTCTTTCCCATACAAACGTTTTCTAACTAAAACGTAGAGTCAATTTGAGCTTTATTATTATTGTATAAAGTTCATATTAAATTACAAGCACTCACGGTTGTTTAAACAATGAAGATATGTTCCTAACGTCAAAGAATCAATTTGCACTTTATTACCGCTACACAAAGTTAAAATTCAATCATATCTATCAAAACAATGTGCGTGTGTGCGTTGGAGGATTTAATGTATATCATTTGACATCTCAACGTAGTATTATATTCTCTTTGGTAATTTCCCCTGAAAGTAGTTAGAATGAATTTCATTGAATAGTACCTATGGCGTTATGTTGGTAGTGCTGACATTTTTTCCTTATTGCGTTGTAATAAGGTGCAAAATTATTCCATCTGATTATCAGATTAATTTTAAAAGAATACAATATCCGGTCAAGTCGCTTATATGCTATGACAATTAATAAAGCACAGGGACAAAGTTTAAGAGCGGCTGGTGTAGAACTGCGCAGTGATTGTTTCACCCATGGCCAGCTCTAATGTTGCCAGCTCGAGAGTTAGCTTGCCGAATAGCCTTTTTATTTTGCAACCGGATAACATGACAAGAAATGTGGTAGGTATTCAACATGTTACAAAAACACCCCTAATGCCGAATACGGTATATAGGGACCATCAAACTGAACAACTTTTACTACTGGAACTAACTCTCAAATCGCGAAAAAAAATCAGCTGTTTCATACATTTAGAAATTTTCGATTTTAAAAATAGTAATTTCGATGCATTAAATATTAATCATGACAATAATTCTATAAAACAGATTCAATTAATGCACTAAATTCTTGGGTATCTATATCGACGCCAGTTTAAATTGGAAACCGCATATAGAACACATAATATGTTCAAAAACGAAAAGTTGCAAACAGGGCAGCGTTCTAAATGCATAATCATACTTATGTAGGATCCACAATCAAGTATGGTGTCTTATTTTGGGGAAACTCCACAGATAAGGAGACAGCCTTCAAAGCTCAAAAAAAATGTGTACGGGCAATGTGTCACTTAAAACAAACAGACTCTTGGAAACCGTATTTTAAAGAACTCCAAATACTGACGCTCCCTTCGCTATATATCCTTGAGTCAGTTTTATATGTTAAAAAGAACATTACCAATTACAAAACTTTAAATAGTTAAAGCTATAAAAATGTGCTACAATCCACTGCATGTAAGACCAGTATGTACTCCAAAAGTGTGTTCTCAATGGGTGTTAAAAATTATAACAAATTATCGCAAAATATTAAAGAAATTGAGAATCCTAATATTTTTAAGAAACAATTTAATAAATTTATAATTGACTAAGCATATATTTACTCGATTGACGAATATATCAAGGACAAATAAAATTATTATTGTAATTATTTACAATCATGACATTTTAATTTCTTTGACATTTAGAGCACTACTATCCTTTTATGTCATTTTTATGATTATTTAATGTAACGTTATCCCGAATATTTAGGACAATTTAATCACCTAATTTATATGTACCTCAGTAGCGCGGCATGTTTATTGTTTTTCTTAAATAAGTTAAAGAATTTTGGCAACTATTTTCAATGTTGTTTAAGTCTTCTGCATAATAATAATTTGCACACCCGCGAGGGTAGGATATGGCGTACTTTGTTAATTTTAAGTCAGCTGTATTGTTTATACCCATGTTCAAGCAAATAAATATATTGATTGATTAATTTAATTTTTGTATGAAACAGCTGATTTTTATTTCGCTATTTCAGAGTTGGTCCCGTAGTAAAAGTTGTTCAGTTTGATGGTCCCTCCAACCATATTCGGTATTAGGAGTATTTTTGTAACACGTTGTATATTATAGAAAAGTGTTGGATGATCGAGGTTGATAATCCTGATAATGCACAACATATTTTTATTTAGAAGCTGTACCCGGCATGCGTATTGCAATGCTCCGTTTTTTTAGCCAGGGACCTTTTCGGTCGTAAGCAGAACAACTCACCAAAATTTCATCATAATCGGATCAATGGTTTAGGAGTTCCGTCGTCTGTACACTTAGATCTTTTAAACTATGCTCAAAAACCGCATCAAAATCGGTCCATAAATTTGGGAGCTAGGTTGCCTTAGACAGACAGACACACACAGGTCAAACTTATAACACCCCTTGCGTAAGTTGTGTACGTCGTATACACATATACATATAGTGGTGGCCACATAATTAAGGACACAAGTCGATTTTCATACAAACTAGGTAATTTTAAAGTCTTGGTTTTCCGCTAGGGATTGAACTAGCTGTGATCTGATGATGACCATCCAGGGAGTGAATGGAGAAGATTCAGATCGCAATACACACCCAACTGATCTGGTCAGCATTCTAAGAGATGTAAGCATCAGAATTTTCAGTTGTAAGTAAGTTCAGTTTTATGCAATATTCGCGGTATTTTTAAACATTCTCTACATTTTCAAACCTTACATCTCTTAAAATGCTGGTCAGATGACTTGGGTGTGTTTAGAAATCTGGATCTCCTCCATTCACTCCCTGGATGGCCATCACCAGATCACCGCTCAGTCAATCCCTGGCGGAGAAGCAATGCTTAAAAGTTACTTCGTTTGTATGAAAATCGACTGGCGTCCTTAATTATGTGGCCACCACTATATATAGATATCCTGTAGTTTAGTCTAATAACGTCACACTCACCACATTAGTAACTACATTGTACCCGTGCGAAGCCGGGGCGGGCCGCTAGTATGATTTATAAAAATATCTTAGTTGATTTGTTTTTTCTAACACAGAAGTTTATTCTTCGACTCGATTTTTATATTCTGACTAGTCTTACACGTGTAGACTACTGACTATTCAACAATTCTAATGAGTTACTTCGTATTTGTCCTAATCACATCATGTTTGCACTGTCAATCTGGGATAACGGTCCCTAGACATTTGTGTGAAATGTTGTTTCGGTAAAAAATCAGCCAAATTGAATTTGCTGTTGTCAAAATGAGGACTATTGTTGTGTGTAGCTTCGTTATAGTGTACCTAGTGAATGTTTGCGTTTAAATTCAGGCTTAAATCTTTAATAATAAGTTCTAATTTGTTTCTTGGCACATTAGCCTCTTATTTCAGCGACACCTGCGACAGCAAACTTGACTACGTGAGTGATGCAAGTTGGTGATCACATTTTAGGGGTGTCGTGTTTTAATTTCATGCTATATTTTGATTAAATATTTTTCTTCTCTAATATTCTTCCGTTTTGAAGACAGAATATTGGTGGTATCGTTATTATTTCTGCTGCTAGTTTCGATTTCAAATATCTCAAATTATTAATTTTTTCATCAAACTCAATTAACTCTCTAACTGTTTTCTGCGTAACTGATTGATTAGTGTCGTTTATTTTATTGGTATAGACCATATCGCTCAAAAAAATCGACCGGTGTATTAGATATATTATTTTGAAACTTTTGGTACATGATATAAATATTATAATTAAACTAGTTATTTTTATTAGTGGTAGCCCTGTCCAGGTTGATGACTTGCCAGCAATAAAGTCGTAAACAGGATTTAAAGTAATCACCAAGAAGGTGATTGCACGATTTGTTTTTGGGATAGCGAAATGATCTGTGTTGTGAAACTACTAGTTTTGGGAGTGACGTAATCGAGATTTATTGATTTATTACATCAGATACTTGATAATGTTAAATTTATAAGCGATTGGGTTAGAATTTACCCACGATATAAACAATAGTTGTGGGTCTAAGCGAAAAGGGGTCTACCCACCTAAATGGGTAAGGTGACATACTGGTTGATTTTCATTGAAAAATCAACAGTGTAGATGCATTGTGTATGTGTTACACCATAAATTCTTCTTTTATGTCGTTTTCATTAGTTCTTGATTGAACTGTTATTATATTGATATACTTAACCTATAATAATAGTTATTCTCAATAATCGGAATCAATTATTTTTATTGTAATTATAAACTTTAATACCGGTTTTAACCTTAGGTTTAACCTTAATCACAAAAACACAAATCTAATCGTTCCTAAAGATTCAGCCAAGGGCGTAGTTTTTTGTTTTTTAACGATGACTAACTGTCACTGCATAGTTAAAGCGAAATTCAGTTGTTTAATTTATATTGACGCTATGGACTCATACTGTTATCTGAATTTGAATACTGGATTATTTATTTAGCTCTTTACTATGCTTAAATACTAATAATAAAACTGTAACAGGTCCAATTTATTCATTGAATGAGGATATTTTGCAAATTATTTTTTTGAGCTACTCTATAATCAATACTGAAGCCTAAACTTTTTCAATTTTGTCTGTCTGTCTTTCTGTTTGTCTGTTTGTATCGCAAATGCACATCATTCCGAAACTACTGAAACTGTACCTATTTAATTTTTGTCTGTCTGTCTGTATCATGAATGCGCATCGTTCCGAAACTACTGAATGAATTTAAATGATTAAAGGCATGGCTTGAGTTCATACTACGAGGTAAGACAAAAGATTTGTGTTGTTGATGTTTTCTAAATAAATTATTGAAGAAAGAGAGGAAACAAAACTCATACATATTTTTATCTATTTAGATAATTCATGACATTCATGATAGATTATTAAAATTTGTTCTAAATTGGGTAATTAGGAGATAGACTACGTCCTCTACTGAAAAAATACACTAAAGTGTTGATTTACCAGTAGAAGACGTAGTCTAAAGTGACTAAAGTCAAGAAAACGATCTCTCCACTTCTACCGTAAGTGGTAAAAAGTTAATTTTTGTTACTTTGCAATTATTCAACTATTTTAATAAATTTCAAGTTAAGTTTTATTTCAATTTCTTTACTTTCTAACTACTCGCTAATATGTTGAACTGTGGCATATCCTGGGTTTTTAAATTGTAAAACTTTTCTTTGTGTCTGGTAAACTTGATTAGCAGAAACCAATGTTAATTTTCGGTCTTCTATTTTTTAACCGACTTCAAAAAAGGAGGAGGTTCTCAATTCTATTATTATATATTTTTTATCTATATTCACGCATAACTTTGACATTTATGGATGATAATTTTTTTGTTTAATTTTCTTTTGAGATGGTATCGGTTCAGTAGTTTTCAAGTACTTGATACTGAAAAACACTGTAATTTTTTAGGCTTCCACTGCACGATTTATGTGTATTACTTATTTGGGCTTGTGCATAACGCACCTTTTTTATAGCATTTTTTTTTTGTTAAAATCTTTCACGTTTGACGTCGGCGTTTTGCTTTGTGTTTTTGCTTTGGTTGTGATAATTTGTGTTTTAAAAGTTTTGTTTTGTTGCCTTATATAATACATTTATTTCCATTACGTAGCCATCTTTTAATTAACCATCATACAGTCCATCATTCCAGGGCTATTAACCGATTTAAATTATTATATTTTTGTTAGAAGGGTATTTCAAGAGTAGTTAAATTAAAATTTCATTGGCATTGGACCTTGGATTTCGAAGATACACAAGGGAACTCCTCAAAGTGAAATAGGATATGTATAGTGATTGAGATATTGGTAGGTTTATGACAATCCAAAACAACCCGAGCTATGGTCTGCGACGTTCTGCACTATACGGACTGCGAAGGTACAACGGAACTCCTTAAAAACAAACAGTGTGAATGTAGAAATTGAGTTACAGGCATAGTATTATTGAAAAAAAAAATTACACGCTTACAATACCACAAAAAAGTTGAAAATAAAAAATAAGTTTTTACTTTTTATGATTGATGTAGCTAGAAAACCAACATTTTGATCAACAAATAATATCAGTGTGCAAGTAACACATAGCCTACTTTTATCCCAGGAAAACGCGAGCGAAGCCACTGGCAAAAGCTAGTTATTTTATTATTATTTGGAAGGGGGGACGCCATTGAAGCCGGACGGGTGATCAGTCTCCCTAATCGGAACCATTTCACCCATGGCAAAAGCTAGTTAGAAAATAAACTAGTAAAAATAATTAAACTTAGCCTCATCAAAACTTTTATAGCCTCATGGCTCAAATCAGCAATGTCTTACTAACATTTCTTTAACTCTTTTCACCATGAAACATGTCCTCTTGCTTCGTTGCCACTCCCTAACCGGCTAACTTTCTTGATATGTCAAGCGACAGTCGCTAAACTTGTCTTAAAATAAGTCATGTTGTGATTATGCGTGAGAATATCGCCAATAATCATAGTAGTGTCAAATTCATTGCTTACCTCTTGAATGACAATAAACTCTTAGAAGTAGAATTAGTCCCCTGTTTCATATATCCCTACTGTTAGGGAAGAAAGGATTTTTTTCCACATTTAGCTACTAGGGGGGAATAAATTTCCACTTATCTCTGCTGATAAAATAATTCAGGAAATTGGTATCATCACATTTATTGATATATTTTTGATTCATGGCATGTCTCAATCTCAAAGCATTCGCCTAGTTATACTCGTAGTAATTTCTCGAGTTGCAAATCTTAATCTTTCACTGCAGAAAAACCTTTTCATGGGGATTATTTATCTGCTACGAATAATGTATAGCATAATTATCATCAAGTTAGTTTTCAGTGTTTCCTTTGATCAATACCGGTTGAGTAATTTATTAAATCTCGATGGTTGCAGACTTGACAGGTAACGGTGACTCGTCAGCTTCAGGCGGTTTTTTAATCTTCGTCATTAACATACGGCCTTCGTCAGGCGATCATTTACGGATAAATTTTACGTTTAGCAAAGACGCGTAGAGCGTAACCTTCTTATTTACGGTTTGATTTTCGTTAATGTATCTGAATTGTTCTGGATTTTTTGTCAGGCTTTACATTGTACTTCTTGGTTTCCGGTGTTTTTGTTATTTTAAAATCTGACATGCTATTCCACCCTTTGATAATATTTAAAAGCTTATTTTATTATTTTGGGGATGATGCGTCTCCAGCGTTTTTTAATTTATGAAAATATGGTTCAATTTTATTGGTGAAATAACCAAAATCAAAGTTTGGTTTAGTCAATAAAGTCATGAATTGAAATTTGAAAGTTTTCCGATGTAAAAGTATTAGTACTCTTCTGTAACATTCTAGATACTAAGTGATCATACACATATAAAGATGAAAGGCACTCTGTCAAGGGTATCTACAATATTAATGTATGAAACAAATCCAAATAGTAGGTTATGATTAGCCGTGTTCTTTTACTAAATCATCATGTTATCCTTGGTGAACATTACGGCCGGTACATCATATGTGCCGTGCATATCATATTTTTTTTTAACAATTTTCCTTTTCATAATTAGTTCACGGACACATTATATCGGTGCCATGAATATCAGGCATTGCAAATTTCTACAAGTTACAATTACACGGAGCGTAATTATATTGTTATTGTTTAAGATATTCATTACAGTTTATGTTTCCACATCTGCGTTTTATTTTAAGTTTGATCGCCTTCTCGTAAATTAACTATTATTATTACTACTACTACCATCAGCTATTTTTAATGTCCCCACTGCTGGGGCACTGGCCTTCCTTATGGATGGATAAGAAAGATGGGCTTATAACCCACTACGCGGAAATGCAGCCGGAATCAACGGCTTAACGTGCCTTCCGAAGCACGGAGGCGAGATAATAAATGTTTGGTCACCCATCCCATGACCGACCCTTGCGAAAGTTGCTTAACCTCCACAAACGCTGGGCCAGGCGCTAAACCACTGCGACATCGAGCTCCTCTAGATTGAGCTAGATTATTATTAAATCGCACTTAATTGTTTTATTAATGACATCCGTGGTCGAGTGGCTTTGTGCACCGGTTTTCAAGATGTTACCATCTCTGAGATTCCGGGTTCGATCCCAGGTTGGATCAATTTAGAAAACGAACTTTTCTATATTGGCTCAGGTCTGGATGTTTGTGATAACACCATTGTCTCTGATTTCCATGACACAAGTGCTTTAGCTACTTACTTTGGAATCGTAGCAATGTATGTGATGTCGTCAAATATATTTTTTAGAAGAAACGCTTGACCTACATCTTACTTGATGATAAGTTACGATAAGACTAAAGGTGGAAGAGCACTTAACATGGAATCCTTAACCACCGTGAAACTGGTTATGTTAGCTCTAAATGCTGAAACACTGCATTGTTGACATTATCTTAATCATGTCGATTGGCGATAGAGGTAAGTTGGTCGTTTTTTATCAAATATGAAATGAAACGTGTGATACCCGAATAAACAGTCCTGGAAACTAGATCAGATGATCACCTACCAAAGAGGCGATCAAATAAAGCGTCTTCTAAGTTTGAACAGTTTATCATTATTCATTATCTTGCTAAACAATTTGTGATATATCTCATGTCTAAACAATTTTACATAACACTTATTTTATACAGATAACATGTTGTGATGAACGTCTCTTCGTACGTTATCAAATTTTTGGGTGTTCTTCAGGGTGTTGTTCTGAGACCGCAGTTAAATATGTGCTAAGGTAATATTTGTTAATCTAGAAAGGTGATAACTTGTTTAATGTTTATTATATTAACTGCATTGTATTGTAAGTTCTATTGTCTATTTGAATGCAGTCAAAGCTGTTTGATTGATCGTCACTGCGTCCAGATAGCGTTCACTGGTTTTTATTGCCATGAATTAAACATGACCTTGGCGGTATCTTATTAAGCCTTTTACAAAAAAATAGGTTTTTCCTGTGCACTTTGCGCTTGCGGTACGGTTGAATCGAACTATTAAACTTAAACAGCAACACCGAGATATTGTCATATGAAAATAAACTCGATCGCGTAATTCTTTGAATTGACTTACCCCCTGAAGTTATGCCCCTAGCATGACTACCGAAACGCGATATGATAATAGCTATTAATTGTTTAACTGTCAAAATACAATGGATTTTGACAGTGGAGTTTGGATATCACGCGATATTTATCGTGTTTAGGGTGGTCATGCTACAAACACCTTATTCATAAGATGCCAGCTGCATGTCAGCCGGCACCTATATCAGACCAATGTCTCATAACAATTAGACATAAATTAAATACTAAAATAAAGTCCAATGTCACGGTAATCACTAAATATGTACTAAGGCTTTATTTATTTTTTAATTGTTGTACAATTTACAAAAGATAAGGAAGATATAACATACCAGTGAGTATGCTTCTGTTGCTAAAGACAAATAGCTGTCTGCAAAAATAAAAATAATGAGTTTTGAACAAACATAATGACACTGATAAACGATGAAATTTTTTTAAGTAGAAATATTTAGCTAATTAGTTAGGCCTTTTTTTAAAAGCAAATAGAATTTATTCCAAGAAACAGTAGGTAATTAAATATTTCGGCAAAGACAGTTACAGTATGACCAACCCAAAGTAACAAGGTAAAAAAAATCTGTGCTTAAAAAAATTTGATGTCCTTTTGTCATCTTGGAATTAGTGATTGACTCAGCTACAGTACTCCCAAATTAATAATGCACATGCAGATCTTCGCTTATTGTCGTATTCCCGGAAACATCCGAATTATTATACATAATTCTACTAAATTATGCATGAAGAAAATGCACTTAACCACTCTATATACATATCGTCTTCCGACGCTCGGGGAATACGACTGCAGCCGAACAGTGACGAAGATTTCTATGCGTATTATCACTTTGGGAGCACTGTAGGTAGGTACACATTCCTAAAACCTCAATATTACTTAATCATTATGACATGGACTGTATTAAAGTCACTTAATTTTTCTATTACATTTTATGTAACAAAAAATTCATTCCAATATAATTTCCAAACATACATTACCAATCAAAACAACAATATGCGAAGGGCCACACTTTCGCGTCGCACATTGTAAATCAATTTGTCGAGCAGTAATAGCGATCATTGTGCGACAGTTGCGCAACTCCAATCGGGGACAGCTATTGCCAAGGTCTTCGAAAGTGGCGACCGGCGAGACCCGTCAGCCATGGGCGACCGACGGGTTGATACAATTTCCGATGAAAAAAAAGGATTTAATTTATTTTCCTTTTATGTTATGCTTGTAAAAATCAGATAAAATGGATATTAATCTGAACCATAGAATGCCGTAGCGAGCATGTGAATCGACTGGAGAAAACAATCAATACAAAAAGTAACTTTTTGACGTCAAAAACCAGATAATAAATAAATATAAATATTTGACAACATCACATACATTGCTCCGATTCCAAAGTAAGTAACTATATAAAGCACTTGTGTTATGGAAATCGGAGACAACGGTGGTATCACAAACACCCAGACCTGAGCCAATATAGAAAAAAAATCGTTTTTCGTAATTGACCCAACCGGGGTTCGAACCCGGGACCTCAGAGATGGCGACACCTTGAAAACCGGTGTACAAAGCCACTCGACCACGGAGATCGTCAAAATAAATCAATAATATCTTTATTTTCGATCGACCTGTTGTAAGTTTTGGTTGCACTTTCTAATTTTTTTCGAAATATTGATTTTGTGAAGACTCTTTGAAAGTATTTCTACATTAGCTGGAATGCCAATTCATGATCCACTCCAGAACCTTACTCATCAAAGTTAGCTCTGCTAGGATCTGCACATTTCAGCTGAGCAATATAAGCTTTTATTAGTGTAATTGTTTCTTTTGATGCTTTTATCACGCACAAGAACATTACACTCTTACTATAATCGTTGTATAGCAAGTGATTAGTTAGGTAGGTACCTAGACAATGTTTTGTGCCTTTCTTCTGCTTGCTAAAAATGCTTACGTGAGTTTAATTTGAAAAAAGAAAATATCTTCATTTCATTTCTGAATGTCAAACTTACTTTTTACAGAGAGTCACGTTGTATGTAAACTATACATTTTAGTAAGAGCGCAATTTTTCATACCGGTTTTTTGGTAATGATGCAAAAATGTTCGCATACATTTAATCCAATTTGATGTAGGAAACATTAATTAGGTACATTTCATTGCCTCCTCCATCGATGAGGTAACATCCAACAAGCAGATAATGGCGGTTACTAAATAATATGAATGCACGATAAAAAATAACTGCACGCAATTTTTAAAAGTGACATCTTGTACACAATTAAAAATACACTTACTGTTCAAGTAAATAAGAAAATTAAAATACTTCTTTGTAATATTATGTATGTTGCCATTTTTATCTTTAAGTAAGTACCCTTTTTAGGTTCCGTAACAAAATGGTAAAAAGGAACCCTTATGGTGTGACTCAGTCTGTCTGTCTGTTACAGCTGGATATCTCGAGAACTACTGCTATCAACTTGAAATTTGGAATAGTTTTAGATGACGTTTGCCTAACTATTTCGCAAATAGGAGAGAAATAAAAATATTTATATATTTTTTGCATCAGGGACTTTCACACTGGGAACACAGAGAACTTCAGGGAAAAATTCGAAGTGAGGCTACTAGGGCATATGGGGTATCATATGTTTTATTAGCGACCCGGTTTAGAAAAGGACAACGACATGGACAGAAAGATGTTAGGTATGTCTTTCCATTTCTGTAGTAGATAACCTAATTTAAAATAAAAAGGATTTGTTTAATTTATATTTCGATCGAACAGTTATGTGATTTACTAATATTTCGATCATACACCTTTAGTTTCCCTACTAAAACACTCAAACTTATGAACGAAAATGCTATAGGAGGGAGAGGGTACTCTACCACGCGGTCCCAAAGCGGATTGATGGTATCTTCGCCATCCAATGCATTAGAATTACAACAGTTACCTAATGATGTTCGGCATTTTTTTCAACAGTTTCTCAAGCGAACAAAAGCGTTGACAATAAAAATCAAGCGGCTATTAAAATTTATTTGAAAAGAATCCTTGACTATAGAAAACTGAAAATAGTAAAAACTAAGGCCGATGTGGCCTCATTTCAGTGGTTTTGTACAAAAACTTTAATTTTCGGTCCATTTGTGTTCTATTGTTCATCCGTAGGCTGTCGTCGCTTCCGTTTTGTCTTACATAACTGAAAAACAAGTATTTGAAGTAAATTTGTATTCTACTGTTAGGAAATATTTAAGGTTTGTCTGTGGTTTTGAACTTAATATAATACTAGTGGTTCAGTGAGCTGTAGGCCTCGCTCAAATTGTATGTAGTTTAAAAATTAGACCAATAGATCGACACGTGCAAGGAAAAACATCGTAACTCAGTTTTAGGCGGTATTGAGTTAAGATGATATTCTTACTCAGCAAAAAATGCGGATTTTTTTACTCTTATCGTCGTATCTAAATTCGTTATAATTTAAAATATACACACAGTAATAACATCGTAAATAAAAGACTTAGACGGAGGGTAGACCGATTCGTCTACCAATGACATCTACCCGCACGCAACAATCGACAGTTCTTCAGTGCAGCAAGCAACTGCGCCGAAATATCGGAGTCTCAAATGTAAACAGGTACATGGTGTAAATCCCGACATTAACGTCGATCGATTGAACCATGGATATATAAAACAATATAAAAAACTACATTTTTATTTCTAATTGTAACCCTAAAACACATACTTAAACTATTTAAAAATTGTATGTCAGACATACATTTATTTTTTCTATGAATATAACAATTTCATACAATTTATGATTGTATGTCTGAGTTACAATGTCATTTAATAAAGTATATGTGAATGAATTTGATTGTAACTTACAAAAACATACAATAAATCATTCAATATATACATTTATGGCATCATAATAATACAATAGTTTAGGGCTTACCACGTTTACTTAAATGTTCAAGATCGATTGGCATTAGGACTTATCCGAAAGCGGTAAGATTTTTTTGAATCTTTGTTGCGCTCTCCTGTGAAGTGCCTTAAACTGAATTACGATGTTTTTCCTTGCACGTGTCGAGATGTCGCTAAGAAGTTGACACTGCTTTTGAAATTCGGTACTATGTGCTGTTTTGTTAGGTTAGGTATTCTTTTAGTATATCTATCCTAAGCTAGATGGCGCTTCTAATTTTGATCATTTTTCGAATGAGTGAATTTTTTCACAATATTTGGAAGACCTGGCTCGACAAAAAAATATCGAACTTGCTTAAAGAAGCGGTTGAGAAATGCGACCTGGAAAACAGACGGACACACGAAAGCATTTTTGCCCAAGCTGAAGCAGAGACGCTTCGTTCGCGCTTCGCGCTCGCTCGATCAACAACTACAATCTACAAATAGTCCTACTTAAAATAAGAAAAAAGTTTAAGTTAGTTAACTTAAACTTTTGTGAAATATTCAGTGCCGTTGTAAGCGTAAACCCTTTCACCATTTAAATTGATATCAATGAGTATTTTTTTATACAAGGTGTTACAAAAATACCCCTAATGCCGAATATGGTATATAAGGACCATCAAACTGAACAACTTTTACTATGGGACCAACCCTGAAATCGCGAAAAAAAATCAGCTGTTTCATACAAAAATTAAAATCGAAAATATCAAAATGTATGAAACAGCTGATTTTTTTTTCGCGATTTCAGAGTTGGGCCCATAGTAAAAGTTGTTCAGTTTGATGGTCCCTATATACCATATTCGGAATTAGGGGTATTTTTGTAATATGTTGTATATTGGAGAGTTGCGTTTTTATTATAAATATTATAAAAAAATAAAAGATGCATTTTGGAATAACTTCCCTTCTTCAACTATGAGGAAACATTCCCAAGACGATATGATCAGCCGAAGGTCAAAGAACAATACGTAGTATTTCATACTATGCGCGGGCGCACGTGTTTTTATAGGCCGTTTCGTTACGATAATGAATGTTGACATATTAGTGCGATCGGTGACAGAAGGTAGGATTTGATATTTCATAGTGATCAATTTCAAGGTTAGTTTAATGCCGGCCCTTGCAGTGTTACAAACAGGCCACAATCGGGTCGCAGGATATCGCATTGGGTCGATGGACATCAAGCCATAAGGCGAAAATATACTTATACATACTCACCTCTTTAGAAGTATTTCGTTTTTATTAGGGTTCCGTGCCCAAAGTGTAAAACGGGACCCTATTACCAAGACTCCGCTGTCCGTCCGTCTGTCACCAGGCTGTATCTCATGAACCGTGATAGTTAGACAGTTGAAATTTTCACAGGATTTTGTATTTCTGTTGCTGCTATAACAACAAATTCTTAAAACAAAATAAAATTAATATTTAAGGGGGCTTCCATACAACAAACGTGAATTTTTTTGCTTGTTTTTGCTGGATGTTGATAACGGCAACAGGTAGACGCTTGAAATATTCACAGAATATTTCGTTATATATTCACTTTAAATTAAAAATAAATAATTAAATTAAAATAAAACAAATATACATACAAAAGACATGACTCTTTTTGCCGTTTTTATAGATAATGGTACGGAACCCTTCGTGTACCAGTCCGACTCGCACTTGGCCGGTTTTTTATTATTATTATAGGTACTTCTGTCGCTCGCTTTTGTTGCATCGTTTGAGACTTTTCACTTACTCTAACCTTGTATTATTTTTCCGTCTGTCCTACAATCAGGCAATTGATTCTTATAAAAAATATGCGAATGTATCATAAAACCGTGTATTCTGCTAAATTACACTTTTCTACTTGTGATTAATGTGGTGATCTTATCATTTCTTCTAATAAAAAATGATGATATTAGGTTTTCCTCATTGTTAGATACTTATTTAAAGATCTTATTGTCACAGCATTTGATTGATAGTCTAAAAAGATATTGTCGATCGTTTGATCGCAGCGATCTATTGTCTAAACACGAAATCCTAGATTCGATAAGAATTACCGGTTTGGTATAGGGTTGCCAACTTTATTTCCATGCGAGTTTTAACGAACATCTTTGGAACGCTCTATGAAGCTTTATCTCTGGTCTTCACCATAAAGTTGAAGAAGATATACTAACTCTATGGTCTTTATGATTTTTGTTGACTCTGTTACTACTATTTTATATACGAGTAAAGCTTGCCCCAGATCTACCGGTTTCATTTCTTTGCTTTGATGTTCTAGTAGAACAGGGGGTAGTACCTAATGCATCGAACTTCGGAAAGTCTGCCGGGCTTCAACTTAAAACATATAAATCGAAGTAAAAAGTTTCCTATTCTACTATTCGCCGAAGTTATTTAGAAGATGTCGATGTTCGTGTGATATCATAAATTAGGGTTCGCTATTTTGGCCCGATTGGGGCTCGATTTCTGTCTCGATAAATGTAATGTCTGGAAACGATATACATATTTGTAAATATCAGTCCTTCTGATAAAGCTGATAAGTTTTATGCGCCCATTTTTCTTGTCAGCTAAAAGACGTCATAATGGGTGGTAGGGCAACAGAATTGACGATTTAAAAATGCTTATTATGTGAACTTATTTGAAAAAAGAATTTATCAATTTTAATTTCAATTTTTTCAATTTCAATTTATCTGTTTTAATTTGAAGCTTTCCGAAGTTCGATGCGTTAGCTAGTAGCCCCTGCTCAAGTAGAACAGCAAAGCAAAGAAATGAAACCGAAAGGTCTGGGGCCAGCCTAAGTAGTCGAGAAGGTTTGGCAACCCTATCTAATCTTATATTGTTGCTATCTGTTTGACTGATGGGTCGAAATCTCGCAGCTTCCTTGATAAGATTACTCTGCCTAACATTTTAATATGATAGCGCTGTAAAACTATGTTTTCAGTTTTTTAAAAGTAGTGATATTATAATGGCATTTGAATGGGAATTAATTTGATTCATTATTCATTGTAACGACTTTTTACTTTGATGTAGACAGATTCGAGATCTTAAGAAGATTGTAAACTACTTCATAACCTTCTAAAGTAATTTATCTAAGAGCTGAAGCTCACTCAAGATGCGTTCCGGTCATGCGATCCGATCTCAGATCGCTGCGATCTATGGGATCGGAGCGCAACCAGGGGCCCTATGCAGGGGATGCCTGGAAGCAGAGGAAACAGCCGCTCACGTGATCCTGGAGTGCGTGGGGCTGGCCACACAACGGGCAGAGGTGAGGTCGCTCCTAGAAGCCTGTGAACGCCCCAGGAGGCTTCTGCGCTTCTGGAAGGAGCTGGTATGGCTCGATTAGCCATACCGATGCTATGAGGTTTCACGCATAACGGACCAAATTGGTCTAAATGCGGAGAAAAGTGCCCACCACCAATACCAATAATACCAGGGGCCCTACCGGCTATCTTTTCGAACTTCGGCGAGTTTGCCGAGCTTCAACTTAAAATAGATAAATCGAAGTAAGGAGTTTCGTATTGTACTATTCGCCGAAGTTATTTAGAAGATATCGATGTTCGTGTGACATCATGAATTGAGGTTTGCCATTTTGGCCCGATTGGAGCTAGATTTATCTGTTTTAATTTGAAGCCCGGCAGACTTTCCGAAGTTCGATGCGTTAGCCGGTACGGCCCCAGTGTTGAAGGGATAAGAGCTCAAACACACAAGATGTGTTCCGGTCATGCGATCCGATCTCAGATCGCTGCGATCTATGCGATGTATGGAGTTCTCTTACCCCTTCCACACTGGCTACATTCCGACCCCATATACAAGGTGTTACAAAAATACGCCTAATGCCGAATATGGTATATAAGGACCATCAAACTGAACAACTTTTACTATGGGACTAACTCTGAAATCGTAAAAAAAAATCAGCTGTCTCATACATTTTGATATTTTCGATTTTAATTTTGGTATGAAACAGCTGATTTTTTTTTCGCGATTTCAGGGTTGGTCCCGTAGTAAAAGTTGTTCAGTTTGATGGTCCCTATATACCATATTCGGCATTAGGGGTATTTTTGTAACACCTTGTATATCATAGATCACAGCGATCTAGAATCCCGGTTCAAATAGATTCTTTTCGCTTCTGTATTTGTCAATAGTAGACTCGAACGTTTCGAGTTCATACAGAATAGGTTGCTCTACTAAGTCTTAAGTAGTTGTGAACAAATGCTACTTAAACTTATTAGGTACTAACCGGCTTTCATAGAGTAACATAAGATTACACAGTATGACCTAACAATATTATTAAATAACACAAAAAGCAACCCAGTCACGTTTTACCGTGTAAAACAGCCAGTCACGAAGATTTCATTGTATATTCTTATACTATATGTAAAATAAGAATATGTGTGTCAAGAGAAACGATAAATGATAACAAATCCACGACACATAGTTGAATCTTACTCCCTTATTTTTAAGTCTCATTTTTGTTAACTATTTATGGAAGTATGGATTTTAAATTACATCTTCATTTTATTAAGTTGTTTTCAAAAATGAACTGAAAATGGCGTTTTATTGATTTATGGACGTAGTTTATGTAGGTAAACACATTACACGTTAAACGTGGCAATATCCTATACAAAATAATGTTTAAAAAATAGAATTCTCTACAATCCAATCAAAAATAAAAAAAGTTTCATCGTTTTACTTAAAATGTCACTAGGTGTATATTGTCGATTTTGATATTATATAATTCATATGTTTAGTTATGTTATGAGTGATGACTTTCCGTTTCCTCCTATAAAAAAAGGTACACCTAGCTAGGCGCTATATGCTGATAAAAAATAAGAAAATGATTGGTTAAAATTGTCTTCCCATCGCGTCTTAAGTTGTCATTGCTTATTTGTTTTAGTTACTATTTATATTTGCTTACAAATTGTTTAAAAGATAATTTCTCGTAGTATATGACGCAGTTACTATTATTTCGAAATAAATGCCAATTACATTACTTCATCTGTATATCGCATTATTTTTTACTTGGTTTTGGATTTTTTATTTAATAGAAACCTAGACAAATACTGTGTTAATCCGACTAACATCACAAGAAGAGTTAATTATGCTCAAATTGCAAATTATTTTGGTATTACGTTTGTATCGGAAGCTCATTGTTCGCCGGACTCTTAAAAACCCGATAGTATTTTTAACAGACTTTAAAAAATTAAAAAGGAGCAGGTTCTCAATTCGATTGTATACTTTTTTTCCTTTCTTGCCCGTAGTACAGTTGGGATAGTCCTGTTGACTGGACCATCGTTCTTACCTTAATACAGTTAACCGGACTTCGGCACAGAATACATAATAGTACAAGTACAGAAGACACAGAAGCGAAGCCTCTATCTATTTTAAATAAAAGATTTAAATAACTTTTCTTAATTATTTTACGTATAGGCTTTGATACAATTCGTGGGCAGAAAGGCACAGCCTAGCTTCCCTTCATCTAAACAAAAGCTAGAGAACCTGTCGTTCCATTTGAAAATAAAATAAAATTCTTTTTTTTCTTTAGTCTGTAACCAAAGAGTCACAGAACCCAAATAGTTTGCATATGAGGCTAAGGCCTCACAGTACACTAGAAGTTGCCTCTCTTTTTTTCACATACTCACTGATGCCGGTGGCTCAGTCGGCTGTGCCATAGATGATAAGAATTGTAGCCTGTCCGGTCAACTGTGTCATTGTTAAGAAAAATTACCACCGTGCACCGGTCCGGTTAACTGTATTACCGTAAAAAATATTAACGAATGCCCATTCAACTATCCCAACTGTACAACAAGAATGGTTTTTTCTCGTTGTTCGCGCGTAACTTCAACATTTATGGACCGACTTTGATGTTTCTTTTTTTGTTTAATTGAGTTTTCTGGTTTACAAACTGACTTGAACTTAAAATATTAGTTATCTTTTAATGGAAATAAATTCAAACTGCACGTAGATAATAAATATCTATAATATGGAAGGAACTGACAGCGCACAGCCGCATAATCTAAACTATTTGAACAAGAAATTTGTTTTTTTTTTAAAGAAAGGTTTATTTTAATTTAGCCAAATTAATTAAACGACTTTAAAAAAAAGGAAGGAGGTTCTCCAGACGAGGGTTTTTTATGTATGTTTTACTATAACTCGCCAGTTACTACTGAATTTAATAATTATTTTTTTATCTGAAAAAACATAATTCAGGTGTCAGTAAAAAAAATATGGCATATTTTTTTTTACTGAGATCTGGCTAGTGGTTTTATCATTATCCTGAAAAATATCAATTGTTTACCAGCACACGAGTTATTACGGATTGTCAGGCATAACTTCTTTATTTATGAACCGATTTAGATAATTCTTTTTTGTTTGAAAGGGTATAAGTAGGGGTTTTAGAATTTAAAAAAAGTTGTTCTCCAGGCTCACCCGACTTTAGTAGGCGTGTTTTATTAAAATTAATATGCGTAACTAATGATTTGAATATTATTTCATCCTTTCTAGAAGTATTTAATTTTGAAGCTGTTTTTTTTTTTATTTACAGGTTTTATGGAGGTTTTCCTTTCAATTCAAATAAAGTCTTGCCCCCTGTAGAATGACCACCGAAACATGATAATATATCGCGTGATAAGCGTTTTATCGACACTTAACTCTCAAAATGTATTTTGACAGTTAAAATCCACAAATAGCTATATCGTTTCGCATTTCTGTGCTTATCCACAGAAACGGGGAAACAGCTAGGGGGGGCTGGAGACTTTTTCATCAACGCCCGAGCGGTCGCAGGCGGCCGGATAACAATGGAATATCTATTGTGTCTCATTTTCCGGGCGTCGAAGGGTTAACAGTTAAACTAACATTTAACTATGTTTTATTAAAAATTTCATAAAAATATGAGCAGCCTTTTTGCTTTAGTCCTCCCGTGACCACGGCCCCTGGAAAGGTGCCGAAACGTCGGGAATTTTAAAAAACCAATAAATACAAACTAAATAATTCCAAAACAACACCTGAATTAATAATATACGCGCTGTAATCCGTAAAAAGTGTTTTATTTCTTATGTTTTATTATTTTCCATACAATAGTATTCCAGATGTCTGAGTGAATTATATCATCGCATACGTAGGTATGTGGTTACAATTAGCACCCACAGTATCCATGGAACCGTCATCATCTGGCCTTGCTCAATCATAGTAATTACGAGTACATCTTACGTCTTTGACGTAACGACAATTGGCGAGCGTATTCGCTATATCTCGGAAATAAAAAGAAAAAAATACCCCCCCTTTTATCTCCAAAGTTTGCATAAAGAAAAGTCTGAGATTATTTTATGTGATAGAAGTTTATGTAAAGATTACAGGAAAAATTAAACGATGTCTCTAAATAGTAAACTTTTTCAGAATGATGGTACGGAACCCTCGGTGCGCGAGTCCGACTCGCTCTTGACTTTGTTATCAGCATCTAGCGCCTAGCTAGATGTACCTTTTTTTTAGGCTCATCAGCTGGGCGACCTGCATGTATCTTGAACTACATGCTGAAATTTTGCTTGTAATCATGAGCTGCGGAAACCAAATGATTAAAATTTCAGCGAATAGTTCGGGATTTTTGCAGGTGATGAGCAGCTATTACGTGCAAAATTTCCAAGATATTATTTCAAAATAAAATAAAGCATCTTTTTGGTCACCCATCCCATGACCGACCCTTGTGGGAGTTGCTTAACCTGCGCAATCGCCGAGCCAGGCTATACCACTGCGCCACCAAGCTTCTCAAACACGTACCTATTTATAATTTCCAATGGTCCGATTGCTTCTCGTTTTAAGCGACTGTTCATTTACGAAATGCCGTACTAGCTGATTAAGTATTCAATCCAACCTAAAGATCTTGGCAACTTGCTAAAAAAATGGTGCCACGCATATCCTGGGCAACAATCTTACGTGAGGTGTGTTAAATTTTTCGAAAAATACTTTCGAAAGAGTCCTTGATTCCGTCACGAGCACAAATTGGTGGATCACGAGACGACACTCTAACCGATATTTATCACGATTTCCATGATTTTTCAGTTTGGAGACGTTGCGACATAACCTGAAATAAGGCTACTTAAGTTTTCTATTTTTCTCAACGAAATAGAGGCATTAGATTCTATCATTTTTGAAAAATGATTCGGTATTAGACATTTTAATGTCCCCACTGCGACACAAACTTTCTTTATGGTCGGATAAGAAGGAAAGGCCATAACCCACCACGCGGGCCCAATGTGGATTGGTGGGTGTTAATGACTGAAAATGCAGCCGGGACCAACGGCTTAACATGATTCGGAAATCACGGAGGAACTCAAGATAATAAATTTTTAATCACCCATCCCATGACCCACCCTTGTGGGCGACTGCGCTAACCCACTACGCCAATCAGCTCCTCACGAGTTGCAGTGGTTTCGTCTATTAACTGACAAACCACTCCACCTGATGGTGTCCATACCATAACATTCGCAGTATGTTATATTGTCTCTCTAAGTATTTATTTTAAATTAAATGAAAATTCCAACAAACAATAGCTAGTTACAATAATAACAATTCAAGCAAGTTAACAGATAAATGCATGCAAAGTGTAGTTCTGTAACTGAAGCAAAAAATCGATTTATCGCGCACATAAAGATCTTGTGTTTTTCATCTCGTATTTGTTTAGGGTTGGCACACTATCTTGTATTTTCTGTTTACGCCGTTATTTCAGCGGATTTTTCCGTTAAGTCGCATGGGTCCACTCGGCACTGATTTTTTCCATATACCCAGGTAGGATTTACCCAACGATTTAATTGCATGCAAAAAATACGTCTGTCGCAGTGCTGGACTGTTTTCAGTCGCAGTGTAAAACTGTTTTCAGTCGCAGTGTTGGATTGTTTTCAGTCGTAGTATTGTACTGTTTTCAATTGCAATGTTGGACTGTTTTCAGTCGCAGTGTTGGAATGTTTTCAATCGCAGTGTTGAACTTTTTTCAGTCGCAGTGTAAGACTGTTTTCAGTCGCAGTGTTGGAATGTTTTCAATCGCAGTGTTGAACTTTTTTCAGTCGCAGTGTTAGATTGTTTTCAGTCGCAGTATTGGAATGTTTTCAGTCGCAGTGTTGTTCTGTTTTCAGTCGCAGTGTTGGAATGTTTTCAATCGCAGTGTAGAACTAAATTCTGTCGCAGTGTTAGAATGTTTTCAATCGCAATGTTGAACTGTTTTCAGGCGCAGTGTTATAATGTTTTTAATCGCACTGTTGGATTATTTTCAATCGCAGTTTCGGACTGTTTTCAACCAGTGTCACTTAACGCATACTAATTTACCAACATTGTTACACAAACTAGCTTGTGGCAACCTTACCACGCCATCTTATCACCTCTTTACAGCCCATGAATATTCATCATCATCACAATAGTGTCGACGTCATTTTGCTCTGAAATCTCGCTAATAGGCCATTCTCTGCAGGAAAATAGTCTCATGGCCTTACACTGACACATAACTGACCGAGTGAGTGGGTATAAATGCTTTCGTATGTCTGTCTGTCCTCCTCTAAAGGTCGCATTTCTCAACCGATTCTCGTGAAATTCTGCTGATTTTTTTTTAAATATTCAGTTCAACTTACAGAGCCACTAGTTTATTAGTTATGTGTGTTTTTCATGTTTGCTTCAGAACTTGGTTTTAGAATATTTTCGGTAATTTTTTTTTTATCTTACTTTTACCGATTTTCATTTCTTTTTCCTTTTGCCTAATCAAACCGTCGTCGTGTAACGTGCAAAATAAAGGAGTATAAAAACAAATGACTCTCATTAAACAAACACAATTTTTCATGTTCTCAGTAGAAATATTTTTTTCCAAGTTATGACAAAATAGGTGCTCTCATACTAATCAGAATAGAATAGAATAATTATTTATTTTCAAAAATGCAGTTTAGTACAATCATTTACAAGGTTAACTTAAGTAAAATAATAATAACATTTGAACGAACTAGGAAAAACCTGTGTTTCAGGCGAGTGAAAATAATAATCATTGTATAACACATCCAAAAAAAACTAAAAGTATTTATAAGTAGTAGGATAATCGCATTTACCGGATCTTTGCAAAAATCCTAGGTCGATAGTAAAGATCCGGCTAACTGGAATCTAAGATAGGTTTTCGCAATCGCCCGAGCAATTTTTAGGATCTTCGTAAAAATCCCAGTATGTTTCAGACAATTGGAAACTTAAATGCTGATTGGATAATCTAAGAGTTTATTAATTCCGATTGGTCATAACTCTTCTTAGGTCTATAGCTGTTAGCCAATCAGAGCATCCATCAGTACATAACGTTAACGTCAGCCAATTAGCGCGCGCATAATTCGCGATTTGCCTAAGACACGCTGGATTTTTGTAAAAATACAAAACATTACTCGAACGATTGCAAAAATCTGTCTCAGATACTATTTATCCAATTTTTTGTTATCATACTAGGATTTCTGTAAAGATCCGATCTGTACGAATATCCTACGATATATGTGAATATTAATTATATAGGATTACTTTAAAGTATACAAGGTGTTACAAAAATACCCCTAATGCCGAATATGGTATGATTTCAGAGTTGGTCCCGTTGTAAAAGTTGATCAGTTTGATGGTCCCTATATACCATATTCGGCATTAGGGGTATTTTTGTAACACCTTGTATAGAAAAATATTGATATTTCATTTACCTCGATTTCCGCTAAAAGCCGCGAATAAGGAAAATAGTTTCAAGTAAATAGCTTAGTACTCAAAGTTTATTTAAACAAGTCCTAAATATTAATATTACTAAGAATCCGGTAGTATGTGAAAAACCCTGTGACAAAGTTCTGATAACTTTTTTTTATATATTTGACAACATCACATACACTGCTCCGATCCAAAGTAGGTAGCTAAAGCTCTTGTGTTATGGAAATCAGAGACAACAGTGGTATCACAAACACCCAGACCTGGGCCAATATAGAAAAGTTTGTTTTCTAAATTGACCCATCCGGGGATTGAACCCAGGACCTCAGAGTTGGCGACACCTTGAAAACCGGTGTACAAAACCACTCGACCACGTAGGTCGTCATAACTACTTATATAAAAAAAAATTACCCCGTGTTTGTACCTACAATGCGATTAAATTGACAATGTACAACTGAAGTAGCTTACTTCAGAGCGGTACAAAACGACGTATTTTAATCTGTAAAAATTACTCATTGCCATACATTCTCGAGGAGCTTGTTGGCGCAGTAGGTTAAGCAACTTTCCCAAGGGTCGGTCATGGGATGGGTGACCAAAAATTTACTATCTCGAGTTCCTCCGTACTTCGAAAGGCACGTTAAGCCGGTCCCGGCTGCATTTGCAGTCGTTAAAACCCCTCAATCCGCGATTGGACTTACGTGGTGGGCTATGGCCCATTCTCCTTATCCACCCATAAGGAAAGCCTGGGCACCAGCCCCCTGATTATGTAACTTTGTTGCAATCAACTCTTACAGAAATCGCAGTTAAATTGCTGCTTTAGTAAGAACCTATGTGACAACTATCTTACTTAAAGCAGCAATGTAACTGCGATTTCTATCGATTTCAATCGAGAATTGTTAGCTTCTAGGGGCTAATTACGTAACTCTATTAGTTACGTAATTAGCCCCGGAGAAGTGGGGACATTAATAGCAAATTTGTGCAATAACAAAAAGAAAACTGCAAATTAGTCATATCATTCGAACGCATTATTGTTTCAAAGTGTTTTTTATTATGTGATTGTGTATTTTTTTTTATCTCAAAAAGGAAGTCATAAGCTCTGCCAGAACCTTCTGAAGTGCTTAGGCCATTTCAAATTTTCCATATTTAATACGTTTTAGTTCATACCACAACAAAAAATTTGTTTTTCCGTTTTTTCTCACTTATTTTTAGGGTTCCTTAGCAAAATAGTAAAAAGGAACCCTTATGGTGCGGCTCAGTCTGTCTGTCACAGATAGATTTCTCGAGAACTACTAATGCTATCAACTTGAAATTTGGAATAGTTTTAGATGACGTTTGCCCAACCATTTTGCAAATAAGAGAGAAACAAAAATATTTATATTTTTTTGCAACAGAAACTGAAAGGTGGTCTTAAAAATTCGACGTAACGCTACTAGGGCATATGGGGTATCATATGAAAGAGCGCACATTCTCAAACATTTTTTTAGGCCGCATAGTTTTCGACATTTGATAAAAAAAATGTCCATAGTTTACATAGAGAAAAATCAGAAATTATTAAATAGAAGTTTATATAAAGATTACAAAAAAAATAAAACGAAGTCTCTAAATAGTAAACCTTTCAGAAAGATGGTACGGAACCCTCGGTGCGCGAGTCCGACTCGCTCTTGACCGATTTTTTTTAACAAATGATTAGTTTTCCTTGTAATTCCTAATGCATTTTATTACCACATCATGATTATATAGCAACGCAGTCGACATTAACTGAATGACTGTGAGATTCTGCATTCATAGAATAACTTACATCCGGTACTTAAAAGGAGCAAAGATTCTTAAGCTTATTATGAAATACTAGTTTTTTATAACACTCCTCGTAGCTCAAATCAAACAAAAAAAAACAAAAAAAAATCGGACAATATTAGAATAGAAAAAAAGAAAAATAAGCGCTTTTGAAACGTCACCTCACTTTACCATAACTTTTTACCCGCCAAAAATGAAAATAATAAAACTGTCGATTTGCTTTTTTTTTATTTCATTTATTTATATTTATTGAGAGAAACAGGAAGGAATATAAGATTATAGTGTGGCTAATCACTGGTCTTTCCAAAAACTGTTAAAAGGCAATGCCTGAAGTAACCAACATTGTTATTAGTAATATACACTTAAATTAAAATAAGCGCCCAATATATTTTTTTAAATTATAATAGTAATAGTCGCTCGGTTATTTGCCGACATTGCCTTTTTAAAAGCCTTCAGCTAAACGACTTCTTTCGCTATAATCTCTATTAAGCTACTTGCACTTGTAAACTTCAATATTGAAAATTTTGTTTGAAACAGACATGGCCTCCTATTTAACGCGCCAGGTTTTCGTTTTGACTTACTACAGTGACACAACACTTCGAATGACAGCTGCATTGACACGTCCGTTCGCACTTACTGCAATGCGAATACTAACCAATCCGTCACTAGCTCACTTATCAAGTGCTTTATTTGTATTTTTTATGATAATACGCGCTTGGTATCAGTTCTCGCGTTGACGCCATCGGTTGTAGACAGCCCATTCATAATCGTGCGCGATTTTAGTAATCGATTAATCGCGAGTGGTTCGATTGTTGAACAATTGAAGTGTGACCGTCCTTAATCTATTATTGGAAAAAGCTTTTTGCTTTTAAATATTTTTATGGTAACTTGAGATAGAATTAGTTATGTTCTTAGGTAGTGTTCCTCAGAATTAACTTTATGTGATCTCTTGGTGGCATTAATGTTATTAAAAATGATTAAGGGCCTGTTTCACAATGTAAAAGTAAGTTCTAAGTAGCTTACTCGACAGATGACTTGACAGTTGTGATATTATAAAAAATATGTCAAATCTGTCAAATAAGCTACTCAGAACTTAATTTTTGATTGTAAAACAGGCCCTTAATATAAGCTGTGAATTGTTTGATAATTTTATTAATCACAGACCAACAAAAAGCTTTCGTTTGATTAATAAAATATTCTTATTATTGACTGAAAATTTAAAGTTTCTTCATTTACAATTTGATTTGTGTTTCTGTACTTTGTGTTTTTATAGTTATCATGGTTAATAGATATCGTAATCATTGACGTACCTGATCTGCAGTATTATCGATATTAACGTAATACTGATTGAGGAATTCAGTATTAACCTAATGTCCACTGCTGGGCAGCCTTTTAGGTGTCTAGCATGTTATTGTAGTAGAAAAAATTTGTTTTTGCCGGTTTTTGTTAGAACTACATAATTCGCTGTTTGTTGGCTTACGAGTTATGGACTTTTTTGTCATTTTCAAGTGCTTGTGGTACTAGAATATGATAGACAGATTTTATTGGAATTATGCTTTTAAATTTTTCAATGATTACCTTTTATGCTTGGTTTTATTTGCGAATATAGTGCTTATCAGTAAATGCCAAAAAAATTAATGATATCTTTATTATAAAGCTAAAAATTAGTTGGTTAGCTTTATATTTTTTACGACCTTCGTGGTCAATAGTCAAAAGCCAAATTTCTTTATTCAAATAAACTTAATAATTAAGCACTTCGAATCGTCTATATTTTCCTACCACCCGTTCCAGACTTTTTTAACTGACAAGAAGAACAGGCGCAAGAAACTTATAGCTTTAACAGAAATAAGTAACGATATTTACAAACTTAAATATATCGTTACCAAATAAAGTACAACAGGATTATTAATAACAAAGTACTTATGTGTTACATGTTACATCATTACCACGCATTTCGGTCGAGTGGTTTGTACATCGGGTTTCAAGGTGTCGCCATCTCTGAGGTCCCGGTTCGATCCCCGACTAGGTCAATTTAGAAAACGAATTTTGCTATATTGGCTCAGGTCTGGGTATTTGTAGTTCCACCGTTGTCTCTGATTTCCATAACACAAGTGCTTTAGCTACTTACCTTGGAATCAGAGCAATGTTTGTGATGTTATGTAATATTTATAACTTTTTTTCAATTTACTACGATTTACTATATTGTACCGTGTGAAACAATTGTGGACCAGTTAAATTCGGGTGAGTTAGTACCTAACCTAAATATGATCCTATGAAGTGAGATGAAGGTCAGACGATTCCTTGTGAAATAAAGAAATGAGGTCGCGATATTCACAATAAGTAATTTTGAAGTTTGTTCTTAAGCTCCACTATTCATTGCGCCGAAAAAGGCTATTAGTTAAAATTGGACACACTTGTTTGTCCCACAAATTACGACAATTCTTGACAAAATTGGTATTTTAACGTCACCCATTTGTTCTGTCATTAGTTGTTATGTAAATTAAGAAGAGTTTCACTTACAAACAACAATAAAATTGGTGTGTACAAATTCTTTAAAAGCTACGTGTTACTATTTTATATGATATACAAGGTGTTACAAAAATACCCCTAATGCCGAATATGGTAAATAGGGACCATCAAACCGAACAACTTTTACTATGGGGCCAACTCTGAAATAGTGAAAAAAAATTCAGCTGTTTCATACAAAAAATAAAATCGAAAATATCAAAATGTATGAAACAGCTGATTTTTCAGAGTTGGCCCCATAGTAAAAGTTGTTCAGTTTGATGGTCTCTATCTACCATATTCGGCATTAGGGGTATTTTTGTAACACCTTTTATTAATTATAGGTGTCCTTTAGTATATTTCTCTCGTACTTTCTAAATTAACGTTTGGCAATAAAACGCCTAGCGGTGAGAAAGTCGCTCGATTGATGTTGGAGACTTAAAAATATAAAATATACACTTAGGTACCTAATTTTAATGCAATGGGCACATATTTTTGATGTATTTTTTTTTTAATATAGACATTTTTAAGAGATAAATAATTACGATATTTTTAAATGTTATTTTTAATATTTTTCTTGAATTCTACCAGACAAGTTGGCAGTTGTCAAGTTTGAGAAAGAAAATGACTTTTTGTAATAAAAAAAAACAAACATTCCGACGAACTGAGAACCTCCTCCTTTTTTTGAAGTCGGTTAATAAGGCAAAGGCTGCTCATACTGCCATGCCAATGCTGACTTCATAGAAAGGTAATTAAAGCTTTTTATTGAATATCTTTAAAAATATAGACTTATTTTAAAATCTAATCAGTACACATTGTATTGAAAGCATATTCCTCGAAATGATTTTGAGATTTCCGTTTATATAATACTAAATAATATACTAAAAAAATACGACTCGCACCAGATCATGTTCTCGGACGGGAATCGAACCCGCGATCTTTGGATATCCGGTCCAATGCTCTGACCGCTGAGCTACCGCGTTTTCCGTTTATGTTGAAATAGTTATCAGTGTTGATATTAAAATCTCACTGCTGCATTAATTTATGGTACTTAATTTTTATATACGTATTTTAGACCAACCCGGGGAAAAGCCTTCGCATACCACCCTCGAAGAGTTGCTGGAAGCAATAAAATGAAGCAGCAATTATTTTTTACAGACCACTTTCCATGCTATTTTATTTTGAAGTAATGTCACTTTTCAGTTTAATTAAATATAATAGAAATAGAATAATGTGACTTGGGTAATCTTGAACGTGATGACGTGTGGCTAGACGAGTTTAAAAAACATGTTGTTTTTACCTCAAACATCGTAGATATGAAAAGTAACATAGAAATCTAACTAAGTATATAACTATCCTTGTAATCTCCGTATCTCTCTGACATTCTTGACAAGTTGTAAGTAGTTTTCGAGCAGATAACTTACTATAAAGATGCCGCCTAATAATTCGTAACCTAGTTTCGCCGCGACTTCGTCGGCGTGGAAAGTTTTTTGCTATCCCTCGGGATCAATCATTTTTTTCGGGATGAAAGGTACACTATGTCCTTCTCTGTACCCCTGATAAAGTGTATGCAAAATTTCATGATGATCGGTTCAGTAGTTAAGACGTGAAGGCGTAACAAACAAACAAACAAACGGACTTTCGCATTTATAATATATTACTAGTCCTTACTGATTGTCGAGTACATAAATTGTGCCTTTTGTAGGATGTGTCTCGTAAAAGATATGATAATTTAAAATCTGATACATTTCTTATTCTAATAAGGAAAGATTCAATTTTTTACTTTACTTAATACTTTTCATAAAATAAACTTTTTGAGTTAAGTAACGCGAGGTGAGCGATTTTGCAGAAAGATGAGAAGATGTACGAAAGATTAAATTGGGGAGTTTTTAAAATAGATACATCATTTGACGTCTTCTGGTGGTATTTCCCAGCTGTATATTTTTAAATCTTTAAAACTAAACGGCACTTATGCCAATTAATTCATCAACGCCCGAGCGGCCGTATGCGGCCGGACAGCAATAGAATATCTATTGTGTCTCATTTTCCGGGCCTTGACGGATTAAACTGGTGTGGTAAAGCACACGGTTGTGTCTAAGCCCTAATCTAAAGATAACGATAAGGTATTTCATTTAAATGGAAAATCAGTTACAGCATATGAGACTACTGTCTAGATAAAAGATTGACAGATATTTTTGATAAACGGCTTGCATCGGCCTTGAAAATCGACACCATACAGTATTTTTGGATGACATGACGACCAAACTCAAACATTCGTCATGCTCGTGAACGGTTGATAGGGTTGACAAAAACGAGGATTCACTGATTTTTTTGATAAATGGCTTGCATCGGCTTTGAAGATCAACACTATACAAGGTGTTACAAAAGTACCCCTAATGCCTAATATGGTATATAGGGACCATCAAACTGAACAACTTTTACTATGGGACCAACTCTGAAATCGCGACAAAAAAATCAGCTGTTTCATACAAAAATTTAAATCGGAAATATCAAAATGTATGAAACAGCTGTTTTTTTTGCGATTTCAGAGATGGCCTCATAGTAAAAGTTGTTCAGTTTGATGGTCCCTATATATTATATTCGGCATTAGGTGTATTTTTGTAACACCTTGTATAGTATTTTTGGATGACATGACGACCAAACTCAAACATCGTCATGCTCGTGAACGGTTGATAAAAACGAGACTTGAATATTTCCCTCGTACTAACTGGGTTTTTTTACAGAAGATAATTTCGTGTTCTAAACTCTATTAACATATTATTATGGTTGGTATTTTTTTACATTCTGTATTATTGTACCCAATGCCTATTGGTAAATTCTTAATAGTCAGTAGTTTTTTTTTTTGTACCTGATTTCGTTACATTCTTTGAATGATTGGTATAATATCTAATCTAGCTAGTTTATATTTAGGACCTCCGTGGTCGAGTGGTTTGCACACCGGTTTTCAAGGTGTTGCCAACTCTGAGGTGCCGGGTTCGATCCCCTGCTAGGTGAATTTGGTAAACAAACTTTCGTATATTGGGTCATGTCTGGGTGTTTGTAGTAACACCGTTGTCTCTGATTTCCATTAGACAAGGGATTTAGCTACTTACTTTGGAATCGGAGCAATGTTTGTATTGTCTAATATTTATAGATATTATATTTTTGCATACTGCAAAATTTTCTATAACAGTCTAGACAGATTTGTATGTCAAGTCAATTTTCACCGATATCGTGATTGATAATACGTTAAGTAAAGATTACTTAAGGACATTTTAAGTGCATAAAATAAGACCGGCTACTCATATTTGTTATAAAGTTACGTTTTTCAGGAGTCTGTGTTCTTTTAACATTTACCATACCAATACTTTTTAAATTTTGAGATTTTAGCATTCATAATGCTATTTTTATATAATACCAAATAAAACTAGAAAAAATACGACTCGCACCTCGGACGGGAATCGGAGATGGCGCTGGCTTGCAGCGTAAGAGTTGATATACTAGAAGAAATTCGACGTTCCCACTAGAGACTCGGTAGCTCAGCGGTCAGAGCATTGGACCGGATATCCAAAGGTCGCGGGTTCGATTCCCGTCCGAGAACATGATCTGATGCGAGTCGTATTTTTTCTAGTATATTATTTGGTATTATACCAATACTTGTCAATTAAAGTTTTGAAGATGACGAATAATGGTCTTATTACACTTTTGAAGAATCTCCTAAACACAGTTGAGTAATATGACTATCACTAGCCTTTTTTTTTAGAAGGTTTTATACTACTGAGGACGTATCATGCGCTAGAGTCCTATAGTTGTATTAAAACAGTGTGAACACGTTTTCATAGCTATGAAACCCAGTGAAAGAATTATTGAAGTCCGTTTTAAAATGCTTAAGTTATATCGGTTTTATGGAATTGCCAAGTGCATTAAAATATGTTCTTTAATACGTACTACGTAAGGTTCATCGGGTATATAATGACGTTATAATACACCCCAAAATAATAGTATTCTAGTCCACCGGATGTATAATGACGTCACACCCCAAAATAGTATTTTAGTCCATATAGATTCTCAGGTTTAAGAGGACGCATCGCACATTTTGGTGGCAGGGATCTGGATTTTTCTCATCATTTACAATCATTTTTTTTCAATCAATCATTTATTAGTTCATAAGCATGGGTATTACAAGATGTCACATATAAAAAAGGTACAGCGATGATTCACCTTAAGGTATACGAACATTGATGAACATTAAATTAACAAAACATATAAAAGTGATGATTAATAACCTGATTATTTATTACATTGACTTCATTTTGTCAGTTGCAGAAACACGATTCGTTAATTTTTATAACAGAGAAAAAAATATCAAAGAAACCTCTTTTAAAACAGAGATTTGCATTTTACAGACAAACCTGACCGATTTAAGTCTTTAAATTTTCTTACTAGATTAGTTTAAACACACATTTTAAAATGCCAATTGGATTTTTTAAAATACTTTATAGATTTTTATTTAAACGAAAAAAACCGGTTTGGCATCGCGAAACTTAAGTGTAATTTACGAGAGTTTGAGCAAGACAGTCGATACGAAAATAGTTTAACGATACGTCGCCTTAAGATATGTGGTGAAAATTTCTTCACAGTTATTCTTCTGGTATTATAGGCTACTGGAAAAGTCACTAAACATAAATAGTGAGACAAACCCATTATAAGAGAGAACGCACTGATTCATCAACAGTAGGTCAAGTAATCATCGTCACTTATCTATTTGTTTTCATCTATCTTATCGAGACTGTCTACGAACTTACTGATTGCTCCATTTTTAGGGTTCTGTACCAAAATGGTAAAAAGGAACCCTTATGGTGCGACTCAGTCTGTCAGTGTTGTCTGTCTGTCACTGCTAGATATCTCGAGAACTACTAATGCTATCAGGAATAGTTTTAGATGACGTTTGCCCAACTATTTTGCAAATAAGAGAGAAATAAACAATTTCTTTTTTTGTAAAGAGTGAGGCTACTTGGGCATATGGGGTATCATATGAAAGAGCGCTGCTTGCACATTCTCTAACATTTTTTTTAGGCCGCATATACCTAGTTTTCCACTTTTGATGAAAAATTAAAAAAAAATACAGTCCCCCCCTATCTCCGAAGTTTGCATAGAGAAAAATCTGAAAATATTTTGTGTGATAGAAGTTTATGTAAAATACCAGGAAAAATAAAACGATGTCGAATAGTAAGCTTTTTCAGAATGATGGTACGGAACCCTCGGTGCGCGAGTCCGAGTCGCTCTTAACCGTTTTTTTACTTACGCCTACTATTTGTTTAGTTATATCTCCAGAGGTATCGTGTACGGTGCAAAACATTTGATTTACTTTGCCTCTTGTTGAATTACTTACGTTTTCTACTGTAAGGCGATATTTGTATTTGATTTATTCTGGTTGTTATCTAGTATTCTGTATTAATAGACCCTCCTTTTCAAATAAAATAAATATTTGACAACATCACATACATTGCTCCGATTCCAAAGTAAGTAGCTAAAGCACTTTTGTTATGGAAATCAGAGACAACGGTGGTATTACAAACTCCCAGACCTGAGCCAATATAGAAAAGTTCGTTTTCTAAATTGACCCAACTGGGGATCGAACCCGGGACCCCAGAGATCGCGACACCTTGAAAACCGGTGTACAAAGCCTTCGACCACGGAGGTCGTCATCAATATAACAAAATTCAACAGCTAATATTTTGTTCGTTGCGAGGTAGGTATTCGAAAACTTTAAAGACGTCTTGAATGGATTATGGGAATATTATATTGGACAAAAGTACTTATTTTGTAAGTTTTTTTGAATACTTATAGAGGTCTTTTTTATTTTTTTATATTAATGCATTTAATAATGGTTGGTATTTATATCTACTCTGTGGAACTAGGGTTGCCAGGTGATTAAGCCGGACATGTTTGGCCTTTTTGACCTCTTGTTCGACCAAATTTGACTGCGTCCGACCTGTCCGGCTTTTGTTAGGCTTTTTGTGTGGCTGCCGCGCGCAAGTAATGCTACGACACGACTACCCCGCTGACTGACCACTGTTTGCAAAGCGGTAATAAATATTGTCCGGCTTTTAGGGTAAAATGTCCGGGTTTAGTGTATTTGGACCTGGCAACCCTATGTGAAATGGTACAGAAGGTCAGCTCCCTTAGCATGACTACCGAAACGCGATATGAAGTAGTGATTTATCACGTTTAACTGTCAAAAGACAATGGATTTCGACAATTGAATGTCGATAAAACGCTATATCACGCGAATATATTTTCATCTCCATTAAACTAAACGACAGACCAGAAATTATTGGTAAAGCGATAAAAAGTACCGCAAAGAGTCTTCGGAGTACACTACAGAGAGATAATTCACAATTTCGTCTTTATCTAACCACTACGTTTTTTTTCTAATGGTGGCGCTAGTGTGCAGACTACGCGCCCTTAAAATACGTCAACATTGTTTTTTTTTTTAATCTAGAGCGCACTTTTCCTATTTGCTTCATAGTCAATCAGGTCACGTGTCGAGATCACGTGGTCTCCCTTTGTATATTATCTGTGGTGATCATTACAAAAGATCGTAGAATTGTTTACAAACGCATTTCTTGCTGAAGTAGTTGTGGGTTTTATAATCCGCTTCAAGACTAGATTTACGTAGTTGAGTGTTCTGATGAATCACTTGTGTTCAGTCTTCAGTTGAAATTGTAAGATAGTACAGGACTTCTAACAATAATAACTTATTTTTTAATATTTAAATATTTGACAACATCACATACATTGCTCCGATTCCAAAGTAAGTAGCTAAAGCACTTGTGTTATGGAAATCAGAGACAACGGTGGTATCACAAACATCCAGACCTGAGCCAATAAAGTAAAGTTCGTTTTCTAAATTGACCCAACCGGGGGTCGAACCCGGGACCTCAGAGATGGCGACACCTTGAAAACCGGTGTACAAAGCCACTCGACTACGGAGGTCGTCATTTTTCTAAATAAGATTTAGAATTAACTATAGTGTCTAACAATAACCGATAGTGATTACTTAAAGGTGCTGTGGTTTGAAGACTATTGGATTGGAAATATTCTCTAAAAATAAATAAATCTTAACCCCCTTACCAATAAAGATTGTATAGCAGATGTATAGTTACACAATAGAAATAGAATCAAAAATGTTTCTAAGTCTATGAGTTACACAGTGTTTTGTCCCTTTCTTTTTAATGTCAAACTTAAATAGTTGGACAGAGAGTAACCATTGTGTAACTATACATCTGCTATACAATGTGTTACAAAAATACCCCTAATGCCGAATATGGTAGATAGAGGCCATCAAACTGAACAACTTTTACTATGAGACCAACTCTCAAATCGCGAAAAAAAAATCAGCTGTTTCATACAATTTGATATTTTCGTAATTAATTTTTATATGAAACAGCTGATTTTTTTTCACGATTTCAGAGTTGGTCCCATAGTAAAAGTTGATCAGTTTGATGGTCCCTATATACCATATTCGGCATTAGGGGTATTTTTGTAACATGTTGTATAACCTTTATTAGTAAGTGGGTATGTTTAAAGGGATGCTAATTATATTTGCTCTTGCTACACAATACTCGTATTATCTCAAACCAAACTACTTTTAAAGGACAGTCAACACTTTTTTAATTGTAAACTTTTTACTATCGTTTCGTTGACTTCGTCGCCCTCTGAACGTCATCGATGACATTCACAAGTTTAAATTGAATTGTTTAAACATACTTGTCGTGCTCATCAAGACGAAGACTTCGTGCCTTAATCGCAGTTTTCAAGAATATTCCAAGTTACATTGTTACAGTGAATCTTAGCATCATTGTTAGTCGAGAAGTCATTTTGTCTTGTGAATCGATGCATGCATCATTTTCAATAAACGTTATGTTTTTCGTGGTGTTCCAACTATGTATTGCTTAAGAGGTCGCATCGGACATTTTGGTGGCAGGGATTCTTAGTAATTACAAAACATATAAAGCGCGTATATTATTAATTCAGGTTTTGTTTTGGAATTATTTAGTTTGTATTTATTGGTTTTTAGAATTCCCGACGTTTCGACACCTTTCCAGGGGCAATAGTAATAATATACGCGCTGTTATCCGTAAAAAGTATTTTATTTCTAATGAACTGTACGCGCTAAAGTCTTAGAAGTGTATATATAAAAGTGATATTTAATAACCTGATTATTTATTTCATTGACTTCATTTTGTCAGTTGCAGAAACATGATTCGTTAACTTTTAAAACAGAGAAAAAAATATCAAAGAAATCTCTTTTAAAACAGAGATTTGCATTTTACAGATAAACCTGGCTGGTTTTTATCCTTTAAATTTTCTTTGTAGATTAGTGTAAGCACACACTTTAAAATGTCAGTTGGATTTTTTAAAATATGTTATATATTTTTATTTAAACGACAAAAACCGCGAGAGTTTGAGCGAGACAGTCGATACGAAAATAGTTTATCGATGCGTCGCCTTAAAAATTTATTTAGCAATGGACTGCGTTTAAAATTTTTGATAAGTTATTCGACTGTGCTTTCCTTCTTTTTGTCATGGATAGCACACTACCATTTAATTGTGGATTTTTCGCATTCACAATACTATTTATATTAAGGTGACATACTAGAATAAATACTGAAAAAAATCGACCTACCCGTAGCACCTCAGACTGGACTCGAACCCGCACCCTTCCGCTCCAACACACTGACCAATTATGCTACCAAGTTCGAATCCCGTCCAAGGTGCTACGGGTGAGTCGATTTTTTCTAGTATTAATTCTAGTATAATACGAAGTGATTATTTTTTTTTTTCACGTAATCAATTTTCTTAAACTTTTTTCTATTACTAAGGGAGCTTTTAAAAATATTCAGAATATTTGATATTTTCAGACATTCTCCAGAAACAGTATTCCAAAGTGTTTCTTATGTGCTTTGCACTTTGCTTTTGTTCATTAAGACAAAACTACTTAATGCAACGATTGCTATGACAAATGTATTAAAAACTAAACTAAATTGATACAAAAATACCATAAAAATGGTACTGACGACCTCCGTGGTCGAGTGGCTTTGTACACCGGTTTACAAGGTGTCGCCATCTCTGAGGTCCTGGGTTCGACCACCGGTTGGGTCAATTTAGAAAACTAACTTTTCTATATTGGCTTAGGTTTGGGTGTTTGTAGTTCCACCGTTGTCTCTGATTTCCATAACACAAGTGCATTAGCTACATACTTTGGAATCAGAGCAATGTATGTGATGTTGTCAAATATTTATTTATTTATTTAAAGAACAGAACCAATTTCAGTCTGAATAAATTGTATTTTTTCTTAAGACCTACATAAAATAACGATACATCATACAATATTGATTTATTGTGATGTTAAATAAGATTATTAGCGCACAATTATCTTTGTACCACTATTAAGATGGTATCGGTTCGAGTGATTGATCATTTTGTTAATTATACTTAAGTATGTCATTGATTTTAATCCGTATTGGTAGCATGACAGCGGATGGCGTTTTATAGTCTGAAAGCCACTGAAAATGTGTTTCAAGGACTTCGGAATTTGAAAAATCTTTTGCGACTTATTCTTCTTCTTTTTTTGTTATGGCAATCTACTTTCCTCTTGGAAGTAATTTTTGCCAGTGTCAAGTGTTAAATAGTTCAGTGGTAGATATTGTTTAATTTTTCATTAGAATGCGGGTGCATCGCATTCCAATGCTGCTTGGAGCATTTGGCACCAAGTATATTTGCGACTTATTACTTAATTTAAAGAGAAAGTAATATTTTTTCAGTGAATTAACATTCTAGTTTTCAAATGAAAATAATTAATTTTGAAATTGTTTTTGTTATTTAATACATTTTATTTTACACTAGCTGTGGTACCCAACTTCGCTCAGAGAGTTGATATGAGATTGTGTAGTAATAGTTGGAATAAAAGGATAAACTTTAAAATATAATGATCTGGGATGTTTCGGGATGTTCCCGAACGTGCCAAAACATTCCCGAGCGTTGCACAACATTCCAGAATGTTCCAGGATGTTCTGGAATACTTGCATGTTCTGGAAAATTCTAAAAATTTCTAGAGGGCGAAACTTCCAGCCCTTATATTCCCAAAAGCACACCCTCCAGGTAAAAACAGAAACCTTCGTAGTTGGGGAATAGAGGGAGGGACCACACCATATAAATACCTTGATCGTGCCGGGACTCCAGAAACGAGATTTAGCAGAACGCACACTGTACATTTTCTTTCATAATATTCTATCATGGGATTTGCCAACGTCCTGCAGAGGGGACCATACCATATTTGACCATCAGTCATTTTAATGTCCCCTCGCTGGGGCTCAGGCCTTCCTTATGGGTGGATAAGGAGGATGGGCCATAACCCACCACGCGAGCCCAATGCGGATTGGTGAGTGATAACGAAAATGCAGCCGAGATCAACGGCTTAACGTACCATCCGAAGCACGAAGGAACCCGAGATAATAAATTTTTGGTCACCCATCCTATGACCGACCCTTGCGAAAGTTGTTTAATCTCCGCAATCGGTGGGCCAGGCGCTAAACCACTGCGTCATCGAGCTCCTCAGCACCATATCATATAGCACAGTCTGTAATATTAGTTTTAAAAAAGCTGTTATTATTGTATAATACTTATAAGAATTCTTCTTCTTGTCAGTTAAAAAAGTCTGGAACGGGTGGTAGAAAAATATAGACGATTCAAAAGCTCTTAATTACTAAGTTTATTTGAATAAAGCAATTTTTTACTTTTACTTTACTAGCTGGTTTGTATGGAAAAACACTATTTAATAATTGTGGCCACTATTTTCTTTTAAGCAGTATAATATATTAAATTAAAACAAAATAATATATATATACTGTGTTAATAGGCTGTTATGATTATGATAATTATGTTGAGTTGGATAATACTTACCCATTTGTGGTTTTTACAAACAACAATTAATGTTTAAAAGTTTTCTTTAATTAATATCCTCTTGTATGTTGAGGATTATATGGTATTTATTTTACAGCACTAATACACTGATTGCTGTATCAACCTAGATTAATTAAATCTTATCAAAACAGTTTTAATGTTAAAAATCCAGATTGATGATTTAATTTCAAGGTCCGTGACGTGTAAGGTGTTATTATATCAAAATTCAAAATCATTTATTCAGTCCAAGTTGTTACAAGCACTTGTGAAAGTCAAAGAAGCTACGCCATCGGTTCGCGCGCCCTAGGCGGGAGACCTTGTAACGAGAAGAACCGGCAAGAAACTCGTCAAGGGCTGCTTTTATCTCCCTGTATATATTTCATACAAATTCATCAAAACCTATAAAATGACCTCAGCATTTAAGGTGAGGTCGAATTTCCATCACAATAATCAACAAAAGTTTATATGCAAAAGGTAGATATTAAAATTAATTAACTGTCTACCAGTGGCGAGGGGTGAAATTATGGCGCAGGTAAGCTGTTCCACGAAAATGTTATGATCTACATATTCCCAAAATAATGTGATTAACTTAATGTTCCATACCTTTAAAATGAAAAATACCTGTTCCAACATCGACGTTGACGACCCACGTGGTTGCATACCAATGCACGCCGGTTTTCAAGGCGTCACCATCTCTTGAGGTCCCGGGTTCGATCACCGGCTGGATCAATGTAGAAAATGTACTTTTCTATATTGACTCAGGTCTGGTTGTTTGTGATACCACCGTTGTCTCTGATTTCCATAACACAAGTGCTTTAGCTACTTACTTTGGAATCGGAGCAATGAATGTGATGTTGTCAAATATTTATTGATTTCAGCAACAATACATGACAGCAGAATAAAACAAAAACGATACTAAAAAACAAATCCGCTGTACTTTACTTTTTACTATAATTACGATAAACGTTGTCATTTTACACCAATCAATATAATTAATGACATCGAAATAAATCACTATCGTAGTGGAGTTTCATTAGAAGACACAAATCGGATTAACGTACTTAACTACTGATATTAGAAAAACGTAGGCACATTCCTTCCTTAAACTCAACCTGTGCGTGCAAAAATGTGTCAAGCAAGTTATATAACTGATAAAAATGATTACTTTGAAACTCGGGCAATGTTATTTTAAGCCGTACACATGAAGGATTGAAAATTATCTCAATTCAGAGACGGTAACAAATTCCTAACATAACAATGTGCAAACAGACGTAATTAAACAAATAAACGACGGTAATTAGGATACCTAGCGACAATGAAACGCCATGTCGCTTGAAGTTGCTCAAATATTTACTGTTTATCTGTTCTGTGCTCTCTTGTCGTCAGTTGATAGCATTATCTGTACCTCCGATGCATCATCATTCATCATGCGAAATCTTGACGTCGCCAACGACCGACTTCGCTCATATCTACATTAACTGTCACCAAGAGAACATCTATCCCTTACGCAATATATTACACAATCCTACAAACTTCCTTAATCCCATCACTATATAAATTATTAATTCTATCATTACAATCAGTTTGTATTCACGTGTAATTTTTGGACTAATTCCCATTGTAATTATTATTTCGAGTTCTTAGTGCATCAATCACGATATCATAATCTTTTGTTATGTTATTTATTACTTTTAAATCAATGAACAGAATCGATTCGCGGCTTGACGATTGTAAATCTTTTTAGATAACCAATTGGAACAAAGTATTAACCAGTATTAATAATAGTGATTTCAAAGTGAGTGATTTACGCAGTATTAAATGGACAAAAAGTGATATTGTTAAGTTAAAGACTGAAGATGTGTGTGAAGTACAAGTGGTGATAAGTAATTAAAATGACAGTGAGGTGACGGCGGTGCCAGCCTTCTTGGCTGTAGAGAGTGGAACGCGGAAACATTCCGTTATTAAAAATTCTGACCCAGGGCCCAACGGACAAAAGCAAGGACCTTTGCAAGATGACCAAGGGCCCTCGGAAAGTGAAACTAGTCATTGTAGTCAACAATAAGAAAGAGTGAGTATTGACATTTGTTAAATTGTTTACATTGTAGAAGAGTAATGAGAAGGAGTTGATCAGGTTAAAAAAGTTAAAATTGCTATAGAGATTGCGTGCCATTCATAAGACGCGATCATCTTTAAAGTCTTCAATAATGTTAAGTTTCTATTAGCAAGCATTAATCAACGAAAAGTCAAATGGAGTGTACAATTTCTTTCCTTACCGAAACTCGAGTGTTAGTTGCGTGATGAAAATGAAAACTTGAACAAAATCGTCTATAATCAGTATTCTCTCATTTCCTCTTCTACTCTTTCGTTTTCGTTTGATAGAGAACATTAATACCATGTAGTAAAAATTAAGGAATTTGAACTATTTCCTTAAATATCACTGTATCACCTAGAAGTCCTAGAACCTTAAAATATTTCCGTCAATCTAAATATACTCAGTTCATAGTGGTATTAACAGACTCTAATCTATCTCCTTAACTAAGGTTTTTCCGAGTTCAAGCATCGGAAATTCGAGTGGAAAAATCTTGTCTCCTTCAGTTTTTATCTCAAGATTTGTTATCACCCAATCTCCCGGTACCATTCGGTAGTTTTTTAAAGGTTTCTAAGCGGTCACATCGAATCAACAATTTGGATTAGCATTAGTATTCGCTAACTATTGATTTTTAAAACCTCAAAGCTATCTTACGAACGCGAAGTTCATTATTGTTTTTAGAAATGTGGTTTTGGCTAGAGCTTTATTTATACACCATTAATTTTTAAGTATTTTTAAGAAGGCGAAAAAAAATCAGCTATTTCATACATTTTGATATTTTCGATTTTAATTTTTGTATGAAACAGCTGATTTTTTTTTCGCGATTTCAGTGTTGGTCCCATAGTAAAAGTTGATCAGTTTGATGGTCCCTATATACCATATTCGGCATTAGGGGTATTTTTGTAACACGTTGTATATCTAAAAATGTTATGGGGATTGAATATGTCTGTACAGTTAAAGTTCAAAATCATTAGTCTCAAAGTATCGAAAAAACTCTTGATTTTCGGAAAACTCAAGATAGCAATATGCGTTAGTCTCTCTTCATTGCGCGCGTGTAACTCTATGAATCGGCTCTAAATCCACATATTAGTAAAACTTTGTGACACAAACAAACTCCAAAATATAGCTTAATTTATGAATTTTGACTTTAATGTGCAGTTTCACATACTTGCTTAGTAAGGAAGAGATTATTGGCCGAATACTCAAACGATACTCAACTTTGAAGGGCGCTCAAACATCATGCTGTCTTTGTCGTATCTTTGATATTTAATGCGTCAGGACGATGTTTGAGAGCCTCTCAAAGTTGAGTGACGTTTGAGTATTCGGCCATATGTCTATTACTTTTTTAGATGTACCTAAAAATTAACTGTCTATAATACAACTGACGTAATGATAAATGCATTCTGTTTACTGGCAAAAGGCTAAATTAATTCGTCGCGTGCCTCCATTCCTGCAGTCGTTCGTGACCTCGATGCGCGGCCCTGTTGATTGACGACCACTCATGACATTTTTTGCAATTGTGACGCGAACTGAATGTCTAGAATCTGTACAAAACCACCCAGTGTTTGGAAAACTTTAGAAAACTGCCGAATTGGGTAGAAAAAAAAACCGTTCCCCTTTATCTCCGAAGTTTGCATAGAGAACAATTTGAAAATATTTTATGTGAAAGAAATTTATGTGAAGATTACAGGAAAAACAAAACGATGTCTCTAAATAGTAAACTTTTTCAGAATGATGGTACTGAACCCTCGGTGCGCGAGTCCGAGTCGCTCTTGAGCGTTTTTTTAATCGATCTTATTGAAAAATGTTTGAAGACAACATTACGCCTGAGTCAATTGTTATCTTGTTTTTTTATTTTATAATATTAATACTTATTAAGTTGTTTCTAAGGGCAGTAGAGCATTGATAACATATTATATATTCCAAGCGATATGTATGTCAAATAAGAATACAGGGAGAAAAAAGCCACCCTTGGCGAGTTTCTTGCCGGTTCTTCTCGTTACAAGGTCTCCCGCTTAGGGTTTGCGAACCGATGGCGTAGCTTCTTTGACATTCACAAGTGCTTGTAACAGCCTAGACTAAATAAATGAGTTTTGAATTTTATGAATAAATGCTTTATCTGAATTATATCGAATAACACCTTATCGATTAAGGATAAGCATGTTAGAATATCGATAACATTGATTCAAGCAATGACAAATGACAATAGTAACTCTATAGTTTAGTCGTGTTACCTACATATTATTTAGTAACTAGTTATATTATAACGAGTTTAAAGTTATGAACATTTAAAAAAATCCTAGGAAAATTAATAAAATTTTTGAAAATATCAAATAGGAAAATTTTGCGTACGAAGCAGCGCGTATTTTACTAACGCCATTTTAATTTAACCAATTGCAAATATTTTGAAAAAGTATCTTGAATAAATTTTACAAACCATCAAGTAACAATTTAATATTTGAAAAAAAACGAAAGCATCCGAAATTAAGCATTTAATTAATATCTATCGATTTTAAAACGAGATAATCTTATATTTTAAAATTGTCTACACACTTGGCTCTGGGCTCTGAACATCCAGTGAAAATTGTTCCGTAACATTTCCTAATTTTTATATTACAAATACATACCTACCTATATGATATCATAGATTTTTTATTAAAAACAACATAATTATATGAGAACAACAAGAAACCCCGTTGCTCATCATGGCATTGCAGTTAGTAACGCCGGATGCAACCGATTTTACACCTATTAACGCTTATAATTAAGTCGATGTTCCTGATAACATATTTGCATATAATAGCTGTATAGTATTGGTTCATTCATACTTCCATTCATGTTTTAAAAGAAACAATTAGAAGTCACAATTTAACTTTAATTAATTTATAATCAAGCTTTTGATATTCTTATAATTAAACATCTAACATCTCAAGGTAAGACCTATATAAGATAAACATTATTTTTTGTACACCATGATAATGTATAAAAAAATACACAAAAGAAGAACAACTGGCATCAAATATACATTTTTAATAACAGGATGTCACTATACACCTCTAATAGCGCGTCTCCTGCTGCTGCTTTTTCGAAACATTACATAAAAAACATGAAACAAAAACATTTGTTTTCATACACAAACCGTCTCCTAAAAATAATAATACAAACCAAATAACGGGTATCTCCCGAATTAAGTTTAAAAAATAAAGGAATGTCTCTTTATTCCACTCCATCACAACAATTAATTATATTTCAGCAAGCTTGCACTAGCTTTTTTGGTTAGAAAAATTTGCCACAGATTATAGAAAGGTTGTGCGCGTTCGGTAGTTGTCAAGAAATGTAACAAAGCATTCCCCTCTCCCCCGTGGGGGGAATGTTGTTCGGCCGCGGAAAACAAAAACATTGTGTATGAATACAAAAATGTGTATAGCCACGCCCCAATGTTTTGATGTTTTTGTGTAATGTTTCGAAAAAACAGTCGCAGGAGACGCGACTTAAGACTTCCGCGCATACAGTTCATTAGAAATAAAACACTTTTTACGGATTACAGGGCGCGTATTATTAATTGAGGTGTTATTTTAGAATTTCCCAATTTGTGAACTGGTGGTAGGTTCAGGTTCGGCGAGATCTTGTTTTGTAGTTGACTTTAATCAATTTTATTCAGTAATAATAACTAAAATCAGAATGTAGTTGTAGGATAATTTAATAAACTTGAATGTATTTTTATAAAGTTCGAGGGTCGATTTTCAGCTTTTCGATTTTGTGCAAAGCAAACTTTGTTTTTTATTTTTAGAAGACTCAAAAATTCATAGTTCGAAATCAATCAAAACATCTCTCTCGAAATTTGAAAATAAAAAGGTGGTGGCAGAACTTATGACTGCGTATATTATTTATTTGTTTTTACAATTTGCTCACGGAGCCACTAGTATATTACTACACTCTGATGCTCGGTGGAAAACGTCTTTAGAACCAATTTAGAGCCTATTGCAATATTTAACAAAATCGGCATTCAATTGTTTCGCATAAAATCCGAAATCGCGCTCGCTCTTGAACCAGCACAATACACACGCGGAAGCGTTGAAATTGCACTTTGACAAAACACACGGTGTATCGATAATGGCGCACTCTCACGCCGATTTGCTTCGTCCTTGGACGTAGGAAGCGAATCATTTGCCGTGTCCACGGAAGGTCAGGTGGTACAAGTGATGCGATTGCAGCGATGGACTCAATCACATAAGTTAGTTTTTGTTAACAAAAAATAGCATTCACAATTCTATTTTTACTCACGTGTGGATTTGTAACATTTTTTTCTCATCCATTTTTGTAATAATTTATATACTTTGGGGATAGAATTACTTTTTTGCATAATATGAAAAACTGTTTGCAACCTAATTGCTAAAAGTCTTTTTTATTATGTACAACAATATACGGAAGTAGGTTTTTGACGAGGAAAAATGTAAATATGATCCATTATTTAACTAAAATCACGTGCCGAACCTATCAACTTAAATTCTCCTCTTTACCCACTAAACCACTTTCGATTAGTTAACAATGCGACTAGCTTTTTAGACATCGTACATAGCACATCTGACTAGTCATGTCGTAGTCAGTGATCTGACGACTTCAATGGCGCTTGCGTGACGATCGCCATTACTGCGACAATGACGTCATCACCTCTGTTATGTGTAGTGACAATTTGGCGGGCTATTAGACGAGATAAGCATTAGAAGAACAACAATGAAGTATTTGCTGTAGTCTTTGAGTAACTTTATTAAAGTATTTTATTTTTGTTTAACACAATAATACATAATTTTCTTTTTATTTGAGAAATCAAATTCATTAACAACAGTAATTTCCAACCCTCGGGAGTTTAACACAGTAGACTGTAAGAAACTGTTGAATTTCTGTAAAACTTTACTAAAAGTTATAAACTGAAAAACATATTAGTTAGTCGTATTTTTTCTAGTATATTATTTAGTATTATATAAAAATAGCATTGTGAAGATATCTGGAAAGATATTCAATTGAATGTCGTAGTTATTCCTTGTACATTGGTAAAATGGCGCTGCAAGACAGCGTAAGAGTTGTTATACTAGACGAAATTTGACGTTCCCACTAGTGACTCGGTAGCTCAGCGGTCAGAGCATTGGACCGGATATCCAAAGCTGGCGGGTTCGATTCCCGTCCGAGAACATGATCTGGTGCGAGTCGTATTTTTTCTAGTATATTATTTAGTATGAAATAGAAGCTTTTGTGCCGCTAACCGCCTTTCTCTTGTCCCACATGCTAATTAGCGATTAATTGCGATAGCCTCATGTTTGGGAACTGTATCGGGGTACTAAATTGTCCTTTACAGTAGAGGTTAGAATTAATGACTTTCTTCCCGTTATGTTTTGTAACATAAATGAATATCGGAAAATAAGTATAAACATTTAGCTTAGGAAAAAGCTTTAGGTACGCATTTTGAAGGATCCTTTTTATTTAATATATACGCTCGACTCGGCGGGGGCACTGCCGTACCCCCAGATAACTGTCCTTTTATTTTATCGTAACATTTTGGTATTCATAAAGAGTGATGTATTACACAATACTAAATAATATACTAGAAAATATACGACGCGCACTGTTACCGCTGAGCTACCGAGTCACTCCTGTCCGGTCCAACGCGGTAAGAGCATTGGACCGGACATCCAAAGGTCGCGGGTTCGATTCCCGTCTGAGAATATGATCTGGTGTAGTATATTATTTAGTATCGTATAAAAAATTGCATTGTGAATGCTAAAATCTCAAATTAAAAAAGTGTATTATTTAAAAAAAATCCTTTGTATATTATCTTTAATTTTGGAGATAGCTAAATTCCTGCCGAACTATTTTTTTTTTGCTGTACTCTGAAGCTCACATTTCGCTTCATGAATGGATGAATGCGTCGCGTGCGTAAAACATACGCCTTGCAATCATACAAGTGGCCTTGCTGAGGCCACTGGCAATAAGTGATGGCACGGCAATCAGCGATGCCACTCAAGAATCATATGCAAAACGTGCGCGCGCGGCCATTTTATTACTCTTAGGGCCTGTTTCACAATGTAAAAGTAAGTTCTGAGTAGCTTACTTGACAGATGATTTTAAAGTTGTGACATGAAAAATATGTAAGGGCCTGTTTCACAAAGATTAAGTTCAAATTAATATACTTGACGAGTAATTCACATAAATTCTGTTCCATTTTTAAATTAAACCAAAAGTTTGTGCCTAATTATAGATTGTGAAACAAGCACTTAGGGTCTGCAGTTACACAACCAAAAAGTAAGTTCTGAGTAGCTTACTTGACAGATGTATTGACATATTTTTCATATCATAGAGCTGTCAAATCATCTGTCAAGTAAGCTACTCAGAACTTACTTTTTGATTGTGAAACAGGCCCTTACTGGAAATGCTCCATTGTTATTTTGTATGTAATTCTGTGTAATACAAAGATGTACAAATCGCTTAAAGTTTAAGTAACAAAATAATGAAAAACACGATTCTAATTTTCCTCGCTAAAGATGGCAGTGAAAATTGTAATTGTTTCTTTGTAAGCCAGATTTAATGTAGCACTGAATGTCTGACACGTTTTTTTAATCGGCTTGTGTTTAAATGCCTACCAGAAATGCACTTATATTAATTCCAATAAATTCAAAATACCTGACAAAACGGATAAATGCTCACCAAATTGTGTTTCATGAAGTATTATGGAAATGAAGCTAATTTCCTTTTTATTTAAGGATGACCTAAATTTACATGGACTAACGATTAGATGATATAATAACATTTATGCAGCATGCAACATGCATGCAAGCATTAAGCTGCGAGTGGTCAAAACACTAACCTAACCTAACCTACCTGGTGCATTACACACTAAGGCAAATTAGAACTGTAGTCTTTGGTATCAATAATTAATAAAAATAAATTCGTTACCCGTGGGATTTTCCGAAATAATATTGGTTTAGCTAGTCTATGCTTTTTTTCGAAGTCCACGACCTGATTATAAAAATCCCCTCTGGCATGAATACATGTCATAATATAACAAACACGCCATCACGGTATGTAATAATGAATCGTTGAACACACGTGTCTCATTACCGTGATGATAGGTGTCTCTTCCGATGGCGACTCTTCCGCGTCTCTCATGATGGTCGCTGTGAAATATGGGAACGATGGTAATGAGAAAAAAAATACATGGTGGAAATTATGATTTGATACCTAGATTCGAAAAAACGCTAGAGAACTAATGTAAAATTAAAAAAAATATGAGGGTAAGTTCTAAATAATGTCACTTGAACTTTTATTAAAGAATTATCTGCTACTCCTCAAAATTTTAGCATCTTTTGGGGTACTTACTTATTACCTTAAAAACTATATTAGTTAGTGTATTATAACTGTATTTTTTTTGTGTTTGTAATTGACACCAAAATGTGACATAGAAATAAGCGCACCCCCTAGTGGTGTGGTTGCAATATGTGTGATTCGACCTTTATACAGAAATTAGAATAATTTCCAATACCCACGCACAGTATGTTTTTTATAATAGTTGTAAATCAAATGGACATATTCCTAAATTTACAACTTTTTAAAACTTTTATCAGCAATGTTAGCTTAAATCTGTCAAAACGATAAGCTATCGACTTTTCTTTGATAGATAACTACTAGATAAACCGACGTTTGGCGCCAGGATTATTATTTCATCAAGATATTTGCAGTACAGATTTCTTATTTAAAAGTTAAAAAAAATGGTGAAATATAAAAAAAACCTTTGCTAATATCTATTCTTTTCTTTTTAACCCCCGACGCAGCGCAAAGAGGGGTGTTATAAGTTTGAAGCCCATGTTTGTGTGTCTGTACGTATATTCGTAGTGCCTAAAACGGATCAAGCGATTTCAATGCATTTTTTAAATTGAAAGCTAATCTAATCGAGATGGTTCTTAGCAACGTTCGATGGAAATCCATTTGGCCATTATAGAGATGGTTAAATGGAAAAGATACAGAGATGGTTCTTTGACTAAAGTAATGTATACCTTGGGCAAATTTAGGTGCATGAAAAAGAAAAAAAAGGCGGCAAAAAATGGCCTTTTTTATTGCATATTTTGCCCAGGTTGTACATTATTTAGTCAAAGCAGTCTGTATCTTTTTTTACTTTTAAGAATTAGTAAATAACGGCCTTACCACTACAGATTTAAAAACACTGTTTCATTTAGACACTGTTTATTGTGATGCCGTCTCAAACAATATTGTCAAAAAAGTGACAGCATCACATTTAAACAGTGTCTAAGTTAAACACCTGTTGAACAGTGTTTTTAAATCTTTTGTGATAAGGCCGTAAATGTTTATCCTAGAGAATAAAGGCAGAGTTTAAAAAAAATGATTCCTTAACCCTTCACACGGGGTATCGTAAAATGGGGTGCATGCTGCCGCGTTTCCAATCAAACGGTATATTTCTGCGTTTTCCAAGGTATGTTAGGTTATGGCAACTTCCTCCCACGGGGGAGACCTAGGTCTTGCAGTGGACTATAACAGACTGATATGATTATTAATACTTGTTTTTTTAATTGATTTGGTATCTATAGTACAAATACTACTCAGTTTGCAAGGTGTATTATTACTAATCATTCATATTTTGATCTTTATAAAAAGTCACCTTTCACGTACTCCATTAACGTAATGATAACATATCTAATTATCTATCTAATCAACATAGTATATTAATTTTCTATAGATCTTATTTAAATAAATTGCCGATATGGAGGCTCGTCACAAGCATGATTAAAACCGTTTTTACTTATTTAAGTTAAAAGAGGTGGGTCGTTCTTTATCATGTGTGAGAACAATATAACAATTATGACACACAATTTAATGATGAAGTAGCTATTTTTATATCAGTTTATATGGAAAAATACGATAATAATTCAAATTATTTATTTATAATGTATTATTATCTTGGAGGAATTCACCGACAAAGATTATTATTAACTTTGCTCGATGTTTTACCAACAGTTACAAATTCTAGACTTTTACTTTTCCTGACTTTTAAATTATTAACCCAAAATAATATCTTTCGGATCAGGGGCCGTACCGGCTAACGCATCGAGCTTCGGAAACTTTGCCGGGCTTCAAATTTAAACAGATAAATCGAGCCACAATCGGGCCAAAATGGCGAACCCCAATTCATGATGTCACACGAACATCGATATCTTCTGAATAACTTCGGCGGATAGTACAATACGAAACTCTTTACATCGATTTAGCTGTTTTAAATTGAAGCTCGGCAGACCCACCGCAGTTCGAAAAGTTAGCCGGTAGGGCCCCAGACGTGATCAACACATTTTTTTATGAAAATTAAACAACCATGGTGTGCCATAACTATTCAAATGTGAGCATTTATGATTAACATGATCGACAATCGAGTATTTACGTATTGACGACCTCCGTGGTCGAGTGGTTTGCGCGCCGGTTTTCATGGCGTCACCATCTCTTGAGGTCCCGGTTTCGTTCCCCGGCTGGGTCAATGTAGAAAATGATCTTTTCTATATTGTCTCAGGTCTGGGTGTTTATGATACCACCGTTGTCTCTGATTTCCATAACACAAGTGCTTTAGCTACTTACTTTGGAATCGTAGCAATGTATGTGATGCTGTCTAATATAAATATAAATAAAAAAATATTCTATGCATTTCTCCAATATAAAACAATATTGTAATAATCTACGCAGTCAGCTTTCGAATAGCCTGCTTGACCCTACATAATTTCGTCAATTAATACAGTATTTCATGCGCGTACGCACACGAAAATGTCGCGAAATCTTCTGCGACTCGAATACTAAACGGAGCGAAGTATTTTTGGCAATACTTTTTGCTTCATTTGCAATGCATCCTGACAACTATGCATATTTTTGCAACTTCTTTTATTTACCTACACTAAAAAAAATTGCTGCAAAGGTAGCCTCGTCTTAAAAAGTGTTATAGAGTCATTATTGCTTTTTAGACATCATCGGTGTTTTAATTTAAATTTAATAGTAGTTTTGATTTTCAACAACTTCTTTTTAGTAAGACAGTAAGTAAATTTCGTGTAGGCTAAAGATTTTTTAGGCAAAATGGAATTATAAATGCATCTCTAGCATGCTGGGAACCTTAAAATGGGCAAAAAGATTGTATACCAGATGTATAGTTACACAATGGTCTCTGTCAAACTATTTAAGTTTGACATTAAAAAGAAAGGGACAAAATACTGTGTAACTATACATCTGCAATACGATCTTTATTAGTAAGGGGGTAATAGTATAAAAACAAAACTCAAAAACTCATATTTATTTATTCAGTCTAAGTTGCTACAAGCACTTGTGAATGACAAAGAAGTTATGCCATCGGTTCGCAAGCCATATTATTTTAACCACCTTTGTGGTCTAGAGATTCGCCACCCGTGTAAGACGCAGGGGTCCCGAGTTAGACTCCCAGGAGGGGGGTCCATTTGTACTCGGTTTGGTTGGTGGTAGGGCTTATTTCAAGTCCGCCTAGTTTGCTACCACCATCTTACCTAAGTCTGACACCATAACAACAGTTTAAAAATGGTTGTGTTACAGCAGTTAGAGGTATAGGAGAGGAGGAAGATAACCCGCAGGCTTATTACCGATCTTCAAGCGACCAGTCGCAATCGCGTAATTGTACAATTATTGCTGTCAAAACACAAATTCGTATTACGGAACGTATAGTTTGCGACTGCTCCACAGTAGCGCTACAAGCGAGCAATCGACGAACTAAAAGTGCATGTTAACGCCTTGAACACAGCAACCGATTGCTTATTTTGGTATTACGAAACGATTTTTGACAGCGACGCGAGAGCAATCGCGACTGCGATTTAACAACTAGTGTTAATGTGATTGCTAAAAGTTGCTTTAGTAAATTATTATATTGTTTCGGCCTTTAGACTTTATTTAACCAGTGGTTTGTGTTTGAATAGTGTCATTTATTAATTGTGTGGTGTTATTTTAATTACCTTCAGTAATAATTCATTAAAATTATAACCTATAAACTATGGCACGAGCTTTGATGCTAATGGACTACTTCTATCAAGAAACCAGTGAAAGAAGGGCTAACGCTGTTCGACTGCGATGAAGAGTTCGTACAAATGCTGTAAACTCTCTTTTACAGATTTCAGAGGTCGAGTTCAGAGCTCACTACAGATTATCGAAATATCTTTTTAGAAGGTTATGTTGTGAACTCGCTCCTTTGTTGCCTAGACGGCGAAGGAGCAATAAAATCTATGTGAAGTGTAAGGTAAACGCAAAAAAAGGTTAATCAATAGTAATAATATAATTATATACCTACCTGCCCAAAAACTTACATAAATTTTTGCAGGTTTTAACTGCCCTCTCTTTTTATGCTACTGGGTCTTATCAAAAGCCAGTTGGCATGAGTTATTTACATGGACTAAGTCAGCCTAGCGTATCTAATGTTATAAGAGAGGTGACGGATGCCTTAAACCATCCATCTATATTAAGGAAATACATTCATTTCCCACAAAATATGAAGAAAGATTTTTCAATAGAAAACATTATCATTCAAGAAATGGACAAATTGTGAGTTTGTTAAGAGTGTTATCACTATTTAATGTGTACATAATACTCTTTAATTTTACAAATTTTTTTTCAGATATGTGACAGTGATCTCAACATATTAAATGTTGATATGTTGCAACATTTGATGGAGCTTCACATGTCTCATTTATTTGGAACAATTCTGAAATAAACAGTCACGTGCAGGAACTATACAGAACTGGTGAAAGCTTATGGCTGTTAGGTGGGTGTATTTCATCATCACTAATTTAATAATATAATTAATTTGTTTTAGAAATATTACATTGTATTAACTTGCTATTTGCAGGAGATTCAGGATATGCTTTATGATCATGGCTATTGACTCCTATTACAAATGCAGCTCCTGGCAGTGCAGAACAACATTACACTGATTTGCACTGTAAAGTCAGAAATACTGTGAAACGCTGTATTGGGGTGTTGAAAGCCCGTTGGAGATGTTTGTTGTCCCATCGTGTACTACATTACCATCACAGTACTGTGGCTAAAATTATTAACGCCTGTGTTGTATTGCACAATTTAGCCAATAAAGCTAGACTTTCAGTGCCAAATTTACCACAGGAGGAATCTGCCAGGGATGCATCAATGCAAATTTCTGAACCTTTTTATTTAGAATCTTCTCAGTCAGAGCTAAATGCTGGTAGAAGTCAAAGGACTATGATAGTGCAAAGGCTATGGAGAAATAGGTAGAAATAAGGTTTAGTTGGGTACTTCATGTTGTATTAGTTTTTTATTTTAAGTTAAAAATTATGTTTAATATTATATCCTGTTTTAAGTATTTTATTTTTAACTAGTCTTATGTATTATTCATTAAAGTAAACTAGTGAATTCTTTTTGATAGATTTAAATTAGTTTTTAGTTCTATGTTGTAAAATGTACCTCTATTTTGATAAAATGGTATGATTGAAACTAGCCCTTGCCAAGTTTCTTGCTGCTTCGTCTTGGTACAAGGTCTCCCAATGTAGGACTTATGAAGCAATGGCATAGCGGCACAGACAATAAATGATTGTAAACATTCATATTAAAAAAAATATTTCACAAAAATTGTTTTTTACTTACTATTTATTTTCATGTTAGCTAGATAGTTTTTTCTTAACAAAGTATATATTACAACTTGGTTAATGGGGACACAACAACACACTAAGATTGAAACAAAAGAATATTAAAACTACCTATCTTAAATTTACTTGGCTATCTTTTGTTTTTTTATTATAGACAACTTTCTGGAACATAATTAATTTTGCAAGTACTTACCTAAATACTTAACATACATATAGTATTAAAACAAAAAATAATATTTAAACCAGGTATATTAAATTTATACAAAACTATTTTTTTAGAAATTCTGTAATATTCAGAAGGGCTTGGGCTTGAGTTTGAGCTGCCTCTGCTTGTACCATTGCAGCATTTGCATTAATTTTAGCTGCCTCGGCTATAATCATCGCAGCCCAACTTAATGTTTCTTCGGCAGAAATCCTACGCCTTTCCAAATCCACAACCCAACTATTATCTGTTGTCGATCCTGAAACAAAAAAAATGTTATTTCAATAAGTATGTACCATATTAATCAAATATGTCTCTTAACAAAAAAAATGTGTAAAAATGATATCTTACTAAGATTAGCGGATCTTCTTCTGTTTCTGCTTGGTGATATTTTGGGATGGGTCTCAGGTGTATCTGTAATTAACTGTTTCTGCTTGGTGATATTTTTGGATGGGTCTCAGGTGTATCTGTAATTAAAGCACAAACTATTATTAAAGATAATAATAAAGTACAAAACAAACCTCACAATGATCTAACTTAGTGTAGATGTTTTATAATTATTTGCCTTTTGACAGTCTACCTACTTATATTTTATATGCAATAATAAAATGAAAAAATTCTAGTATTTACCTGCTGGGGCTACTGGTATATTAATAGTAAGGCATGTTTCATGCGGTCTATCAGTATTTTCATCAGCACATTCTATAAAAAATAAGAGTATTAATTATTATTACTTAGTTAAATCATTTATAAGTTTTCATAACCAATTAATTAGGAAATCAGTAGGTACATACCAATTACTATCAATGTCATGATATCATACGACGAGTGTCCATATTTTCTTCTGATTATTGTCTTTGCTTTGCTTGCGTTGCGTTGACGGAATGAATCGAAATAAACTTTTAGCTGACCCAACTCAACACAAAATCCATTACTTAAATTAGCAGAAACTTCAAAACCCATCCTTTTTTGTTAACTACACACTTGTATTTACACGAGGTTAAGCGATTTCAATAAATTAAATGATAATAAGTTGTGCCCTATCAGCTTTCGAAGAAACAAACACTGCGCAAGAATTCCCTTTTGGCCGTACTTAGCCAACCACTTGAAACCACTTATATTACCCTAAACAACTTTCAGATTTAAGTTTATTTCATTGGAACTAATTTTTTTCTTCAAGATAACTTTATTAGCTTTGTTTTGAGTAAAGTTTGTTTTGAAAGAAAAGTTTTTTTGACATTTGACATATCGCAACTAAGCAATCATAAAGTTGTCATTGGTTGCCGTTCAATTGCGAGTGGCGCTAGTTTCCATACATAATAATCGCAAATGCACTCGGCGAGCAATCAGTTTGCGATTTGTTTCCGTAATACCAAAAAAGCAACCACAACTAGTCGCAGTCGCGTTGCTATTGTACAATTAGCAACCGGTTGCTATAATTCGCTAATAAGACTGCCGTTCCTCAGTGGTGAGGATTCCGGGTGTAGTGCGATTCCATCTTCGGTGCTATCGTCACTTAACATCAGGTGAAGTGAAGGTCATACTAACCTGTTGTGGATAAAAAAAGAGGGAGACCTTGTAACGAGAAAAACTGACAAGAAACTCGTCAAGGGCTGCTTTTTCCCCTGTTTCATTTCTCATGAAAATATGAAAATTTAGTAAAAAATATAAGCATGTAGCGGCACCTACCTTACCTACGCCGCACATACCACGACACACGGCACAACAACAAGATTTCTAACCGTGTTACTAGATGGCGCTAGTATCAAGAAACATGATCATTAAGTATGGAGTAACACCTCGCAGTATGGATATCCTACATCTCGCTAACGAAGTTCACTCAGCGACTTAGCATATATACAACTTCCAACCATCATCGGTTGGACCGCGGTCCCCGGGCTATTACTACCCAGCCCGGAGGAAGATCTTCCCCTTTGGCCTTCCTATCAGTGGCTACCTACCTCCACATCCTTTCCATACTTATCACTCCTACAAGCATGTTTTCGTAGCAATAACGACATCGGTATGTTTTCACAAACAAGATTCCGTGTAATTTGTGTAATATTACTGTTTGTGATAGTTATAATATGTATCGTGACAGGCTCCTTAACACCCAGCGCCCAAGGCTGGTTGGCCACGTAAATGCGTAATATTATTGCTAAAAGGGTGCTAATGAAAATGAAAATAATATCTTTGAATGATACCAAACATTGTAAAGAATGTATAAAATCTTTTTTTTGTTAAACGATAAAATAGCTGGCACAATAGTGTTCTCTGACACAATTTCTGGTTGACTGGTAGAGAATACTTAGTGGTATTAAGTCCGCCTTTTGTATGTATTTGATACTTGCCATAAATATTAAATAAATAAAAATATACTTACCACTATTCACTTTGAGTGAAAAGCTGTTGTATTATGATCTAATGAGCATGTTATGACCATTCTCAAAGAAAGAATGACATAAAGACATAGACGTGTGACAAAATTATTTTGTGCAGTAAAAAAACGTTCGTCTTTATAAGTATAAAGTCCGTTAAGTAACGGGAAAATCCAAACACAAATAAGTTTTAAAGCTCACATACTGAGGACATTAATTTACAAGTTAAGTAATGGATAGAAACACTGTATTGTGATAAAGTTACTTAATCCAGCTAAGTATAACAACCCTATATAAAATAAGTACACATTTCAAATGCAATAAACAATGCGCTATAAGGGCATTAGTAACAGTAAGCAGGTTCGTGCGTCGCACGCGCAAGCAGCGGTCAAGGCGCACTCCTTGCATACATCGTTTGTGGACAATTCGAGATGGTTCTCATTTCATAGAAACTTATTAGTAATCTGTGTCAGCGGTATTTCAAATCTAAGGTAATACATTTGTTGTATAATATGAGGATTAAAACTCCGGGAGATAAAGATAACAAGGAACATTTTTTTTGACTCCATTAAATAATTTTGTCTTTAAGTCATTCTTTCTTTGTGTAAATACAACAGCTTTTCACTCAAAGATTGTGTTAAGTATATTTTTATTTATTTAATATTCAATACTAAATAATATACTAGAAAAAATACGATTAGCACCAGATCATTTTTTCGGACGGGAATCGAACCCGCGACCTTTGGATATCCGGTCCAATGCTCTGACCGCTGAGCTACCGAGTCACTAGTGGGAACTTCGAATTTCTTCTAGTATATCAACTCTTACGCTGCAAGCCAGCGCCATCTCACCAATGTACAAGGAATTACCTCGAAATTCAATTGCACATCTTTCCAGATATTTTTAAACATTTGATTAATATTCATTGCAAGTATCAAATACATACAAATAGCGGAATTAATACTACTAGGCATTCTCTACCAGTCAACCAGAAATTGTGTCAGAGAACACTATTGTGCCGGCAATAAACAGATTAAAGAGAAAAAAACTATAAAACTTAGATACCACTTATATAATAAATAAATAAATAAATATTTGACAATATCACATACATTGCTTCGATTCCAAAGTAAGTAGCTAAAGCACTTGTATTATGAAAATCAGAGACAACGGTGGTATCACAAACACCCAGACCTGAGCCAATATAAAAAAGTTCGTTTTTCTAAATTGACCCAACCGGGGATCGAACCCGGGACCTCAGAGATGGCGATACCTTGTAAACCGGTGTACAAAGCCACTCGACCACGGAGGTCGTCAAATATAAAATAATATATAGGTACATAAACTTTATACATTATATACAACATGTTACAAAAATACCCCTAATGCCGAATATGGTATATAGGGACCATTAAACTGATCAACTTTTACTATGGGACCAACTCTGAATTCGCGAAAAGAAATCAGCTGTTTCATAAAAAAATTAAAATAGAAAATAGCAAAATGTATGATACAGCTGATTTTTTTTCGCCATTTCAGATTTGGTCCCATAGTAAAAGTTGTTTAGTTTGATGGTCCCTATATACCAAGGGGTATTTTTGTAACATGTTGTATATAGAAGAATAACAAAGGTTAGATATGCTAAAAACTAAGGCAATGTTCACGTACCAATCTCTTAATAAATATATGTGGTGATCTTGGTGGTCCTCGATTCGATTAGTATGCGGTCCTCCACGACCCATATACGTATTGTATACAAATAGCACCGTTGTATCGAGTGACAGGCATGTGTTATAAATCAGTGTGACTTGTAGCCAAGGAATAAAATGTAACCGCAGAATAATCTTGTGAAACTTAAATTATGATATCTATAATATAAAATCTATAATATAAAAATGAATCGCAAAATGTGTTGCTAAGCGCATAACTCAACAACGCCTGGACCAATTTGGCCAATTCTTTTTTTAAAATGTTCGTTGAAGTTCAAGGATGGTTTTTACGGCGAAAAAATCGAATAACTGCCGGAAAAACCTTTAAAACAGCCCTTTTCTCTTTCCCATACAAACGTTTTCTAACTAAAACGTAGAGTCAATTTGAGCTTTATTATTATTGTTTAAAGTTCATATTAAATTACAAGCACTCACGGTTGTTTAAACAATGAAGATATGTTCCTAACGTCAAAGAGTCAATTTGCACTTTATTACCGCTATACAAAGTTAAAATTCAATCATATCTATCAAAACAGTGTGCGTGTGTGCGTTGGAGGATTTAATGTATATCATTTGACATCTCAACGTAGTATTATATTCTCTTTGGTCATTTCCCCTGAAAGTAGTTAGAATGCAATTCATTGAATAGTACCTATGGCGTTATGTTGGTAGTGCTGACATTTTTTCCTTATTGCGTTGTAATAAGGTGCAAAATTATTCCATCTGATTATCAGATTCATTTTAAAAGAATACAATATCCGGTCAAGTCGCCTATGCTATGACAATTAATAAAGCACAGGGACAAAGTTTAAGAGCGGCTGGTGTAGAACTGCGCAGTGATTGTTTCACCCATGGCCAGCTCTAATGTCGCCAGCTCGAGAGTTAGCTTGCCGAATAGCCTTTTTATTTTGCAACCAGATAACATGACAAGAAATGTGGTAGGTATTCAACATGTTACAAAAATACCCCTAATGCCGAATACGGTATATAGGGACCATCAAACTGAACAACTTTTACTACTGGAACTTGTTGGTTTGTTTACATTAAGGTAATTCTGAGAACAGCTCGATGCTGTGGGACAAAAATTAATTGAACAAGGATTCTTTGTTCTACAGTTAATGTTATTATTTCTTGGAGTTGTGATGATGGAATTTTAATCCCTGAAATAAAACTATTGTTTAATTCAGTCAGTCTCCCGCAGGCCTCCATGGTGTGAAATCATTTTCGTATCATCCGTTCCTTGTGGAATTTAAAAGATGAATATACGGGTTTATTTCATCACAGTTAAATAGTGAAGTTTTATTTGAAGACCCATTTCCAATAGGTTATGGGCCCAGAACGTTTGTAAACTGCGAAGTTGAACATTTCATTGTGATGGACTGTATCATTATCATAAAACTAAATTAAATACAGGGTGTTTTCTGTAAATAGTGTATACACGGTGTTTTTCGTATAAAAATAACTTATGCAGTGTATTAAATAAGTTGATATTATATATTTAACAAAATGGACAATCTTAAAGTAAAAAGGAATATTAAACCTTTCGAAGGAGCAAAATATAGTGTATGGAAAATGCGAATACATGCTTTATTGACTGAAATAGATGTAATTAAAGTTATTTACGAGGAACCTGCCGAGAGAACTGAAGAATGGCTAAAAGCGGAACGCATTGCCAAAAGCGTTATTGTCGAATATTTATCTGACACATTTCTCGGTTTCGCAAAAGATGAATATACTGCGAAGCAGATTATTGACAATTTGGATTCAATATATCAACGCAAAAGTCTTGCCACCCAACTGACTCTGCGGAAACAACTTTTGGGTTTAAAATTGAAAGGAGACTCATCATTAATCAAACATTTTACTGACTTTGATGACTTGATTACGGAGTTAACTGCAGCAGGCGCTAAATTAGAAGAACCTGACAAGGTGTGTCACTTACTATTAACGTTACCAAAAGCGTACGATGGCATAATTACTGCAATTGAAACACTATCAGAAGATAACTTAACTTTATCTTTTGTTAAGACAAGACTTCTTGATTATGAAATAAAATTAATAAGAGAAAATCAAGACACAAGTGCAAAATTGCTTCAAGTTACTTCAAATAGATATGACACAACAAATAATAATTTTGAGACACAGACATCATTAAAAAATACCTACCAGGGCCACTACAAAAGGCAATTTCCTAAAAACAAAAAGGCACTGAATACTAAATGTCCTCATTGCGGGAGAAAAGGTCATTTTAAGAAAAATTGTTTTTTCAACAAAAAGTCACTTCAAAATCAATCGAAGTATACTGCAAAGAACAGAACTGTTCAAACTGTTCAAATGATTCAACCCTCAACATCAAGAAATGATACCTCTGGTTTTGCCTTTATGCTTGGATGTTATGAAGCTGAAGAAAAAAATAAAATTACTTTCCTTCTTGACTCTGGAGCTTCGGATCATATTATTAACTAGTATTTCGCCCTGGTGCGCGGGCTGCTGAAGCAGCCCGCGGGCACCGTTCTGTTGGTCTATAAGTGGCGGCCTTTGAAGAGTCGGACTGCGGATTGTGGTGCGCATCAGATCAAATCACATTGCGATTTGTCTGCAAGTTGCAGTGCGGTGTGGTGATGCATGCATGTGTGGTTAACTTGTGTTGCAGCCTGATGAAAATTAATGCTCTATTCTTTTTTTAAGAATTTCGCTGGCTGATATTAAAATCCTAGTAATGAAATATCAAATTACATTGAGAAAGCAGTGGGCCCAGCGTAGTGTGCCTATTTTTTGACGAACCCGAACCCGAACCCGAATTCAAACCCGAACCAGAACCCGAACTGAAACGCGAACCCGATACAAAGTTGAACCCGAACCCGAAATCGAACCCGAGCCCGAACCTGAAACCGAACTCGAACCCAAAACCGAACTCGAACCCGAACCCAACCCAGAACCTGAACTCGAACCCAAACAGGAACCCGAACCCAAACCCGAACCCGAACTTGAACCCAAACCCTAACTTGAACCCGAACCCACACTCGAGCCCGAGCCCGAACCCGAACCCGAAACCGAACCTGAACCCAAAATCGAACCTGAACCGGAGCCCGAGCCTGAACTCGAGCCCGAGACCGAGTCCGAGTTCGAGCCCAAACCCGAACCCGAAAGTGAACCCGAACCGGAATCTGAACCCGAAACCAAACCCGAACCAGAACCCAAACCCGAACTGGAACGCGAACCCGAAACAAACTTAAACCCGAACCCGAAATCGAACCCGAGCCCGAACCCGAAGCCGAAGCCAACCCCGAGGCCGAGACCGAACACGAGCCCGAGCGAGACCGAGCCCGAGCCCGAACCCGAACCCAAAATTGACCCGAACCCGAACCCGAACCGAATTTTAGCACAAAACTGGTCCGAACCGAACGCGAACACGAACTCGAGCTCGAACCTGAACTCGGAACCGAACTCGAACCCAAACTTGAACCCGAACCCACACTCGAGCCCGAGCCCGAACCTGAACCCAAACCCAAACCCGAACCAGAACCCGAAACCGAACCTGAACCCGAAACCGAACCAGAACCCGAAACCGAACCTGAACCCAAAATCAAACTCTCACCCGAACCGGAGCCCGAGCCCAAACTCGAGCCTGAGACCGAGTCCGAGTCCGAGCCCAAACCCGAACCCGAAACTGAACCTGAACCTGAATCTGAACCGGAATCTGAACCCGCAGCCAAACCCGAATCAGAAACCAAACCCGAATCAGAACCCAAACCCGAACTGGAACGCGAACCCGAAACAAACTTAAACCCGAACCCGAAATCGAATCCGAGCCCGAACCCAAAGCCGACCCCAAAGCCGAGACCGAATACAAGCCTGAGCGAGACCGAGCCCGAGCCCGAACCCGAACCAAAAATTGACCCAAACCCGAACCGAATCTTAGCTCAAAACTGGTCCGAACCGAACGCGAACACGAACTCGAGCTCGAACTTGAACTCGAAACCGAACTCGAACCCGAACCCGAATCCAAAACCTGAACCCGAACCCAAACAGGAACCCGAAACCGAACTCAAACCCGAACCCGAACTTGAACCCAAACCCGAACTTGAATCCGAACTCACACTCGAGCCTGAGCCCGAACCCGAACCCAAACCCAAACCGGAGCCCGAGCCCGAACTCGAGCCCGAGACCGAGTCCGAGTCCGTGCCCAAACCCGAACCCGAAAGTGATCCCAAACCGGAATCTGAACCAGAAACCAAACACGAACCAAAACCCGAACTGGAACGCGAACCCGATACAAACTTGAACCCGAACCCGAAATCGAACCCGAGCCCGAACCCGAAGCCGAAGCCAACCCCGAGGCCAAGACCGAACACAAACCCGAGCGAGACCGAGCCCGAGCCCGAACCCGAACCCGAACCGAATCTTAGCACAATACTGGTCCGAACCGAACGCGAACACGAGCTCAACTCGAAACTTTACTCGAAACCGAACTCGAACCCAAACCCGAACCCGAACCCGAACCCGAACCCGAACCCGAACCCGAACCCGAACCCGAACCCGAACCCGAACCCGAACCCGAACAAGAACCCGAACCCGAACCCGAACCCGAACCCGAACCCGAACCCGAACCCGAACCCGAACCCGAACCCAAACCCGAACCAGAACCCGAAACCGAACCTGAACCCAAAATAGAACCCTCACCCGAACCGGAGCCCGAGCCCGAACTTGAGCCCGAGACCGAGTCTGAGTCCAAGCCCTAACCCGAACCCGAAAGTGAACCCAAACCGGAATCTGAACCCGAAACTAACCCAAAGTTAACCCGAACCCGAACCGAATCTTAGCACAACACACTGGTCCCAACCGAACGCGAACACAAACTCGAGCTCGAAACTGAACTCGAAACCGAACACGAACCTGAACCCGAACCCAAACCCGAACCTGAACCTGAACCCGAACCTGAAACCGAACTCGAACCCGAACCCGAACCCGAACCCGAACCCGAACCCGAACCCGAACCCGAACCCGAACCCGAACCCGAACCCGAACCCGAACCCGAACCCGAAACCGAACCGAATCTTAGCACAACACTGGTCCGAACCGAACGCGAACACGAACTCGAGCTCGAAACTGAACTCGAAACCGAACTCGAACCTGAACCCGAACCCAAACCCGAACCTGAACCTGAACCCGAACCCGAACCCGAACCCGAACCTGAAACCGAACCCGAACCCGAAACCGAGCCGAATCTTAACACAAAACTGGCCCGACCCGAACGTGAACACGAACTCGAACTTGAGCCCGAACCTGAACCCGAACTCGAACCCGAGGCCGAGACCGAACACGAGCCTGAGACCGAGCCCGAGCCCGAACCCGAACCCAAAATTGACCCGAACCCGAATTCGAACCGAACCGAATCTTAGCACAAAACTGGTCCGAACCGAACGCGAACACGAACTCGAACTCGAGCTCGAACCTTGTCAACTATTTCCTGGCCCGGCAGAGAAACAGGAAATAGTAAGTAGATTTTTAAATATTAAAAAAAAAACAAGTAGACAAAAGATGTATGTACAAGTATGATTAATAAATAAAAACATTAAAAGAGATATAAGAAAATCTTAAAACAAAGACTTATGTATGGTAAGTAGGTAGGTGATGAAATGATTGATATTACACTAACTGTACAAAATGAATGGGTGGGCTGGGCACCTTATCTTTTGCTCTCTTAAATTATGAAATAATATGAAAAAAATATTTAGTTGTTGAAATTAAGAGTTGTTTTTACGAAATTGTGGTATTTTATGGTACAATTTAATACCGTCGTCTCGCTGCACCGAAGTCGCAGTTTTTCTTGTTAAATAAAATCATAAAAATAAGAACGCCCTTACTTGAAACAGACGAAAAGCACCTATAAAAACTTCCAAGATAAGGACTGGAGCTGCCCCGCATAATGTAGTTATAATAATTACTAATTAATAATAATTTATTAATCAATATCTTTCCTCCTCTTCACTCCTGGAATTGAAAAAGAAAAAAGGAGTTAAAATAAGGAACAATAATTATAGATAAATAAATGCGAAGAACAGTTAAAAGAAATAACTTAGAATACACACATACCTTTTATTGATTAATGCAATTGTCATGAAAACGATATTTACAGCGGTTTTTCACATTTAATATTAGCTGTTTGTGTTTCTCCAACGAGATTTTCCAAAACAGTATGAAAAGCCTAAAAAATCAAACTATTTCATCAAACATGTGAAGACTTTATAAAAATCAACATTTAATTTACTTTTAAAATACTTACTGAATAAAAATATGTTATTCTCAAAAGGAATCAACCAAATTTCAACATTTGTTTTAAAATTATATCAAACTCCTTAAAGTTCGGAGTAGAAATAAGCTTCGCGCCGTGAAGAGTGAAAATATTCCCAATAAAAGGCGGGAAAAACCACGTAAACGGCCAACGCAAGAAAAAAGTATTAGAGTGAAAAGGATGAATGATGTAAAATGGATGTGTGAGAAAAGGATAGTAGAATACTTGAATATTTTAAAATGTTGTCGAACATGAATTAAAATGTTATAAAAAATAAATACATAGATACCAAAAAGTTTTATACAAGGAGGTTGATAGTTTGAATTTGGAGTATGGATGAATTGAGGTCGCATGTATGAAATAAATATAGAATAAGGAAAATTAATGAAATATGATAACAAATTAGTGTTTTATGTGTGTAAATAAATAAATAAGATGGAATATTGATAAATATGAGAATGTGACGTTGTTTTTCTATGTAAAAAAAACACAACGCCTAAACTAAACCGAACCAAACCCGAACCCGAACTCAAACCCGAGCCCGAGCCCGAGTCGGTGCCCGAGCCCGAACGTTCGTGACGGTTACGATTACGATTACGGTTAAGGTTTTGGCTACGGTTCTGGTTACGGTTAGGTACGGTTTAAGATTACGATTATAATAAGAGAGTTATTGTGGTGAAACGGTAAAAATATTTTTCTCCAATCAAAACATCAACACTTCAAAGCTGTGGCCCCGCGGTTTGCGGTCCAAAAATCTTTTTTTTCAAAACTCCAGTGCGGAGTCTATCTCATTTTTCTAAATTTTAAATGTCAAAATTTACCGTTCTTGAAAGTTTGAACAAAATCGGTTGGAAACAAATAACAAACCTCGCCACATTCAACATCTTGCATTTCCCAAATGTCATCATTTTTCCCCAGTTCAATTGGGGTTTTGCACATTTACCCCAAACATCAACATCTTATTTTTCCCAAATGTCATAATTTTTCTATAGTTCAATTGGGGTTTTGCACATTTCCCCCAATCATCATTATTCTCTGAATATATCTATATATTTTCTGAATTTTTTTAGATTTTGAATACTTTTTTATACATTATACCTCTTTACACAGCCGCCATCTTGTTTTTCAAAATTAATATAATTTTTCTCCAGTTCGATTGGGGTTTTGCACATTTCCCCCAATCATCATAATACCCTTTTCCACCTCCTTCTGTGAGAACAATTATGTCAATGAATGAAATTATGGTAATCGATAAATAATTAAAAAAAACCAATAACCCCATATTTTTTATTTAATCTGTGAACGATCATTTTGCTATGCTGTATGTGCGTGGAATGACGATGAATATTCATTACGTGTTATCATAAGTAAACGTTTTGAAGTTAAACGCTCGATGCCCAGTAATGTGTACTTTAAAAAGTAATGTTTTCATATTTCTAGCTTGCTACTATGCTTCATGCTATGTCATCAGATCAAAACATTTTTTTTTAACTTTGAGAGAGAAATCTCCTTCTTAAATAGTTGCTCGTGCTGGGTTTTCTGTAATTTTGTATGGCGGCCATTTTGTTTTTCCGCCATTTTGAATATTTTTTCCTCGCTTTAGGATCTGCTTAGAGTTCTCTACAACTTTAGTTCGAGCACCATCTACCTATGTAGTACCATTTTGGCGGGCAGCACCCCGTCATAAGGATCTTAACCTGGACTTCTACTTTAAATATATTTTTTTCTGAGAGTTTTCTAGATCATGATTTTTTTTTACTCTTTACCCCTCTACAACTGCTCTTTTTTGGTAATAAAAATGATGCGGTACCTGGAAAATGAGCGGCCATTTTGTTTTTCCACCATTTTGAATATTTTTTCCTCGCTTCAGGATCTGCTTAAAGATCTCCACAACTTTAGTTTAAGCACCATCTACCTATGTAGTACCAATTTGGCGGGCAGTACCACGTCATGAAGATCTTAACCTGGACTTCCACGTTTATTTTATTTTTTCTGAGAGTTTTCTAGATTTTTAATTTTTTTTCATACATTGTACCCCTCTACAACTGCTCTTTTTTGGTAATAAAAATAATGCGGTACCTGGAAAATGAGCGGCCATTTTGTTTTACCGCCATTTTGAATACTTTTTCGTCGCTTCAGGATCTGCTTAGAGTCTTCTACAACATTAGTTTGAGCACCACCTACCTATGTAGTACCATTTTTGCGGGCAGCACCCCGTCATGAGGATCTTAACCAGGACTTCCACTTTTATTTTATTTTTTCTGAGAGTTTTCTAGATTTTTAATTTTTTTTTCATACTTTGTACCCCTCTACAACTGCCCTTTTTTGGTAATAAAAATGATGCGGTACCTGGAAAATGAGCGGCCATTTTGTTTTTCCGCCATTTTGAATATTTTTTCCTCGCTTCAGAATCTACTTAAAGTTCTCTACAACTTTAGTTTGAGCACCATCTACCTATGTAGTACCAATTTGGCGGGCAGTACCACGTCATGAAGATCTTAACCTGGACTTCCACTACTAATATTTTTTTCTAAGAGTTTTTTAGATTTTGAATACTTTCTTCATACATTACTCCCCTCTACAACTGCTCCTTTTTGGTAATAATAAAGGCGGTACCCGGAAAATAAACCTTACTTTCAATTCCAGTGTTGCCATCTGATCGATATAAAAATAGTCAAATGTCATTAGTATTGGCAAAATCTAATGGTTTTTGATAAAAAATATTTGAAAATGCCGCTATTTCTATTTTTCTCATTTTTGGGGTACATCTCAAAAAGTACCCTGAAAATGGGTAATTTTTTTTTACATGGCAATACTCCTTGATATGTTGCATAATTCGACAATACATGCCAACCTTCTCAAATGCTGCGAACTGCCTCAAAATAGCCTTAGAATATTTAAAAAATGTATTAAATTTACAAAATGGCCGCCACCGCGTCCGCCATATTGATTTTTCTATTGTTCATATTTTTCCTATATTCTGCAGCATATACTGCGTGCAACCAAGTTTTGATTTTTTTTCTCACTTGCACCCAGCCGCCGCAATAGGACTTGAAAAAAGGGTATCTCAAAAATGACTTTTTCCTCAGCAGTTTCCAGGGTTGCCAGAAGTTGTCGACCAAAATACCAAAATGTCATTTGTATACAGACAATACATAAACCCTCATACTCGAAATTCCCAAAAAGTAGTGGATTCACTTTTTTTCATTTTGGGGTAAATCTCGAAAATTACCCCGAAATGAGGTAAAAATATTCTACCAATATATACACTGTGTCTATACCTACAACTGTTCCATGAACTTCAAAACGCTCCAGTGTTGCCATCTGGAAGAAAATTGACTTTGAAAATGGCATGTTTTCGTAACTCAAACAAAATGGCCACTACAACAGGCGCCATCTTGTTTTTTTTTAAATTTTCCTAGTTTTGTCAAAATTGAGGGCTATTGTGGTGAAATGGCAAAAATATTCTTCCCAAACCAAACAACACTTCAGAGCTGTGGCTCCGCAGTTTCCGGTCCAAAAATCGATTTTTTCAAAGCTCTCCAGCGCGGCCGCCATTTTGTTTTTGACACTTTTTCTCATTTTTCTAAACATTGTACGTCAAAATCTACCCGTCTTGAAAGTTTCAACAAAATCGGTTGGAAAACAAAAAAGTTACAAATCTCCCCACAGCCGCCATCTTGTTTTTCCCAAATGTCATAATTTTTCCCCAGTTCGATTGGGGTTTTGCACATTTTCCCCAAACATCATTATACCCTTTTCCACCTCCTTCTGGGAGAACAATTATGTCAATGAGTCAGTCAGTGAGTGAGTGAGTGGTAATCGAGCTATATATAGTATAATAGAGCTGATCTTGCTGAAGGCTTTACTGAACTTCAGTCGCCAATGAAAATATCTGTGGCGAAGAATGAGAGCTTTATAAATGCTACAAAAAGGGGAACATTGAGTGTAACCAGTAACATGGATATCCAAGGAGAACTAATGGATGTACTCTATTGCAAAGATGTTCCATACAATTTACTGTCCGTAATGAGAATGCAACAGGCTGGTATGACCATTATTTTTAATCCACAGGGTGTAGAGATTATTAAAGAAGACAAAGTCGTCATGACTGGTAAGTCTTTGAACAATTTAATTGGTGTTGATTTCATTGTCAATGTAAATGTATGCAATGATGTAGGCCAAATACATAGTTCTATAAAAAATTATTATATATTATGGCATCAGCGTCTAGGCCATATTGGGAAATCGAAATTCCTGGAATTAAAACATAATCATATGATTGATGACATAGGGCAGATTGAGCATGTTACGCCTAATGATGATTTATGTGAAGCTTGTGTTAAAGGTAAACAAGCAAGACTGCCTTTCAATAAATCTAAAAACAAAAGCCATGTAAAACGACCTCTGTTTATAATACATTCTGATGTTTGTGGTCCTATTACACCTTCTACTATAAATAGCAAAAATTATTTTGTTATTTTTGTGGACCAGTATACTCATTATTGTGTGACATATTTGATTTCACATAAATCAGATGTATTCTTGATGTTTCAGGATTTTGTTGCAAAAGCAGAGGCTCATTTTAATTTAAAAGTTGTTAATTTGTATAGTGATAATGGCGGAGAATACTTGTCAAACGAAATGAAAGAATATTGTGTACAAAAAGGCATTAGTTCTCACTTGACAGTTCCACGAACCCCACAGTTAAATGGTGTGTCTGAACGCATGATAAGAACAATAACTGAAAGAGCTCGTGCAATGATGGTTGGTGCTGATTTGCAAAAGGTATTTTGGGGTGAAGCAGTTTTGACTGCAACATTGTTAATTAATTTGACCCCTACTAAAGCTCTAAAATATTGTACAAAAACACCATATGAATTGTGGCATGGTAAAAAGCCGCAAGTTAAATATTTAAAAGTTTTTGGTTCTACTGTATTTGTACATAATAAAACTAGTAAAACTAAATTTGATGAAAAATCTTGGAAAGGAATACTAGTAGGATTTGAACCAAATGGATATAAAGTGTGGGATGTGGAAGCTGAAAAGTTTGTGTATGTTAGAGACGTTATTGTAGATGAGACCAATTTTTTGGTATCCAGGCCATTGGTTGGACCTGAAGAGTTTAAGTCTAAAAACTCGTGTAATGAAACTGATGAACCTAAAATAAGGTCGAAATCAGTAGTTTGGTCTCATAAATCTGATGATGGTAAATCAGATGCATTGGTACAAGGTGGTACTGATGGTAGTGACTACAATAACGAAAATGTCGAATTAGGACTAGATCCTAAGGAAAGTACACATGAATATTCTGAACTAAGACGGAGTGAAAGAATTAAAAACCGTTCTTCTGTATCTTATAATGAAGATATGATTATCTTCTGTGTGCTCAGTCGATAATATGTAAATTACCTACTTCTTTTCAGGAAATTCAAAGTAGGGTTGATAGAATACAATGGGAGCAAGCAGTTAGAGAAGAAATTAATTCTCTTTTAATTAATAATACTTGGTGTTTAGTATCAAAGCCTGAAAATAAAAATATTGTTGATTGCAAATGGGTGTTTTCCATGAAAAATGATGAATATGGAAATCCAGTAAAATATAAAGCACGACTTGTTGCTCGAGGTTTTAGTCAAGAATATTTAATGGATTATAATGAAACTTTTGCACCAGTTGCTAGAATTGCAAGTTTTCGATTTATTTTAGCTTTTGCAAATCAAAATAACTTGATGATCCATCATATGGATGTTAAAACTGCTTTCCTTAATGGTACATTAAAGGAAGAAATTTATATGACTGTTCCTGAGGGAGTACCATGTAAAAGTAACCAAGTGTGTAAATTAAATAAAGCTTTATATGGATTAAAGCAAGCAGCGAGGTGCTGGTTTGAGGTATTTGATGAAGCTCTAAAAACAAAGGGTTTTAAAAATTCACCAGTTGATCGTTGTATGTACTTGTTAGATAATGGGGACATATTTAAAAACATTTATGTAGTCCTATATGTAGATGACCTAATAATTGCTACTAGTGATGTAGCAAGAATGAACAGTTTTAAAGACTATTTAATGAATAAATTTCGTATGGTAGATCTCAAGGATATTAAAGTTTTTGTGGGAATAAGAATTCGAAGAAGTAATAACCAGATAACTTTAGATCAAAGTGCATACATAAAAACAGTTCTACATAAATTTAATATGCACGATTGTAAACCTGTTAGTACACCACTTGAAAATAAACTGAATTATGAAGCTTTAAATTCAGATGAAAAATATGATGCTCCATGTCGAAATTTAATTGGTTGCTTAATGTATATAATGCTGTGCACTCGACCTGATATAAGCATAGCTGTTAACATTTTAAGTAGATATACAAACAAAAATAATAAATACCTCTGGCAATGTCTAAAAAGGGTATTAAGATATCTAAATGGTTCAAAAGATATCAAGCTAATCTACACAAGGAGTGATTATATTCATATATTGAGTGGCTATGTTGACTCCGATTGGGGAGGTAATGATCAAAATAACAGGAAAAGTACAACTGGTTATGTATTCGTATTATTCGAAAAATGTACTATATGCTGGAATACAAAACGACAAACATCAGTGGCTACCTCATCCACTGAAGCTGAATATATGGCACTTTATGAAGCTGTCAAAGAAACATTGTGGTTAAAGTCGTTAGCAACCAGTATTAATGTAAATATTACCAGTCCTATTGTCATATTTGAAGACAATAATGGTTGCATAAGTATAGCTAATAATGCCACGTCTCATAAGAGATCTAAGCATATAGACATTAAATACCATTTTTCAAGGGAGCAAATTGAGAAAAATGTAATTGTATTGAAATACATTCCTACTGGTGCTCAACTGGCTGATATGTTAACAAAGCCTTTACCTACAGCCAGATTTTTAGAACTAAGAAATGGTTTAAACTTAGAATAGCATTGATTGTAACAATGTTGTTGTGACTTGAACTAAGAAATGGTTTAAACTTAGAATAGCATTGATTGTAACAATGTTGTTGTGACTTGAACTAAGAAATGGTTTAAACTTAGAATAGCATTGATTGTAACAATGTTGTTGTGACTTTGTTTTGATGGTCTGATTAGGTTTTCCTGGGTTTCCCTAATCCTTGCAACAAATGTTGGGCCATATGTATTTCCCAGGGAAACACAAGGAACGGACGTTTATTTTTTTATTTTTCAATTATTTTTTGAGGGGGCGTGTTGGTTTGTTTACATTAAGGTAATTCTGAGAACAGCTCGATGCTGTGGGACAAAAATTAATTGAACAAGGATTCTTTGTTCTACAGTTAATGTCATTATTTCTTGGAGTTGTGATGATGGAATTTTAATCCCTGAAATAAAACTATTGTTTAATTCAGTCAGTCTCCCGCAGGCCTCCATGGTGTGAAATCATTTTCGTATCATCCGTTCCTTGTGGAATTTAAAAGATGAATATACGGGTTTATTTCATCACAGTTAAATAGTGAAGTTTTATTTGAAGACCCATTTCCAATAGAACTAACTCTCAAATCGCGAAAAAAAATCAGCTGTTTCATACATTTAGAAATTTTCGATTTTAAAAATAGTAATTTCGATGCATTAAATATTAATCATGACAATAATTCTATAAAACAGATTCAATGCACTAAATTCTTGGGTATCTATATCGACGCCAGTTTAAATTGAAAACCGCATATAGAACACATAATATGTTCAAAAACGAAAAGTTGCAAACAGGGCAGCGTTCTAAATGCATAATCATGCTTATGTAGGATCCACAATCAAGTATGGTGTCTTATTTTGGGGAAACTCCACAGATAAGGAGACAGCCTTCAAAGCTCAAAAAAAATGAGTACGGGCAATGTGTCACTTAAAACAAACAGACTCTTGGAAACCGTATTTTAAAGAACTCCAAATACTGACGCTCCCTTCGCTATATATCCGCGAGTCAGTTTTATGTTAAAAAGTACATTACCAATTACAAAACTTTAAATAGTTAAAGCTATAAAAATGTGCTACAATCCACTCCATGTAAGACCAGTTAGTACTCCAAAAGTGTCTTCTCAATGGGTGTTAAAAATTATAACAAATTATCGCAAAATATTAAAGAAATTGAGAATCCTAATATTTTTAAGAAACAATTAAATAAATTTCTAATTGACTAAGCATATATTTACTCGATTGACGAATATATCAAGGACAAATAAAATTATTATTGTAATTATTTACAATCATGACATTTTAATTTCTTTGACATTTAGAGCACTACTATCCTTTTATGTCATTTTTATGATTATTTAATGTAACGTTATCCCGAATATTTAGGACAATTTAATCACCTAATTTATATGTACCTCAGTAGCGCGGCATGTTTATTGTTTTTCTTAAATAAGTTAAAGAATTTTGGCAACTATTTTCAATGTTGTTTAAGTCTTCTGCATAATAATAATTTGCACACCCGCGAGGGTAGCATATGGTGTACTTTGTTAATTTTAAGTCAGCTGTATTGTTTATACCCATGTTCAAGCAAATAAATATATTGATTGATTAATTTAATTTTTGTATGAAACAGCTGATTTTTATTTCGCTATTTCAGAGTTGGTCCCGTAGTAAAAGTTGTTCAGTTTGATGGTCCCTCCAACCATATTCGGTATTAGGAGTATTTTTGTAACACGTTGTATATTATAGAAAAGTGTTGGATGATCGAGGTTGATAATCCTGATAATGCACAACATATTTTTATTTAGAAGCTGTACCCGGCATGCGTATTGCAATGCTCCGTTTTTTTAGCCAGGGACCTTCTCGGTCGTAAGCAGAACAACTCACCAAAATTTCATCATAATCGGATCAATGGTTTAGGAGTTCCGTCGTCTGTACACTTAGATCTTTTAAACTATGCTCAAAAAACCGCATCAAAATCGGTCCATAAGTTTGGGAGCTAGGTTGCCTTAGACATACAGACGCACACGGGTCAAACTTATAACACCCCTTGCGTAAGTTGTGTACGTCGTATACACATATACATATAGTGGTGGCCACATAATTAAGGACACAAGTCGATTTTCATACAAACTAGGTAATTTTAAAGTCTTGGTTTTCCGCTAGGGATTGAACTAGCTGTGATCTGATGATGACCATCCAGGGAGTGAATGGAGAAGATTCAGATCGCAATACACACCCAACTGATCTGGTCAGCATTCTAAGAGATGTAAGCATCAGAATTTTCAGTTGTAAGAATTTTCGGTTGTAAGTAAGTTTAGTTTTATGCTATATTCGCGGTATTTTTGAACATATCCTTACATCTCTTAAAATGCTGGTCAGATGACTTGGGTGTGTTTAGAAATCTGGATCTCCTCCATTCACTCCCTGGATGGCCATCACCAGATCACCGCTCGGTCAATCCCTGGCGGAGAAGCAATGCTTAAAAGTTACTTCGTTTGTATGAAAATCGACTGGCGTCCTTAATTATGTGGCCACCACTATATATAGATATCCTGTAGTTTAGTCTAATAACGTCACACTCACCACATTAGTAACTACATTGTACCCGTGCGAAGCCGGGGCGGGCCGCTAGTTTATTCATATTTTTAAAATGAAGTAAGGTTTGAAACGTATTTGGAGCAAGGAGCAAACTTGTGTCATTCGTTGACTCGCTCGGCCTCAACCAAAACTAGACCTCGGACAGAAATATTTGCTGTAAGAGACCACTGTAAGATCCATAGGTCGTTAATATTTGTAGAAATCAGGGAAAAGTTGAGTTTTTGAGTAATTAAAGACTAATTTGAAAAAGTGGTTTATAGCAGAAAAGATCTAACGAACAAATAAAGTTACTTACTTGACCATCAGCCATTTTTAATGTCTCCACTACTGGGGCACATGCCTTCTTTATGAGTGGATAAAGAGGATGGGCCATAACCCACCACGTGGACCCAATGCGGATTTTTGGGTGTTAACAACTGCAAATGCAGCCGGTACCAATCGCTTAACATGTCTTCCGAAGCACGGCGGAGCACGAGATGATAAATTTTTGGTCTCCCATCCCATTACCGACCCTTGCGGAAGCTAGGCAACAATCGATGGACCAGGCGCTAATCCACTTGACTGCGAGCTACTTGTGCCAAAAGTGGCCACATTTTGCTCTTTTGCCTACACTACTACTTAAAAGAACTATATTTTACCTAGGTTATTGTTTGTGAATAAACTATAGAACCTTAGCTTCAATCTGTACCTACGTGTGAATTTTTGATACATTATGTACTCAGCGAGCAATAAATTTCTTATAATGAGGCCGTACTGTGAAGGCAGTAATCGCCTTAATGTAAAAAAATGTGTGAATGTAGTCTCTCGACTAAATTAAGGAGACGTATATATTTTTGTACAACCCGTGGCTCTGTTACTAGTACATAAAGTTGCTTATCATCATGTTAACCACCAGCCTCCTTGTTGCAGTCCCCCCACGTTCAAAACGCTGACGCCGACGTCGCGCACGCAGCTGAAACAGCAGTTGATGCGCGAGCATGCGCAGGAGCAGCTACGAAGGGAATCTTTACAAGTGAGTGTGACGGTACTTATTTAATTTCTAAGTGTAGTATATTGCAAAAGTAGTTAAAATAATGCAGAATAATTTGGCTGATTTACAAATCGTCCCACCGGTCGACATAAATTATGAAATATATTTGTATCAGTTGTCTCATGGGACTACTGGGACATAAATTATGAAATATATTAGTATCGGTTGTCCCATGGGACTACTGGGACATAAATTATGAAATATATTAGTATCGGTTGTCCCATGGGACTACTGGGACATAAATTATGAAATATATTAGTATCAGTTGTCCCATGGTACTCCCATGGTACATGGTACTAGTGGGACATAATCATCCCACCTGTCCCATTATGGGCCTGGATCAATGGGACAGGTGGGATAGACCGGGAAAATAATCCGTAATACATACGTATAAAAGGTCTCCATCTACGCGCCACCAAGCAGGATATTTTCGGTCATCCTGCTTTGAATCTATTTTTTAAACCACATGACGTTATGGATACGAAATATCTGTAAATGTACTTACTTTAAGTACATTACAGTATCATTTCCAACCCGCCTGGCAACCCTGGAGTTTATGGCAAAATCTCACTATAATATGGTCTGTCTTCACCGATTCGCTTTAACTTTCTATTCAACTTACGTCAAACGCATGCAATATTGCCTCCAAACCGTGCGCTTTTAGTTCAACTTTTTGCCATACGAATTTGATGTATTTTTTCAAAGATAGGATATGTATGCGCTGTCGCATGCCCTGAGGCATGCCTTTGAAAGCGCAAGAGGAAAGCGACAGATTGAATGCGTCAGATGAAAGAGGAAGATAGAGAATGGAAAAGCGATCGTATGAAGACACACCTATACGGTGTACATCATAGTAGAATACAGTATCGTATTCTTTTACTGGGATTAAAATAAGCGAGTAGATTTTTGTCAAACTTCTTAAGGGGCTGACTTGAGCCAACTAGCGCCGCCAGTCTATTTTATTTATTCTAAATCCATTTTCTTAAAAAAGGAATCAGTCAAGGTTTTGTGAATGACGTCTAATGTTTATTAAATAACGTTAAAACATTACAAAATGCGTGCAATTGTTTAAAAACGGGTTTGAACCAACGGTGACCACTTTTAACAAAATCGCGTTTGAATGCCTTTTCAAACTGTGTAAAGTAAAATGGACTGGCGACGCTAGTTGGCTAATTACTTTCAAGCATTAAAATACAAGTAGTGCCATCTTACCTAGGGAAATCAAATCACATGCGACGAAAATTCCACCCGCTATTTGCTGCTTATCTGTTATCAGTAATTTTCGATAGATGTCACTATATTACGTTTTTATACTAATAATGATTTGTATTCTATCAAATCATTCCTGATAACTAAAATCTTCGATGGTCAAAAAGCAAGAATATTTTAGTAATAAACTAATTAATTAATATTAATATGACCACCTAAGCGGTTAGAAGTTAGTACACCGGTTTTCAAGGCGTAACCATTTATGATGTCCCGAGGCCGATCCCTGGCTGGGTCAATTTAGAAAAAAAAACTGTTTTGTCTCAGCTCTGGGTGTTTATGGTACCACCGTCGTCTCTAATTTCTATAACAGCTTTAGCTACTTACTTAGGAATCGGAGCAATATATGTGATGCTGTCCAATATTTTTTACTAGAGGCTCTGTGAACTGTAGACGTCACTTACATATCACCGCCATTTTGAAAAATTATGTTAAACAAAAAGACAAAAAAATACTTATATATATTTTATCGAGCTCACAAAATGCAACCGTAGTGAAGAACAGCCGGAAAGATACAAAGCATTTTTGGCCAAGCTGAATTGAAGACGCTTTGCGCTTGCTCAATCAGTTATTAATACTTGTCTAAATTACGACCTCCGTGGTCTAGTGGCTTTGTACACCGGTTTTCAAGGTGTCGCCATCTCTGAGGTCCCGGGTTCGATCCCCGGTTGGGTCAATTTAGAAAACGAACTTTTCTATATTGGCTCAGGTCTGGGTGTTTGTGATATCACCGTTGTTTTTGATTTCCATAACACAAGTGCTTTAGCTACTTACTTTGGAATCGGAGCAATGTATGTGATGTTGTCAAATATTTATTTATTTATTTTGCAGGCACAGCAAGCTGGCCAATCCAAAGACGATGAAGAGAAGAAGAAGTCCTCCTCCTCCCCCACAGACGTGCCGCGCATCGCGCCGCATGTTGAACTACCTCCACAGGTTTTACAGGTAAAAGATTATTTGTAATTTCTAGGGTAACTGCTCCTATACCTGGCCTTCTTTGGCAATCTTACTTTTGTGTTTTAAAAAAAGACACCTTAAGCAGGGTACTCACAGGTGTAGCACGTAATGTAACTGATACTGTATCAAGTGAGTACGGTCGCATCAGGCTCGAGCCTACACTTGATGTATCAGATACATTACGTGATACACCACTAAGTGAGTACCCAGATTAAGGTTGATTGTTCTTCTCATATTGCAACAGTGTAGGTAATGTTTAATATATATTTCAACAGGTAAAGAAAAAAATTAAATTACTTATTGCGACTAGAAATACTGAAACCTAAAATTATGATTAGATCAAAAATATCTTTATTAGATGACTAACTGAAGATCAAAACACAATTAATTCATCAATTTTATATCTAGTTTAAGGTATTTTCTTTTTACAGACAGACAGACGTGAGACGCTGCGTTTCCATATTTTGATTGCTGTAAAAGGTTCTACCAATGTTATGTGAATGTTTGCAGGTCCGAACAGTTCTGGAGAACCCCACCAGGTATCACGTGATCCAGAAGCAGAAGAGCCAGGTGCGCCAGTACCTCAGTGAATCATTTCAGCCGCAGACGCAGGTAACTATTGCAGTGTTTGTTTATATTTAAATCACCACTGTTATATTAGTTATTGTTGACCTTACAATAAAATTACAACTGATTGAAAACCTTCCGAAACGAAAAACTTAAAAATATACAAAAAGTTGATCTACTTTATTAACAGGCCGTTCACAGTTATTTTACCTCTGCCAACTGTCATATTGTCATTTTATTTACACGCACAATTTTTTCTCCGCTACTTTGAATTCCCTTTGGTACGTTTACTTATCTTATTCGATACATCAATGGAATTCGAGAAACTTCACGAAATTTACGGATGCACTGTACACACGTACATGTATTCAAAACAATACTCAAATGACCCTAGCCTATACGAACGCACTGCGTTGAATTAAAGCTCTGTGATCGGTTCGTTCGTTTTACGTGTTACGTATGATTGGTAGTTGGGACGCTGTGCCTCCGCAAGCACTGTGAGACCTCATAGTAATTTTTGTGAATATGGCTGTTAGATTTATTTTAATGAAAGGAAATACAATGCGATAAATTTAAGAATGTGTACAACAAAAGTGATCAACTTCAGAGCGCTTGCGTTACAAAACGATGTATTTTAATCTGTAATTGCCATACATTCTCGTGTGAAGTTGCCGCAGATCACTGTCTATTGTCAATTTAATTGCATTGCATGTATACATCGCAGTAGCAATTTGCTCCCAACGCGTTTGTTTATTAAACGTTTGAAGTTCGTACCAGTCGTGATTCACTAGTTAGGTGCCGCTATGATCTGTTTGACGTGGCATTCCATTAAGGGATTGTCAAAATTATGTCAGTTTTGATAATTTATTCCAGTAATAATTTGAGTCCGGCGAACAGTGAACAGTTAATGGTAACATGTATGAATGTAATGTCTGGAAACGATATACATATTTGTAAATATCGTTCCTTCTAATAAAGCTGATAAGGTTTTTGCGTCCATTTTTCTTGTCAGCTAAAAGACGTCATAATGGGTGGTAGGATAAAAGAATTGACGATTTAAAAATGCTTGTTATGTGAGCTTATTTGAATTTAAAGAATTTTTCAATTTCAATTTCAGTGAGCTTCCCATACAAATGTAATACCAAAATTTGCAGTTTGAGCTTATTTAACTCTTATTGTGATGCTATTTGGATAAAGACAGTATTTGTCTAGTGTTCTATTATTAAAAATCCGAAATACCAAACCCAATATTTTGAATTAACGGACGTATTTTTAATACTTCTCAGTATTAAAACATACATAAAAAAACCGTCGACTTGATATTCTCCTCCTTTTTTTGAAGTCGGTTAAAAAATACGTTCTTACCCCGATTGGTTCTACTCCAGGTATCAGGGGCGGGGCGGGGCGCGCCGGTGCAGTCGGCGCCGGAGCTGGGCGCGCGCGCGGCGTCGCCCGACCGCGCCTCCTCCTCCAGTCTACTGTCCCCGGGGCTGTGCTCCGTGGGCACCACCAACTCAGAGGTATGTCAATCCTTAGGTGCTATTTTTTATATATTTGACAACATCACATACATTGCTCAGATTCCAAAGTAAGTAGCTAAAGCACTTGTTCTATGGAAATAAGAGACAACGGTGGTATCATAAACACCCAGACCTGAGCCAATAAAGAAAAGTTCGTTTTCTAAATTGACCCAACCGGGGATCGAACCCGGGACCTCAGAGATGGCGACACCTTGAAAACCGGTGTACAAAGCCCCTCGATCACGGAGGTCGTCAATATTGTGATGATTACTACCATTTCTTGTTTTGAACTGATTCGTAATCTATTCGTAAAAATTGACTAGTCGACTGGAGTATGTGACGCTCGCTACACGAATTTTCATATCATTGGAATGAAGCAGTGGCCGGCTCCGAGGTCAGTTTGAGTAAGTCTCGATATGACCTGAACGATGTTTTAGCTTCTCACTAAATTACAGATCATTTTTGAACTCGTAATGTCTTCTGCAATAAGAAAATCTTGGCATCATCGGTCTCTATTAGATCACCCATTAAAAAGCTAAGTCGCTTTGCTGAATTTCTTATCAGAGTGCTCTTATTAATTGTGGTAAAATGAAGTACATCTCGACATTTTAACTTCTAACAACTTTATTCTTGAGTTGGAGTCTTCAAGTTCCGGTGATATTTCCAGACGGATGAGTTCCTAGAAGACATCTTGTCACTAGACTCTGGCGGGGGCGCGGGGCGCGCGTCGCCGGGCGCGGCGTCGCCGCACAGCTCGCTGGGCGACGCCGCGCTGCTGTCCGACGCCGACATGCAGGCGTACGCCAAGGACCGACAGAAGAAGGACAACCATAACATGAGTAAGTCTATTACTATAATCTGAAGCTGGCGAGGTGCGGGCGGGTGCAGAGCGGCCTCCTCTTTCTCCCTCCCGCCGCCGATTTCCCTCACCCGCCAAGTCTGTCAACTCTCAAGTCGCGGTACAGCACTTGCGGTCAAACTTTATCCGACATAGCAGCTTCATCATCATCATTTCTAATGGGATGATGTGCCTATGCCTTCCTTATGGATGGAGAAGGAAGCTCACCACGAAGGTCCCGGCGTCGAAGCATAGCTCGCTAGGCGACTCCGCGCTGCTGTCCGACGCTGACATGCTGGCGTTGGCCAAGTTCATCAGAAGAAGAACAACTTCAACATGTCAGGATAATCCGTCTGCTGACCTTTATATTGATTCTTGTACACCAATTTATATCGTAGTCAGACCAGCTTTTCAGAGAACATACAATTTGTAAGTTTAACATAATCAAGGAGTTTTCCTTGATTATGTTATAGTTTTCCTTGATTATGTTTTACAAATTTTATACTCATTGACAATAATTTATGGCATTGAAATTTCTTGAATTTGTGCGGCATATATATTTATATGCCTGCCACGCCCTATTTAGTAGGTACCCTACATCTCCTTTTTTCTGATTATCAGACGCTGATATATACGCTCTGGTCAAAGATCGGCAGAAGAAGGACAATCATAATATAAGTGAGTATCTCCCGACTATATCCCGGTAACAATATGTATCTATTTTGCTACATTACCTTTGAGTACCAATTACTTACAATTGGTACATTATTTTCACTAGTCGAGTCAAATAAGATTGCGCAATTTTCAATGTTCCAACCATGTTTCGTGGAAATGACATTTTTAACCATAAGGCAAATTATTTTATTGAAAATGCTGGGAAACAATTACCAGTACCTAATTAAGATTTATTTAAATGGAGATCAGAAGAATGAACAATTACAAAGAAACTACAAAGAATTTGTGATGTGTACGTAATAAACAATTTACCCATTTCATGTTGTGTTACAATAATGAATATTATGAAAATAGCAAAGATTCCTTTCAAGTTCTTACCCCACTACATGTAATAATCCGTGCACGATGAGAATGGGATGGAACCTTGTCAAGCTTAGACGCGTTTATTCGCCGGCCAGCCACAGGGATATCCAAAAACACGGGGTCACGCATCCGAGGTCAGGAAACTTTTGCTAGATTTGCTAGAAGATAACAACTAAACAATTAGCTGATTAACAAAATTAAAAAGTAACTAATTAGTCAATTTTCGACATTTACTTTGACAAGGTACCATCCCATTTTCACCGCGCGAGAATTATATCATTTACATACCAAACGTGTCCTATAAATCAACCATTACCTTTCCAGTCGAACGTCGTCGCCGTTTCAACATCAACGACCGGATCAAAGAGCTCGGGACTCTCCTCCCGAAGACCAACGACCCTTTCTACGAGGTCATTCGAGACGTGCGGCCTAATAAAGGGACGATATTGAAGTCCAGCGTGGACTATATAAAGTGCTTGAGAGATGAGGTGAACAGGCTCAAGCAGAGCGAGCAAAGGAGAAAGCAGATAGAACTGCATAATAGGAAACTCATGTTAAGAATACAGGTTAGTAAAAATCTGCTTTTCTGTACAAATTGTATTAAAGTTACTTGTGCGCAAAAAGATCTGTTTCCGAGGGATAGAGAAATAACTGTCCACGTAGACGAAATCGCGGGTGGCCGCTAGTATTTATTTTTTTGCAATCACTATTTCAAATACTGGACGTCACACATACATGTTTTATTATTGAATGTTGATATCGGTTTTTAGGAATTAGAGCGCCTAGCTCGAATGCACGGTCTGCCCGTGAGCAACGAAGACTGGGCGCACGACGCCGACGCCGCCGACGCCGCGCCGCCCGCCCCCGCCCCCGCCCACGCGCCCGCCCACGCCCCCGCCCCCGCCCACGCGCCCGCCCACGCCCCCGCCCACGCCCCCGCCCCCGCCCACGCCCCGCGCGCCGCACACGACCATCCTGTAAGTACATGAGGAGCTCGGTGGGGCAGTGGTATAGCGCCTGGCCCTGCGCTTGCGGAGGTTACACAAGGGTCGCTCATGGGATGGGTGACCAAAAATGTATTATCTCGAGTTCCTCCGTGCTTCGAAAAGCACGTTAAGCTGTCGGTCTAGACTGCATTTGCAGTCGTTAACACCCACCAATCCGCATTAGGCTCGCGTGATGGGTTCTGGCCCATCCTCCTTATCCACCCATAAGAAAGGTTTGTGCTCCAGCAGCCTACTACCACCATTCTATTATACCACATATTAATCTAATATTGCCTCCCTTACCACCGAAACGCAATATGATATAGCGATTTATCACTTTTACTTAACTGTCAAAAGACAAAAGATTTTGACAGATGAGTGTTGATAAAACGCTATATCTAGTTATGAATGCTGAAATCTCAAATTTAAAGATATGTAATCATGATTTCTTTATTCCAAGAGCGTGCTTGCTTACATTTTCATTGATACTTGCAGGAAGTAATACTACCCAAGTCAGAACCGTCACCCCTGATGGAGCTGGGAGACCAACCACCTGACCTGCTGCGAGATATGCCCTCGACGGAGTGTCTCAACGCACTGGATGCCTTAGGTCAGTCAACTGTTTTTTTCTTCTTTTGCATGTGAAAAATCTTGATTTATCAAAAGAAGTCTAGAATGAAGATGAAGTGCAGTAATTTACTAAACTTATTATATTGTTTATTTATTATATAGTTAAACTTCTTTTTTATATTCGATAAACACATAGTGAAAGAATACTTTCACCCCACAGAATAATTTTGTTTACTCTGTAGGAGTGATGGTATGGAAAGGATGTGGAAAGTAGGTAGACTGATAGGAAGGCCAAAGGGAAGATCTTCCTCCGGGCTGGGTGGTAATAGCCCGGGGACCGCGGTCCGACCGATGATGGTTGGATGTTGTATATGTCGTCGCAAGCGAATTCTAAGCGATAGGCGATACCTAGATTAAAGCTTCAGTCATTGTTTATAGAAATAAGGTTCCTGATTGGTTAAACTGTAAATACTGTGAACACCGTGTGGTGGTGCTAGCATCGCACATCACTCGTGAGTAGAGTCGATCGCGGCCGCCCGGGCATTGAATCTGAGACCCCCTCGGTCCACACACGCGGCGCGCATCGAAACTGCTGAGTTCACTTAGAATAGACAAATAGTGTACAATAGTAATTAATTAAAGGATAAGAGACATTATAAATTAGTTAGTGAGTTAATAGCTGTTATTTAAGTGACTGAATTATTATTAGAACAATTAAATTGTGAGTGTATAATTAAGTAGTGTGTTTAATTGACTCTATGGAGGACCTACCAAGGGACAATGGCGATACCGCGCCCCACGATAGTTTATCGTCTGCTCCGAGATCAGAAGCGGGATCTGCCCAGGCACCACAATCTGATGCTTATTGGAAGCAGTTATTGGAACAGCAGTCACAAACAATGTTGCGCATGGTTGAGGCTATGCATGGATCAACGAGATCAGCTGCAATAAAGTTGCCGGAATTCAATCCAGACCTGCCAGATGTTGACCCTCGATCCTGGTCTTCCACGGTGGACATTTGCTTCTCAGAAAATCCGTTGGAAGGTGGAGCTCTGATCATCGCACTAAGTACGTCTCTAAAAGGCAGTGCTTCGTTGTGGCTTTCTCAAGTTTCGCATCCTGGTATGACCTGGAGTCAGTTCAAAAACCTCTTCTTAGCACGATACGATAGTGTTGAGACCTGCGCAGCTACTATAATAAACGCTAACAACAGCAGACCGAAGGAAGGCGAAAGTTTGCCTGCATATGCGAGTCGTTTGATGACGTCACTTTTATCTAAATGGAATAATATGACCACGGAGGAAATTGCTGTCTCCTATGTATTGGCTCATGTTGCACAAATCGATAATCGCATCAATCGTTTGGCATTCACGACTGAAATCAAAACGAGATCGAAATTAGTGCAAGAAATACAAGCGCATTCCTTAAAACGTAAACAAGACCGAAATCTCGAAAGCTTCACTCCGGATGCGAAACGTACTCAAACTAATGTAAACAAAGTCGAATGTAACTATTGTCACAAAATCGGACACAAGTGGATGGACTGTCGTGCACGAAAGAGTAAGATATCGACTACATCATTCAAACCGTTGGCATCATCTTCAACATCATCATCATCGATGAAAGACCACTCTCATGTAACTTGTTACCGTTGCGGGGAAAAAGGCCACTTCGCAACAAGATGTCCGAAGAGCAGCGGAGCAGCACGCGGCGGCGGCGGCGGCAGCGCGGCGCCGGTCAGTACCGGGGCCAGCAAGGCGTTAGAACGGCGTGTAAACTCTTGTCAACTCCAAGGCGTACGTGGAGAGTTGAAAGTATCCGGTGAGCCGTACCCTTTTTATTTTGATAGTGGCGCTGAATGTTCTCTCGTTAAACAGAGTATAGCAAACAAATTTTTGGGAAAGCGTTCAATTACTAACGTTCGTTTGATAGGCTTAGGTAACACGCATGTTTATGCCACTGAACAAATTTTAAGTGACGTACTTATAGACGGGCATTGTTTAAAAATTTTATTCCTTATCTTGCCAGACAAAAACATGCCGCATGATATAATGATCGGTTCAGATATTTTACAAGATGACGTGACTGTAAGCCTGTCTAAGGAGCGTTTAACTATTTCAAGGCCGATCACTTGCTTAAGTGCCCTTACTGAAATTAATTTTAGTACGATAAAAACTGATGTACCGGCTGCGTTTAGAGATAGTCTCATGCGCGTATTGGGTGAATTTTCGTTTACTTTTATTAACGGTCTACCGCAAACCCGTGTGACAACTGGTGATTTAAAAATTCGGTTAAAAGATCCAACTCGTACTGTTTATCGGCGTCCTTATCGCCTTAGCCCACACGAGAGAGAGGTAGTGCGTAGTAAAGTAAATGAGTTATTAAGTGCGAACATAATCCGGCCGAGTAATTCCCCGTACGCGAGCCCGATTCTGCTAGTACAAAAACGGGACAGTACTGTGCGCATGGTCATAGATTACCGCGAACTCAACTCTAATACGGTGCCAGATCGATTTCCATTGCCGCGTATTGACGACCAAATTGCTAGGTTGAATGGCGCTTACTATTTCACTTGTTTGGATTGTGCAAGCGGTTTTAACCAAATACCCATATTGGACCCGGAAAGCATTGAGCGCACTGCTTTCGTGACACCTGATGGACAATATGAGTACCTAGCTATGCCCTTCGGATTACGTAATGCGCCTAGTGTTTTCCAGCGAGCTGTGTCTAATGCGCTAGGTTCTCTGACCAATTCTTATGTGATCTTGTACATGGATGACATCTTAATACCATCATGTAATGTGGAAGAAGGCCTCACTAGACTACATGAAGTATTGACTTCTTTAAGCAATGCTGGTTTTTCACTTAACCCTTCAAAATGCTCCTTTCTCATGTCGCAAGTTGAATTTTTGGGCTACAAAATTTCTTCAGGGCAAATACAACCAAACCCCCGTAAAGTCGAGGCACTTACAAAGCTTCCTCCACCAGATAATAACACTCAGCTTAGGCAGTTCATTGGACTTGCGTCCTATTTCCGGAAATTTATAAAGGATTTTTCACGTATTGTGCTTCCTTTATTTCATTTGAACACTAGTGCCCAATTCAATTGGAAGCCTGAACATGAAGAAGTCAGACAGCAAATAATTTCAACCTTGACAAATGAGCCAATACTTACAATTTTTAACCCAGATCTCCCGGTCGAATTGCACACTGACGCCAGTGCCGTTGGTTATGGCGGAATTCTGTTCCAAAAAGTTAATGATCAATTGCGCGTTGTCGAGTATTATAGCCGTAGGACCACAGACGTTGAGTCTAGATACCACTCATACGAGTTGGAAACTCTAGCGGTGGTAAAAGCTGTAGAACATTTCCATCATTTCCTGCAAGGCCGTCATTTTGTTGTTGTTACGGATTGTAACTCACTCAAAGCGTCTCATAATAAAACAAATCTTTCTCCACGTGTACATCGTTACTGGGCATTCTTACAGGCATACGAATTTGAGATTGTTTATAGAGAGGGCAAGCGTATGGCTCACGTTGATTTCTTATCTCGTAACCCTATACCCGAAACACTTAAAACCGACGCCGCGTTGACTGTAGTCACCGATAAGGTAGAAGACAAAGACGAATTGACCTTAGTACACTTTCTGAGAATTGGCTTTTAGCTGAGCAGTTGCGTGATAATGAAATTCAAGCTATCGTCGTAAAGCTAAAAGGAAATGAACTCCCTGCAGACATTGCCAAAACGTATGAGACCCGAAAAGGTGTTTTGCATCGTCGCGTTCAGAGAAATAACCGCACGTGTTGTTTACCGATAGTACCGCGCGCTTTTCGTTGGGCGGTTATTAATCACGTGCATGAATCAGTAATGCATCTAGGGGCAGACAAAACATTAGAAAAGATGTACGAACACTACTGGTTTGATGGTATGGCTAAGTATGTCCGCAAGTTTGTAGATAACTGCATTACATGCAAAGTTTCTAAATCACACTCCGGTCGAGTGCAAGCAGAGCTTCATCCAATACCAAAAATTACTGTTCCATGGCATACTGTACACGTCGATATATCCGGGAAGTTAAGCGGTAAGAACGATCAGAAAGAATACGTCATAGTACTTATAGACGCGTTCACAAAGTTCGTACTTTTGTATCACACACTCCGCATAGATACGCCTAGTGCCATAAGAGCACTTAAATCGAGTGTTGCTCTCTTTGGTGCGCCCTCACGAGTAATAGCAGATCAAGGTCGTTGTTTCGCGAGCAAAGATTTCAAAGAATACTGCGAATTGCATAATATTCACCTGCATCTTATTGCTACTGGTTCGAGTCGCGCAAACGGCCAAGTTGAGCGCGTAATGAGCACGCTTAAGGGGATGCTCACTGCGGTCGAGACATCGGACAGATCGTGGCAAGATGCTCTTGAAGAGGTTCAGTTAGCGATAAACTGCACTGTTAACCGAGTAACAAAAGCGAGCCCTTTAGAGCTTATGATCGGACGTGTCGCAAGGCCACTTAATCTTTTGACTTTCAATGATACTGAAATTGAAGTAGACTTAATTCAGACGAGAGAACAAGCAGCCCACAATATCGAACGAAATGCCAGTTATGAAAAGTCACGTTTTGATAAAAATAAGGCTAAATTAGTGAAATTTGATGTTGGAGATCTTGTCCTCCTTCAAAATGAAGAGAGAAACCAAACTAAGTTAGATCCTAAATACAAAGGACCTTTTAAAGTAATCGAAGTACTCGATGGCGATCGTTATACTCTGAAATCATTGTCAAGCAACAGAACTTACAAGTACGCACACGATCGTCTTCGAAAAATGCCTCAGAGTAATTTACCACCTGAATTAGAATCTGATGAAGAAAGACCTGATGAAGGCACTTCCGCTAAAGTTTGATAACGTTACACACATAGCACGGCGACTTTGTCTCTGTCGCACACATGCTACAGTCGTAGTCGTAACTGCAATTCATGACTTGAATTGAACAGGGCGCGATGCGTGGCTGGAGATGTGGGGTGACAGGGGGCTGTGTATTGTACATGTGGGTCAGTGTGACCGCTTACTGTCTTGTCTGTGTGACTTGACCTGGGTCAGTGTGACCGCTTACTGTCTTGTCTGTGTGACTTGACCTGGGTCTGTGTGACCGCTTACTGTCTTGTCTGTGTGACTTGACCTGGGTCTATGTGACCGCTTATTGTCTTGTCTGTGTGACTTGACCTGGGTCTGTGTGACCGCTTACTGTCTTGTCTGTGTGACTTGACCTGGGTCTATGTGACCGCTTATTGTCTTGTCTGTGTGACTTGACCTGGGTCTGTGTGACCGCTTACTGTCTTGTCTGTGTGACTTGACCTGAGTATGTGAGACCACTCACTGATTTGTCTGTGTGACACCTGAGCTATGTTTATGTGTAAGCGTCTTTGTGATTTGTTAAAGCTACACTTGATTGAATCAAATTTGAGATTACTATGAGGCATTTACTGAATGGCGGTTATTCCACCCACAAGAGCGAAGCTCTTAAATTTAAGAAGAAGATTGAAGCATTCATTTTCTTCTGTTTACCCTTACCCTTGTAGTCAGGTTAAGCCGAGCGCTACCGTTTACTCCAAGTATGACATTTGTTTCAGGGACACACGAGGACGTGTGACCTGTCAGTCTGGCCGTGTCGTCGCAAGCGAATTCTAAGCGATAGGCGATACCTAGATTAAAGCTTCAGTCATTGTTTATAGAAATAAGGTTCCTGATTGGTTAAACTGTAAATACTGTGAACACCGTGTGGTGGTGCTAGCATCGCACATCACTCGTGAGTAGAGTCGATCGCGGCCGCCCGGGCATTGAATCTGAGACCCCCTCGGTCCACACACGCGGCGCGCATCGAAACTGCTGAGTTCACTTAGAATAGACAAATAGTGTACAATAGTAATTAATTAAAGGATAAGAGACATTATAAATTAGTTAGTGAGTTAATAGCTGTTATTTAAGTGACTGAATTATTATTAGAACAATTAAATTGTGAGTGTATAATTAAGTAGTGTGTTTAATTGACTCTATGGAGGACCTACCAAGGGACAATGGCGATACCGCGCCCCACGATAGTTTATCGTCTGCTCCGAGATATATATGCTAAGTCGCTGAGTGAATTTCGTTAGCGAGATGTAGGATTTCCATACTGCGAGGTGCTACTCCATACTTAATGATCATGTTTCTTGATACTAGCGCTATCTAGTAACACGATGAGGAATCTTGTTGTCATGCCGTGCGGCGTAGGTAAGGTAGGTGCCGCTACAACTCTGTGCTTCAAAAATACATTTCTATTTTTTTTCTTGTTTTACCGATTCCCGAAATAATACAAAGCAATAATGGCGGGCACACATAACGAAGTTATTTTGTTTTCTTTAGCTTGTTTTTTAAGACAGTGGGATTTTTATAATGTAATCATTATTTCTACAGATGGTCTGAAACTGGGCGGATGCTCGCCCTTGTCTCGGTCTGAAGGGTTGTCTCTGGACTGCCTCGAGCCTGACTTGTGCTTGGAGCCTGATGTCTTCAGTCACAAGGACATTAAAGTAAGAACTATCTCATTATTAAAGGACTTTAGTTCCAGACTTTGAGATTTAGTTTTTTTTTCTATTTGAGACAGATTGCACGTTTTTCTCTCTTTGACTTGTAGAAAATTCTTTATTGTTTTTGGCATTTGCTAACATTTATTTTAATGACAAAAAAAGATTAAGGTTTTGGTTTTACATTTTACTTTTAAGATGCATGGTCCGACCGGCTTGTCCGATCGATAGGACCACGAAGATTTTGAACCTGTCGGTTCGATTGATCGGACTAAAAGGATTTTTAAAGTCTTGTAGTCCTAATCGGACTATTGAGATTTTGAAATTTGTCCGATCAATCGATCCAACAGGAAGCAAAACCAACATCATAATTCAATCGATGGAACTACAAGAAAATTTTAAAGTCCTAAGTATCTCTCTTTGCTATACATCTCGAGAGAAGTTGCAGTGGATCATTTCCCATAGACAATATAATCGCATTGTGTACTATCAAATAAAAGTCGTATATTTAATCTGTATACAGATGCGAATGTCACCGTCTGGTGCAATGTTGGGCTCGGGAGACGGAGTGCTGAACCTGGCGCAGATAGAGGACCTCATGGATGACGACCCTCACAACCCTGTCACGCAAGGTAACATCATATATCTTAAGAATTATACGGCTCGAAGGACCACAAATATGTAGGTGTATTTTGTAAACCAATGAAGTGACAGACAGATATTTTCTAGAACTTATTAACATTATATTGATATTTTTGATATCACTACTTATTTAAGAATCGATTCGAAATAAAATTTAACATTTTTATTCATATTATGAATTAAATGGCATGTAAAGATTGTTACAATATTGACACTTGATTTAAAGTAGGTATATAAATTAAAATTGATATTTTTTTCAACAAGACTCGCGTTCTATTGTAAAGTGCAGATGCATGTTTAAGATGCTGTGTAAATCTTATTTTTTGACTGTTCTTTATCGTTCCCCACAGGTGACCCCATGCTATGTTCTTCCCCCACATCTCAACTCTGTCTCAGCGATGTCGTAGCAGAAGCCGCGGACAGGAACATAACCTCGATCCTTCACGACGACAGCTCATCCTACAACCACTCGACAGGTACATACGCTGTGTACTTCTACATCGTTGTATATGTTGTGTACTTGTGTCTTTATAGCTGTATATTTGGTGTGTTCGGGATTAAAAAGCGGACTTAATCAAAGCGTAAATTGTACTGCATCGTACGCAACGCACGCATCGTATCAAATAAATAATAAATAAATAACTTTATTGCGCGCACGTCTATACAACATGTTACAAAAATACCCCTAATTCCGAATATGGTATATAGGGACCATCAAACTGATCAACTTTTACTATGGGACCAACTCTGAAATCGCGAAAAAACGAAAAAACAGCGGGAAAGATGTGCACGAAATAGAGCTCAGTGATTGGTTCGTTTGTTTTAAGTATTGCGTGCGATTGGTAGTTGGGACGCTGTGCGTCCGCGGGCACTGTAAGACCTCATAGTAATGTTTGTGAATACGGGAAAGTCCTGTTTTCGAAAAATGTAAAATGTCATATTTCGATAGCATAGCGGTAGCAAAGATTTGCAAATATGACATTGGCCAAATGCGTTCACTGATCATCACGGAACGCAGAATCACATCCGTATTCACAAACATTACTATGAGGTCTCAAAGTGCACGCGGACACAGCATCCCACGAACCTATTACACGTAATACGTAAAACAAACGAACCAATCACGGAGCTCTATTTCAACGCAGTGCGTTCGCGTAGTCAAGGGTCGTTTGAGTATTGTTCTTGAATACGGGTGTCAGTTTATTAATGGACAACATTTCATTTTGAGAAAGTACTAAAATTAGAAATCAATTTCCAAATTTTAGTGTTCTAATCTCATAATTTTTAGATCAGTTTTTTTACGTTTATAAGGAAGTTTCCATTGTTTATTGTGATTGTAAAAATTTAATTTTAATAATTATATTCACATAACAGTAAAACATATTTTAATATTACAAAAAACGACGAAAATATAGCAGTTCAAAGTTTTTTCATACAAAATTTTATGGAATTTGTGACATCACAAATCTCTTTTCATATATACCTAATTTTATATCTTTTTTGAGAAATAGAAAATCTATTTTCATATATTACAATTAAACGCTTTTCCTTCCTTAGTAAAACAACCTAATATTTAATCAAAAAAAGTCAGGAATTTTGAGTAGAGTCTCTTTGCCTTATATTAAATAAAATCAATTGTCAAATTTGACAGTTGGTAACAATTTGTCATGCGCTCGAATAGTGCTTGCCTTCCAAACTATCGACACCATTATCGAGTATCGATATTTATATTGGATAGTGCTAAAAATAATAAGATGTAAAAAATATACTTATGAGTAAGATTTCAAACAGTGATTTTATATACCTATGTATAAAAAAAGATTAAAAATAAAAATAAAAAGTACGTGTCTCCTAATTTTTTAACTACGTTCATTAACAAAGTAAAATCGACATTTTATATTTTTGAAAGGTTGTTGATGCGATGCGTTCGTTGTGTACATTGCCGATCAATACCTAGCTTTAGTGGTAAATGCTTATGCTTTTTGCTTTTAGGTAATAATTTTGTACTAAGCATTTTTATTTTTAATACGCTTTGCTTATCGTAAAATTAAATAAAAATACAAAATACAAAAAAAATAGATAAGTACAGGATTTACGTGAATCCAATTATAAATCATGACATAGGTATTTATTTCTTAGAGTAAAGTTTAGTTGTTATGGTTTTTGTGCTTACATCAAATGTATTTATAAATAATCACATGCTTTATTTTTTTAATGATATCTTAGTAAGGAATTCCTGAATTTTTTTAATTTGAAAAATTTGGTGAAATTCATATTTCCATCAACCTTTTGTATGTAACAATTGAAGAAAAAGCCCTTTCTCGTTACGAGTATATTTTAATAAAATTAAAATTTAATTCGAATGTTTTAACGGTCTTAAAAGTATGCGCAGGATTTAATGAATTTTTTTCTTGATTTTGCAAGCATATTTATTGATATTATATGGGCAGTCAATCACAACACACACGACGACAGGGTAATCATATTCAATCAATTTCTTACCTAAATGCTAAGATTTTAGGGTTCAAAATAATTGCAGATTTTTGACAGCAGTTTTGTATACTCTAAAGTGCTGTTCACTGTACTTGCATGATAAACAAATGAACTTTCCGTAGTCTTCAATAAAAAGCTTTGTACAGAGTAGTGGGTAATGGAGTAATGTTTGCGCAGGCGGCGGTTTGCTCGGCGAGCCGCTCGGCTTAGGCGAGGCGTGCCTGCCGCTGCTGCTGGGCGGCACGCACGCGCCGCACGCGCGCCCGCACCCGCGCCCGCACCCGCACTGCTTCGACATGGACCTGGGCGCGTAGTCTATACCTACCCCCACCACCGCCCGCCGCCCGCCCCCGACGCTGCTCAGGTGGGGGTGCACGCATACCTCTATCTATCTATCTACACCCAATACATATGAAGAACACTCAATATGTACACTACGAAAAATGGTACTTGTTATTACTATGCTTTCTATGATTGACTACATCTTGACACGGTTGGAGACAGAAAGATTCCTGAATAGAATTTGAAATCCAAATTATGTGCGTATTCTATATCTGCCCCCACCACCGCCCACCGCCAACGCCGCTACTCAGGTGGGGGTGCATGCATACCTCTAACTATACACACTCTATCTATATGCTCAAGCTATACAATCAAAATATAGACAATGGAAAAATGTACTTGTAACCTAATGCTATCGATGTTTGACTTGATGGACTTGAGACCAAAAAGATCACTAAAACTAGTTTTGAACTGTAACTGCTTCGACATGGACCTGGGCGCAGTCACTATCTACCCCTCCACCGCCCACCACGCTACACGTAGCATGCATGGCATACCTCTATCTATCTATATATACACACTACATACTGCAGTCTAATAAATGTAGACTATGGAAAAAGATGACGATGAAGATTATACCTTTATCTATCTATCTAAAAAGTGTGACGCATACCTCTATCTATCTATCTAAAAAGATGACGCATACCTCTATCTATCACACTCCTGTGTCTACATACTAGAGCTATATTTGTTGATGAACTCACAAAATGTAAGTAAACGGATAAAGAATCGGTTTTAGGTATGCTATCTATAGTTTGACCATAACCGGAAATTTTGTCGTAGACCAAAAGTTACGAAAAATAGACATGGACTTGGGAGTGTATTTTCTAACTCCCAGCACGCATATCTAGTGGCGGATGCAGAAAAAAAACATGGTGGGGGGCGCTGATGGTTTGAGTTATGGGCGTTTAAATAAAATACTAGAAATGTTTTTAAATATCGCGCGTATGTATCCACCACTGCGCATATCTCTAACTAACGCTCTTAAATACCCAAAATACCTCCACTGCTATTTACGATTTGAAACTGTTTGAAAAATTGAGGAAATCTATAAAACTTGTATAGTAAAATTACCCTTATAGAATCCATCAGACTTGTATAAAGATAGGTACCGTTGTAAATTGTAAAATATATTTTACGCTTTGCAAAGGAGCTTTTGTAGTAATTTTTCTAGTATACAAGGTGTTACAAAAGTACCCCTAATGCCGAATATGGTATATAGGGACCATCAAACTGAACAACTTTTACTATGGGACCAACTTCGAAATCGCGAAAAAAAAATCAGCTGTTTCATACAAAAATTAATTACGAAAATGTCAAAATGTATGAAACAGCTGATTTTTTTTTCGCGATTTCATAGTTGGTCCCGTAGTAAAAGTTGTTCAGTTTGATGGTCCCTATCTACCATATTTGGCATTAGGGGTACTTTTGTAACACCTAGTATAGTTTTCGCCAAAAGAGGCGCTAAAATAATGCTAAATACACATAAAAACTAAATATAAACTAATAACTTGTAAAAAGAGTTTTCAATGTTTATTCGACAGTTATTTTGAAATGTCATTTTAATGTCATGAGATCTCTTTGAAGAAAAAATAGCTGGATGTATAATACTTAAGCGTGGATGATAAACATTTTTCATATTATGCATGATTATAAAAGAGATGAGTTTATTTTTTATGTGGTTCCGTACTTATTTCATTTCATTTGATTTATTAATACGCAATAAGTTTTTTTAAATATTAAATAAATAAATATTAATTATATGACAACATCACATACATTGCTCCGATTCCAAAGTAAGTAACTAAAGCACTTGTGTTATGGAAATCAGAGAACGGTGGTATTACAAAAACCCAGACCTGAGCCAATATAGAAAAGTTTTTTTTCTAAATTGACCCAACCGGGAATCGAACCCGGGACCTCAGAGATGGCGACACCTTGAAAACCGGTGTACAAAGCCCTCGACCACGGAGCTCGTCAATTTTTATTGTGTATTTTGATAAAGTAACTAAATATTGATTATTTTTTTAATGAGAAGTGCGTTTTAATGGATTTAATGGAAAAATCGTACCTATTAATAACTATTTATTTAATCATATCAATCAATCAAATCATTTATTTGCATAAATACATTGTATAGGGATATCCCTACATGTGTGAGAAACATTTTTTCCCCATAATTAATTTGTCGGAAACCAAAGAGATCATAAAAAGTTTTGGAAATTAAAAAAAAAACCGTATGATTACGTAGGCATTTAGATATCGTGATAATATAGTTACCAGCTCATTTTAGTGGCGTTTAAAATTTTGTTTTCCTAATTTTTTGATAGTTTTTGTAAGTGAGATTGGTGAAAAAATATATATTTTTGTGGACATTACTTACGACATGGTATAAAATACTGTACCAAGTAGTACACCTGGAACCACTTTTTATTGAATATACAAGTAGGTTGCCAGTATTATCAATGGTTTTTCCTACCTACTTATTTGTATGAAAAACGTGTCTGAGATATTTATTTTTGTAAGTATAATGGCAGCCCTGAAACCTTTTTTCTTGTGGCATTATCAAAGTATTAAAATTCTTATGATTATGAATTTAAAATACACGGTGCTTCCTACTGAAATAGTTAAAATAAAATAAATGGCAATATATTGTCCTATTAGTAAGTGTTTTATAATGTATATTTATATGAAACAAATTAAAAACTATTATTTGAGGACCATTTAACATATAAAATGTGATACAATATATTTTTAGATGATATTTATGAAGATATTTACTAATTTAATGTGAGTTTTGAGGTGCCTTGCTTTTTAGCCAACCAATCAGATGCTTGTTTTAAGTGTAAATAAAAATATATTTTTTAGGTTTTTTTTTCAAAAATCTTTTAACACTGGTTAAGAAACACACGCGTGTAAATTAAGTTTTGATTATGTGATGAATTTATTATGCAAATTAACTGTCCTTTAGTATTTAGAAGTTGAACTTTTAAATGAATGTTAAATAAACTTGGTGTTCTTTGAAAATTATTAATAATCAATTTTAATTTACCGTTAATTATATTTTTATGTAAATAAAGTTTATTGACAATCTTATTTCGATTATATATTTTTTTATAACACTAACCAATATTGTTTATGGAATTTATTTAGAACACCAACGAAAAAATTTGAACACCATGTTTTGTTAATTTGTTGTAGAATAAAAATGTCGAACAAAATAATAATATTTTAATATCTTATCTTAAGTGTATCGCAAACAGTGAGCCTTTCATAAAAATTTACTATTAAATAGTTGAATTTTATCTATGTTTTTAAGACTCCGTGAGAAAATGCGGTGTGTGTAGTTTCGCTCGGCTGTCATATCAGTTAATACTTTACCTATTGTAAACTCATTAAAAATACTAACCGTCCCACCACCTGGTGGAAAGAGTGGTAATACCTACTAACCGTCCCACCAGGTGGAGAGAGTGGTTTGTCGGTTAGTCATAGAGACAAAATAAGACTTTAAAGGCAATACTAGAAATATTTGTAATACCTATATTTAAAAATGTTTACTTTTGTTAGAACGTTTACGATTTATGTTTTTGTCAAGTTTTAAAAACACCCTGTTGCAGAAAATTGTAGAATATCGTTATACTTATTGTACTGAAACGAGTTCTAACAGCCAAAGCTAATTGAAAATTTGTTATACAGGGTGTCATACACATTTCCTGGGACATCCTGTATAAGTGTTGATGATCACTAAAACTGATATAAACATTTATTTCTGTCACTTTATTTGAAAGGTTTTATTGATTTTTCAAATTTCATAGTATCAATTATTTCATAGTATTTATTATTCCAAATACTACTTACAACCGGTTGCACTAAACTTAAGAATCGCATAACAGCCGATTTCGATAATCTATCTTCAGTAAGAGATAGGCCTATTATGGATCTGTTACTAAGCAACTGTCGTTATTTCCCGTCAATCTAGGCAACAAATCTTAAGTAAGCCTATCTCTTACTAAGGATAGGTTATTGAAATAGGCCGCAAGACTTTTCCTAACTACAACTCGACTAAGATAATTAGGCGAATGTCAGCTGCATGACAACTTAGTTTGTGGCACTTTTAATTTGGTCGACCTGAGGCGATGCTTAAGTTTAGTGCTAACGGGTGTTACTATTCTTATCTAACAGCCTTACTCAGAGACGTTAATAAAGTTTAATGCTTCATTAAGTATCGTGTCGTCTTATACTATCACTATGGAAAGGAAAGAGATAGCTTCAACTTTAATTAAGCATTAGATTTAATTGACGTCTCTAATGCTGGGTATACACTAAGACCGACAAATGTCATTCACTCTCTTTCTATTTCCTTATTTTTATTGAGACAGAGATACATTCTTGCGTTCGTTGGCCAGTGTGTACCCAGCATAAGTAGGGCAGTCAGTATATCAAGTTTTAGTGCCTTGACTGTAATAAAGCTAAGTTTTTTAACTTAAGATAGATATCTATTAGGTACTGCAAAGTTCAATAAAAATTTTAATTTGTTGTAACAGAGTAAAAAAAATATGATCAATTTTGAAACGTTTTTACTCTGTGCTAGTTGATATTAAAAAAAATGTTGCTTACTATTTAGAAAATTGTCTTATTTTATTCTTTAAAATATTATTTATACTTGAGTAAACTGTGAAAAAGATAATTAGCACATAGACCGCTGAGCTACCGAGTCACTAGTGGGAACGTCGAATTTCTCCTAGTATATCAACTCTTACGCTGCAAGCCAGCGCCATCTCACCATTGTACAAGGAATTACCTCGACATCAACTGAATACCTTTTCAGATATTTTTAAACAATTGATTAAGATGAGATAGCTATATAATTTTTTTAAATTTTGAGATTTTAGCATTCACAATGCTATTTTATATAATACCGAAAAGGTATTCAGTTGATGTCGAGGTAATTCCTTGAACAATGGTGAGATGGCGCTGGCTTGCAGCATAAGAGTTGATATACTAGGAGAAATTCGACGTTCCCACTAGTGACTCGGTAGCTCAGCGGTCAGAGCATTAGACCGGATATCCAAAGGTCGCGGGTTCGATTCCCGTCCGAGAACATGATCTGGTGCGAGTCGTATTTTTTCTAGTATATTATTTGGTATTATATAAAATAGCATTGTGAATGCTAAAATCTCAAAATTTAAAAAAACATAATATGTATTTAAATCTTGTGTGTCGAGCGAAACACAAACACGGACTTATTGCATGTTTGTATTTAAAATTGTATGAGATTAAAAAATGTTGAAGTAAGTACAAAGTAAATAACGGAATTCACGAAAGTAACATTAGTCTTTTATTTCTATTAGAAATCCTATTTAAAAGCTTAATAGATAATCATTAAATTACTTACTTTTTTGTACAAGAAAACAGGGAATGAAGATAATCAAATCAAATGTAAAGATTACATTTGGAACTCAAATTAGGTAATAGAAAACAAAACTTCAAGTAAAAAAAATACTTAGTCTTTTTATCGCAAAAATCAATATATAATTTTTTTTTTAAATATTTGACAACATCACTACATTGCTCCGACTCCAAAGTAAGTAGCTAAAGCACTTGTGTTATGGAAATCAGAGACAACGGTGGTATCACAAACACCCAGACCTGAGCCTATATAGAAAAGTTCGTTTTCTAAATTGACCCAACCGGACCTCAGAGATGGCGTCACCTTGAAAACCGGCGTACAAACCACTCGACCACGGAGGTCGTCAAATGAAACCTTGATAATTTATATTATTTATTACATTTAATAATATTATCAACGACATTCCCTTGCGAATATATCAACCCTAATTTACAATATCCAGTAACAAAATCAATTCGTCTGACCAAAGATGCTTGCATAAAAACTGTTGTTAATTCCATTTGGCACACTCCTGCGCAGAAACGCATATTCTCCCCAAAAATGGAGTTGCAACGATTATTTTTATCCATTGAAAGCTGGCAACACAATGGCCGTTTCAAATTTCGATCGAAATTTGCGTTTTTGCATAAAACGCATGCGAGGACGGCGCGTGCGGCGACACATTAAAATTTTGGGGTGTCCATGATGTTGGGTAGGTATGTACTAGCAAAAAAAAATATAGTGAGCTACCGTAAGATTTGTTTGCAGAAAATATTTTAAGAATGACTCAAAGAAGCCTCAAAATCTACTTAATTCTAATTTAAAAGTTTTCTATTGCATAAAGATAAATAATAATGAATATTCATAAATAAAAATAAAGAAAAATAAAAAGGAAAATACATTTATTTCGAAATTTTTTTTTTTTTTATTTTTTGTTATTGATTTTTAGGCCCAGAACCTCGACACATTAAACTTAGTTGTGTATGTATTTTTTCCGCCAACTCACTGAATATCTGTAAAGTAGAGCTTATAGAATCGTGTAACTAAAAATCGAAGCAGTTAAAGCGATCAGATTCTATAGTGACATACGAATCATTGATTGATTGTGATAATATAGTGTTCATAACGATTTTTAATGTCCCCACTGCCCAGGGGACATTAAAAATGGGCCCAAGCCTTCCTTATGGGTGGATAAGGAGAATGGGCCATGACACACCACGTGGGCCCAATGCGGATTGGTGGGTACTAACAACTGCAAATGCAGTCGAGACCAACGGTTTAACGTGCCTTCCGAAGAGCTCGAGATTATAAATTTTTGATCACCCATCCCATGATCAACCCTTGCGAAAGTTGCTTAACCTCCGCAATCGATGGACCAGGCGCTACACCACTGCGCCACTGAACTCATCAGAAAATATTCATAAACCAATTAAAATAAAGAAAAGGTAACTGCAAAACTCCACGACATTCCCAAATCATGGTTGCCCCAGAAACCATTGTAAGTGAACTACATTGTTACGTGTTATAAAAGCGATACAGTTTCCTAGTTTTTTCACAAATTTAAATGAACTCCCCTTGCAGTAATAATAATGCACCATTTGCATGGGAGCCTGTTCGATGCATATTTTAAGGGGACAGAAAATAATTGATCAATTGTGCACGAAAACATTAATGGTCCTATCACCCGCACCACTAGAGAGTGGAACTCCTTGCCCGAGTCTGCGTTTCCTGATAGATACAATCTTAGGGCCTTCAAGTCGCGAAATCTTTTAAGCAAGCGCGTTTTTTTTTATTTGCAGGGATAACAAACTACTGTACAATTTGATAGCTTTTTACTTTCACATTTGTTTATTAGAATCTGCTCTGTGGTTTAAGTAAGGATATTTTTGTACTATGAAAATCTTTGTCCTGGATTTTTATCCCATTTTCGTTTTTGGTCAACTTTAAAACTGACATTTGACACCAGTCACAAGCAACCAAAACAGAACATTGCTTTTTCAGTGCAACATAAGTTCTTTGATTATAAATAATCAAAGAAGAACTTATGCGTTTCTTTGAACAGTACATGTAGGTACCTGTAAAATTATCGAACGATAAACTTTCCAAGATGATGCATACGAGCCCTATTCCGAAGGCACCAACGGCTTCGTACACTGAGCTTTTAAAGCCGGAGGTCACTGTTGAGGTAGACATTGCACCGGAGGTAAAGGAGGTAAACATTAAACAGAGTTCTGAAGTCTTTTAAATTTTGATATTTTAGCATTTACAATGCTATTTTATATAATACCAAATAATATACCAGAAAAAATACGACTCGGTAGCTCAGCGGTCAGAGCATTGGAGTCACTAGTGACTCGGTAGCTCAGCGGTCAGAGCATTGGACAAAATATCCAAAGGTCGCGAGTTCGATTCCCGTTCGAGAACATGATCTGGTGCGAGTCGTATTTTTTCTAGTACATTATTTGGTATTCTGAAGTCTTTTTAGAGATTTAAACAGCTATAGCGGCTTCAAAGAAGTCGGTATCGACGATAAGTATATAAGTACCTACTTATGGTTGACTGCAGGCATATGCCCAAGATGCCCAATCAGCAGTAAATTTGTTAGACCAAGCTCAAAATTTTTCAAAAATCAAATGTTTCACGAATCACGTTAGACTTGTTTAACCCCTGACACAGCGTAAGGTTGGGTGTTATAAGTTTGAAGTCTATGTCTCTGTGTCTGTACGTATATTCGTAGTGCCTAAACGGATCAAGCGATTTCAATGCATTTTTTTAATTGAAAGCTAATCTAATGCTTTGATATGGTTCTTAACCACGTTTGATGGAAATCCATTTAGCCATTATGGAGATGGTCAACTGCCTGCCGAAACGGTAAAAGATACAGAGGTGGTGCTTTGACTTAAATAATGTACACCTTGGGCAAATTTAAGTGCAAGAAAAAAACAAAATGGCCGCCAAAAAAATTTTTTTATTGCATATAAATTTTTCACTTTCACGATAGAATTTTAGTTACATTGTAGGTGCCTAGCTTTATTTTTTTTATTAAAGCAACCCTTATAGCAGGAGGAAACAGTACCAGCACCATCAATTCTTCACGATTTATCCGCCACCGATCGATTGCTGATCACCAAGAAGTTGCAAGTAAAGAACGTGCTGTTCCTAAGAGGCAAGAAGAACCGATTCTTCGTCAGAACCCCCGACCACAGCCTTATATACACCATCGAGGAAGAGAACAGGTTAAAACCAGAGCAAATGTAAACTGTATAATAGATAATTTTAGTATTGGCGATTTGGTTTCCCATTGCTATCTATTCCAGCTATGAAAGATATGAAAGTAGGTATTTTGGTCACCGATCCCTCTATCGATAACCTAGGTACCCTTGCATTATTTTTATTTCAATTGCGATTGAACTTCTTAATTAAAAAATATATAGTGTTACTTCCATGGCGCACCTTAGCTGGTGGGTGGGCTACTTTTGCTACGGTCTCCGGCCGTTGCAGCTGCTCGTGTCGGACAACCAGGGTCGGGAGGTGATGAGGATAAAGAGGCCCTTTGCCTGCACCGCCAGGGTCTTGCCCTGCCAGCTACAGAAGATACAGGTTAATCACTCCATAATTAAAACAGACTAAAAAAACTGATACAAAATGTATTTTCGACGTTTGTCCAGGAATCCGACTAGAACCAGGCTTCATGATACTAGACTCTAAATAGTTAACGAAGGAGAATTGTTGCTGTACTAATGGCCGCCCGTTGTGTGCTTGTTGTTGTGCTGCTGTGCGCGCTAAAGAACACTAAAAAGTTACCGATGAAAAAGTTTTTCGTTTGACAATTAAGTTAAGACTTAATGCATTAGCTAAAACTGCAAACTTTAAAAACTACTGATCATTATACAGGTGTTTTCACCACCTGAACAGAAGATTGGTAGTGTGGAGCAGCAATGGACAGCGGTGCAGCCGGTCTACATGGTGAAAGATGCGGAAGGGGAACAGAAATTTTGGATACGAGGTAAGTACTACGTACAGCCCTTGCATTCTGTATTATACAATTTTACTGTGAAAACCTCGATAGATCGGACGTTGCGTTGAGTTGTCGTTTACTCATTACTAGTTCAAAAACTCTTTGCTAATTTATGCTAATTGGCCAGTGACTCGGTTCTATGACATGTCAGAAATATTCTGAATCAAAGATTGACAGAGAAATGTTAGAGAATCACACTACTGACACATACCTTGTGATATAGTGAATTACACTATCAGCACGTACTCAATAGTATGTGATAATTAAGGTCTTCCTGATTGTCAAGGCGTCCTTCCTCTAGTCACGTATAGATGTGATGTTAATTAGTATTTAAGATGATACACTAGAGGATAAAGATTATTCATTCAACGCAAGACATTGTTTCATTTCGGGTCTCCGTCCTAACGCCATTACATGGCGACCGTGACAGTCCGCGCCGCGAAAACGCCATTACATGGCGACCGTGACATGGTGTCACAAGTCCGCGCCGCGAAATCGCTAGTTGAAGTCTACAAAATATCAGGAGAATAGTGCTACACGGGCCTACAAGAAGAAAATAAGAAGAAAAAACTGTAAGCCAAAAATTGTCTTAACTATGGGAAACCCACAATCTAAAGACAATATTATTGTCAGACAATCACCAACTCAATCGGCGGCAGCATCAACTCCCTTGGCCGTTGGGACGGAGACCTTCGGAGATCTTTTTACTGACTATCGTCGTAGTACTAGCGGGCTACATAGTACTTAGGCTGCTACGCACAACTGTTAGAAGAGGTGGAATGCAGAGCGGTTCGACGGGCAATTGGACCAGCACAGAACGTGTAAGCCAGCACGAATTAATAGAACTATGCTACCAAGAATCTATGTGTGTGTGAGTGATATATTTTTTTTCTCTCTAAAGTGCGTTCATGGCAAATCTGTCAGAACTCTTGAGTGAGCTTAAGGCTATTAGAGACTCTATTATTAAATTAAGTAAGGACAAACGTTATTCCGCTCAGAGACAGAAAAGTTTTTAAGAGCAAAGGAAATTAAAAATATTTTTGAACAAATATCCTCAGACTTATGTAAAAAAGGGATAGATGTTGTAGAATTACAAATAACAAAAGCAATCTCGTCAAAGTTTTATGTAATTTTGAGGAAATCGAGTCGCTCGTTAACTCGCATCATTCAGAAACGATAACAACTATGGCTATCAAGCGTTTCGCTGACGGCCTAAACAATGCTCGTACAAGCATTATAGTTACGTCTAGATTCGTAAGCGCAGTAAGCACAGGCAATAACTATAGCCTTAAAACAAGAAGACTCGGTAGTGAAACCACAAATAAACAATTATGTTAACTATGTTCCGAACCAGCGATATGAAAAAATAAATAAAAACTATCATCAGCAATATAATAAGTCACGTAACAACAACGCGACGAGTCAGCAAGGTCGGGATCGTGCCTACTATAACTCGAATAGGTTTCAGGGTCAGCGCAACACCAGGTTTACGTCAACTCATAATAAACATAGAAATGTACATTTCTTAGTTGACTCAGCAGAACAGTCTAATGACGAGAACGAAAGTGAACGTCAGAGTATACGTCAGAACGAACATCATAGCGATGAATTTTTTTTTTCGTTCTGAATAGCGCTGAGGTAGATAATTGTTAATACTACGTATAAATACGTATAAAAACTTCGTGAAGTTGAGGAAAAATAAAAGATACGTCTCACAGACGGGTGATATGTTATTTAGTGACTCTACTATTTACATAAATCAGGAATCTCTACTAACGGAGGCGCGCCGAGACGCAACGATAGGAGAACTGAGTGCATTATGTAAAAAATATAATATTGTAGAAGTCGTTGTGATTAAAAATGGGTTTAATAAAAAGTTTATTAAAATTTTGACCCAAACTTTCATGAAACATAAAGAATTACCGCGGTTATGTATTATTAATAACCAAGTTGAACATGTTACAAATAAAGACTTGATACGTGTTATACTAAATGATTATCATTTATTGCCGACAAGTGGTCATGTAGGCATAAATAAAATGACTAAGAATATCCGAAAAAAAAAAATTTTTGGAGTAATATGCAAAAAGCCATAACTGAATATGAGGCTCGCTGTAAAGATTGCCAAAAGCAGAAATTTTGTAATAAAAATAATAAAGAGAAAATGGTAATAACCACTACAGATAGATATTGTGGGACCGTTGGAGGTCGATAATTTGGGTAATAAATACATATTAACAATACAATGCGAATTGACAAAGTTTGTAGAAGCTTACCCAATACTTGATAAGTCAGCTGAAACTGTTGCTAGGGTTTTTACTGAAAATTTTATTTTACGATATGGTACTCCCAGGGTTATTGCGACTGACTGTGGAACGGAATTTATTAATTCCACGTTAGAAACAGTATGTAAATTGCTAAATATTGATAAGTTAAATTCAACACCCTATCATCATGAGAGTATAGGTTCGCTAGAAAACTGGCACAAACATCTCGGATGTTACTTGAGAATACAAACACAGAATCAGTCGGCAAATTGGAGTACCTGGATACCATATTGGTGCTTTGCTTATAATAATTCTGTAAATACTAGTACCAAATACTCCCCTTATGAACTAGTTTTTGGGAAAACATGTAACGTACCTAGTAATTTAGTTAGTAAAGTTGATCCCTTATATGTATACGACAATTATCCATCGGAGTTAAAATTTAGATTGCAAAAAGCTCATAATGATGCCAGGAACAACTTATTAATATCAAAACAAAGTAGAAAAACTAATTATGATTTAGATTGTAAGGAAGTACACTACAAAAAAGGTGATCTACTCTTGTATAAGAATGAAAATTATAATAAATTGAATGACTTGTATTTAGGTCCATTTGAAGTTTTAGAAGAGCTAGGTACTAATTTAAAAATATTAAAGAATAATAAAGAATATATAGTTCATAAGAATAGGACTAAGATATTTAGAAAATAAGAGTTTACTTTTCAGGGAAGGGATGCCTAGCCTTTTCAGGGGAGGTGTGATATAGTGAATTACACTATCAGCACGTACTCAATAGTACGTGATAATTAAGGTCTTCCTGATAGTCAAGGCGTCCTTCCTCTAGTCACGTATAGATGTGATGTTAATTAGTATTTAAGATGATACACTAGAGGATAAAGATTATTCATTCAACGCAAGACATTGTTTCATTTCGGGTCTCCGTCCCAACGCCATTACACCTACCTGATTTGGATATGTCACGCTAAGACCCGATAATCACATAGTACCTCTAAAAATCGCTTCCGAAAATTTTCCAGTTAAAATCGCATGCACGCGTCACTAACATAACGTATATAGTTCGTGCAGGGGCGATACGCGCGCACACGAACTTTTCTGCAAAGTTGTAAAATACGTGAGTTGCCGATCGTACATAAAAGAGGGGAAGAGAAGAGAGGTAAGCCGCAAACTAAATAGATGATGATTGTTTAAAAAGCAAGAAGATATTTGGCTAATTTATTCATTGCCCACACTACCAACGAAGATTAGAAAAGTCGGAAAAAGGGAACAGGCAAGGGCAAACAAGAAAGCACTACTGACACCTTTCATCTCGTTCTGCTCAAGTAAAGTAGTCAAGTTTGCTTAGGTTCCCTCTATTCCAGGTCCAATGATCACGTTGAGCTGCTACAAGGATGTGGAGTTCCACATTACGCGGGTTGACGGCGAGCCGGTCGGCTGCACCATAAAGCGGTGGCAGGGGCTCGCGCATGCCATGTTCTTCGCACCGGTTATGGACAGGTACAAGACTAAGATGACTGGTATAATATAAATAGGGAAACCCTCAAGTCCCCCTAGCATGCACAACGAAACACGATATATATCGCATGATATAGCGTTTTATCGACACTCAACTGTCACAATCCATTGTCTTTTGACAGTAAAACGTGATAAATCGCTATACCTTATCATCCTGAAGATGATAGGTGTATACAGGGAAACACTCTCTGTATGTGGCTCCAAATACCCTCCTATTTCGCTGTCGGCCGCTTGCAGTGTCAGCCAGCGCTACAATGCCACAGTATTATAAACCACCTCGAATTCAGCATTGTGCAATTAAGCTAAAGAAATGTTATGTTGTGATATCGAGACCAAAGCCTAACATGTAATAATAATAATAATAAAAATAGCTATTTTGCTCACGACAAAAACAAAACAGAAAGAGACAAGAATGACAAATGGAAAACATACAAAAGGCGGCCCTATTGCTAAATAGCTATCTCTTCCAGGCAACCTTGGGAGGGAGAAAATAAATAAGTAGAAGTAACACTAAATAATATACTAGAAAAAATTCATATCATAATCTCGGAGGGGAATCGAACCCGCGACCTTTACGCTTACGCGACAGCATAAGAGTGGGATATACTAGAAGAAATTCGACAATACCACTAGTGACTCGGTAGCTCAGTGGTGAAAGCATTGGATTGGACTTTCAAAGGTCGCAACAGCTGATTTTTTTTTTCGCGATTCCGTGGTTGGCCCTAAAGTAAAAGTTGTTCATTCACGTGGTCTGAAATCCCCATTTCATTTTTAGATATACTTAAAAATTAACGGTTTGTATATAATATTTATTAACTGTGCTATCTAAGATCAATCCTCTTCTTCTTCAGATTTGGAGTAGCTTATGATCAAGAGCTTTCAGATCAAGAAAAGGCGCTTTTACTGGCTGCCACTATACTAATGGATTATATGTATTACGATGTTTGACAAATAAATACTATACATACCAGTCAAATTGCATTCGTTCAATAGTTATTAGTCATAGTTAATCAGTCAATTTAGGCTGCAAGTGCCGACTTTAAATCACGAACTAGCAAAGTAGTCTAAACTCTTTTGGAGTTTATACAACAATCTTCAACGCTGGACGCACTATTTTTATTTTAATATCACAAAAATTGTTCAATCAAACCTATATGCTAAAAAAACGTTGATTCATAGAGTAAAGAGTAAAGTGAATTCCTGTCATTTTGTTTTACATTACGTTGTTTTACTAACATTACAATAAGTACTTTTGTGACTAACTAAAATGGACAAATTTGGTCTGAAATAAATGATTTTATTTTATTTTATTTTATTTTCTCCTATTTATTTAATATTTCATTTTTCCATTTATTCATTTACAATCATAAAACACTAATTTGGTATTATAATTTGCATTATTTTTTCTTATTTTATATTTATTTCACACATGCGGTCTCATTTCGTTCATACTCTTTATTTCGTATTAACCTTATTTTTCAGTAATCCTTGTTTAAAACTCCTTGGAATATCTGTGTATTTTATTTTTCACACTTTTTGATTCATGTCCGACAACATTTAAAAAGTTAAAGTATTCAATCTATCCTTTTTTCACATATCAATTTTACAAGTCTCATCCTTCTCACTCTATTTATTTTTCTTTATTATTTCAAAAGGTGGTGTTAGAAATTAAAAAACATTTTTCCTCACGCGCGAGTTTTTACGCGCCAAAAGCACCTTTTTCGTGCTGGAGAGGTGAAAATGTCTATTAGGTACATACTTTCTTCCCCCGTTATTCGTAAATATAAAGTTTCAAGTGTTGTGTAATTCATGCTCGGACTAATTCAATTTTATACTGTTTATGAAACATTTATGACAAGCAATTGTTATTATTTTTGTTTAAGTTTTATATTCTAAATATTTTTTTGCCTTATTTGCTTTTTGTTTTATTTATTTTAAGAATGAACTTTAACTTATATTCTTAAAAACAAAATTAGCTAATCCGAATCGATTCCGAATCCGATTTATCACAATGCACCAAAATTAATAGCACAGATTAGTTTTAAGGGGTGTATTTACAATTTTATAAAATAAATGATAAAGGTAGTTGTCTTGCCTAGCTGACTAAGCCATTTTATTTGTCATTATTATTCACAAAGTCATTAATCTAAAATTGCATAATGTCCATAAAATTCCAGAAATAATAAAAATCAAAACGATAACTGTAATAAAATGCAAAACGAAAAGCTCATTGCTGAGCGAATATCAATTTAATCACTAATGCAATGCCGCTCATAATGCTCTGGACAATTATAAATCGGACATTAGTATTGAAATGAGGGGACACCGTTTGTTATACTTTTAAATGCGTTTTTCGTTTTAACGCAAAAATGTCGAATTTCCCCTAAAAATTAATGTCCTGCATGCGGCCCACCCCTATTTGCATTGTGTTTAACTTTTTTCTTCTCGGCAGATGTCCGCCGAAGTAAATGGCGCGCAATTTTGACAGAACGTATAATTTTTGGCGCGTAACAATGACAGTTCTTAGCAAAGAGTTTGGATACACACAAAAAAGTTAATATCGGCTATATTATTGAACCCTTTTCCAAAGGATTGAATTCAATTACACGATCGCAGTAACGAAAAAAAACTTAATAAAGGGGTGCTTTTTACACATTTCTGGAAATAACATCGGGGTGAATGTAGGTCACTGGGTGTAGGTACTTAGCGAATTAAACTTTTTATAGTTTTTTGGAGAATAAAAAAGCGGCGCGCGCATGTCACGTGTTCGGAAAAGCAAGGGTTTAAAAGTTACAACAATAGCTTTTTAGAAAGTGATTTAGAGTTGCTTTTTTTATTTTTTGTTGACTATGACGGATTTGCTTTTTTTAGGAAATTCTGTTTTTTAGAAATTTAGTTTTTTTTTAATATTTCGTGAAATAAGGTCGTAAGGGATGGTAGTGTCAAGACTGCTATACCGTAAGTGATTGATTGAGCATTGTTAGCGGACGGGCTCAAAATGTATAAAGTGAATAAATAATAACTGTGATTGACTTTTAATATTATAAAGAATTAAACATTTGTACGCATATGCTACAAATGAAAATTCGTAGAAATTACCTTTTTCCGTCCGTCTAAAAATACCAAATTATTGAGAGTTTGGTAGTTTACATAATAATTCATTTTTTACAGATTGTTGATGTGGATTTCAATGAAAAAGCGTGATTGTCTTCATAAATTGTTCTTTTGATTTGCATTCTTTTCTTATGAGACCGCAATTCAAAGTTAATGTGTTACCTGCATAATATTCTTTATTATGTAGGTAACACACAATTCTCATACTTCTTGAACTGTTAGGCTGGCCCCAGACCTACCGGTTTCATTTCTTTGCTTTGCTATTCTAGTAGAACAGGAGGCCGTACCGGCTAACGCATCGAACTTCGGAAAGTTTTCCGGGCTTCAAATTAAAACAGATAAATCGAAGTAAGAAGTTTCGTATTGTAGTTATTCAGAAGATATCGATGTTCGTGTGACATCATCAATTAGGGTTCGCCATTTTGGTCCGATTGGGGCTCGATTTATTTGTTTTAATTTGAAGCCCGGCAGACTTCCCAAAGTTCGATGCGTTAGCTGGTAGCCACTGTTCAACTAAAACAGCAAAGCAAAGAAATGAAACCTAGTAGGTCTGAGGTCAGCCTCAAAGCCCTATACATTTTTGAACTTTCGCGTTGCATTGTACTTAAAATAACAGAAATTAAACGCGTACGTAACTAATGATAGGTATTTTCACACCTACCTATTTTCCCGACGTTTCGACCGAATTGCATCGGCCGTGGTCACGGGACGTAGTGATTAACATTCTTTGGTCACTAAAACGTAGTGATTACATTTTCTTTGGTCACGGGCTAACTGGATGGCCCTTGTCTATAAATCCTTTACGATTAAGAATATTTAATAAACTTATTTAATTACGCGGGAAAAATGTAATGAAAACTCAATAATGTTAAGTAATTGAACCCAGTTCAAAAGTTACCACGCATATCCTCGAGGGTTAACTCACCGCGAAATGTTTACACTATACGTTAACCCTCGCTCACTGTTTGCCATTATTTTTTCATCGTCTAACCCATTTTTCAACAATTTCACATTTTTCCCTCCAAAATTCGTTTGACAGATGCGCACAATGTTACCCTCGCGCGTTGATTTTTAATGGCTGTCGCTTTTTAATAAAAACTTTTTTGTGATAAAACTCGTGTTTTTTTATTAATCTAAAGCCGACAGTTGACGCGGATATAATCTGTAATTAGGAGTATTTTTGTCGATTTCCCGCGTTTGCAAGTAATTTTATTGTTTGATTTGTTTATTGATAATTTTCTGGAGTTATAGATTTGGTACGGTTCATCATTTACAAGTACTTACATAGAGGAAATGTAGTAGAATCCGTTTCCCTGTTGCTCAATGTTCTAATATTATTTGAAAAATATAATTAGGAATTCAAAAAAACAATAAATCCAAACTAAATAATTCTAAAATAACACCTGAATTAATAATATACGCGAAGTAATCCTTAAAAAATGTTATATTTCTAAAAATCACAATTGTTCAAGCAAACGCGAAGCGCAGGCGAAGCGTCTCTGCTTCTGCTTGGGCAAAAATGTCTCGTGAAATTTTGTGAGCAGGTTCTATAATATAGATTTTTTGTCGATTAAGTTTTTCGAAATTTTTCAAAATGGCGGAGATATGGGGAAAATCTTATTGCAGCCATTTCTAAAAATGTCTCAAACGCGAGGTCTACGAGCTGCTAGTATTCAACCAAATACTTAATAAAATATAACGTCTGTGTGTTCCAGACAAAACGCCACTTTAGACATATTCGAAAACGTTTCTGTCATATGTTTTGTTGCGCTAGGAACTACTTGAGAACTGCTACAGTGCTGACTATGTCTGGTTGAGCCTAAGGTTGTCTGTATTGCTCCTATTTGTACCGAGCGGCTCTTTTTTCTGTCTACTTTAAGTATTTTGTAGTTTCATTTATTTATTTATTAGGGACAGTACACAGCTCGATATCATTTATAATTACAATTAATATTTGACAATTGTGTAGGCCAATTACGACTATCAAACGTTTTACAATTCTGCGCTCTAATTAGCGTGACAAGTTAGAGATTATTTTTCTCCTTATTTTTATATTAGTACCAAAATGGTACTAGAATTTAAAACCTTAAAAACAAAAAAAAAAACTCAAGGGGAAGCTCCCCTTTCAAAAAGAAGAGAAGAAAAAAAAAATACTTCCACAAAAAGTTTGAATTGTAACAGAAGCATGTTTGTGACTAGTAACTTCATAAAAAAATAAACATTAAGTACGTGGGCTCTTCGGGCTTCTAAAAATTGAGAAATCCCTAAAAAATGAGTGAAGGAATAAAAATCGTGACGTTGTTCGCAGTTATAAAACTCATTCACATTGTAAAACAAAGAAAATTTGAAAAAAAGTGTTGGGTTTTGTCTGAAAGCACAATGCCAAAGTTTATCGTATTTTTGTACAAACACTTTTGTTTAAAACTTTTTCATTATTTTCTTAGTGAGTAATTGTGGTTTCATTTGTTAATTGTTCGTAGCAAAAGTGTTTCAACTTAACTACCTATTAGATTACCTTAACAATTTCTTTTTCTTTTTTTTATTTACAACGGGTCAGTGCTTGGCTTTCATCTCACCGGCCTATTTCCGTTTATCCACCACTTATATCGGGAAAAAATATATACATTCTATACTAATGGTGCAAATTCTGTGACATTCAAATTTTTTGAATCTGAATAAGATATATTCAACTCTGCAGCACGAAAAGGGCGCTTTTGGCGCGTAAAAACTCGCAGCAAAATCGAGCGTGAGGAAAAATTATTTTTTAATTTCAAACACCACCTTTTGAAAATTAAAAAAAAAGAAATAAAACTGAAATGGATGAGACTTACAAAATTGATATGTGAGAAAGGGATAGGTAGTATTTTAGCATTTTTCAATGTTGTCGGACAGGGATTAATAATAAAAAGTATAAAAAATAAAATGCGTGAGCGTAGCGAGTGATTCTAATATAGACTACTTCGCTAGTTCGTGATTTAACCCTTCAACGCCCAGAAAATGAGACACAATAGGTATTACATTGTTATCCGGCCGCCTGCGTCCGCTCGGGCGTTGATGAATTAAAGTCAGAACTCGCAGCACAAATTGACTTTGCTCTCTAGTAATAAAACACTTTTTACGGATTACAGCGCGTATATTATTAATTCAGGTGTTGTTTTGGAATTATTTAGTTTGTATTTATTGGTATTTTAGAATTCCCGACGTTTCGACACAGCGCGTATAATTAATAATATACGCGCTGTAATCCGTAAAAAGTGTTTTATTTCTAATGAACTGTACGCGCGAAAGTCTTAGAAGTGTATTTGCTCTCTAGTATTACAAATAAATATTTTCAGTACTTGTGCAAAAAAAAACAACGCCTCATTTGTATATTTAATTTATTGAATACGGTAGAAATGCTTCGTAGTAAATAATGGAAAACAAATGTAACAAACAGACGGATCTAGGAACATATACCGACCGTGGAATGAAATATAGTACTTGATAAATGATATTATAAGAAAAATCACTTAAAAAACTATGTTAGTGAAAACGGAGAGAGTGACTTCAGTTTTTAACAACCTTTTGTAATACTTATAATATATTGTAGTACTGAAATCACTCTTTACATTTTCCTGTCAAAATGTTAAAGCTACTTGATAGTGTTCAAATAATTATTATGTACCTTTGAAGCTCTCACGGCTTTTAGAGCAAGCGTAGCATTAAGAGATTACACTCGTATTCTAGAATACTAAAACGACTCTTGCCTTGCCTATGTGACCGCACTGCGTTGAAATAGAGCTCTGCGCTTGTTTTACTTATTACGTGAGATTTGGTAGTTGGCTCAGTGTGCATCCGCGGGCACTATGAGACCTCGGAGTAATGTTTGTGAATACGGGCGTAAAATTCGATATAGTGACTTCAAAAATAGCAATCCGATATCTACAAGCTTTTGTTTAAACTGACTTGCCATTTACGAAACATTTCCCGCCTCGTCAATTTTACTTGAGAAAAAAGAATTCAATTTCAATAACTATGCGCGCATAGGTTTCTACTCAAACATTACTTAAAAACCATGCCCCATAGATTTTTTTTTTTCAAATATCAAGTACCACATCCTACCCACGGTATTGATTTGGCTCTCTCCTAAAGCCTGAATATAATTCTTTTTATATATATATATAGTTACATTTTACCCAATGTGGATTTCAAAAGCTATATTGTATTGGTAACCAACCAATAATTAATATAACAATTTATTGTTTTGTACTATTTTTTCTTACATCAAAGTCTCTCTGTAATGCATTTGTATAATTTCATATATTTATTTATTAAGAATTACGTATTTGTTGTACTCCTAGGCTAAAAGCGGTCCACATTGGTTAAATATACAAAATAATTTGACTAGAAGTAACACAGTTTCACTTATTTGGAAAATCATTACTTAAATTTGTATACAGTCGCACATAAAAATGATGTTTTTGTATGGGACTAGAATGCAATTAAAATAAATAAATACCCCTCCGTTCACTTGAACCCACTTGTGAATCGATGGATACAAATTTTTCCTCTTTGATCGACGTTTGTATATTCATGGATAATTCGTATTCCTTATCACTCCACTGGTGGATTCATTACTTAAGAATAAACTAAAAGTAAATCTGGAATGCTAAATAATAATAAAACTAGTTTCTCTAAAATAAAATGTTTACAAATTATACCGAAACCTTCTTATATTACAAATTCGGATGATTTGCAAACTTCTGAAAAATAAAAAAATAATTGTTTTACAGTACTAGGGACTTTTTCAATCAGGAACTTTACTATGCTTAAAAATAACTAACTTTAGAGATGTGAGATCTTGAAAAAACTTTGGTAACATTGACTTAGGCATTAATTAGAATAAAACATATTTTATGCATAATATAGTGACATTGAAATAGATATACAGTAGTCAAAGCAAAGCAATACATAACATTTATGATAATATTTAATATACAGTCTTTGGCTTTGGAACTGTTAAGTTAGGCGTTGTCCACAATAAGCAATCGTTCGCACGAACATAGATACAATTGGACTGTCTTACATCTAAATGACTTTAGTCACTAGTGTACCTAGAGACCAATAGTTTTTTTTAAACTTAAAATGCGTATTCGCATCAAATATGTTTGTGCGAACAAGCACCAATTTAAACAGCACCTTACAGGAACTGTAAGCAGAGTGATTACAAACTTTCAATTATCTATAAAAATAACTAAACTATTAAAAATATAAGGTGCGACTGTATTCACCTGCTTGTATGCATTGTACCAGAGAGGAAAGATCTTTTTTTATCTTCAGACATTTCTGTAAATCTCAATATATACCTTAATATTAATTTGTACTGCAATTTCCGCCAACTCCGTTACCTTTCCACTTGGCTATAATTTGTACTATTGGTTTGCTAAGTCCGCCCTGGTACAATTACACTGGGAAATAATTCTGAACACAATTTCAATACATTTTCACTACATTCAATGACACCACAACATCGTCGCCGCTCAGATTCTTAAATTGTAAAAATCTAGGCATTTCCCCTCTTGCTGTGGTGCGAATGCCACCCTTGACAGGAATGTGAGCACCGACGTAGGCATCTTTACCACGCATACAATTTTTATTAATTTTGTTATTATTTAAAACATTATTAATATAATTTGTTGTATCGCGCGCGACCGTCTCGGCTCCCCAGCGGATTGGCGTTTGGCTGAAATCGTCGGAAGACTAAAGGAAGATGGCTCTGAATAATTCGACATCACTATTGTCATCATCGACAACTCGAACTACAGCAACTGTTTCATCACTTTAATAATTTTCATTTTCAACTTTGGAAGTACTAGTATCAATAGGAACTTTCATTTGTTTGTAATCTGTATAAACTTCCGGAACAACATCGACATCTTCGTCTGAATCATACTGTATAACGTCATTAGTCTAAGCAGAAAGTATTCTTACAACAGAAGAGTTTACAGTATCGAAAGCTTTACCCTGATCCACAATCACAATATCATTATTAAAATCAGGTTCAAGCCCTTTTTATGTTCCTTGGGGAGCCGTTCCGGTGGCGACCTCTAGTTTTAATTAAAATTACAACTTACGTACATACATAGGAACTTTCTTTCGAAGCTGCATGGTTTGTACAAGCTAACCTCCACACTGATCTACCGAATAATGAATTATAAACAAACATTGTCACTTTACCCATAAAATTAGTCTTGATTATCAAGATAATAATATTCCACGACTAGAGTTGTCTCACTCATCTCTACTGTGCCAACTGTAAATATTTCAGTCTTTCTTCAATGGTGTTCTTAATTAAGTATTAAGTTATCATCGACTGGAGGTGAAAAACCCTGTTGAAGCATATTATTTATGTTTAAGTTAAAAAATAACGTTGATATTATAAAGCAATCCTCTAAACCAATATTTTCTTAGATGCCTTTAAAAACTGTTTTTGTGAGATCCAGCACAATAAAATGGATCATCACAAAAAGTTGTAGTTATATTTATTTTATAGCTGGATTTGATTTGATTTTTAATATTATTCAATTACTATCGCGTTTTTATTGGATGTTACTTTTCCCCTTCTAAAATTGCCCAGCAACATAGTAAACTCAACCACCATATATTCAGGCATAAGCATTAAATCTGCTACTGTCCCAACAATATCATCTATAGGTACTAATAATGAAAGCTATACTATAGAAGAAGTAACAAGTTATGGTAAATGGCACTTAAGACTAAAAACTGAACTCGTAAGACTGTTAAGGTATGCCCACATTAGAGATGACTAAGACTTTAACGGCAGTAACACATTATGTTATCGATTACAATACAAATAAGTGTGTAATGCAGGCCGGCCGGCGAGGGCGGGAGCTGCGCTCGCGCCCCAAAACAATGACCCGTATTGTGTAAACAACTAAACTAAACCGCCTGGCCGGCCTCCCGGCCACGTATCTAATCAAATTTAATACTAAAATTACCTTTAATGTTGATCACTGCCCAATAGTACGTATTTTTGTGCTTTGTGTCACTCGTAGTCAACAATAAATAGTATCCGAGTGACGCGCCGGGCTCCGTCCGGCGCTCTAACGCAGTAACTATATTTGTACTTTATCGTAACTCCAAAATATAATTTAATACAATAACAGCTAATAAAACCTAAGGTGAGGTAGATGGGTCGCCGTACAGCGGCGCCGCCTGCGCCGCGCCAGTGATCAACGTCGCGCGGCGAGCGCTCGCACACGTTATACCATAAATAATTATTACTACTAGGGTGTATTTCTTCTCCCGATCGAAATCGACGTTTCAAAAACTCGTCTCGGACCCGACGGAACATCGAGGAGATAATAATAAATAATCGAATTCATAAGCGGCAACGTTTCATATATCACCCGTTAAATATAATTCTCAATATATGAAGTTAGACTCTGACAAAAAAAAGCCGGGGCCCGCCGCCGGTGTCGCGCGGGCAGGGGCGGACAGCTCCGATTATAATTACGTCTCTTATTTTTCAGCAATCGCTTGAAGGCACACAGCGTTAAATGTAGTCAGTATAGTTCAGCGATGTCGGCGCGCGGCGGTGTGGTCGCGGGCCGGCGCCGGGTCGCCGGGCGGCTAGGCCGGCGTGAGCGTGAGCGTGACGGTGGCGCGACGCGTGGCGCGGCGCCGCACCGGCAGGAACACGAGCGCCGGCACCAGGCTCAGCGCGCCGCCCGCCTCCTCCACCACGAACGGCTGCATGGTGAGGGGCGCGTGCGGCGCGCGCGGCACGGCCAGCAGCGCGCCGGCTCCACCGTGCGCCGCGCGGAGGTGCGCCTCCAGCGCGCCAAAACCCTCCGCGCGGAAGTCACACCGTGAGCACGTGTACTGCGCTTCCTCCTCGCCGCCCTCGCCGCTGTCGGCCGCTCCTTCCGGTTCGCTCTCCGGCACGCTCGGCGGCGGCTCGCTCGCCTCCTGCTCGCTCGCTTGCTGCTGTTGCTGCGCGTGCGCACGCTCATGCGCGAATAAAAATGCGAGCACGTCCGTCGTGAACGGACAGTACGAGCAGGCGTAAGGTTTGTCTCGGGCGAGCAGGTCTAAGGGTCTAGGTGGTGGTGGTGGAGGGCGTGCAGGAGGCGCATGTTCCGCCAGTAGATGCGCACGGAGAGCCCGTGGACCCCTGAATCGTCGAGCACACAGCGGACAGGGTTCCGCGGGGGCGGCGGCAGGTGCGGGCGGGGCTGGGATGCCATGTGTGTTGTGTTTGTGCACGCGCAGAAAATATTTGCTACATAACTCCTTGTGGCATATATCGCACGTGACGCCGCCGAGCTGCGTGCCACTCTCGAGTGAGATGCCGTGCATTCTTTGCATGTGTGTCCGCATGAAATATTTATTGCACAGCTCCTTGTTGCAAATCTCGCAGAAACTCGACCCGGAGGATGATGCTCGCCGTTCGTCCGGTGGCGGGGGTGATGAAGAAGGAGGGCGGGGGCCCACCTCCGGCTCGTCCGCTAGTCTCTCCGCCGCCAGCTCGTTCAGCTGTGATATCATCGTCTGTAGTTTCCGCAGCTCCTCGCTGGCCGACCCCGGGGACGCCGCGCTGCGCTCTTCCACGATGAGGTTCAGCGGACTCGTCTGTCCGTCCCGCAGCGCCGCTTCCAGTTCATCTTCGCACTCTCGCTTCACTTCAGCCATCTCCTCGGCGTCGTACGGTAGTGGAAGCGAGTGCGACCGTGGTGGGGTGTCAGCGGCGCAGATGGGTGGTGCAGGCGGCGTCGTCAGCGGCGTTGGCAGCGGGGTTCCTAAAGGCGTGCCCAGTGGTGTTCCTAGTCCCATCGGTGGGGTGGCAGACGGCGGTGACCTATCCGCTATGGGCGACCGGTGTGCTGGTACTCCATGCCTTCGCTCCCTATGCGTCCGAAGAAAATACTTGTTGCAGTACTCCTTGCAACATATCTCACAGAACGCTTCAGGATTAACGACACCGAGCCGACGCAAAATTTCAGGTTGAAAGCCAGCTTCCCTGGCGCGGCGTGCAGAATCTGGTGACAACCTCCTAGGGGTTCCTCCCGACTCCTCGTCGGAAGAGCGCCGCGGAGGCGAGGGCTGCGCGGGGGGAGGAGCAGCCGGTTGCGGCTCGGTCCCATCGTAGATGCCGTGCTTGTTCGCGCGATGGGTTTTCAGGAAGTACTTGTTGCAGAACTCCTTGCAACAGAGGTCACAGTAGGCTTCGGGGTTGAAGATGCGGGGTGGTTCGTGGCGGGGGAGGAGGCGAAAGGCGGCTAGGGGATCGAAGGTGGGGAGGGCCAGTTCCCCGAAGGCGAGCGCGCTCTTGTAGATGTCGGCCATTTTGGCGTGCAGGTCGAGTGGTGGCGGTGCGAGCGGCTGCGGTGCGCGCGTCGGCGCCGCCTGCTTGCGCCGCTTGCGGCCGGGGCTGCCGCCGCCGCTCTCCAGGTCCACCTCGCGCTTCACCGCCGGCGCGACTGACATCGCGTCACCGCCGCATCTGGAAATTAAGAAATAGAACTGTTTAGTATCTGCTAGTTTACGGCCACGGAGCGACTGGCGGCGCCGCAAGGGAATTCTTCATTGCGATACCCGGCTGTCGAAACACTCAGGGATTAATTGGCATCACACGCCATTTGGCAGACCGCGCTGCCAGTCGCTCTATTTCGTGTCCAGGCCAAGACTTTTTAATGGGTCTTTTATACATTTTGTAAACTTCTATCAAACATATATTTTGACTTGTCTTAATAACAATAATAAATTGCTAAGATTTTTGTGTAACTTATGGTTTTTGTCTGTTTATGTTAATGGAAAGATACTGATGAAAGATACTGTCACATAATTAAAGACGCCAGTCGATTTTCATACAAACGAGGTAGCTTTGAAGCCTTATTCTCCGCCAAGGATTGACCAAGATGTGATCTGATAATGGCCTTCCAAGAAGTGAATGTAGGCGATCTAGATCGCTATACACACCCAACTGACCTGATCAACGTTCTAAGAGATGTAAGGATATGTTTAGGAAACCGCGAAAATAGCATAAAAACGTATGGACATCCTGAAACTGAGAACCCTTATATCTCTTTGAATGCTGATCAGATCATGTGGGTGTGTTAGTATCTGGTTCCATTCACTCCCTGGATAGCCATCATCAGATCACAGCTTGCTCAATCCCTGACGGAGAACTAAGGCTTCAAAGTTACCTCGTTTGTATGAAAATCGATTGGCGTCCTTAATTATGTTACACTATGGAAAATATAGATGATTCAAAAGTGCTTAATCAAGTTTATTGGAATAAAGAAATTTTGACTATTGACTATTTGTGGCCACCACTATAAATTCAAACAATAATGGCTACCCTGTGATAATGGGGTGCGTAATAAAGTACATTTTCCTACACTTACGTGTCCGAGGATCGAACCCGGTGTGTATTTTGGAATTGAATGAATAAAGTTTATATACTTAAGTTTAAATAATGTCTAGTGAATTGATAGTACTACGCTTAGAATATCAACCTAGAACGATAGTTCCCTACAAAGCGCGCTGTCAAAAGTGAGGCAAAAAATACTGAGTACAAAATGGCTCAGTTTTCAGATTTTATATCCTTCATACGTTACCTAATCGTACCTATAAGAACGAAATAGTTTCAATTTCCCTACCTTTAGGGGATTAGTTACTTTTTTATTGGATTTTAATTACGATTACGTAACAAGGATATAAATCTGAAAACTAAGCCATTTTGGCTCAGTATTTTTGTCTCACTTTACATAGACGGACTCGGTTTCTATCAGCTATTATTCTAAGGTACGTACGAGTAATATGATCGGCCTCGGAATTATGCGTGTTTGCTTAAGACGCCGGCGAACAGTGAGTTTCCCATACAAACGTAATACCAAAATGTTTTGCAATTTGAGCATAATTAACTAATCTTGTGATGTTATTCGGATTAAAACAGTATGTCTAGGTTTCTATTAAATAAAAATTCCAAAATACTAACCCAATTCAAAATAATGCCAATTAATTTTTTTCACACAAAACTGTAAATCGCATTAGTCGCTCACTGTTCGCCGGGCTCTTAAATAATTACATTTCATGTCTATAAAAAAATTATCGAGATCGAGATGGTAAAGCTTTGCATAATATTTTCTGCTATCTTACAAGATTCTAGTAAGATATTTTTCTTACAGCCCACTTAACACCTAAAGGCCAGACTAGTACTTCCCATACAAGTGTTGACCTGTCAAATAGCTTTTTTAATTTATGTATAATAATAATAAAATTATATTTGAAAAGTTGCAATGACCGTAAAACACTAATATTTATTGAATTTTTATTTGGCAATCAGAAAAAATATGTCATGATAAAATCAACATGTTCTTGTTTGTATTAATTACAATTGTTGCTAATATTTGTTATTATTTATTTTTTTATTTAATAGCAATTTATAAATAACAATAAAATGTAATTTTATGAGCTATATAGCTTCAGTATACACGATAATTGGATAAAATCACCATTTTGACAGATCAGAAATGGACATCCTTCTTTCAAAATAAAAATAATAAATAAATGAATCGGTTCATAAACAAAACAAAAAAAGCCGTATACTTATATCTCCTCACCTATTGTCATGTATATTATTAAGCTGTGGCTCCATCATCGTCATTTGCTAGTCCTTACAATCATTATAACATCACTAATTCACTAACATCAGAATCGCACCTCAAAACTTTACAATCAATATTCTTATCTATTCCACATCAACTTCCATTACGAAAAAAAAAGTTGATTTGAAAAAAGAACACCTTTAACTTTCTTTTTTAAATTAAAAAGTTTATAAATACAAAAAGGTGCGTAACGTTTTTACGTTATCAAACTTTTGATGTGAGGGCACGTGTTATCGCGTGCGCGCGCGTTCCAAACTGGTGTGTTTTTAGATAAAAATGTGTTAGAAACTTTTTTTTTGGGTGAAATGGCAAAAATCGGCCCCACCCGGCCGCCCGCTGTAGGCCTACAGTATGGGGGCCGGTGCATATTGTCGCTTAGAGCGGGCTTACATGGCACCCAAGAAATGCTTTCACTAGACGAAGTTCCATACGTAAGTATTTTTGTAGCAAAAAACAAAGTGCTTGTAAGATTTTTTAATTACATTTCAGATCCAAAAAATCTTGGTGTAATTGCTTAGCAACGCTTTTGTAGAATACTTAATATGAAATCTCGAAGCTTTTAATAGGGTTAAATTCATGATTAATAAATTCAACGCGATTTCTTTCGACATCTTTGCAGTTTTTTTTACAAACTGAATTAAAGAAAATGTTAGTTTATCCAAAAATTATTAATAACTATAAGCTTTTATAAAAGTACAGCAATTACTTTTATCGAGTTGATACAATCGCTGAATACTTAACATAAATAAAATAATAAATTTTAATTACAATGTCTCGCCATGTAAACCCTCGCTCTTGTCGAACAATAGAGCACGCTTTCCGAAAATTTGGAAACACTATCGCGAGGGCAACTCTGTGTAAATATTTTAGTCTCCCTCTCACACGCCTGAATTACCCTATATATCTGTCCTTTTCACCCATCCCCTGAGCTGAGAAACAAAACAATAAATTATAAGAACGTCATAAATTTCTTTTTAATTTTCAAATGAAGTGCTTGCTGAACTTTTTAATTTAATTAAAAAGATTGCGTAACTTTTTTGCACGTTAGCGATGGAAAATTAGGAACGAAGTAATCATTTACTTTTTAATGTGATGAATTAATTAAGGAAATACTAAGGCTCGGTTGCATCATCTTAATTTAGGTCCACTTGCAGCAACATTTACTAAATCTCGATTTTGTTAATCCTAGACTTTACTCATACGAATATGTAAAATTTTTAAATCGACATTTAAAATTTTGACAGTTTCATAAGGGCTACATCTAGGTGTAACACAATCGAGATTCAGTAAACGTTAATGCAAGTGGACCTAACTATAACAGTGCATGACACAAACTTATTTGAGCCGGTGGCCAAAACTGGAACCAAGTGTTATACATATACACTCGGCGTCAAAAAAATCGCACCTCCTATTAAATTAGTTTAGATATGCCTGCCTACCTGCTACTGCTAGCACACGTATTATTTATTTAATATTTATATCTATTGAAAGTACATTTATTGGTCTTTTAAACAATCATTTATTGTTTAAAAAACATAACAGTTACCACAATTAAACGCTGCACATGTAATTACTTGCGCATTCATTATAAGAGTATAAATAGGGGTCAATCCAGGAAAATCGGGTAAATTCACTATTGAAACGTTAGAGAGAACGCACGTGAACTGCTCTATTAAGAAAAGAAACACCCAAGATGGATACTATTGGCCATGAAGCTTGTCAAATGAAATTGTTTTATTGCAAAAATGTGACAGTGCAATGTTGCTGGAAAACTAAATCTCAGTCATTAATTCCGTATGACGAGTGTTCCAACGGTTTGAGAGACTGTTGGTTATATACAAATGGATAGAAGTATATGACAACATTTACTATTAATTAGATATGATTAAAATGGTTTCAAAGAAGTTTTTTTCAAAGGTGCGATTTTTTTGACGTCGAGTGTAGTTACCAAGGTTACGCCATAGACGACAGCGACGCTGTCACCGAGTCAGATAATCAGTTTGTGTTTGTTAAAGTTAAGGTTAAATCAAGATGATGCAGCACAGCCTTAAAAATAATATTTTTATTTCTGTATCATCTAATATTTCGTGTAAAACAGCTAAGAACAATTAAAACTTTCTTTATTAAACTAAAGAGAAATTTTGTTTACAGAGAAAAATTTAATATAATAACGATTGTCTTTTTTGCGTTAGTCATCGTAAACGGGCTAATTTTGTGGCTTTTTCTAGCTGGTTGTAAGTATAGTTACCGACTACAACTCAGTGTGACACTTACAATGTACCAATTGCAAAACATTGGCGAGTATATTCCAGAAAATGCAGTCACTCGGCAATGTATTGCGAAATAATATTGCAGCAAGAATTTTGGTAAAAATATTTCAGCTTTAGTTTTCAGCAAGATACCACCAAGGTGCAACTTTTGAAGCCTGCTTACAAAGCCTTTTATATCTGTCGTGGGCTTGAACTGGGCCGATCGAGGTCTGCCTGGGCAGATCACGATACGCCGGCATTTCTTGATTTGACTTTTCAAAACCCGCCATATCGTTCAAAACATAACGTTTGACGATTTGCCCGGCCATTAATACTGAGCTGTCGTTTTAAAAACCGGACGAAGTAAATTAATGATAATGCAATATGTTTTTTTCTTTAAAACTATGGAGACTTCGCTAAAAATACCAGCCAGGAAAGTCCAGAGTTTTTTGAAAGCATAAACAAGTTAGATGCCAGCGGGCCGTGTTTTTTCATCATAATTTCATCGAAAAGTAAAAAGTTTTTATTAAAAAGTAGGAATAACAAATTTAATTAGTTGCGAACAGTAGACATCATTTTGGTTTAATAAAGTATTATTGTAATTTAAGATTGGAGACTTGATTTATTGTTTGTGGTCATTTTTAGGGTTCCGTACTTTTACAAAATGGTATAAAGGGACCCTTATGGTGCGACTCAGTCTGTCTCTCTGTCTGTCACATCTGGATATCTCGAGAACTACTAAGGAATACTTTTAGATGATTTTGCGCACTATTTTGCAAAATTCGAAGTGAGGCTACTAGGGCATATATATGGGGTATCATATGAAAGAACGCTGTTTGCACATTCTCAAACGTTTTTTAGACCGCATAGATTTCAACTTCTGATGAAAAACGTAAAAAAAAATTGCATAGAGAAAAATCTGAAATTATTTTATGTGGTAGAAGTTTATGTAAAGAGTACAGGAAAAATAAAACGATATCTCTAAATAGTAAACTTTTTCAGAATGATGTTACGGAACCCTCGGTGCGCGAGTCCGACTCGTTCGTGACCGTTCTCTTTTTAAATGAGTTTACTTTTAAAGATCGTTTTTTCTTTAAAACATTTTGTAATAGGCCTTGTTTGGAATTTAGTAGTGTATAAAGTGGAAAATAGAATTATGGCAAGATTTATAAAGACAGACTTTCCATTAATTCAATATGTCAGGATGTTTAATAGAACTAAACGACATTAAAGATTAGGCGATGCTCTACTGCTTTTCCCGTTTTCGGGTGTAGCCCAGTTCATTTTCCAAAAATTAGCCCTTGAAATTAAACCTTACTGTCATAATCATAATTATTTTTTTGCATAAAACACGATGAAAATGGACAATACGACAAAAAAATAACATGCCTTTTTATTTACTTTTCGAAGAGAGAATGAAAAAAGAGATGACCAATATATTTTAGTTTTTGGCAAATATTTTTTTTTTTTTACAAAAATAAAAAGTTTTCAAAGATTAAAATTTTGCCTGAAGTGACGTAGCTCTGAGGCTCTATGTAGTGATGTTATTGCCACACAGTACCTAAGATTGAAAAAGAATTGGTCAGTGCATTGGGCCGGAATCCCAAGGGTGCAGGTTTTAGTCCCATCTGAGGTGCTACGGGTGAGTCAATTTTTTCTAGTATTTTTTATAATATTAATAAATAATAAATAAATATTTGTCAACATCACATACATTGCTCCGATTCCAAAGTAAGTAGCTAAAGCACTTGTGTTATGGAAATCAGAGAACGGTGGTATCACAAACACCCAGACCAGAGCCAATATAGAAAAGTTCGTTTTTCTAAATTGACCCAACCGGGGATCGAACCCAGGACCTCAGAGATAGCGACACCTTGAAACCGGTGTAAAGCCATTCGACCACGGAGGTCGTCATAAATAAAATATCTTAAAGACAAATTATTACTTAATCCTTACTTTTAATATTTAACCGTGCATAAACTCATTACATACTTTACCGTTGTACATTTAATTCCTCAAGCTCAATACAGTCAATAACTAAATTCCGTAAAAACAAAGTGATCAACGCGGTGTTTATCCATTCAGAAATTTTTCAAGTCCTGCTATATTTTTATGAGGTCGTTAAGTTTGAAATATCGGTCGCGGGGAGTGGCACACCCTCCCCCACTCCCCCTCTAGGAGGTTGGGGGTTGGCAAATAAAATAAAAATAAAGGCCGATTACTGCCGACATTTTATAATGGAGCCAGAAATGACATGCGGGCGCCGGCGCGGCGGCGTGGAGTGGAGTCGAAATGTCACAGCGATTTTTGAAGATTTTTTTTGTGGGTGTGTATAGGTACACTTGAGTAGATGTATATACACGTTATATGGATGTGTATGCGTTATTGGAATGATGTGAAGTGGTTTTATTGTGCAATAAAGGGGCGAGTATTAATTTTTTGGTCGCGTAAGTTTATAAAGTTATCACCTTTATAGCCGTGTTGTTAAACAGAATAATACATTAGTCACAGGTTGTATGTTTTTGTTTGACACTTGTATAAGTAGCCAAATATATGAAGAGGCATTTCCTTTTTGAGATAAGAACAGCTAACAGCTTTTATAAAAGCCTTATTATGTAAACGCATCTGAAATTAAGCTATTACAAACAGCTATTTTATCAGAAGTTATTAATTTCCTTTTAATTATTAATTAGATTTAAATCCCTTTTCGGTTTTCAGATCTATTTATCTCTCTCTTTTGATCTCATCTGGTTAGATGTGATATCTTTTAAACATTTTCAAAACCTTTGAAAAGAACAGGAAGGAAAAGCACGAGTAGACTGTATGATAATGTAATGTAATGAATTCAATGACATAGTTACATTTTTTGTGATTAAGAAGCTTTTTGATACATCGAAGCATACGACCATAACCATATAACATCAACTAAGAAAAATAAAAAAGTGTCATAATGTTAAATATAAAAGTACAAAGCGATTAAATCGACAATAGACAGTGATCAGCTGCAACTTCACTCGAGAATGTATAGCAAAGTGAAGATTTTACAGATTAAAATACATTGTTTTGCACGAAGCTGGTCACTTCTCTTGTACATTTTTAAATGAATCACATTATAACGAACTTCACAGCAAAGAGGTGTGCAAGTTGCAACACCTCAGCAATAAAGAGAAAAAATATAAAATAAAATAAATAAATAAATGCAAGGGTATCTCCACGGCAGTGTTGTTCGGCGGGCATGTCAACTCGTATTTATATTCAATCAGTCGGGAGCCGAACCCACGCCCGCCAGGTGCCGTTTGATGGATTTACAAATTTATAATTGACACTTTTCAAAAATATATGCAATTTATATCGGTTTTGTTGTCCACGACAACTTTGGGGTTAGTTCAAATAATAGTATGATGAGTGTTTTGCTGATAAGTTTGTATATTTTAGCTTTTTCTGGTAACTTAGTCTAATCGTAGAATTTCGGGAATGATCGTAGCTTAGACCATATCCAAAGTCCAAACTTCATCAAAATTGGTTTGGCTGTTTAGACGTCAAAATGGTAACAAACAAACAAACAAACACTAACTGCTTCCAGATATAATAATATACTTACATATTCTAAATCTCCGTCTAAATATATGATACCTACTTGGTTTACTATTTTATATATGTATTTCTTAGTATGTCTGTTAACACAGCAACAGCCTTGACAAAAATTGCGTCGGAAATTCACGAGCGAAGCCATATCCGGCGCCTAGTGTTACGTAATGATGCGCACTAGTGATGGGACACATTGCAAGAAAAAAGTTCATCATAGTTTATTCTGTAAAAATATCGCAAAAATTAAAAGAAAAAAATTGTAACTCAAACTCAGACAAAACAACGAACTGACAAAATTACTAGTTTTTTTAATGTCAAATTCAGAGAAATGAATTTGACATTAGTGTCAAAGAAATAGTTTTTTTTACATAATTTGTATACTAGATTTTTTTCTAGTAAACTATAACACTCTACTGATACTGAAACTACGTCATTCTTCGATTCTTTTGAAGAATAATTAAAATTTTCTACTGTACATCTAAAAATAGATACATGTATCTCGGACCAGAACTTTAAAGTTTTGATGTTTTCCTTCTATGAAACAGCGGGTTCGCATCACTATTGTTAAAAAAACGGTCAGGAGCGAACCGGACTCGCGCACCGAGCGTTCCGTACCATCATTCTGAAAAAGTTTACTATTTAGAGACATTGTTTTATTTTTCCTGTAATCTTTACATAAACTTCTATCAGTTATAATAATTTCAGATTTTTTTATGCAAACTTCGGAAATAAGGGGGGTTTTTTTACATTTTTCATCGAAAAATAATTCAGAATGTGCAGAGCAGCGTTCTTTCATATGATACTTCATATGCGCTAGTAGGCTCACTTCGAATTTTTAAGACCCCTTTCAGTCCATGTTGCCAAAAATATATAAATATTTTTATTTCTCTCTTATTTGCAAAATAGTTGAGCGTCATCTAAAACTAATCCAAACAAGTTGATAACATTAGTAGTTCTCGAGATATCCAGCTGTAACAGACAGACTGAGTCGCACCATAAGGGTTCCTTTTTACCATTTTGGTACGCAACCCTAAAAAGCAAATAGAAATAACCTAACATTTTTGTCTAAAAAGTTATTTCCTAAAACGATAAACAACATCGATGAACAAACTTAACTTAGATATAGTGTCACGCACCCATCCCTATATCACTGTTCATATTGATTATACGCCGAATTTTTATTTTTATCTGTCCTATAGTTTAAAGATAATGTGCTTTCTGATAAGCTCAAATTAAAAATGTGCTGGCACCATCGATTTGTGTTATCAAGCGTAACTTTCCTGTACTTGAATATTTATGATGCTCAATAATGAATTTATTTCTCTTTTCTTTTTTTTAATGAAGAACAGTCATGTAGATTGTAACTTTAAAAAAATTGTTAAATTTAGATTTTTTGCATTCACAATGCTATTTTTATATTAAGATAAATATAAAAATAGCAGCGATTGTCAAAACATCTGGAAAGATGTTTCTTTCGAATGTAGGGGTATTTCCTCACATTGATGAAATTGCGCTGGCTTGCAGCGAAGAAGTTAAAAGTACTAGAAAATTTCGCCGCTCCCACTAGCGGCTCGGTAGCATAATTGGTCAGTGCATTGGGCCAGAATCCCAAGGGTGCGGGTTCGAGTCCCGTCTGAAGGTGCTACGGGTGAGTCGATTTTTCTAGAATTTTTTCTAATATTAATTATCTTAATTAAAAAAAATTACTTTAAACTTTATTTTGATAGGTATATAGGTATATTACACAATTCTAGTTTTAAAAAGTAGCGTAATCGATAGTTTTAATCTTCTACTTTAAAAATTAAAATCTTTCCATATGAATATCAATAACTTCAATACAATAAACAAATTAATAATGCCAACTTTCAAAATATTTTAACTCAAAAATGACAAATCTCTATAAAAGTAAAAACCATTTGTTTTTTTTAATCCTGAATTGGCAAAAGCGCTACACATTATTTAACTTCCTGACAATGTACTTACGCTCTTTTAGAATGAGTATGATTTCAAACAGTGATTTAAAATATATAAAAAGTTTAAACACTACAATAAAAAAAGGGTTTCAAACAGTAATTTAAATTAAAAAAAAAGATAAAACATTAAATTATAAAATACATATACAAGGTGTTACAAAAGTACCCCTAATGCCGAATATGGTATATAGGTACCATCAAACTGAACAACTTTTACTATGGGACCAACACTGAAATCGCGAAAAAAAATCGGCTGTTTCATACAAAAATTAAAATCGAAAATATCAAAATGTATGAAACAGCTGATTATTTTTTCGCGATTTGAGAGTTGGTCCCATAGTAAAAGTTGTTCAGTTTGATGGTCCCTATATACCATATTCGGCATTAGGGGTATTTTTGTAACATGTTGTATATATTTTTTTTCTACTTTCATTATACAAAATAAAATCAAAAAGGTTGTCCATCCGAAAGAGCTGTCGAATACGAAGACATTTTTATTTTTTCTTTTTAAACTATTCAGAGTTTCGTTTCGTTTCGTTTATCCTAAAACTTGTAAGTATACGTTTTTCCTACAACATAAGAGAAACAGGTTATTCCAAGGTCGTTTCTAGATATTAAATTTCCAGGAGGCAATTCTAAGGGACTTAAATTATTTCTTCTCTCGTATATTCGAACTTTTCACAAAAATTACCTAATTGTGTGAATAAAGCTATATCTATAAAAGTTGGCACGTGTAAGCGGCGAACCTTATTTTTCACGTTTTCACGCGAAATATTATTTTTCATTAAAGTTGAATCTCCGAAATGTTCGCGAAATGTAAAGAGAGAATTCGCCACCTATTTTCCCAATATTGTCATTAGGTACGTTAAAAGATTTTTTTTAAAAAGCTGTGTGTGCGTAATATTAAATAGTTTGTTAGATAGTTAGTTGTTTTTACACTTAGTATAAATATTTAAATAAATATTTGACAACATCACTTACATTGCTCCGATTCCAAAGTAAGTAGCTAAAGCACTTGTGTTATGGAAATAAGAGACAACGGTGGTATCACAAACACCCAGACCTGAGCCAATATAGAAAAGTTCGTTTTCTAAATTGACCCAACCGGGTTCGAACCCGGGGCCACAGAGATGGCGACACCTTGAAAACCGGTGTACAAAGCCACTCGACCACGGAAGTCGTCAAAGTAATAGTCGTATAAGTATTATAATTTGGACAGTATTTTTCAGAAGCGCTTCCGTATTTCAAAATATTATATACACTTACTGCTTGAAAGAAAAGACTCGTTTGTATTATAATGGTTTTTAATACAAACGAGTTAATTTCTGAAAGGTTATTTTAATACAAAGTCAATGTGATTTTATCTTGTTTTTATATTGTTCGAAAGTTGTAATAGTCAACTTGCGGACTTTACTTTCGAATTTATTGTATTGTTTAAAAATGTTACATTATACGTATTTTTGTATGAAACTCCAATTTCTTTCTATTCTAACTGACACACGGCGAATAGGAAAAATTATACAGAAAACTCGACACTAAAGTCCGCAAGTTGACTATTAAATTCAAATAAAATCAGATTGAATTTACATTAAAAAATCTTTCATAAATAAGTTCGTTTGTATGGGAAAGCATAGAGTAGCCCCTTTTTTTGAGTATACTTAATTCCAAAAAATATAAAAATACTTTAATAATTCCAATTTTCATCATCAAAGTATTTATTTTGATGCTTTTTGGGTTTAAAGACATTTATTTTTCTCATAAGAAAGTTCTTAAAGAAAAAAAAAGTCATGTAAGTACATGTTCACTTAAAATGAGATAATATTAATTAAACTTATAGTTGATGTTATTATAATAATAATTTATTTATTGCAGATAACAAAGATCCAATATTGTTAGTAACGACTTAAAAATATGTTAGTTTACTTAAAATTATATAGAAAATATCAGATTATTACAAATCAATTACTTGCTTAATTAAAATTAGGAATATAAATTATTATGGCGGCGCAGCGCAAATAAAAAAAAACCGCAATATCTACTGTTGATCCAATGTTAAAGTACGTCTATATCACGTGAAATGCTCGTTTAAAAGAAAAAGTTATACAAATGCTAGAACTCTATATTGTCAATAAAGATGCTCTACCTTGACTTTGGGAGTCTACAACGGATCTTTAGCAAAGGTCGTTTCTCTCACATCCCAGTTATTTTCGCCTTCATGAATGTTTGAGTTTTCCTATCTAGTTATTTGAGTAATGTTACTATACTATTATCATTAGATACGTCACAGAAACTAAAAGACTATAAATAATAATAAATAAATAAGTATTTGACAACATCACATACATTGCTCCGATTCCAAAGTAAGTAGCTAAAGCACTTGTGTTATGGAAATCAAAGACAACGGTGGTATTACAAACACCCAGACCTAAGCCAATATAGAAAAGTTTGTTTTATAAATTGACCCAACCGGGGATCGAACCCGGGACCTCAGAGATGGCGACACCTTGAAAACCGGTGTTCAAAGCCACTCGACCACGGAGGTTGTCGACTATATCAATAAGAATAACATTTGTTACTTTACATTACAATAATAATTAAAGTTTACTAGTAACCTACCTATCCAGTAGTACCTAGTTTCGAAAAGTGTATTTCAAAAAGGATAAACGTTTTTAGGGTTCCGTACCAAAATGGTAAAAAGGAACCCTTATGGTGCGACTCAGTCTGTCTGTCACAGCTGGATATCTCGAGAACTACTAATGCTATTAACTTGAAATTTAGAATAGTTTTAGATGACGTTTGCCTTACGTTTTTTGTTTGTAAGATTATAATGTAAGTGTAATGATTCTTATGTTGTTAAAAGTAAAACTAAGGAAAAAACAGAAAAATTATGTCGTTCTTGTTTTATTAAAAAAGATCTCGATATATTATGATTTCTTCCTTATCCCACGGCTATGAACTTCTGCCTTTCTCACTTTTTTATTGATACACTAGTGTTTAACAAAAAAGGGTCAAGAGCGAATCGGACTCACGCACCGAGGGTTCCGTACCATTTTCTGAAAAGTTTACTATTTAGAGACATTGTTTTATTTTTCCTGTAACCTTTACATAAATTTCTATCACAAGAAAAAAAACTGATTTTTCTCTATGCAAACTTCGGAGATGGGGGGGCGGTATTTTTTTTTACATTTTTTATCAAAAGTCAAAAACTATGCGGCCTAAAAAAATGTTTATCATATGCCCTAGTAGCCTCACTTCGGAAAACGTCATCTTAAACTATTCCTTAAGTTGATAGCATTAGTAGTTCTCGAGACTGAGTCGCACTATAACGGTTCCTTTTTACCATTTTGATACGGAACCCTAAAAAGCTATGACCCAATGAATTTTACATGCAAAATCTTTATTTTATAAAGCGCTAAAGAGCAAAAAGTATTTGAACTTTTCACTAACCGGAACCCAACTTATTTTGAATATCATTGCTCAAAACATGGTTTCATTACCACCCACAAATGAGACAACGTTATAAAAAGACCCACTCGTGTACCTATTTTACCCGAAATCATAGAGATATCTTGACAATTCAATTCCGCGACCACGTGTCCTCAGAATTCGTCAATGAGTAAACATTTTCTTACAGAAATCCCTATAGAAAGAAGTCATTAACAATCACCACCAACAAAAAGCAAGCGGCATTTCCGTCCAACGAAAAAATTCCAACCAACAGCATAACACAAAAGCCCAATTCTGAGCGAAAATAACGTAAAAAAAACTATTGCACATACACATCAGATGACGAATAAAATAAAATGAAATAAAAACGTCCTTCTATTCGTAAAATGTGCGCGCTCAACGCACGCACACATGTAGGGAACTCCAATTTATAATATTGTTTTCCTTAAGATATATTTTTTCACTAGTATGGGGCCACCTCCCACCCCACCCGGCGGGGCCTTCAACCCCCCAGTTATTATTAAAGACGCACTCACACACTTGTGCGTGTGATTAGATTAATATAGCTAGGTTTGTATGTACAGTAGGAAATTGTTTGAAACGTCTGATTTTGGGGAAATAATTGTCTTTGGAAAGGCTAAAGAAATAAGGTTTTGTTTGATTCTGAACTTGAAGTTTGGAAGAGAAATGAGAAAAGTCTCTTTACAGCAGTTGTAAAATTCCTGTCATCTACACGTAAGGGAAAAGGGTTAATAACGGATAAACCCATATTTCATAAACGTGACAATTGTAAATTACAATGCTGTCAATCTGATGTACGTTGCGGTGTCTGTGAGTAGATCAGTAAGTATATTTTCTAGTTTCAAATTGGCTGACGTCATGGACACCAAATTGTCAGTGTAATTTACAATTTTCATGTTTATGAAATAGGGGCCAGTGAGTAACCGTTTACTATGAAAAAGTATGATAACTATGGGAGGCAGTAAAGTCAAAGTATTGATTTCGAAACGCAAGAAAAGCATTGGGTGCATTTCAGCAAACTAATCACCACCATAGAATACATTGTATTTAACTTATAATATTTTTATGTTTAATTTTATTACTTTCTATCGTTTAAATGAACTCTATGATAATAGATGACTTGACGATTAGTCTGCTGGAATGCACCCATTGTAACATTGATTACCTCTATATACCAAAGTGACAAGTCGAGCTGCGATGTGGTCAACCCTCAAACACTAACGTTAGTCATTTTGAGTCCCAGTTATTAAGGGACTCTAAAAATGTTAATGAAATTGAAGTGGGACTCAGTGAGAATGACTAAATGAGTGACGATTTTAAACAGAAAACTACATTACCTACATAATATAAATTTTATTAATTATAATATGTATTTATTATCCTAAGACATATTGTTATTATATCGTAGTACAATCATATAAACCGGATCTTTGCAAAAATCCAAGGTCGATTGTAAAGGACCGGATAATTCGAATCTAAGATAGATTTTCGCAATTCTTAAGATCTTTGTAACCAGTATGTTTCGGACAGTTGGAAACTTGAATGCTGATTGGATAATCTAAGAGTCGATTAATAATATCTTCAGTCTGATTGGTCAGAACATGACTCTTCTTATAGAACTATAGGTAGCCGTTAGCCAATTAGCTCATTCGTCAGTCATATCGTTGATGTTAGCCAATCAGCGCGCGCAAAGTGATGGTCGTAAAGAAACGCTGGAATTTTGTAAAAATCCTAAACGTTCTTAGACGATTGCAAAAATCTGTCTCAGATTCTAATTATGCAGTTTTTTGCAATCACACTAGAATTTTTGTAAAGATCCAATGTTCGAATATCTTACGACACATGCATGTTAAAGAAATACTTGTCACAAAATCCAAAACAAGGATTTAATTTATTATACTTTTTGAAAACCAAATCGTACGTAGTAAAAAGTTAAAAAAACAGTTACATCCCTAAATAGTTCTATTCTATAGGGAGAGGTTAAATCCGAGGTTAAAATCAAAACACTGGATCTGCGGTATTTTTAACGATCTTGAACACACTCATGTATTCTCTACCGTAAAAATAATTATATAATAATAGTACTATAACCAATGACTTAATTATTTCCTATCAGCTGCAAGATATCGTTTACGTCGTCACACCGAATCCCCCTAACACGAACGGAGCCATGTTAGTGTACGAGTATATGTTCTGTGACAAAGCTTTGCTGCGGCGTCTGTCTATTCTGTAACCAAACTCGAACCTCACTTCGAATCTCACTTCACTGCGCTGGAATTTTAAATCATAAATGGGAAAATGATAGGCTGTTATTTAATCACAACAAACTTGAGATAGCACGGTAGCTACCTAAAATTTTTTGCAATCGGTAAAGTAAATTAGCTCATATTCAGAATTAGCTTAATAAACTTAATACTAGACTAGAAAAAATTGTGACTCGGTAGCTCAGTTGGAAGAGCATTGTCCGGACTTCCAAAGGCCGCGGGTTCGATTCCATCCTGAGAAAATGATCTGGTGACGAGTCGAATTTTTTTCTAGCATATTATTTAGTGTAATTTTCTTTCTAGTATATTATTTAGTGTGATGAAATTAAATTTTGGTTTATTTATACTATTGAATTTAATGACAGTCATCGATCAAGAATCAAGAATTTATTCATTATAATTATTATTTTTACTTATTATCGCAGAATTAACAAATTAACAAGGATTGATTTTGCGATTTCAATTAAACTGCAAACTACGATTTTATTTAACAATTGTGTAGTTATTCGCTTTTTACTGCAATACAAATATTTTAATTCAAAGCTGTTAAAAGTAACAAAAAAACATTTATAACTTTAAGAGGGGAGACTTTAGAAACACCCCCTTATTTCTCCACATAACCTTTAGTTCAATATCAGTTCAGCTTCCCAAAGTGTTAAACTATCAGTCTTAAAGGACGATCCGTCTTGTCACCTCAATTTATTTGGTCTGTCGCGGGAAATGCACTTCCAATTGACAAATTAAACGGCAGATGAAATAGCGGCTTTTACGAAGATTGTTTTTTAAATTACTTATAAAAAAAATATGTTGCGTTATTTCAAAGATCTAAAACATAAGGATAAATTAGAGTCAGTAATTTGACATTTAGAACCGTCAGATGTTTATGAGCATGGCGTCATTTCTTATACATAATTATTATATAAAAATAGCATTGTGAATGCTAAAGTCTCATAATTTAAAAATAATTATTTAAAATAAAAATCATACTTTACCATTTGTCTTCTTTATAGGTACTACTATACATAAGATTAAATACTAATAATTTTAGAAATCTACTCTTCTGTGACATCTTACAATAGTACTCAAAAAAGGCGTTAGGCTTAAGCCGTTGGTCCCGGCTGCATTTGCAACGTTAGCACCCAATCTGCATTGGGCCCGCATGGTGGGTCATGGCCCATCCTCCTTATCCACTCATTAGGCCTGTGCCTAATGGGGACATTAAAATGGCTGATGGTCAGTATTACTCCAATTATAAACTAATAAAAAATCTTGACACGTTAACTGGCGTAGAACCCCTCTAACAATAGAAGTTCTATTATTTGGGGGACACTTGGCAGCTAATGCCTTAAACTATAACGGTCACCAATCTTTTTCTAAGCCACACCTAACGTAGCTTCACTTCACAACCGCTAACACATTGAGAGAGAGAGAAAGTCAAGATTTCTTTATCCAAATACACTTCAGAATTAAGGGGCTGACATGAGCCAACTAGCGCCGCCAGTCGATTATATTTTACTTATTCTAAATAAGCCCAATTTCTTAAAAAAGGAATCAGTCAAGGTTTTTTTAACAAAGTCTAATATTTATTGAATAACTTTACACAGTTTGAAAAGGCATTCAAACAGTTTAAAACGCGATTTTGTTAAAAGTGGCCACTGTTGGTACAAACCGTTTTAAAACGATTGCACGCATTTTGTAATGTTGTAACGTTATTCAATAAACATTAGACGTCATTCACTAGACCTTGACTGATTCCTTTTTTAACAAATTGGGCTTATTTAGAATAAATAAAATAAAATCGACTGGCGGCGCTAGTTGGCTCATGTCAGCCCCTTAAACACTTTTGAATCGTCTATATTTTCCTACCACCCGTTCCAGACTTTTTAACTGACAAGAAAAACAGACGCAAGAAACTTACCAGCTTTAACAGAAAAAAGGAGCGATATTTACAAACTTAAATATATCGTTACCATTTTCACTGACATCCCCTTTTCACGTGGGGTCACTGACCTTGTTTTGTTCAATTTATTTCTCTATCCGGACAGTTTTAAGGAAAAACAAGAAATGAAAGAAAGTAGTAACTTTACGAAAATTTTGTGGAATCATTATTATCTCAATATAATTAATTACACACACTAAAACATAATTTTGTAAAAAAAAACCTGAAGGATGACGACAAACTATGGTAGGTATTAAATCACCTTTACGTACCATTTACGCGACATAAATAAAAGTTTTTCGAAATAGTAACACTTTTGAATTACTTATTTATTCGTTTAAATTTTTTTTTTAAGTACTTACCCCATTACTAATAAAAATTGTTTGGCAGATGTATAGTTACACAATGGTTACTCTCTGTCAAACTATTTATGATATAATAATAATAATAATATAATAAATACAACATCACATACATTGCTCCGATTCCAAAGTAAGTAGCTAAAGCACTTGTGTTATGGAAATCAGAGACAACGGCGGTATCACAAACACCCAGACCTTAGCCAATATAGAAAAGTTCGTTTTCTAAATTGACCCAACCGGGGATCGAACCCGGGACCTCTGAGATGGCGACACCTTGAAAACCGGCGTGCAAACCACTCGACCACGGAGGTCAAATTTAAGTTTGATATTTAAAAGAAAGGGACAAAACACTGTGTAACTACGCATCTGCTATACAATGTTTATTAGTAAGGAGGTTAGTAAAAAAGTTTTCCAAGAAGTTTTCAACAAATAGAAGCACAAATGTCTTCAAGTCGAACCACGTGGCAAGAGGGTTAGCTTAATCGCTGTATAAAGGCTAAAGGCTACGATTTAAACTTTGTTCTCATTTATAATAATAATAATAATATAATAATTAAAATAACTCATTTTGTTAGTAACAATGTTTCTTATAAACTATGTTAGTATTTATGTTTAGGATAATAAATTATTATAAAAATTATTGATTATGTTTTTGCCATGCCACTTGCTATGACACAGCAACGAATACGTGCAGTCAAGTCTGCTCGCAATTATGTCCAGGATGCTGTTGGGGCTTCCCCGCACTATTATAGAGTGCTACTTTAAATAATGTCACACACACTTAGACATCATGTACGACAATCTCGGACCAAACCGGTACATATCCCAGTACCTTAGCAGCTCCCTGAGTTTTTTCAAATACGACTTAACTTAGTGACCCAGTTAAATTCCCATTCTTTTTCAAATATCATCGTTACACCGACGACATATCTAACAGTATCAAAAAAATACTAAAAACAACATACAAGTTTATTAGTAATTTCGAGTAGGTATAACCTCGCCCACATAAATAAATCCTACTATAAAAGAAAATTACAATTCGCGTGCGAAATTGCAAATCATTGGAAACTTCTACATTTTCGTTAAGTCAAAAGTTTTTATTTCCTCATTTAAAAGTGAGCATTTTTAAAGCTGAAAAATGCTGAGGTCAAATTTAAATTTTTGAAAATAATCAAAATCAAATCATTTATTCAGTCTAAGCTGTTACAAGCACTTGTGAATGTCAAAGAAGCTACGCCATCGGTTCACAAACCCTAAGCGGGAGACCTTGTAACGAGAAGAACCAGCAAGAAACTCGTCAAGGGCTGCTTTTTTCTCCCTGTATATTTCATAAAGAGTCGTCAAGAATTGAAAAATGACCTCAGTATTTAAAGTGAGGTCATTTTCCATCACAATTAACCAAGTTAACATTATAAGTTGTGCGAACCCCAATATCTTAAAGTAGGTAGCTTGAGATATATTTTTTCATCTTCGCAATCCCCATTAGATTGCCAGAGAGTAATCCTAAACAAAGCTGAGTAAGCATAAACAAGCATTCCTAATAACCCCGACGTGGCATATTCATTCCGCCATATTGATTTTTTCCACCACCCCATGCCTTCACTGTCGCGAATTATCGAAATCTAACAAAAGCATCCCAACTCCAAAGAAAACTAATAACTGAACACACACACGTCCGTCCACACACGCACAAACGCACACACGCCCCTCTAATTATATACGTACCAAGAAATAAAGATTTGGGGAAAATTTTACAAGAAACAAGCGCGCCAGGGGGGAACTGACCGCTCGTCATTAGCCCCCTTAAGGGGGGAGGGTGGTTAGTTCCCCCTTGGATGTTTAATAATATGAAGAATTGGAGATAATTTGCGCGAAACTAAATAAGAAACGTAGGGCGAAAATTGAAAGGTCGGATAGTTCGTCTCGCTCGCACAAGGAAGACGGGAGCGCGGTCGGTGTTATGTCACTGTTCTTAGAAAAGAACCTTAATTACTATTGTGTTTAAGTTCGCACAAACATTTCCACTATTTCGATTCCGTTTCATGGGCTTTTAAACAGAATCCGTGGTGTGTTCGAAATTTATTTCTTGAATTATTTTTAATCATAAACCTCTTTTGTTAAGGCTCCGGCGAACAGTGAGCTTCCCATACAAACGTAATACCAAAATGATTTGCAATTTGAGCATAATTAGCTCTTCTTGTGATGTTATTCGGATTGAGACAGTATTTGTCTAGGTTTCTATTAAATAAAAAATCCAAAATACTAAACCAAATAAAAATTGATGCGATTTACAGTTTTGTATGAAAAAAATAATTGGCATTTATTTCGAATTGGGTTAGTATTTTGGAATTTTTATTTAATAGAAACATAGACAAATACTGTCTTAATCCGAATAACATCACAAGAAGAATTCATTATGCTCAAATTGCAAATCATTTTGGTATTACGTTTGTATGGGAAGCTCTCGGTTCGCTGGACCCTTAATACTTAAAATTATACATTTCATCATCTCACACCATGGGGGCTTAATCAAAATCACACAACAATCGCTTAGAATTATTTTCTTCCAGACAACCACAAGTTAAGCAAAAAGGAACACAAAAATATTACCTCATCTGCTATTTCCGCTGAAATAAACCTGACTTAAAAGAGATAGCAACAATGATTGCTTCATGTTCGTATTTTCAGCTATTTTTTTAAATATAATTTTTGGTTACCCATCCTATGACCGACCCTAGTGAAAGTTGGTTTACATTCGTGACCACAACATTTAAAAAAAACTAATAACTTTAGTTTGAACCAGTTAGCACAAAGTATAGTGGGGATATACAATGATACTCACCCGTAGCACCTCAGACGGGACTCGAACCCGCACCCTTGGGATTCCGGCCCAATGCACTGACCAATTATGCTACCGAGTCGCTAGTGGGAGCGGCAAAATTTTCTAGTACTTTTAACTTCTTCGCTGCAAGCCAGCGCAATTTCATCAATGTGAGAAAATACCCCCACATTCGAAAGAAACATCTTTGTCAGGTCAGTTTGGCCGGAATCCCAAGGGTGCAGGTTCGAGTCCCGTCTGAGGTGCTACGGGTGAGTCGATTTTTTCTAGTATTTTTTCTAATATTATTTATCTTAATATAAAAATAGCATTGTGAATGCGAAAAATCTAAATTTAATAACAATGATAGTGTATTAGAAAAGTACACTACCTTTATAATTACCCACACTATCATTGTGCGAGTTGCCCCTATCGATGTTCGTGTTATACTATGAAGCAAGTCAGATGCTTTTTAAAAACCTTTCCTCCAGTATTGATTCCAGAAGTCCAGGCCGACTCATAAATATGTAGTTCCTGGTCACCTAATGTTAGTCTTACCCAACTGCGTAAGAAAGGGAAATGACCCACCAAAACGTTTGTTACACCCACTGATTGCGATTTCCTTGTCGGCAAATTACATCTGTGTGCAAAATTTTATAAAGCACCAGCTTCCACCCGCGACTTCGACATTCGGAAAATCCCTAGGGTACCTTTGACCGGGATAAAAAGTATCTTATTTTAATTCAGGCTATAAACTATCTGTGTGTCAAATTTCATACAAATCTGTTCAGCCGGTTTTGCGTGATTGAGTAACAAACATCCAAATATCGTAACTTTCACATTTATAATATTAGTAGGTAGGATCTCGTCCCTATAATAGTTATGTACTTAGATCGATGGGAATCGAACATACGACCTTTTACAATCCGCGTGAACTGCCAACTGTACCCCTTTAGCACAAACATCTATCGAGAAAAAAACGGGAGTAAAGAAACTCGATAGAGTAATTTTCTATGGGAAATCTCATGTCGCTTTTCAGCGGTAGATGTCGCTGTACAAGTTCCCATACAAAATTGAGTTTTTTGATGCATCTTTTTTTTCTCGGTAGATATTCGTACTACACAGGTATCAAATCGAGTTAGTCTAAACATTCAGGAACGGCCTTCGGCGCGCGCAAGGTCTCAGTGACTGTCTGTCTTAAGTTTAAAACTGAGAAACTTAAGTCTTGAACTGAGTCATATAATATTAAAAGGCGGCAATATATCCACTCGATGTCATAAATGAACTAAAAATGGCGTTTTATTGATCTACGGACGTAGGTTTATACAACATGTTACAAAAATACCCCTAATGCCGAATATGGTATATAGGGACCATCAAACTGAACAACTTTTACTATGAGACCAACTATCAAATCACGAAAATCAGCTGTTTCATACATTTTGATATTTTCGATTTTAATTTTTGTATGAAACAGTTGATTTTTTTTTGCGATTTCAGACTTGGTCCCATAGTAAAAGTTGATCAGTTTGATGGTCTTTATATACCATATTCAGCATTAGGGGTATTTTTGTTACATGTTGTATAGGTAAAAACATTAGTGAGTATAGCGATCTGGATCCCCTCCATCCACTCCCTGGTATGGTGGATAACCATCATCAGATCACAGCTCGATCAATCCCCGACAGAACCAAGGCTTCAAAATTACCTCGTTTGTATGTAAATCAACTGGTGTCCACCAATGTACATCGCTTAAATTACATTAGATAAAATACAATTAAAAATGAATTATATACATATAATAAAAGTATTAATTTTATAATAAAATATGTATAATATTAAATTACGTGGACATTAGTTAATAGGCAAATGATCAATGAGATAAACAATAATTAATAACTTAAACAATACCATATTATTTACATTTATGTAAATGACGGCCACTCAACTATTATAATTTTAATGACCCTATAAACTTAGTTGAATAAGACAATAGACCGATTCCATAAGAATTAAATAAATACTGTATTATGTAAATACAAAATAATTAGAGTTTTTGTCTGTTCAAATTATAGTTTTAGTCTACGAAATCAATAAAATTTTACATTCATTTCTTGAGGTATACATAGTCACGACGATATTTTGAGGCACCTCATGCCAATCACTTAGTTCCAAGTTGTGTTCCAAGCTAAGCAACTTGTTTATGATGCTCAATAACAACATTGAATAAGAAAACAGTGAAGATAGGTATAGAGTCCAAGGCCGGCCAAACCCAGGCACGCGGGCCACTTTAATTTGCCCGTCAGCGGTGGCCGGCCGGCGCGAGGTGGCATTGCGCGCCGGCCAGCCCGACTTAAAAGTTGTGACCCGGCACCGCCACTGATTAAAAAATTTTGCCCACCTGGAAAATCTATTGGGCTGCCTTTTGTATAGACATATTGGCAAAAATGTATGCGCTCTTAAACTTTTGACTGTTTCAGATTTGGAACCCACAACCATGAGTTTCACAGCTAATTAATTGAAACATCGTCTCTAATAGAAGAAATGACATATCGTATAAAGTAAGTTGTGTCTTGTTTGATAGACAGCAAGCAGCGCAGCAATGACAACCAATTAAATCAATAAATCTTTTAAAGAAGCCGATTCCTTTACCCATTATTAAAACATTTTTAAATGGAGAAAAATACAAATTGAGATTTTGGTAAATATTACCTTTTTGAGGCATGTTATCGCTATCAAAGCTATAAAACTGCTTTATAACTAGCAGTTAATAAAATGAGTAGTTAACATTAAACTTAGTAAGGAATTTGTCAATCAGAATCGGCTTCGCAAGTTAGTGTGACACACACGGTCTGAGTATCAGTTAACACCACGCATCGGCCACAATGGCAGTGTTAACGATAATTGCTTACTTGTCAATCAAGACATTTCATAGCAATCCTTGTCTTGAAGCTCTATGTTGAACCATTCAAGGGAGTATGCAAATGCAAGACTGAACTGCACGGCAAATTTGCACTTGTCAATGGCGGAAATGCTGGCATAGGCTTAGAGACCGAAAAAGACCTAGCCAATAGAGGAGCAACAGTCGTCAAAGCCTGCAGAAACGAGGAACGATCCAGAGATGCAGTAGCAGACATCATCAGGATATCGGGGAATCCTAACGTCGAATACCTTGACCTATCCAAATGCAGGATCATAAGGGAATTTGCTGAAGATTTCAACACAACATTCGAGAGACTGGATATTCTCTAACTAATAGGTAACTTAAGGTTAATAATTTAAATAAAGTTAAATAATGGGCAAGTTTCAGTTGTGCGAGTTGCCACCTAAGCTACTATGGGGCAAATCAGATACTTATTAAGCACGCCTGAGTTTGACGACCTCCGTGGTCGAGTGGCTTTGTACACAGGTTTTCAAGGTCTCGCCATCTCTGAGGTCCCGGGTTCGATCCCCGGTTGGGTCAATTTAGAAGACGAACTTTTCTAGATTGGCTCAGGTCTGGGTGTTTGTGATACCACCGTTGTCTCTGATTTGGAAATAAATCTCTGTTATGAATAACACAAGTGCTTCAGCTACTTACTTTGGAATCGGAGTGCAATGTATGTGATGTTATCAAATATTTATTTATTTACCCTTATTTAAGAAAACCTTTCCTCCAGTATTGATTCCAGAAGTCCAGGCCGACTCATAATTATGAAGTCCCTGGCCACTTAATGGTGGTTTGACCCAACCGCGTAAAAGGGGGTATTGACCCACCAAAGCGATCACACACACTGATTATGTTTTCCTTGTCGGCAAATTACATCTGTGTGTAAAATTTTATACTAGATAAAACAACTCGTCCCTTAATAACGTACTCAGTTGGGAATCGAACATACGTCAATTCGCACACACAGAGTACCTCATAACTTCTGGGATTTAAAATATTTATCAGTTGCTGGACATTACATCAAATTGTGTCTATAGTTAGCCGTCAACTATCAGCATCATTTAAATCTATTTATTTTGATTTCTTTGCAAAAAAAAATATATTGAAAGTGACTCCTTTTTTTGTTAGCGAAATATACCACTTTTTCAAAAATTTTCAAACTTTTGTAAATTGTACAATGTGATGTGGGCGAAAGCATTAGCCAAGCGCTTGCCCGAGGATGTGACAGCGAATTCCTTGCATCCAGGAATAGTGAAGACTGATATTTTTAATAAGATTAATAATAAGTTTGTGAGAGGACTTATTCTGTGGGTGATCGGTTCGTTCTTCAAGACACCAGTGGAAGGTGCACAGACCACCATACATTTGTGTGTTTTTCCGTCGTAACTTAGCCATAACTAATTTTTTTCGCTTAACTTAATGTTCGAATATTTGTACATAAAAAGTTTTGTTACAATAGCGTTCACGGTTGTTAAATAAATTATGAAAATGCTAGCATGGAAAATGCAAATTGTTAAAAATTCTTCATACAAAACGTCAATTTTAACTTAAATCCCTAATTTTTTTTTAAAAACTTAATAAAAAAAATTAAAAGTATAGTTGACAATCATGTCATGACAACCGAATGTGCTGTTGACTGTACGCACTTTAACGAACACTATTACATAAAAATAGAAGTTATTCTTGTAAACCACCGTCACGCCACGATTAAAATTTAATGAGTCCACATAATAATTACTTACTTGAATAAGACAATAGACCCACTCGATTCCATTAGAATCTCATAAATATTATAATGTAAATACAAAATAATTCCAGTTACTGTCTGTTCAAATTATAATTTTAGTTTAACTAAGATGGTTACTACAAAACCCATTAAAATAGGCATATTTTTTAGAAGTAAACCAATATAACCATGATGAGATTTTGAGGCAACCTTATGCTAATCACTTAGTTCCAAGTTGTATTCCAAGCTAAGCAACATATCTATAAACAGCTTTATAACTAGTACTTCTAATAAAATGCGTTGTAAATGTAAAACTTTATAATAACCATGAAATCCGATAACAATTAAATCTAATGGAATTTGTCAGACAGAACCGACTTGGCAAGTTAGTGCGACACACACGGTCAAAGTTTCAGTCAACATAAGGCACTGGACGCTATGGCAGTGTTAATTATTATTGCTAACTTGTTAATCAAGACCTTTCTGTACAGCATAGGGGTCTTTTTCGTGGCAATCCTTGGCTTCAAACTCTACGTTGAACCATTCAAGGGAGTATGCAAATGCAAGACTAAACTGCACGGCAAAATCGCACTTGTCACTGGCGGAAATGCTGGTATAGGCTTAGAGACCGCAAAAGCCCTAGCCAATAGAGGAGCAACAGTCGTCATAGCTTGCAGAAACGAGGAACGATCTAGAGATGCAGTAGCAGACATCATTAGGACATCGGGGAATCCAAACGTTGAATACAGACACCTTGACTTATCCAAATTCAGGAGCATAAGGGAATTTGCTGAAAATTTCGACACAACATTCGACAGACTGGACATTCTCGTCAACAATGCTGGAGCAGGTGGTCTTAAAGAGCAACTGAGCGGAGACGGAATCGACATAGTGACCCAAATCAATTACGTAGGCCCGTTTCTTCTCACAAACTTGCTTATGAAGAAGCTGATAGCTTCAAAACCTAGTCGCATCGTTATAGTATCGTCAGTCGCGCACAACCTTCACAATTTTGATATAAATGACATAATTGGTAAAAGGAAAATTGGAATGTGGAAGAAATATTGCAATAGTAAATTGTACAATGTGATGTGGACGAAAGCATTAGCCAAGCGCTTGCCCGAGGATGTGACAGCGAATTCCTTGCATCCAGGAATAGTGAAGACTGATATTTTTAATAAGATTAATAATAAGTTTGTGAGAGGACTTATTCTGTGGGTGATCGGTTCGTTCTTCAAGACACCAGTGGAAGGTGCACAGACCACCATACATTTGTGTGTATCTCCTGATCTAGAGAAGGTGTCAGGAAAGTATTTCTCTGATTGCAAGACATTTTCATCAGCAAGGATATCGAAAAATTACAAGCTGGTGGATCAGTTGTGGGAAGAAACGATGACGTTGGTAGAAAATAAGTTTTGATTAATAAATTACCTAGATTAGGTTAGGTTAGATTAGGTTTTTATATTGTCCGTGTGATAACACTTTTATATCACGCTGACTTTGAACAATAAAACTAAAAATAAATCGGTACCATTTCAGTTTTGTTCACAGAAAAATACTCTATGTAGTTTTGAAATTGTTGGAAGTTATGCTTATGGAGCCTAGGATGTTAATTTTGGACAATTTAAGTTGAGAATTCTAAAGCTAAACCAAAAATGTTAAGCTAAATATAACGTAAACGACAACGTAACGGTTTTGGGTATATCCTTAAGAATTAGCGCTATTGTGCCCGTGGAAAGGAACAGTTGATGGAACGATTTTATATTTTTATTAGTATCGTAAAGTGCCAAGACTAGATAGTAAATGACGAAGCTTGCATATAGCTGTATTTTATAGTACTGAAATACGTATGTAGAACGGAGAACTGATCGGCTTCCGTGATCGAGGGGTTTGCACGCCGGTTTTCAAGGTGTCACCATCTCTGAGGTCCCGGGTTCGATCTCCGGCTGGGTCAATTTAGAAAACTAACTTTTCTATATTGGCTCAGGTCTGGGTGTGTGTTTACCACCGTTGTCTCTGATTTTCATAACACAACTGCTTTAGCTACTTACTTTGGGATCAGAGCAATGTTTGTGATGTTGTCTATAATTTATTATTTAATTTATAATTAGTGACATTGCATTGCCCCCTTGAAATACCTAAGTTGTAAACCATCAACCGAGGGGGTTCCCCCGTTAATAAAATTAAACATACCTGAGGTTGTAGGTAAGTTCATTCAGCAGTAAAATTAACGACAACGGTTTTCAAATGCATTCCGTTCGTATTTTTGCTAGCGGAATTGGCTCTCTACAGCATTTTTTTTTTAATTTAAAATGCTACTTTTAGTAAAATGATTATAAATACTAAAAAGAGTATCTTTTATTTTCATTTTATTTTATTTGGCATAAAAAACATTCACATAATTATGCTTATTAATGCGACAAATATTAGAAAATTAGTAATAATTAGGTATGTAATCAACAACAGTTCGCAGAGTGTCATGTCATCTAAATTAGACAATTTATTGTCCCTTATCGAAAGGTCATTGGGTTCGATTCCCATCTGAGAGTTTAACGACACGTTTTTTCTAGTATAAAGTTGGACAGGTTTCCCATAATAAAAAACCGTCTAAGTGCGTGTCGACCCACGCGCAGTATAGTTCCGTAGCAATGCGTAAATAAAAAGTTGACAAAATTATTTTGGCGGTTGTATGCATTATTAAAATGAACAAGTAAGTTTGTAGCTTCTGTAATATTATTTTATTTGTTATTTTGGAAACTTTATTGTCCCGGTATGAGTCTCGGTTATGAGTTTCATTGAAGGTATTTAGTAGTTAGAGCAACATTCCTATTTTTTTTTTACATTTTTATCGGTTTTATTTCAAAAGTTACAGCAAAAGTTACAGGGGGGAAAAGTTACAGCAAAAGTTACAGGTTACAGTGAAAAGTTACACTTTGCAGACCACTTTGAAGCTCGGAAACAAAAGTTAATGTTAAAAATGGTTAATGAAACCTCATAATCATTTCAAAGAACCTTTTGATGTCCTGATTTAAAAAAGTTAATGATTTGACTTCTCACTATTGAGTGGAATGGTGTTTAAATTTTTTTTTAAACTCAACTTCACATAAAGTAATAGGAGAGTAAGCATCAAATTCGGTTCAAAACTGTGGACGCTATGCTACTGTGACAGACTGGGATAGACGGATGGACGGACTGAACGATCTTATAAGGGTTCCTTGTTTTACTATGGAACCCTAAAAACAAGATTTGTTTACTTTTTAAAGTCACATCAGAACAATCACATTTGAATCAAAACTCAGAAGCTGTGGCAGCTAAGGTCAACTGGATGGAGTGACGTAAACACAAAAACATGTTAATAATGTTCTAAATTTCTGACGTAGATGTTGTAGGACAAGGCTTCTGACGTAATTTTGATCACTGGTTAAGGCCAGTTACTTCCTTGATATGGCACCGCAAAAAATAAGATCAAGATTCAATTTTTGGTTGAGATTTTGGTTTTCACTCGTACAAATATCGTAACCCCTAACACAAAAAAATGTTAATAAATTTTTAATTGCTGACGTAGGTTCTGTGAGGCCTTAGCCTCACATGCAAACTATTTGAGTTCTGTAACTCTTTGGTTACAGACTAAAGATAAAAAGAATTTCAAATGCGGACGACAGTTCTCTAGCTTTTGTTTAGAAGAACGGAAGCTAGGCTGTGCCCTTCTGGCTACGAATTGTATTAATGCCTATGCTTAAAATAAATAAGAAAAGTGATTCAAATCTTTTATTTATTTAAAATAGATAAAGGCTTCATCGTTACAGTACATGTGTAGTAGGACGAGGCTTCTGACGTATTTGACCACTAGTTAAAGCTAGTTACTTCCTGGATATGGCACTGCAAAAAAATCAAGATTGAATTTTTGGTAGAGATTTTGTTTTTCACTCGTAAAAATATGGATTAAAACCGGCCAAAAGCATGTCGGGCCACGCGCAGTATACGTAATATATATTATTATAGCGCAGTATATATTTCAGTCATTTTGAAAAATGCAAAAACAGACTCGCGAGATCTACAACTCACAGAACTACTAGTTTAATAGTATTTAAAATGTATTGGCGGCGCTAGTGGACGGCTACATGTCATGCCCCTTAAATGACAGGTTGTCAAGTGACATGTATTCGAGTTCTCGCTGCGTCACAGTCTGTGTCGAGAATATTAAAGTTGCAAATGCGTCATAATGTGGTTTTATAAATTATGTACAATTGTGTAACTTATTATTGCTCAATGCATTACTATTACTCAGACTTCATTTTTCAAACTTTGTAATTTGTACTTTTTAAATTTTGAGATTTAAGCATTCACAATGCTATTTTTATACAATACTAAATAATATACTAGAAAAAATAGGACTCGCACCAGATCATGTTCTCGGACGGGAATCGAAATAATTAAATTCCTTCTACATTGGTGAGATGGCGCTGGCTTGCAGCGTAAGAGTTGATATACTAGGAGAAATTCGACGTTCCCACTAGTGACTCGGTAGCTCAGCGGTCAGAGCATTGGACCGGATATCCAAAGGTCGCGGGTTCGATTCCCGTCCGAGAACATGATCTGGTGCGAGTCCTATTTTTTCTAGTATATTATTTAGTTTTGTAATTTGTAATTAGTAGTAAAGAGGGAAGTAAAACTAAAAATGTATTTACTCGTATGTTATTAACACTTTTCAAGTTATTTTTTGACACAAATAGCAATTGGTATTGAAATAGCAAAGATTAGTAATTAATTAACTGCTTAATATTTTTTAAACTAGGATCTATTTTTTAATATTATACAATTAACTCTATAATCAAAACCTAACAAATAAATTTACGGCCTCCGTGGTCGAGTGGTTTGTACGCCGGTTTTCAAAGTGTCGCCATCTCTGAGGTCCCGGGTTCGATCCCCGGCTGGGTCAATTTAGAAAACTAACTTTTCTATATTGGCTCAGGTCTGGGTGTCTGTGTTTACCACCGTTGTCTCTGATTTTCATAACACAAGTGCTTTAGCTACTTACTTTGGAATCAGAGCAATGTTTGCGATGTTGTCTAATATTTATTTTTATTTATTATTTTAGAGGAAAATAAAGTCTAAGTCCCCGAATCGTAATGCGAAATCGTTTATTACGAAGTGTGTAAAAACCATATAACATATAACACACACAGGCGCAGAAAAATCTTAACCTCCTCCCGCCTTCGCAATAATTAGTTTAACAGTGTTCGCAACCCCCCACCCTTGGGGGGGTCATTTCAAACACACGAGTAATCTCGAAGTTGCGCGGATCGTGAGAGAAAACTATTGGGATGTATAAGAAAATTGAGGAAAACGCACATTTTTCTGGCCAGTTTCGTTTCGTTAAACAAAAATGTGTGTTGTGCCTACGTTTAAACGGTACGCTGACAAATACAACCTTTTTAAAATGCCGAACAAATAAATAATGAAATTGTACCTTTTTTAAGAAGAGATAAGCTCTTTTCTTTCAATATTGCGTATTCGGCCTTAACTAAAATCTTTAGCTGAGTCCTCCTTAATTTTATGGAAGCTGTCAGTTTCATAAATCTGACTCATTTGAAAAAAATCTTTGGCCTAAAAAGTCAAAGCCAAATTTTGATTTAAAAATCAATTTTGACAACCTCCGTGGTCGATCGGTTTGTACACCGGTTTTCAAGGTGTCGCCATCTCTGAGATCCCGGGTTCGATCCCCGGCTGGGTCAATTTAGAAAACCAACTTTTCTATATTGGCTCAGGTCTGGGTGTTTGTAGTTCCACCGTTGTCTCTTATTTCCATAACACAAGTGCTTTAGCTAATTACTTTGGGATCAGAGCAATATTTGTGATGTTGTCTAATAAAAAAAAGTATTTGGTTGATAGCAAAATTTTTGGGTTAAGATAATTTAAAAAACTGATTTCATGGCACTTTCATACAGTTACTAAAATGTCACTCAAAAGGTCCCACTATTTAGATACTATAATCTTATGTTAGATTCTCAAATACAGAGTAGACATTAGTAGCTACTGTAATGTAATACTAAACTGAAGTGATGGTCTGAATTTATACTTTACAGAAACAGTCTCATTAGTGTCATTGTATCATACAAAATTACATAAAAAGTTACTTTCAATAAGTCTATTTTCGATTTAACCCTTCAACGCCCGGAAAATGAGACACAATAGATATTTCATTGTTATCCGGCCGCATGCGTCCGCTTGGGCGTATAAATATTTGCGACAAAATATAATTGCATTATCAATTAATCCTTAATGGCGGGATGGTAGAAAAAATTGTCTCGCTTGATGGCGCTGTTGTAGATGGAGTCATATTTGTATGAGAGCACTAAGCGTGTGTGTGCATATTGGGTTATTTTCCCGGTTATTATTCAAATTACGTCTAAATTTTTTTAATAATAATAACTATTATTAATATTATCAATACGACCTGAGTGGTGCAGTGGTCAACATGCCGGTCTATCATGCAAGAGGTCCCGGGTTCGATTCCCGGCCGGGCAGAAATTGAAATGATGAATTTTAATTTCTGTGACGGGTTTGGGTGTTACTATGTTTAATAAGTTTATATTTAAAAAGTAGGTGTATCAGTTTTCTAACACCCAAATACAAGCTTTGCTTAGTTTGGGGCTAGATGGCGCTGTGTGAAATTGTCTAAGCATTTATTATTTTTATTATATTATTATTATGGACAGTTATGATTATTGGACAGTTAAAGGATTAAAGATCGAATTGAAAAAAGTTACCCAAAATGTGTTGAAGAAAAATTGATATTAACGGAAATTCGCTTACAACATCCAAAAATTGATAGCAAACACATAGCAAACAACATAATGACAGGTCTACACTACATCTACACTAGCGCCAAGTTAACGGTAGTGTGCCGACTGGTGGATGATTTGTGAATGAAACAAATTATTGCCATTACATATTACATACATAGCATGAAGACAGTATCAAGGTCAACATGTATTTTGACGACCTCCGTGGTCGAGTGGCTTTGTACACCGGTTTTCAAGGTGTCGCCATCTCTGTGGTCCCGGGTTCGATCCCCGGTTGGGTCAATTTAGAAAACGAACTTTTCTATATTGGCTCAACTCTGGGTGTTTGTGATACCACCGTTGTCTCTGATTTCCATAACACAAGTGCTTTGGCTACTTACTTTGGAATCAGAGCAATGTATGTGATGTTGTCGAATATTTATTTATTTATTTATGTATAGTCCGATGTGCCGTCATCTGTACTAGTACAAATAAGAAAATAATACTTTCCACATATAAAGGCACATCCACATTGATACAACATTTTAGTAACACTAGATAACAAGCTCGGTCCACCGGACATGCTATATTAAGTATGTATGCCGTCCCAATTTCCTGAGCCAAGCCCAAATATAATAAAACGAGAATTGTATTTTTATTGGCCACATTCCTCATGACCGATATAAAGAGGGCTTGTTCACTTTTATTAAGCTCATACAACAAATTGGCACCTGAAATTATCACCACTTACTTAAAAAGGTGGACTTATCACACACGTATAATTATATCAAAAGGATCACTGTATGATACTTAACAGGACATTTTGTATTTTTTCGGGACTCTGGACATCATACGAAATGTCGGGACCATCCCGACGAATCCCGACCATCTGGCAACCCTAACTACAGCGGCGCTTATGTCTAGAGTACACAGACTTCATATTTTGCGGTCAAAGGTATTTAAGATGGCCTTACCACAAAAGATTTTAAAACACTGTTCAGCAAGTGTTTAACTTAGACACGGTTTAAATGTGATGCTGTCACTTTTTCGACAATATTGATTGAAAGAGACGGCATCACATTTAAACATTGTCTAAATTAAACAGTGTTTTAAAATCTTTTGTAGGACAAGGCTTCTGACGTAATTTTGATCACTGGTTAAGGCCAGTTACTTCCTTGATATGGCACCGCAAAAAAATAAGACCAAGATTCAATTTTTGGTTGAGATTTTGGTTTTCACTCGTACAAATATCGTAACCCCTAACACAAAAAAATGTTAATAAATTTTTAATTGCTGACGTAGGTTCTGTGAGGCCTTAGCCTCACATGCAAACTATTTGAGTTCTGTAACTCTTTGGTTACAGACTAAAGATAAAAAGAATTTCAAATGCGGACGACAGTTCTCTAGCTTTTGTTTAGAAGAACGGAAGCTAGGCTGTGCCCTTCTGGCTACGAATTGTATTAATGCCTATGCTTAAAATAAATAATAAAAGTGATTCAAATCTTTTATTTATTTAAAATAGATAAAGGCTTCATCGTTACAGTACATATGTAGTAGGACGAGGCTTCTGACGTATTTGATTTAGTTAAAGCTAGTTACTTCCTGGATACGGCACCTCAAAAAATTCAAGATTGAATTTTTGGTAGAGATTTTGTTTTTCACTCGTAAAAATATGAATTAAAACCGGCCAAAAGCATGTCGGGCCACGCGCAGTATACCTAGCAATGATAATTTTAAAAATGGAGTTTAATAGGGAGTTGAAAGCGTAACAAAATTATATTTTAGTCATTTTGAAAATTGCAAAGAAAGACTCGCGAGATCAGCAACAGATCCACTTGTTTTATTAATATTTAAAATGTATTGGCGGCGCTACTGGACGGCTATATGTCATGCCCCTTAAATGACAGGTTGTCAAGTGACATGTATTCGAGTTCTCGCTGCGTCACAGTCTGTGTCGAGAATATTAAAGTTGCAAATGCGTCATAATGTGGTTTTATAAATTATGTACAATTGTGTAAATTATTATTGCTCAATGCATTACTATTACTCAGACTTCATTTTTCAAACTTTGTAATTTGTAATTAGTACTTAAGAAGGAAGTAAAACTAAAAACGTATTTACTCGTATATTATTAACACTTTTCAAATTATTTTTTGGCACGAATTGCAATTGGTATTGAAATAGCAAAAAATAGTAATTAATTGACTGTTTAATATTTTTTTAAACTAGGATCTATTTTTTAATATTATAGAATAAACTCTATAATCAAAACCTAACAAATTAATTTACGGCCTCCGTGGTCGAGTGGTTTGTACGCCGGTTTTCAAAGTGTCGCCATCTCTGAGGTTCGATCCCCGGCTGGGTCAATTTAGAAAACTAACTTTTCTAGATTGGCTCAGGTCTGGGTGTCTGTGTTTACCACCGTTGTCTCTGATTTTCATAACACAAGTGCTTTAGCTACTTACTTTGGAATCAGAGCAATGTTTGTAATGTTGTCTAATATTTATTTTTATTTATTATTTTAGAGGAAAATAAAGTCTAAGTCCCCGAATCGTAATGCGAAATCGTTTATTACGAAGTGTGTAAAAACCATATAACATATAACACACACAGGCGCAGAAAAATCTTAACCTCCTCCCGCCTTCGCAATAATTAGTTTAACAGTGTTCGCAACCCCCCACCCTTGGGGGGGTCATTTCAAACACACGAGTAATCTCGAAGTTGCGCGGATCGTGAGAGAAAACTATTGGGATGTATAAGAAAATTGAGGAAAACGCACATTTTTCTGGCCAGTTTCGTTTCGTTAAACAAAAATGTGTGTTGTGCCTACGTTTAAACGGTACGCTGACAAATACAACCTTTTTAAAATGCCGAACAAATAAATAATGAAATTGTACCTTTTTTAAGAAGAGATAAGCTCTTTTCTTTCAATATTGCGTATTCGGCCTTAACTAAAATCTTTAGCTGAGTCCTCCTTAATTTTATGGAAGCTGTCAGTTTCATAAATCTGACTCATTTGAAAAAAATCTTTGGCCTAAAAAGTCAAAGCCAAATTTTGATTTAAAAATCAATTTTGACAACCTCCGTGGTCGATCGGTTTGTACACCGGTTTTCAAGGTGTCGCCATCTCTGAGATCCCGGGTTCGATCCCCGGCTGGGTCAATTTAGAAAACCAACTTTTCTATATTGGCTCAGGTCTGGGTGTTTGTAGTTCCACCGTTGTCTCTTATTTCCATAACACAAGTGCTTTAGCTAATTACTTTGGGATCAGAGCAATATTTGTGATGTTGTCTAATAAAAAAAAGTATTTGGTTGATAGCAAAATTTTTGGGTTAAGATAATTTAAAAAACTGATTTCATGGCACTTTCATACAGTTACTAAAATGTCACTCAAAAGGTCCCACTATTTAGATACTATAATCTTATGTTAGATTCTCAAATACAGAGTAGACATTAGTAGCTACTGTAATGTAATACTAAACTGAAGTGATGGTCTGAATTTATACTTTACAGAAACAGTCTCATTAGTGTCATTGTATCATACAAAATTACATAAAAAGTTACTTTCAATAAGTCTATTTTCGATTTAACCCTTCAACGCCCGGAAAATGAGACACAATAGATATTTCATTGTTATCCGGCCGCATGCGTCCGCTTGGGCGTATAAATATTTGCGACAAAATATAATTGCATTATCAATTAATCCTTAATGGCGGGATGGTAGAAAAAATTGTCTCGCTTGATGGCGCTGTTGTAGATGGAGTCATATTTGTATGAGAGCACTAAGCGTGTGTGTGCATATTGGGTTATTTTCCCGGTTATTATTCAAATTACGTCTAAATTTTTTTAATAATAATAACTATTATTAATATTATCAATACGACCTGAGTGGTGCAGTGGTCAACATGCCGGTCTATCATGCAAGAGGTCCCGGGTTCGATTCCCGGCCGGGCAGAAATTGAAATGATGAATTTTAATTTCTGTGACGGGTTTGGGTGTTACTATGTTTAATAAGTTTATATTTAAAAAGTAGGTGTATCAGTTTTCTAACACCCAAATACAAGCTTTGCTTAGTTTGGGGCTAGATGGCGCTGTGTGAAATTGTCTAAGCATTTATTATTTTTATTATATTATTATTATGGACAGTTATGATTATTGGACAGTTAAAGGATTAAAGATCGAATTGAAAAAAGTTACCCAAAATGTGTTGAAGAAAAATTGATATTAACGGAAATTCGCTTACAACATCCAAAAATTGATAGCAAACACATAGCAAACAACATAATGACAGGTCTACACTACATCTACACTAGCGCCAAGTTAACGGTAGTGTGCCGACTGGTGGATGATTTGTGAATGAAACAAATTATTGCCATTACATATTACATACATAGCATGAAGACAGTATCAAGGTCAACATGTATTTTGACGACCTCCGTGGTCGAGTGGCTTTGTACACCGGTTTTCAAGGTGTCGCCATCTCTGTGGTCCCGGGTTCGATCCCCGGTTGGGTCAATTTAGAAAACGAACTTTTCTATATTGGCTCAACTCTGGGTGTTTGTGATACCACCGTTGTCTCTGATTTCCATAACACAAGTGCTTTGGCTACTTACTTTGGAATCAGAGCAATGTATGTGATGTTGTCGAATATTTATTTATTTATTTATGTATAGTCCGATGTGCCGTCATCTGTACTAGTACAAATAAGAAAATAATACTTTCCACATATAAAGGCACATCCACATTGATACAACATTTTAGTAACACTAGATAACAAGCTCGGTCCACCGGACATGCTATATTAAGTATGTATGCCGTCCCAATTTCCTGAGCCAAGCCCAAATATAATAAAACGAGAATTGTATTTTTATTGGCCACATTCCTCATGACCGATATAAAGAGGGCTTGTTCACTTTTATTAAGCTCATACAACAAATTGGCACCTGAAATTATCACCACTTACTTAAAAAGGTGGACTTATCACACACGTATAATTATATCAAAAGGATCACTGTATGATACTTAACAGGACATTTTGTATTTTTTCGGGACTCTGGACATCATACGAAATGTCGGGACCATCCCGACGAATCCCGACCATCTGGCAACCCTAACTACAGCGGCGCTTATGTCTAGAGTACACAGACTTCATATTTTGCGGTCAAAGGTATTTAAGATGGCCTTACCACAAAAGATTTTAAAACACTGTTCAGCAAGTGTTTAACTTAGACACGGTTTAAATGTGATGCTGTCACTTTTTCGACAATATTGATTGAAAGAGACGGCATCACATTTAAACATTGTCTAAATTAAACAGTGTTTTAAAATCTTTTGTGGTAGGCCATATACAAGGTGTTACAAAAACACCCCTAATGCCGAATATGGCATATAGGGACCATCAAACTGAACAACTTTTAGTATGGGACCAACTCTGAAATTGCGAAAAAAAAATCAGCTGTTTCATACATTTTGGTATTTTTGATTTTAATTTTTGTATGAAACAGCTGATTTTTTTTTCGCGATTTCAGAGTTGGTCCCATACTAATTTTTTAACAAGTTGTATATCTTAAATACCTTTGACCGCAAAATATGAAGTCTGTGTACTCTAGACATAAGCGCCGCTGTAGTTAGGGTTGCCAGATGGTCGGGATCCGTCGGGATTGTCCCGACATTTCGTATGATGTCCAGAGTCCCGAAAAAATACAAAACGTCCCGACAAATGACGACAAAACAAAAATTTCAAATTACATAATAATTAAACGAGTACTTTTACGCACGTTTTTTTTCTCTATAGCTGTTCGTGCTAAGGGTACTGATGACTTATTTCTAAATCGATTCTCCGAATAACACCCACAAGCTTTAAATAAAAAAAAACATACCACAAAATATGCAGTCGTTAGCGAAACCCCAGCCAAATCGAATTACCAGTTTTTGAGAAAATCACGAACATAAAATACAACCGCTTTTTATGAAGTCGGTTAAAAAGGCAACCGATAGTAGATACTGTACTTTCCCAAAATTTCTATCGTTCTCTGTCCCATTTACACCCTCAAATGTCAAAGCAAAACGACCTGCGATGGATCCTATTGTCTACCATCCTTTTAGTTACGGTGGCCATTCACAATTTCCCAACAATACCCAAAAAAACCGTAAACCCCCACTCTTCATTTTCCGCACCAAATCTTAAAAAAACTTGTGCAACACATATATGAACCAAAGTTTAGCTTAATGACTACCACCAACAAATATTACGATTAGAAAATACTCTAATCTTAATGACTCAATAGTGATTCACGAGAATACCCCATTCGTATATAAAAGCGTGGTCGCGAGGAATCTCGCTCAAAACATTAACAACATTCAAACAAACAACATGTCTCGGTTCGCTCTCCTCCTCATTTGCCTCACGTTCGCGAACGCAGAAGACGACTGCGTGTGCGACGACCACACGCCGGAAGAAAAAAACGAAATCCTGGACTTCCTGAAGAAATTCCCTGATGGTGCTGATGAAGAAGGTGTTCTACCAGGAATTCTGAGCCCTCTAGTGCCTTGTGGGAACTGCATAGAATACGATAGAAAAAAAAGGACTATATTACCATCAACAAATGAACAAGATGCTATTGATTCAAATGCTATTGATCATGTGTCTGAAGAAGATACTTTACAAGAGGATCCAAGATGTCCCGTAGGATTTGCAAGGATTGGATTCCGATGTGTCGACTTCAATGAAATTTTCAAATAATACAGTGCAGATAAGTGTGAATTAAACCAAAGATTTTTTGTGAGAGTGACTTTAAGTGCACCGATGTTGTTCGTGTTCAGTAAAACAGTAAAGTATTTATTTATTCATTAAGTTATAAACTTTTATTTTTATAATTTATTAAGCCAACGACTGCCAGTATTTATAGTTATATTGTGTAAGTTAAAAATTGTAAATACTAATTTTAAGGTGTAAAAGATTAAATTCCTTTTTACTGGAATCTATTTATTTTTTTATATTTCCCATGAAATTATAACTTTTAACTATTTATTTCATATCTAATACACAAAATCTGATGTCATTTTATAAGCATTACTAGATGATATTTAACTAAAAATAGTTATAACTTTAGATTCATATTCATACTGAAAAAGATTTTCTAATAAATCTAATATGAAACACACAAGAAATAAACCAAAAATATAGTAAATTATGTAAAAAGAAAAAGTCACGACATTGTTTATGCAGGTACTTAGAAACTTAGTTCAAAACAGTAAAAAAATGAAATAAAATGAACTACTTATGCTTAGATGTAGATTAAAATCATTACAATACAAAAGAACATTATTATTAGTAAACCACTGAATTAGATGTTTAAGAGCCATATAGCTTCGAAGTGGTGCCCTCATCTTAATTAAATTTATTGCTCGTTAACTGTATCGAAAATAAAAATGCACAGATTGAAGCTAAGGTTCTATAGTTTATTTACAAACAATAAACTTAGTAAAAAAGTGCCTAAAGAGGCCAGTTTTTGCTCTAGTGCCGACTACTACTAGAGGGTTGCCATGCGAGGTTAAAATAGTTATATAATTTATTATTAACATGACCCCAAAAGAAATGATGCCAACGAACTAAAGCGAATAAGACCCACAATTACTTAAAAAAAGTGAAAAGGACTCGTGTGATCACGAGACGTGACATGTGTTAGGGCTGTCACTTCCTGAAATGTTTGATCGAACACAATCTAGTTACACAATCCACCAGAGTTATTCTACACACCAAAACTTCATTATTCAAAACTTAACACAACTTCCTGATCATTTCTAGTTTGAAAATACATTTAAAGTACATTTTTTTTAGAATGATAATGTTATAAATAGTGAAACTGAACGAAATAAAGGGCTGGTGGTTTCTAATGAAATAGAGCGGATTGTGGTCTGAACGGGTTCATTTTATCTAATATTTTCACAAACACTATGACATGACACTAAAGCAAAAAAGACTCAAAACAAGAGGAAAATAATATGTCACAGCATAAAAAGAACAGGAATTATAAAATAGAAAATAAAAGTCTCGGCAACACTGTGAATTACGTATTTGTTTACCTATCATAGTATTTCGACTAACTACAAACCTAAATACTATATTCACAATGAAGTCTTAGAAACCCTTAAACAAATTTAAATTGAATTTAATAAAATAATTTTGTATAATCATTAAGTATAAAGTTTTCTAAACCTGCCAACCCTAAATATTTTCTCATCTCGCTTCAGTCGTTGCATTTATCAACCAATAAAACATGAACGATGAAAGTTAAAAATAGCAAAGCTAATTAATACATTCAACACAATAAAATGAATAAAACAAATGTTTCGTAATATTGTATGTACAGTCAGCAGCACGTCAGGTTATACAAAACTGACAAAAAAACTGAAATTTATTTTGAACTTTAATATCTTCGCATTTAAGTATCAAATTGATTTATTATGATTACCCTGACGTGGAAGCACAGCGTGCCGTTAACTGTACTTATAATAAAGTTCGTTTACATCACCGGCTAGGGTTGTGCGTGCAAAAAAAATTAACGCAATAAACAAACTTGAGTCATATAGAACTAAAAAGCAGCATTATCAAGTTTTTTCCAAAATGGCGAAGAATAATATTTTTGATTTCGAAGCAGTGCAGTTCCTATGGGAGTAGCTGGGAACAGCAAATCTATAATTTTAACGGTGATTTTATATGAGATGTTGCTATTTTTGCTGCAAACTTAAGTCAAAAAATTAAGTTGATTTACATTAGCAAACTGCTTAAAGTTGCTTTAATTGATAAATAGTATTTCCTGTCTTTGCTTCTTTAAGACTCAATATCTGACTGAAACTGAATGGTCAGAATGTTTGGAGTAATTTGTCATTCTATCAGAATCATCGTTAATTTCAATCCACCCACTGCTGGGGCAAAGGCCTTCCTTATGATTGGATAAGGAGGATGGGCCATCAGATGAGGATTGGTGGGTGTGAACGACTGCAAAAGCAGCCGGGACTAACCCATCAAGGCCCGGAAAATAAGACACAATAGATATTCCATTGTTGTCCAGCTGCATTCGGCGCTCGGGCGTTGATGATTTAACATGCCTTCCAAGAGCTCAAGAGACAGCCCAACTTTCCCACTGGGCACTCTGGGCACGTGCCCAGGGCCCCGCGATCGATAGGGGCCCCCTAGTACTTGCCAGATCGCTAAACGATAACGGATGCTTATTACCAAAAACATATATAGGTATTTCGAAAACTCAACAATAATTATTGACTACTACTACTTGCTCACTAGCTTAAGTCAAGATCATAGAGGCCCCTTATCTTAATGTGCCCAGGGCTTCTAAGAGGTTAAAGACGGCCTTGTCAAGAGTTAGTACATTTTCGATCACCCATCCCATGGCCAACCTTGCTTAACAACCGCAATCGCAGGCCCAATGATCGAGTCTTCTCTATTAAATATTCTTTGTTATGTGAAATAAGAGATTAACACGTCTTTACCTCACTTAATGGTCCAAAAATGAGGATTTTCCTTAAAATGCAAACATCGAGTCACGCAGTGTTATAAATTCCGAATGGGAAACACAACATTTTAAAATCTTGATGACGTAAATAAACGAATGAATTTGAAACAGGAAGGAAAAGTGTTTTTTTTCATTCAAGATCAACGGTAAACAAGTAGCAATGTAGTCTGTGACACAATTGAAAACCCTGAACTTATGGCTATACTTTTAAAGCTCTGACAACCCTACACACCACTACGCTATACTCCGAAAGAATACACTCGAAATTCAATAATACACTACCAAAACAGAGTTATGAGAGAGACTTTTTAATTAACTTAAGGGGTGTTCTACCAATGAAACTAAACAATTTAGCCAAAGAAACATGGGTCGAAATACAAAAAAAATATTTGGTCCTCTCACACTAACCAGACAGATATAACTTAGTATTATATTAATTATGGGAAGCGAGGAGCTTGGTGGCGCAGTGGTATAGCGCCTGGCCCAGCGATTGCGGAGGTTAAGCAACTTTCGCAAGGGTCGGTCACGGGATGGGTGACCAAAAATTGATTATCTCGAGCTCTTGCTTCGGAAGGCATGTTAAGCCGTTGGCCCTGCCTGCATTTGCAATCGTTAGCACCGACCAATCCGCATTAGACCCGCGTGGTGGATCATGGTCCATCCTCTTTATCCACCTATAAGGAAGGCATGCCCCAGCACTGGGGGCATTACAAAATCTAAAAACAAAAACAAAAACATATCTCTAAAAAGCAAGAAATAATATTCAAATTATTAGTTACGCATATCAATATTAATAAAACACGTATAATGAAGTCGGGTATGGGGACCATCTTTTATTTTTCTAATTCTAAAAGCCTTTTTTTGAAGTTGGTTAAAAATAGCTGATGGTCAGTATGGGAAAATCATTTTTTTTGTCGTTTTTCTACGCTTGTTTTTTTTTTACAAAATGTTATTTTCATTGGTAGAGCATTCCCTTAAGTTAATTAAAGCGACTACAAAATGACGGTGTGTAAAATTTACTTGAAAGAAATGAAGTGGTTCAAAGTAGATTAATATCAGAAAAAAACTGGGTCTGGTGTCGGGTCACGCGCAGTATAGGGTTCCGCAGTTACCTTATACAATTACCATATGGCTATAAACACAATTTACTTCCTGTTTTACACAACTAACGACTAAAATTAAATATAATACCCAACTATTCAATGAAATTTGTTCGACGAAAACTTTCTAATATAAATTAATTTTGTAAGCTGACTAATTTCGCAAACGGATCCCTGAATCAAAAAATAGTTTTCACAAACTTACAATATTATTGAAAGAACTATACAACCCCACCCCACACTATGAGATTGATGAAAAAAAAGTTTCATCCCCACCTTACATGTAGGGGAGGTACACTAAAAAAATATTTTATTTTATTTTACCACTTTTTCACATCATTAATATACACATTCATGCTTTCTAGTACATGGACGGACAGACGGACATGGCCAAACTCCAAGGATTACTTGTTGACTTTACTACGGAACCCTAAAATGTTTTGTACCTACCAATTTTTACACTGACGTCTCCTAAGGTTGCATAACATTGCAAAATTCTATGCAAAAGTGTGTCAACCCACAAAATTGAAAAATCCTGTTGTTTTATAATTATTAATGCAAATAAGTAGAATAACAAACATGATTCTGAAATAACAAAAAACATGTTCAATATTTAAAAAAAAACATACATCTTGATTACAAATTGTTCCAAATTTTTATACGCCATTTTCTCGAAATAGCATTATTGTTGATTGAAACACTTTTTTTGCTTAGTAGGACATGAGGTTTTTAAATGATGCTTTGAGATAATAAGATTCAAATTAAACCGATGTTTAATCATAAAAGTATTATCGTGTAAATGCATAACCAATAGCCTGTTTTCGATGTCACACACGTCTAGGTAACCTTTCTTTACTTACCTCCTACCGAGCGGTAATCGAAAATAAATATTTGTCAGTTTTCGAGTTTACCAACAAAAACGAGAACCGAACGAGAACTGAAAGTAGGGTATGGCACGTTGAGCATTTCCGGTCCTGGCGCAGGCTGTGCTGTGTGCTGTATGAGGCTTTAAGAACAGTCTACACGAGCATTTTTATTTTAATTCAAATGCTAAAAATAAATCACTAAAAAAGTAACAAACAAAAACCTCTAATGAGTTTAGCCCAGTAAATTGTCATACATAATAAATCTGCTGATTTTGTTACTGTTATTATTAATTTCATTTTATTAAAAATGTTCAATGCATGGTACCTACTTACTTAGCCCTTTATAAAAAAATCTAGACTCTGTTAATTGTATTGTAAATGTAGGTGTTGAAAAACTAGTGCTAAACTATCCTTCGATATAGTTGAAGCTCAACACCATGAGTTTCCAAATACTTAATATTTATTATCGTTAAATCAGCCATTTTTAATGGAGCACAAGCCTTCCTTATCGGTGGATAAGGAGGATGGGTCATAACCCACCACAAAGGCCCAATGCGGATTAGTGGGTGTTAACGACTGCAATTGCAGTCGTGACTATCTTAACGTGCCTTCTGAAGCACGGAGGAGCTCGATATAATAAATTTTTGGTCACCCATCCCATAAAAGTTGCTTAACCTCCGCAATCGCCGCCACTGCGCCATCGGGCTCCTCTATATAAATACCAACTACTAAAATCTTAATATTGTCGGGTAAAGTTTCCTTTTCTTTTCAATATTGAAAAGGATCAACTTTTGTGTAGAGTAGAGAGAACCTACAAAACTATCACTGATTTTAACCGACTTCAAAATTTTAAAAAGAGAAGGTTATGTATTCGTTACGTATATTTTTTCTATGTATGTTCCCCGATTACTCGAATACGGCTGAACCGATTGAAATGCTTCAAACGTTATTACATCAAGTTTATTCCCAAGTTAGTCCCATTAATTTCAATTTTAAAATCGGTTTACTAGTTGTCAGGAAATCCTGAAAACACTGTCGTTTTCAGTACCATTTATAAGAATTTAGACGGATGTTCAACCATAACTTTTTTATACAAGGTATTACAAAAGTACCCCTAATGCCGAATATGGTAGATAGGGACCATCATACTGAACAACTTTTACTATGGGACCAACTCTGAAATCGCGAAAAAAAAATCAGCTGTTTCATACATTTTGATATTTTCGTAATAATTTTTTGTATGAAACTGCTGATTTTTTCGCGATTTCAAAGTTTTTCCCATAGTAAAAGTTGTTCAGTTTAATGGTCCCTATCTACCATATTCGGCATTAGGGGTACTTTTGTAACACCTTGTATATGAACCGATTTTTTTTAATAATATTAAGCTTTTTATGCTCTTGTGTAGGCACCCTAAAATTGTTATGAAAGGCGGGTCCTCCTGTCTTTTTACATTCTACGTAAAAGTCATAGGATATTATTATCAAATAACCGCAAATTAACATATGTAAGCAGTTTCTAAAAAATCAACAGAGCACACAATACAAAGTGACTCATCCCGCTCACTATTGTAATAATAAGATATTATTGATTTTTTTTTATTATAAAATCTGAATTTAAATCGCAAAAATGGCTAAACGAATTTGGATGAATAAAAATGAAGTAAATTGATCAACGAACATCGTCCGACTATCCTGTTTTTTAGGGTTCCGTACCCAAAGGGTAAAACGGGAACCCTATTACTAAGACTCCGTTGTCTGTCTGTCCGTTTGTCACCAGGCTGTGTCTTATAAACCGTGATAGTTAGACAGTTGAAATTTTCACAGATGATGTATTTCTGTTGCCGCTATAACAACAAATACTAAAAAACAGAATAAAAGAAATATTTAAAGGGGCTTCCATACAACAAACATGATTTTTTTGCTCGGTTTTGCTCGGTATTGATAACGGCAACAGGTAGACGCTTGAAATATTCATAGAATATTTAGTTATATATTCACTTTAAAAATAAATAATTAAATTAAAATAAAGCAAATATTTAAGGGGGGCTCCCATACAACAGACATATTTTTTTTACGTTTTTATAGATAATGATACGGACCCCTTCGTGCGCGAGTCCGACTCGCACTTGGCCGGTTTTTAATAGGCTCTCTGGGCAGGGCTCCACTTAGCAGCTATACTTCCTTTAATAATATTTCGTCAAATCTTCGTTTTTCCGAATATAATTTTAAACTCCACATCATTATAATTAATTATTTGATAACATCACATACATAGCTCCGATTCCAAAGTGAGTAGCTAAAGCACTTGTGTTATGGAAATCAGAGACAACGGTGGTATCACAAACACCCAGACCAGAGCCAACATAGAAAAGTTCATTTTCTAAATTAACCAAACCGGGGATCGAACCCGGGACCTCAGAGATGGCGACACCTTGAAAACCGATACACAAAGCCACTCGACCACGGAGGTCGATAGTGTTAGTAATTATTTAAAGGTTAGTGACAACCGTATCAAAATCCGTAGCGTAGTTTAGAAGAACTAAGCGAACAAACAGACAGACACGAATAGCGATTTGTTCTAAAGGTAGTATTTAGTGATTAACTATCGTAAAACAAAAGTGCGTCATTTGACCATTTATAGTAGTGAATGGTTTATTTTTTTCGAGGTTTATTACACATTTGTTTCTTGTAACATATGACTCAATCATTGGTGTCATTCAGTATAAGATACGTCATAATTAAACTATTTTATATGTCTCAGTTGTACTACGAAGGATTCTAATTATAATAATAATTGAAGACAACTCATATCAACCATTTTATCACACATTAAGGGGCTGACATGAGCCAACTAGCGCCGCCAGTCGATTTTATTTTATTTATTCTAAATGAGCCCAATTTCTTAAAAAAGGAATCAGTCAAGGTCTTGTGAATGACGTCTAATGTTTATTGTATAACGTTACAACATTACAACAACAGGGTTTGAACCAACAATGGCCACTTTTAACAAAACCGCGTTTTAAAGCCTTTTCAAACTGTGTAAGATTTTTCTCAATGCAAACTTCGAAGACAAGGGGGAGGGAGGGGAGATATTTTTTTTTAACTTTTCATAATTAAAAAAAAAATGTTCATATTGTACCCCATATGACCCTGTAGCCTCACTTCGAATTTTTAAGACCCACTTTCAGTCCCTGTTGCAAAATAGTTGGGCAAATGTCATCTAAAACTATTCTGAATTTCAAATTGAAAGCATTAGTAGTTCTCGAGATATCCAGCTGTGACAGACAGACAGACAAACAGACTGGATCGCACCACAACCATTCATTCACCATACCTTTTGGTACGGAACCCTAAAAACTATTAAAAACCTGAACTTACATAATTCATAAACAAACTTATTCAATGTCGTGAAAATGTTAATATACTTTAGTTAATGCAAAAATATCATCATAAGTAATTATGAAGAAAAAAAACGATGAGCGACAACCCTAGATCTTTAATTAGATTGCTTAACACTTAACTATTTCACAACCAGTAAGCATTTTCCCAACAATTTTGTAATCCCACTTGATATTGATTTCAGAAAACCCACCACCACCACAATCGAATAAAAAAGTTACTTCACGTCATCATTTAAATACTATATCAAATCTTTGCCATACAAATATAAGCCTTGACTACATTTTCATAAGAATCAAAACACCAAGTTTACTAACAAGCTTATTTGCATGTAGGAATTCCCCGATTACCAAGTCTGACGTTGATGAGTGAGCGAATCGATTAGAAGGCTTTCCATTACGCAATCGGTAGGTCAAGAGTTTTCAAGGTTGTACACAAAGCAGCAATGTATTACGTTTCTAATAATTTCGTTGTGTATTATGGTACCACTATTTTGTTGAACTAAAAACCCAGTTGCGCTCGGAGTAGTAGTATCAAATTAATTACGAAGGAAAACCCGTATTCAATGCCAATTAAGATAAGAAAATATGAAAATAAACTATTTCTTTATACAACGTTTTACAAAAAACCCTTAAACCGAATATAGTAGATAGGGTACCATGCATACCCGGAAAATTATTATAAACCCTGAAAACCCTTTTTGGAAAAAAAAAAGATAAACTGCATAGTGGCAACCCTAGATCTAAATTGTGTTTTTTTCAGTCCTCGCATCAACATTGCCTTAGAAAAAAAATTGGTTACTAAATATAATTACATACACAAGCCAACCAATTTTTTTTTGGTAATTTTTTTTCTTCGCTAATAATAAATAAATATTTGACAACATCGCATACATTGCTTCGATTCCAAAGTAAGTAGCTAAAGCACTTGTGTTATGGAAATCAGAGACAACGGTGGTATCACATATGAAAAGTAAATCTTAAATGTGAAACAAAAAAAACCCACTTCATCACTGGTGATGAATTAGGAATAAATTGCTCCCAATAAAAAGTAAGAAAAAAATTGCTTTATTCAACTAAACTTAGTAATTAAGAGCTTTTGAATCGTCTATTTTTTTCTACCACCCATTCCAGACTTTTTTAACTGACAAGAAGAACAGGCGCAAGAAACTTAATCAGCTTTAACAAAAATAAGTAACGATATTTACAAACATAAATATATCGTTACCAAATACAATACATTTAACAGGTTATTAACAACAAGTACTTCACCTCCAGTATTCTCAGATGAGAAATTTTTCCTCTCAACTGACCACTGGTGATGAGATTTAGACGTCAGATGGTACGGAGGGGTTTTAATGACTTTCAGAATATCAATGACTTGTCGCAATTCTTACAATGACCACATTTGCACAGTACCAGGATCGTGGTCACGATTTGCCAGACTACATAGCCAATATGAATGTATGACAATGGACAAACAACCACGTAGGACAATGGCCATCAGCTATTTTTAACGTTCCCACTGCTGGGGCACAGGCCTAATGGGTGGATAAGGAGGATGGGCCATGACCCACCACGCGGGCAAAATACAGATTGGTGGGTGTTGACTGCAAGCCGGGACCAACGGCTTATCGTGCCTTCTGAAGCACGGAGGAGCTCGAGATAATAAATTTTTGGTCACCCATCCCATGGCTGACCCTTGCGAAAGTTGCTTAACCTTGCGCAGTGGTAAATCGCAGGGTCAGACGCTATACCACTGCGCCTCCGAGTTCTTTCGTAGGACAATACTTTAACAAACAGACGGAGTACTGAGGTAACAAACTATCATTGGACCGGACATCCAAAGGTCGCGGGTTCGATTCCCGTCCGAGAATATGATCTGGTGCGAGTCGTATTTTTACTAGTATATCATTGAGTATTGTATAAAAATAGAATATTGAATGTTTAGCATAGCAGCTATTTAAAAAAAAAATAGTTTTTTGTATGGAATATGCAACTGTTATTCATATTTTCAATTCAAATTTTTTCAATAAGGTTTCAGATTCAAACTGAAAAATTTGCAAATCTTATCTAATAAAAATTATGAAAAATATGAAAAATCAAATTATCGATTTGTTTTAATTTTTACGCTATTACTAGAACGTCAGCTATTAAACAATATAAGTAACATTTCCGTCTAAGTTTAGTATTGTCAGAAATCAGGCCGCGAACTTTTCCGGCTACCTATTATAAAAAATATTAACATCAGTCTATAAATTGACAATGAAAATACTGTTAATGATCAATACATAAATGGACAGAAAACTAGAAAATTTGGAGATATGTCGCTTTTTTTTCCCGGTCCCCTTATGATAATCCCATTAATGTTTGATAGATGGGGAAGAACGTGAAGGGTCGGGGGTTCATTAGTAATATAAGAAAATCAACGAACAAAATCAAAACTAGTTTGGAGAAAAATGTGTTTTTTTTTTTCTTGGTACAGTCGAGAAGTTGCTAAGCAATTCAGTATAATTTCATAGTAACTATTGATTGCACTTATAATGGTCTGTCTTCACCGAGTCGCTTCAACTTTCAATTCAACTTGCGTCAAATGCATGCAATATTAATATAAAGTAAAAAAAAAATATTTATTCAAATAAACTTAGTAATTAAGCGCTTTTGAATCGTCTATATTTTCCTACCACCCGTTCCAGACTTTTTTAACTGACAGAAGAACATGCGCAAGAAACTTATCAGCTTTAACAGAAATAAGTAACGATATTAACAAACTCAAATATATCGTTACCAAATACATGATCGTCTCCAAACCGAGCCGTTTCACGTTCAACTATTTGCCAAACAAATTTGACGTTTTTTAAGAAGATAGGGCATGCGCTTTTGCCTGTGATGAGGCATGCCTCTGTTGAAAGCGCAAGAGGAAAAGGAAAGCGCACGATTAGCGTGCACTATTGTGTGCCTTGAGGCAAGCGTCAAAGTGAAAGTGCGTCAAAGGGAAAGCAATCGTGTGAAGTCACACCTTACAGTAAGTTGCAACGCTGTGTACTATAAGGGTCTATGCACACAACGCTTTTTTTAAAGAGCTCACATAGCGCGTTTCTGAGATAGTAGCCACACCAAAAGTGGCGCCACGGTGAATTTTATTTAATACTAGCAACCGCCCGCGACTACGTCTGCGTTGAAAGTTTTTTTGCTATCCTTCGGGAACAGTTATTTTTTCGGGATGAAAGGTATCCTATGTCCTTCTCTGTAAGCCTGACAACGTGTATGCAAAATTTCATGATGATCGGTTCAGTAGTTACGACGTGAAGACGTAACAGACAAACAAACAAGCGGACTTCCGCATTTAGTAAGGATTGTCATTTTTTATAATACACAATTTTAATAAAACTTTACCTGGAATTAGCCCCATATTCTAATATTTTTAAAAGTTATCACACTCCCTCGTATTGTATTACCTCCTAGTCAGTTCTAGAAGTAGATAGTAAAACTGCGAAAAGTGTCCGTTTAAACACATTTGATATCTATTTCTACGAATAACTACGAGGGAATGTAATGTTACCTTCTGTTGTAATGTTATTATGGATCCTAAAAATGCCACGTAAAGTTTCTTTAAAATCCTTTTTCTTTTAACAACTTACTAAATAAAAACCTTTGAGGGCACCATTTTTGGTATGGGCTGCACCTTAAACTCGAACCCAAACTCAATTTTTTTTTTGTTTAGGCAGTTACAAGGACTTGGAAATGTCAAAGAAGCTACGCCATCGGACATTGTAACGAGAAGAACCGGCAACAAACTCGTCAAGGGCTGCTTTCTTATTAATTCATATAATAACAGATTTTTGTGCATAAAGTTTGTGCACTTTATACAAAAAATCTGTTCCTTATATGACTTACTGCATTGGTCTTTTTGAAATTTTGAGATTTAAGCATTCACAATGCTATTTTTATGTAATACTAAATAATATACTAGAAAAAATAGGACTCGCACCAGATCATGTTCTCGGACGGGAATCGAACCCGCGACCTTTGGATAACCGGTCCAATGCTCTGACCGCTGAGCTACCGAGTCACTAGTGGGAACGTCGAATTTCTTCTAGTATATCAACTCTTACGCTGCAAGCGTATTTTTCTAGTATTTTTTCTAGTATATTATTTAGTATTGCATTGGTCTTTTTGTCTGCCTGCAAGTTTAAAAAACATGATGTAACATAGGGCCGCTTCACTATTTCCCTTTCGTCTTCAACTTTCAATACGTCAAACGCATCCCACACACAGTTTGACATTTTTGAGAACCTATCTTCTCAATGCACACGGTATTGCATGCCTCTGATGAAAGCGTAAGAGGAAAGGAAAAGCGAGTGGGTGAAGACAGAGCCTTATGCATTCAACCCTATAGGTTGCAACTTTTTGGTGTTAGATCGGCAAGCGCTTGACCGCTATCACGTGATGGTAAGCGATGTTGCTATTATATACTCGTACGATGAAACGCGCTTGCCTAGATGTAACTTATTCACTTGCGACTTAAAGCTCCCAGATTGTGCTTATCAGAGCCCCTAGCCAAAGTAACATTTGCAAATATTCGTTATCGCTTCGCTTTCGAAACATGCATGGGATTGACATAAGGATTCGTTAACAATAGAATTTTAAAACGTCAAATCCATACATGTTTCACCAATGTCACTAAGAGCCCTTAGCCAACAAAGGGTTCAGGAAACAGAGATTCAGGCAAGAAGTTCCACTAGTGGTACTGATGATAAAAAAAATAACTTCCTTGACAAGGGCAACAAACAGATCAGCTTCCTACTTAGTTTGCGACCGACCGTACCTGATCATCATCAGCCTTAATTTTAATGTCCCCACTTCCATAAGGTATATTATCTTGAACCAGTCGCTTTCCCATTCTTTTTGCGCTTTCAACAGACGCATGCCTCAGCAGGACATGCATGTCCTATCTTCTCAAAAAATCGACAATGTTTGGCAGAAAGTTGAACGTGAAAGCGCATGGTTTGGAGACAATCAATATTGCATGCGTTTGACGCAAATTGAATTGAAAGTTGAAGCGACTCGGTGAAGAAAGACCAATATGGATGGGTAATAATAATCTACTATGTTGACCCTATGCGGATCGGTGAGTAGTTCCTGATTATCATGATATTTTTAGATGGATCTTAATTTTATGTAGATGTAGAAAAAAAAATTGTTGGGACACTCATGCTACGCCTACAGGTCCAGTGTAGATTTGTGTTTAGGTTAAATTTTCAAAAGATTTGTTTGAAATCTCAATTTAAAGAGGAGATTCAAATCTAAGTGAAGTTGCAAACTGCAAAGTATCAGTGCCTCCATTTATGGTACAGCTTGAAAAATCATCAATTTGTAAAGTCAGATTTATTTAATAATAGTTACTAACTCAGGTTCGAACCCTGTTCGGGGCATAAACTGACTAAGCGCCAGTTTCCCGGTTTACTTATGTCTTCTGGATAACTTCGGGATACCTCATTTGACAGATAATTTGGTTGAAATGTGTTCTAGCTTTAATTTAACCAGTAGTTAGCTGATATCAGTAACCTATGAAACAGACCATATCAGAGTTTCTCAAACTTTCTGCAGTAACGGACCACTTTCAAAATTTTAAAAAAATCCATGGGCCCCCGTTAAAGAAAGATTTGGGAAAAAAATATTTAAAAAAAAAACACTTTTATTAGTAGTTTCATTACAGGAAGAGTTACTGCGGACCCCTGATGCACATTCTACGGACCCCGTGGCCCACACTTTAATAAACCCTGCTCTAAATAGATTAATGTCATAATGTTGGGTGTTTGTATGTTCTTTTTACATCTTTGTCAGTATTTAAAGAATGTGATTCCAGGTCTAGCATGACCACCGAAACACGATATATATAGCGTGATTATAGCGTTTTATCGACACTCAGCTGTCAAAATCCATTGTCTTTTGACAGTTAAACGTGATAAATTGTTATGTCATATCGCGTTTCAATGTTCAAGCTAGGGGGGCTGTAAATTTTTTTGATATCGTAGATCATACTTAATTAAGATCGTCAAAAGGTTTTTTTGATACCCTCATTTAGGGAATATTACAATCTCACTAGGTACTTACTCTCATAACAATCGATGAAACTCGAAACGGCGCCAAAACTCCTTTGAAACATCCAAGACGGTCGAATAACAATTAAAACAAGAAAATATCCGAACGCTACTCGTCCACAGTTACAACTTTAAAGTTTTAAAGTTCATGTTACCGACCGTTACATTCAAATATGGAAGCTTTGGTACTTTCTGACGAAAGTTCATCGACGATGTCCATTTCTGAGTCCAATTTCTTTAGCTATCGCACAACGGCCAATTCGGCACACGTCATCGGCCTGTCCGCGCTCCCCCAATAAATGAAATTTAACAGAATGAGGGAAAAAAATCAATACCTACACTAGTCAGTGGGTATCGGCCACTATCGCTGCCCCTCTAATTTACTGCGAACGATAAAAACAATCCGACGCTTGTGTGCGTGTATCCGAACGCACGCACACTAACCCGCTCATATTAACTTGTACAATATTCATGTGACATTATGAACACACCCTTATGTAACGCCATCAATAATTCCAAGTTCCAAATTCGAAATGGTAGGTACTTACGGATAGAGCAGTCGTCAAATGTTCTGGAAGTTGATCATCCTACTGCTTCGCGGCGAGGTCGTCGAACCCGCTTCCGGCAGCCGCGCACTCCGCCATGTTGTTTTAAACGTCAATTTTAAAATTTGAATCCGCGAACTGTCACCGGAAACTTGCTGTCAAACTTAAACGTTTATTTTGAAATCTGTTCCCGATCTCCTTGGTAGTTGCAAAGTTCGCTCCTTGTTGTAATTACGCCTATCTATAAACACTTTGTTGTATAAAACGGTATAAAAATATTAAAATTATGAACCGTGGAAAACTTGTAAATTAAAACGAAATATAAATATATATTAATAATAATAAAAACGTTCAAGCCGCTCAGAGTTCGAGCGCCTACTGACTTAAAATTTTTGGGTATAAAAACATGCTACAATAGTCCGTCGGGGGATGGCGCCGTCTTGATACTTTCACTCGCGGGGTGGATTTTCTTTTATGAAGCACTTAATTTTTTCACTTCCTAGTAGTAAACAGACGTTACATTTCATATTTACCTTCATAAAAGACACAATGGCTTCAATTATGTTATTGTTTCACTCAACTAATTTTAAATACCGTAAAGATGGGTTAATTACTCCAAAACTAGAGAATAAAATTGGCCCAAATTGGAGAAAGTCTGAACTTTCCACTATTTCTAAGCCACGGAAGTAAATTTCAAAATTCTGTTCTAAAACGTTTTTCGATAAGATGGGTCTTACCCGGCTGGCAAGTGTGGAAATTATGGCAACTCCTTACACGGCAGAGGCCTGTCTTATAGTTTATTAAAATGAGCCACAATGGTGATGATGACTCACTTAATTTGTATGAAACTCACTAAGAGTTTGCGTGAAGTATGGTTGGCCTTCATTAGGGAATTGGATATAGGTAAACATATGCTGGTCACCACCTTGAGGTGGTGACCAATATCTTTTACACATCATCTTATCAGCCCATTATAGCCTACTGCAGGACATGCAGGACGTAGGCCTGTCTGTCCCATGAGATGATGTTGCCATAATTAATGATCCACACTTGACAGGTGCATTGGATATGACTATTTACGTAATCTTACGCAGTTAACAATGTTGCAGTATTTAAAGAAATTCCTAATTTCCTTGTTTCTAAAGAAAATTAAAAGAAATTCTCCCAAGAAAGTGAAAGTTCAAAGTATCAAATCCACCTAGTCGCAGTACACACGCACGCATGTGTGTGTGCGAGTGGGGCCGCAGGCGCGGCGGGTGGGCGCGGGGTGGGGCCCGAGAGGGGGTGAAATTTTTCGTTTTTCGCCCACTTTTCCGTCCCGCTCTAGTTTTTCCTCTCCCTCATTTTTTCTTCGCCCGCTTTCTTCCTAGTGGCCCCACCACATGTGTGCCGGTATAGTATATTGTAGGCTTTCAGATGCAACACGACGTTTCCGGTTTCCGTTTTGATTAATAGTACTTGTGTTATTAGAGTACGAGATTTGTGTGAAAGTGAATTTAATTCATTAGAGATTTAGTTACGTAATACTTCGTTTACTATATAATACTAATACGATGTCAAAGGCCAGGGAATTTAATTTTTCTGGCAAAACAAATCAATCCGTATTTCAATAATAATAATTTAAAAAAAAAAAAAAAACTATTGAAATATTTGCAAAATAATAATACAATACTGCCGCGGTCTATAATAACTGCGTTGCTGGCAGCGATAATGATGGCCGAAAGCGGAACTTAGCGCAGGTCCAGGCCGTCACAGCACGGTCAGCATTGCAGTCCTTGATGGACAAGCTGGAATAAAGGCTGAGACCGAAGATCGAGGTCCTTTATAGCGCGGACAGCAAGGGCTGCAACTATGACCAAGCTTGAAGGCCAAAAATAATGTTATTTCCGACCCCCTAAGAAACACCGGAGGTAGATAAGAGTTATTTAATGAAATGTCAAAAAACGATCAAGTACGAGTTTTTTATATATTTCCTTACTAATTGTACATAAAAATACAAAAACTTCATCTGTGTAATAGGGCTTTCTCCCCACCATGTACAATGTACTATTTTTCACCTAACTATGTTTAAATAAAACTCGACAATAATAGATTTTCAAAGAACATTGCTGGTGGCTACAACTCGACAATAATGAAATTCCATACAACATTGCTGCGTCACCATCCGAGTAGCGCGGCAAGGTTAATAGAGCTCAATGAAGGTTGTCAAATATAATATAAATGTGTATAATAATTATTACTAACTGTAATGTTAATATATATAACCTATAAAAACCATTTTGTGACAAAAAGGTACTGGATAACAAAAAAGAAAAATTCTTTTTGCCACTATACTCAACACAATTTAAAAGTATAAATTCCAAAGCTTAAACAATATTAAAAATTAAATTTAAAAGAATAATTGTTGTATCTGCATTCATCGGGTGTACTGCGCGCCGCTCGCGGCCGCCCGCCCTCGCTCCTCCGCGGCGCCTTACGGTTATACAGGCTGATGTTACAATTATTTTATTATTATTTAACTTTTGACATTATTTGAAAAAAATATTCTATTGTTATGTTTTGTAAGAGTTTATATTTTGAAAGTGCATTTTTCAAGTTTGAGAAGTAACAAAAAAAGTTTAATATTTTACTTATTTGTGTTGGCAATAGTCTAATATTACATAAAGTAATTTCGTTATGTGTTTAACTGAATAGAATAGAGTTTGTAATGTAATAATGCTAGCTTTTATTGTGTCACAAACCATTTACGTACGTAACACAAGAATGATAAAACCCGACAACAAGCAAACAATACTTGTCAATCATACCTAAAAGAAACCGAAAATAACACAAAGACGTCTCATTTTACCTCGAAACAATGCCTTTGCGTTCCATATTCCACTTTCAAGGCCATACGTCCGAATAAAAACATCCTGTACACCAAGAGAACTAGGAAACGAGGGAGTAAGTACACACGCCCCCCCAAAAAGGGGGGTAAGGGGAGTACATGGCAAATACGCGAAAGCAATAGGACTTTTAAAAATTCTCCAGAAATATGATTTATGTGTTGACGGCAAGAGAGCGCCTCCTTTCTTTCTCAAGGCCGGAGGCCTGATTCGATTTTTAAACCGCTCCGAGCGTTCTTTTTTTTAAGAAAAAATAAAGAGGAATTTTCATATTGTTTTTCTTTTTAAACCGGCAAAAAAGATTGATGGCGCCGCGAGTTTTAAATTTTAGCACTGAACCTTTTTGGACCGTCTTGGAATTGAAATGCGTTGGCGCGAGAAATTTCTTTTTTTTATTTAAAAATATAATTGAATTGCTGACGCGGAGAACTGGCCATTCTTTATGGTTATTGCCGGTTTGAGATGATATAATAGGAAATAAATATCGAGCGAAAGTGGTTGTTGCACACTTTGTTAGTGAGTGAATAAAAGCTTGACATAAAGATCTTATTGCACAATCGGCAGCGCGTCCGATAATCGGTCTCATCTTTAGAATTGTGTAAAATGTGTAATAAACTACATAATGATAACTTACTTAATGAACTTAAATGTTGTAGTTAGTAAGTATATGATAAAAAATAAGAAAAAGATGTAATTATTGTCACAACAGATTGGATCCTGATAAAATATGTAACTACGTACAAAATTGATTTTAGTCAAAAAGTTAGCTTAAATGTTTTTTTTTCAGATTATCAATAAAATCAGCAATTTTTAATGTCCCCACTGCTGGGGCAGGACTTCCTTATGGGTAGACAAGGAGAATGGGCCATGACCCACCACGCGGGCCCAAGCGGATTGGTGGGTGCTAACAACTGCAAATGCAACGGGGACCAACGACTTAACGTACCTTCCGAAGCAAGCTCGAGATAATAAATTTTTGGTCACCCATCCCATGACCGACCCTTGCGAAAGTTGCTTAACCACCGCAATCGATGGGCCAGGCGCTATACAACTGCGCTACCGCGCTTCAGTAAAGTAAAACAAATAATATTATTAAGTATTTCTTATCAATTAAGCTATCTTTTAAGTAGGTCTTAAACTCTAACAAAAGCTCGAAATTACTTCTAAAAAAAAAGTCAAGTTGTTCTAAAATAGTAAAGTACTTTATAAATAAATATTATTACAACGGACAGCGAAGGTCATTGAGCCGCATTATCCCTAAACCTACAAATCGGGTTTGAGCTAAGAGCACAACCGCAAATGACTAAAGGTTCCGTAGATTTTCCGTTTAGCGGCAAAGTTGGTTTGTGACACTGTGTAAATCTATTTAAGCAACAAAAAGTACCACAAAGCTTCTTCGGAGTGCACTACAGAGAGATAATTCGCAATTTCGTCTTTATTTAAGCACTATGATTTTTATTCCAATGGCGGCGCTAGTGTGCAGTCTAAGCGCTCTTAAGTCTGTTTTTATCTTACTTTCATTATTTTTTTAACAATCTTAACCCAACTCTAATGAAAATAATTATTTATGAAATAAAAAAAACAGATCACCACACGTAGATTGCTTAAATGTGGTGCTCGAGGATAATTTGATGGCAATATTTAACATGTTACAAAAAAAATCAGCTGTTTCATACATTTTGATATTTTCGATTTTAATTTTTATATGAAACAGCTGATATTTTTTTTCGCGATTTGAGAGTTGGTCCCATAGTAAAAGTTGATCATTTTGATGGTCCCTATATACCATATTCGGCGTTAGGGATATTTTTGTAACATGTTGTATTTTAAAATAACGCCTTACCAAAAATATATTTTTAGGAACTACCTATCAAAAACAAGAAACGGAGTACCTACATATTCCTACATTTCATTTCAGCAAAGAAAAGCTTAACGCTTAAACCATTGTTTACACAATGGTTATACTATACTGAATTCGACGACCTCCGTGGTCGAGTGGCTTTGTTCACCGATTTTCAAGGTGTCGCCATCTCTGAGGTCCCGGGTTCGATCCCCGGTTGGGTCAATTTAGAAAACGAACTTTTCTATATTAGCTCAGCCCTTCTATTGTCTAATTTCAAAATCTATCGCAATCGCTTTCAAGATATAACACATGGATGCTTCTTTTTGGCATAAATAAAAACTTACCAAAGAAATGCAGCAATGTGTCACATCCATCTGTCAAATGAAAGCGATTGCGATAGATTTTGAAATTAGACAATTAGCCCCCAGGTCTGAATGTTTGTGATACCACCGTTGTCTCTGATTTCCATAACACAAGTGCTTTAGCTACTTACTTTGGAATCGGAGCAATGTATTTGATGTTGTCAAATATAAAAAAAAATTAGAAGAGAGACATAATGTAAGCAATCTTGACATCACTTTAATTAATTAGAGTGGAAATAAATAAATTATAAAGAATGAATTTAAAATATTATTTAGAAGTAAATAAACGTCAAGATTATACTCATTAAAACTATTGATTAATTATTCCAAGATTACTTCTAAGTGTAAAGTATAAGTTAGAACCAAACAAAACTAAGCACCATAATCTATAAAATATACTACTACCAGTGGCTCTGTAGAGCTGTAAACTTCGCATTTGTGACATTTTTCGAAATGACTGAAATATTATTAACGCCATTTAAAAATTTCGAAAAAACTCAATCGTCAAAAAAAACATAATTATAATAGGACCTGCTCACAAAATTTTACGAGAATCGGTTGAGAAACCGGCTAACGCATCGAACTTCGGAAAGTCTGCCGGGTTTCAAATTAAACTGTAATATAGGTAACCACTTTTTTTACGTGTTTAAGGTTACTTCATGGCCCTACTACTTTTTTTAGTTTATTGCCAAATATAAACAATTTCAGCAATGTGACGACCCAACATGCCGGTCTACTCAAGAGGTCCCGGGTTCGATTCCCGGCCGGGTAGAAATTGATATGATGAATTTTAATTTCTGTGACGAGTCTGGGTGTTACTATGTATAATAAGTATGATTTAAAAAGTTTTTAAGTAGTACATTAGTTGTCTAGCACCCATATTACAAGCTTTGCTTTGTTTGGGGCTAGATGGCAGTGTGTGAATTATTATTATACACAGATACATTTAAGTATTCTGCCAATAATATTTTAAACTATGTCTTATGTTTTAAAAAGTTAAAACTTATTTGAAAATGTTACTTCGTCTAGGGGGCAGAATCATAAACGACGTGTAATGAATGTGTCGCAGCCAACTTGTTTAATCATTTGACTGAACAGCACCACTTAATCAGTGGCCTAAATGACATTTAGCCAATGCGTCTAATACAACATTTAATTAACAGGCTGGCAGAATGTTTAGAGCGTAAAAAACACAAATAACATTCATATTTAAACTTGTGACAGTATTATTAAATACGCTCATAATTATCACGGTCACAAACAATAAATTGCAAAAAAATTACAAAAACACCTTAACCTAATAGTCATATTCAATAACATTTTGGTCAAAATTTTCTTTAAAACGTTGAATAGCAAATAATATTGACATTATTTTTATCACCACACACTTCCATTGAACTAATAATCTCGTGTAAACGTATCAAAATCTCGTTTAATCTTGAGAAACATCAGAAATGTAACACTGTCGTGAAAAGGCAAAAGACTGTATTCAAGAATGAATACAGTGTTTTTCCTTAATAACGCTTATTCTTCTCTGCTTAAGGTCTACTATAGCGCAACATCTCGATTTTTACTGTACGACGTTTATTTATTGAGATATACAACATTTAAAAAGCATGTAGGTATTTGAAAAAAATCAAACTTAAGCAAAGCAAAAGACTGTATTGTTGTGTTTTGCCTAAAAAACAAAGCCCGGCTCTGGCCGGCGGAGTATGGCAAAACACTGTATAAAAAAATACAGTTAGTTTTGATTCAAATCATTCGCTTTAAACAGGTGCCGGTGTAATGTAATAATTGCATGATTGCAAAGGTAAAAGACTGTATTATAGTATACATTGTATTAGTACCTTAAATGAATGAATTAAACTTTTGTTGCTCCGTCGAACCAAAACAATTTTCTCCGTTTCCTTTAAAAATCATTAATTTTATATTAAGATTTTATACACGTCTGGAATCACCAGAAAAATACCTACACCATGATACCAATTTCATATAATTTCTTCCATATAATATTATGTAAAAGGCGAAAAAGTGTTTGAGAATTTCTTACCCTCTTTTCTCAAAACAGTCTTTTTGAAAATACATTATTTTGCCTTTTCACGATAACACACTGGTTGACCCCATATTGACAGCTCGTCTTACAGCGCGCCAGGTGACAGAAAACGAAACTATATTTCAATGTCTTGGCTAGGCAAGTCATTAAACGTCATTGAACAAAGTCATTTGCCTATCCATTCAATAACATGGCTGCATATCATTTAGGCCGCTGATTGAACGGCGCCGTTAAATGAAAAGACTGGGCCGCTAATTAAGGGGCTGATTAGGCTAGTTGGCTGCGACATATACAGTAAAATAAGCTACCGAGGTACGTAAATCTTTAAAAAAAATGCCAGCCATTCTCACCATAAACCATTCTTTATCGACTCTACAGCATATTCTCAGATTTCTTTCACTAAATTAAATTACAATAATAAAATAATAATCAAACATCGCCGCGATTTTCGTGGCCACACCCGGGTCGCATCCCTGTATTCCCGGGGCGCTTATTTGACTCTCTTTAAATTCCTACTGGCCTACATTCGCGTACATTTCGGGAAATTCGGGGGGATCGTTACGGGTTCGATTCTTGAAATGCGGGGTACGACGAATCATGTTGTACTTTTGAAAAGTGTAAAAAAATATATTTTCATTTGTGAGTATTTTTGGTCGTTCTGTACAAAATGTATTTGTGATAAAACTAGCAGCCGCCCACGACTTCGCCCGCATGGACTTTGTTCTAGTTGGCATATCAAGATGATACACCAGATTTTAAGTTAGATTTTCAGAAATACAACTGTGAAAACCGCATTTAATTTCGTGCAGAAGTTTTTGCGTGATGCGCGTACAAACATACAGGCAGACTGACAAAAATTCTAAAAATATTATACTCTTATACAAGGTGTTACAAAAGTACCCCTAATGCCGAATATGGTAGATAGGGATCATCAAACTGAACAACTTTTACTATGGGACCAACTTTGAAATCGCGAAAAAAAAATCAGCTGTTTCATACAAAAAATAATTACTAAAATATCAAAATGTATGAAACAGCTGATTTTTTTCGCGATTTCAAAGTTGGTCCCATAGTAAAAGTTGTTCAGTTTGATGGTCCCTAACTACCATATTCGGCATTAGGGGTACTTTTGTAACACCTTGTATAACCCCTATTTTATTTTTTCTTATATATCTTCATCAGCCAGTTACAATTTTATTATTTGCATAGATGTATGAAAGAAGTGTGTAGGTAATCATTCTTAGAGTACCGTATTTTAAAAGGAAAACGGAACCCTTATCCCTTAACCTTAGATCACTTTGTCTGTCCGTTTGTCTGTTAATAATCTGGTTAAAAAAATACTTAGATCTGCAGTCCCTTGAAGCTGTAAAAAAATACTTCCCGTTGTAGTACCTACTAAATTAATTAATTAATTACATTTATTTAACCAGCTAATAATAATATAATATCAATTCCCGTCCTGTCTGAGGTGCTACGGATGAGTCGATTTTTTCTTGTATTTTTTCTAATATTATTTATCTTAATATAATATCTATATAAAATCAAGTTATACTACCGACCGACTATCAATTATAATAATAGAATTCTTGCATGTCATCATCAACTATTAAAACTTAACGAATTTTTTAATAAATGCTACGAAATATTATACGAAATTTTCGTAGCGAATTCGTAACGCGTAGCAAGTGGTGTGCTACGATAAAAATACAATGGAGAGAATACTGAAATATTCTAATACTTACTCATTGTATAGATTAAAGTACTTTCTGTTCCCTTCTATTGATAAACTGATTGGTTATTAGAAACTTAAATTACTTCTGAATAAAATGTAAACATTTATTATTTACATAAAGCAAACCTTCTCATCTACCCTGGTACTATTGTCACTTGCAAATAATACTGAGAAGAGAGTAATCAATCTGGAAATTAAAATATATTTATTAATGTACTTTGTCTTTTTACTTACACCTGTTGTCAGCCAGCGTACAGCTTTCTTATGAACGTTTCAAGCAAATTAAATACGAACAAATTAAAAACAAATCAAATAAGGACTGTCAGATTGAAGACGTACAAACCACAGAACATAATATTTCTGTTCTCCAAAACTATCTCCTATCTCATTTCGCCCCCCTAAACGCGTATGTGTGCGTCCGTACAAAAATTCTACCCACACAAGGACCCCCCCCCCCCCCCCCCCCCCCTGCTTTCACGGTTCTAATTTTTGGGGAATTTGGGGCATATTCGTAAATATGAAATGGAAAAAATATTTCGCGGACGTAACGATTTTGAACTTTATGCCAGTGCTGTTAGGGTGACGTTTAGAACGGATGGTTGTTGGAAAAAAAATTACTTCATATGTCGTCCTTAAGACGGAGCGCCTCGCTTCGTGTGTGTGGCGGACAGCGCAGGTGTGGAGTCGCCACTGTTTTTAATGATCCGAATATTTTTTAATTACTTCTCATTTCCGGTTTACTTAAAAAAATAGATTAAATTAAAGGTTGACTGAATCTGAAAAGTTTTACAACTTTGTGTCTAATGAAAGAGATGATAGTTAAAGTTTTAGATAACTTGTGGTGTACTGGAACAACACAAATTATTATGATTTAAGGATTCTTTTTGATTTTAAAAGAGCACTTTAGTTTCAAGTTTCAAATAATTAATTTATAATGTTTTTATTTATTTTTGGTCATTTTTGCATAATAAAGGATTAGTTCATAGGTCTCATCAAGGATTGTACTGTACAGGGGGCCTACTCATATGACTATTTGAGTAGAGGGGCTGGTCTGGAGCATGGTACATTTCAGTTTCACCTCGACAGAGATATGTGATTTTTTTTCATTATACGTGACATGGCACCAAATAACACTCAAAAGCATACCCACCAGCATAGCAAAATATATGGTTGTCATTTCCTACAGCAGAACGTATGATTATAAAAAAAAACTGCTGAAGCTTGCATTATTCCGTACAAATGAGTAGTTATTTTTCAAATATTTTAAGTTACTTTTTCTATTGTCGTACGAATTGCTTCCCCGGTAGAAATGCTTTGTTAGACAAAACTTAAGATTCTTTAAGCTAACTATTGTCACAATTTTAACTAAACTATCATCTTTATTTGTTTACCGAAGGTATAGCAGAAGCCAAATGCTCATAACAATGGAGTTGGGTTGGATATCCACTTAACACGTGGCTAAATTTTACACTATAAAAAAAAACAAATCGTCTGTAATTATGAACTCAGATGGAAAGTACATAGTTGTCAGGTAGGTAACTGTTAATCATGAGGTCTCATGCCTTGTTTTATCACCAGACTTATTATTTTTATAAATATCAATATTGTTGCTTAGGGAACAATGTCATCCACTTATTTTTCATCCTATCAAATGTTAAATATCTGAATGCTTATTCACTATTATTTTTTTAATAAACATATAAATAGTTAGATATGCAGACTGTTTGGTAATAGTCTTATTAAGCCGAATATGGTAGATAGGGTACCATTCATACAACTTCAGATTTTTTTTGTAAACCCTGAAAACCACCACATGCTAAGAAATTTTGTTTTCTATTTTATGCAAAAATCATCTTTCGTTATTCTTATAAAAAGTAATACGATTAGCGATTTCTTATCTTATCTTATCGAAAGTTTATCATACAAAGAAACATAATTCTTTAAAAATATATAAGTTTTGTCGCATCCACGCCTCCACAGTTCCATCAGCGAGTAATATATATAGCTCAAGTCGTAGCTATGCGAACAAATATATTATATTTTCCTATATGTTAGTTCCATCATTTATACTTTATTACTATATATCTGAACAACTATTTATATAATGCGAGTGTTTGTCTCTTCGTGCGTTTGTGTGAGTTCACACACAGAAAATGAGCAAACACAATAGACCCCGAACTCAATTAAAGATTTTCCTAATAAGAAATAGGAAGATTTAGACGTACCTATGTATGTATGTTATTATTTTTCCCCAACCCGCATTAAGATTTCTGTAATTCCCTTTTGTAATATTGCTGTTCGTGTTTCTTCCCTTATTAATGAGGATATTGTGAATTGGTTCTTTCCCTGTTTTGGATGGAAACCCGACAATGGGACTTCTAATTCGATTTTAGAATGGTTTCTTAAATAAACAACAACTTGAGAATGGCAATATGCATTTGCATTTATATGCATGTTGATAACTTTACATTTAATTTTAAAACAGAACAGGGCCCCTTACCCAAAGTCACGTTTTGTAAAAAATAATTTCTCTTTTAAAACATGTATCAGTTCTACAGTTGGTTCGTACGAAAATAAATAGAGCCTTTTGAAAGCTTGAGGATTGAGTGAGCACAAGGAATCATTTCTAACTTATTAACCACTCGACCGACGACCTCCGTGGTCGAGTGGTTTGTACGCCGGTTTTCAAGGTCATCTCTGAGGTCCCGGGTTCGATCCCCAGCGGTGTCAATATAGAAAACTAACTTTTCTATATTGGCTCAGGTCTGGGTGTGTGTGTTTACCACCGTTGTCTCTGATTTCCATAACACAAGTGCTTTAGCTACTTACTTTGGGATCGGAGCAATGTTTGTGATATTGTCTAATATACAAGGTGTTACAAAAGTACCCCTAATGCCGAATATGGTAGATAGGAACCATCAAACTGAACAACTTTTACTATGGGACCAACTCTGAAATCGCGAAAAAAAAAATCATCAAAATGTATGAAACAGCTGATTTTTTTTTCGCGATTTCAGAGTTGGTCCCATAGTAAAAGTTGTTCAGTTTGATGGTCCCTATCTACCATATTAGCGGTACAGACTTAGTACTAAAAACGAATACATGAAAGATCAAATAAATTTATTATAACATGCAGATCTAGCTAGCCTTCTGTGAGGACTGAGTGAGCCCACATTTAACTGCAATCTTTGTTTTAGTTCTGGTACATATAGAAAAATTAGTCAATAGTCGTCCGGTCCGCTAGTTTTATGTACTTGAAAGCGTGCTGGCGCCAGGTGTTCCACTTCCTGGCCTTGCGAGTAGGTGCTGCCTCACGTAAACTGTCTGCTGTGGTGGGCAAACTTTTGTTATGGGGGGCCAGAAAATTAAATAAAATCAGAGGAGGGCCAGAAAATGCATTTTGTTTTGAAATCTTTTATTTAATCATAAAAATGAACATTACATCACGTTAGTAAAAAAATACAATTTAACTTTTATTTGAAGGCTCACCGCACCGCGCTCCGCTCTCCGCGCCCCGCGACATTATGAACAGCGCGGCTAGTCTAGCTGGCTCCTTTACCTATGCATCTATTATTCTACTTCATACTGCTGGACCGTCTAAATATAATTATCGCGGGCCATATACTAGGTGTTACAAAAGTACCCCTAATGCCGAATATGGTAGATAGGGACCATCAAACTGAACAACTTTTACTATGGGACCAACTATGAAATCGCGAAAAAAAATCAGCTGTTTCATACATTTTGATATTTTCGTAATTAATTTTTGTATGAAACAGCTGATTTTTTTTTCGCGATTTCGAAGTTGGTCCCTTAATAAAAGTTGTTCAGTTTGATGGTCCCTATATACCATATTCGGCATTAGGGGTACTTTTGTAACACCTTGTATATTAATTTTGAAGGACCGTCGGCGGGCCGGAAATCCTTTTGCGGGCCGTACTTTGCCCCATCACTGCCCTAAACACTATATCATATTGAACATGCCTTGAGATACCTCTTGCAGTATTTTGTCACCAGCTCTTGACTAATAGATATTCCATTGTTGTCCGGCCGCATTCGGCCGCTCGGGCGTTGATGAATTAAGCATAATTTGTTTTCAAAGGGTACCTACTTATCTATTAAAACTCAAGAAATCCAACATCAAAAATTAACTTTACAAAGTTCTAATGAAAATTTTGTACAATAAAAAATGGGACAGGAAGAAAACACGTAGAGTTTGCGTCGATAAAAACGAATTAATTAAAACTTTACTTATTTTTTTACTTTCATAAACTTTAGGAACGCCGATTAAAAAAAATTGCTCTTTCTATGAGGTCAACGAACTCGAAGCTTAGGTGGCAAAAACTCATCCACTATTTTGATTACATTTTTTGGGTCATAACATAATCAACATGGCCATAAACCACCACGCGGCCCCAATGCGGATTGGTGGGTCCGGCGATCAGTGAGCTTCCCATACAAACGTAATACGAAAATGATTAGCAATTTGAGCATAATTAACTCTTCTTATGATGTTATTTGGATTAAGACAGTATTTGTTAGGATTCTATTCAATAAAAAAAAAACAAAAATACCAAATGCATCTGGGACCAACAGCTTAGTCTGCTTTCGAAGTACGAATGAGCTCGAGATAATATTTTTTGGTCACCCATCTTACTGACATAACCGACTCTTGCGAAAGTTGCCTAACTGCCACAGGGAAAAAATTCTAACTCATTATATGGGTCAATAAAAAAACCTTCTTTATAACTTTTATTAAAAATATTATTTCAAAGGTATTCTGTCAATATGAAAACTCAAATAATGCAACGTACGTACGTACATACATATTTTATTGGAATCGTCAGTGCTCAAGGCAGAATGTTAGGAAAAATTCAATCGCAGAATATTTTATTACGAAATAACATCATGTTAGAGGCGCGCTCTGATATCGAAACACTTTGATGTAAAATATTGACACGCGTATGAATTTTAGGAAATTTTAGATTTTAGTATAACAGTAAATAAATGGTCGAAATAAGATAACAATGTGAAATAAGTACTTACTAGTTTTGTAATTAAGCAAAGACTCAAATAGCTCTATGGTTTAGCTCCTGGCCCAGCGATTGCGGAGGTTAAGCTACTTTCACAAGACCCGGTCATTGGTTGGGTGACCAAAAGTTTATTATACAACGTGTTACAAAAGTACACCTAATGCCGAATATGGTAGATAAAATTAATTACGAAAATATCAAAATGTATGAAACAGCTGATTTTTTTTCGCGATTTCAAAGTTGGTCCTATAGTAAAAGTTGTTCAGTTTGATGGTCCCTATCTACCATATTCGGCATTAGGGGTACTTTTGTAACACGTTGTAATATCGAGCTCCTCCGTGCTTCGGAAGGCACATTCGGCCATTGGTCTCCGCTGCATCTGCAGTCGTTAACACCCACCAATCCAAATTGGGCCCGCGTGGTGGGTTATGGCTCACTCTCTTTATTCACCCATAAGGAAGGTCAGTGCCCCATTAAAAATGGCTGATGTCAAGGCAAAACTTTAATGTTTTTAAGAGCGCTAGTTTGCACTCTAGCGCTGCCATTAGAGAAAAACCATAGTGCTTAATAAAGACAAAATTGTGAATTATCTCTCATGCACTCCGAAGTAACTTTGTAGTACTTTTTATAGCTTAAATTAAACAATCTTTTCTAGCCAGTTGTTTAGTCAAAATGGAGTTTTTATGTTGAAATTGGCCACTTTTCGCAAAAAAACTCAATTAAACTAACTTATAGCGTTACCTGCATTTGAAATACAAAATATTAATTTACTTACATTATAAATTGAATATCTTCACCTTTAAAATAAAAAAGGTAAATAATCAAAAGTTGCACAACAAAGAAATTAGACAAAAGCGACATCTGTACATTCGTAGAGAACTACATTGTTATAGTACATTGCTACGCCGAGAGATGACAGAGTAACAGCATGCTTTCTCGCCATGAAAAAGCAATGGTGCTTTTCAAATAAGTAATGTTTTTTCTGACATTTAATTTTTTTATTAATATAAAAATATTATATCAAGGATAATAATAATACACATTACGATAATAATGATTACCTGTTGGGCAACTTCACTACTTTACTAGGAATAAGCACTAAAATAAACTGATAAAGGTGACATCTGTACATCTGCAGAGACAACTTTATTATTAGTACATTGATGATCAAGTAAGAATTCGAGGCACACGTTCACACCACAAATTATAGTTATTGTAGGTACTCTCAGATAAATAGAGATTGTATCAAAGTAGTCCACACTAGTTACATTTACGTGCTACACGGACGCAACTTCTGATGATCAAGGAGAACAGACTACAAATTATGTAAATAAATAGTGATTAAATTGTAAATGTCATAACGACCATAGATAACCGACATTCAATGTCACTAAAAACCGAAACCAAAATTGGAGCACAATTCACTACAAAATGTATTAATTTCAAAATGAAATAAAACTACACAATATCATCAAATTAAACCATGCTGTTTAAAATGGTTCAAAAATCTCGCCATAAAAGTTCTTAGGCCGAAATGTACAAGAGAAAATCATCATACGAAATGTGAGAAGAAGAAGAAGTCTTCACCAAGTTCAATGAAAAATCCAGCCTCAACTACAAACAAATGGATGCCGTGTCCTAAAACAATTGGAGAACACCCAGGATTAGCTTATTTATATCCTTTGGACGAATTGCTTGTAGCAAAAAGAACCGACGCCTTACATGAAGTTATAGGCAAAACAGGCAACACAACAGCTTGCTACACAATTTACAACAAAGAAGGACAAAAAGTGTTTCTGGCTGTTCAAAAGAAAAGTCTCAGGAAATTCCTGGTTCAAATCTTCAACAATTACGGGAATGAAGTAATAGAAATAAGGAAACCTTATTTTTGTTGTACCAATAAAGCTTTAGTTTGGGCCCCTCCAGGGAATTTCGTGGGCTGTGTTGAAAAGAAATGCGTGAGCCATAACACATTTTCGGTGAAAAATAAAAACGGAGAAACAGTTATAAGGATCAAAGCTCGATTTAACTGCAGCAATGTGTACGACGTATTATCTGGTAATGAACTGGTTGGACACATTAGAAAATGGACAGTGTCATCTGTTTTTAATTACAACTTTGGATTATCTTTTCCACTACCACTAGATATTGGTGATAAGGCAGTTTTACTAGGCGCATGTTTTTTAATCGGTTATCTGAAATGCTAAAGGAAAATATCACTAACTTATCCTTAACTTAAGATATAATATTGCAAATCTAGTCATTTATTCCAAATAAACGATCTGTAAGTAACAATCTGTATTTTCATAATTTCCACTACAATTTAACCAAAGGACAGCAGCGCCACTGCGGGCTGCGAGCAATAGAGAAACTATTTTATTTTTAGATACTTTTTATGCCTTTTGTAGGTAGTTTTTTAAATTCTTGTTTAAAAAAGAGTCCACTAAACGCTAAAGTGGGTAGTTGTGAAAAAAGTAAAAAATAAATTTGTGTGGTAGGGTGTCGGTTGCCTAAATGTAAGTAAAAAAATTAAAAATATAATGGAATAGTTACATTTTATTTGTACTTAAAATATCAGTCTCATAGTTAGGCAGTAAGTAGGTAGTAACTAAACTATAATGTGACTAATTTTATTAACGTCGACTCCGTTTTTTTTGCGGTGTTTTTGCTTCTTCCTCGGCTTCGCCATTTGCCGTTTCCTCATCCTGGATCTTCCTTCTGACAGGACCCGTGTGTGTGATAGGGATAGCACGTTCATCTTTCAATCCTGAAACTTTTGGAGCGATGACAGTCAGCACCCCATCGGAGGAAAGCTTGGATTCCACAGTGTCAGGATTGCATCCTTCTGGCAAAGCGTATCGGCGTTTGAACTGTCTCGAAATGAAACCATGTTCGTCCTTCCTCTCTTCGTGTTTCCCTTCAACGACGATGAAACCATCAGCAGTCTTCACTGATATCTCCTCAGGGTCGAAATGCTGAACGTCAATATTCACTTGGAATTTTTCCTTGTCGCTCTTGATCGTCGAACCCACGTCCCTTGTCAAAGCTGATAAATTCCTCCATGGGCGGATGTACTGACGAAGGTGGATCCTGGGACGGTCAAAGACGTCAGTCAGGAGTTCATCAGCCAAATCCAATCCTAACAGTTGGTCTCGAACTCGACGTGGTCGCAGATCATCCAACAAGTATGGTATCAAGGCCATTCTTATTTTTATTTAAGTATGTACGCAAAACACAAACACTTGAATGAAAGTCGCTTTGAAAGGAAATTGTTATTATTCTAAGGAAATTGGTATTTCGCTTCGCTTCGCTTCGCTTCGCTTCGCTTCGCTTCGCTTCGCTCGCAGTTCGCGCTCAAAGTCAACTAGTTCGCGTGACGTTAGATTTCAAATACTGAAATTGGCGGGCTCGACTCCGCTTATATAATATTCCAACTTGAGTTGGTAGCTCGAGAAAAAGGTAGAATATTCACGAAATACTCATTTACGCCATCTAGCGGCGAGTAGCTAAACTATAAACACACATTGAGGAGCAGCGTGCGCGCGTAGTGTCTGTTGCCATGGCATCAAAGACGCGCCAGCAGGGACCCCTATTCATTGATTTTCATTCATCTTTTTTTTTAAGTTAGGTGTTACAATATAAAAATAAATTCTTTTTATTATATAAAATAAACACGCTCATCCATCAAAAATTACTAAATGCATCGCTACTGCATAGTAGAGAACGCTAGTTGTAATTATTTAACTCTGATTAATCAATTTATTTAGTTATTTCTTGGTTATTTCATCATCCAACTCCTGATAGCTATGACTTGACTCTCATTCATTTTCTATTGATGTGAATCATGTATGAAAAATATTACTCCCTAGTTTCTAAATGGTATTATCTTTCATAAGTAAGTACCTACTATAAGCAGTGGGCAACATGTTTTAGTAGGAACCTATCTTTGTTTAAAGTTTAACCTATGACAATAGTTTTGTTCTTATGGGTTATTGCTCGCTTTCTGTCTTGAGGTAACAACAAGTACTTGAGGCCTACCTAGTCAACGTAGACGTACTTATATATGCTTGCCAAATTGCCATTGTTAAATGTATTTTTAGGTTACTAAAGGACATTGTACTAGATATGCGTTTTAATCATCACGTTTCTAGAAACACGTGGCGTTTTACAAAACGCCATACCTAGAAAGGGACTTAGGTATACCTACTGTATACAGTGAAATTAACATTTAGCACATGCAAGCGTGGGTTGAAGTAAATTCTTGAATGTGAGAAAAACTAAGCCATGCTATTTTATTAAAAAGTCCATGTTCACATTGACTCATGAACAAAATGACGATCATGTAGAGTCTATAAATAGAATTAATCGTTATTATAATTTTTTAAAACGTTTTGTTTTCTTATAATTTGGGAATAATGGAAATCAGATATTTTTATACTGGCACCGAACAAAGTGATGCCGGCCGGTATGAAACAAAAGAGATTCAAATGGCTGAATTAGGGTCGACTTCAAGTCAACCGATGGCATATAGATATCCTATATAACTATACTTAGATAAAGGTACTACCTACTTGTACATTTAATTTTAATTCATCGGACAAAGTGAATTGAATTAAACAAGCGCGCCACAATACAAGTACCTACTTTTTGGTTATTTTTTCCATCATAAATTTTTACACAGTCAAGCTATAGATATAATAATTATTAACTTGTGTTGCAAGAAGTCAGGAATATTTAATATTAATAGTTTTGCTTAGGTTTGTTCTACGTAATAATAAACTTTAAGACTACTCTAGAAAACGTATTGCCATGCTTTGTCGACTCAATAATACTTTACACACTACTCATATACCTACACCGAAAAATTCTGTGATCAACTTCGTATGATTCCAAATTTCCAATGCTTAAAGTTCTGTAAATGTACCTAATTTAGACTAGTGGCTTCGTGAGCTATAGACCTCGCATTAAAACGTATCGCAAATTGTTTGTTGTTTAGAAACAAATAAATAGTATACACAGTCATAAGCTCTGCCAAAACCTTATTATTTTCAATTTTCTTATATTGGCCTGAAATGTTTTGATTGATTTCGAATTATGAACTTTTGTGTCTTCTAAAAATAAAAATTTGCTTTGCACCGCTAACAAAAAAGGTTTATGTTATTTTTGAACGTTTATCAAAACGGCTGAAATATGTTTTTTTTATTTCTCCGCCATTTTGAAAAAATTCGAAAACTGTTTCGACCAAAAAATTATAATATCAAACCTGCTCACAAAATTTCACGAGAATCGGTTGAGAAATGCTGACTTCGCTCGCCAAAAAAAGAAAATTAAATTAACACCTTGAACTTCTCTACAAAATTTAATTCCTTTATGGTAATATTTAAATAAATTGCTTCTTGGATGCCTGAGAGCACAGGATTGCATGCCGGAAAGCCCTACACCTGCCTTCCCCTTGCAACATCTTAACTTTGACACACGTACTCTTTCACGCGGGAAAGAACGCGGAAAAGATACGTTTTAAAGACGGCTATTTGGTAAGCAAGGAGTAGGTAAATATTCAAACTCTATCATTATCCTATCTTTCTTAGTATGTATATATTTTAAAGTTTTAATAAGAATTGTAATTACTCTAATTACATTCTACTTCTGCTAAACACCCAATTGCGTTATCTGGGCCTATGTAATTCTACTTAGTTTTATGCCAAAAATATATAAAATGTATAGACATTAAAAAAGCTTTCAAAATTCGAAAAATGACAAATATTTCATTTATTTATAATATTGCTATAAACTAGCTTCTTAATTTACTACCGATCGTGATTTCATTATAATATTATAAATTCGTACCATTTTCGTTAAGCTGGTATCATTTTTTGTAAATCAATGATTCAATAAAAACATAGGAAACCACTAGCGCTCCTGACGGAGAGTAGTGGACTTTATTACCGGAACCGGCAAGAACATTCGAGGCTATGATACCGTACGGTCGAAAAGAACAATTTATTGAATGAAACCCCCCTTAGTATTACTTACTTTGACAAACATTATTTAAAATATGTTATTTGTGACGTAATTTAACTAAGTTTCGGGTTGATGAACATATAATTGACACGTTTTTCTGGAAGGTTCTCGAACAATCTGGAACCTTTACCTTTTAACTCTAGGTGCTCAGTAGCGACATCTTGTGTTGAGTGGCATAATGACGTCAAATATGCACAGAGCTTCTAAACCTGTTACATGATGTTCTCTTTTTAATTATAAAAAAATATGTTGTGGCAAATTTATTGTGTTTATACAGGGAATACTTTTAAACAGTTTCACTCACTAAAGATTAAAGTATCTATTGACCATCAGCCATTTTTAATGTCCCGATTGCTGGGGCACAGGCCTTCCTTATGGGTGAATAAGGAGAATGGGCCATGACCCACCACGCGGGCCCAATGTGGATTGGTGGGTACTAATAACTGCAAATGCAGCCAGGACCAAAGTAATTAGAATAATTAAAAGTTGATATAACATTAATTAAGAACATTCATTGGGCTTGTTTGGGCCTGCGTTTTTTACTTGTTCTTAGCCGCGTTCAATATTATTTGTAAAGATTTATTTAATTTAGTCTGCACCTTTTCTTTTATCCTTTATTTAATGAATTTATTAGATTATTTTAATTGTCCCTTAAACAAGGATAATGATTCTTTGTACTTTTACTAATACAGTAAATATATGAATCTTTGTACAAAGTCATCATAGAAGTTAAAAGTCCTGATAAAGTTTGGCTGCATGATGGAAACTGTTCCTGTTCTTAACCAACATTTAGTGGGGCCAAACTGTCCTTACAAAAAATCAAAATGGCGGCGGGTTAGAGTAGAGCTCCGTCCAGCTTCATTCTAAGTAACATAAGTGTCCATGTTAAGCTAATAGTCATCATTCACGAATTAATCAATACTGTAGAATTCATTTCTGGTATCAATACTTTAATAATAAAATGTAGTTGTAAATTTTGGTTATTATGTAATATTTCTTAAAATTTTTAATGTATATATTTTTTTATTTACCAGAAATGAATTCTACCGCATTTGATCAAAACATGGACCGTTATAATATTTAGAATGAAGCTGGTTGGAGTGCTACGTTAACCCGCCGCCATTTTTTTGTAAGGATATTTTGGCTTCCCTCAACATTAGTAAGGACAGCCTACAAAACATAACAGTTTTCACCATGTGACAAAACTTTATCAGGACTTGTGATTTTCTTGAAACTCTCTGTGAGTTACAACTGACTGATATTGTGCATAAAAAAAGATAAATTCAATATTTATCAGTTATAACACCTGAGACTGATTCACATTTAAGTTTATCTTAAAATAATGTACCAGTGGTGCAAAACCCCTGGCGATTGGGCGCGTCATCTCTAGAAAATTCTACTCGTTCACAGATGTCGCTCTTCGCCGACAGTATATAAAACGAATTGACGTTTTGCCGGGTTGATTATTTGAGAAATTGCAAAGAGACAAGTCAAACGTGAACCGCTGCGAGATTTTTACACGTGCTCTATTTAAAACCACGCCATTTGAATAAGTGAAGTTTCTATTACAAAGTGAAATTAAAAATTAACAAGATGCCGGAAGAGATGCAGACTGCTTCGGGCGATGTGGAAACTTTCGCCTTCCAGGCTGAGATCGCTCAGCTTATGTCCCTGATCATCAACACATTCTACTCCAACAAAGAGATCTTCCTTCGTGAGGTAATTTCGAACGCATCTGATGCCTTGGATAAGATCCGCTATGAATCCCTCACTGACCCGTCGAAGTTGGACAGCGGCAAGGAGTTGTACATCAAGATCATTCCCAACAAGAGCGAGGGCACTCTGACCATCATAGATACCGGTATCGGCATGACCAAGGCCGATTTGGTGAACAACTTGGGAACGATCGCAAAGTCAGGTACGAAGGCTTTCATGGAGGCGTTGCAGGCGGGTGCTGACATCAGTATGATCGGTCAGTTCGGTGTGGGTTTCTACTCATGTTACTTGGTCGCTGACCGCGTGACCGTGCATTCTAAACACAATGATGATGAGCAGTATATGTGGGAGTCGGCTGCGGGCGGTTCCTTCACCATCAAGCCCGACCACGGCGAGCCCCTCGGACGCGGTACAAAGATAGTGCTCCACATTAAAGAAGACTTGTCAGAGTACTTGGAAGAGAACAAGATTAAGGAAATCGTCAAGAAGCACTCTCAGTTCATCGGGTATCCGATCAAACTTATGGTGGAGAAGGAACGTGAGAAGGAGTTGTCTGACGATGAGGCCGAGGAGGAAAAGAAGGAGGAGGACAAGGAAGACGACAAACCTAAGATCGAGGATGTAGGCGAAGATGACGAGGAAGACAAGAAGGACAAAAAGAAGAAGAAGACCATCAAAGAAAAGTACACCGAGGATGAGGAGCTAAATAAGACCAAGCCCATCTGGACGCGCAACGCTGACGATATCACCCAGGAGGAGTATGGTGACTTCTATAAATCTCTCACCAATGACTGGGAAGACCACCTTGCAGTCAAACACTTCTCCGTTGAAGGCCAGCTTGAATTCCGTGCCCTCCTGTTCGTGCCACGCAGAGCTCCATTCGACCTCTTTGAAAACAAGAAGCGCAAGAACAACATCAAACTGTATGTCCGACGAGTATTCATCATGGACAACTGTGAGGACCTCATTCCTGAATACCTGAACTTCATCAAGGGTGTTGTAGACAGTGAGGATCTGCCACTTAACATTTCTCGTGAGATGCTCCAACAGAACAAGATTCTCAAAGTAATTAGGAAGAATTTAGTAAAGAAATGTTTAGAGCTCTTCGAAGAGTTGGCTGAAGACAAAGAAAACTACAAGAAGTTCTATGAACAATTCAGCAAGAACTTGAAGCTTGGCATTCACGAAGACTCACAGAACCGATCAAAGTTGGCCGATCTGCTTCGCTACCATACATCTGCATCTGGTGATGAGGCATGCTCTCTCAAAGAGTATGTGTCACGCATGAAGGAGAACCAGAAACACATCTACTACATCACTGGTGAGAACCGTGACCAAGTTGCCAACTCATCATTTGTAGAGCGAGTCAAGAAGCGTGGCTATGAAGTTGTTTACATGACGGAGCCCATTGATGAGTATGTAGTCCAACAAATGAGGGAGTATGATGGTAAAACTCTAGTCTCTGTCACAAAAGAGGGCTTGGAGCTTCCCGAGGATGAGGAAGAGAAGAAGAAGCGTGAGGAAGACAAAGTCAAATTCGAAGGCCTTTGCAAAGTAATGAAGACCATCTTAGACAACAAAGTTGAGAAGGTTGTTGTATCAAATCGTCTAGTTGAGTCTCCATGCTGCATTGTCACCGCTCAGTATGGTTGGTCAGCGAACATGGAGCGTATCATGAAGGCACAGGCTCTCCGTGACACATCCACCATGGGCTACATGGCTGCCAAGAAGCACTTGGAAATTAACCCTGACCATTCTATTGTTGAGACTTTAAGGCAGAAGGCCGAGGCTGACAAGAACGACAAAGCCGTTAAAGACCTTGTCATCTTGCTGTATGAGACCGCACTACTATCATCTGGCTTTGCTCTTGATGAGCCTCAGGTTCACGCTTCTCGCATCTACCGTATGATCAAGCTCGGTCTTGGCATCGATGAAGACGAGCCCATCCAAGTCGAAGAACCGAGCGCAGGAGACGTCCCACCCCTAGAAGGTGATGCGGATGATGCATCACGCATGGAGGAAGTTGATTAAATCTCTTTACCGCCTATTTCCATAGCTATGTTATGGTGTTATGTTGTAAGATTGTTTGTGCACTGGTGTACAGCCAAAGACTGATTTAGTTCAAAAAATTCCATTATTTAAAATAAATGGTAAACCCTAACAAATTATTTTGTTGTTTTTGTTTCTAATTAATCTTGTCCCTTTAGCTGAAAAATATAAAAATAATATACTCGAAAAAAGTATTGTACCTATTGAAAAATAGCATTGTGAATTAAAATTTAAAAATAATATACTATAGGATAGGTAGCTGTTCGGAGACGGGAGTCCGCCCGCACTAATAATGGTGTTAGCTGCGCTTTAAAAGCTGGCGTGGGGCTCCTCAATCCTGATGGACATTCAATTTGACCCTTTGTTCCCAACGAGTCACACTGTAACCTGTAACACTGTGACTCGTTGGGAAAACTTTGTAAAATTATTCCCAACTTGTCACACTGTAACACGTTGGGAGATCTTTCTTAAATAATTCCCAACCAGTCACACTGTGACACGTTGGGAGACCTTTCCGAAATTATTCCCAACCAGTCACACTGTGAATCGTACCTACTCTTAGATTTTTAATAACAGGAAGGCATTTTTTTCCTATTATTACTTACTATCATCAGTTTACGATAAATTCATGTTTGGTAATTAATTCAGGGTTGTAGAAATAAAAGATCAGTGGTAAAATCAAATAAGTTTAATTAGGTACCTATCATTAAAAAATCAACATATAAAAAAATATTGAATAAATCAACAATATAAAATCACTTCGTCAAACATGTAAATATTATCATTGAAAGAACAATTTAGACATTCTTGAATATAAAGATCTATGTGTCCTTCCAACATTGAAAACATTATACAAAATATATATGAAATAATAATATTTCCAAAAATATTTCTCAAATCTTTACAGATATAAAATATGTATATACATATATGTTTTATAAAATATGTATTTTTAACAAAAAAATATTTTACACCATATTATCTATTTCAAAGTAGAAGCACAAGTCATTTTAAGGATGACTTATTATATTTTAATAAAATAAAAATATCTCTAAAAATAATCATCACAGATTCGAACATCGCACTAAACTCAGTGAATAGGAATCAATTCTTAATTATTATCACAAAAACTATTTTACACGTTATAATCAGTCTCAAAGTAGTATCACAATAAATCATCATTATGTTAAATATTAGTCGTCCTTAAAGATATTAATAAAATAATATATCTAAAAATGTTTTTAAAACATCACAGATTGGAACATAGCACTGAACCTAGTAAATAGGAATTAACTCTTAATTATTATTTATCACAAAAAAATATTTTACTTATTAAAATCAGTTTCATTAGTAGTATCACAATAATCATCGTTATTAATTATCATTATCTTAACTATTAGTGCCTTAAAATCTCTAAGGCATGGCCCACTGGCAAATTTCCTACCGTCAACTCCAATTGTACTTCTTGTATAAATTCATCATTTTTTATTATTTTTTTAGTTCGTTTCCTCTTGGGTGATTTATTTTGCTGTTCCAGAATATTTATAACTGTACATTGTGACGAGTCGTCTTTAAGTACATGCAAGAAATGCATAATGTTGGGGTTTTTTATTTGCATTGCCCTATTTAATTTGTTGTGCCATGCTTCGAGGGCATTTGTGGTACGATGGGTCTCTCCAAAAACACACCACACTTTTACGAACTCTTCACGGAGCCACTGTTTCTCCATATAATCTACAAATTTCTTTTTTGAGCCAGTATCGTCGCCATCTCCATAACGAGCAATTATGTATACCCAGCCATGGAATATTTCGTGTTCTGGTATTAAGGGAAGGACAGCGCTTAATTGGATCATTCGAACTTCCTTTAGATCGGGTGACGTGGTCATATTCAGCTCTTTCCCTTTTTTAAAAATTGCCTTACTATAATGATAGTAGCAACCTTTTGTTGTGGTTGAAGGAAACACAACGGCAATGGCTTTCATAACTGCTTTCTCATAGTCAACCTTAAATTTAAGTGGGTTCCAATTAGGCAACTGTGACTTCATAATACGGAATAAAATTATGTAAGTTTTTGTTTTTCGGTCGCTCATTAAAGCGTAAACAAGAGGCTTTATGTTGGTATGGTCTATTGTACTGCCTGTATCAGCATGAATCGTATAAAGTTCCACAAATGGTGAAGGACAACTTTTGAATGTTCCATCGCCATAAAAGTTTGTTTCTTTAGACATGATTTCTCTTGCTTGTAACGAAGAAAATACTACTATCCGTATATTATCCATATTACATGAATAATCTGCTAGCACAAAATCTTCGTAACGGGGTGGCACTTCGAATTCCAGCACTTTCTTATGGCGCATTTTAGAAACCCCGGCGTCTGAATTTCTTTTTCTATACATAGTGCTTTTAATACTTGAGAACTTTGGTATCTCGGAAATAATGTTTATACCAGTATCTTTGAGGTTGCCTAGCATGGTATTATAACTATTAGGTATATTTGGAAAATTCGGTTTAATTAATTCAGACTTAAGTTCATGTAGAGATTCTTCGATTTGATTCTTTGCAAAGTCAGGGACGCACAACGTGAGCAGTTTCTTCTAAGATTTGCTGATCCTGTTAATAGAAATAGAACTATTAACGTAGGTACTTAGAGACAAGATGCTTCAGATATTTTTATTTAGGAATGGGGTCGGCGAAGTCCCTGCTGAACCACTTTGCAGCAAGAATCGCGTGCGCATGGTCTTCACTTTATTCTAAAAGCTCAAATATAATTACTATAATATTTTAAGGCCTTAAAAAGTGCTCTAGGCAAGACAACGGCAACCGCGTTATATAAATGCCATCCATATTTCTCACAATCTCATGTCATCACTCACATACGACAAAAAAAAACAAGCGGCGGCTTAAAATTTAAAAATATAACACGACCATCTTGTTTCAAAGGTTTAGTAAAGATCTTCAATAATTATCCTATGAAATTGTCATGAAACATTTTTACCTCGTTTATAATATGAAGTAATCGTTACATAAAAGTGAATTAATTAGTAGGTAATTTAAGTAAACTGTTGATTTTCAGTTAGCAATCATACATTGGTACTGACTTTGTAACTTTGTAACTGTTAAAAACTTACATAAAATAGTGGAAAATATTGATTCAAATAGGCACTTACTTCAAAGTTATAAAATAGGCACTTACTTTTAATCTTAGGATCCCTTTGCAAGTTATCCGTTTTGTGCACGCCCACACTGTTAAACCACTTTTGTGTTTTCGTCTGGCGTAAAACTGATATCCGGCACGTAGCAAAATAGTCCCACCATTCTTTTTAATAAACTTGTAATCCTGTGATTGTTGTTCCGCCGAAGTAGACGCGCGTTCCTCCATGGTATGTAGCGAGGCGTGCACTGATAAGCGTTGACTGACCTAATCGTATAGAAAACAAATATTTGCATCCCTTTCTTTACGAGCTTTAACATGGTTCCTGATGATTCATATTTATGTTCGTACAGTACGAGCTTACCTGCAAATATAATCCTTAATTTTGCATGGGTAGAGAATATTATACTTTGGGTGGAGCTTCTACACAAAAATAAGATTAAGTGTTCTATTGTATTAACAGACAAAGAAGCTCGGACTGTCACACCCTTTCGGCTGCTTTTTCGGCGATTTTCAAAAAAAAATTAGGGAATTACGTAAACAAGTTGAAAGCAATAAAACACCTGTTTTCTTTTTAACAAAACAATATGATTTATGACGGCGGCAAGTCAATAATAGTTAGTGCGTTTGTCGGTTTAATTTTTATTTCCCTGTTAGAAATATTTTAACTGGTAATCTAAAGGTCAGAGTATATATTTGTAGGCTATCAAGATTAACAGGAATATTGCATTTAGAATAGGATCGAATTTTTGAGTCAAAGATTGGATAAAAGGTTTCACATAAATAGAGTTAAAAAAATGAACATGCAACAGTATACCTATCAGCAGGTTGGCCTAACAAGCCAGAGTGTGACTGGTTGGGAATGATTTAAGAAAGGTCTCCCAACGTGTCACAGTGTGGTATGACTGGTTGGGAATTATTTAAGAAAGATCTCCCAACGAGTTACAGTGTGACCAGTTGGGAATAATTTTACAAAGTTTTCCCAACGAGTCACAGTGTTACAGGTTACAGTGTGACTCGTTGGGAACAAAGGAATTTGACTTCAACAACCCCTATTGCGAAAAAAAGATTAAGGCTTTTGCATAACGACAAAGTGACTCAAAGTACTACTGAAGTACTGAGCCAAGTGTGAGTGAACTAGATGTACGCACGACAGCACGTCAGATTATACAGTTATTATTATTATATTGCAAAGGGGAACCGGCACATTCTATAGAAAACATGCTTAACTTTTATACGAATGAAATAGGTCATAAAATATAGCCATCCCGGGGTACCATTTCGCTCGCATAAAATTTTTAAGCATTTATGGTTTGGCATAAAGTTTTTTCTCATAATGACATATCCGCATAATATATTCGCACAATTATTTCATTGGCATAAGGATTACTTGTACTAATTTAATTTGTCATAAATTTGGTGAGCTTATCAATGTTAAAACGCATAACTTTAACACGCATAATAGTAATTTAACATAAATTATGCAAAATATGACAATTTATTACTAAAAGCTTCATAGTCATAATTTGATTGGCACTATAATAGTACGTATATTATGATATAAGTGCGGTAAGTTGAAAATTACAGCCGAGGCGATATTGCTAGCCCGAGCCGTAGGCGAGGGCTAGCAAAGCAGAGGCTGTAATTATCAAAGCGCACGTATGTCATACGACGTTTTATAACATATTTGCGAGGAAATGAATAAAACTCTGACTTTCTTAAATGAAAAAAAATTTTATCACTTGTTAAAGCAGTTATAAAAATTTTAACAATTTGTAAAATTGATTATTACTTTGTCAGTTGGGATTGCCACATGGCCACTTGAGCGTCTTTTTAGAAATGCCAGCAAGTGATACACATGGTATTGATATCAATACCATGTTTTGTTTTCACAGTGCTTTTTAGCATTGAATTGAAGTAGCACCACAATGAGCTTGACGTGACTTGATATCAATACCATGTTTTGTTTTCACAGTGTTTTTTAGCATTGAATTGAAGTAGCACCACAATGAGCTTAAGGCTCCTATATACCTCAAGTGGCGCCCTCATTTTAATTAAGTTTATTGCTCGCTAAGTACACAATGTATCGAAAATTCACATGTACAGATTGAAGCTAAGGTTCTATAGTTTATTTACAAACAATAACCTCAGTAAAATTTTGTTCGTTGTAGTAGTAGTTCCTAAAAGTGCTAAAAGTGGCCACTTTTAGCACTTTTGCGAACTACTACTACAACGAACTGTATTTTAATGAAGTTATTGTTTGTAATTAAACTATAGAACCTTAGCTTCAATCTGTACATGTGAATTTTCGATACATTATGTACTTAGCGAGCAATAAATTTAATTAAAATGAGGGCGCCACTTGAGGTATATAGGGGCCTTAACGTGTATATTTTTCGGGCAAGAGGCTTTGAGTAGCCTTTTTCGCTGCCTCTGAGACTTCTGGCGGTGTCGAATTATATAAATTCATCAGTACTTGACTTAGAGCATTAAGAACGTACTTGACGACATTTTCAAATAAAAACAATACAGCGAAAAGAAAAAGCGCGCTGAATAACTTTTACTTGTTCACAAATTAGCGATGCGCGCGCATCAGCGCTTTTTTTAAGACAAAGGCATAAAAAACAGTCAGTATTACTAATAAAGTAAAATTAATATTTTTGTGTTTTTGTTACAGATAAATGGTTGTAATTTATTGTCAAAATTAATAAAATTAAAGAATTGAATGTGTATTTATTAAATTTTATCCCACAAAGTTAATTTTATACATAAAATGCTGACCTCTTTTCTGACATAATACTCTTTGGTAAGATTTAAAAAAGTACCGCATGTTTTAGACGGAGCATCTTGATAAACCGTGCGTTAGGCGCTATCTTGGTTGTGTGAAGCTGAGACTTTTATTGAAGTGATGGCTTCCTCGGCAGAACTAACCGAGTAAACTGTCTTGATACACTTGGTGCCAAATGCTCCAAGCAGCATTGGAATGCGATGCACCCGCATTCTAATGAAAAATTAAACAATATCTACCACTGAACTATTTAACACTTGACACTGGCAAAAATTACTTCCAAGAGGAAAGTAGATTGCCATAACAAAAAAAGAAGATGAAGAACCGTGCGTTTTACATTTCCATAACGCACAAGTACGTAATGAGATACAATACGATATTGAAAATGGTGTAATAAGAGACCCTTTACGAGCAAATATGTTATAAAAACATTTGATGGGCTAGTTTTGTTAGGACCTTCGGTAAACAGATGATTAGGTGCGACGACGAGCCAGGCAGCGTAGCGAGGGAGGAGGTGGTTAGGTTTCATTTCATAGATTGCGCATGGAAAGTAGGTATGTCAGAAGAATAACTAAAGTTATACGCAATATCGCGATTTAAATAACGTTATTTTACTGTGACAACTCGACCACTGAGCGCGACATTGCCATATTGCGCATGCATGTGCGTGTTTTATTTTGTTTACCGGTGGACAATGGTATTTCTTTTTCTTTATTTTGATATCGATATTATAAAGCGAATTTATAACAAAATAACTAAACGTAATACTTATAACGTTATTTAACATTATTTTTTTGTTAACGTTATACAAGGTGTTACAAAAATACCCCTAATGCCGAATATGGTATATAGGGACGACCTTAGAGCAAATGCTCTAAGATAGGGACCATCAAACTGAACAACTTTTACTATGGGACCAACTCTGAAATCGCGAAAAAAAATCAGCTGTTTCATACAAAAATGAAAATCGAAAATATCAAAATGTATGAAACAGCTGATTTTTTTTCGCGATTTCAGAGTTGGCCCCATAGTACAAGTTGTTCAGTTTGATGGTCCCTATATACCATATTCGGCATTAGGGGTATTTTTGTAACACCTTGTATAGATTAGTACCCTTAGCACGAACGTCTATCGAAAAAAATAAAGCGCGTAAAAACATTCTATAGAGTAATTTTGTATGGGAAATTTGTACAGCGCCATCTACCGGCGAAAAGCGAAATGAATTTTGTCATAGATAATTACTTTTTTTTTTCCTTGATGATGTTCGTGCTTGCTTACCAACTATCCATTTTGGCTGACCGAATAGATTTTTCTGCTCACCAAAATATGAATATTTTGCGAACTAGTTAAACCACAGTCACTACCATAGATTTAGATTTTTGTATTGTCATTAATTACCACACCAAATAATTTAACACCATTATTTAAACGCCTCTAGTTTATAATAGCAAAATCAATTTGTTACGTTTGTTATCGAAGATAAATTAAATGAACCTATGTATGTATCATGGATGGACCTAGGATCCTTTTTCCATGCTATGAAGAATGATCCCCTCTCTATTTTGTGGTCCTTCGCTTTACGGCGGCGGCGGCGGTAGGTGGCGCTGTACAAACTTCCATACGAAAGTAGTAATGTACTAAAATATCCATGTCCCATACAAAATTACTCTATGAGTGCTTTTACGCGCGTTTTCTTCTCGAATCTGTACAAAATTCCCAACAAAAATCTACTTTCTAGTTTTATTACGCGCGTTTTTTTTCTACACATCCTTGTGCCGTCTTCGACGGTAGGTAGGTACGTACGTACCGTAGGACAGATACCTAATAATAAAATTGTCGGCACTTACCTACCTTATTACGATCCCATAAAGACTTATTGTGCACTAACATCAGCATTGTCATTTACCTGTTTTGTGTTGTAACAAAATACGTTAGCAACGGCCCGATACTTCTAGAATGTTCTCAAATACAATGGTATGTAGTAGGGTACCTACTAAATAATACATTTTACAATACCAAGGTACAACAATATTAAAATAAATGTATTGCTTTTAGGTTTCTAGATGGTAATCGCGTCTAGACTAGATTAAATAAAAAGTAAGAACTATCGCGAATCACTACAGCACTGCAAACAAAAATAATCGATAAAAAACAAGTAATTTAGAATAGGTAGGTATGTAGGTACCTAGGCGCCGGTAGGGGGGTGCCAGATGATGCACTTTCGCCCCTTGTGAATTCGGATCCGGTTCCCTTGGGGTTCTGAATTTCAGTACATTTATAATAAAAAAAACATAAAACATGGAAATAAAAATGATGCAGTAAAACCCGTTTTTTATGGAATTGTAATCAATAATGATATAAAAAAAGTTATAATTGATTATTCTGTGTGTAAAATCTAAAAGCTTGGGAATTATTTCTGCCGGCGCCCTTGGATACCTACCTACACAAAATCAAAGTAGATTTTGCAGTACTCTGGTTAAAAACCACCACACATAACTACAGTTAATACTGAAACCTATTGCAGTCACCAGCACAGAATACATTATCATCAATGCCTTAAGCTGTTCATTGGCAATACCTGGCTAATGAATGACGGACTTAATGCTTAAGGACATGACAAGGTCAACCAGACATTCAGCTTTAGTATGTATTACCACAGAATACCTCTTAGAGCTTCTTAATGCTCTAAGGAATACCTAAATAGTACGCTGAACCCAAACGAAAACGCAAACACGCACACAGTGCCATACGCTCCGGTAACGATCAATTGCGATTGTCAATTTTTGAACAAATGCTTGCAAATGACGGATGCGTAAAATTTATAATAGCAAAGCAGCTGAATGAAGCTCAAAAACGGTGCTTTTTCATTTATTCATTTATTTGACTAAACCTCTTTATCAAAAGTTAAAAGTAAATGACGATTCCCATACAAAATTGCCAATTTTTTTTTTTATTATTTAGCTGTTCTTTTGGGTTTTGTCAATTTTTATTGTTGAACCACCAGTTCCATAGGGAACAAAAGAAAAAATAATTATTCCAGTCGGTTAAGCCGTTTTTGAGTTTTGGCCAGATTAAAGCACAGCAATTGATTATTATACAGGGTTAGAACACCAACAACCTCGCAGGAATAGATTAGGTACAGACGACAGCACATCAGGTTATACAGTTAAACTGCGGAAACAGCTTTTATTACATAGGGCATAAAGGCGGTCTCAAGGTCAATATGTATAGTCTGAGGTGCCGTCGTGTGTACACACGACAGCACGTCAGGTTAAACAGTTAAACTGCGAAAACAACTTTTATTATGTAGGGCATAAAGGCGGTCTCAAGGTCAACATGTATAGTCTGAGGTGCCGTCGTGTGTACCTACTAACATCACAAACAACAACATTTTGTTTCACGACTATTCCGAAAACAGGGCAAAAAAGTACTTTTCATACAAAACTCAATCAACTGTTCGGGACATTTGTATGGAAAGTAGATTTTTTTTTCTAAACAACATGTTACATAAACACCCCTAATGCCGAATATGGTATATAGGGACCATCAAACTGATCAACTTTTACTAAATGGGACCAACTCTGAAATCGCGAAAAAAAATCAGCTATTTCATACAAAAGTTAAAATCGAATATATCAGCTGTTTTTTTTTTCGCGATTTGAGAGTTGGTCCAATAGTAAAAGTTGTTCAGTTTGATGGTCCCTATATGCCATATTCGGCATTAGGGGTCTTTTTGAAACATTTTGTATAATTTAGATATGCATAGATAGTTTGTAACTAGTTATTTGCACCGTCCCGATTTTTTTGCATACATAGCTGGTATAGCTGTCCAGTTTAGGCACAGTCAAAAAATCAATACAACAACTGCACTTTCGTGCTCCCAGTGTGTGTGTGTGTGTGAACACAAAACGCCGCTACGCTACGTACTTTGTGGTGTGATCGCGTCCAGAACATTCGCCAACTTTCTAGATCTCCCGCCGCGCGCCGCCGACTCCGGAGCGATCGATATTCATGCCCGTTGCACCCTGGCATTCTGGAAAGGTCTATGACTTTTTGTAGAAGGTTGTGGAATGTGGATATTTTTTTGATTATTTATTTAAAGCGGGAAAGTTTATAAGTAATTACTTAAGTAGGCACTTAAAGACTAATCTAGATAATTTATGTTTTTGATGGAAGGTTTTGGAATGTGGATGTTTTTTTAACGTTTTTATAGTAAGGGTTTTTTTGTAAGTAATTAACTAATTAATAAATAGATACGAGGGCAATGATAAGTTTCCGAAAGGTACATGAAGGAAATCATTGTTGCCGTAGATGAGAATTTCGAGGGGTTGGAGAAATCACTTTTTCTGGTGGTGTACGACCGCAAAGTACATACCTTTTTTTTTTTTTTTTTTTTAATGTACGGCATTGGAGAAGTGCCGGACTAAATGCGTCGAGGTATAAGGAGTTCAATTCAAAATTATTCCCAATCGACCACACCTCTGCCCCCATGAGGGGACCGTTGGTATCTTTAAGAAATTTCTGGCCCAACCGACCCCTATTGCTAGCATGGGGACGGTTGATACCATTTTATTCCCATCGGACCACCTTCATTCCGATTTTTTTTTTGAAAATTCCAAATTACCTTCGTCTAAAGTGTAAAGTTTTTTTAAATAAATAAATGAATAAATATTTGACAGCATCACATACATTGCTCCGATTCCAAAGTAAGTAGTTAAAGCACTTGTGTTATGGAAATCAGAGACAACGGTGGTATCACAAACACCCAGACCTGAGCCAATATAGAAAGTTCGTTTTTCTAAATTGTCCCAACCAGGGATCGAACCCGGGACCTCAGAGATGGCGACACCTTGAAAACCGGTGTACAAAGCGACTCGACCACGGAGGTCGTCAAATAAGTATAAATACATTATAATAATATGTATATTAAGAAAAAGAAGAAGAATTTGTGATAACGACGGTAATTTATTTACAACAGATACAGAATTGTGTAATTGAATGAACAACTTGGGACCAAACCTGATAAAGTGGTGTTTGAATCATGTCAATCGGTTCAGCCGTATTTGAGTAATCGGTGGACAAACATAAAAAAAATACAAATAAACAGACGAACATAGAACCTCCTCCTTTTTTTGAAGTCGGTTAAAAATAACACTTTTTCGAACAACGATAGCATAAAAATGAGCTAGATAACAACTTATTGTTTTCCTTTAGAAATATTATTTTTCGGACCATCATTGGCAGAACTGTAAAAATTTAAATTTAGTTTTTTTTAAACAATAAACCTGTTACAATTTTCCATAATAGTACGGTATGAAATGAAACCCTACGCTGTGTATCTGTTTTGAGTCACCATTCTAGAATCTTTACTAATATAAGTGATAACAAAAAAATATTTGACAACATCACAATAACATTGCCTCGATTCCAAATTAGCTATAGGACTTGTGCTAGGAAATCAGAGTCAGCGGTGGAACTACAAACACCCAGACCCGAAACAATAATACAACGTGTTACAAAAGTACCCCTAATGCCGAATACGGTAGATAGGGACCATCAAACTGAACAACTTTTACTATGGGACCAACTCTCAAATCGCGAAAAAAAATTAGCTGCGAAATTGCATCCATTTTGATATTTTCGTAATTAATTTTTGTATGAAACAGCTAATTTTTTTTGCGATTTCAAAGTTGGTCCTGTAGTAAAAGTTGTTCAGTTTGATGGTCTTTTGTAACACGTTGTATAGAAAAGTTAGTGTTTCTAAATTGAATCCGGGACCTCAAAGATGGCGACACCATGAAAACCGGCGTACAAAGACACCCGACCACGGAGGTCACAATTTTTTATTTTTTATTTATAGTAAACTGTATGATCATTTAGGTGATTCATCCGCCGTTATGAACTTAAAGGTGATGAAGACGATGGAACGCTCGAGAAAATGAACATTCGCGTTGATTCTGTAGATAGAAACTTATAAGCTTAAAATAAAATGATTCTAAGCTTATGTATCTACTAGCTTCCGCCCACGACTTCATCCGAGTGGACATCGGAAAATACCTTTGAAAGGGATAAAAAGTATGCCATGTTTTAATCCAGGCTATAAACTGTCTGTGTGCCGAATTTCATCCAAATCCGTCCAGCCATTTTCGCGTGATTGAGTAATTAATCCAAACTATTCCAAACATCCAAACTTTCACCTTCAATAATACCTAATACTTAAGTAGGATGCTATAATTGTAATAATTAAGTAACGACCTAGCAAATGAAACATACCATAAAATGAAATGTATACCTACCTACTGTAACATGTGGTTTTATATAAATATATTTTTTGACAAAAACTGTGTGAAATCAAAAATGTATATTTGACACTGAATTACTATTATTTACTACCTCGATCGTATTTAACGTGTAAGATCTTTGTAACTAACATTCATGATGCAATAAATAAATACATATTATTACCTACTCCCTATGAATAACTATGACCTATGCAAGTACCTTTTCATGGACGAGTCTATCTAAACTTAGTCGTAAACACGTTTACAAAACTGAGATAAATCTAGAATGCCGAAAATAGGATGCCCTTGCCGTTATCACTCGTTAAACAAACAGAATAGAAAAAAAACATCCAAGGGTCGAAACTCGTAAACTCCATAGATTTCTGTAGGACAGCTGTTCGCTGTATACAAAACAAAAACAATGGTTTAGCTGTCCCTTTCGCACGCGCTCGCTCTGTCTTGCGCACAGTGATGCGATACTTCCTAGACAATTCTCCCGAGAACCACCAAATGTCGGGTGGAAAATTACCCTCATGCCATGAGCAACTAAGAGTTTATTTTCAGCATTTAGAAACTAGGTACATTAAGAGGTAACAATCACTACACACACAATATTATTAATTTCGCATTTATAATATTAGTAGGATAAGCTATTAAACTATACTTTGTATGTTGCTTAAAAACAAATAAATACATACACAGTCATAAATTCTGACACAACCTTATTATTTGCAAATTTCGAATATTGGCCAGAAATGTTATGATTGATTTTGAACTATGAACTTTTGAGTCTTCTAAAAAAAATTGCACCACTAGCAAAAAAGGTTTGTGTTATTTTTGAACATTTTTCAAAACAGCTGAAATATGTTTTTTTTACATATCTCCGCTATTTTGAAAAGAATCGAAAAACTGAAGCGGCCTAAAAATTCTATATTTATAATAATCAAACCTGCTCACAAAATTTCACATGAATCGGTTGAGAAATGCGACCTGTAGAGGAGAACAAACGGACCCATAGTCGAAGCTGAACCAGAGACACTTCGCTCCCGCTTCGCGCTCGCTCGGGCAATTGCATGAAAATACAGGTGTTACAAAATACAACTTTTACTATGGGGCCAACTCTGAAATCACGAAAAAAAGCCAGCTGTTTCATACATTTTGATATTTTCGATTTAAATTTTTGTATGAAACGGCTGATTTTTTTTTACCTGCTACCTGTTACCTGCTATAAACAAAAATAAATAACGTCACACGCTTTGGAATAAAAGTACCCATAATGATGGCAAGTTACGTAGGGCTGGTCACCCTGACCTAAAAAAAATATCAATACAACGCTCCCATTGGTCGACAGTCCCCCTCTTCTGTAATGTTCGAGAAACACCTTCGAGACCCGCGTAGAATATTCTACCGCTGCGATTCGTTGGATATATAAGCGGTAGCGGCGCGCGGGAATTCAGTATTATTTGAAACACGAAACTATACAGACGAAGAGAGTTCGGTAGTAACCGAAGCGAATTTGATTACAGGCATTACTAGTGCTACACGAGTTATTTTGAATAAAAGAAGAAAAAATGCCAGCTGTTGGAATTGATCTTGGTACCACCTATTCTTGCGTTGGAGTATTTCAACATGGGAACGTGGAAATCATCGCGAACGATCAGGGCAACAGGACGACACCGTCATACGTCGCATTCACGGACACAGAGCGACTGATCGGCGATGCGGCGAAGAACCAGGTCGCTCTCAACCCCAGCAACACGGTGTTCGACGCGAAACGACTGATCGGCCGCAAATTCGACGATCCCAAGATCCAGCAAGACATGAAACACTGGCCCTTCAAGGTAATCAACGACTGCGGCAAACCGAAGATCCAGATTGAGTTCAAAGGAGAAACGAAGAGGTTCGCGCCTGAGGAGATCAGCAGTATGGTGTTGACGAAGATGAAGGAAACAGCCGAAGCCTACCTCGGGGCGACAGTGCGCGACGCGGTGATCACAGTGCCGGCTTACTTCAACGACTCCCAGCGTCAGGCCACAAAGGACGCGGGAGCCATCGCCGGCCTGAACGTCCTCCGCATCATCAACGAGCCTACAGCCGCTGCGCTCGCGTACGGCCTCGACAAGAACCTCAAAGGCGAAAGAAACGTGCTTATATTCGACTTGGGCGGCGGAACCTTCGACGTTTCGATTCTTACCATCGACGAGGGATCACTTTTTGAAGTGAAATCCACTGCAGGCGATACACATCTAGGAGGCGAGGACTTCGACAACAGATTGGTAAATCATCTAGCGGATGAGTTCAAACGTAAATATAAAAAAGATTTGCGTATGAACCCACGCGCGCTGCGCCGCCTCCGCACCGCCGCCGAGCGCGCTAAGCGCACATTATCATCGAGTACTGAAGCCACCATCGAAATCGACGCATTGTACGAGGGTATCGACTATTACACGCGCGTATCACGCGCCCGCTTTGAAGAACTATGCTCCGACCTGTTCCGCGGTACCCTCGACCCTGTGGAGAAGGCTCTCAAAGACGCCAAGATGGACAAGAGTCAGATTCACGACGTCGTTCTCGTCGGAGGCTCAACACGCATTCCAAAGGTCCAAAATTTGCTGCAAAACTTCTTCTGCGGGAAGAAGTTGAACTTATCCATCAACCCAGATGAAGCTGTGGCTTACGGAGCTGCAGTCCAAGCTGCGATCTTGACTGGATCGAGTGACTCTAAGATCCAGGATGTGTTGCTCGTCGACGTGGCTCCCCTGTCACTGGGTATCGAGACGGCGGGCGGCGTGATGACGAAGATTATCGAGCGCAACTCGAAGATCCCGTGCAAGCAGTCGCAAACATTCACCACCTTCTCCGACAACCAGCCGGCCGTCACCATCCAGGTGTATGAGGGCGAGCGTGCGATGACCAAGGACAACAATCTGCTCGGCACGTTCGATTTGACGGGCATCCCGCCAGCACCCCGAGGAGTGCCCAAGATCGACGTTACCTTCGACATGGACGCAAACGGCATCTTGAACGTGTCGGCTAAAGAGAACAGCACGGGCCGCAGCAAAAACATCGTGATCAAGAACGACAAAGGCCGTCTATCGCAGGCTGATATCGATAGGATGCTGTCTGAAGCCGAGAAGTACAAAGAGGAAGATGAGAAGCAGAGGCAGCGTGTGGCAGCTCGCAACCAGCTTGAGTCGTACGTGTTTAGCGTGAGGCAGGCGCTCGATGATGCGGGAGCGAAGTTGAGCGAGGAGGACAAGAGCACTGCTCGCAATGAGTGCGACGAAGCGCTGAGATGGCTCGACAACAACAACTTGGCCGAGCAAGAGGAGTACGAACACAAGCTGAAGGATTTGCAGCGAGTGTGCTCGCCCATCATGAGCAAGATGCATGGAGCCGGCGCAGGTGGCCCCGGGGGAATGCCGGGAGGTCCGCAAGGAGGCATGCCTGGAGGTTACCCCGGAGGGATGCCCGGAGGGATGCCCGGAGGCTACCCAGGCGGCTACCAGCAGAGGAACGACGGCCCCACCGTAGAAGAAGTCGATTAAACACAAACCCAAAGAGATTTTCTTAAAATAGCCATGTGATGTTTATTTTATAAGACTGATAATTTATTTTTATTAAATGCAGCACTTGACCAAATTTTGGGCCCGAATTTAAAATATTTTGTTGGACACGAATAAAGATAACAATTTTAATTTATTCTTTTGTTTTATTTTAAAATTCCCTCTACATTCAGTTCAGAAAATATAACAAAATGTTTGAGATCAAAAATCTATATACTTAGGTATCTGAAAATTATTAAAATATCACGAATCTTATTTAACTTTTGTCTCTTGACTTTTTGTTTTGAATTTCCTTCAACCTCAACAAGCGAAAATCCTCCTTCAATAAACCTTAAAAAAACTGCTATAAAAACAGCTTAAATAAGCGACAGCTCTAAAAAGCAAGAAATAATATTCAGATATTCATAATTACTATTCAAGTTAAAAAAACGTCTTATGAAGGCGGGTATATACTATTTAAATTTTCAAAAAATGGGACCAAGTTGGGAACAAACTTGAGGTAAAGTAACGTTTGAATCATGTTCAGCCGTTTTTGAGTAATAATCGGTGGTAATAATAAAAAAAACAGACGAACATAGAACCTCCTTCTTTTTTTGAAGTCGGTTAAAAATCATCAATGCTAGTTACTCGTAATTTAGTAGGACCAAATGTTAGTACCTTATGTATAGATATAGTTAGTACATACAAAAGGGTTTAGAAAGAATAATAATACATTAATCAAGTTAATCTTTTTCACTGTCAACGTAAAATTTAAATTTGGGAAATAACCCACCACTCGCACCAGATCCGAGAACATGATCTGGTGCGAGTCCTATTTTTTCTAGTATATTATTTAGTATTATATAAAAATAGCATTGTGAATGCTTAAATCTCAAAATTTCAAATAACCCACTCCCTACCTAGCAATTGGTTGCTTTGTTGCTTTGCTTCGTTTCCATATTGAAGAAAAGCATTCAAACTTTCTTTCGACTACCGCCGGAATTGAACTTTGATCATTCGATATTGAGGTCGAATCTACACCACGTATGGGGTGACAGGAAAGGGTGAAATTCACTAAACAGGAAATGTATTTTTTTTACACTAGTGCATTAAATATGAAAAAGTGAAATTTTCCCAGGAAAAAGTCATCGTATCCATAGGTGCATTACTGAATTCCAAGAACCAAAATTCACTAAATCCAAAATAGCAGGTAAACTTCACTTAAAAGTATTCAATGTAAAAGTAAGTTCTGAGTAGCTTACTTGGCAGATAATTTGACGGTTGTGATATGAAAAATATGTTAAATCATCTGTTAGTAAGCTACTCAGAACTTACTTTTACATTGTGAAACAGGCCCTTACTTAAAGAAATTACTTAGTGAATTTTACTTAGTACTTTTTAATAAATAATTCCTAAATAATACAATATTTCTATAAAATTGGTTTATAGTTACAAAATGTAGAATATAAAAAAGCATCATAAACCATATAAATCGGTTCTATTGCAAATATTAAATTTTGACATAAAAAACCTTTTAAAATTCTAATCACTCCATTGTTTATGTTCGTTACTTAGTGTTTTTTTCCTGTCACCCACGACCCTCCTAATATTCCTTGCCCCAACAGTATTGCAGTAGTGCCACCTATTGATAATAAAACTTTACTATTTTGTACGATGCTTATGCTATGCTTTAATATTTGTGACTTGGATTCTGACTTCTCCTAATCATCGGTAGATGACACTACTGTAGTAGGATTTTTAATTCGAGTGTGGAATTAAAAATTCTGTGCCCGTAGCACCAACAGCTATTGAGAAAAAAACGCGCGTAAAAGAATTCGATAGTGTAATTTTGTATGGGAAATTTGTATAGCGCCATCTACCGCCGAAAAGTGAAATTAAATTTCTCATAGACAAATACTCTATAATTATGTAGAGTGTAATTTTACGCGCGTTACTTTTCTCGATAGATGTTCGTGCTAGGTAAAGTCTTTTTAGCCTCAGGGCAGAGAGTATATATTCTTATTTATTATGTAGTTATACGTTTAAGTCTCAAATTGCAATAAATTGCAAAAAAACACTCTCAATTTTTGTCTACCAAAAAGTTTAGCTAACTCAAGTTTACAGCTCAACATAAAAATTCCAGATATTTTTTGTTTGGAAAAAAAACATTTTTAAAGTCTGTCGTGTGCTTTGCAGTTTTGTAGGTTCTATAATCTTGAGTTAGATTGAGAAAATATGGAATGCATTTTATTTCACTGATACCTTATTATCAAAACTTAAACCTTATGTGCAATCTGTAGAACCTTAAATTTTGAATTAAGCTTGACACCTGTAAATTGATTCAGTAGAAATGAGCTAATTAAATAATGTTATTTATTTATGAATCTATGTTAATGGAAACATGTATGAATGTAATGTCTGAAAACCATATACATATTTGTAAATATCGTTCCTTCTAATAAAGCTGATAAGTTTTTTGCGCCCATTTTTCTTGTCAGCTAAAAGACGTCATAATGGGTGGTAGGATAAAAGAATTGACGATTTAAAAATGCTTTTTATGTGAGCTTATTTGAATAAAGAATTTTTCAATTTCAATTTTCAATTTCAATCGGATAACTAGGAACTCAACTAGTTGTTATTTTTATTCATGAGTGTCGGTAGTTATAAGCTGCCATCCAGCCGCAGTGATTAAAACATTGATGAAAAGCTTAAAATAACCGATTTATTTTACCAAACGGTTCCTCCTCTTTAGATTTCACAACGACGTCGACGCTGACCACAGGATATCAGGATAAATACAACTCACGAGGAGTTTTTGGTGCCATTTTGTCGAGTTCGGTTTGGTGTCTATTTTAATTATTTTCAAATTGATTCATAGTGGATATTGTGTCTTAAAATTGGTGCAGTTATATGGTACAAGTGTCTACGCAACTGAACAATATGTGGGATAATTGAAATAGGCGCGATCTTGGTTGTGTGAAGCAGAGACTTTTATTGAAGTGGTGGCTTCCTCGGCAGAACTAACCGAGTAAACTGTCTTGATATACTTGGTGCCAAATGCTCCAAGCAGCATTGGAATGCGATGCACCCGCATTCTAATGAAAAATTAAACAATATCTACCACTGAACTATTTAACACTTGACACTGGCAAAAATTGCTTCCAAGAGGAAAGTAGATTGCCATAACAAAAAAAGAAGAAGAAATACAACTCACTGACGACCACGCGACGTAGGCACAGAATCAGTATAGTACTGAACGTAGGGTATTTATTGACACAAGATTGACACCATAAGTCTATGTTGAGTTGACACCCTTTTCAAATGGCAGAGCAATATGTCACATTTAGTTCGTTACTAGTGTAGGAAAGTAAGGTACCTAGTTGTTCAGAGTCCAAAACACGCAGGTTGCATAATCAGACATGTATGTAAACACGACAGCACGTCAGGTTATACAGTTAAACTGCGAAAACAGCTTTTATTACGTAGGGCATAAAGGCGGTTTCAAGGTCAACATGTATAGTCTGAGGTGCCGTCGTGCGTACATACAACCTCTTTATAAGTTGATGTTGTCAAAAAAAAGTAATCTTTGTTTTTTATGTTAAGGTACGTACAGACTATATAACATAACATGTTATACAACGTTGTTTTATAACATGTTCCAGATAAGGTGGAAACTGAATGTTATAAAACATGTTATAATAACAAGTTATTAGTATGTACAACAATGTTACTGTACGGATAGCACTGAAGAACGAGAAACGACAATGGTTATATGACAGTGTTATAGACTTTTGTACTTTTGTACCATCACGACCAGCTGCCAGCATGACTGACGGAGAAATGAAAAAAGGGACTATCGACTAAAAACTACGACTTAATTTTGGCTTGATTTACTATTGTGTTAATATTATGTTTACATGCGATTAAACACTATCCTCCTATATCCTCTGGTTATTTACGACCGACGACGACGGCGCATGCCAGCGCTCTTTCAGTTGGTCCTTCCAGAAATTGTTATTCTAATGTGTACAGTATTGTTTTATGTTGCAATGTTGATTAACAAGGTTACATAATGTGGACGTGTTATAAAACACAAGTTATATAACATGTTACATCGTCTGTGTAACCTTTAGCGATCGTCAATTTGTTTGACGACGCACGAAATTATATTGATTTTTAAGGCGTAACGATTCGAAAATTAGTGTTTGTTTTTTTTTAGTTTAAATAGGAATATACGCTATTCGAATAAAGATTATTTTGACTTGAGTTGACTTGACTTTTAAATAGCTTACAGCCAAAAACTAAAAACGATCTTAAAGTTAAGGCCATCTTAAATTCAAAAAAGTTGTTAAATTTGACAGAAACTGACAGCTTCCATAAAGTTAAGAAAACCTAAAGATTTTAGCCAAGAACCCTTTGAGTATTCGGCTGTTAGTTTTATTTTGTAGTCAATCTTAAATCTCACATTTATCTCGATAACCCGTGATAGTATCTGTGTTTATTTGAAACCTTGATGTTGATAATTCATGAGTTATCTATCGAACTAATCTTCTGTGCTATATCGAAAATGCTAATATAGGTACCTACTCGTAAAATATAAAAACTAGCCAAGTGCATGTCGGGCCACGCGCAATATAGGGTTCCGCAGTTAAACTGCGGGTGGATCCCACTTTACCATATGGCTATAAACTTCCTGTTTTACACAACTAAGACCGAAACTAAGTATAACCTAACTATTCAATGTAATTTGTTCTACGAAAATTTTTCCAATATAAATTAATTTTGTAATAAGATAAATAATATTAGAAAAAATCGACTCACCCGTAGCACCTTAGACGGGACTCGAACCCGCACCCTTGGGATTCCGGCCCAATGCACTGACCAATTATGCTACCAAGTATCTTAATATAAAAATAGCATTGTGAATGCGAAAAATCTAAATTTTATTAATTTTGTAAGTTGATCGACTATGACTTGTTAACTTGTGAAGCCTTCTTAGAAGTGATAGTTTGCTTTATAATTTCATTAGAATTATGTTCTAGAGTACTGAATGTTTTCACGTCTCCAAAAGCAACCGTTTACTTGGTAGGGGGGACACATGACCCTAACAAAATTTTACATTTTAAAGCATAATATTTCGCAAACGGATCCCTCAATCAAAAAGTGGTTTTCACAAACCTACAATATTATTAAAAAACCTATTCAACGACACCCCATACTATGAGATTGTTGGTAAAAAAATGTTTTCATCCTCACTTACATGTAGGGGAGCTACACTAAAAAAAAACATTTTGTTGGTTTTTATTCTACCCCTTTTTCGGTGTAATTAATATACACATTCATGTTAAAATACAGCTTTCTAGTACTTAGGGCCTCTGTGCTAAGCTGCAGACGGAAGGACAGACGGACATGGCGAAACTGGGTTCCTATTGTTGATTTGACTACGGAACCCTAAAAATGCGTTTTAGGTTCTGTATGCGTGTAAGTATAGTCAATCAAAATCGTTCAAAATTCAATAACGTGCACAATAGTGACAAAAAATATTTTGAGACCAATTTTTTTAACATGATTACTAAATTAAATATAATTGGTGAGTATTGAGCAATTTTGTTAGGCTAGGTTAGATTGACCCATAAAAACTGCATCAAAACCTAATGGTATGGTAAGTGGTACCTTATAAAATTAAATAATGTACACATCAATATACGTACTTATATCACATGATACAATTAATTACTATAATAATGATTATAGTAGTCTGTCTTTACAACTGCAATAATCTATTTTACAGTGTACATACCTACATAATGTAGGTTTGGTGCTATTTTACTCCGCTGTTCTATTTATGTTAAATTCTTAATACAAGTAAAATATAATAATAGTGTAGGAATATACAAAGTGTTACAATAGTACCCCTAATGCCGAATATGGTAGATGGGGACCATCAAACTGAACAACTTTTACTATGGGACCAACTCTCAAATCGCGAAAAAAAAACAGCTGCAAAATTTCATACATTTTGATATTTTCGTAAATATTTTTTGTATGAAACAGCTGATATTTTTTCTCGATTTTTTTAGTATAAAAAAAGAAATTGCCCTCTCGCCCCACCCGACTTCAATACACATGTTTTATTAATTTGATAAAACTATCATCAGATTTGAATATTATTTCTTGCTTTTTTGAAGTCGGTTTTTTGTTTTAATCCTATATATTTAATGGTAGTGTTATAACTTCGGACATAGTCAACAGTCTCTCGAAACCGTTGAAATATTACTTGTCGAACGGAATTACTTACTTACTGAGATTCAGTTTCCGGGAAACATTACACTACCGCATTTTTGCAATATACAATTTCACTTGAGCAACTTCATGGGTAGTGTCCATCCTGGCTGTTCCTTTTTAACCGACTTCAAAAAAAGGAGAAGGTTATCAAGTTGACGGTATTTTTTGTTTTTTATGTATGTTTTAACATAACTTCACCAGTTGTTAACCGATTTCAATTATTCTTTTTTTATTTGAAAGAACCTATAAGTTCGTGTGTGGTCCCAAAAAAATTACAGAGATCTGGCTAGTAGTTTTTTCATAATACTGAAAAATATCAATTATTTAGCTTACCATCGCACGAGTTTTTACGGATTTTCAGCTTCTTTGTTTATGAACCGATTTCGATGATTATTTTTTTGTTTGAAAGGGCATACCTCAAGAGTGGTCACATTTTATTAATAGAGCTGTTAACATGTGTTTTCTCCGACGTCTCGATAGGGGATTTACCAATATTTTCTTGAATTTGCCTTTTTTATGGTGGTGCAAGAAATAACGCGAAGCGTTTAATTGTGGTAACTGATATGTTTATTAAATCAAATAATTATAAATTGAAAGCTCATTAAATGTATTTTCAATAGATATCGACATTACCTTAATAAAACGTGAAGTAGTAGTAGCAGGTGACCGAAAATCCAAACTTATTTTCCGAGGAGGTGCGATTTTCTGACGCTGAGTGTAAGTTATTCGGAGTTAGTAACAAAAATACTAAATACTTCTATAATACAAAGATTTTAATACCACAGTTTATTGTAAAACTGTGGTAATATTGTGATAATTTAGTTATTTCAAATGATATTGTCTAAGATTGTAGGAGGTATGGGAAAATGAGTTGTGGTGTGTTAGGGTACCCTGTCGACGGTAATTCCTCAATATCGGCCGAGAATCGAACTGTGGCACAAATATTTTTAATCTTATCTTTACTTCAACAATATTTTCCGACGTTATAGCCAGTCAGAAACGAGTTGGCAAGTGTATATGTCGTGAATAGTGAAGTGAGATGGCGATTTAATTAAACGAGTATGGAAGAACGAAAAAGTTCGCTCTTGCCTTTTTTAAGACAAGTAAGTTTCCATTTCAGAAATACACTGAGAATATTATTTTGTTGTTAATCTTTTTATGGAGTATTTAATTTATTTTCTTATGATGATCTTAAACTTCCATTTGTTTCGAATACACAAAATTGGCACAAAGGGATATGAACGCTGAATTGGTGCCAAATTAATTTTGTCAATGACACAGCGATTTACAAACACAGTTTATGTTGTGTTAATGTTCATAGTAATAGTATTTTACTAAAATATGGACAAAGAACGAGAAATGATGAACGTTCGAATTGAAATCAACATAATTGTTCCAATTATTAAATTTAGATTTTTCGCATTCACAATGCTCTTTTCATATTAAGATAAATAATATGAGAAAAAATACTAGAAAAAATCGACTCACCCGTAGCACCTCAGACTACGGGTGAGTCGATTTTTTCTAGTATTTTAATTAATAATTGTTCCAATTTTTGTGGTCGTGGTTTCGAGTCCGCGAGATTTTTTTTTACTTCAAACCAACTAGATGTTTTTCTTCAGGCAGTCGGTACGTAAATCGTAATAGTAACGAAAATGGAGGGTTATTTCCTGTTTCTGCGCCATTTTCTTCAAACTTAAATATTTATTTTTATGTTCAAAAACAATGTTTTTGCCAGCAGTTTCTTACAGCATCATTTGTTTAACCTTTACATCCATTTTCGCTTTGGAGGACAACTATCTTCATCGCTGGACGCACTCATTATTTGTAATATATCACAAGAATAGTTCCATCAAGCCTATGCTAAAAAAAAATTATGCATAGAGTAAAGAGTAAAGTAGATTCACGATGTGTTTTTCTCTTATTCTTATTCTTAAGCGTAGAGACGCTTAGAGATGCGTAGAGAAGCAGAGGTTTCAGCTTGGGCAAAAATGCTTTCGTATGTCCGTCTGTCTGTTCTCCTCTGAGCATTTCTTGCATTTCTCAACCGATTCAACAGGTTCGGTAATTATGGAATATTTTTTGAGCAAGTTTTTAGAAATCTTGCGAAAAGAATAATTAGCAAAAAAAGCGGCCGTTTTTGGTGCTGGAGCGGTAAAAACATTATTACCTTCGTGGAAAGGAAACCTATGTATATTTTCTATTCTTTTTGCCTATTGTAAAATGCTATTAGTTTGATAATTTATTAGGCATTGTTAGGAGTAATAAATAAGATGATCGTGGTAGCTACGGTAAATTGCTTTTCATTGTTTTGAAAACAGATTTACATAAAATGTAAAAAGCAACTGTTATATTTGCTATAGGTATTTAGTAGAAGTTATTGTATCTTGATCGGGTTTGCAAATAACTAAAATCTTTTTCCCACTTACCTACACTTATTCAAGGAAAACTTCTTTATAAGTACTTAATGGTCGAAAACTCAAACGTCACTCAACTTTGAGAGGCTCTCAAACATCGTCCTGTCGCATTAAGGACAAAGACAGCATGATGTTAGAGCGCTCCTCAAAGTTGAGTATCGTTTGAGTATCGTGAAATGAAAATGATTGAAATAAAATTAAGTTCCATTTCCCGTGTGATTTTTTGGAAATCTTTTCCTTTGAAACTATCCAAACGCCATTAGCCCGATCAGTCTAGAATTCTAGATTAGCTAGTATTAGTGGCTTGAGCTGTGTGATGATGTATCAGTCGCTCAAGACATTCATATTGCTTACCCTTCACAGGCCAGTATTTCCAATGTTTCATACTTATAGACGACCTGAGTGGTGCAGTGGTCAACATGCCGGAGCCACGCCAGAGGTCCCGGGTTCGATTCCCGGCCGGGCAAAAATTGAAATGACGATACTACTTACAATAAGTATGTATTTAAAAAATATATAAGTAGTATATCAGTTGTCTAGCACCCATATTAAAAGTTTTATTAGTTTGGGGGTTAGATGGCGCTGTGTGAAATTGTCCAAGCATTTATTTATTAATTATTATTATTTATTATAGAAATTATAATTTGACTTACTTTGACGTCGAGTGGCTTGTATGCACATGTTTTCAAGGTGTCGGCCATCTCTGAGTACCCAGGTTCTATCCGGCTGGGTCAATTTAGAATATATCTCGGGTCTAGGTGTTTATGGTACTTACCACCGTTGTCTCTGATTTTGTAACACAAGAACTTTGGAATCGGAGTAACGTTATGTGACGGTTCAGCCATTCAATTTTTCAGAAAAAATAATATGTAATCCTGAACAATTTGTTGAAATCATTTTTCATGAGCTATTGATTGAACACTCGAAAGATTATATGCTATGATCAAAGACGTATCTTATCTATGTAATATAGTACATTCATGTATACATTCAAGTATCAGGTGTTAAGATTGCGGTGTGAAGTAATACTTAAAACGTCAATACAATATCCGATTGACAGATTTTTCATACAATAATATGAGGTTATATAGGTATTTAATTATTAAATTTAGATTTTTCGCATTCACAATGCTATTTTTATATTAAGATAAATAATATTAGAAAAAATACTAGAAAAAATCGACTCACCCGTAGCACCTCACCCGTCTGAGGTGACAAAAACATCGAACCTGCTCACAAAATTTCACGATAATCGGTTGAGAAATACGACCTGTAGAGGAGAACAGATGGACAGACATACGAAAGCATTTTTGTTCAAGCTGAAACGGCGTAACTGGATAGTTACGCAAGCCTGTGTTTCTCCCGAAATGCTAGATTTTTAATAGCATTTTTTGCTATTTGAAATTTTGAGATTTAAGCATTCACAATGCTATTTTTATATAATACTAAATAATGTACTAGAAAAAATAGGACTCACACCAGATCATGTTCTCGGATGGGAATCGAACCCGCGATGTTCAGTTGAATGTCGAGGTTAATTCCTTCTACATTGGTGAGATGGCGCTGGCTTGCAGCGTAAGAGTTGATATACTAGAAGAAATTCGACGTTCTCACTAGTGACTCAGTAGCTCAGCGGTCAGAGCATTGGACCGGATATCCAAAGGTCGCGGGTTCGATTCCCGTCCGAGAACATGATCTGGTGCGAGTCCTATTGTTTCTAGTATATATTTAGTATTATAGCATTTTTTGCGTACAAAATCAATGATGGGGTTAAAAGTTTTAAAACAATGTCCTTGCCCGTAGTCGAACTCGGGACCGGAAATCCGTCTGATTTTGGACTCCGTTTATTTTGGCTCTCGACCACGGATATTACAGTCAGTATTTTATTTTATCGGGCTTTGATATAAGAAATATCGTCATTTATTGAAATGTTTAAGATTTAAATAATTAGGTACAGTGAACGGCATGCAGGGCTTCCACGACAGTGTAATCATATGCAATCAATTTTATACTTAAAGCTGGTGATTTTAAGATTCAAATTAAATTGCAGATTTTTGACAGTTTTGTTGTACCTGACGTGCTACTTACTGTACCTTTTCAAAACACAATTAATTATTATTTAAACCATAGTAAAAAAGATTATAACTCTGAGCAATAACTAGACAGCTTACTCCAGTCGTAATAAAAAAATGCAATCTTTTCAGTTGTCGCAAAACATAAAGAACCAAATTCTGGAGTGAGCCACGTGTTGAAATATCTTCAAAAAGTAATAATTACTTTGACGGTCGCTGTTATATCGCATTAAATCCTTCATAATCTTGTTTATCGTGTTTTTCAAATATCCCGCTTTTGCCGTTAGTAACTAAATTGATCCCAAGATAATTAATTACATGCCATATATTATGATAACACGCAGAAAGTGATGAATTCTGATAACTACCGGGTTAAGTTTATGCAATGTTATCAAATACTTTAAACGCAAAACGAAATAAGGCTAAATTCATACCACGCGGTACTACTAACCGCACGGTTCAGGATTAAAAAGCTGTATTTACCCTTATGGTGCGACTCAGTCTGTCTGTCTGTCACAGCTGGATATCTTGAGAACTACTAATGCTATCAAATTGAAATTTGGAATAGTTTTAGGACTTTTTTGCAAATAAGAGAGAAATAAAAATATTTATATTTTTTTTTGCAACAGGGACTGAAAGGGGTCTTAAAAATTCGAAGTGAGGCTACTAGGGCATATGGGGTATCATATATGAAAGAGCGCTGCTTGCACATTCTCAAAAATTTACTTTTATTTTTTTAGGCCGCATAGTTTTCGACTTTTGATGAAAAATGTAAAAAAAATAAGATCCCCCTCACCCCTTATCTCCGAAGTTTGCATAGAGAGAAATCTGAAATGATTTTATGTGATAGAAGTTTATATATTTATAAGTATATAAGTTTCTGGTAATAAAATAAAAAAAATATAAAAATTACAGGAAAAATAAAACGATGTCTCTAAATAGTAAAATTTTTCAGAATGATGATGGAATGGACGAAACCCTCGGTGCACGAGTCCGCCTCGCTCTTGACCGTTTTTTATTTAAGAATAGAACCTATAAGTACGACTTACCTAATCGTTTAACTTGGCATTTAAACTCATTGTTATTTCACATTTCAGTGTTTCGTGACAGCAGCAGTGGCGATGAACATAATCGCGCATGGCGCTGTCATCGGCTTCTCTGCCATCCTGATCCCGAGTCTGCGCAAACCGGACTCGAAGATACAGGCCACACCGGCGCAGGAGTCCTATATAGGTATTTTTTTATTTACAAAACGTCAGCAGGCCTATTTCATAAAAAGAATCGGGATAATCGGATGCAATTAGTTTGTCGTTTAATTTACTTGATATTGAACCTTATTTGTGAGTAATTAGTGTCACAGAGTGGGACGGACATCGCTTATCGCGATTGTTTTAATGTAATAAGCCCGCAGTACTTGGCCTTCACCTCCAGTACTCGACCTAAGAAGTTATTTATACTGATTTATCCCTTCTGTTTTTGTTTCCAGCATCCATAGTTGGGATAGCACTAATCGTCGGCAATCTAATAATGACCGTGATGATGAGCACCATGGGCCGGAAGAAGTCCCACCTGGCCACCACCCTGCCGATCCTGGTCGGCTGGTTCCTCATCATCATGGCCAACAGCGTCGCCGCTCTCATCGCAGCCAGGTTCCTCCAAGGAGTCTCCATGGGCATGCTTGGACCACTAGGATCTATAATTGTAGCTGAGATGACCCACCCAAGAAACAGAGGAGCCTTCTTAACATGTGTCTCCTTATCCCTAACTATAGGAGTACTGTTCTGCCATTCCCTTGGAACTTATATAAGTTGGCAGCAATGTGCTTTAGTCTGCACATTCATAACCTTTTCTAGTCTCATCATGATCATATTCTCACCAGAATCACCTTCCTGGCTGATCTCCCAAGGACGCTACGATGAAGCTTCAAAGGTTTTCTACTGGCTTAGAGGTGAAGGCCAGGATGATGATGAATTGGAAAGCATGATCAAAGGTCAGCAAATGGTGAGAAAGTCCAGCGTGGAAGGCATGAAGCTTCCATTTTCTATCAAAATGAAAAGAGGCTTCAAATACTTCACAAGCACTTTACAGAAGCCAGAATTCTTTAAGCCTATCTTGATCATGTTATTTTTGTACACCATGTTCCAGTTTGCTGGTATTAACGTTATCAGTTCATATGCCATGGATATTATCAAGCATGTCGTTGGTCCAGAAGCTAATGCTAAAATGCTAATGGTTGCACTCGATATTGAAAGACTGATCTGCAACCTTCTTGCAGTGTTTTTGATGAGGAGTGTCAGAAGGAGGATAGTTTTATTTAGCAGTGGCTTTATTTGCATATTAGCTTACGTCGCAAAAGGTGCATATGTTTATACAAAGCAGAATGACATGCTGCCGATATCACTCCAAGGGCAGTGGCTCCCATTGACCCTGATAGGTATTTACATGTTCTCATTGACTATTGGGATATCTTCCGTTCCGTTCGCCGTTTCTGGCGAAATTTTCCCATTGGAGTATAGAGGTTTGGGAGGTGGTTTGAGTGTCTTACCTCTGTCGCTGAACTTCTTTGTGGCTGTTAAGTGTTTCCCAGTATTAAACGATGCTATTGGACTACCTATGACGTATTGTTTATACGCTGCAGTAGTGACTGTATGTTTAACGTTCCTTTTCTTCCTGTTACCGGAGACAAAAGACAGGACTTTACAAGAGATTGAGGATACCTTCCGTGGAGTAAGTCCTGCTGATAGACGAGTCTCGGAACCTCTTAATGTGAAAAATGGTGCAGAAATGATGAGGAGATGCAGCTCGCATATCCTTTATTAGGCTTTATTAAATGCACATGAAATTCACATACATATCACTAATTTATTGTATTACTTACTAATTGATTATAGAAATAAGTATTTAGGTGTACAGTTTGCCAGTAAGTGTAAGCTTCTATTGTTTTATTTATGTAAAATGTACCTAAATTAGGTTGATGTTATCGAGTTTACTTAAAATAGTCTTAATGCACTTACGTTATTCTTACTCTGTGTCTGTGATTTGAAATTTAACAATATTAATAAATTAAGGAACTCTTCTTTAACTGTAAAAACAAATCTCAATAAAAGTGATTGAGTAATTTTGCAGTTTTTCTTTATTTCCTTTTATAAAAGAACACTGATACTGCTACTTAGTAATTATATTACATTCGTATGTTTACAATCTTTCACTCTTTCAGAGCCAGCTTCAATAGCTGTAAGCATTTCCTGTTTGTTCATGTTTTCCTATCACCCACCCTCAACTTTCTCCAATTCTAACATCCTCTCATGCTCACAGGTATTTTCCCTCTTTATTTCACTCGAGACCCCTTTAAAGTGACATTCAATTTCATACAAAGTCTTTCCCCTCGTTTCTGGCAGAAGAAAGTATAAGAATACCCCACAAATAGCAGTGAAAGTTCCATACACACAAAAAGTCCCACTTACGCCGATATTGGCGAAAGAACTTGGTGCTGTTTTTACTACAACAAAGAACATTATAGACAGGAACATCCCAGATATTCCGCTGCCTAAACTCCTGTAAGCCAACGGAAAGATTTCACCAGCTATTGCCCAAGGTATTGGTAAAATACCCAAAGTTTTCCCGAAAATGTACGTCAATGTTGGGATTACTGGAGTCCATTTATACTCCGTTGGTAAGTAGCCGGCGTCCCGAAGGTAAAGCATCAGAGCTGTTGTAAGTAAGGAGGTGACGCTTATGATGATTCCAATGAACAGGACTGTTCTCCTGTTGAATTTGTTGACGACGACACAAGCTAAGACAGCCGTGATGAACCTCACAACGTCTACCATCAACATACTAGTGTAAGCATCTATACTATCATCTGTCACTTCTTTCATCATCGGAACAGTATACGAAGGGACTACTGTCATTCCCGATATTTGGAAAAGTATGAACATGAACATCATTATCAGCGTTGGTTTATAAAACTCCGGTTTCTTAACAATTCCTTTATAAAGCTCCCATTTTGAGATTTCAATAACAACTTCTTGCTTCTTCTGCGAGTTGAGGAGTACTTCCAATTCCTTTTCGGAAGCGTAATCGGAGCCTCTGAACCATCTGAAAGACTTTCGACATTCAGCGTTAAGTCCTCTCGATGCTAAATACGGTGGCGTTTCTGGACTCACTGAAATGAGTATTAAAGACAGGATGTAGAAGCTACCACAGGCTATCCCTGCTTGTCGCCAATAGAAGAGGGTTCCGAAGATATGTGCGACCAGCATTCCTGTGGCGAAGGAGAAAGCTATGGTGGCCAGGAAGGCGCCCCGGTGCTTGGGGGCGGAGTACTCTGCTATTGAAACCGGTGCTGATGCTGCTTGCAGGCCCATTCCGAAACCCTGAAAAAACCAATATGAAGAGTTAATGAGTCTGCTAGTAGAATGATTAAAGCTAGTTTAAGCAGCCATCATGTTTGTAATAATATCGATTAATATTTTTTTTTTTAGTTACTTATTTGGAGAGTTGTAGTTCGATTGCTTTACGTTTGTTATTTTCAAATTATAAGTAAATAAATCAATAAAACTTCAATTAAAGTAGAAACATTTTTAAATTTTGAGATTTTAGCATTCACAATGCTATTTTTATACAATACCAAATTTACTAGATTTTTTGAAAAATTCTTTTCAATCTTATCTTTACTTTTACCATAGATAAATACCTAGGAACTGAAACATTAGAACAGCAGTTTCATTTGACCTAATGCTATGTTTAATAAAACAACGATTGAACAATGATAGTTTACATTCGTTTCAGTGAATATAAACAGTGATGAGGACAAATTGAAGACACATGATTTATTACAGCTAATGGACACATGTTGGTTGGTTACACTTATCATTAACCAACTACGTACCTATACAACATGTTACAAAAATACCCCTAATGCCGAATATGGTATATAGGGACCATCAAACTGAACAACTTTTACTATGGGATCAACTCTCAAGTCGCGAAAAAACAGCCGTTTCATACATTTTAATATTTTCGATTTTAATTTTTGTATGAAACAGCTGAACTTTTATCGCGATTTAAGAAATGGTCCCATAGTAAAAGTTGATCAGTTTGATGGTCCCTATAAACCATATTCGGCATTAGGGGTATTTTTGTAACATGTTGTATAACATTAAAAATGTTTATCAGATCGATTTCGTGGGGGAGTGTAATCCGCTATATTTCCAAAAGATAAACGAAAGGCAGTGGTGTCAAAAGATGCAAAAGCTTGCTGGGCATCATATTATTGGAAATCAGTCCGTAACATTTTTTGGAAAATCGAAAATGGTGGAAAAAAACAACAAAATTTTCCGTTTTTTTCGGATAAAAAGTAAATTATTCTGAAAACGAAAGCCGATATCGAAAAAATGAAAAAAGTCCTGAGGCAGATAGATTGTCTACCGTTTGGAAAAATAAATTTTGAAATCGTTCGAAAACCGTGGGCTGGGCCATGGAATGATTACCACATGAAAAAAAATCCTAGAGATATGAAACTGGGCTACATTAAAAGAAACAGTAGGTACATCTCTATCTTTTACGGTCTAGGCTGTAGGTTATCCTTTGAAACAAATCTTTGAAATTTTTAGAAGTTTTAGGTTATAAATAGTACCTACCTACTTTTCAATATAATAGTAATGTTTATAACAATGAAATATTTTCTTTATAAGAAATTTATACTGTCCGATTTCAATGGACGATCAGATGAACTAGATTCTATTAGTAAGTACTTTTTATTTTAGCTGTTCATTTTTAATGTCCTCCGATGGTTTTGAGAAACGCGAAATCTGTAAAAAATTGCATAGTACTTCTGCAAGCAACCAATTATGTAAACTATGCAGTAAGTTCAATCATAGACTTTTATAAATTTCATCTTTTTTTTCAATCGTACGTCAGTTCTCCATGCTCTGCCTGATTTCAATATATTTGGGACTACCCAGACGCCCTGAAGGGCAGCTCAGCAATGAGTTTTAATGATATTACCAGCAGCGACCTGGATACAAGTAGTGCGACAGGCCCTCGTGCTGCCACGAGCAGTGCCCAACCGCCGAGCGATGGTAAACAGCTCAGCTGGTTGGTGGTGCGCCGCCCCAGCTTCTGGAGACTAAACGGAGCCACCACGATGCCGCTTATCAGCGCCAAGCCCAAGATAGAAGCTGAAAAGAGAGGGGTTGTTTTAGAAAATCTGAATAGGATGATATATGCCAAGACTGGTGGCGTGAAGGCAATGTTGGCGCCCGAGCCAATCATGTCCTCACTTAGTTGCTGCATCCAAGGTAGGCCTACGACGAGGGAACTCCTCAGTGGTCAACAGCATAGATACAAAGTTTTGTATAAGCTTTCAATTTATTGTGTTTGACCAGAACGTCTAAGAGAACCTGTGAAACATGGCCTAAGTGACCTACCTATCCAAGACTCATGCTCGGTGGTGAGCGTGATTGCAGCACCCTGCTCCCGCAGCTGTTCCAGCAGGACCGCCGGGAACGCGATGTTGGCGCCCGTGCCGATCATGTACATCACTATGCCACTCACCGCCAGCAGCTGCAATAAACCATAACATTAAAATACACACTGTAACAATCCTGCTAATACCTATACTCTGTGGTACGAAGCCGTTCACCCCCCACTCGCCGCACACCGCGCACCCATAACTCCGGTATATAAGGAGGCACCGTCGCATCAAACGGAGTCGCTCGCTAGACGGCTCCGAGTACGATTGCCCCTGTAGTTTGCTCAGAGCCTCAAGTGTTTTGGCTTGATCGATGCCACGCGTCATCAAGTTAAAGCTAGCTAGGAGGATAAAGGGTTGCGAATGCCACGCGTCCTTCCCAAGATCCTTAATAGGTTTACAACGTATGAAGTACATGTATGATTAACGGTCAAGTACACTAATAAATATTGTTTACGAACATCGTGGATATTATTTCATACGCCAAACCTTACAACACAAATTAAGATTTTACTATGGAATCTAACGGATATTAGACGTATAATCATTCACGACCAGAAGGAACAAGTTCTTTACACAAAAGGCTTCCAAAATGTCCAAATACCAAAATGTCTTCTACTTCAAAGCTCTACTACTAAAAATCCTCATGAAGCCAAACGAATATTGCCCGACTATTGATTCGGTTTTCGTAGTACTTTTCGTTACATTTGTTTAACTGAGCGTATGTATTATTGTTTTTTGACTTGTTATACATCTACTGCAGCCGAATTCTTTCACTATAGGCATTCAACTGGTTGGTGTACCTGTCTTAAAAACGGAGACACCCGTTGTTTATGATACGCCATTCGATCAGACATGTTTTATAAACTCTATCCTTCTGAAGGACCAATCTTCACAGTGATAATGGTGCCTTTACAGCATTGATTGTTCAGCATCTAAAACAAAACAAAAACCTTAAAATTCAATCGATTCACATAAAATGGTTCAACTTGAAAGACGTGAAACTCATTAGAGACGTCTCGCAATAGATATGAATCTACGAAAAAAATAGATGACAGGGCAGGATAAATTAAATACTGAACCAAGAATTGTGTTCAATCACGTTGGAATACCCAAGTATACATGGCTTGTTTTATTCACAAAAAGCTTTATAAGAACAAGACTTCAAAACAAGATTAATTTCTTTTAGTACACATTTACACCCGTACCCGTAAGTTTAGTTAAATTAACCGAGAACACACATATACAATCGGTTTTATTTTCACTGAAAGGCTTTCAATAGTACAATGCCCATTTAAAAGGTAGGTCAATGAAATTTAAAAGTAAATACACTTATTATTATCATTAATTAATCATTTATTTCAGATATCTTGATCCATTTGCGAAAACGGCCGGAGGGTTATTGTTTACACAAAGTCGTGTTAGGTAGTATGACTTAAAACTATGTTAATTTAAAAACAAAAATAATTATGAAAATCAGTTCACAACTCGAGGAGATATCGAGTAACATACATACAAGAAAACAGTTGAATTGAGAACCTCCTCAAGAAGTCGGTTAAAAAGAATTCAATACTTTTTACGAAAATCCTCCGACTAAAAGTGATGTAGGTACCATACATATTTATCCATCTATTCATAAATTACAAACGCAAGAACCTGCTAGAAACACAGACAATATTAAGACTTAGGCCCACTTGCGCCAAACTGGGTTAGCTCATTTAACTCAGAGTTAGTGCTACTTTTGTATAAACTAACTCTGGGTAAAATTTTAACCCAGCTTGGCGCAAGTGGCCCTTAATTATGAAGTTATTCACAGTAACACAACCTTGGCTATAACACACGCACACACGTACAACAATGCCAAATTACCATTATTGCAGAGCATTTGGTAATTTAAATAAGTAGGCAGTACTTACATGCTGTGTCATTCGCGTTAGATTATATTCTGTGGTGTCCTTGTGTAACATCACATCACGCATGGTGTGTACAGTCAGCGACAATTTTTTTTATAAAATCACCTCAAAGAACTATATTAAAGACTGTTTTTAAACATTGACTGTTTTTTTAAATTTTGAAAGTTTAAAATTTTATCAAAAGGATTTGACTTGAAATTTTGAATGATATTAATGTTGACATACTATATTTTCCTAATAAAACCAAAGCTAACAAATGCATTAAACGATGGACTAACAAAAGGCGAATATGCGCCTGCACAAAATATTGTGTGCGCTGTTTATTTTATGCTTATTAAGCGAAAGTGTGTACGCGCCATAACAATTAATACTTTTACCAAAATGTGTATTTCAACTGTCACTTTTGACGCTGACTGTATGTAACCTTGTCTGGGTGAAAAATATTCAAAACTCGTCCTTATTCAATCAGGATATTGACAAATCTTTTTCATTAACAAAGAGACTACGAGAAAAGTTTGATTAGCCTGCCAGTTTTAATTTGGTCCGATAGAAATTATAATTACTAATTTATCTCTACGATCTTTGGCTATCAAAACCTATTATAGAATTAATTATAACAGAGTTTTTTATTTATACCCCGTCTTTACAAAACTTTGCTAAAAAGGTTTTTTAAAAGAAAAGACTTCAACGCGCTTGCTTTTTGATTTCTTTAAGTTGCTTTTGTATAAATTATACGACAAACTTAACCCAAAAAAGTTGAATGTATTGTGTTAGGGCTCATGTATGTATGTTTGTATGTATGTGAGTTTATTTATAAATAAATAAATATAAATTAATTATTTGACAACATCACATTCATTGCTCCGATTCCAAAGTAAGTAGCTAAACCACTTGTGTTATGGAAATCGGAGACAACGGTGGTATCACAAACACCCAGACCTGAGCCAATATAGAAAAGTTCGTTTTCTAAATTGACCCAACCGGGGATCGAACCCGGGACCTCAGAGATGGCGACACCTTGAAAACAAAGCCACTCGACCAAGGAGGTCGTCAACCATAATTCGTTATTACGTCGTTATTCCACCATAACTTCAAATGTAACTAATTTTATTATTTTTTCTATCTTATATCTGTGGTAGATACATGGTGAAGATATTTAGAAGTTTAAATATATTTATGTTATGTACAGACACTCAACCAAAATGACGGCATATGATTGGCGAACGTCCAGACACACTAATATAAAGACTGTGGCACAGATGACATTTGCAGGTGATACATAAGAGTGCAAAAAGTTAATAAACATAATCTTCAAAGATGGTTTCGTACTAAGCTGTCAATAATTTTATATATAGGGACCATCAAACTGAACAACTTTTACCATGGGGCCAACTCTGAAATCGCGAAAAAAAATCAGCTGTTTCATACATTTTCATATTTTCAATTTTAATTTTTGTATGAAACAGCTGATTTTTTTTTCGCGATTTCAGAGTTGGTCCCATAGTAAAAGTTGATCAGTTTGATGGTCCCTATATACCATATTCGGCATTAGGGGTATTTTTGTAACACCTTGTATATAATTATTCGTGATACGCCGTAAGTTTATAATCAGAGTTCCACAAGACAACGAAATGGGGTCCTTGTTTCCGATTGGTACTTTAATCAACACAAAAGATCGAAACAACCACAGTATATATTTTTTATACAGTATGGAAGCTAACGTCACTTATGGCCCTTTTGTCATTGCGCTCCGTGTTCTTCTTCTTTTTTGTTATGGCAATCTACTTTGACTGAAGTAATTTTTGCCAGTGTCAGTGTTAAAAAGTTCAGTGGTAGATATTGTTTAATTTTTCATTAGAATGCGGGTGCATGGCATTCCAATGCTGCTTGGAGCATTTGGCACTAAGTAAATCAAGACAGTTTACTCGGTTAGTTCTGCCGAGGAAGCCACCACTTCAATAAAAGTCTCAGCTTCACACAATCAAGATCGCGCCTATTTCAATTATCCCACATATTGTTCAGTTGCGTAGACACTTGTACCATATAACTGCACCAATTTTAAGACACAATATCCACTATGAATCAATTTGAAAATAATTAAAATAGACACCAAACCGAACTCGACAAAATGGCGCCAAAAAACCGCGCTCCGTGTTGCAAGCGTGCTCAAATGGCACAGAATAAAATCTGCCAACGGCTGACCAAGCTTATGAAACAAAACAGGATAAAAAAGGAGGATGCCACAAAAAAACCCAGAGTCGATTAAAATAATTTATGTATGGTGAGGTAGACCAGACATAGTATGTCCCAAATATGCAATTTTCACAACTTTTTTTAATGTTGGGGATTGTTTAAGCGAAATCAAATTGCATATTTGGGACATACTATGTCTGGTCTTTCTCACCATACATAAATTATATTAATCGACTCTGGGTTTTTTTTTTTTGATTTCGTGGCATTGTCTTTTAGTAAAATCTTATTAGCATTGTAGTGGCATCAAGTTTTGAAAATTGAGCAAAAACAAAAAATGGTTTGTAAATAAGGAAAAATATCATTAAAAATCGATTTGAGTGGTCGGTTTTTGTTAAAGAAATGATTAAAATTTGCACCTTGTGGTAACCGCAGGTTGGTAATAAAAATATTAAGTTTTGGATATTTAATGACACATTCGTAAGATTTTAGATCGGTAGGATTCGTCTTTTTACACAGGTCACTACTATATTTTTGTTTTATTTCTTTTATTTCGTATTATAATTGATAACGCACACACAATATTGTTAATTAATATTCATACACAAGCAAACTGTAGGTAGGTATTCAATTTTGCCAATGTCCTAGAAATGTTTAAATTCTTTTGTCTTGACAACCTGATCGAAAACAGTGAGCTTCCCATACAAACGTTATACCAAAATAATTAGCAACTTGAGCATAATCAACTGTTCTTGTGATGTTATTCGGATTAAGACAGTATTTGTCTAGAGTTCTATTAAGTTCAAGTATCAAAAAATGTAACTGGCATTTATTTTGATTTCGGTTAGTATTTTGGAGTTAATTATGCTCAAATTGCAAATCATTTTGGTATTACGTTTGTATGGGAAGCTCACTGCTCGCCCGGACTCTTAAATAATGTGAATTGTGAACAGGAGTCGCAATGTAATTCTAATATGTCAAAGAGGTGATAAGTCAGTGCGAAGGTGAAAGTTTTAGAAAGCGTTATTATTTGAATGCCTTCACGTGACTTAAGGTCAGCGACATTAGCCTAAGATATCCTCACTTTTGTAACTTTACAATGACCTATATACAACGTGTTACAAAAGTACCCCTAATGCCGAATATGGTAGATAGGGACCATCAAACTGAACAACTTTTACTATGGGACCAACTTTGATATCGCGAAAAAAAATCAGCTGTTTCATACATTTTGATATTTTCGATTTTAATTTTTGAATGAAACAGATGATTTTTTTTCGCGATTTCAGAGTTGGTCGCATAGTAAAAGTTGTTCAGTTGCATGGTCCCTATCTACCATATTCGGCATTAGGGGTACTTTTGTAGCATGTTGTATAATTTTTTTATAATCATAACTAATACAATACTTAATAACATTCTAGTAAAAATCGACTCGCACTTCTTCGATTCGCAGATCATGTTCTCGGGCGGGAACCCGCGACCTTTGGAAATCCGGTACAATGCTCTTATCACGAAGCTACCGAGTCACTGAGCTAACGAGCTCAGTGGTAAGAGCAGCAAGAGAACCGGACTTCCAAAGATCGCGGGTTCGATTCCCTCCCGACAACATGATCTGGTGCGAGTTTAATTTTTTCTAGTATGTATTGTATAAAAGTAGCATTGTGAATGCTAAAATCTCAAAATTAAAAATTAACTAATACAATAACTTCGAAAGACAAAGAAACTCTCTTTTGCATTTATAATATTAGTTAGGATAATGACTAGCTGAGTCGTGGCTAACTCGTCGAGTTACAACTTTCAAAATAAATATTATGCGATCACTTTGTGAATTAGATTTTCCTTTTTTAGGTATTCCCCTGAATTTTTTTCCTGTTTACTTTTCCATGATCATAAACAAAATATAGCTATTATCGTATCGAGCGTTTAAATCATAAGTTTATGCAAAAAACCCAAAAAGGGACGTTCCGATTTTCTCTGCTTAGAAAATAAATAAATAAACTTATAAAACTGGCAGTAATTTAAAAAGGGCAGTAATTTCAGTGGCATTATGGAAGCGAGCGCGAAGCCTCTCCGTTTCAGCTTGGGCAAAAATGCCTTCGTATGACATACAAAGGCATTTTTGCCCAAACAGACATTGTCTGTTCTCCTCTACAGGTCGCATTTTTCAATCGATTCTTGTGAAATTTTGTGAGTAGGTTCTAAAATTATACAGCCTGAAATTGTAATCATTTGGTTCCCATAGTGGGGTGGTTCCACTCATGATTACAAGCAACTTTTACTATGGGGCTAACTAAGATATTATCGCGAAAAAAAAAACAGCTTTTCCATGCAAAAGCTACTCGACCTTAATGTATGGAACTGCTGATTTTTTTTCGTTATATCTGTTGACGCCATAGTAAAAGTTGCTTGTAATCATGATTGGAACCACCCCACTAAGAGAAACAAATGATTAAAATTTCAGCGTGTAGGTGGGTAATTTTTCGTCAATTCAGTTTATTAAAATTTTTCAAAATGGCGGAGTTAAGGGGAGAAGACATATTTCAGCCATTTCGAAAAATGTTCAAGAATGTTACAAACGCGAGGTCTACAGCCTACAGAACCATTAGTTATCATTTGTTCACTATTATAAAGTTTATTTAATTTACACTCTTACCCCTTACTAATAAAGATTGTATAGCAGATGTATAGTTACACAGTAGTTACTCTCTGTCAAACTATTTAAGTTAGACACTAAAAAGGGACAAGACACTGTGTAACTATACATCTGCTATACAATCTTTTGACGACTTCCGTGGTCGAGTGGCTTTGTACACCGGTTTTCAAGGTGTCGCCATCTCTGAGGTCCCGGGTTCGATCCCCGGTTGGGTCAATTTAGAAAACGAACTTTTCTATATTGGCTCAGGTCTGGGTGTTTGTGATACCACCGTTGTCTCTGATTTCCATAACACAAGTGCTTTAGCTACTTACTTTGGAATCAGAGCAATGTATGTGATGTTGTCTAATATTTATTTATTTATTAGTAAGGGGGGTTAAAAATCAAGACTTGGGCAATAATATCGATAATCATATCTATTATCTTTTTAATATCCTCATCATGCAAGAGCGGAGTTACGCAGTCGCGATCACAATCACTCAGACGGACATAACGACCTGCATATTATTGTGATATTATGGTGTAGAAACTACGAAGCCGGTTTCTCCTTGATTTATGTGGTTTCAAAATGCTTTATTATGTATGCCGCCTTGGTTTAGATTATTCGTCTTTTGTTTCGAAAAGTTTTTTTTCTTTTATTAAAGCTTTGGCTACATGGCCATCTGCTTAAACAATAACATATCTGACAAAAGGTAACAAACTTAGATTAAGTATAATCTAAGGTTTAACAAAATAACAATTATTCATTAGATTTTGACAAATTAAAGTAAGGGTTTCCTTATTGTAATCCAGCATGCCATTTTAAGGGTTCCTTACCAAAATGGTTAAAAGGAACCCTTATGGTGGGACTCTGTTTGTCCGTCTGTCACAGCTGGAAATAACGCTATCAACTTGAAATTTGGAATAGTTTTAGATCACGCTTGCAAAACTATTGCAAAAAAAAAAAATTTTTTTTTAGCAGTGACTGAAAGGGGGTCTTAGAAATTTGAAGTGGGCCGACTAGGGAATGACGGAAACAGAAATAATCAACAAAAATTACATTAGTTCCACTATCGGTCAAGAGATAGCGCTGACTTAAAACTGCAACATTCTACATCGCCGTGTAGAGAAGAACAGCCAAAATTGACAGTTTAGCAATTGTTTTCACCTGTATTAATTATTGTTTACTTGGCTGTTAAATTATCAATATTATCGTCTCTGTAATAGTATTTTATTATTATTATTTGAATATTAAATTCATCGACTATTAGGTAGGCTATAGTTACCAAAGATAAATATAATCACTATGGTACTTACTTGAAAGTATCAAACAATAATAAAATAAAGTTGTTCGTAACAAAATATTTGCGAATTATAAGAATTTCACACTCACTATTTTAAACACAATCGCCTTATTCAACATTAAAAAAAAAGGTTCTCAATTTATAATAATGTCATTATTTTATAATTATTTTTAGCACACCAACCAAAACTTAATGATAACTTTAAGTATTTTGTAACTTCTTTAAAGATGAAGATTTGAAGTAACAATTAGGTACTTACATTTCAATTCAAACCCGATATACCGGAACCAAACATTTTTGCATATTAGCGATTAAACCATGATTAAACTAACGGGCCCGATAAGCAAAGGCAAAACACGTGTTCAAGTTAACCAAACAACGATTATCAATTCGACATTGCACAATAAAATAAACTTGAACTCTGTAACATGTCCTACGTCACGTAAACCACATTTTACTAAAAATAAAATAGCTTTTTAATCTATGGCACGTGTATCGAAGACGATAGTGCGAAACATACTGAATTTTTCAATCATTTGGTCCCACAGTCCCACCGTCCCACCACACCATGGTATAATGGATCCGAAGTCTGAAAAGCAAAAAGAGTTCCGTACTTTTTTAATAGTATTTTGTTTTCTTTTCAACAATTAAGGGGCTGACATGAGCCAACTAGCGCCGCCAGTCGATTTTATTTTGTTTATTCTAAATAAGCCCAATTTCTTAAAAACGGAATCAGTCAAGGTTTTGTTAATAACGTCTAATATTTATTGAATAACTTTACAAAGTTTAAAAAGGCATTCAAACATTTCAAAACGCGATTTAGTTAAAAGTTGCCACTGTTGGTTCAAACCCGTTTTTAAACTATTGCACGCATTTTATAATGTTGTAACGTTATTCAATAAACATTAGATGTTTTTAACAAGACCTTGACTGATTCCTTTTTAGAAATTGGGCTTATTTAGAATAAATAAAGTAAAATTGACTGGCGGCGCTAGTTGGCTCATGTCAGCCCCTTAAATGCCTAATCAATGCCACAGTCACCTCTGATGACTTCCTATTCAAGTATGTTGCAAAAAACAATCTTGTAATTAAAACAATATAAGTACTTAGAGTTTTTTTAGACTTTCTATTCTATCGTAATTGTAATGCTGTTTTTGTCACGCAAACTTTATTTTAACGATAATATCAAAATTATTGTTAATCACCGTTATTCTCTTTCAGATTAGGACGTTACACTACCACTCACGACATTACTCAGTTACTAGCTATCATTACTAGTGTTTCGACATAACTGTTACATGATGTTTAATGCAAATTAAATAAGAGCTGTAATTAAAATACTTTACACACAAAATTCCTAGAAAATAGTACAATCGTCTTCTATACTTATGACGACCTCCGTGGTCAAGTGGCTTTGTACACCGGTTTTCATGGTGTCGCCATCTCTGAGGTCCCGGGTTCGATCCCCGGTTGGGTTAATTTAGCAAAACGATCTTTTCTATATTGGCTCAGGTCTGGGTGGTGATACCACCGTTGTCTCTGATTTCCATAACACAAGTGCTTTAGCTAGTTACTTTGGAATCGGAGCAATGTATATGATGTTGTCAAATATTTATTTATTATACTTCAACAATATTCTGAGGATAATATTGTGTCTATCCCTAAAATAAATTAACTGCATAAAGAAGAGTCACTACACACAGTCAAGGGTTCTATAGTGGTTCCATTATGGTGATCGCGATCAAACATGAAGCTTTATCAAAGACCGGGCAAAAGATGGTAAATATAAGTAATTTATTAATTAAATCAAGTACGTAGGTACACACGACCGCACGTCAGGTTAAACAGTTAAACTGCGAAAACAGCTTTTATTACATAGGTCATAAAGGCGGTCTCAAGGTTAACATGTATAGTCTAAGATGCCGTCGTGTGTACTTATAAGAAAAACGTATAAAATGTCCGAACAGCTGATCGGAGTTTTGTATGAAAAGTCATTTTTTTTGTCTGTTTTCGGAAAAGTCCTAGAACAAATGTTGTTAGTAATTTACTCCTGCGAGGTTAATGGTGTTTACAAATAACCCTGTATAAGATGGGTTTTTTGCTCTCGACACGCTACTCCACTCAATCCGGGGAAATACCTCCTTACAGCTAACACAAGTAGGTACTACAGCTAACACAATAGTACAAGAATAAATAATTGTACAAGTCGGCTGAGAGACCCCAGTAGCCCCAGTCCAATAATTATTATTTAATCGAACACGAAAACGTCACCACCATGTAGTAAGCGAGAGCGAAGCGTCTCCGTTTCATCTTAGGCAAAAATGCTTTCTATGTCTGTCTGTCCAGCTAGCTAGGCTGTCCGGCTGTTCTCCTCTACATTTCTCAACCGATTCACATGAAATTTTGTGAGCAGGTTCGATAATTCACTATATTATGTACTTATATATTTTTTGTCGATTCAGTTTTTCTGGACTTTACTAAAAATTTACCAAATTGGACTTAACAGGTCCCAGACACCACAGATATAAATATTATGTGGTAATATGATAAATCCCAGAAGACTTGACGGAAAGATTTTATTAAATAATATTTTATTGAGGAAAATGAGAACGGGGAAAATCTCGACGCTAAATATTTACATGTTTTTTACTCATTGTCGCGTCGCTTTCCGTAAGTCGGTGTTGTGGAGCTCAATGATATGAAGTCACATCACAAAAAACTTTTAAAAATTAAAAAGAAAAACCCCCTTAAAAAAACCTTAAAAAAATTGCTATAAAAAACAGCTTCAAAAAACAGCAGCTGTAAAAAGCAAGAAATAATATTCAAATCTGCATAATTACTATTCAAGTACCTACGCATATCTGACATTAAAATAACGTCTTATGAAGTCGGGTGGGGCTTTAAGAATTAAAAAATCAAATTGAGGAAGAGAAACCACGATAAATGTTACTATGATTAAAAAAGAAAAATATCTTTAGCCCCAACCGACTTCAAATTACAGTATTTTCAGGATTACTCGAAAACTACTGAACCGATTTAAAATTTTCAAAAAATGGGACCAACTTGGGAGCAAACCTGATAAAGTGGCGTTTGAATCATGTCAATCGGTTCAGCCGTTTTCGAGTAATTGGTGGACATACATAAAAAAAAGAAAATCAAATAAACAGTCGAACAGAGGATGCACACGGATTACCACACACTGAATCTGGTCAAAGAATTTGGTAATTACAAACTCGTTACACATAAACTGGTGGTAGTTTAAAAATTTATCGAAATGGCTGGAATATGATTACTCCCTAATCCCTGCCACTTTTTTACTCGTCCGTGTCCCCGCTATTTTAAAAAATCGAAAAAGTGACTCGATAAAAGAATTCCATATAATTATAGAACCTGCTCACAACATTTTACGAGAAGAGAACAAACAGCCGAACGGACATCAAAAGCATTTTAGCCCAAGCTAAAACGGAGAAGCTTCGCCTGCGCTTCACGCTCGGTCAACAAATTATAACCGTCCGTATCAAGCATGCCGTCCTGAGATAGCCAACTGCGAGGTTCAGGGTTCATTCCTGGCCGGGTCAAATCAAATTTATATTGCGTTGAGGAAATTGTGGTGCTGTCACTGTTTCGGATTACTAATAGTATTCAACATATATCGAGACAAAAACGTGCGTTGAAGTACTCGATAGAGTAATTATCTATGGAAAATTTCATTTCGCTTTTCGGCGGTAGATAGCGCTGTACAAATTTCCCATACAAAATGACTCTATCGAATGTTTTTACGCGCGTTATTTTTTTCGATAGCTGTTCGTGCTAAGATTACAAATCTTGTGGTCTTTCGTGGTAATATGAATTATGTCATGTATGACATATCCATGTCCGCTCATATGTACATCGTTTTGGCACAAATAAAAACTTACCAAAGAAAAATAGCAATGTATCACATACATCTGTCAAAACACAGTTAACATGAACTTCAATGTTTTTAGCCGATACCGCCGCTGTTGGTAAGTAGCTTTTTATGTCATATTGACACGTGTCGACTTGGCAGTAGGGTTACCAACTTTTTTTAGTAGTACCTCATTATACTAAGATAATCTTGTAAGCATCTTAAGCAACCTTGCTTACAAAACATTTTTAAATGGCGAAACGCAGTTTAATATTAAATGTTGCAGTTGCGTAAACACCAATCAATCGATCTTGTTAAATAAACATAGTACATACATGTCTTGTATTTTTTTAGTCGTTGATTGCGATTGCTTATTTATTAGTCAAAAGCACCTAAAAGCATCGATGGTAATGCGCTCCTTGTAAGCGAATTTGTTTTAAAATGTTACTGTAAGGTACACGGTTTTGACTAACCGAGAACTCGGGTGAGTTACGCGGTTCTTTATATCGGTATAAAGGCGCGAACATAAACCACCGAATTCTTGAAAGCGAAGTGTGTCGCTGGCTAGTATTAGATCGCCACAACAAGAAAGGATTAAAAATTTGACAAACAAACAAAACACAAATATTTTTCCCCATTTATTTTTCCTCACGTACAAAATATCACGGTCACATAAATTATTACTACAACTTTCCTTTTTCTTTGCTTTAACGGTTAAAATATTTTCTCATTTGTTTTTCACTGACTTTTATCTCGTAAATAACTTTATAAAGTGCTATTTAAAGATGCTTAACAAGACATTAAATTCTGTTTAATCAAATAAATTTCAATTTCCTCGAAAGGTTTACAAGTACTTTAAATGTTTTAAAAATGGCTATTTCTATGCAATGGACAGATACGATTTTACAATAGACTTATTTATTCGTATAATAAGTTTATGGATTTTACAATATTTTTTAAAATTACAACTAACACCTATTCGATAAAGTTAAAATGTAAAGAAACCATCAATATATTAGAAATGTGCATTTATACGTATTTTTTTTACATTATAGATAACGCCCCTAAAAAAGGCCGAAGCTATTCCGATATTTTTACTTCCCCTTGTTATTTTAATTATTATTAAATCGTTAATTATAATAAAAATGTTAAAGTATACATATATCCTTCAAAAATAAGTAACAGACATGACACTTATATTATTTGAAAGTAATTTAAAATACTTATTTTAAATATGTTGCACCTATGGTTAGCTTATTTATTAAACCATGAAAGTTATCTAGTTTCTGTTAAATTACTTTTAAAATTTTAAACATTTATGTATGACTAGCACTTAAATTAGATTAAATAAAAAAAATACATAAACAATACTATTTTAAATTATTTTTAATTTTACAAACTGGTGATTTTATTGATTTTAATCGTGAATTAATTACAAAATAATAAAATTTATTAATAAATTAATACTTGAATGAAATGGCACTAGGAACAAAAAAATATACATTATCAAACGACGATTACAACAATTTTGAGTTCTGTCAGTGTCAATTACTTAAATGCTTTCTCTTAAATATTTTTTTTAATAAGTTTTGGTAACTTTTAGAAGATATATTACACAATCGTAATTTACTGTCTTATCTTAGTCTGTAGTGCCGGGTATCGACATTGCGAGGCTGCCTCGCGAGCCAACGTGATCGTTGCCTCGTACGAGCGTGCCTCGCGCAGTTGGTAAATTCATACTGACGCCTCGCAAGTTCGACGTGGCTCATGGGCCTTTTGGGCGCCACGCCATAAACGCATTCCTGTGTCCTGCACGCCAGAGCATAAAATAAACAAAAATACCTACGAAAAATATAGTGCTGCCAAGAGACGATAAATTATTATTATTATAATTTTTGTAAGCCGGGTTTTTTGTCAACTATAGATGTCGTTGGCGCACCGGCGGGCTCGCACGTGCTGGTCAAGTGTAGACGACTTTGGCGCTCAAAAGCTTAACTGTGGTGTGTCTGTGTGTAGATGTCGCAGTCAACTAGCTTAATAATGTCTTGGCTTGGCCAGTTATTAAACGTCATTAAACCCAGTTATTTGCCTAGCTATGTAATTATAGATGGCTAGATATCATTTAGGCCGATAATTAAACGGTGCGGCACTGTTCAATTAAATGACTAGGCCGTTAATTGAGTGGATGATTAAACCAGTTGGCTGCGACATTGATACACAGTCGACACGTCACACGAGCCACGCCCGCCGTGAGGCTGCCTCGCGACTACCGCTAGTTGGAGCATTTGACGAGCAGCCTCGTGATATGGATACCCGGCATAACCTTCCTATATCTCATTGCTTATCCCAGCCATTAAAACCTATTTATTTATTGTAAAATACGTAAATAAATCAATAGTCTGTGTAAGGCATAGACATTTTGCCAACGCCATCTAGCGAAACAGGTCTGTAGTAATCTTTCATTTCGCCCCAACCGCGCGGCGCCATGTTGAAATTCGGTCCACTGACTAAAGGCAGACGCGGGCTTTTAGGAGAAGCATAGACATCGTTAAGCTTCGTAGGAGCCAAAGACACGGGGACATCGAGGTTTGACAGTGAAATTGTTGGCGGGGAAACTGGGAAAGGCTCCATTTTGGGCAGATACGAGTGTTTCAGTGCTGATTTTGGATAGGTTTTCTGATTTCGCAGACTGGATGGCGGGCGGTACGCAGTGTCGTGGTTCGCTACCGGCGTCGGGGTGGAACAGGTATTCGATGTGTTTCGGCCTGGAAATAGAAATATTGGGTATTTAAGATTTATTTACTGAAGGATTTCTGAACTAGGTATACTAAAGGTTTAGAAAAAAACATTTAAAAATATATAACTCTACTCAACGTTATCTGTGTGCTATATATACTTGCCCACTAATTATTTCCGGCTATATTATGGGATACAAATAAGGACAAGCAATAATTAATCTAGTATCTTATAATAACATTAGTCTGTCTAGAGACCGGAAGTAGGAACTGCATGTGATATGGCTGTGAAGCTTATCGGAAGAAAATTGACATTCTCCAATACACATCTTGAGACACCTTCCATATGGCCAACCCTGAAGCTTTTCAATATTATGTTAGAGAATTCCACTCAGGACGACCTGAGTGGTTCAGTTGTCGACATGCCGATCTACCACGCAAGAGGTCGCAGGTTTGATTCCCGGCCGGGCAGAAATTAAAATGATGAATTTTAATATCTGTGATGAGTCTGGGTGTTACTATGTATAATAAGTATATAGTTATTAAAAAAAGTAAATAAGTAGTATATCAGTTGTCTAGCACCCATACTCAGACGATATTTGGTCTGAGCTTTGTTTGGGGCTAGATGGCGCTGTGTGAAACTGTCCAAGCATAAAAAAATGTTTGAGAATTGTTTTTTATAGCATAGAAGATTTGAGACATAGAATAAAATCCTTAGTCATACATGAAATAAATTCCTCCCTGCCCTAGTAAAGCCAACCGAATAAATTTTTTCTCAAAAATATCAATTACGAAACGAAAGACGAAAAGAAACCTCCTATTGCGAAAATTCGTCTACTTCGTTGAAAAGCGAATGAGGCGACCAAGAACTTTATAATCTGAGTCTTCTAAAATTCTTGGAGGCAACCCATCTAACATGAATGCAACAAGTGTACTCTACAAATCACATCTTTCATCTTGCGTCACAATAACCTCTATAGCTCAAAGAAAAGTCCTCAATTAATCATTTTGTGTATTAATAACTGGTTGTGGCTCTGGCGTCGCACCAAACAGTCAATTTGCCGTGCTAATCGATCCTGGCTTAAACAGCTAAAAATATACTGTGGCAGTCTTGAAACGAAATAAGTACATTGCATTTGGAAGTGAATTAAACGTTATGGACGAATAGCAGAACTATTTCAAAGAGTGAAATATCCAAATGAAAGCGCACCGGTTTGTAAATACGAGGGTCATACGCACATAAAACTCTAAAACCGTATTTATTGAATGAAACTGGGATGTAGACTATTACCTACCTTTTCCCTCAACTGCGCAAGAGCAAGAGAATATTTCAATTCCTTTTCAAGATGTGTTTCTAACTCACGTAGATGGCATAGACCATCAGCCATTTAATATCCCCACTGCTGGGGCACAGGCCTTCCTTATGGGTGGATAAGGAGAATGGGCCATGACCCACCACGCGGGCCCAAAGCGGATTGATGGGTGCTAACGATTTCAAATGTAATATATTTAAATGTAAATATAACTCGAGTTAATAAATTTTTGGTCACCCATCCCATGACCGACCCTTGCGAAAGTTTCTTAACCTCCGCAATAGATATGGGCCAGGCGCTATACCACTGCGCCACCGAGCTCCTAGCTAGATGGCATAGCTTAACCATAACTAAACTATTATATCCTAGCTAGAATATTGGAGCATCTACGCACCTCTACCTTCGTGCACCCACTTGACGGAGCGTTTCTTCCGGTTGACGTACATGCTCTGCCCCCGACTCATGTGGTTGCTGGAGTCACTCAGGGACTTGGAGATGGCCCTCGCCAAATCCATCTGCTCCTTCACTGTTGGGTGCACCCCGGGCACGTAGAACGCTGATGACGCGAAGGTTTTCTCTGAAACGTTGAAGGTTTTTTATTTAAAGTGATTATTATGTATTGGATTTATGGTAAATGGCTTGGAAACTGTATATTCAGTTAAATGACTACTGAGTACTATCCTACAAAAATGGCCTAAAATATGTTTGCTTATTAATTAAGAAGTTTAACAAAAACAGCATGATTCTTGAATAGGCAGACTTTACCTACATCATAATAGCACAAAATATACAAGGTGTTACAAAAATACCCCTAATGCCGAATATGGTATATAGGGACCATCAAACTGAACAACTTTTACTATGGGACCAACTCCGAAATCGCGAAAAAAAATCAGCTGTTTCATACATTTTGATATTTTCGATTTTAATTTTTGTATGAAACAGCTGATTTTTTTTCGCGATTTCAGAGTTGGTCCCATAGTAAAAGTTGATCAGTTTGATGGTCTCTATTATACCATATTCGGCTTTAGGGGTATTTTTGTAACAGCCTACCTACAGCCAACCTACTTATTAGTAGTACGCTCCGTTAGAATGAAAAAGACCTCGCTCGCAATTTATAAGCTAAGAAAGAAATATGATATGAGTTGAGTAGGAACAAAAAAGAAGTTACAAAGATTATGCGTTATTTACACGGGTCGACTTGACAGGGAACTTGGCAGGTTTTAATCAATTAGCGCTTCTTATCGACAAACGCTTGTAAAATCTAATCGCAAACCTAATTTCAATGAGGTTTGTCGATAAAAAGCGCTAATTGACTAAAATCTCCTGCCATGTCGCCTCTTAAGTCGACTTGTGTAAATACCGCATCTGTCAGTTAAGGCACAGAATAGATACATTAATAGAAGTTAAGGTAAATGTTAATCATCGAATAGTTTGAATAATATTAGAGTATCAGTAGAAGAGCCAGTGCTCACCAAACTTGCGGTCTTTCCTGATGATGTGCTCCTCAGCATCAGGCGCGGGCGTGAAGATCTTGTTCAAGTCTACCTCCTTCTCCCCCAGCAGTAGAGGCTTGTTCTCTATGTTCTCCTAGAAACACCAGAACTCTTCGTTACAACTTAAACTTATGTTAAGCAGGTACCGACCGAATCCTACAAAGGCTTATTATTACCATTGTTGGAGAACAAATCAGGACCCAGGCGACTACCCTGACCACTACTATTACATTCAATAGTTACTTTACTTATACTTAAAATGATGCCTGATTGTTAGTTAGGTTATTATTAACTTTTTTTTAAATATACATAGGTAATAGTAAGCTAAGATCTAAACATATTTTTTATTATGTATTTACTTAGGGCACTAAGTGTATTTAACTTGTCCCAAACATCGAAAGGTCCCTGATTCAATTACTAGTATTATTATAACCAAAGCTGTTTTGTCAGGGAAGTCATTATTACTATGGTAAAAATAATAATTTTATTATTAGAAACTTAGATAAGTTAAAGTTATTTTGAACTCCGGCATTTAAATCATTTGCTATATTAAGTATTAAGATACTGCATTATGAAATACTGCTAAATATGTTTATTTAACAATAAAATATGATATATTAGCACAATATACAACGTGTTACAAAAAAAATCCTAAAGCCGGATATGGTATACAACCCCAAAAAATTATTATAACCTGAAAACCACCACTTTAATGGAAAAATATTTTTTTCGTAAATAACTGCATAGTGCAAAACCCTAGATCTAAATTTTGATTTTGCCCATTAATGCGATTGATTATCGAAAACAATAGTTAATTGCGTCCAGGGTTGTCACTTAGCCGTTTTCCATACAAATACAAAACAAAATTTTACTGGTTATTATGAAACACCCATACAGAGATTACTACAATCACCATTTATAACTACAAGTATTTTTAACTATAAATAAAAGTAAACAAGTACCTACCTAGAAAAGTTTAAGAAAACAAATGGAATTAGGACACATGAAGGTGAGTGATTTACTTACTTAAATTTTATAAAATTGCAGATAAGAACTGCCGAAGAAAAAACAATTTTTTTAAAAGTATTGTTCTAAGAGTTAATTTGTTTACGAATGAGAAGACGACGACGAATTCAAGATAGGTATTAAACTGCAAAGAAAATAATCAACTAGCTGACCAACTGTTTCAAAATCAATTTTGTAAGTTTACTATTATACTATTTTAAATAAGTAGATAATTTTGAGAGTCCGACGAACAGAGCTTTCTATACAAACATAATAACAAAATGATTTGCAATTTGAGCGTAATTTTAACTCTGCTTGTGATGTTATTCGGATTAAAACAGTATTTCTCTAGGGTTCTATTAAATAAAAAATCCAAAATACTAACTAACAGAGTTAGTCGAGATTTACAGTTTCATATGAAAAAATGTAATTGGCATTTATTTTGAATTGGGTTAGTATTTTGGATGTTTTATTAAATAGAACCCTAGACGAAGTATTAATCCGAATAATATCACAAGATGAGTTAATTATGTTCGAATTGCAAATCATTTTGGTATTATGTTTGTATAGAAAGCTCTTTTTAAATTTTGAGATTTAAGCATTCACAATGCTATTTTATATAATACTAAATAATATACTAGAAAAAATAGGACTCGCACCAGATCATGTTCTCGGACGGGAATCGAACCCGCGACCTTTGGATATCCGGTCCAATGCTCTGACCGCTGAGCTACCGAGTCACTGGTGAGAACGTCGAATTTCTCCTAGAAAGCTCTGTTCGCCGGACTTTTAAAATTATCTAACTAGGTACTTATTTAAAATAGTATATAATAGTAAACATACAAAATTGATTCTAGTTCGTTATTTTCTTTAATATTTTCTTTTAAATCCGAATAACATCACAAGAAGAGTTAATTATGTCCAAATTACAAATCATTTTGGTATTACGTTTGTATGGGAAGCTCACTGTTCGCTTTCTCTAATGAACAATTACGAAAGCAGAAGGGTTGCTAGTTGATAACAACAAACCTTTTTTACACACGAAATCTTCCATTTGTTATTCTCAATTAGTTAAAAAGTTAAGGCTCCGATATACCTCAAGTGGCGCCCTCATTTTAATTAAATTTATTGCTCGCTAAGTACATAATGTATCGAAAATTCACACGTACAGATTGAAGCTAAGGTTCTATAGTTTATTTACAAACAATAACTTTTTTTAAATACAGTTCGTTGTAGTAGTAGTTCGCAAAAGTGCTAAAAGTGGCCACAAATGAGGGCGTCACTTGAGGTATATAGGGGCCTTAAGTTCATGCAAGCTAGAATATGAAATAAAATAAAAGAAGAAGAAAAAGAATTACAAGAATTAGTAAAAGCGATGCGGGTTAAATACAACATGCTAATAAATATTTAAAAATATAAAAACCTAGTTAAATCTAATTTATCCACGTACGGAAATGTTCAACATAAAATGGCCTATACTGTGGAGAATATACAAGTGGATATTATGATATCTAATGGATTTTTTTATATGAATCCCTTACAGAAGGCGACTCCACAGGCAGAATAGCTCTTGCATCCTTGGGTATGTCAGCGTCATTCTGTATACAATTATTTATATTAATCTTTGTTCTGTATATTATTGTAATAGCTATTTTGCGATTTAAGTTTCGAACTTTCTAAGCGTGTGTTTTTAACAAATTTATTGCCATTATGCAGCACAAATTAGATTTGCCGAATAAGTGGAAAATTATGCGTCGTATGGAGTTCCTACAAAGTATATATTATAAAAATTGTGATTAAAAAATTTAAATCCATGTTTGTGGGTATTCCTACCTACAATAGCATGTTTTTTTTTATCATAGTAGATATAATTTTTTTGATAAACCTCCATCGGCTGGCTCACTAGCTGAATAAAAAAACGGTCAAGAGGGAGTCGAACTCGCGCACCGAGGGTTCCGAAAGTTAACTATTTAGAGACATCGTTTTATTTTCCCTGTAATCTTTAGATAAATTTCTATCACATAAAATAATTTCAGATTTTTCTCTATGCAAAATTCGGAGAAAGCATTAGTAGTTCACGAGATATCCAGCTGTGACACATAGACAAAGTCGCACCATAAGGGTTCCTTTTTTTGGTACGGAACTTTAAAAACTGGAAAAAGTTCTAATAAAAATATAAAATCTGCTTTATTGTCTGTTAGGTTTTGATCCCGAATGATTTGGCGGGAGCCCAAATAATACGTTTTGCTATTTGACGAGCGCCAACGAGTCACTAACAAAATTCTAATAATTCAGGTCAGCATCATAACGGAGTTAAGATTCTTCGGCAGCTCAAGATTAAATGCAGGAAACACATTGTTTGGTTTAATGGAGACCAAATGGCACTTCGCCAAAGGAGAAAGAATTTTCTTTGAGAAGCTCTTAACTTTTAAAAGAGGCTGATGTTCTCTTTGGTAATAATAATTATTTTTAATACGGCGCTGTTTTATTTAGAAAATTAAAAAGGTATTTCCTGAACTCTTTAGCTATTTTGTCAAAAGTGTAATTGAGGCACCATAGGTCGATCAGTATTAACAAAACAGGTTTTCTGCGCTAGCGTCCGTATTAATTAAAAGGGACATAGTTTTCCCCTTTTTTTTAGAAATGTATATTTCGCTACATTTTACCTAAATAAATTGCTGTTAGTTTCATGAAATCGCTAAGTACTTTTCATTGTAAACTCCGGGGTTATTTTTTGACTGTGCTATTTGCCAAGAACAAAAATAAGCATGGTCCGTGACCGGTGGCGGGTTCGATGCCCGCTCCGAATGTTAGAACACTTGTCTTCGATATCACAGTACATCGTAGTGGAGTGGAGTTCGATATTGCCTTATGTGTAAATAATCCAAATCGGATGCTTCAATAAATCTTCGCGTCCGACTTACCTCAGTGTCTCAAGACGAAAGTCTATGACCAGTGTGTGTTGCCAGTGATGACTTACGGCAGTGAAACGTGGTCACTAACTATGGGTCTCATTAGGAGGCTCAAGGTCACCCAGCGTGCAATGGAGAGAGCAATGCTCGGCGTTTCCATACGTGATCGAATCAGAAATGAGGAGAACCGTAGGAACCGAAGTAACCGCTCGGGTGACATCGCTCGAAGGGCTACTTTACGAACTTTGGCGGGTCTGCCGAGCTTCAACTTAAAACAGATTTAAATCGAAATAAGGAGTTTCGTATTGTACTATTTGCCGAATTTTTTTAGAAGATATTGATGTTCGTGTGACATCATGAATTGGAGTTCGCCATTTTGGCCCGATTGTAGCTCGATTTATCTGTTTTAATTTGAAGCTCGGCAGTATTTCCGAAGTTAGATGCGTTAGCCGGTAGGGCCCCTGAAGTGGCAGTGGGTGGGACACATAACGAGAAGAACCGATGGAACCGATGGCCTTTGGGACGGAAATGTTCTCGAATGACGACCGCGTGCCGGACAACGCTCCGTGGGAAAGCCCCCGACAAGGTGAGATAAGCTTTTCAATAAAGCAATCATGATTTGAATTTCGAATAAGATTTGGTTCATAATCCTTACTCTTTTAACTGCAGAAAAATTATTATAATTTTAAAAATAAAATGACATTATGACACATATGGCGTGTGTCAGATGTCAAGTAGTAGTCAGTCAATGAGAAAAAATATAATGAATGACGTAGACAGTAATAGCATTTAACGAGTAAAGTCAAGTCCATCCGATCTATTTACCATAGCCAATAAGTCAGTGACTGTCAGTGTCTAATAAAATAACAGGTTCGTTACCAAGGTATGTATGTTCAAGCGAATTTCAACATACTTGTATTTGAATGACTGTAAGAATAACTTTAAGGGCCTTAAGGTGGGTTATGATTCAATTTATATTTTAAATTATAAAAATATTTACACATTCGTAATATGTGTATGTCAGTATAAACTGCAACAGCATAGAACTGCGCCTGAGTTTAAAAGTTCGCATTTAGAGGGCACTCCAAAATGGCTGAGAGCGCACAATGAACAAGATAAGGCAAATTATGTGTATTGCTTGTTTATAGATTATTTTATCTATACGTACTCGTAAACATAACACAGTCAAAGATTTTAGAACCATTTAAATAATTAGTGTACAAGAGAGAGATAGAACGATACATACTTCAATCTAAAGACGAACAATGTAGAATAGGAGATCACAAGATTCTAAAAGATTAAAAAAACATTTGAGTTTGAATCTTAAAAATACTCGGCACTAACAAAATTATTGAATCAGTGATAGGAAAATAGTGCGAATAGTGTTTTTTTTTCAAATGTTCACGTACTTAGACGAAATCACAGGCGGAAGCTAATAGCATGTAAATATGTAATCAATAACAATTAACTATTAAACCAACATTAGATCAGTAAATTTTTTATTAATACCTACCTAGTTCATTGACTGGTGGACTCAATGTTATAAGTGCAATCACCGCACCAATATAAATATTAACAAGGTGCGCCTACACACTACCTACCAACAATAGCAGAACTTTAGAACGAAACGATTTTTTTTTTTTTTTTATTCTTATTAAATCAATAAATGAAAACTTATGTCTAATACATAGCCCCGCAAAACTGTTTACACAGTTTGACTGCAGGATCAGTGTGTCTCGAACTAAACGCATAATAGATTTGGCCTGTTTCACAAAGTTCGATTAAGTTCTAATCAAAATAATTGCTTGACGAGTAATTTCATATGAAATACACTCTTCATTTCAAAATCAGAATAGATTTTAGAGCCCAATCATAGATTGTGAAACAGGTACTTACTCCTAAATTATTACAGCTCATTAGTCTGTATCTTCTAATGTATCAAAGAAGTGTTGCTGTAACTTTTTTTAAAATTTTTGTTTATTTGGTTCCCGGCGTATATCGTCGGGCAAACTATTCAGTAAGTATGGTAATCGTTTTTTTAAGGTCCTATCTCCATAGTAGTTGTTAACACTAGGAATCGGATTGATCGATCAAATCAAATATTATTTTAATATCACAGCAAAGAAAAAATTGTTACCCATTGATATAATTATGGGGCGTTTAGGAAGTTTCATAGGTCTTATAAAACTATTTTTCCGGAAGTGTATATTTTTTGTCAGCTGAAAAAACGTATTGAAACGTCACTGTAAAAATAGGGCAATGAAAAAGCACTTGACATAACATAATTTGACTAGAATTATTTTGATTTGGTTGAGGATAAAATAAACCCAGAACACTAGATAGCAAAAAACTTATCACTGTTAGATTGTTTATGCAAACTAGCAGCCGCCCGCGACTTTTATTATTATACCGCGACTTATTTCTGTATCCCTCGGGAACAGTACTTATTTTGTGGATGTAAAGTAATGTCTTTCTCTGTACCCCTGATCGGTTGAGTAGTTAAGGGCGTAATAAACATACATCTGACTTCCGCAGTAAGGATGTTGGATGTTGGAAAGAAGAGCTTAAACCTAGCTAGCATTGAAAACATGCAACAATAGGAAAATACTATAATTTGGAAAATGAGACACAATAGATATTAAGCTAAATAATATTAGAAAAAATACTAGAAAAAATCGACCGAGTCGCCCAGCATACCAGCATACAGCCCAGTCGAGCCAGCATAATTGGTCAGTGCATTGGGCCGGAATCTCAAGGGTGCGGGTTCGAGTCCCGTCTGAAGTGCTACGGGTGAGTCGATTTTTTTCTAGTATTTTTTCTAATATTATTTATCTTAATATACAAATAGCATTGTGAATGAGAAAAATCTAAACTTAATAATCACAATAGATATTCATTGTTATCCGGCCGCCTGCGTCCGCTCGGGCGGCGTGTATAGGATCCCTTGTTCACCACGTCCCCGCATGGAGAGACGAAATCGCATGGGGTTTCCCACGCCTAAACATCAGAAAACCCTTGTGCACTGCGTCTACTATAGGTGACGAAATCGACTACGTTTTCTCGCGTTTCTTTGATGAATTAAGGGGCTATGAAAAAGTTGGTTTATTAATAAACATTGTTGATCCACACGTATCTAAACTGTTTCTTAACCATTTGTTTGTAAAACTGTGTTATTCGGAGATCCACCAAAAGATTAACCTATTTAGCTTCTATAATGTTCAGATGCATCTAAGTATACTGACATTGGCAACTTTCTACTCCATACCGTGGAAGGAGATGACATCTGATAGCTTCTGAATATATTATTGACTTAAAGAAAGAAGTTTCTGAATTAAAATTTAATACTTTCTTAACAACCGGAGTTCAACTAAATGTTTGGTTTTTGGTTGCAAAAACAACAATTTTACTAGAGGCAAATCGAAATTATTCGCATAATATCCCATTATATCTTTGTAAATGTACTTCTGCCAATGAAACTGAGAGAGAGTGACAGACGGCAAAAATACTTAATCGAAAAAACGACGTAATTATTGAGTTTTTGCTTACAGAAAAAAATCACAGTAATGTATACTAAAAACACTGAAAACTGACAGTTTTTGTAGTATTTTTAAATTTGAGATTTTAGCATTAACAATGCTATTTTTCTACAATACTAAATAATATACTAGAAAAAGTGACTCGATAGCTCAGTGGTAAGAGCAATAGACTGGACTTCCAAGGGCGCGATTCCCGTCCGAGAATATGATCTGGTGCGAGTCGATTTTTCTCTAGTATATTATTTAGTATACTTAAGTATAGTAGTTACTTATAGGCAATTAATAAAGGTAGGTATACGTATTTTTCTAGCTGTTTTTTATAGTTTTATTTACTTTATTTTACGATCCTAATACTGTTCCTTACGTATTGCTCTAAATTCTAAATCAAAGGCTTAAGACGAAGTTTTATTAGGTTTTCCGATTTATAAACGTAAGCACAACGAGTTCAAGGAACAATCGGAATTAACATTTGATTCTGGAAGTGAGCCAGCCGTCTCGTCAATATTTAAACTTCGGTTTATACAGTAAACCACGCTTATTGCAGGACTGCAAAAAGTATCTACATTATTCTGTACTACGTGTAAAATGTTCAATAATATATGTTTGTTATTTGTATTAAAGTGTCAGTTAATATACTTATTCAATAAGTTAAAGTAAATAAATAATAGTATAGATAGATACGTCAATAAATATAATATTATACTAATTGAATACCATTGAACCCAATATTGCTCCTTGCGGCACACCTGCGCGACATTGTTAGAAGCTTCATCTTAGTCTAAATGGAAAAGATAACACTTACCCAACTTACAGGGAATAACTTATAACTGAGGTTTGTGAGGAACGCTTTCTTTTGAGGATCGAACATGTCTGATGGTTTGAAGCCTCGTTTGGTGATGAGGGCACTGTTCACACTCGATGATGACTTGACATCATCGAAGCTGTCTCGGTGTATCACCCTGTCGTTTATCTTGTGGATGCTAGACCTCTTGTTTGACGAATACTGACTTTCGCTTATAGTCATCATTTTGATCTTCCAGTTTTGCGGATTTTACACTATTATAAACACTTTTTTTCTATCAACACGATCTTATTTGCTTTTTTATTTAATTGTATTGGTTTCTTCTTTATCTGCAATTTAACTTAGTTACTCAAGAGCACCTAAACTTTTCTTACCGTCTAAGATATTCTAATGCCCAAAAAAATGTTCTTAACATTTAGCCCTTGTTGTCATCACAAATATCACACGTTATTGATGGTCATTATAACGAATGTTATGCAGATGGCAGTGCCAACTTTGCTTAGATTTATTACCTGTAAATTATGATAACAATGTCCGTTTTGTCATTTTTTATTTTGTAGTTAAATCAAGTACCTAGTTTTATTTTATTTTCCTGTCTTAACAAAACAAAATGATGTCACCTGAGATTTTAGTGTTTCGGAGAAATGAGTGTGTTTATTAATCATCAGCTATGACTGACGTAGGCCATTTGTACCACTTTGCAAGCATACTCAAACAATATTAAAAGCAGTCAAAAGAATAATTAGAGTGCAGCTTCTGTTACAATGGGTTTAGATTCAAAATGGCGTGTAGTTGCTCGGCTAGCTGGCACGATGGTGGGTGGAAAGTACAAAAATAATTTTGCCCGAATTTCAGTTGCCGGGCGAACACTTTTTCCAGTGTTTACGTGATCCCACTGTGCTCTATGAGTAACTAGATTTTTTTATACGTTGTTTTTTAAAAATATTTTAAAAATTCAAAATTGTCAAACACTTAACAAGTTTAATTATTATTCGAGAAGTATTGCAGATGGTTTAGTAAAGTCTTGTAGTATTTATTTAAAATATTTGCATCAAACAAAACATCGTATAGCATAACTCTTTAGTGCATGTCTCTTCAAAAGTAAACTACCCACATAAGTAACATACAAACAACAAGACACAAATGGCCGAAAGTTATTTCACCACCCACTTTATAAAATGCAAATCATTAAAAAAACACTGAAAGCACAATATTTTTCCACAAATTTTCTACAAAAACGCAGTAAAATGAACCGTTTGCAGTTGATATTAAGACCGATTATTCCATGTAGAGTGGAGACGTGTGTGCTTCGCAAGCAGTTTTCGGACTAACTAAAATAATATCTGAAACGCCATTGCATAATACGTAGAAAAGCTCCGTTGGATTTACAGTGACAACACTTCTGCGAGTTTTCCCGGATATTTAAATGTTGATAAGTACAAGAGATGATTATAATGTGTGATGTTAACCGGGGCTGGCACATGCTAAGTACCTGTAAGTGGTGGTCACTTAGTATTTTACCTTATTTGGGCAGAGGCACCTCGGTGTAAATGTAGGTTAAGTATTACATTTTTAAGACGTCCCTTACGATGGGGTGGCGCGATGACACACAACCTTTAGCTTACTAAAAATGCAAACAGTATTACAGAACTTATGCATTTAGTAACAGTCCTAAAGTTCTCCTCTTTAATGGCGACAGTAACAGTCGTACACTGCCAAAGCTAATTCCGTCGCGCGGTCTGCGCCCGCGCCGCCGGTTTCGCCATCGGCCGCTGTTTACTGTTCGCCTGATGGAGACTCCTTCATCCTTCATGTGATTATAGTCATGCAATCGTACTGCGTCTTATTGGTTTGTTATTGTAAATTCGGCCTTGCCATTTACAAGGGTATTTGACGCTTTTCTCATTGTGAAACAACAACATAATACCACTGAACTGTATTATACTATCATAACATTACTTTACATACTTTATATTTATTTTCTTCCACTTATTCATATAATTTTGTTCTTCTTTTTTTCAGAACTACGGCCAACCAAGTTACGAGGTTGGTCCCTCTAGTCATGCAATGATAGCTATCATAGGTATTTGCATTGCCTACGCATTGCCAGCCTGAGATGTCTTATTTGTTAAACCTATGTGAATGGTGGTTTGTATGTATGTAACTCAATAACGCTCAAACTTCCTATCAAGTCCTTGCTGTTTAATGAGCCTTCTCAGAAATTCATGGAACCTCACCCTCAGTAGGTATAGTGGGACCACACGCCGCCTTGTAGAAGCTGATGTTCATAGCAATCTATTTGTGCCGATTAAGTAAGTAGTCCCCGAAATTAGAATACTTAGTTATTTTCGGAAGAAATTAATCATTGATTGCGGGTCTTCTGTTGGTTGCACATTCCCTAATATCGTTTTAAATAGATTAATAACTTGTCCAGTCTCAAACTTACCAGGCCCAATCGCGCTAATTGATGATACCCATACCTAGGTATGGGTATCATTAATTAGCCAGACCTACCGGTTTCATTTCTTTGCTTTGCTGTTCTAGTTGAACAGGGGCTACCGGCTAACGCATCGAAGTTCGGAAAGTCTGCCGGGCTTCAAATTAAAACAGATAAATCGAGCCCCAATCGGGCTAAAATGGCAAAGCCTAACTTATAATGTCACACGAACATCGATATCTTTTAAATAAATACCCTCTTCTTTTTACAATGTTGGCTACACAAACTGACAAACTGATGAATACCAAACTACTTTAGGTGATTTAAATAAAAAATATTTAGTGACTTTGAAAGCTATGCAAGCATAAAGCTAATTAGTCACATAAAAATATAAACACAACGGCTGAAGCTTAAAATTTTATCTTTCAGGACACAAAAACAAAGTCAGTTGCGGTCCGTCTCGGACTTGCACCTTTACATAAAAAAATCTGATCGGTAAATTACATACCTACAATATTTAAGTAGGTTTAATATAAACCACCGTCAAACAATGTCCAAATGCCGTTCAAATTAATTTCAATCCATTTCAACATTTCATAAACCGTCTTTAACGTTTACAACATAGTGTCAAATTGCATTCATACTAAGCATTTCATCTTATTTCATACACTGAAAGTTTTACGTCAACGCCCAAATTCTAGACACAATGCCAATTTATGCGCGTACGCAGTTGAAGACTGCAACAATATACAGAAGGAAATCAAGCCAAAAACACCGTTACAGCCATATACATAAGGTTGTTTGCAAGTGTAAAACAATTTTGTACTCTGAAGAGGCACTAAATATGTTTTGCTCGGGAATTACACGGTAATTTGCATGATATAATTATGACTTTTATGAACAGTTGGTGATGTTATTGAATCATCCTTTTAAGCGAAACATAGTCTTCGACCTTTGTAACTTGGATTTAGTCGGTTACCATGGTAACCACGCCTGTTTACTATGGCGAGGCGATGTCGTTTTGCGCCATTTGTCGACACAGTAGTTGAACATCGCCTTGGCCATCGACATAAATTCTTCGAAATTGGTTAAGTGGTTGGTTTGAAAACTCAGTTTGACCACATGGAAGAGCGGGAGTTCCTTCCATTCGTATTTATAAAATTGTATGGATGCATTGAAGTATTGTATGATGAAAATGTTTGCTGTAGGCGGGCGGGATGCCTACTCGTCTTTTGACAAGTCGGATTAGGCGGTATGCCAATTCGGCCACCCTGCCTGCATGGGCTCAAGTCATACCACCCATGACGATTTACGGCCAGAATTAATAATCAATATGATGAAGATAGAGATAGAATTAAGAGCGCGGTGTCGCAGTGGTTTAAGCGCTTGACCCTGCGATTGCGGAAGTTAAGCAACTTTCGCAAGGGTCGGTCATGGAATGGGTGACCGAAAATTTATCATCTCTTGTTTCTTCGTGCTTCGGAACTTACGTTAAGCTGTTGGTCCCGGCTGCATTTGCTGTCATAAAAACTCATCAATCCGTATTGGGCCTGCGTGGTGGGTTATGGCCCATCCACCTTATCCACCAGGCCGGTGCCCCAGCAGTGGGGACATTAAAAGTGGCTGATGTCAAGGGATAGGTCTGATCCAGATTAGTTGCTAGGCAACACCTATTCAACTGTCGATTATTCTTTAATAATACAAGTTAAACTGGATCATAGACTAAGAAAAATTATCGGCATTCTATTTCTATGATCTGGATAGAGGTCCCATTTATGAAATCCTATCATGTAAGATATCCTATCATATCCTAGAAAGCCAAAAAGCAATTCGAAAATGGCTGCGTATGTTAAGTATTTATTTGTTTTTAAACAATATTCAATTTGAGCTACCTTTTAACGTGAGGTCTACAGCTGACGGAGCCACTAGTCATTAGTTGGTTACTTAATAAAACGGTCAAACTTATGTCTTAGTTAAATAATACACTAGAAAAAATCGTCTCGTCACCAGCTTTTCAAGTCAGGTGAGACACGAACCCGCAACCTTGGTCTAGTGCTCTACCCAGAGAAGCATCTGTTTCATAATGCTTAAATCTTAAAATATTACTTAATATCTTATAAAGCTCATCAAAATAATTTTGTTTCTAGGTATGAACAGTATCCTTAGCACTAACATCTACAGAGTTTTAAAATTCGAATACTACATGAATATTTTTATCTGGGTGACAAATTAGTATTTTTCCAAATCCAACTTTAATAACCAAAGAATAAAGACGATAATACTTTGTACACCACACGACGGCACCTCAGACTATACATGTTGACCATGAGACCGCCTTTATGCCATACGTAATAAAAACTGTTTTCGCAGTTTAACTGTATAACCCGACTTGCTGTCGTGTGTACAAAACAAGCTCCCAGTGGGGCGTTATTTCAAGGTGCCGACTGACCGGACATCTAGGTGCTAATCGTAGTGTATGCTACCCATTCGTTCATAATTAATTAAAACTAAGAACATAAACAAAAAAACTGAATATATAAACATTTTCATAAGACTTATTTTGTACAAGCTGTTCAGAATGGAGTTAGCATTTTGTCTGCGCATTACACGACGAAAAGAAACATTGTTCTATTATTTCTACTGTATCTGGACTTTTCTCTTCCTTTACCGTGGTACCATTAGACAGTACCATTGGTGGTACGGTGGCAATGATTTTTTCCGTGGTACCATTGATGGTACCTCGGCAGTAATATGTCTAGAACAGTGGTTCCCAATTAGTTTTTTCTCTACGTCATCATCATATCAGCCATACGACACCCACTGCTGGGTATAGGTTATTTTCTACGTACCTATACCTCCAAATAAGACCTAAAACTACGAGAGTTTGAGGTCTTTTCTAGAGGTCCCTTATTGCACCCCCGCAGAAATGATAAATAAAAAAGTTATGTTACTGATATAATATCTTATAATTAAGAGATTGTTCCGCGTATTCTCGATGCAACCTCGCGTACCCCTGGGGGTATGCGTACCACTAATTGGGGAACACACGAAAAAATTAATAAAACTAACGTTGTAAAATAAACAAATTTTAATTTATTGATATAACTAAAAAAAATATTTTACACAATACATTATAATTAGTATTACACCACTAAGAATAATTATTTTTAAACATATCAAAGATGTGGACTAGCAAATAAAAGTTAACTTATACAAATCCTTTTTTTAATACAAGACATGTCAAAGGAATCTGATTTACAGTCCGGGACATTTAACTTTTATCTTTCCTAAACAAATATTTCATAGAAATCTAAGTTTCCCATCCCAAGTGATCTCGGTTCTCGGCTGGTTCACTTCACTCCACACACTAACCAACTTTGTTTAACGTCATTTTGCCACTTGAACCTAGAGTCAAATCATAGGATGCAAACACAATTTCCCACGTATTTTAAGTAAGATACATTATAACATTACAGTTACAGGTTAAAATATGGCAGTCCATTCCAATAATACGATGTAAAATTGAGAAAAATTGGTCTGAATAGAAAATAACCAAAGGAGCCTTCAAACTATCCATTAAATATAATACATATCATTAAAATGCTATATTATTATGTTATCATACATCGATCAGAAAAGAAGCCGTTACAGTAGAAAACAATGTTTATTTTTAAAAAAGTCTTATCCTATGCGTAAAACTAGCAGACCAGAGCTAACTTCATTCCTTTTTTATCTGACCAACGCGTCGCTGGCTGTACGATCTCTTATTCCTTTGCTTTTCGACGTTTGCGTTGGGCAAATAAAAACATACTCTCACATATGTAACGTATTCCCTGACTTTACACAAATAGATGTGTGCGGTGTATAAAAAACGTATTAATTTTGCTGTCACAATGTAAAGTATTAATAAAATGAACATACAAAACATACGAAAATAATTAATTAAATACTCATATAAAATGACGGAGCGAGTTGTCTGATATGCCGCGATTGATTACTCAATACATGATCATCTTTTTGTCTTTAGCGTACACCTACTGACGGCTTTATAATATCGGGTATAACATCATAAATAAATTAAAATCATAATCAACAAATAAAATAAATGATTGCATTATTACTTATACTATGCATATTTGAGCACGATACATATTGTTTTCATATGATAAAAACTTGAAAACATATAAATATATCCTGAAATACATTAGCCCCAATGTTGCCCGTACCGTGCCTGCCTTATTATAAACACCTAATATATACCTACCTAGGACAAAGGCTTAACGTAAAACAAAAATAAACACAATAGCGTAACAACCACTTTTCGGCCGATAATCAAATAAAAAGCCGAAACAGAGTGACAAGCCACCTGATTACGTAACTATGTCGCTAACAATTAATTCTCGTTTAAAATTATGTTTTTTGTCAGTATGAGTTGCTAACTACTTTGTTAACAACTGAAAGCACCTAAGTGCTAACAGACTGTCAAATTTCATTAATTTCAATTTAGTATTGTGAGCAATAGTTTCGTAATCAGTGGGTATATAATCGAAAACACTTCCGCTATACCACTCCTAAGTTAAAATCGGTTGCACGCCGCGCCGATACATATAGTTCGTGCAGGGGCGATGCGCGCGCGCACACGAAAAACTTGACCCATATTTTAGTACCAAGTGACTTGGTCAGTAGCAATTTTAGGTACAAAAATTTAGTGCGCACTCCTCATCGTCTATGGTTTGGGTTCAAGTTATATTGCGCGAGCTATAAAGCACGTGAGTTGCCGATCGTACAATAACTGGCAACATCCAATCACACCTCAAATGCAATCGATATGCAGTAACTATACACACCACTCTTCATCAAAAACATTAATGTGCTTATCTGAAATACTGTTGCAACCCAAGTGTTGTATACTTACCGAAACTAGTGTTACCACAAATAAATATTGGCATCAAATTTTGCAGGTAGCAACACAGAATGTCGAAGTTACAAATGCCTAGTTTTTGTATCGTTTAAACCCTTAAATACCTATGGCCTAGCTTAATCTAGAAAAATGAACTTGTGGAACGATTGTGATGTTACACGTCCCGATATAAAAGTGTTGATTGTACAAAGATTGTGAATGAAATAGTACGATTTAGATCATTTCATAACCACGATGATGTTTATTCGCTCTGGTTACTTGGGTATTTCGTTTTGATGAAAAGTGCATTATGAAAAACTGAGATATGACCATAAGTACTATTTTAGTGAATTTAGTGTTTATTTGCGTAGAAAATGAATTTAAAACTAATATTTTGTGCGAAATAAAGTAGTTAGAACATGATATTTTATATGCAGTGTGAATAATAATAGAAAATATTTGACTTATCAAGTTCCTAAATTAGGATTAAAAATTATATGCCACGCTACTTGAGACTTTAGTTTTAATTCAAACTTAAGTTCCAGAATTACAGTACATTAAAATTAAATGTTAGTATCCTTGCCTTGTTAGAAATTAGAACGTATACAACATGTTACGTAAATACCCCTAAGGCCGAATATGGTATATAGGGACCATCAAACTGAACAACTTTTACAATGGGACCAACTCTGAAATCGCGAAAAAAAATCAGCTCTGTCATACATTTTGATATTTACGATTTTAATTTTTGTATGAAACAGCTGATTTTTTTTCGCAATTTCAGAGTTGGTCCTATAGTAAAAGATGTTCAGTTTGATGGTCCCTATCTTTCATATTCGGCATAAGGGGTATTTTTGTAACACGTTGTAGAATGATAATTATGTTTTATCACCCGGTGTGCTTTCGGGTAAAAACATCGACCATGCTCGAAGGTATTTTATACATAATATTCTGCTTTTCCACAAACAATTTAAACGATTACTCACTCAATCATTTCACTGATAGAACGCGACCGAATAAGCAGAATTCACTCACAAAATACCTGTTGATGTTACAATAATTATCCTCTTTGTTTCGAACATCGCTTAATTCGTAGGAATGGATTTAAATACAATACACCATAAATGAGACACAAACGACATAAACGCCACAACGATGCGAAGGCAAACGAGATATGTACAATATCAGTTTATTATCCTCAATCTCAAAATGATTTTTAAATAATCTGTTTTTAAGAAAATCACAATATTGTGTCCTTTTTCGCTGTCGTATCGTTGTGGCTGCAGCCAAAAGTTGATTTTAAGTTAAAAAAAACTTAAATTATTTTGTGCAGGTTTGTTCAAAGATCATGAATTTTGTGTGATATATGAATACTAGTTGAAGAACGAAATGCGCTTTGTATCCTACTACTTTAATTCAATAGAAATCTCGGCCCCAATAAAATCAACTAATAAGTATAAAACACTTTCTATTTCAAAACGAAAAATTATTGGAGGAATGTCACAAATATTTTAGAATGTGCGCCATACGTATTGTCAGGAGGGTCTCACTCCGCGCTTGTATATTAGCCTACAGCTCGCGGCTGACTCAGTGAGCCAGGGCACGAGGGATGTCATGTGTCGGTTGAGAGTTGAGACAGAGCTGCGCGACAGAAAGAGAAGCGCTTCGGAAGTGCTTATAATAATGGGCACGCAGCGCTGTGCAATTTGAAATTGTACTTTATTGCCGTGCAGTGAGAGTAGATTATTATTTGATTGTCCTCGCGCGGATGGGCTTCTGTACGTTTAGTACTACTTTATATATATTCTGCGGTATTGTCCCAATACTTTTAATGATTTGTGCGTACTCGCGTATTATTGAAAATGTAGACCAGAATGGTGTATTTGTGTAAAATTTTAATAGGCGTAGTAGCAGAATCCAAAGCGGAATGTAATTAAGTTATAAACTAGAGGGATTGTATTAATACCAATAGTGAGAGTAATAAAATCACTGTATTGAAATATGTCAGAGTATAAATTGCTGTTACAATGGCGCGGTACTTAACTTTAGAGCTAGTACTGATATCGTTACAATAGTTACGGAACAGTGATTGTAGATGGTTCCCAAAGCTCGAGTAAATCACTGTGAAATTATATCGGTAAGTATTTGAGATTTGTGCAAAAGATGCCATGTACAGTCACTTATTTATCAGAAAAACCTCCACATATGAAAACTTAGTATTTGTATTTGTTTGATTTAGTGATGTACACACTTTTCAGGGAGCTGATTACGTAACTCTGTTGGTAACAATTCTCGATTGAATCGATTGAAACCGCAGTAACATTGCTGCTTTAAGTAAGATAGTCGTCACATTGGTTCTTACTAAAGCAGGAACGTAACTGCCAGAATTTCTGTCAGAGTTGATTGCAGTTACATAATCAGGGGCAGTTGATTCCATTGCTTTCTTGTTCATATGTGGAGATTTTTTTTATAAATTAAAAAGGAAAAATATAATATTACATACAATTAATTACATTGTTATCCGCCTTTAGAGATCTTTTCTAAACCAATCTCGTTCGAACGTAAACGTGACCACTACTTCCTAACGTACAGTACATAATAAAATCATAAATTATTAGCTCCAACCGTAGTAATTACATTATTTTTAATACATAATAATGACGAACAAAAAATTCTCATTCAATAAATTTTCACATAGATATATTAATCATAATATTTGGTTCTTTAATTATAAGTTTAAGAACTTGTACGCCTTGCAATTGTGCGATGCATTATCTGGAAAAAGGAAAAATATTTTAGTTTAAACTCTATGATAAAATACTAAGCTAACAACTAAAGATTTATTTGTTCATTGAATTGCATTCAATTTAATATTCGATTGCATATATTTTTAAATAAGTAAAATTATTTTTACAACACGGTAGTTTTTGCATACAAAAATAGTTTAGTGTTGCCATAATACAAGAACACTTATGTATGACAAAGTGGCTCCCATTATTTTCCACTCTTTTTGGCCAAGTTTTAAGAATGAAATGAAAAATTACAAAAAAACTTACCAAGTCAAAGAAAAATATCGCAGCGCAGTCCACCGGATCATCCGGCGCTACTTGAATAACCTGTTATCATTACAATACAATTATATATAAACAATGTATATCTCGAATAGAAATCATAGCGACGCACGCACACTCACTTACACCCGACTCGTATTTAAATGCTTCATGTTAGAAATTATCAACTACTATATAAATAATAAAGGTATTTCTAAACTGGCTATACTTTCCGGCAATTTGTGGCTGCAACACTATGGTCTATATGTATACTATGCAATATTGTATGTATGGCCTGGCGATTATAGCCACATATTTTTGGTATGTCAAAACATTTTCACGTTTTAGGAGTCCGAATCGTCATTCCGAACCATATTGCAACATGTAGCCTAACAATCGATTGCTCAGCCATAAAATGAAATAAAATATTTGTGATGGCCGGGCGACGTTTGCCAATAATTGCAGCCACAAATCGCCGGAAAATATGAGCCGTTTATGAGTACCTTAAAGCAAACGAGTGCCCCCTTAACCGAACGGGAATAGTAAAAAACGTCTGCATAGTCAAAAAACCGTTCAGATCAGTGTTAGAAAGCTAAACTGGATTTTGCGCGCATCACTATTGGTAGCGTCGGCCATTTTGTTTTGGCGGCCATTTTGTGTGTGTGTGTGCGCGTGGTGGGGGGTGGGGAGGGGTTTAGTTCCAGATGCGCAGGAACGAGTCCCAGGATCCGGTGGCGACGGCCATTCCGTTTTCGGTGACGCCGAGGCATGACACTCGGTTGTCGTGACCGGCCAGGATACCTGAAAATAAATCATTTGTTATCAACTGGCGGTTCTATTCGATTTTAATTGAGCTAGATCAACGGTCTGGTTTATTACACGACTGCTCAAAAAATAAAACAGATCCACCATAACTTCTAAATGCCTGAACAGATTTGGATGTGTAACGTATCATCAGATATATTATTAGGCTATAGATTTTTTGAAAAAAGTCTAATGTTGGCTGCATTACGCTATTTTGTATTGTAAAAAAGAAAAACTTTTTCTTCAATTATTACAATATTGGTATCAAATGAAAGGCCTTGATGAGCACATTCCAAAATTATATAATTTGTCACTAAAATATCTGAAATTAAAATAAATCATTAAAAAAAACTACTGCCCTGCCAAAACGAACTAAAAAGTTAAAACACGTGTTATTGCAGTCGGGGGACATTTTTGATAAAAAATTTCTATAGTACGGTCGACAATCAAACACAAGAGGTAAACTACGCATCGCTGGCACCGTCGCGCTGTGCTTTAAAAAATTAAGAATTATTATGTTATTATCAGTAATACTGTGTTGGGTTCAGTTTAATTTGCATTCGATTATCACAATGGAATTGATAAACCTTTAAGTTTCTAGCCTGTCGTTTCGTTAAATAGAGTTTTATTGTTAAAAGTGGCCCCTTTTGGTACTTTTGCGAACTACTACAATGAACTATATTATACCGAGGTTATTGTTTGTAAATAAACTATAGAACCTTAGCTTCAATCTGTACATGTAAATTTTCGATACATCATGTACTTAGCGAGCAATTGAGGGCGTCACTCGAGGTATATAGGGGCCTTAAGGCTGGCTCGACCGCTGTGCGTGCACGCGGGGGTGGGGGGCGCTACACCATTCCCAGCGCCCCCCATCCCCGCGGGAAACCAACCTCAGTATTATGGTTAACCACTATCGCGCTTATAGGTATAATTTCAATAATAATAATAAATAAATGCTTGGACAATTTCACACAGCGCCATCTAGCCCCAAACTAAGAAAAGCTTGTAATATGGCTGCTAGACAACTGATATACTTTTTAACACCCAGACCCACATAATTTAAAATTCATCATTTCAATTTATGTCTGGCCGGAAATCGAACCCACTCGCGTGGTAGACCGGCATGTTGACCACTGCACGTGATCGACTATTTCTGAGGCCGATCATACTTCCACCTACAAACCCAGTGTAGTGTAGTGTAGTGTAGTGTAGTGTAGTGTAGTGTAGTGTAGTGTAGTGTAGTGTAGTGTAGTGCGGTGTGGTAGACGTACCGGCGCGCTCGCTCTTCATGGAGTCCCAGACGTTGCAGTTGAAGTCGTCGTAGCCGGCGAGCAGCAGGCGGCCCGACTTGGAGAAGGCCACGGAGGTGATGCCGCAGATGATGTTGTCGTGCGAGTACATGGCCAGCTCCTGGTCGGCGCGGATGTCGAACATGCGGCACGTCGCGTCGTCCGACCCCGTCGCGAACGCGAACCCCGACGGGAAAAACTGTGGACGTGGACAGACACCGTACCGGGTTACACGGTACACCTCGTCCACCACACAGATTAGGTAAATCTGTCGCTAACTATTCTCGTTCGAAATATTTTGAAATAATTCAATTTGACAGTTTCATTTATCAGCAAAGTGCTATTTTTGCTCGACTGAAACTGTCAAATTTAAAAAAGTTTCAAAAGGTTTCAATCGATTCCAAACGAGAATTTTTAGCGACACAGTTACGTAATCGAGAGACAGATGACTCGAGTTTCTACTCGACACGACGACTTATCAGTTTCGACGACTTATTGACACTTTCATTCGGAAGAAATACAAGTAAAGATCGATAAAATAGTTAAACATGACTGTTAGAAGATTTAAGGACGTATGATTTGGCAATTTAAAAAAAAAACAGATATATGCAGTATTTCTTACACTAAGTTTATTTTTAACATAAGTTTGTATGTCTGTCCATTACCTAAAATTAAAATTTGTATTTTTTTATACAAATAGGAAAGAAAAAAAGCAATTTGATTTAATCAATGATTTTTATTAAAAAAATCACTTGATTTAAATCGAAATGATTTAATCATGCCAGCCCCGGTTCGGGGTTTTACAGTAACATAAACACTGACCGTGACCGCGTTGATGTCCGACTCGTGTCCGGGAAACGTCTGCTTGCACTGGCAGTCGCGGATGTCCCACAGCTTGGCGGACGCGTCGCAGGCGCCGGACACGAACGTGCGCTGGTCGGGCGCCAGCGACAGGGACATCACGTCGCCCGTGTGCCCTTGGAATAGTCCGCATTGTTGACCGGTCTCAATGTCCCACAGGGCGCTGCACATGGGACATACACACTTTGTTAGTCTTAGACCGATGAGGATCACCGACAGGTTTGAATCCTAAAGTTAGTATAAAAACATATTCATAGCTATGAACCCTAGTGAAAGATATTTTGAAATCCGTTTGGAAATGGTTGAGTTATAAGGGTTTAAAGAAAATGCCAAGCTCAATGCAATATGTGCTTTATCACGTACGACGTAAGGTTCGCGTACGTGGCGGATGTCGTCATAAGGACTCCCAAAATATCAGCGTTCTAGCTCGTATAACTTCTCAGGTTTATGAGATATCGTGGAAATTTCTTCACTGTTAATGTGTTGGCATAAGCTTTCTGATACGCCACTAAACAAAAAACGACACTGATCCTTATTATCTAAAAGGTATCCAGAACGCGATACTTTAACTTGCCGTGTGTTACACCATAGTCTGTTTATCCTTACTAGTCTTATTTAGTTGGGTGAAGATTGTTTACCAAATAAGACAAGTAAGGTAACAAACAGACTGACAGACAGACGTTACACGTATTTAAAATTATGTGCAGTTTCAAATATAATATGTTAAAATTTATTTTTAACAGACTTCGGATGTTATCTAGTCGCGTATATCTTTTCTATGCATGTTCACCGATTAATCGAAGACGGCTGAACCAATTAAAATGATTCATAGATCAAGTGTCGCAGAAGTAAAACGAATTACAGCCTTTTCAAGAGATTTTAATGTAGCAATGCAATTTTGTACAAGAACGAAAAATCAGTCAGGAAAAAATATAACAACCGTTGCTTGGAAACTTACAGACTAAAGAACAAAGACTGACCACAGCATAAATAACCATCACATCAGGTTTGTTCCCAAGTTAGTCCCTTTTTTTTGATATTTTTAAATACACATAAAATACATTTTTAAATTAGGCAAATGTGAGAATTTATATTATTTACATGTATTTTAGTATGCTGAAAATGAATTGTCACTATAAACAATTAATACAATAGACGGTTTATCAAATTCGATCTTAAAATGTTCAAATAGTTATACAACAATTTTGAATTTTAACCGACTCTGTGGTCTAGTGGTTTGCCCACCCGTGTAAGACGCAGGGGTCCTGGGTTCGATTCCCAAGAGGGGGGTACATTTATACTCGGTTTGGTTGGTGGTAGGGCTTATTTTAAGTCCGCTTAGCTAGCTACCACCATCTTACCTAAGTTTGACGCCATAACAACAATTCAAAGAAATGTTGTATTCTGGCAGTTAGAGGTAAGATAGCCAGTTCCTCAGTGGCGAGGATTCCGGGTGTAGTGCGCTTCCACCTTCGGCCTTATCGTCACTTAACATCAGGTGAGGTGAAGTCCAAGCGCTAACCCGTTGTGAATAATAATAATAAAAATACAGCTCGACAGATAGACTTAAATATACAAGTTCTGCGACGTTACAGTTCAGGTGAAGGGAAGTTGTCATATACTGACCAGGACATGTCCCCGGAGCTGGTCAGGATCTGGTTGTCGTCCAGGAACCGGCAGCAGGAGAGGTAGCCCGAGTGGCCGGGCAGCTCGCGCGACACGCGCACGTTGCCCTCGCGCGTCTTCAGGCTGCAAACGACCAGTAAAATATGTAATTAAATCAGTTGTCTTCTAAACTACACACGACGGCAACTGTTGAACGGCGATAACAGCTTTTATTACGTAGGTCTTAAGGCTCCTATATAACTCAAGTGGCGCCCTCATTTTAATTAAATTTATTGCTCGCTAAGTACATAATGTATCGAAAATTCACACGTACAGATTGAAGCAAAATGTGGCCACTTTTAGCACTTTTGCCAACCACTACTACAACGAACAAAATTTTACTGAGGTTATTGTTTGTAAATAAACTATAGAACCTTAGCTGTCTACAGGTCAAAATGTGCATTCGTCTGTACATGCCTATACCCAGCCATAGCGTAAACGTGTGCGGGGTTCGATCACCGCGCGTACCGCGTACCCCCCACAATAGGCCGACAGCGACCGCCGAGAGTAATCACTATCACAATGCGATTAATTAAAGAAGCGGCAACTTTACTTGAGAATGTATGGCAAAGAGTAAATTTTACAGACCAAATTGCAACCTTTTTCGCTGCCTCTGAGACTTCTGGCGGTGTCGAATTATTAAATTCATCAGTACTTGACGAAATTTCTAATTTCTTTCAAATCAAAAAAAAAAACAGCGAAAAGAAAAAAAGTGCGGAATAATGTTTACTTATTCACAAATTAGCTATGCGCGCGCATTTTTGAGGCAAAGGCATAAAAAAACAGCCAGTATTACTAATAAAGTAAATTTGTGTTTTTGTTACAGATAAATGGTTGTAATTTATTGTCAAAATTAATAAAATTAAAGAATTAAATGTTTATTTATTATATTTTATCCCCCAAAGTTAATTTTATTCATAAAATGCTGACCTCTTTTCTGACATAAAAACTCTTTGCTAAGATTTAAAAAAGTACCGTATGTTTTAAACGAAGCATCTTGATAAACCGTGCGTTTTACATTTTAAATTACCATAACGTACAAGTACGTAATGAAATACAATACGATATTGAAATTGGTGTAATAAGAGACCCTTAACGAGCAAATATTTTATAAAAGAAGTAACAATATTATGGGACCAACGGCCTAAAGGACGGCGCATACTTTCCACTATTTATTTATTTAATAGGTAAGCTTACAGCTATCATATACAATTTATTAACTCCACTAAAAGTATTAGGGATATAAATAAACTTAGCGGGTAATGACTGATGTGGTAATATTGTTATTCATTAAATAACTCTACTCCATTTTGGGATAAACAAGAAAGTGTGAGATGATGAGTTCCATGCCCGTTTCATTGGAATTGTTTAACAAATTACGTTAAGTCAGTCAGTTGGGTCGACAATAACAAACAAACCGACACAGATATGGCCTTCTGTGTGGGTGGTTGACCAATAAAATTGCATTTATCTTAATTTGATTTTAGTCGCAGTGAATCACGGTGCATTGTGTTATCTTTCATTAGAATACTTTAAAAGATTTAACGATGGATTTTTAAATTAATTTATCCTTTCTTTACATTTTTAGTATACTGTTTGACTTGACTCTTTATTTGTTTATATAAATCTGTTCATCTGACGGTTAATGAGGTACTTCTCAGTGGTTTATCGAAGGGGTTCACATTATCTGGTTTAAAGTTATTTTTATTATTTTAAACCAGGTATAGTGAACCCCTCCGATAAAGTACCTCAGAAACTGAGGGTGACTAGATTAATAAGTAATTTAATAAAAGTTTGACCGCATGCGCTGTACCGCGCATGCGGTAGCGACAGATATGGCGGGGGGTGGGAAAACGGCGATAGAATGCGCGTGCGGTATTGAGAAAATTAAGGCCAATTTCACACAGCGCTATCTAAGGCCCAAACTAAGAAAAACTTGCATTATGGGTGCTAGACAACTGATAGTGGTGGCCATATAATTAAGGACGCCAATCGATTTTCAAACAAACGAGGTAAATTTGAAGCCCTGGTTATCCGCCAGGGATTGGCCAATTTGGATGATGGCCATCCAGGGAGTAAATGGAGGAGATCCAGATCGCCATACACACCCAACTGATCTAATCAACATTCTAAGAAATGTGAGGATATGTTTAAAAAAACCGCGGAAATAACATTAAAATGTATGGAAATCCTGATACTGAGATCTCTGATCCTTACATCTCTTAGAATGCTGATCAGATCATATGGGTGTGTATAGCGATCTGGATCTCCACCATTAACTCCCTGGATAGCCATCATCAGATAACAGTTCGATCAATTCTGACGGAGAAACAAGGCTTCAAAGTTACCTTGTTTGTATGAAATTCGACTGGCGTCCTTAATTATGTGGCCACCATTATACATAGTAACACCCAGACCCGTCACAGGAATTAAAATTCATCATTTCAATTCCTGCCCGGCCGCGGCCGGGAATCGAACCCGGGACCTCATGCGTGGTAGACAGGCATGTTGACCACTGCACCACTCAGGTCGTCAGTCAACTTAATCGCATTGTAGGTACATTACCTGTATATAGAGCAGATGTTGTCCAATCCGCCGCATGCGACGTAGGAGCCGGAGGGCGCGTACGCGCAGGTCATCACCCAGGACGAGCGCAGCGGTATCGCGTGCACCTTGTTGGTCGTGTGGCTGTCCCACACTATCAGCTTGCCGTCCTGGCTGGCGGACACCAGATTCCTGAAACAATACGACGGTTTATTAACATTTTAATGAAATATTTCAAGTGTAACTACATCCATACAGTTTCTGATAAATAGTTATAAAGCTTGTTCTTTCGTTTCAAAAATTTAAATAAATAAAAAAAAACGTTATGTAGAATTATCTTATAATTATGTCCTTATTGCTTGTGTCAATGTTTATGTTGGTGATCAATAAATAAAAGAAATAAAAATAAAATAAAAAGGAATACCGAATCAGTTGTTTTAACATAATTATCTATAGTATAGTTACTGTAGCCTTTCGCCTCGTTAATTTCCATATTATGACAGTCCAAAGGTGACTTTGAAAATCGAAAAACATTCTACCTTGTTTATGTGCAACTTGTTTCTGTACTGTTTTATGTAGGTTATGTACTAAAACAATGACAGCAAAGCAGTTTTGCTTGATTGAAATAAGAAAGAACTTATGTAGATAAGTCTCGTAGTTCGGTTTGTTGGTTCGGATAAAAATATTTAACTAATATATTTTATAGCACTAAAACGAAATCGGGTGCCTCCACCACAGGGGCGTCACACACCGGCGGCCTAACCCCACAAACCCCGGTTTGTGTCTTATATCTAAACTAAGATAACGTTTATTTATTATCTTCATCTATTTAAAATATTATTTTAAACCACAATCTTATCACCACGCGACATAATTTTAAATTGTATACTTTATTCCTAAGCCATATATGTATAAGTTCTTTGTTGTTAATAATCTGTTGGATTGTATTCGGTAACGATATATTTAAGTTTGTAAATATCGTTCATTATATCTGTTCAAGCTGATTTCTTCTTGTCAATTTTAAAAGTCTGGAATGGGTGGTAGAAAAATATAGACGATTCAAAAGTTCTTCATTACTAAGTTTATTTGAATAAAGTTATTTTTTACTTTAATTTATTTATCTATTTATAAAAAGGATACCAACAGCGCATGCATTTACACAATTAAAAAAATACATATCAGGTAAGGTTCTGATGCATACACCTTTACAGGTGACACGATATTAAACTTATTACTTTAATTGGAATAAACCTTTTTTCCAATAACTTAAACGATATTATCCGCCATTAGTACTTCTTTCGTGGCGCCCCGCGGTACACCCGACTCTAAATTCCTTATCGAACCCTGACATTGTTGACCTTCGGATGTGCAAGAAAAACTTCCTGACAAATCGATCACAAAACCCAAAATTTTTGACTTCAATTCCATCATATAATATAAGTTAGTCTGTGATTGAGCGTCCCAACATCAATACGTGTCGCGGAGCCACAATCAGCTGGTCGGATCAATACTCCAGGCCACGCCCCGGCCCAGCCCACTCTAAAATAAAAACAATGTCTGACATGCGAGTACCGTATCACCGGTCTATTAACATGTCTTCTCATTAGAAACAAAACAATAACGCAGAAGCGACACATCATCCAAAGAAACGATGAAAGTAGTGACATCTACTGATGCTATAATTATGTATTTAGAATTCAAACCCTCGCCGAAGGTATTACGGGTGAATATGGCACGTTCAGAGATACATTACTGGATAGTAACAAATATCCTAGTGTCTTTCCATTTTTTTATAAATGTATAATCTAATAGTGAACGTATTTATATCATCTTGTCGTAATGTGATTTACTTTATAAACATGTCTTGTGATAATTCAAAGGGTTATTCGCCGTTGTGTTCACGGCGGCGTGCCTTGAGTTTTAGAACCACTGTTATAACTATTTTATACTAGGTAGATACTTTCTTTATTAAATTTAGATTTTTCGCATTCACAATGCTATTTTTATATTAAGATAAATAATATTAGAAAAAATACTAGAATCCCAAGGGTGCGGGTTCGAGTCCCGTCTGAGGTGCTACGGGCGAGTCGTTTTTTTCTAGTATTTTTTCTAATATTATTTATCTTAATATAAAAATAGCATTGTGAATGCGAAAAATCTAAATTTAATAATTATATAGCTGTTTCATCTTTATCGATTGTCAAAACATCTGGAAAGATATTTCTTTCGAATGTGGGGGTATTTCCTCACATTGATGAAATTGCGCTGGCTTGCAGCGAAGAAGTAAAAAGTACTAGAAAATTTCGCCGCTCCCACTAGCGACTCGGTAGCATAATTGGTTAGTGCATTGGGCCGGAATCCCAAGGGTGCGGGTTCGAGTCCCGTCTGAGGTGCTACGGGTGAGTCGATTTTTTCTAGTATTTTTTCTAATATTATTTATCTTAAGATACTTTCTTTGTTACTTCAGTTTCCGAAAAAGGTCTCCTTATGTATTTTTGATTTATTTATTACACACAGTATACAAGGTGTTACAAAAATACCCCTAATGCCGAATATGGTATATAGGGACCATCAAACTGATCAACTTTTACTATGGAACCAACTCTGAAATCGCGAAAAAAAAAATCAGCTGTTGCATACATTTAGATATTTTCGATTTTAATTTTTGTATGAAACAGCTGTTTTTTTTTCTCGCGATTTCAGAGTTGGTCCCATAGTAAAAGTTGTTCAATTTGATGGTCCCTATATACCATATTCGGCATTAGGGGTACTTTCGTAACACCTTGTATATTATTATGTAATGGTCATATTAAATACCTTAAAATGAAGATTAACTTTGACATCGCTATCATTTGCCGGTACAAAATATCGCCGTTAAAGTACGTCGATTGAAATGTTTAAAGAGTTAAATAGTAGGTACTAGTGGCGTGCAACAGGGTAATTAAATGGCAATTCACTTATTTTCATGGCCTCCATTTCTGTCTACATTTTGTCCACGTGCACAACGTAATTCGAACCAAATGGTTTGTATTAACGAGACGTTTATTGTTTTTATATCTACAACGTGTTACCAAAACCCTAAAGCCGCATATGGTAGATAGGGTATAACCACCGACAATTATTTATAGGCACTGAATACAGCCACTTTTTGAAAAAAAAAAAATAATAATGACTAACTTATAGTGAACGCATAGTGACAACCTTAGACCTAAATTGTGTTTTGCTTTTGCCCATTAATAGGATTGACTATCGAAAACATAGTCTCTTTGCGTCTAGGGCTGTCACTTTGCAATTTTCCGTACAAAGAAAAAACAAAATTTTAAGACATTATTTTAAAACATCCTGTATAAGAAGAGTAGCTAGTTATGACTGCGAGAAAAGGTAACAAAGATAGTAGTAATTTTTACTAGTTGCAACATCAATAGAAAAAAAAAAACACTGGCTCATCCTGAGTTAGATAATATTCCATCCCCTCAAAAATAAGAAAAGTATCTTTCTGGATCTGCTGCACGTTTGGCACAATTCTGTTTCGGTTAGCTCCAAACACTTATTATTGTACTAGCTAGACTAAGTTAATGAAATAGATATTTTGTATTTGTATCTGTATTCCCAAATTCGCGAAGAATTATATTTATGTGTGCCACTGTTACTGTAAAAATAAGTGTTGTATTAAATTTAAAATCACTTCTGTAAGTGGGTCGCGTGTGAACATATCGGTTTTAGTTTACCTTTTCGGTAATGGAATCTTGGTCAAATCCATTAGCATTGCAACATTACCTACCTAGTAAGTAAAGTTCACATAGCAGCCCATTAGATGGCAATTTTATGTAAAACTTTCTCATGTCAACTTGTACTTTTTAAATTAAAAAAAAAGGAGAGCATTGGACCGGATATCCAAAGGACGCGGGTTCGATTCCCTTCCGAGAACATGACCTGGTGCGAGTCGTATTTTTTCTAGTATATTATTTAGTATTATGTGAAAAAAAAACAGTTTTGACGAGATGTGCTATGCCGGCCATACATGCCAAAGTAAAATGTCTCGAGCACAGATTATGTACTGCGACATTTTTTATTGCGTAACGCTGTATGACTCACACAGATTGTTTTTCGCATTATCAATAACAAAAACAGTATGTACCGTATGGTTTTAACAAGTATTATCCAGTTATGGATGAAAACAAAAATTTTACTTCAAAGGCAACTTAGCAGGGAAAATAATACATAAAAGAAAACCAAAGAACCATAATATCAATCCAAATAAACTCTTGAAATGTTTCTCTATTTGAACCTGCAACAGTTACAGCAGCTGCATGGATGGGTGGAACGGACATCTCAATGCAAGCAAAAGTAATTAACACTGTATCCCAGATTTTAAAGGTGAAACCGACGTGTAATAAAAACCTATAGTCGACCGTAAACAGTTCCTAAATAGCTTATTTCTCAATACCACCAAAATACTCCGTTACTCTGAAGTTATGCTGACGCGAAACCGATGGGTTTAGTGGAATTTCAAGAAACCAGTAAACCAATCATTTTAGTTTTCCACATCATTTCAGTCAGGGTTGCCAGTTTTTTATCACTAATTAATCCTACCTACTACTACTGTAGTGACATGTCTCTGTTTGTTTTGGTAATTTATAGATAACGTTAATCTGTTTTATTTTCCTCTTTGACTTTGAAATATTTGATTCCAGTGCTTGGTGTAAGATTTGGCAACAAGGCTCTGATTTACTTGTCAATTATCAAACTATCAAATTGTTGTTCAGCAAAATCAAAGATAATAGTCAGACAAACAACGCATTTAAAATGTAAGAATCAATAAGTCATTAAGACCCCTTTTTCCTTTCTTCTTGTTTATTTACTAACAGTTGTAGGATTGAATTGATCGCCTTGTTTGTTTACTTATGAAAATATAGTATTTTTACTACAAACTTTTTTGGCAAATGTGCCAGATAGGGGTGAAAGATGCCATAAAAATAGTAACTTCTGAAGCAGATGTTTCAAACATATTGTTTATTTAAGAAGGGAACAAACAACTCTTTTACATTTATATTGGTGAAAGTTACTTGTTAAATAACAGCATAGGTACTTAAAAATTAAGGGAGACCCGGGGGCTAATTGTCTAATTTCAAGATCTATCGCAATCGCTTTCATTTGACAGATGGATGTGACACATTGCTGCATTTCTTTGGTAAGTTTTTATTTATGCCAAAAAGAAGCATCAATGTGTTACATCTTGAAAGCGATTGCGATAATTAGACAATAGAAAGGCCGGCCTTTTATGTTAAAGGTGTTTACTTTTTTTTGCCTGTGATTCATAATCTGCTGTACTTTTTTCACTTATTAGTCTGTGGTATCTGTCATCTAAATGATAGAACCAGAAGTCAAATTGACATTTCGTTTTCTTAATTTTAAAATTATGGTTTATCCAGCCACGTTTTTCACAATTCATAGTGACTTTTCTGCCCTTTAAAATTAAATGTGGATAACGGAACGTTTTTTAACGACTCATTGTTACCATATAAAAAAATATTCATATTAAATAACTTTTTTTCTACGCGCGCTAAAAATAAGACAGAAGTAGATCAATGTATGAAATATTTTTTTGCTTTATTTTAAGACCTAATTCAATCGTATACAAGTTAAGCATTTTTCTTATGGCTATTGCCGGTTCTCCTTTTATGTCCATCGAGGAAATTAAACACATTAAACAAGAGCTGGGACAAACAACTTGGTGATAGTGTCTTCAAGAAAAACTAAGAAAATTAACTTCTCAGTCCAACCCATAACAGTATCGCTTAAAACATCAAGCACCGTTCAAAAAACAATAATTTTGAGGGCTTCCTGTCTATTTTTAAGTCTCTTTGAAAATTTTCCTGTTTCGAGTGAGCAAAGTGTTTGTTATTATTATTATTTTTCCATTTGACAACCCTGCCACAGCCTATGAATATGCGCGAAAGTACCGACGCAATCGGTACAGAAATAGTTATTACATAAAATGTAGGTAACAAACCGATGGGCATTATTGTTCCAGCCACTGTATTATGAACTAGTACTACGTACGTGTTAATTTATGTGTGTGTAAATAAACTAGGTGTCGACGCTTTAGTTAGCTTTTTTATACAATGAAAAAAACAAAGAATAACTTAACTAACTCCGAATACAGGGTGTTTGGTAATAGTCTTTTTATTTATTTATATTTTATTTATAGCCTTTATTCAGATTATACATTTTTTTAATAATATATAGTATCTAAGTATTTTGGTTGTGCTTCTCTGTGTGCCCTCCGGCAAAGGCCTCCTCCAAGTTCATCCACTTTTCCCTCTCTCTAGCCGTACCCATCCAGTTTCTTTCTGCCAGCTTAACCAAATCATCCTCCCATCTCTTCTGTGGCTTCCCTTTCCCTCTTTTTCCCTCTCTAGGGTACCAATTGGTTACCACCTTACTCCATCTTTCATCCCCCTTATTGTGTGGCCAGCCCATTTCCATTTAAGGTTTCTCATTTTTACCACAACATCTTGTACTTTGGTAGCTTTTCTAATATCGGTAATAGCCTTATAAAGCCGATTATGGTAGAGGGTACCATGCATACAAACCCGGAAAAAAATCTTTTTGAAAACATTTTTTCATTTTAATATGATAAACTGTGCAACCCTATACAGAAATAGTGTTTAGATTTTGCACATTAATGAGATTGATTATCGAATACAATAGTCTATTTGCGTCTAGGGTTGTCATTTTACATTTTTACATAAAAAAAAATCTCAGCCATGTGGAGGTTTTCAGGGTTCATATATAGGTTTTATATATGGGTTATAGGTATTTTTCTAGGTTGTAGGCATGGTACCCTTTTTAACCGACTTCAAAAAAAGGAGGAGGTTCTCAGTTCGTCGGAATGTTTGTTTTTACCATATTCGGGTTTATAAGGTTATTACCGAACAGGCCGTAGATTACTGTTATCAAATCATAAATTGTGTAGAGATGTGGACAAAAACATTTACCTACTTTTAACGACTTCGGTCAGCTAGACTTTACATAATACTTACATATAAGGTACCATAGATGGCGCTGTTATTACTACGAAATTAGTCACGATACTCACGATAGACAGACTATTATTCGACTTGTAAGTTTAGATCGCAAGGGATTGAAGAATGTCAGATCCATGAGATAGTGGAAATCTCCGATAGGCTCACGCGAGAAAATATTCCGTAAACATAAACACATAATTTTACTGTGTGTTGAATCACTTAACAGGTCGCGCTTAATTTGGCCGCGTTATCAGGATGGTCGGAAACTATTACGCTTGTAGCACAACTCCGCCGCGATATAACACCAGCGAAACCGTAGTAGTTCCGGCATGACTTGTCTTCTATCGACGACAGTATATGACGATCACAACTACATTTCGCGTCGTTATTTTCGCGGCGGAGTGTGCCATAGGTCCGAGCCGATGAAAGAGACACCATCATAGTTAAATCTATGCGTTAGAACGGGCTGTTTCGTATTTGTTTCGCTTGTCGTACAACTGACAATCATGGCGGAACCTAATGCGGTTTCGCTGGTATTGTTTCGCTGCGGAGGCGTGCTACAGGCGTATAACTAGGTCCACATTTTCTGCGCACGTGCAGGAACAACCTCTTAGAAGCATAAGACATTTGTTTGTAAGTTCACGAGCGGTTAGCGAGCAAGGTGTAATTTCTTTCACATGAATACGAACAGTGCGGAAAAACATATGAGTGGGTACCCACTTAGGTTTGCGAACCGATCTCGTGCATCACGAACCTATACAAGGTGTTACAAAAATAACCCTAATGCCGAATATGGTATATAGGGACCATCAAACTGATCAACTTTTACTATGGGACCAACTCTGAAATCGCGATAAAAAAATCAGCTGTTTCATACAAAAATTTAATTCGAAAATATCAAAATAGAAAAGTTGTTCAGTTTGATGGTCCCTATATACCATATTCGGCATTAGGCGTATTTTTGTAACATGTTGTATACAACCTATATATACCTGCTATAGCAGGTGCGCGGAGCTCAATGTAGATGCTATTGCAAACTTCTACTTAGTCCCCCTTTGTGTTCGTTCGCATCGGATCGCAAAATGCGGAGCGCGCACCGAGGTTCGCACACGTACACACTATGGCGCACTGTTGGAGCCCCGCGCTGGAAGCACGGGGGCGGTGCATCCATTATGTGGTGCATCCACTAAAAACTCCGGAGTGTTCCTTCCACGCATTGGACGAAGACAACAGGACCATGATATTAATCTCTGTTTCCCGCCCTACGCAAAGGCAGATCTCATAAGTCAAGTTTGATGATGAGTGGAGTGGATCTAGAAGAAGTGTAATGCTACCTTGAGTCGCTGCCCCAGTGCATAGCGTAGATCTTGGCGAGGTGACCGCGCAGTGTGCGCCGCGTGCGCATCTGTATGCGGCCGATCGGCTCGAGGTTCGCCGTCGCCTGTGCCAGCGACGTGTCGCACGCCGCTTTGCGAGCATCCTGCACAAAGTCGTAACAAATAGGTATAAGTCATTAAAAAGCATACATTTCCGAATTATCTTAAACCACTTGTAAAAATCACAAACCAGTGCAAATAAAAGCAAAAGGTTGTTTTATAAAATTGAATTGACGAGGTATTAAACTGAGAACAACTTTCGGATAAGTCCATCGTCGATCGTACCAAATTAACTACTTGATCATAGAGGTGGCGATGATGGTGACTGGCGACCATCACCTGTCTTTGTATGATGTAACATGAACAATATTACATCTCTCAACGAGAGCTCAACTCTCGTTGTGAGATGTAATAATGTTCATGTTACTCATAATTTTAATAAAAATAATTAAATGCGCGCACAAACTACCCTGTCGGGAATTCGGGATAGGTCCCAAGCTGCATACATTGTCACAGTATGGCAGCTCGGGAGGCTTCACCACCCTCTCATACTGCACCACCCAGCACGATTGCTCTTTCTAGACTCCTCCGATGGCTGACTGTAAGAAGGTTCTATAGGCTGTGCTATGGCGTACAAGTACTATGGGCAGCGGCGTCGCTTAACCAGCTAAAAAAAATTTCGAAAAAAAATTCGTGTGCGCGCACATCGCCCCTGGACGAACTAAACGTATGTTGTGACGGCGCGATGTGCGAGCGATTTTAACCTTAAGAGTGGTTAAGCGACGCTGTTGTCCATGGTACCATACATATAAAATACAAGTGTATTAAGGTCATCGACTCACTCGTATAGCATTCTTGAGTGTTTCCGCCTCTTGGCGTAAGCTGTCCAGCTCGTTCATGGTGCCCGTGGACTAAACACCTGCTGCGTGCCAACCGCGCCTGGGGACCGCCTCGCGCCGCGTCCTCTTCCTACGCCACGCACCGACCTGTCGAGAAAAAAAACAAAATGTCAAACTAATGTTGATACAACACTAAGTGAGACGTCTTTCGGAATCGTTACTAATATTATAAATGCGAAAGTCTGTTTGTTTGTTTGTTACGCCTTCTCGTTTTAACTACTGAACCGATCATCATGAAATTTTGTATACACGTTGTCAGAGGTACAGAGAAGGACATAGGGTACCTTTCATCCCGAAAAAAATAATTGCTCTAGAGGGATAGAAAAATAACTTTCCACGCCGACGACGTCGCGGGCGGTCACTAGTTTCTTTATAAATTTATGCAAAATAAACAACAGTATATCAAATTACTGACTAAATATCCAATGAATGACAGATAGTACGTTTTTTTGACTTGCAAAAGTTAAACGAGATAATTTCGGTAATTTACTTTAAAGTGAGAAGAGAAAATAGATTTTCAATTTCACCATTGAGAAAAATACTGTCTTGTGGCTTACGCAGCCCCTATAAATTCTGTGCCCTGACAAGCAAACAGTTATACATACATATGTATGCTACTACAGAATTTGCCCAAATTGCGAAAATTAGGAGCTCTGTTATTTTCACAATGGACAACCTTCCAAATATATGTATAATGTCGATTTTACTTTGTGTAATGAAAGTAGATAAAAATTAGGGGACACGTTTTTTTTTAATCTTTTTTTATAATATTAAATCAGATTGAAATCTTATTCATATGACATTCTTATTGATGCGACACCAGCGAACTCGATTAGTATCGAGAAATAGTGTAAGACGATTTGCGACCGTATCGATACTGCATTGCATCACGACTTAATCGCGACTGTATCGTTGCAAAAAGTCGCAATGTGTAAGGGCCCTTAGTGCATTATGAGTTTTCACCGGAATTGTACAATTTCGGACTTTGTTACATTATTTGTGGATACTTCACTTGGCAAGGGGACGCGGCGAGTGATTCTTCGAACAGTGCATTATTTTAGAACGCTAAAGCCAGACTTCTCATTCTTTTCAAAGAGCTCTTAAATAAAAAAAATGACTGCTCTGTAACATCACAAAATAAAGAGAGGACAGAAGTCAAACTTATTACCTACTACGCACACAACACAACACAACGCACACACATAGTCAGCTCTCAACGACCGACGTCACTGCGTCACGTACTCGAACTTGTTTTGATATTAGTCTCGAAGATGCCGGTTATTTCATGTCGGTGAAAGGGTGTCTAAGGCCCGTATTTATAAACCGCTCTCAACGTTAAAAGCTAAGCTTGAGATAATACTTGATATACTTGGGAACAGAATGATCTCAAGATAGCTCTCAACGTTGAGAGCGGTTTATAAACGGGTTAGTGTGCGTTGCTCGAGCGCTCGTAGTACTATGCTTGACTTCTGTCCTACCTGTATTTTGTGGTAACATGGACGTAAATGTCTGTAAATGGAAAAACCTTCAATAAACGATCAAATTCTTAATTCTTCGTATATTCAACCAAAACAGGGTTTAAAACTCAATTGATTCATTTGTTTTGCACAGTAGCAAACACGCTTACGTCACAAATTCTCAATTCCTGATATTGTGAGGAGCTGTTAGCCCCCACATATGGGATTTCCCGTACATTCATCGAACGAAGGGACGAGCCCTTTGAATCCATTAATTAAGTAGGACACGGCATTTCTAGCTATTAATACTATGCTCTATTTCAACAGATTATAAACTTGCGTCAATTTTTACAATTTAATTGAGAACGCAATTACTGTTATCTTATCAGTTAAGAAATTATATCAGATTAGCTTTATTGTCGACCGCTGCTACTACTACCACTAATTGTCGAAGGTCTGTTAGAAGATAACAGTGTCACCGGTTAATAGTTACTATAAACCGGTGACAGGCAAGTTCTGCTATGTCTGCCTTACTGATTCCACAAACAAACAGCCAGTCGTTAAATAGCAACGGCTGAGATCTATTTCTTATCCATCGGGGATTACCTATAAGACTAGAAACCGAGGAGAATATAATATATATACCTACCTAGGGTGTAATGAATCAACCAAAAATGGAAAAACCGTTTCTTCGGACCATCAAACTGAACAGCTTTACTATGGGACGTATCACCTGTAGATGTATCATCATCATTATTCAAATAAACCGTAGGTACTTATTGTTTTGTAAACTTTTGTACGAGTATTGTTCAAAGTGGAATACAATGAGTATAATGGACGGACAGTACTGTACTACGTTTAGTACTTTTATATACTCTGTGACTGTACTATGGTAAGATACTTGCGGGTGTGAAATTAAGTTGGAACGATGGTGCTGAGGGGAAAGAAAACGATTTATCTGTATTGTACGTAATCAGCTCCATTAGACAAAGTCACATTAGCAAATTTCGCTTGCTTTGCTATCAAAAATATGCTTGACATGAGCTTCCGTTAACTATCGATTTTTAAAACGTCAAATCTATATTATCTTTCGTAAGCGAAGCGCGACAGCTAAGATTTACAAATGTAGCTTTAGGGGCAGGTATTTTGAGTAGAAAAAGCTGGAAATAAAAGAATACAGGTTTTCAAGACAAAGTAGTTGGTTGAACTGAAAGTTATTTCCTGTTAAATGTTATGGTAAACACGCACATAGCAACTTGTGTGACGTGCGCGACGAGTGCGTCCGGAATGAGATCGGTTCGGTTCGCTTTGCGTGTGGGGGAATCACCGACTTTATATTGATTGATTAAGGAATGGAGGAATCAAGTCACTAAACAGTTTAACATGCTTGACTCAAAGACTTAAAGCCCGTATTTATAAAGCGGATCTGCGAACTTCTCCTAGTATATCAACTCTTACGCTGCAAGCCAGCGCCTAGTATAGCCTTTTCTAGTATATTATTTGGTATTATATAAAAATAGCATTGTGAATGCTAAAATCTCAAAAATTTCAGAAAGATCATAGGTTGCGTGTTCTGTTTGTGCGTGTGCTTATAAGGGCGCATGCCTCGCAAAGTCTGGATTCGCCTTTATAAGGACAGCATCTCAAGTACGCATGATCTCGTAATTGCTCTCAACGTTGAGTGCGGTTTGTAAAGACTCTACTATACAGTTTGGATTACCATGAGTACCACGCATCTTGCTTGGTATGGTGGTGATAAGGAAGAAATCATCAAACATAATCGGCCTTACCAAAAAAGATTTTAAAACACTGTTCAACAATTGTTTAACTTAGACACTGTTTAAATGTGATGCTGTCACTTTTTTGACAATATGATTTGAAAGAGACGGCATCACATTTAAACAGTATCTAAATTAAACAGTGTTTTAAAATCTTTTGTGGTAAGGCCGAGTATGTTTGACGATTTTATTTAGGATCAGTTTTTTCCTGCGAGGTTGTTATGAAATTAAAAAGACGTCCCAGAAGCAGTTTTATAATTTCAAGTGCATTTGAATAGGTTTATTGAGAGGAAAGTTGATATCTAGCTTGTACTGTTTTTGTTGGTTCATAGTTTTATGGAATTCGTCAAAAAAGCAAATAGGGTAGTTACAAGTAATTAAGTAGATATTGGGTATAAATAATAATACATAATGGAACGTTTTCCGGGACTATAGAAACTTGACGTCATTGCAATGGGCGTCATGGCTAGGGGTTACCAGATCCATTATTCGATTTCTCAACTAGTTGAAAGTTTATTTAATCTACCCAATGAATGTAAACTTTGTTAATTATTGTGATGGAAAATGACGTCACTTTAAATGCTGACCTCATTTTTCAATTTTTGTCGACGCTGTATGAAATATACAGGGAGAAAAAAGCAGCCCTTGACGAGTTTCTTGCCGGTTCTTCTTGTTACAAGGTCTCCCGCTTAGGGTTTGCGAACCGATGGCGTAGCTTCTTTGACACTCACAAGTGCTTGTAACAGCCTTAACTGAATAAGCGAGTTATGAATTTTATTTTTTTAATAATGATGACTTTTTCCTCAAACTTTTCAGTTTTCCTGACATTAGTTACACCTACATCTACATTAATAACATTTTATTATTATCTCTCTCGAAAATGATTAACAAATTGTCTTTTTTTATTAAATAGGTAAGTACATACACTTTTTGGGATTTCACAAATCCCTGACAACTTGTTTTTCTCCGTTTTCCTGACAGATGGCTAAAATTCCTGACACTTACTATGCTTACTTCATATTTTATGTAGTTACGTTATTTACGATGGTGTGACGCAACAAACATAATTATAGCATTAGTAACAATAGCTATTTCCCTGTGAACTTGGCGATAATGGCCGACATGAGTGGAATAAGATGTTTTTACGACTTCTAAAGAGATATTTGTTGACTACTTGTAGTGGTTGTTCAGCGAACTTACATTATAAATATTTGACAACATCACATACATCGCTCTGATTCCAAAGTAATAATAATAATAATAATAATAAAGATTTATTTGATCTCCACACAATCTCATTATATAATATTATTGTAGGTATTGACAATTAATGATACAAGTTTGTGGAGAGACTGGTATCTGAACTAGGCCGGAGCCTGTATCTCAGAAAACCAGTGCTCCCCCTCTTAACGCTGGCACACTGGCAACTGGTCCCGGGCTGGATCAATTTAAAAAACGAACTTTTCTATATTGGCTCAGGTTTGGGGTGTTAGTGATACCACCGTTGTCTCTGATTTCCATAACACAAGTGCTTGAGCTACTTACCTTGGAATCGGAGCAATATATGTGATGTTGTCAAATATTTATTATTTATTATTGATGTGGAAAAAACATTTATTACAAATCCAATGTTTACGAATATAGGATTTGTAACAAATGTTTGCTTGATTTACTTCTTTAGTTTTTGCAATAATTTCAATGTTTGCTGTTTAAAAGCGCATCCTACTGACTACGTGTCAGGTGACTATTGATTGATTGGTTGTGACGACTGAATCGCTAAATAACTTTTATTCTTATTTTATCAATGTAAGATTTGGAACTTTTTCTTTTTGAGGATAAATACATGATATTCGATCAATCAATATACTGCCTGCCACATCTTAACAAAAAAATAATACAATACCTACATTGTACTATTAAGTTTATTTTTTATTATAAATAAATATTTAAGAGCAAAAGAACATTATTTACGGTATTTACGAGAATACGAATATTATTGGTTTTTCTCAATGAAGTTAACACTCATATCATGTGTAAACTTCTTGGTCACATCTAGAGATGAAATCTTGAAGTTTGATAAAAAAACTTCACACGATTGACGATCTTGAAGAAAAATGAAGAAAAATGATTATACAACGGGCGTCTACTACGAGGAAGATAATTATTACTTCTATGTCATTAATAGAATATGTCATTTCCAGAATTTGTGTTTTGCAGAATAAGTCGTTAATAGAATGTGGCGTTAACAGATTTTGTTATTTATAGAATTTGTCGTTTTAAAAGTAGTTTGTCATTTTCAGAATATGGCATATATCGGCTAAACGAACAAATTGTTCTCCAAACACAGATTACGAAAGAACTTCATTATTATTAATTTAATATAATAAGACAGCCTATTATTACATAGCGATTAAAGTTAAAAAGACATATGACAACTGTCAAAAGCTGTTTACTTAATAAGATAAGTAAGGATAAACAAACGAAACATTGTTTCACTTTATTTCTTACGCGTACGTAACCTTCTCAAAGCTAAGTGTAGTTATTCTTTGCTTTAGCAATGCAAGTTCGGTACCATACGAAGTACTATTACGCGTACGTAACCTTCTCAAAGCTATGTGTAGTTATTCTTTGCTTTAGCAATGCAAGTTCGGTACCATACGAAGTACTATTACGCATACGTAACTTTTTCAAAACTATGTGAAGTTATTCTTTGCTTTAGCAATGCAAGTTCGGTACCTACGAAGTACTATTACGCGTACGTAACCTTCTCAAAACTATGTGTAGTTATTCTTTGCTTTAGCAATGCAAGTTCGGTATCATACAAAGTACTTTTACGCATACGTAACCTTCTCAAAACTATGTGAAGTTATTCTTTGCTTTAGTAATGCAAGTTCGGTACCATACATAGTAATATTACGCGTACGCAACCTTCTTAAAACTATGTGTAGTTATTCTTTGCTTTAGCAATGCAAGTTCGGTACCATACATAGTAATATTACGCGTACGCAACCTTCTTAAAACTATGTGTAGTTATTCTTTGCTTTAGCAATGCAAGTTCGGTACCTACGAAGTACTATTACGCGTACGTAACCTTCTCAAAACTATGTGTAGTTATTCTTTGCTTTAGCAATGCAAGTTCGGTATCATACAAAGTACTTTTACGCATACGTAACCTTCTCAAAACTATGTGAAGTTATTCTTTGCTTTAGTAATGCAAGTTCGGTACCATACATAGTAATATTACGCGTACGCAACCTTCTTAAAACTATGTGTAGTTATTCTTTGCTTTAGCAATGCAAGTTCGGTACCATACATAGTAATATTACGCGTACGCAACCTTCTTAAAACTATGTGTAGTTATTCTTTGCTTTAGCAATGCAAGTTCGGTACCATACATAGTAATATTACGCGTACGCAACCTTCTTAAAACTATGTGTAGTTATTCTTTGCTTTAGCAATGCAAGTTCGGTACCTACGAAGTACTATTACGCATACGTAACCTTCTCAAAACTATGTGAAGTTGTATTCTTTGCTTTAGCAATGCAAGTTCGGTACCATACGAAGTACACACGACAGCACGTCAGGTTATACATTTAAACTGCGAAAACAGCTTTTATTACGTAGGGAATAAAGGCGGTCTCAAAGTCAACATGTATAGTCTGAGGTGCCGTCGTGTGTACTATGACGCACGTAACTTTCTCAAAACTATGTGTAGTCGCGTGCGGTAATGGCTCGTTCGTATTCGTAATAACTATTGACTGGTTTGCGTTATTGTTAACTAGTCAGGCATGTGGAAGTTGGTTACTATTTCTGTGAAGCATGTACTTTTAAGGGGCTGACATGAGAACTAGCGCCGCCAGTCAATTTTATTTTATTTATTCTAAATAAGCCCAACTTCTTAAAAAAAGAATCAGTCAAGGTCTTGTAAATGACGTCTAATGTTTATTGAATAACGATACAACATTACAAAATGCGTGCAATAGTTTAAAAACGGGTTTGAACCAACAGTGGCCACTTTTAACAAAATCGCGTTTTAAACTGTTTGCATGCCTTTTCGAACTGTGTAAAGTTATTCAATAACAAAACCTTGACTGATTCCTTTTTTAAGAAATTGGGCTTATTTAGAATAAATAAAATAGACTGGTGGCGCTAGTTGGCTCAAGTCAGCCCCTTAAGCCACATTATATTTACAACTAGATTCTATTTGACAAGCCCTGTTTCAGAGCGCTCGCTCTTTTCGTAAGATGTAAAATATCTCGTTCTTCAATCACCATGAATGAACTCAAATGAAACAAAATCAATCTATTTGTTAGTACAAGTACATGTACAAACGATGGCACATCAGACGTAACATGTTGACCTTGGGATCGTCTTTACGTCCTACGAAATAAAATGGTTTTTACAGTACAACTGTTACATCTGACGTGCTGTCGTGTGTAGGTACTATTATTTTAGTTACATACCAGATGTATTTATTTGACCATGTTACTGTCTTATTATTGCTTTACCTTGGCCTGACCAATTACATTCATTATGAGCTTGCAAGCAGTGACTTATACTATTTGCAAGCTGCCTGGCTTTTTTAGTAAAGAGGATAATTTTAAAGAACCTGGCGAGCAACGGTGTTTTGTTAGACTCGCCTCGAGTGGCCATGCCACTAAACTCCCCACTAATACGGCTTCAGTGACTATTCTGCCGGACCGAGACAGACACCCGCGCTTAGACTAGGGGCAGGTTGTTATTTGACGGTTGCAGACCAAAATCTAAGCTAAGGTAGTTCAGCTTGCAATCTAAGTACTACACAATTGTGGAGAACCCTATGCGAGCTAAACTAACTTAGCTTAGTTCTTGGTCTGCAACCGGCTTTAAACTTCCTTTAAGGGTACTAGAGCCTTCGAAGTGGCGTCCTCATTGTAATTAAATTTATTGCTCGCTTAGAACCTTCTTACATAACGTATCGAAAATTCACATTTAGAGTGAAGCTAAGGTTGTTTATATACAAACAATAACCTCAGTAAAATATAGTTCGTTGTAGTAAAAGAGCAAAAAGTGGCCACTTTAGGCACTTTTGCCTACTACTAAACTATAAAACCTTAGCTTCTTGTACATGTGAATTTACGACACCTTATGCACTTAGCGAGAAATAAATTTAATTACGATTAAGGCGCCACTTGAAGGCTATAGGAGCCTTAACCGTGAATTTATGCAGAGTAAGAACTATCAAAAGAACTCGAAAATTCGTCTCACTCAACTAACCAACATGAATACCGTCAGACTATAGACAATGCTGATCAACACATTACAGCTTGTTGATCAACACAACATTAACATGGACATTGATTGTTTACGATAGTGACCTCAGAAATCGCTGACTAAGCACAGTCAATGGCATGATTTCATTTAGACTTATGAAATGACTAGCGGCCGCCCGCGACTTCGTCTGCGTGGACAGTAATTTCATAGTACATTTTTTCTGGATGAAAGGTACCGTATGTCTTTTTCTGTTCCCTGATAACGTGTATGCAAAATTTCATGATGATCGGTTAAGTTCGTTTAAGTAAGAAAGAAAGAGACATCATCTGTTAGAAGATGAGAAATCAGTTAGATACGCAGAGTTTAATGTGATAGCTATGATATTAGTAATACAGCGGTATAACAGTTTCTATGCTGCTTTTACGTTTAATCCGCATGTCCTATAAATAGGGTTGTCAAAACTGATTATTTATGTAGGAACTTTCATTATCTTGTTTCTAGAATATCATAGCAATATATGTAGCTGTGCATGTTTACAAATGGCTTACCATCTATTTTAACCCAAAACTCTAGAAGGCGAAACTGTGTTAACTTAAAATAAAACTAAACAGTTATGAAAAAATCATCAGTAGGTTCAGACACTACGTCGTCGCCGTATCATCTAAACCAGTGGTTCCTAACCTTTTCAATATTGTTACCCTTATGACCTATGTAGGGAAACAGACTTTACCCCCAACTTGTTTGGGCTCACCCCACCGCCTTCATACACATTACGCTGCATTTTGTGAATATACACGCAACAGGCAACGCGAAAAAGCGCTATACCTAGTGTCATTTTGTTTAAGTACGAAAATAATAATTATTACATTTTATACTCTGTATATTATATACATTCATACTAGGCACCAACTCTGTTACCCCCGTAAAATAGCCGTTTTACCCTCGCGGGGGTAATTACCCCCAGGTTCGGAACCAATGATCTAAACATTCAGGTTTAAAGTTACAAAATCTCATTATGTAACTACGAAGGTGAGTGTCCTACTTAAAGTATCCTGTTAAAACATGGTTATTTTTACTGTGGTGTGGTAAGGCTTCAACTATAACCAGCAATTGTGTAACCAAGTATCTATTATACTCGATAATAATAGATACTGCCCCCTGAATACGTAACACTGTTGCTATAGTCTGTTTATCCTCACTTGTCTTATTTAGTAAACAGGTTTTGACAGTTGTCATACGTCTTTTAAACTTTAATCGTTACCAAAAAAAAATTGTCCTATTAAATAAAATTGTCATTATTAATTATCAACTTCTTTCGTAATCTGTATACGTGGAAAACCATTTGTTGTATTTTAAAAATGAATATTTTAACTTAGAGGTAGGTGAAGATTGTTTCTTGCCGGTCTCCCGCTTAGGATTTGCGAAAAGATGGCGTTTCTTCTTTGACATTCACAAGTGCTTGTAACAGTCTATAATGAATAAATGAGTTTAGAATTTTGAATTTTGTTTACCAAATAAGAAGTAAGTTTAAACAGACTATAACAATTCTCGATTTAAATGGATTGAAACCGTTTGAATTTAATGCAATTTGACAGTTTCAGTTGATAACAGTGCTAGTTTAAACACTTTGCTAATAAATGAAAATGTTAAATTTCATTTATATTTAAATCGATTTCAAACGAGGATTTTAAACCAGAGTTACGTAATCAGGGGCTGGAGCTATACTATTTACACTATATAATTGCATTGCAGTAACAGTCCCTGCAACAAGACAAGCTCGAGAGCGGTTTTGTCTACTTTAAAATGTCAAAAATGACATCCCACATATTCCGATTCCCTACACGTAGATAAACCTTTTGTCTGTCAAGTGACATTCAGATGTAGAAAAAAAACCCTGCATGCTGGGGCTTAGAATGACGAACCCGACAAAAATTAACTACTTCGCCGACTATGTTTGGAAGTTTGGAAGAACACAAATTGTCATTTCGAAGGCCATCGGGATGAATGTTGTTCAGAGGGCAGTTAATAATTACCTATATCTTATTCTAGAAATTAGCAATCATAAAACCTAGAGTACAAATCTGACCAACATAAAATAAAGAGTAAAAAAAGAGAGTGACCCTCGTGGTCATGGAGGGAAACTAACGAAATGTCTAGAATATAATGTCTACTGAAAACTGACGTAAATCTGGTATACAGGGCTGCCAACTTGTGAAAATGTTTCCCCCTAAGCACATGTCAAATACCCCTAAAATCGCTAAAATTAATTGTAAAACCCCCCAAAAAGAAACAATTTATATTTCATCAAAATACTTTTTATTTATAACATATTTATTATTTCAGACAGAGCTATGGTCTCATCTCTGTCGACCTCTGAATCCTCTGATGAGGTTTCAATTTTTAAAATCGTACATTCACATTAAATAGGCTTAACAAATTTTTGTTGGAGACAATGTTACGCAAATGCCACCATTGCGTCAGAAGATCATCATGCTTTGCAGCATTTCAAGTGAAAGTCTATTAAGCAGCTTATTTTTTATACCCCTAAAAATATCAGGCCCTTAAAAAAATCCCAAACTATATGTTCTCCCCCTAAATCTAGAAGGAACCCCTAAGTTGGCACCCCTGCTGGTATAAGAACAATGAAAAAGCAAATGTGGCGCAAGCAATGGAGAAGGCCAATGGGTCTGCTAAATCACTTGAAACTTATGACCATGTAGCTAATTATGTCTAGCAATACCTGTTTTTGTTTTATTTAAATCAAGCGAATAGTATTCAAGTTACAAGGGTTTGAAAGAAATGCCAAACGCATTGAAATATGTGCTTTATTACGGACGACGTAAGGGTCATTGCTCGCATTATGACGTCATAACGCGAGTCAAAATAACAGTTTTCGAAGACCATATAAGAAACTTTTCTGTTTTAAGATATCGCGAAAATTTCTTCAGTTGTTCATGTGGTACCATATAAGCTATTGGATAAGTTACTAAACAAAAATCGATGGTGTTCTCCATTAACATAGATTTTCTCAATGCAACAGCGCTGCAATCTATGTACGTATATGAAACTCAATCGATACAATTCTTACTTGTAGTTTCCAATACGTCCGTCGCTAATTACTGGCATGGTCAACTCGGGTACTTGTACCGAACGTTAATGTATAATCAAGTAATTATCTGTACTTGGAATGACATACTTTGTGACACCGGCGCTATTTACTTTCAACCTTATATGTATCAACATAAGAATGGTATCTCACGATGACATCGAGTTTCGGTTGTTAGTTGACTGACAGACAGGAACTGAAGAAGTCTATAATAGTTATTTATGAAACTGTAGTATAATGAGGGGTATTAAAACACTTATATGGGTTTAACACGTGAGTGTTTTAATACCTAATTATGTACAGTTGCATTACAAGACTTTATCTACACCCATGCTTTAAATCCTCTATAAAAGGTTCTGAAACAGTAGCTTATAGCCAACATTAAAACAACCAGTGTCATGGTAGCCGTAATATCCAAGCGAGTGGTGGTCGCGGTCGCGCAGCGGGCTCCCCGCGCCCGGCCCGCCACGCACGCCTCCGTCAATTATTAACCAAACGAGTGTTATAATGTTGTACTGAATTTCATAATGCAACTCGCGCGCGTGGGCGTAGCCTTCACTCGTTTGGATATTATGGTTACTATGACACTCAACTGGTTGTTTTAATGTTGGCTATAAGCTAACTATTTCAGAATTTTTATTTAGGATTTAAAGCATGATTGGTAGGTAAATAAAAAACCTTACATACAAATATAAAAGTACCCATCAGTTTTTAAGTGGATGTTAATTGCAGAGAAGATCTAAAGTAGATCTATGAAAAATCGCGCTCGAAATTAATTATTTAATGTCGCTTATGTCGCCAATTATTAATATTCGTTGGTTTTACTTTCAATAGGCAACACTAACAAATGTTAAGGAACCCTAGAAACCTAATAACAACCCTTTTAGGTGCTTGTTTGTAAGTTTATCATAGCATTCTCAACTCTATTGCAACAGTATTGAAATCAAAATTCTGGCATTGCACATAAAGGCACCTGCCCAACTGGGCACAATGGCCCTATTCATGCATTCGCGACGCACGCGCATGCGCGTAAGCACTTGCTAAAGGAATTCTACTGCTTATCTATGGTACTTGTTTATTGTTAAAAAACACAAAAATAAGTCCCTGGGCTTTAACAAAAAGGGAGAATTATTGAGGTTTATCCATTTTTTATAAGAAATAATCTATTGGAAAAAAAATACTCTTTTTTTATCTACTTAAGTATTTTTTGTTATTTTCTGTTATTCTTAAATGTAAGAACCTGTTTATTCGTAAAATAAATATATATAAAATTTTTGGCATTTTGTGTAATTATAGTCGAGTAGAGTTGATTTATCGGTAAACCAAAATAATAACCAAAAGTTTACCCCATCCTTAATAATATCTGCTTCCAAAATTTACCTGTGATAACGATGTCTATTGATTAAAAAACCGATTTGTTTATGATACAGAGCTACAGTGTTAGCTAATACATAAATTAGAAATTGTCTCTGTCTTTTTCTTTATGTGTGAAGAGCAATGAAAATGACTTTTTTTTATGTTTTTATTGTTATTTTGAATTTAAAGTCACTTTTTGAAAAAGTTATCATTAAATATCCTTCTATATGTCATTACCTATTTTTCTATATATTATTTGTGAGTGAGATTAATAATCTTTAAGTATGTTTTCAAAAAATATATAAATAATGAAAATTATATTTTTACAGTTGAGTGAAGATACACAACATCGTGTTATTAACCATAAAATAATCAAGATCATTTACATTATATACCTACATTATATTTTTATCTGCTCAAAATAAAGAATTATTTGATTGTTCACCGTTGAATAAAAAATAGGTTAATTTCGATAATTTTGAATATACTGATGTTAAAACATAACTGAACAGGGGGCCTAGCCAAAGTAACATTTACAATTATTTGTTATCACTTCGCTTTCCAAAAATGTATGAAACAATAGGTTTGGTTATTAATCGAATTTTAAAACGTCAAATCCATACATTTGTCGGAGCGAAGCAACAGCGAAAATTTGTAAATGTGACTGGCTACGGAATCAGGTTGTTTTAAATGACAACTGAGAAAGAAAGAAATCTCAAATTATGTAATAGAAACACACCATTTGCTTGTTTCCAAATAAGTGTAACATGACATACAATGTAACATGACAAATGTAGTAAAATGCCTGTCAGTTTTCAACACTTTTCACACTTCATTATGAGACAAGGCCAGTACTAGCTAAAGCTAGCAATCTAGCATTAGTGTGTGAAATGTTAATTGAAACATTCAGCAGACTTTCAAAAAGCAGTTCAACACTTGTTGATATAGAAAAATACACAGTTACGATCTTGCCTGCATTCATGTCTACATCTACCGATACTAATCCACGATAAGACTACAATGATATTATAAAAGAAGTCTGTAGGTTAGTACATTTCTATCTCCAAAAACTCATCATCCAATTTCAAAAAGCTATGTTAACTCCAGATTGGCTATACATATACTATTTTATGACTGGAAATACCACAGGAAGTTGAATTCCATGCTGCACTAAGGTAGAAACTAGTGAAAAATATTTTGATAAATGGTAAAATTTCTTAGGTCACCAGCGATTGCAACACACAACTTCATACACAAGAAAAAAGAATATTTAGCACTGATATTTGACAAACTCAATACTTTTAGCAAATAGTGGATAAAAGAATTTGAATATGTTTTGTGCAGATACACACTTACATATAATTTGAAAAAGCAGGTATCTCCAAAACCTCAGAACTAGTATGTTGTTTGTTTGCACAACAGAACTATGCAAAGTGTGTCAGGTCAAAGCAATTTTTCCTTCAGCTATTAATCTATTATGGAACATAAACAATGTTGCAAAGATCTCCTGTTGATACCACAATGTTCTATTTCCTGCCATATTCTTGCAAGGTAAGTGTTTGTTATTTGTAAGTTGCTGACCACTATTGGGATTTTTGCAGAAGTTTTGTTTATTTGTTATACTTTCACATTTTAACTACCATCATGAAATTTTGCATACACATTGTCATTGTCAGGGACATTTACAGAAAAGGACGCAGGGTACCTTTCATCCAGGAAAAAAGTTTTGTTTCCCGAGGTATAAAAGAAAAACTGTCTACGCAGACTATTTATCCATTTTTAATACAACACAAAAAAATATCAAGAAATCTTTTTTACAACTTATGTTTCAGTTTTTCGAGTACAAAACATTTGTTTAGCAGTCGATGTTGTTGTGTTATACCATTAAGTAGTTTATCAATGACGATATAATAGGGAAATTTGCCGCCTAATACGTAAATTAATTATTTCATACCTGTTAGTCACAGTAATCTATGCCTGGGTTTGTTACTTTAGAAAAAACAGAAGGACAAACGTTTTACATGAATTGAAAGTGGACTTTGATGTAAATGTTATGAACACCAAAAATACTTAACAAGCACATAACAAAAACACAACCAAAAAAATATATTTATTTTTTAACATTAAATGGGCTTACTCTTGGCCATATTTCAAAACCATAAGGCTAAGAAGAGGCCGAAGATGAAGTGAGCTTGCCCAGATACCAACTACCTCTCCGACCCAGAATCAAGATAACATGTGAACAGTGACAGAAATAAGCAAGCAGTCATGCAATTTTGCAAAAGAATAATATAATAATAACAATAATAACTTATTTTATTTAATCAATAGTTCAAGTTTCAGTAACTTCTAATAAAATAGCACAGGATATTATACATTTAGTACTTACAGACAGACGACAGGGCAAACGCAAAATGGGCAGAATCTCGTCTACTCTATCACAATGACACAAGGCGACATTGGCGATTATTGAATCCGTTCGCTAATTATCTACTACACACTATTAAAAACTAAAACACCGAGGCGCATAGTAAATCTGGGATGATAGTGCACGAATCGATGGATGTCCTTTCAGCAACAGGGCTGTGCCTTCATACATACATACTAAATATATCTACATACCTATACGTGCTCACTTTAAAATTCCAGATTTTTCATCAATGCTAGCATTTCCGTCCTCTACATGGAGTCACATATGACCCTTGCGCTCAAATTACAGGATACGTGACTCTATCATCGTATTATCTTGGACCCTTTAGCTAAAATAGGCGTTTCACATAACGCCTCTCCGCCGGCGAACACAGGCGCATACACCCATTTTGTATCGCAATGTAGCACTCGTGTGACACTCTCGGTTTACTTATATTCTGTTTTATTATCTATCAAACAGCGCAAACACAAAATTTTAGCAAGTACAACGATAAAACTAGCAGAAATTATGCTAGAACTTTACCCTTCTGCCAGCAATGTCTCGACGAACGACCCTCCAGCGGTTGTCAGGCGTTTCCTATACCACCATTAAGATTGGATTCTCACTTTTTGGCACATTTTGTATCTTAATAACGGCACCACACTGAATTACGATAATATTCACTAGTTTTATCACGAAATCATCCACCATTAGCTTTTCATACACCCTCGAGCTCAGTCCTTTTCACGGCCATTTGCAAATTGCGTCAAAGTTCCTGGAATGTGATTGGTGCGTTCTGCGCTAGTGAAGTTTGATTTCATCGCGACATCTGATGGCGTATTTGAGAACTAAATAATATGTTAAAGAATAATAATCCCTATTTCAAATAGTTAAGGTTTTATTTGGAATCTATAAAAAAATATATACGCCGTTTTTGTAGAGTGCAATAGGGTGCGGTAGGAACATTTGAGAACCCCGGATAGTGTGACGTCAAACTGGGCGTGAAAACCAAAGCGCGGTCTGTTCAATTTTTATTAGGTATATTATTTTATTTGGTTTTTCTTCTCATAAAAAAATAATGATGTTTTACCAGATGGTATACCTATAAAATCGTGACAAAAAGCCAGATTTTTTCACAAAAGTCCTGACATTATGCTAAGTTTTTTGTGTTATTATTTAAGATCGATTGCAAAGAGCATATAATCACTACGTTTTATCGATTGACCCAAGATCGATTTACAGCACTAGATATTTTCTATCCTCTTTTCTCTTCGATCACTGTCATTCATTGCACAGAGTAAAATGTTAGTTAACTGCGGCGGTACGGCTAAAAACATTGAAGTTCATGTTAACTGCGTTTTGACAGATATATGTGATACATTGCTATTTTTCTTTGGTAAGTTTTTATTTGTGCCAAAACAAAGTAGCAATGTATCATATACATCTGTCAAAACACAGTTACCATGAACTTCAATGGTTTAGCCGATAGAGCCCCTGATAATAATTATAACTTAGAGCATTAAGAATTATAATACACAGTCCAACAAAGAACTTTAAATGGGGTGTATCACATGAATGCCTTGGAGGACGGGACCCAATGCCTTGGAATACGTTCGAGGAAAACGGGGTTACAGCTAAGTTAATGACACCGTTTTAATTTGGTCAAGTTGTAGTTAGGAAAATACTTAGGCGATTCTTAAGTTTAATGCAAACGGGCACAAATGATCGTATGTATACCAATTCGATATTGGGGAAACGCTTGATGTAAGTAATCCGTTACATGGACAATAAAATTTAATAAGTTGAGCGCCCGAAACGCTTGCTTTATTTAACTATTCTAGTTCCTTGGATCTTCTCTTTACAAAAAATCAATATTTGAAATAAAATCTATCGCCACATGGAAAGAACATGTTTATAAGAGTGGTAACTTGATAACGTCAAAAAATAGATCTTTCCTCGTACTCAGAGAGGTCCCATAAACTTATTAGGTACCTATACTCTATAAATAAGTCTATGAGAGGTCCATCCCTGTCCATTCCTCTGAGGTTTCAGTACTCCAGACTTCTTCTTCTTAATGAGTGGCTTGCTCAGAGGTCCATCCTCTGATTGATTGACAGTGACAGGTGAGGTGACAGCTGACTAGAGGTTAGAGGTAGAAGGCAGTGTTGCAAAGTTTTTGATTTATCGGAAGATCTACTGATTTTGCTTATTGTCTCCCGATATCCCGATTTAGCGATCTTATCTCCCGATTTTGCATGTTTTCTAATGTAAATAACATTTATAAATAAAAATGGAAAATAATAAAAAAATACTCAAAATGGCTTACTAATCTTCGAAAGAAAATTTTCATCTATCAATTTGATAAAAACTAGACAACGGAATTAAAAAAAAAATATTAACACTTTTATAGAAAAGAAAAGGAATAGGAAAAAATAATCAAAGGTGCTGCAATTTTAATATCTACAGATGAGAAAATAGTAACAAAAATAGCTAGTAAGTAATTACCTATGAATGAGATAGTAAACACGGAAATTGAAAATTGCGATGATCAGATATACTAATAGAATAATTGCGATTCTCAATTTTTCCTTCAATGCCATTGATAAAGCAACTGACTATCGTTATAAAAATTGACAATCGCAAATGATCGTTACAGGAGCACTTTATTAACATAATAGATACTCTGGCTTACTTCCGAATAAAAATCTCCTGATTTCTCCCGAATTTTTTAGCCGACAAATTCAACGATTTTTAATTTTTCTTTTTTGCAACACTGGTAGGGGGGAGGGGAGAAGAGATCAAGAGAAGGATTTCCGTGTTTTTCCGTGCTAGTGTTTATTGTTTATTTACCGTAAAGTAGGGTATTTCGTAAGATAAAACTTTAAAAAACGAAGTTATAGAGGAGCAGTGGTGGTGTTGGTTTATATATAATTTAAGAGAAGTATCCCGCAAGTGAAAATCCTTTTATTAGGTAGGACTACAAGTACCTGCGTTGGATTAAATCTAATTAAATAAAAGAAGGATTTCCACAACATTCTGTAAGTATAGTTTTATGTTTTATGCGTCAGCTGATCCGCAATTTTTTGGTACCTATTTTCAAAGGAAAAGAAGCAATAGGAAAATGTTAACAATTCACAAGGACAAAATGTCAAAATCTTTGGTAGATGGACCTCATTGTGTGTAGGTACGCAATAACCAAGCAATAAAATAAATTTCCTTTGTGTTTCGAAAGTACTTATACAAATTAAGCCCTCAAACAAGTTCATAATAAATCCTTAATACTTAAATAAAAAATGAAAAAATGTTGGAAGTCAAATCTTGCTTATTTTCCAGAAAATTTATACCATACCCAATACATTTTCTGTAAAAATATTAATTTCTACGACATCTTTTAAGATTTACAAACCTGATTCTCTGACCACTTAAGGTAGCTTTCAAAAAGTAAATAAGTACTGTACATACTAAGAATGCAATAATAGAACATTAAATTATATTTGTAGGTTGCGATACTATGGACTATTTTTGAATAAATTTTCATTATCAACGGTTTTTAAAACTAGTTAAATAAATAAAAATAATATAATTTTGCTAGAATATGGTTACGATTGATAGGTACCTAAATTTGAAAAAGCCCAAGCTTCATATCTCTAAAATAAAAAACTCAATTCTTATTCAATTTTGTAGTAAAGAATTGTTTATAATGGATGTGGCTGACTTAAGAATAAAATAGTATATAATAAATTATCACTTTTATGAACTAATAAATAAAGGACAGCTTCCATTACCACAAGTACCTACAGAAAAAAACTTACAAAAGAACCTAATTTTGAAAAATATAAGTATTTTTTGAATTTATTAAACTGTAGGTAATTCTATTATAGTTTAATTTATTATTTGAAATTACGGATTCATTATTTTATTGTGTTGAAAGGTACCTATATAAAACAATTAATTATTTTCTTTTTTATAATGTTATATTTGTAGAATAATAATATTACTAATAAAAAATACTTCAACAAAAAAATTACCCACTAAGCAATGGGTTAAGATTGAATATGATATTAATATCCTGATATGCATCAAATACATACTACACACAGACATAGGGTTACCACACATCTCAATTTTTTTTTGGACATGTCAGGTCAGTCCAAAATATATCAGGTTTTTTTCTGGGGTGGGCACCAATAGTGGCGTCATTAGTTCCTCAGTATTCATCCCCATTGAGCCCGCGACCTATTCCTTCATGCGGGAATATTCTCTAGAATTTTCTCTAAGTTTACAGTTTAAAGTCTTTAACCATAGTGATATTACATACTAGCCTCCGCCCGCGGCTACGTCCGCATGGTAGAAACATATATTATGGTGACCTGTGGAAAAGACCTAAGTGTATTAAAGCTAGTACTACGGAGAGTTCCAGCTCTGGTTCTACCCACCAGAATTAGATGAAACATGGCTTACATTTTAAGTTGAACCCCAAGCTACCAAACTGTGAAAATTCCATCAAAATCCGTTCAGCGGATTTTGCGTGATGTGCGCACAATTACAGTTTTATTATAACCCCCGTACTAATAAAGATTGTATTGCAGATGTATAGTTACACAATGGTTATTCTCTGTCAAACCATTTAAGTTTGACATTCAAAAGAAAGGGACTAAACACTGCGTAAATAGTCACACAGTGTTTTGTCCCTTTCTTTTCTGCTATACAATCTTAATTAGTAAGGGCGTATGTATAGATAGATAGATTCATTGTAGATAGATTATCACATACCATACGATGCTTCACTAAAGCAATTCAAAACAAACTAACTAAATATTAAGCCGCGTCAATGTTTATCATAACTGAATTTCTTCCGGTATAACATGAAGGGGTCTTGTGATTCGAGATAAGTGCTTTGTTCAGTTTGCGCTATCATTGTGAACACTAACTCGCAGATAATGGTGTCTCTTTTTGATTGGATGTAATTTCCATTGTTTGAAGCCACAGCGTATGACTAAAGCTGCGTTCAGACGATAACACACGACCCGAGCTCAACTCAAACTCAACTCAACCGCAGACCACTCCTTGAAATGCATTTGAGTCTTATGACACATTAATAAGCTCCGTTATATTTTGTCTATGCAACTGCACCCGCCTCGTGCTCAACCCGAACTCGACTCAAACTCAACCCGAACTCACCTCAAACTTAGTGACTTGAGTTCAGTTTGAATTTAGTTTCGTTGTGTCCGTGTTCGATCGTCACGTTGTTATGACTAAATTCAATTTGGCTGCTGTTTGCCCATTTGCTGCGCCGGTATATAATTAAATATGTTGCGTAACTATGAATTATCGGATTGAAGAGCAGTTTATGCGTTTGTGTATGTAGGCTAATTTGTTAAACTCGGATAAATAAGTTAATAATATTGTTTTTAGTTCAATATTTTGGTTTCAAAGTGCTCAGAAATCTTATTCTAACATTTCGTTTTTTGTTAGTACGTAACTGCGGGTGCGGAAACACGATCAAAAATGTTTAATTAAAAAGTGTGGAAGCAGCTACAAAAAATAGTTGATTCTTCCATTCTTAAATTATTTGAACAGTACTTTAATTTATGACATCAATTATATTATAAAACATGGTACTCAGTACTTACTTAATACCAATTTTAACTGTTTTTTTGTGTTTCGCTAATTCTGCCGGTCGCGGTCGGTGCTTACATTTCGTACCGACCTACCATTTACCGAAACATGTTACCAAAATTGCTTGAGTAATTAAAGAGTTTTTAAAACGCTGCAATATGATCATTGTAATTCCACTAATTCCGTAATAACAAATAAGTGATTGTTTCCTTAAAATTAGGGTGACCATTCTTTTTAAAATTTTGGGAATAAGTATAAATAAAGGCATTACCTAGGCAATAACTTAAATTGTTTTTTTTGTAGGTGTCCAACAAAATTTTGAAAAGAAGATAGTTATAGTGGAGTACCAACATTTAATTTAGTAATATTAAGAAAAAAATATATATTTGCGAAACACAAATAAACGTCATTGTTTGATAGACATTGAACCCACTTTTTTAAAGCATCATTGCCCGAGCTACGGCCTTTCCCTTTAAAGTAATACTTTGTTACTTTCTTCTTACTTATATGTGTGCATCAGTGCAACCAGTCCATCAGAATTTACCTTGTTAACATCAGTAAATATAAATATAAAGTTTTATCCCAGCAGTTATTATCTTAACTTACTGATCTCTTTATCTATAATAATTATTCTGATTTGGTTTTCCTATATAAAATAATTTAATGGCTGCATAGATTGATCAGAGCTGGTAAATAGCTTACAAATTCACGTACCATCTCGCCTATCAAGACGACACGTCTATAACTTTTTTAGAGTTCCCGCATCTAAAACAAACATTCGTCACTACGCTATATCCTGCCAAAGCTCTGTAGGCAATACAATGCGCTGTCGAAGGCTCTAGATATTTGCCTTCCTTTTTTAAAATATAAAGCCCAATTGACAGAGATGTTTGTGATTTTACATAGTTAAGTAGATAGATAACACAAAAAAAATTGCTCTGCATCACCCTGTTTGTTGTAACGATTTTCGTAGCTTAATAGCTTTTTGTAATTTTATTACTTATTCTAATTTTTCTTTTGTTTTTAGTTTTATTTAGCATCACGATTCCCTAACCAAAAAATCTTTAAATTCCCTAAAAATGTTATGTTACTATTATCAAATTAATTGCTTATGTAAAGTAGACTTCTCCAGTTATAGTGGTGGTCTCCTATAAATGGAGAAGCATGCACAACTATTAATGATAAACACTAGATTAATAGGTACTCATTAATCTAGTGTTTATGAATGTATGGTGTGTTCTCTGTTGGAGACTGCAACTCTCGCATTGCAACGCCCTCCCAGGGCGTCACATAAACTGTAAAAATACCTATATATTATCTTTTGACTATGTGACAAGCAATAAATGAATTATGATCCTTAAATAAATAAATTAACTCTTTGACGCTTTCGGCAGTGAATGTCCAATTGCCTTACTTTTCTTTACAGTGCATTTTATTGCAATAAGAAACTAATAGATGCTAATAAGCATGTTACGTGCAAAACGTTGCGTTACATGAATTGAAACTGAAACATTACCTCTTTTAGTTGCAGCTCTGTAACAAACTGATTGATGCTCGTTATGAAACAAGATGTTGTAAAAAATTAACGAATCTATTACCTAACGCTACGTTCACACGAGACATGCCGGTTCTGATTTTTGCAGGATACGGTTTGGTCACAACATAATTTATATGTATGAGCTCACACGTCCATTCGGCTTTAAGACCTGGCAAATAAACGAAACGGGCAAAACTTAACATCCGATATTGCGACTGCAATCAGATTCGGTCACACGGCAAAATACCGAATACGGTTCAGTGGCAATAGCACTTTAATACAATGTTTTCACACAGATTGGGTTTTTTACTGAATGCCGCATAAACCAAGCAAGTCAAAGTGGGGCTGCGGGTAAGACTAGCGCTGCCAATCTCATTATAGGACGCCTCTGACGGCAAAAATACCAGTATATTATATCAAGAGTGTTCAAGTCCATCGCTTCGAAATGGTAGTGAGAGACTGAGCGCTTGCAAAAAAAATAGCAGCATATTCACACGACGACATACCATTCTGTTTTTTGCTGAAAAGCAAAACCGAATGCCGTGTGAACAGAGTATTCGGTTCTGCCGTATACGGTAAAAATCCAATCCGGTAAAATTTGACTCCGTGTGAACGTAGCGTAAATCGTTGGCTGCATTATTTCGAAGCAATTTTTTAACTTGCAACATTGTTAGTTGTGAGTGTAGATTGTGTTTAAAAGAAAAAATACAAAATCACGGTCTAGTTCATTCATTACCAAATCTGAAAGTAAGCTTTTTCTATATATCTCATAATTTAATATTTTAATTGATAAAATACTTATTACTTATGTGCTAAAACCACTAGTGGCATGGCATTCTGAAATCCGATCGATCAATGTCGAAAACTCATTTTGCAAGTATCTCGGATCTCGATAGGTAACAATAATTTTTCAAAATGGCGTAGATATGGAGAAAATCATAAATTTTAGCCATTTCGAAAAATGTTAAAAACTTGTAATAATAATGGTGTCATAAATACAGTGTTATATGTAAATTAAACGAATGTTCTTGTAACTCAAACAGCATGGTGTCATTACGAATATCGCATGTTGTCCCTGAATTTTGAAGGGCGTGTATACCTCACACGGGTTGTTTTGTTTTTGTTGTCACCCACGTGGCCGGCGGAGCATGTGTCCCGCAACTTTGTCGACAACCAGTCTTGACATAGCATGAACTTTCTTTCTATAAACTGGCCATCGCAGCAAACTTACTCTTGAAGTCAATCCCGATCGACCGACCGACATTGGATTCGTTACGTTTCGCACTTTTTTTTATTGGATAAGGAAAACATAGCTCAATATAATACAAAGGAATGAAAAGCATTATGTTTGTACATATTATTATGCCAACACAGTTTCCACTAAAATAAATTAAAGCAAAACAAAAGTCGAGTATACACTAGACAAATTAACTAACTATAATACGAATACTAACCCAATTCAAATATTATTTATTATTAAATTATTTTGATTTTTTATTTGATAGAACACTAGACAAATACTTTCTTAATCCGAATAACATCACAAGAAGAGTTAATTGTGCTCAAATTGCAAATAATTTAAGTATTACGTTCGCTTAGCTTTGCGCCAAGCTGTTGTACCTATATTATGACGACCTCCGTGGTCGAGTGGCTTTGTGCACCGGTTTTCAAGGTGTCGCCATCTCTGAGGTCCTGGGTTCGATCCCCGGTTGGGTCAATTTAGAAAACGATCTTTTCTATATTGACTCAGGTCTGGGTGTTTGTGATACCATAGTTGTCTCTGATTTCCACTTAGAGCGTTCTTAATGCTCTAAGGATTTCCATAACAAGTGCTTTAGCTACTTATTTTAAACTTGGAGCAATGTATAAAAAAAAAATTAATGTGATGTAAAAAAAAAATGAAAGTTCTGTTTTTGTATGAATTTCGGTCTGGCACTGTGACCCAGATATAAAGTTGGACAAATTAATATTTAAGTCACAAACATAACTTAGATAAGTAATCCAAGGAGGTCTGACATCATAATGTGACGCTTCACTCTACCTGGCATTATCTGATGCCCTTAAACGTATTTTTAGTTTAGTATACTTATGTGGCATTAAACTGTTTAATAAATACTTGAACTTCTTTTCGTCTTGTTAGCTGTCTGAAGAAGTCTGTAATAAAAAAAATATTTAAAGGACCCCCGACAAAAAACCTCTAAAAAGTTAAAAATAAAATGATTGGCCCTTTTAAATTTTATATTTGTACCAAGTAAGTAATATTTTGATCCTAGGGTCGTCCCGTCGTCGAGGGACCGCTAAAAGAAGTGTTTACATTATTGTTGTTGGGTATAAATCATGGCAGTAAGGCCCCTGTTCTTCAAAATATGGTGTGTTGTTACTGAGTACCTATATAGGTATTTATTATTTACCCAGTGCCAACCCTGAGTATTGCTTTCTAGTGAAAATATGTACACGAGTGCCACTTAGCATCGGAAAGTGGTAATTTCACCGACGCACTTCTAGATATTTCATCAATACTACGCTAAGTGACAACTTACAAACACCTCTCTTTTTTCTGATCTCAGTTTATTAGCACAGTTACGGATTGCGTTCTTTCCTCCTTTTAAAACAAAAGAAGAACACCTCTTTAAGAACGCACCGCTTTGGAGATATTACCTAAAAACCCATAAGTGAGATCCCCCACTCCCGCTCACCTCCTATTAGACAAGAGGACTTTTAGTATGTTCACTCCCTAAGCATAAGCACCCTAAACAAGTTTCTCAGCCCCCCGGTAACGATCAATTGCGATTATCAACTTTTCCGTCAATGCCATTGTTAGAGCAATTGACAATCGCACGATCAATTTCTGCGTCAGCGAGCGTCAATTACGCAAAAATTGACAATCGCAAATTATCGTTACCGGAGCGCTTAAGGCCCCTATATACCTCAAGTGGCAACCTCATTTTAAGTAAATTTATTGCTCGCTAAGTACATTACTAGCTAAAAGTGGCCACTTTTAGCACTTTTGCGAACTGCTACTACAACGAACTATATTTTACTGAGGTTATTGTTTGTAAATAAACTATAGAACCTTAGCTTCAATCTGTACATGTGAATTTTCGATACATTATGTACTTAGCGAGCATTAAATTTAATTAAAAAGAGGGCGCCACTTGAGGTATATATGAGCCTTAAAGGAATCGCTTAGTTACCCTCTCGCGCACTTTACAACTCCTTTATTGATTGGACTAATAAGTAAACCAACTCGTAAACACTGCCGATAATTTGAAAAGCGTAAATATGGTTTATTTCCAACGCGTGAATAATTCATAGGGACATATCTTCGGAACTGCGTTGTGAAACCTTCCGCTGGTCTGCCTTGGTTGCATTCTAATGTCGCAACTATCGAACTTATGGGCCAGGCCACAGAATGGTGCAGCCACTTTGTTTTTAAGACTTTAAATTCACTTTACTACGGAATACCAAATAAAGGTCGTTAGAATGGCCAATGGTCACACACCACTCCCAACAGGGGCCGTACCGGCTAACGCAACGAACTTCGGAAAGTCTCCCGGGCTTCAAATTAAAACTGATAAATCGAGCCCCAAATCGGGCCAAAATGGCGAACCTCAATTCATGATGTCACACGAACATCGATATCTTCTAAATAACTTCGGTGAATAGTACAATACGAAACTCCTTACGATTTATCTGTTTTAAGTTGAAGCTCGGCAGACCCGCCGAAGTTCGAAAAGTTAGCCAGTAGGGCCCCTGTTCGGCTTTGAGCTTTCACTAGCTTGATTTTTTGACATTGCATAGATAAGTTTCTGTTCATATAGGTTGATTTGATAGACCAGCAACTGTAGAATGAGAACTTTTTTTTCTTTGTGAAAAAATAAATATAATTTGTAGTTTTTCATAATGGTTTGGGACTTCCGCCGAGTGACGCCTGATTCAATCAAATACATTGGCTTTTCTTTTGGTTAAAAATTTATGAATAATATAAATAAATAAATCTATTCCAATCTTTTTTTTATTTTTCGGTATTTATTTTGATAGAAAGCTTGCATGCAAATGCGGGATAAGCTCACGTTTTGTATAAAATATAATTTATACCATTCCCCCTCTGAAAACAGTGAATTAAAATCACTATTTTGGTGTTTGAATTTAAAACACAATTCGACCTCCATCTCAATGCTATACAAGGTGTTACAAAAATACCCCCAATTGCGAATATGGTATAAAGGGACCATTAAAATGATCACGTTTTACTATGGGACCAACGCTGAAATCGAGAAAAAAAAAATCAGCTGTTTCATACATATAAAATTGAAAATATCAAAATGTATGGAACAGCTGATTTTTTTTCGCGAATTTAGAGTTGGCCCCATAGTAAAAATTGTTCAGTTTGATGATCCCTATATATCATATTTGGCATTAGGGGTATTTTTGAAACATGTTGTATACAACCTCCGTGAGCAAATAATATTTTCGCTTATCTTTCTTTTTCTCGTAGTCATGATATAAAGTGTAGTATGCAACTCTTGAATAAAACGGATTTATATCCTATGGCCCTCGCTTTAAATCCATCCTTTATTCACCAATTGCATAATATACTATAAACTAGTACACTATAAACGTAATCATCACTATTATTTCATGGATTGTCTTTTGTTTCAGGATATGGGAAGAAGAAAATAATCATCCATGTGAGTAAAATAGTACATGATTTATATTACAGTAGCTTCTTATTGTTTAACATAAACACATTTAATGTGTTTTTATACCAGAAAATGTTGAAAGACGTAACAGCAAATCCGATTGCCTAGCGGTTTTGCAAGCTTTGTCGAGCGTATCGCTATGTTGGTAGAGTGACTACATTGCTTGTCTTGACGGGACATTTGCCAAAGTTGCCTCCACGGCTAAAGCGAAGTTGCTAGTTTGGTTTAAAAAATAAATGCAGACAGATTGGGATTATGGGGAGGTGGTCAGAAGATGAATAAAGTACAGATGACTGCCAAAATTAAATGATTCTATTGTGTCGCTATTAAATAAGATTCCTGAGTTCCACGATCGAGAAGTAGTGATTGGATAACTAGGTAAAACTAGGGAGTAAGTAGGTTTAATTCAAAATCGGTATCGGTATCAAACCCCCAAAAATTTTTTTAAGGGTTGGAGGTTCTGGTCACCCTACCACTGATCGTCGTGCTCGGGCGCTCGCTTGGAGTTCATCTAATGCGAAACAGCTTCCGTTAGCATTCGTCTTTGCTACCCAACATTGCCCAAGTTCCTGTAACCTGGAGTTAAATTCCTATGGATTTGATTGCAGTTTTGCAATGCAGTTCGATTGTCGTAGTTCGTGTCATTAGATTAAGCAAAGTATTTTGAGCTGTAGTAACTGTATTGTATTAACTTTTATTTTACAGAAAACTCGCTTTAACTATCTTAATTTGACTGCGAAACCAAAACCATAGCTATTAGATTTTTTTTTTTTTTTTTTTTTTTTTTTTTAGACAACATCACATACATTGCTCCGATTCCAAAGTAAGTAGCTAAAGCACTTGTGTTATGGATATCGGAGACAACGGTGGTATCACAAACACCCAGACCTGAGCCAATATAGAAAAGTTCGTTTTTCTAAATTGACCCAACCGGGGATCGAACCCGGGACCTCAGAGATGGCGACACCTTGAAAACCGGTGTACAAAGCCACTCGACCACGGAGGTCGTCCTCCTCCTATTTTATGTCGATAACAATAAAGAACATAGGAGATAATTAATCGATTAAAATTATAAAAAAAAATAATTGACCAAGCGAGCACGAACGGCTCTGCTTCAGATTGGGCAAAATTGCTTTCGTATGTCTATCCTCCCCTACAGGTCGCATATCTCAACCGATTCTCGAAAAGAAAATAATCGGCTCGTCATTTTATCATTTTCTCAGGTGGGAATCGAATCCACGACCTTTAGAATTCCGGTCCAATGCTCTTCCAACTGACCGGACTTCCAAAGGCCGTGGGTTCGATTCCTGCCTGAGAAAATGATCTGGTGACGAGACGAGTCGAATTTTTCGAAATTATTAGTAGATTAGTCTAAACACAAACTTCAAAATGCCAGTTGGATTTTTTAAAATATATAATAGTATTTTATTTTATTTAAATGAAAGAGACCGGTTCGGCGTCGCAAAACTGCTTGCCATGAGTGAGATAGTTAATTTCGAAGCGTCGCCATAAAGTAAGAATTTACATTAGTGTAGGTGGATGTTGTTTGCTTACACTTTCGCGGCGATGTTTGATAGCATCCGGGCGTTTTTAGTAGTAGGTGTGTTATTTTATTAGCTTTTTAGTAAATGAAAATAATAGTTACATTCATGTTTTTAAGCATCAGCAATCTTTTAATTATGACATCATGTCTTTTTTTATGTTTATTTCACCTTGTATTCAGTAACCTTAGCACGAACAGCTATCGAAAAAAATAACGCGCGTAAAAACATTCGATAGAGTAATTTTGTATGGGAAATTTGTACAGCGCCATCTATCGGCAAAAAGCGAAATTATATTTCCCACAGAGAATTACTCTATCGAGTGCTTTTACGCGCGTTTTTTTTTCGATAGATTTTCGTGCTAAGTGTACTGATCACTTTGATTTAAAAGGTGTTCTAAAGTTATCAATATCGTGGTTAGATTCTTAGTTTAAAAGATTGCTAATGACTTCGAGTTGTATATGGTAGTTACCCCTGTATGGGGTATACCATTAGTAAGTAGGTCTTTTCTTTTGGAAAACAAAAAAGTCCCGTATGTCCTTCTACTTCAATAATTTCTGCACACCCTACTTATAAAATCTTAGTTGAAACAAAACCTCACAAAGGTAATTTTTTGAATACTTATATAACCACCAGTTACCAGTTAGAGATTCGATTAGTAGGTATTATATTGCTATTTACAAAGAATCTTAACCCGACAACCTGCCATGTTACGCCTTTACGGCCTTATTAATAAACGAAGAGTAAATTTACACCTGGTATAACCAAAAAATTGGCTTAGCAATATTACTCCTTACGTTTGACGTTGCAAATCGTCATATTCCTAAGCAAACTTTTTGGTTAAACTAATATAAGTTTATTAATAAGGGTGTTCTTTTGTTACCCAAAGCTTGGTCCCCTTGGTCGACCCCTCTGGGACCCCTATTTGTATTTCAAAAACGTCAACTAAATGTCAATGACTTATAAACATGACTACTCATTTGCCTCGTTCCCAATAAGTACAGCATCATCAATATTTGTAGAGGCATCTTTAACAAAAGGGCAAATATTTTGAAAATCGCATGCCGGCCTACTTAGTTGTGCAATGTGTCACAGACTATGTCAACGCTCGAGATGTAAAGCCTCTTTTACATTGAAAGTTTAAGCATTAGTGTGATGAAGATGAATAGTATGATACAGAATAAAAAAGCGTTCTTAGCCCAATAGTCCAATAGATATTTTATGAATATAAAACAATTTGTATTTAGCTGTCTAAAAACAATAATTTCGATTACAGAGGTTTGTAGTACTGAATCTCTGTAGTCCAAATATTACCATCACATAATAGAATGGATGTTCTTTAGTTAACTTTAAAGGTTTAATTTTGTTGATGTCGCAGTATCATTAAAGAAATAGAATTATTATGTAAACTGTAGAAAGAGATGGTGCCCAATACTTTTAATTTTCTAATCTCTGGTAATTGTCCTGTACCTACTTTAATGAAAATCATTAGGCCTCTTAAGCATTGACAGGCTTGCTTGACGCCTAGAGCCTAGATAGTCACTTAGCGGGTTTGGTTAGGCTCTAGGCGCTGTGACTAACATTATAGAACGATCCCTTTCACTTCACTACACGCTAACCCCTTTAATAATAAAAATTGTATAGCAGATGCATAGTTAAACAGTGTTTTGTCCCTTTCTTTTTAATGTCAAACTTGAAAAGTTCGACAGAGAGTAACCATTATGTAACTATACATCTGCTATACAATCTTTATTAGTAAGAGGGAGGTGACTATCTAGCTAGGCTCTAGGCGCTAAGCAAGCCGCCTGTCAGTGCTTACGTAGTCTTATTATTTGAATAAAACAAAGGGAAAACGGGTAAGTGTGTAATAAATTTGACGACCTCCGGTGGTCGAGTTGCTTTGTACGGCTGGGTTAATTTAGAAAACGAACTTTCTATATTGTCTAACGCCTGGGTGTTTGTGGTACCACCGTTGTCGCTGATTTCCATAACACAAGTGCTTAAGCTACTTACTTTGGAATCGGAGCAATGTATGTGATTTTGTCAAATATTTATATAATTATTAATTAATACTTCCCGTGATTTTATGCTATCACTCAAGATAATCATTTTCGGCTTCAGTTTTGACTTCGTTCTAATTTCACATCAGACCCGCGTGTTGTGTGAAAGGGCCTTTAACACATCGGTCGTTACCTCCAGAGAGTCTACAAAGCCTGCCATTAGGGATGTAGTGTCACTGTTATAATTTATCGAATCGATAATAATATTTAATTCTTTTTGATTTCATCGACATCATGAAAGATGTTTTGATATTGATAAAGCTTGATATTTTATTGAATTTAATTTCCATTATTGTGATATTACATTACAACATACTATTTTTCATTGTACTTGACTTGAAATAAGTATACTTGTGATACAGGTAAAGATAAGTCTTCATTGAAATAATTATGAGGTTGAAAGTTGAGAAATAATTTAATCTCACCTCTTGGTTATTGTTATATTATTCTGATTTATCACCGTGAGTCAGTCAGTTCAGTTTCATAATTTAATGGCTATATTGCTTATTTAATGACACGTCGTGTAAGTGGAGGGTAATTTTATGACTTTCAGTTTGTATTCTAATAATATACTTAGGGATGTGGGTAAAAGAGGAATATTATAATGTTTTAAATCTCCATGGTTATTGACGTTATTAGAATAAACTATATCGGGATTTACACCATGTTCCTGTTTATTTTTGAGACTCCGATATCAATCAAAAATAAACATGGTGTAAATCCCGATATAGTTTATTCTAATAGAGGAATATTACTTACAAAGGTTTTGCCCGTGACTTTCGTAAAAAAAATTAGGTCATGGCCTTTCCAGGGTCCATGTAAAATTGATTCATTAGTTTAAACGTGAAAAAGTAATAAACAAACATACAAATTGACAGACTTTGCATTAATTATGATAATAGATGGATGTTTTACGAATGATATGTTTAACAGTAGAATGTACTAATAGTTATTCCTGATTTTGATTAATGAATTAATCTTTGATAAAAGCAAATGTTATCTTAATACTAACGTTAATTCCTAATGGCACTGACGCAGATAATACATATTATGCTGACGTATTTAATTTTATCTTCACGAATCCTGCTTGTTGTCAATATTGAATATATTAAGTCATAATAATATCGGATCTTTTTATGGTTTATATTTTATATTTATAAGATTACACAAGTTTCATTACTTGTCATTATGTATTCTGTGCTTGTATTTGTATGCAATTGTGATATATTGAGATGATCACAATAAAGTACTTAGGTACAATCTTGGTACAATTGAAAGAATAGATTGCTATAGGTAGGTATATTAAGAACATTTAAAAACATTTAGGGTAAAAATATATTGCAATTTTAAGATTTCTTTATCATTTATCACTTTTAACTGTCAAAGGACAATGGATTTTGATAGTTAAGTGTCGATAAAACGCTATTTCATGCGTTATACAAATATGTCGTGTTTCGGTGGTCACGCTAGTCCCTAGCATGACTGCTAGGCGGTTGCATCCAATTCCGTTTAGCCGTTTTTGCGTGATTGAATAACAAACATCTCACATTTATAATATTAGTAAGATGAAAGCCATGTTTCGGTTTAAAAATGCCACAGACCATACAACAAATACTAAACTTTATGAAAAATGCGTATTAAAAAGCTTAACGTCTTAAATCAAATAATCACCCGATAACATACTTATTGATTACACATTTCTAAAAGATTTCCTGTTTCCTATCTCAAATTCACGATTAGCTCGCAATTTTTTTAAGATAAAACAATGCTTATCAGATCGTTGTTGTTGGTAATTAAAAAACAATTTAGGTTGAAGCCATGAAAATGTGTTTAATGTTTATAAAATCACATACATAAAATGTTTTATTTTTTAGTTACTTAAGTATAAGTAATTATTTAGATACGTTTTTGTAATTTTAAAACAGCCTTTATCCTTACACACAAAATTTAATTTCAATATCAACATTGTTACATAAAATGTCTAATGTTAAAAGTCAAATTTTAAATATCTTTATTCAAATAAACTTAAAAATGAAGCGCTTTTCAATCGTCTATATTTTCCTACCACCAGTGCCAGACTTTTTTTAACTGATAACAAAAATTAGTAACGATATTTACAAAGTTAAATGGAAATGAGACATTGGCTAATAAAATAAATAAACACATACTTAATTGTATTAATAAGTACACACACTAAATGCCAAGATTAAGCAAATTTTTTGTCAACTATTAAAAATCAGTTTTTTTAATTAATCTTTTTGTCCATTTCATAATTAAAACGAATATTTTTAAACGGTTTCATCTGAAAATCGTAAAATCTCTTCTGTTAAGACTTGCATAAGGTACTTAAATAAATATAACAAAAAATACATTGATTCCTAGATACTTTTGACTAAGTGTGTGTTTACAAGAAATCTTCAGTTTTTTTTTCTATCATCGATATTTTCATATTTTTCACATCACTAGTGCGGGTTAACGTGCGTTATGATTATGACATAGCATTTGAAACACTCTTGCTTTCCTTGTCTCTGTTATTCAAGCCATTCAGCTATTATGGATGAGTTACCTTATGTTTAAATTATTTTAATAATTAACATAAATGCTAGGGTTGCAGTGCAGAGATGATTGCGACAACTTAAGCACAGGCTGTCTTATATTCACTGAACATTATACTTGTAATGAAATCATGTTTGCTTGTATCCTTTTACGAACTACTATGCCATCGACGACCTCCTTGGTCGAGTGGCTTTGTACACCGGTTTCCAAGGTGTCGCCATCTCTGAGGTCCCGGGTTCGATCCCCGGTTGGGTCAATTTAGAAAACGAACTTTACTATATTAGCTCAGGTCTGGGTGTTTGTGATACCACCGTTGTCTCTGATTTCCATAATACAAGTGCTTTAGCTACTTACTTTGGAATCGGAGCAACGTATGTGATGTTGTCAAATTTATTATTTATTTTATTATAGTGCACAGATCAAGAAATTAAGAATACCTTTTGGCACACACTATGAAAATTATACGGTGCCTCCATAGTCTCCTTCTTCGTCATAAGTCTTTTGAGGTGTAGGTGATTTGGAGTACCACCATATAGAATAACATCCTACACCAGAATTATATTATACCTGTACCTAATGGAATCATATTTGCTTGATTGGAATACCTTTTGGCATTTTGGCACACACTATGAAAATTGTAAGGTGCCTCCATCCTTCCATGTGGTATTTTAAGGCGTGATGGTGGTCCTTCATGGTGCATTTTTCCAAAGAAGGCCGCAGGGTTAAGGTTAAGGCTCCTATATACCTCAAGTGGCGCCCTCATTTTAATTAAATTTATTACTCGCTAAGTACATAATGTATCGAAAATTCACATGTACAGATTGAAGCTAAGGTTCTATAGTTTATTTACAAACAATAACCTCAGTAAAATATAGTTCGCTGTAGTAGTAGTTCGCAATAGTGCCAAAAGTGGCCACTAGTAGTTAGCTTAGGCGGCACGGGCACTTTAGGCACAGGCAGCACAGTATAAGTGTCTAGACACACTATGCCGATGTTACGCGTCTGAAGTTCGGCCAAGTTACGCCTGCAATGCTTTGTGAATGGCTAGCAACACATCTGCCGAAAACTACGTAGCGTTTTATTCTTATTAAAAACGTTGCCGCCGAACAACGCTGGAAAAAAAACATAATTCAAATTATCCAAATGATTAACAAGACAACATTAGCGTTTTTAATTAACAACTAAAAAACTATTTCTCATTTTTGTAAAACTGACAATCACAAAACTGGAAATCTAGCTAAGGTTTTTTTATTATAGTTTCAAGATTAATGGCTGGCATTGGCACAGTATTGAAAGACGATTTTTTTATCGAGATAAGTTTTAGGTATAATGTTCTGTCACTCACATAAGTGAGTACAATAAGCTACTTTCTACACAATTTTTTGGGACCGATAAATCAAGTAATACTGTGTGAAATCGTTGCTCAAAAATGTGTATTTGACGTTCTACGGCCTCTTAATGCAATAGACGAGAACATTAAAATTTGAGTCTATTGATCATAGTAGTAGGAGACCTCCGTGGTCGAGTGGATCTGTACACCGGTTTTCAAGGTGTCGCCATCTCTGAGGTCCCGGGTTCGATCCCCGGTTGGGTCAATTTAGGAAACGAACTTTTCTATATTGGCTTTGGTCTGGGTGTTTGTGATACCACCGTTGTCTCTGATTTCCATAACACAAATGCTTTAGCTACTTTCTTTATAATCGGAGCAATGTATGTGATGTTGTCAAATATTTATTTATTTATATTATAGTCATTATAGAACTACAGACTACCCAAGGGCATTGTATTCAGGATGCAGTATTCTGCACTTAGCTACACAAACAAGTGTGTGCAACTGAGCTGTATTAAGTCAGTACAAAGTACAATGTTTATCTTTCGTCTGATTATCACTTACATGATTAATCCTTTTGTTCAAGGAGATACAGTCGGGCAGTCAGTCATTACATAAATATGAACTCCACTACACTGTTCATTCAATCCATTCAAATAAGGAGATCAAAAAGAAATAGAGCCAGTTTGCGTATAAAGCCCTTAATAGACCACAAAATTGTCAGTGCCCGAATTTCAGACTGTCTTTAAGGCGACTATTCCTCCAGTGGCACCCTCATCTTAATTAAATTTAGTGCTCGCTAAGTACACACGATGGCACCTCAGACTATACATGTTGACCTTGAGACTGCCTTTATGCCGTACGTAATAAAAGCTGTTTTCGCAGTTTAACTGTATAACCTGACGTGCTGTCGTGTGTACATACATAATGTATCGAAAATTCACTCGTACCGATTGAAGCTAAGGTTCTATAGTTAAACAATAACCTCAGTAAAATATAGTTCGTTTTAGTAGTAGTAGTAGGCAAAAGTGCTTAAAGTGACACTTTTTGCTATTTCGCTTAGGTATATAAAACACTTTTTTAGAACACTACTAAAACTCACTATCTACATAAACTTACTAGAGATAAAAGCAACTAAAAGGTGGCTTGATTTGTTTGCATATACTCTGCTGAAGTTTACAATCACTTAGCTGATTTAATTTGTCAAATTAAAAGGGAAACTTACAGTATTTTATATTTACCAAAGTTATGCATGTTAGCGGGATCCTTATTTTTCGCATAATGGTTTTATACCTAATTTGATTTGGCATAACGGATTTGGCATATTTTTTGTCATAATTATACCTACTTTGGCATAATAGTTTTTGGCATATTTGTTTTTGGCCTTTATATTAGTATAATTATCATTATCATTTTTAGACTAATGAAATTTTTTTAATGCACTGGGTAGGTTAGGTAAGGTTAGTGTTTTGACCACTCGCATCTCCATAATGCTTGCATTATGCGGGTTTAAATTTATGCTAAAGAGTATTATGCTTAAACATGATTATGCGTAGTTATGCTTAAAAAAATTATGCATAAGCTGTTATGACTGGGGCACAGGCCTTCCTTGTGGGTGGATAAGGAGGACGGGCCATGACCCACCATGCGGGCACAATGCGGATTGTTAGGTGCTAACGACTGTAAATGCAGCCGGGACCAACGGCTCAACGTGCCTTCTGCCTAACGAGATAATAAATTTTTAGTCACCCATCCCATGACCGACCCTTGCGAAAGTTGCTTAACCTCCGCAATCGCTGGGAAAAAAAAAGGTTTGTTACTTAGTAATTATAACGAACAAGACAATGTTTATGTAGCCTTTGTCCAGTAAATAGTACGTTTGCATAGTCATTGAAGTGACACAAGTGGCTAACTGCGATAACTGTCGCTGTAACATTTATGACACTAACGGGTTTGCACCGTTCGTCAAGACGGCAGGCTAACTAACGGCTTTGTAAACATTATTGTCACTTTATAAGTTAATAAATTTTAGATATTTTGCATTTCACAATGCTATTTTTATATTAATTTAATAATATTTAATATTTTGACAACATCACATACATTGCTCTCGATCCGGACTCGCGCACCGAGGTTCGGTTAATATAATTTACGTATCGATTTTCAGTATTTTTCCTTTATCTTCGATTTACAATAAAATTGACCAGCTGTTCAGCAGCAAGCGGTCGTCTTTATACTTCCTCTCTATCTATCAGGGTTCGAAAATATCCGATATTTATTATAAATATCAAAAAATCGGATATTTATGATATTATATCCGATATAAATCAAAAGTTTGATATATATCCATTTTGTATGGAAGCCATTTTATTATTTTATTGTATTATGTATGTATACTATTTGCATATGTGTTACATTTGATGTTATATTTATGTCTGTACTTAAAATCAGACAAATGCAACCAAAAACATAAAATGTTCTTCTAGATCAGGCAAAATGAACTAAAAAAACACAAAAAGAAACTTATAACGAAATCTTTCTGACACGACAGACGCCATTAATGCCGGCAGAAGTGTTGCCATTTATGGATTAAAACTTACTACTGCTAGGGACTAGGTACTATTAGGGAGTGTGTTTTAACTCTACTCCAACGCCATCTATATTTGGAAAGTAGAAATACAGTAATAAACGCCAAAAAATACTTTAATTTTTTTAAACCATTTTTGTATTGATATACAAGGTGTTACATTTTGACATTTTCGATTTTAATTTTTGTATTAAACAGCTGTTTTGTTTTTTCGCGATTTCAGAGTTGGTCCCATAGTAAAAGTTGATCAGTTTGATGGTCCTTATATTCCATATTCGGCATTAGGGGTATTTTTGTAACACCTTGTATGTCATAAAAAATCATTTGATATTATGTCGGTTATATATATCATGATATATATCCATTGATATATATCCTCGAACCCTGCTATCTATACAATAAGTAAATACAAGTTATCGAAGTAAGTACTGCAATTATTTACGGTATCGATTCCATTTTCATGACTTCCAAAAAACATAACTTGCGTGATCACCTCAAATAACTCTCCGAAAAGAGTTATTGCAACAACTTTTTATTTGGAGCAAACATTGAAATAGGCTCAATTTACGAGTGAGTGAATTACGAGTGGCTTTATTTACCGTGCAGATTGTGGGGAATTCCCACTTTAGGAGTTTTTTCGTCTTTCGGGGGAATTATAAATCATCTTTTAATACAAATTAGTATCGTTTTGGGGAGGGAAAGTCAGTGTTGTGTTGGAAAATTTTTTTTCGTCTTTTCTTACAAATAGTATTATTTTTGGGGGATTCTCAGTGAGTTAGGGGGAGAACGGAAGACGGTCATCTGGCAACTGGTGGTGGAATGGAAGCGAAATTTATGGCATAAGAGAGTTTTACGTCCGTTGTGTAATGTGCAAACTAGATACGAACAAAAAAAACATAAGTAAGTACCAGTGGCGACGGCTTACCTTTTAGAAATCCCACCCCACCGATCCACTATGCAGGGGGCTAAATGTCTAATTTAAAAATCTATCGCAATCGCTTTTATTTGACAGTTGGATCCGACACATTGCTGCATTTCTTGGGTAAGTTTTTATTTATGCTAAAAGTAGCATCAATGTGTTTCATCCTGAAAGCGATTGCGATAGATTTTGAAATTAGACAATAGAAAGGCAGATCATAACATTTTTGTAGAGCAGCTTACCTTCGCCATAATTTCACCTCGCCACTGGTAAGTACATAAGTAGTGTACAAAAACCTGTTGTATAGATATTTAATAAAAATAACGTAACGGATAATAACGTAATAAATAATTGTAACGGAGCATTATTACCACAATCAAAGTAAAAAAAAGTTCCGGTATTACGTCCCGTAATACGTTTACGTCCAGCTTCGTTCCGGTCCGTCACACTGAGTTGTAAAAAAAGCATTAATTCTTCTAAACTGGTTCAAGTAGACGTTGCATATCGTACAGTACACCTTTGTTTTAATTTTATTTTAACAATCTTTATTGTATGTACTATTAAAAAACTAACAAAAGGTTTACTTAATGCTAAAAGCATTCTCTCCCAGTTTACCTTTAGAAAACAGATATCAATGAAGGCGGTTAATAAAGTGAAAAAGTAATAAATATAGACAACATATAATTCAATATATAATACGCCCTTACTAATAAAGATTGATAGCAGATGTATATTAAGTTACACAATGGCTACTCTCTGTCAAACTATTTAAGTTTGACATTAAAAAGAAAGGGACAAAACACTGTGTACGTAACATCTGTTATACAATCTTTATTAGTAAGTGGGATAATATATATAAAAACATAAATATATAATACTAGCGGCCCGCCCCGGCTTCGCACGGGTACAATGTAGTTACTAATGTGGTGAGTGTGAAGTTATTAGACTATACTACAGGATATCTATATATAGTGGTGGCCACATAATTAAGGACGCCAGTCGATTTTCATACAAACGAAGTAACTTTTAAGCATTGCTTCTCCGCCAGGAACTGACCGAGCGGTGATCTGGTGATGGCCAACCAGGGAGTAAATGGAAGAGATCTAGATTTCTAGACACACTCAAGTGATCTGACCAGCATTTTAAGAGATGTAAGGATATGTTTAATAAACCGCGAATATAGCATACAAATGTATTAAAATCCTGCAAATAAAAATTCTGATGCTTACTTCTCTTAGAATGCTGACCAGATCAGTTGGGTGTGTATTGCGATTTGAATCTTCTCCATTTACTCCCTGGATGGCCATCATCAGATCACAGCTAGTTCAACCCCTAGCGGAAAACCAAGACTTCAAAATTACCTCGTTTGTATGAAAATCGACTTGTGTCCTTAATTATGTGACCACCATTATATGTAAATACGACGTACACAACTTACGCAAGGGGTGTTATAAGTTTGACCTGTGTGTGTCTGACTGTCTGAGGCAACCTAGCTCCCAATGTTATGGACCGATTTTGATGCGGTTTTTTATGCATAGTTTAAAAGATCTAAGTGTACAGACGGCGGGACTCCTAAACCATTGATCCGATTATGATGAAACTTTGGTAAGTTGTTCTGCTTACGACCGAGAAGGTCCCTGGCTAAAAAATCGAGAGCATTGCAATACGCATGCTAGGTGCAGCTAGTTCTAAATAATAATATGTTGTTCATTATCAGGATTATCAATCTCGATCATCCAACACTTCTCTATATACCTACCACATTTCTTGTCATGTTATCCGGTTGCAAAATAAAAAGGCTATTCGACGAGCTGACTCTCGAGCAGGCGACATTAGAGCTGGCCATGGGAGAAACAATCACTGCGCAGATCTACACCAGCCGCCCTTAAACTTTGTCCCTGTGCTTAATTAATTGACATAGCATAGGCGACTTGACCCGATAGTGTATTCTTTTAAAATTAATCTGATAATCAGATGGAATAATTTTACAACGCAATAAGGAAAAATGACAGCACTGTCAACATAACGCCATAGGTACTATTCAATGAAATGCATTCTACCTACTCTCAGGGGAAATGCCCAAAGATAATGTAATACTACGTTGAGATGTCAAATGATATTTATTTTTCTTAATTAATCAATCAAATGCACTAAGAAGTTTCAATTCCGACGTCGAAGTCAATCACCCCAAAAGTAGCTTTCTATCTCTTTTTAACCCTGTTAGAGGAATATTAAAAAAATACGAAACACGTGTTCAATTAATTTTGAGAAAGATTGTCTATGCCAAATTTCAAGTCAATCGGGCCAAGGAATCGCATTCTCTCATACAAACTTTACCACCCTGTTTCACCCCTTTAGGGGTTGAATTTCGCAAAATCCCGTCTTAGTGAGCACCTACACCTTAAAAGGAGACCCCATGCAAAATTTGAGACTCCTTGCACTTGTAGTTTCTGAGATATCGTGATCAGTGAGTGAGTGAGTGAGTGAGTGAGTGATTTTCCCTTTTATATATATAGATAAAGTATATAAATAATAACTATATTTATCAAATATATATAAGAAGGAGATACAAACAACGATGATTTCACATTACCTATAAGCTTTCTAAGAGTAAGGCATGATGAACTTTCTTTTTAAAGGAGACTTTCACGTCATCTTGTACATACTTTCAAGATGCCCACCACCCCGCATTGGGCCTGCAAGGTGGGTTATGGCCCAACATCCTTAAAGGCTTGTGGCGCAGCAGTGGGGACATTCAGAATGACTGATGACGATGATGCTGACCTGTTCAATGTAAACGCTTGACATCTGAAACGCTCATCATCGACTTACCCTTATCCCAATTTATTTATGGCCTGCGAAGTACGACTTTATCTTAAATTCTTTCCTCTGTCATTCTTCATTATCTCGCTTCACATTCCAAAATCCATTCAAAATTCTGTAAGATTTTTTAAATATGTATGTATGTACACACAATAGCACGTCAGGTTATACAGTTAAACTGCGAAAACAGCATTTATTACGTAGGGCATAAAGGCGGTCTCAAGGTCAACATGTATAGTCTGAGGTGGCGTCGTGTGTACTTAAAGAGTCCGGCGAACAGTGCTTGCAAAATGATTTGCAATTTGAGCATAACTCTTCTTGGGATTAAGACACTATTTGTCTAGGTTTCTTTTAAATAAAAAATCCAAAATACTAACCCAATTCAAAATAAATGCCAATTACATTTTTTCATACGAAACTTTTACAGTTTCGTATGAAAAAATGTAATTGGCATTTATTTTTATATGGTTTGGTATTTTGGATTTTTTATTTAATAGAATCCTGGATAAATTCTGTATTAATCCGAATAACATCACAAGAAGAGTTAATTATGCTGAAATTGCAAATCATTTTGGTATAACGTTTGTATGGAAAGCTCACTGTTCGCCGGACTCTTAAGTATTTAATTTTATTTAATTTATAAGATATCTTCAACGTAAAATGTCACTAATGTTTACGTTAGATTGTAATTGTAACGTAGAATAAAATATTAATATTTAAGAAAGTCATTAATAATAAATAGAAAATGGTCGACAGATTCCTGCTTCCTTTAAACATGGTTGTTATGAGCTAAGCTTTGTTCAGAGATTTGTCCAAAAGTTTCGTCTTCTCTGTTCCAAGTTCTGTAGCTTTTTTTTGCAAAAAAAAAATCAAATGTCACGTCGGTTAACCTGTTTATTATGTATTGCTCAACTGATTTGTACAAAGATTATTAATCGTAGATTTAAGAAAGATAACCTGTTAAACTTTAATATTAAAATAAAATAAGGAGTAATTTAAATGAAGGCAGATTCTGAGATTGCATCAAGGCAAGGTGACATTGCAGAACCCAAAAAACAGAGAATTTGCAAATTGCCACAAATAGGTAATTCAACAGAAGAAACTTGAAAAACTATTGACGCTGTAATTCAGAATATGAAAAGCATGATACCTATCTCAAATATCTCAACAAATTCTTTTATTTCTAAGCTACAATGCCAATAAAGTGAACTTTAAACATAACATTACAAATCAGATCGATACAATACAAGTGCTGTCAAAAATAAAATGAGAACAGTTTACTTCGGATTATGCTAAAAATCTCTTTTTGTCTGCTAAAAAGTATTACGATTTATACGCTTAAGTTTATTAAATTTTAGGATTCACAGTGATATTTTAATATTATGTGAAATAATATAGGTACTAGAAAAAATTTACTATTTAAGTTTTTTAAACGGAGACTACAGGTGATTTATGATCCTTCTCTACAGGAAGACTAGCTCGCCAGACAAATAAAATTAATTACCAAAAAAAATTCTAGAAGAAAAACACAATTCCATCTCAGCTGGTTTGTAACAAAAACCTGAATAGGGTAATTATATACAAAAAGTCAATTCCATTAGTGTTGCTAAGGAGGTTGCATTTTGTCAAGGTTGTTTAGCTTTACAGAACAAAATTATAAATTGTATCTATGACCGCGATAAAGGTTATCTTACTAGATGAACTCACTTTGCTCGTTTGAACACATACATTAGTAATTTAGGATCTCGCTGGACGTTCCCATTTCCATTTGCATTATTTGTAACTTCATTACGAGTATTGCGACTTGATTGATTTGATTTGATTCAGTAGAAATGAGCTAATTAAATAATGTTATTTATTTATGAATCTATGTTAATGGTAACATGTATGAATACTTTGAATGTAATGTCTGGAAACGATATACATATTTGTAAATATCGTTCCTTCTAATAAAGCTGATAAGTTTTTTGCGCCCATTTTTCTTGTCAGCTAAAAGACGTCATAATGGGTGGTAGGATAAAAGAATTGACGATTTAAAAATGCTTGTTATGTGAGCTTATTTGAATAAAGAATTTTTCAATTTCAATTTCAATTTCAATTGCGTAATGACGTCATGTGACTCTTACTGAATACGAATAAATATATTCTTTCATTATTCAAATCAAAGTCAAAATAATCTTTATCTTAAACATGATCTCTCATCATGATCAAATATTTTATGTCCCACAACTGATCCCAAGGGTTGAGACAATGGAAACAATAAGCCATAACATAATAGTTAACCGCCAACGCCTCGATATTATTGGAATCAGCAACGCCTTGTAAGATGAAATGGAATGGAATGGAATGCCCTTTTAATAATTTTTGGTTGATGTGTCACAGGTCACTGGCCGTCCAATGTTATCAGTGACTCGGCTATCAAAATCTCTAGGAGTCTACACCCTGTGACAACGATAATTTATCCTTAATTGCCGCTTAAAATAACATCTCCATCTTCATCCTACCCTTGTCCCAATTTATTTGGGGGTCTTTTTCTGTCATACTTCTGTATCCTTCGTCGTTTTAAAATAAGATGTTTCATAATCATTTCATAATCTTTTCCAATATTTTATTTGGCCTTTCCTCTATCCATATATCAGTGGCGAGGGGTGAAATTATGGCGAAGGTAAGCCTTTTTCCAAAAAGTTTGATCTACATAGTGGATCAGTGGAGTGGTATTTCTAAATGGTAAGCCGATGAGAATCGACTTGTATAGTAAAGAACCTTCGCCACTGCCATATCCATCCACATTCATACTCAAAATTAGTAGGTAAAAACAATAAAAAAGAAGAATCCAAGCATAACGTATCAGATGAGTGATCATGTTTAATTTTTCCACGCGATGATTTGTTATCAAAGCGAACGCAATGCTGCTTATCAATGTAACATTGATAGACAATGGGAACACGCGAGCTCAATGAAAACAAGCATCCGATTAAGCAAAACTTCCTATTACGTCAAACGGCGATGTTTTAAGTGCGAACACTGTCGCCATTATTCGACTTACGGAATACTTAAGTTAAGTAATATATTTATAAATTCAAAATTTAACAGGTATATATATAGCAAAATCGTTGAAGTTGTATAAATGCCAATGGTTGAACTATTGTTTTATTCAGAAGATATCCTAAATAATACTAATTATAATATACAGGAATCACTAGTAAAAATGGCTGACAAAGAAAAAAACTCCAAAAAGGAAATTGAAATAGCAACATTCATTCATTATTTGCAAGGGCTCGGTTGGGCCAGAAATTTTTTCAAGATCCCAACGGTCCCCTCTTGGGGGCAGGCAGAGGCGTTTGGTTGGTTGAGAATAATTAAAATTTTTAGTAAACGCGAAAATAACCAAGACTGATCGTATTAGAATCGGCTAGCTAGCAGATTCTTCCTGAACATGTGAGCAAAGAGCAGCTCCAACGATATCAATGGACTGTGTCATTAGTGCATATAATATTTTCAACAGATATCCGGTTAAGTCTCGGTCTTGGCTATACTTGTGAAAAACATACGTTTATAATTTACAAAGACAAAAACAAGTTGATCTACCAAACTTTTGCAAGTCTTTTTGGTTTACTTCAATGATGATTTTGATTTAATTATTCTGCTTTCTTAGCGAGGTGAAGGAAAGACCGGACTATAAGTAGACTAAATTCTTATTTCAGATAATTTCGTTCTTAATTGACGTGAATGACAAGGCATGAAAAGCTTTAGTTAATTATCATCAAAACCATTATTTTATAATATGATGGTTGTTAGTAATGATACGCGTACTCTGCCCCGTCCTAAATCATTTTTATGATGGGTTTTTGTCATTTAGCAATAAAAGCAGCCGAGGAGTCTGTGATGTAAATGTTTAACTTGTCTCACTGGTTGATGCTTAGAACCTCATTGAAGTGATGGCAGGGCCTTCAAAGTCTTTACAATCTCCGTCTATCTCGATTTAGGCAACGCGTGGTGTAAACCGACCTTCAATTATGTTCTCGTAAACCAATTCCATTGGTGGGTGACCGCTTCATGCCGATATCAGAGGCAGGCAGGCAGTAGTTGCCGAGCCGCCAACGAGCACACACGTGCGGTTGTCACCTAATCACTGTTATCACGCGATACAATCGACATACTTAAAGTTGATTATGTGCATGTGATAATAACAATCGTGTTGTGTTGTGAATATTTCTATCTCGGATTTTTAGTTCGGTAAGTGTGTTTTAGATGTCATTGTCGACGCTCTTTGTTGCGATATGCGTTATAAATGAATCATCGATTTTAAGAACATCATCAGAAGGAAAAATGTGGCCCGAGATGTTATATGAATATAAATTCATATTGATAGTTGAAATGCGTATCAATGCTGTAGTAGCTCTTGTCGTTCCATTCACAAAACAAAGTGATACATCTATTTTAACACCGAATAGAAATGTTTTTGTGAGCAATAACAAACCGACTGAAACAAAGGATCGTAAAATAAATATTTGCAATGTTATAATTGAGGTTTGTTTGAATTGGTTTAATATTTTCGTCCAATATATAGAAGCCTGTTTCAATATGTAGAGAGAAGATATTTCCAAATTATTTTTAAAATAGATCTCTTGTCGTTCGACCTTGTCGATTTTGAATATTTGTAGTGGCTCTTTTTGGCGTTGAATTCGATTTAAATCTATTTTTGTGTGAACGTGTTTCGTTGCTGACGTGTGAAATGTTCACGTAAAATATTATAGTGCTGTGAATTCTTGTCCTCATTTTTATTGTAACTAAATTCGATGAATTTAGTACCATTAAAATTTGAAACATGTTGGTAAAAAAAGATTGTGGGTCAATTTATTTGGATTATTTTGGGGATATTAAATGCAATTGGATTTCGTTATGTTCTTAACGTTAATATTTTGACTAAAATCTCGTTGCGTATTCTATCGAAATATTATACTTAAGTACTGGAACTGTGGGTCTACCGCACAAGTGCCGTCGGCATTGCTATCGGCTGCATTTGACAAATGGAAGTGACACATTGTACTTTTCTTTGGTAAGTTCTTACTTGTGACAAACAGAAGTAGCAATGTATCACAATTATCTGTAAAACGAGGCCGATAGCGATGTCGACGGGCCCGGGATTTTTGAAATCATTCGACGATAAATCGACTGGCATCGAGTGCTCTTTATTACACATTTTTTTTCGACAGCATGGCTGTCCAGTGACAATGAGTAGTAAAGAGCACTCAACGCCAGCCGAATGAACGTCGAATGATTTCATAAATAGGACCCCTGGTCTTAGTGATGTTATACAGGAAAGATAAATCTATTCGATAATACAAAACTTTTTATACAGCCTGCAACTATTTCTCTCAAGGAGCTTTTTAATGCGTAAAGTTACTGTCGACATGTAAGCAAATTCATAACATTTATATCAAAATATGAACTCAGTTTCAAATTTTTTACTTATTCAGGTTTTTGTTTCCAACTTCTTCCATTACTAACGGAAACGCATAAATTTTAAATAAACAGACCGAAACGTCTGCCAAGTAATAAAATATTCGCGCGATAGATAAAATGGATGTGACTATATACCTGGCACATTTTGTGTAACAACTAGGCAGGCCGTAGATACATTCGATACTTCTCAAATTGAAATTGAAATTCTTTATTCAAATAAGCTCACATAACAAGCATTTTTAAATCGTCAATTCTTTTATCCTACCACCCATTATGACGTCTTTTAGCTGACAAGAAAAATGGGCGCAAAAAACTTATCAGCTTTATTAGAAGGAACGATATTTACAAATATGTATATCGTTTCCAGACATTACATTCATCAAAATTCAAATCCACTTGATCGCTTCTGGAGATCTCTACTGTTGTAAAAATTGGGTCTTGTTTATCAAACTTTGTTAATTTAAAGTCGGTCACTATTATCGATGTCTAAATTCACTAACATATTATAACATGATTGCCTAGAATGACCCATATCTGATATTTTAGTCGGTATATGGATGTTGAGGGTTGGAAAGTAAGAGGAAGACCGCCGAAAAGATGAAGGGATTGTGTGAGGAATGATATGAATGTAAAGGGAGTGGATGAGGAGATGACGAGTGACAAAGGAGTGGAAGAGAGGGACACACTGCACCGACCCCAAATAAATTGGGATAAGGGTAGGGGGATGATGACATCTGAACATGCGGCATTACTGCAATTTCGTGCAACGTTACAAATCCAGCCTTCTACAATTTTATTACTACAATACAATTAATTTCTCGACAAAAAGCAAAACGACGTCCGATTAGCTTTTTTCACCACCTACAAACAATTATTTTCCACTGAGTTTGTGTGTTTATAAATATATAAGGTGTTACAAAAATACCCCTAATGCCCCATAGTAAAAGTTGATCAGTTTGATGGTCCCTATATACCATATTCGGCATTAGGGGTATTTTTGTAACACCTTGTATAACAATTGATATTTTTCGAGGGGACCATCAGCTTGGATTAGTAATAAATTGTGTATTTACACGGTAATGGTAACGACCTCTGTGGTCGAGTGGTTTGCACACCGGTTTTCAAGGCGTCACCATCTCTTCCGGGTTCGATCCCCGGATGGGTCAATGTAAAAAAATAACTTTTCTATATTGATTCCGGTCTGGGTGTTTGTAGTTCCACCGTCGTTTCTGATTTTCATAACACAAGTGCTTTAGCTACTTTGGAATCAGAGCAATGTTGTCAAATATTTATTTATTATTATTATTTTAATTATTTTTGTGCGAGAGTAGCGCTAGAGTTGCCTATATGTCGCCTTAATTTAATCACATTGTATGGCATGGCAGTGCTTTTAAAAGTAGAAAAAAAATGCAATAATAGTTGATTAAACTACCGATAAACTAATGAATAACCCACCACGGATTATCCATTATCCATTGATGTTTTTCTAATTTATAGTGAGGCGACGTTATTTTGTTTAGAGAACAAAACATAATTAAATGACCTCTAGTTTATTTCCATACAGTTTATAAATGTCAACACATTATCATGTTCTACGATACCGCTAAAACTTATTAAGATAGAAATGAGATGACAAACAAAATAGTTTACAATTTGAATGTCTTTATGGTTTTTGAAAAACTTTTGTTTTAATACACAATTAGTGAATTGTGATATTAATTATCTTGATCCTGGTATTTTGGTCGCGTGCCATACAAAATTTATATGAAAAGGTCGCGTTTTGGCAGCTCTTTAAAGTAATGTTTCAAAGAAGGAAGTGTTTTCTTCTACAAGGTGTTACAAAAATACCCCTAATAACTCTGAAATCGCGAAAAAGAAAAACAGCTGTTTCATTTATTTTCGATTTTATTTTTTGTATGAAACAGCTGTTTTTTTCCCGTCAGAGTTGGTCCCATAGTAAAAGTTGAGTTTGATGGTCCCTATATACCATATTTGGCATTAGGGGTATTTTTGTAACACCTTGTATAAAAGAAATCTGTGGTGTGGTGGCGGGTTTTGTTGCGTTCCTTCCATTGAAAATGATTCTCTGTTTACTGCTCAGAGAAAGTCTAAACAATAAATAGTGATTACTACCAAGATTAGCTGCAGTTGCAGTATACTTTCTATGTCAAGAGCGAGTCGGGTGCTAGTGAAAGTGGCAACACCGGTTTTGGCAACCCGGCAGTTTTATTAAAAAGTCGGCTTTTTTGGTCTGCGGTTAGAAATTAATTGGCAGACGATTTGTGAGATATTCTTTCATAAACTTAAAGTCAATTTGGTGATTCAATTCAAGCGCAAAGTACGTAAGTGGTTTTTAACATGGGAAAAGAAATTGTTAGGTTATCTGGCTAAAAGGAAAGGTGGTTAACATTCACCGATTCATATTGGGCTTGCACAGAGTAGGTTTTTTTATTATGTGTGGGCTTGTTTTAATTTGGTCAGATTTCTCATAATAACAGACTTTCTGTATATGTCGACAACTTAGGTTGGAATAGTCTCACTCTCTCCTTCGATCATATAATCCCTAGATAGGCGTTTAGTGTATATGGTCAATAAACAAAGCTTTTTTGGAACTCGGCTTTTTTGGGAAGTTGGTTGGATTTTGGAAGTCGTCAAACCCGCGAGTGAGAGATTTTGTAATAATAACCCTTGTAATCAATTTGAAGCACAGAGTAAATAATAGTACTTACTTGACATGGCTCGACCAGAACTAATCTATTCTTCAAGAGTATCCCATTTATTGCCCTTTAAAAGGAACAGAATGGCCTGACTTATTGCCTTAGGCCTTCTAATTGGCAGCAGAGCTTTAAGCATCAGTGTACTGCTCCTTTTCCAAAGGTTTTTTTATGATTTCTCCATACCCTGCTGCCTTATTACTGTTTATTTGCTTGAGATACTAATCACGTACAGGGTTTATATGATCGAAGCGCACAAGCAGATATTGGTTGGTATTAGATCGGGTAAGCTTGGTTCTGGTCCGAAGTCTTGAGCCTTACTGCATCTTCGTCATATCAACCGCAAGACACCCACTGCTGGGTATAGGCCTCCCCCAAGGATCTCCACAACGGTCGGTCCTGCGCCGCCCGCATCCACCGACTTCTCGCGACCTTCACCAGGTCGTCGGTCCATCTTGTCGGGGACCTACCGCATCTTACAAAGTTCTAATAAATGTAAAGTGTTAAATTGTATCAAGCAGCGTCCTTTAAAGTCATTATACATATACCGTTGATTAAGCTTTAAAAATCCACGCCGCCGCCGCCATTTTTCAACGCGGTGCCCACCACGTCTACCTATACTGAGCGTGGCCCGACACGCACTTGACCGGTTTTTCATAAAACTTGTAGGTACTTATATGAAATGAAGGTTGATTAACTTAAGTGAATGGTAACAAAAAAAAACATACTTAATTTCCGTAAATAACTTTTTTTGGTTCCGTACTATCAGCGGAAGTGACGGTTCATTGCTTCTACTGTAAAAAACTATTTGTTATTCATCTGAAATTGTATAATTAATATTTTTTTCTACTAGAAAAATCTATAACATGCTTTTAGATTGAGCCAGGGATATCCAGCCTTTCTATTGTGTAATTTCAAAATCTATCGCAATCGCTTTCAGGATGAAACACATTGATGCTTCTTTTTGGCACAAATAAAAACTTACCTAAGAAATGCAGCAATGTGTCGGATCCAACTGTCAAATGAAAGCGATTGCGATAGATTTTTAAATTAGACAATTAGCCCCCTGGTCACCTTGTTTCGCGAAAAAGAATAGATATTGAAGGCTGTTTTTTTAAACATCTTCAATATCGTTTTCGTAATATGTAAAGTAATATAAAAGCATATAATAATAATCTCCTAAATTCCTACGCGGAAGTTCCACCCAGACGAAAATTTTTTTTACCAGTGCCGACTGCAACTTTTCTAATTTCCGTAAGTTTACTACATACTCCACTCGAGCTCATAAACTCCATACAAAATAAAGTTTCGTGTTAATTAGGTACTTACCTAAGTTGAAAGCTCGCGCAGTATCCTAATGTTTCTAGGTGTGTTAGTTACGAAACCTTAGATGCAGAAATATTTGGTTACGAAACCTTTTATGAAGGTCGCGTCAAGGTTCATGTTGCAATGCATTTTATTCAAGTTTTTAATTTTGTAACATTAATATGATAAAGATAGATTTTAATAAAAGTTGATTTTCTGGGAAACCTTATTTAGATTTTTAAAGTTTTTTTTTAAATGTATTTAAATGTAATCGTGGGTTTATTTAGGCTTGTTTCTAATTACACGCATCCCCTGTTTTTCATATGGATTCACTTATTTCTCTTTAGAATTTTGCTTGTCTGAATGTTTGTAAGCGCATCTCGTAAAAACCGGCGCGGGTTTAATAAAATTGTGTTGTTACATTTAGAGATTTTAGCATTCACAATGCTATTTTTATGTAATACTAAATAATATACTAGAAAAAAAATTATCTGGTGCGAGTCGTATTTTTTCTAGTATATTTTTTAGTAAATATAAAATTGTGTTGCTTTAAATTTGCATAAAATAGTGCATGGTTTTATCTTGATGCGCCGCCTGAAAATCGAGTTATTCATTTATGCCGCTATAGTAAGCATTAATCTGTGCATTTTTTGTGAGTAACAAAAATTCAGGTCACGTAGGACTTTATACATTTATTGCTGTAGGTGCTAATGACAGCCAAGCAGTTATGACCATAAAATTCAATAGAACTGCTTTGTATGACCCATGCAACCAATTAGCGTGGCCATTACTTGTCCCCTTTCGACCTCACAAAGCAAATTCATGAAACAATAAACAGTTACACACAGACAGACCCACCAATTAATTTTCAACATTAGAATAAATGCACTTGACTCACAAAGTGAGCCATTGCGAGTTACAATCGGTGGAAACAGTTATGATATGACTTAAGCTACTCTGTGTGTGAAGTCAATGACTTCAATTACATAGACGAGCTGTTCAAAATTAAAATTGTGTCACAACCAACCTTCGCGGCGCATCGACTGTTTCTATCGGTCGCTCTCAAAAGGAGTTGCGGTGCATGCACCGTAACTTAATGAGCAATTTTTCGGTACTGTACCACAGATTACTAAATAGTTACTACGTAAACTGTACAGCCTGTCTAGTGTAGTATATATGTCGCAGAGAAATGAGGATATCAGAGATTTCACGAAATCCCTAGGTATACTACGAAATTACGGTAGATGTTGAATATTCTTATTTACAACGTCTTCTTACTAAAACAATTTAGTGATATGACAAAATACTAATATATAATCAGTGATTATATCGTTTCACTCAACTAAACCTAGTGAAATGAAGAATGAATGAAATAATAGAACAAAATTTTAAATCAACTGATGCATTTATTAAACAATAAAGTTTCAAGTTAGCTAAAAAGAACATAAGAAAATAGACTTTTAACAGTAGGTATGCGTGGTTCGACTAAGCCTTGTTATTTATTCAAAATGGTAGCGGTTTGTGGCACCTTGAATTACATAAAACATTTTGTTTCTTGCAAATGCATCTTTTAGTTTTACACTGGACCTTTGACACCACGCACCCCACGAGCGACGCATTTTTCCCGCTCCTACTAGTGTCCGTTTGAGTAGAGAGAGGGAGAAAGATGCATGGCTCGGTTTTTACTCGGCGGTATCCACTTTTCTTACATTTCACTAGATTCATTTAGTGAAACGACATATCTCTGACCTATTTTGGTAAGAAGACTTCGTAAATAAGAATATTAACATCTACCGTTATTTCGTGTTATCCCTAGGGATTTCACGAAATCTCTGATATCCTCATTTTCCTGCGACATATACATAGAAGTCTTTGTGTGAAGTGGGTTTTCGAACACAACAACTTACGTTCAAATGCCAGATTAAGAATCACTAGTATTTTCCCAATGGTCCAAATTCTACCACAACCTTTATTTTGAGGAAAACATTTCATCGACATTGTTTTTATTGATAACAGGAAAAGCTGCCAACAAAGTAGTATTCTATCGTAGATTTTATGTAAGTAGCATTCGTTGTAACACAAGTTATGTATTCTGTGACAAAACTAACACAAGTATTGGTATAGCCCATTGGTTCCGAACCTGGGGGTAATTACCCACGCGGGGGTAAAATGGCTTTTTTATGGGGGTAGCATAGTTGGTACCTGGTATGAATGAATAGAATAGAGTAAAAAATGTAATTATTATTATTTTCGTACTTTAATAAAATGACACTAGTTACGTGGTGTACGTATATTCACAAAATGCAGCGTCATGTGTATGCAGGCGGTGGGGTGACCCCCCCCCCCCCACAAGTTGGGGGCAAAGACTGTTTCCCTACATAGGTCAAAATTTAAAAAAAAAATTAAAAAGTTATATAGCTTTCTCATCTTAATCAACTGTTTAAAAATATCTGGAAAGATGTTCAGTTGAATGTCGAGGTAATTCCTTCTACATTGGTGAGATGGCGCTGGCTTGCAGCGTAAGAGTTCATATACTAGAAGAAATTCGACGTTCCCACTAGTGACTCGGTAGCTCAGCGGTCAGAGCATTGGACCGGATATCCAAAGGTCGCGGGTTCGATTCCCGTCCGAGAACATGATCTGGTGCGAGTCCTATTTTTTCTAGTAAGTATATTATTTAGTATTATATAAAAATAGCATTGTGAATGCTTAAATCTCAAAATTAAAAAAAAATATATATTGAAAAGGTTAGGAACCACTGGTATAACTGGTATAGCCAGTTCATTATGTCAGCGGACAGATCAAATGCCAAAAACCTTTTGTCCCCACTTTAGAATGTCACCTTTAGGCTTCCTTTAGGTGTCAGGTTTCTTTAGAATTTAAACCTGCTCAAAACAATCTCCATGCTTCTTCATCGCAATGTGACTCATAATAAAATAAATCACTAAAACGTTATCTACCATTATACCTTTAAGAAAACAATAATAATATTTAAAATGTTTTAAAAAGGTTTACAATAAAAACATAACGCTAAGTAGATTTTTTATTTTTGAAACCTTACAATTTATTTTGTAAACCTTAGGTCTTACTGCACCTGCATAAAAAAAAAACAGTCTTCTTTAGGACAAGGTAACTAACTATACAATGCGATTAATTTAACAATGCTCAACAGAAGTGACCAACTTCAGAGCGCTTGTGGTACAAAATGACGTATTTTAATCTGTAAAATTTCCTCTTTGCCATACATTCTCGAATGTTAAGCGTTAAGTTGTTGGTCCCGGCTGCATTTGCAGTCGTTAAGACCCACCAATCCGCATTGGACCCGCGTGGTGGGTTATGGCCTATCCTTGTTATCCACCCATAAGGAAGGCCTGTTTATAATTAGTTATCTGAATTTACTGACATAAATTATGGAAATGTTAAATAAAGTTAACATTGAATAAGAATAGAAACATGTATGACAGTCAGGTTAAGTTCGTAAGTGAATAACTTACATGTTTACGTTAATGTGTTTTTTTTAAACATGGTTACCAATTGTTATTTAGTGTTTCGTTGCCTCTAAGTCTAAGTTATATTTTTTTTTGTTCTGTGTCTATAAACAAACACGGTATATTTTAAGTATATCTAAAAAAGGAGGAGCTTGATGGCGCAGTGGTACGTATAGCGTCTGGCCCAGCTATTGCGGAGGTTAAGCAACTTTCGCAAGTGTCGGTCATGGGATGGGTGACCAAAACTTTACTATCTCGAGCTTCTCCGTGCTGTATGTATGTGATGTAAAGTGATACTCTATGGTGATTGCTCTTTGGTTGCAATATGTCATACGGAGATTTTGATCTTTCTTTATCGTTAATTTTATTTGGAAATATTTAATGTTATGTACGAAAAGTGAAATAAGTAATAGCTTTGAATGTTGTTTCTCTTTTCAGGTAAGTGAGAACTTAAATACTTTGTTTGTTGAATTTATCATAAGATAATAGTGGAACTTATAAAAATAAATCTCTTTTCAGAGCAATACAAGCTTTTTTTTCACATCAAATGTGCATAATTCTTGGTCGAACGGCTTTGTACACCGGTTTTCAAGGTGTCGTCATCTCTGAGGTCCCGGGTTCGATCCCCGGTTGGGTCAATTTAGAAAAAAATGAACTTTTCTATATTGACTCAGGTCTGGGTGCTTCTGATACCACCGTTGTCTCCGATTTCCATAACACAAGTGCTTTAGCTACTTACTTTCGAATCGGAGCAATGTATGTGATGTTGTCAAATATTTATTATTATTATTATATTTATTTGAATTCGTAGTGGGAGCGGTTGAAGACCGAAAACGAATGAAATAAACATAACCTCAATTACTGATTCTAACGAAAATATCTTTTCAATTCCGGCACAATTTCAGCCAGTAAAACTACATGATACGGTTATAAAAACTCAAGCATTTCAAAAAGTAAAAACTTCACTAAAAAGAGCAATCACCATAGAGTTTCACTTTACATTACATGTACTCAAAAATTGAGTATTTCAGCAATATTGGTTAAGCAATTTAGTTAAAAAGTAAGCAAACATTTTTTTCTTCTTACCAATTCATATATTTTATTAATTAGATATGTATTGGTTTTTTTGACTTCGTTTATTTTTCAGTTAATGTATAGATATTAACCGCGCAAATTTATCCACGCTATTGCGCTTCTATTATTTAGCATATTCGTCGTAGTTTTTTTAAATAATTTAATGATGATGTTATATAGAAATAAATATAAATAAATAAATATTTGACAACATCACATACGTTGCTCCGATTCGAAAGTAAGTAGCTAAAGCACTTGTGTTATGGAAATCAGAGACAACGGTGGTATCACAAACACCCAGACCTGAGCCAATATAGAAAAGTTCGTTTTCGGGGATCGATCTCGGGACCTCAGAGATGGCGACACCTTGAAAACCGGTGTACAAAGCCACTCGACCACGGAGGTCGTCAATATAATGGAGCCTAATGTACTTATATTGGTTAGTTTCTTTTTGTGCCGGATTCCACACGCACAGCTATCAAATGTGGCAAAACTGTGTCATCGTAAGCTTTCTCCCAACTTTTTATAAGAGCGTATTCACGAAATTTGAGTACAGACAACGACAAAAGTTTTGCGTCTCAAAAACTAATGTTATACTATTTAATACAATAAATTCGAAGTTGTATTAATAAATGATTTTGTATTTACCTCTTCAAATACATAGTTTTAAGTAAGGGCCCACAAAACTACTTTAAGTAAGTTTAAGTTTGACTGTGGGTACAGACCAGGTTATAACTACAGTATGTAGGTACACCTTTAAAGTAAAAAAAACATAACCTTCAAAAACCTTTAAAAACATCTACAAAAATAAACGGCTTTAAGAAGCAATAAATAATATTATAATATCTGCATAATTATTTACTCGTACGTACGCATATCGCACCCGTGAAATACTCAGTATTGAATAGTTGTGATGATCATCTGTGATTTTCATCATCAGTTCCACTTCACCAAATGGTGCTTTTAGAAAGCAAACACAAGAGTTATTAAATAAAACCCAAATCGCTATAGGTGTGCCTATAATATTTGAAGAGGAGTTCTCTTCAAATATTCCGTCTCTCTCTCAAGGCCGTCTTTCTCTCATTTGAGGCCCTGGGAACATTTGGGGGCCCCTATGATCTTGACTTAAATTTATTTAAACGTGCCGAAATCAGATCAGAAGGCCTGATATTCGTGCAAGAGTAGGATAGCTATGCGCATGCAAAAGCTAGTAAGCAAGTAATATTTGTAGTCAGTTATTATTGTTTAAGTTTTCGAAATACCTAAATATGTTTTATATATTTTTTGGTAATAAGCATCCGTTATCGTTGAGCGACCTGGCAGGAACTAGGGGCCAGGGCCAGGCTCTAAACCACTGCGCCATGGAGCTCCTCAACTCTATAATCGTAGTTAATCGTATACTATATTATGAATGTGAAAGTTTGTATGTTTGTTTTGTTACTCAATCACGCAAAAACGTCTGAACGGATTTGGATGAAATTTGGCACACAGATAATTTAAAACATAGGATACTGTTTTGGCTAAACATGCCTTGATAACTTTTACTATAGACTGTGCGCCTGCGCAAGTCAGTGAACCACCAAGGCCGAGAAAGGAAGGAAGCATTTTGGCTGGACTAGTTTCGAAATAACTGTTTAAGTCAGATAAACGCGTAATTGGCTACCTAGGTACCTTTTTATTTTAAGCTGAGCTAATTTCTTAGATATAATATTAAAAAACATTTATAGAACAATTGACACGTGTACAAAAGCTTATACGACCTCCGTGGTCGAGTGGCTTTGTACACCGGTTTCCAAGGTGTCGCCACCTCTGAGGTCCCGGGCTCGGTCCCCGGTTGGGTCAATTTAGAAAATGAACTTTTCTATATTGGCTCAGGTCTGGGTGTTTGTGATACCACCGTTGTCTCCGATTTCCATAACACAAGTGCTTTAGCTACTTACTTTAGAATCGGCGCAATGTATGTGATGTTGTCAAAATTTATTTATTTATTTATATATTTTTTGGGGGAGTAAGCTACATATATTTCTCTTTTCACAATGGTTTGGGACTTCCGCCAAGTGACGCCTGATTCAATCAACTACTTAATAAAGTTAATTTAAAAGCTTTGTGGAGACACTTTAGCCCTCAATTTTCGCTAATGCTGTAACAATAACGTACGCGGTACGCCCGTGGGAACATTTGCTTGTGACTAGGGTTGCCACCTTTTTTTCAGACAAAAGAGTATTTTTTCATTTAGGTAGAACAAAAATAAAGTACGCGGCATAAAAAAGAGTACATAATATTTGTATACTTATTTATCCCTAAAACATATTATGCTTTTTATATTTTATAATATTGTGTTACTTTTCGCAACTTTTAAGGGGCCCTACAACATCAAATACACATTTTTTTAACAATGATTTCACACAGTAATACTTGATTTATCGGTCCCAAAATAAAGTAGAAAGTAGATTATAGTACTCACTTAAGTGATTGAACTTTTCTTGATAGAAAAAAATCGTAAAGTGACCTTCAATTTTGTAGTTTTTCACTAATGTGCCAACCCTTAATAAACCTATAGTCCTAGTGAAACCTTAAAAATAAAAACCTTAACTAGCTTCTTATTTTGGTGATTGACAGTTTTCCAAAATGAGAAATAGTTTATTAGTTATTAATTAAAAACGATACTGTTGTCAAAAATGTCGATAATATTTACTATGATTTCTCTCAGCGTTGTACGGCCTTTTAAAAAATATTTGTCTTTCTTTACGATAGTTACAAATGAGTTCAGTAAAAAGAGAACTTAAGCGTACTCTATTGCTGTCATAGATTATAGAGTACACCTGCACGAAACAGAGTACAATACTCTATTTTAGAGTACGGTTGGCAACCCTACTTGTGACACTCATAAGCGGATTTCGCTTGAAATAGGTACTTAGGTAGTTGTTTGTTCCTTACTTTTGTCATCTTGAGTAAAACGAACTTCTAATCATAATATTTTTCGGATTAAGACTTATGTCTAGGTTACTATTAAATAAAAAATCCAAAATACCAAACCAAATAAAAATTAATGCGCTTTACAGTTTTGTATGAAAAAATGTGGTTGGTATTTTGGATTTTTTATTTAATAGAAACCTAGACAAATAAGTCTTAATCCGAAAAACATCACAAGAAGAGTTAATTATTATGCTTAAATTGCAAATCATTTTGGTATTACGTTTGTATGGGAAGCTTACTGTTCGTCGGACTCTTTAACTGATTTTACTAGACAATACGTGGAATTTTGTATATAATAACGGTAATATCTGTAACAATTACAGTAAGTAATACAATAATTATGCTTACGGAGATACCGGGCAGGGAAAGTGGGTCAAAGAATCTGCATCGTAACAATTCTACTAAATGTTGCATCTTAGTGGCTAGTTTCACAAACATCACGTCCACATGACTGTGAAAACGCATCAAAAACGCTAAACAACAAAACCAACGACGTCACATTTTTCGTTAATATGCACTTTGGAAGTATGTAGGTATAGGTACACACGATAGCACGTCAGGTTATACAGTTAAACTGCGAAAACAGCTTTTATTACGTAGGGCATAAAGCCGGCCATCAACAAGTCGGGTCGGGTGTACTAATAATTTTTAATACATATACCTAAAATTTATTTTACCACTAAGCAAGTACTAATATGTTTATAATTTTCTTTATGTATTGTAATAATAATAAACATTTTATTTACATTATTATAGAATATCAAATACCCAGCCGAGATTATAAGTCCAAGAGCCAAATATAGTTACTTCCACAATCACAGCAGTTACTTTAAAGAAAAAATATTTCAAACATTGTATTGGTCACACATAGTTTAAAAATGTATTGAAATCGAATCAATATTTACAATTGGTTTGATCGCATGTTCGCCTTGACCCATAGAGAAGAAAATTACCGTAGAATCTGTAAGTTGGGAGTAGTTTAATAGTTTTATGTTAGCAAATAAAACGGCACAGAAAATCTCACACTTCGGTAAATTTAACAATCGATATTACGCATATAACGTATGACGACCTCCGTGGTCGAGTGGCTTTGTACACCGGTTTTCATGGTGTCGCCATCTCTGAGGTCCCGGGTTCGATCCCCGGTTGGGTCAATTTAGAATAACGAACTTTTCTATATTGGCTCAGGTCTGGGTGTTTGTGATACCACCGTTGTCTCTGATTTCCATAACACAAGTGCTTTAGCTACTTACTTTTGAATCGGAGCAATGTATGTGATGTTGTCAAACATTTATTTATTTATTTACTTGTCTTATTTGGTAAACAATCTTCACCCAACTCTTTACAGAAAAAATCAATTTTAAAATACAACAAATAGTTTTCCACACATAGATTACGAAAGAAATTGCTAATTAATAGTGACGATTTGATTTAATACGACAACATAGTTTTATGTAACGATTTAAGTTTAATTCATCAACGCCCGAGCGGACGCAGGCGACCGGATAACAATGGAATATCTATTGTGTCTCATTTTCCGGGCGTTAAAGGATTAAAAGACGTATGACAATAAGACAAGTAAGGATAAACAGACTTAAACTTACTTTAAATAGCGGTTCTTGTTTATGGCTAACCTCAGTTAATTTGCTAGTATGTAGGTACATACACAAATATAAAAAAAAACATGTTCTATTTCTTATTTACAATAATATTTTAGTCTAGATTTGTACTTTTGTTTATAGTAATTAAAAATCAGAGAATAAGCAACAGAGTTTGAAAATATCTAAAGAAATATAAAAAAAATAAGACTAAGGGCCTGTTTCACGATCAAAAAGTAAGTTCTGAATAGCTTACTTGACAGATGATTGGACATCACAACTGTCAAATCATTTGTCAAGTAAACTACTCAGAATTTACTTATAAATTGTGAAACAGGCATTTAGTTTATTTTTAACATGGTGTGTAAAAAACGAAACATAATAAAACAATAACTTATAATAGAATAGAGCCAGCCAAGGTTTTTAAAACTACACAAACTTGTTTTGTGTCCAGACCAGAATAATCGAAGATTGTAGTTTTAAATTCGTTAAATAAATAAATGCTTGGACAATTTCGCACAGCGCCATTTAGCCCCAAACTAAACACAGCTTGTAACATGGTTGCTAGACCACTGATATACTACTTATATACTTTTTAAATATAATACTTATTATACATAGTAACACCCAGACCCGTCACAGAAATTAAGTTAATCATTTAAATTTCTGCCCGGCCGGGAATCGAAGCCGGGACCTCTTGCGTGGTGCATGTTGACCACTGCACCACTCAAGTAGTTTATTATTTAACAATTTCAATAAATAAATTAACATGTCTTTGTTGCATCAACGTTTTGAAATATGTTTTTGATAAACTGAGGTTTCATTTTATCTCTGCGGCATTCAACATAAAACTCCTTGGCATTTTGGAATGCGCTTAAAACTGTTTTTTTATACAAGTGAAGAAATATGAATGTTATTATGTTTTTGCAAACGTTTCGTCAGAAAAAATGACTGATGCTTGAAATGTCATTGATGAATGATGATAATTGAATTGAGGTTTGTAATACGAGAATTACAGTAATCTATGTTCTACAATAATGTTATGATCTGCATAATGAATCGGTGGGGGGGGATTTTTTTTGGGGTAAACCGATGGGAATATGCTTGTATGACTGAAATCTATAATAATGAAGACTAGAATTAAAATTTCCAAAAAATATTGAATATAAAGAGTCGGCTCAGTTACAGATTCACTATAAACACGAAAACTACTTGACGGATTTCCATGAAATTTGGTATGGTAGTAACAGACTATTTCGATCTTTGTTGTCTAATTATTTTATCCTCGATTAGTCGATTTCTTGTCGATTTGTTGATGCTTATAATGTTAGTAATCCACTCCTGCGAGGTTGTCGGTGTTTTACAAATAACCCTGTAATTGTATATCTTGAATATCTCGAATTGCAGTTGGCTCCTAGCTGGGACTGCCACGGTCCAAGATTCAAGTCCCACAGGGAGAAAAATAAGTAACCTACATATATATATTTCTATATATATTTCTCTTTCCACAAACTTTATTAAAGAGATTGCCGATGCCAACGGCAGGTTAGAGAAAATTAAACTGAAACACCGTAGCTGAAGTCCGTAGTAGCAACAATGTTTGCACAAGATGACTGTTCTGAGGTTGATGATTCTGTTTGATAAAAGAGGGTTTCGTTCAATTTTCGAATATGTTTTCCGGACGCAGACGTGAACAAGTTTTTTTGCATATATATTCATGTTTTTAGGGGCACTTGTAAGCAAAGATGTTACATTGTACTACAATAGAATATTTACATGTTTTTCCATAATTAATATTTTCTCGTCGAAACATTTGCGTGATTACTTAGTAGCGTACGTAAATATTGAAAACATTTAAAAATGTACTACAAGTCAGAGTTGAGAGTCGGTGTTGAACTCGTAATTTCAAAGTCAAATTGTGAAAAGACGTCATTTGTAGTAAAGACAATTTTGAATTTCAATACACACATGTACGTACGCACAACAGCACGGTACGCACAACAGCACGGTGAGTTAAACAGTTGAATTACGAAAACAGCTTTTATTACGTAGGGCATAAAGACGATCTCAAAGTCAACATGTATAGTCTGACGTGCCGCTGACTGTACGTGTACAGTAAATTATAGTTCTGATGATACCGACTAAACGCGATTTTTATTGTCTATTCACAATGGAATCAACGAAGGCATTTGATTATGTGCATCACGCTTCAGTGTCTTCATATGGAGATATGTTTTCCTTTTTAACCGACAGTGTGGACTTGTGGAGGTTCTGCGGCGGCTATATAACCGCCCGCTCATCTGACTCATAACAACTTGAGGGTCAAGGCTGTTACGTACCACTTCAAAACACGTGCGGCGTTCTACTAGGATCACGTTTCGGCCCACTATTATATACCATTAGCGGTTTTATCTAGAACAAAATGATGTGAATTTGACGCATTCTCAGTTTACAGTTTGGAAGAAACCACAGTTAATAATGCTACTATTTATAACGTGTATTATGTAAAGGTCGCGTACTTTAGATGAATATATTAAATAACATTTGAATAAGTAATACTACTTTAAAGTAATACACTTTATCTTTGTTAATTAAATACTGTTATCTCGGTGTTTTCTGATAACTGATATAGCTAGAGGATAATGTGATAGTATATTTTTCGTTGGTAAGTTATGTCTTTGCTTGTAAATAGTTCAAATTAAGTGCTGCCTATTTCAACATACCATTCGACTGGCGGTACTGGCACCAAGACAAATACGATACTGACAGTCGGTCGCTTCGGTTGATTGATGCCATTTCGTTGTTAGTTTATGTCTTTGCTTGTAAAAGAAGTTTAGTGCTGCCTATTTCAACATACCATTCGACTGGCAGTACTGGCATCTAGACAAATACGATACTGACAGTCGCTTCGGTTGATTAATGCCATGTCACGTTGCCGGCACGCTGTCTGAACTCTAAACGGTATATCATAAATAAAATACAAGACATAATGGATCATACTCTTAGGAAAATGCATATAAAAACCCCACTACAAAAAATACTTTTTTATCGAACATGAAGTTAAATTAGCTTATACTTATATCGCATTATTTTGTTGGACTTCTACATACAAATACAATGCTGTTCATAACAGTTTTATGTGACTGACGCATATGCTATTAGCCAGCCTTCACAACTCAATTTTTTGCAATTTAGTATTTTATACAAGGTTGAATAAAACTTCTCGAAGGAAATTGGTGCTCATTTTAAAACGCCAGTAGGACGCAACGCGCGATGTCTTATTACCCGCGGGAGATTGCACAATAATGTTGGTACCTAGTACTATGTATATTTCCATCGCGATTCGTGTGTTTCGTGGCCTTATACATTTAAAGGCCATGATTTCACACCGAAAAGTTATTTGCTAAGCATTTGATTGATATCACCCTTAATTTTTAAGTATATGTATCTAAAAAAGTCTAGTACGGGTGGTAGGAAAATATAGACGATTCGTGCTTAATTATTAAGTTTATTTGGATAAAGAAATTTTGACTCTTGTCTCTTTAATGAAATAGAGATATCAGACCACGTTACTGAATATATGTATATGTGTAGTTAAAATTAACAGTTTGAAAAAAGTTCGGGAAAACATCTTCATCAATCGGCAAACTCACAAAGATAGTAAGACGCGTGCATAGACGCATTCATTCTTTTCATGATTTACGTAAACAATATAAGTAGTATCTTTTGATTCCGCGCGTGTAAGTCTATGAAAAAATCCTGAATTCAGTAAATTTTTGGGACTTATTACTGCACCGACCCCAAATAAATTGGGATAAGGGTAGGGGGATGATGATGATGATGATGATAAGTACTTTTAACTGAACATTCTTGATGACAAAAGGGAAAAATTACGCCTATTACTTTTTAATGCCTAAAAATTAACCGTGTAGTTTATTTAAATTAAACCTTATTTATTTTGTAACTCATCATGAGTTATTTGAAATATAACACTTTTGCGTATTTTAACATTTTTTATTTCACAACTTTTTTATGTTTTTTATGTGTAATCTGTGATTTTCACGCTGAAATACTTGCGAATTTTAACGCTTTTTATTTCATTTATGTTTTATGTTTTTTGTATATAATTTGTGATTTTTACCCCGAGACCACAGTCCCTAAAAAGGAGGAAAAGAACACCATTCGAATTAACATTTGCAAAAGTTGATTTTGTTTCAATAGTAGACGCAAAAATGTAAGAAATAGATATATCATGTTAGCTATTCTCCTTGAATGAACATTTGCTCATTTCCATTGTTTCTTTTTTTGTTTTGTGTAGAGAGGTCGCTTACAAATAAAAAACTTGACAGAGTTCTTGTTTTTAATATTGTTACTTTTTGACGTCAATACTTAAGTCCTAACTGTGAAGTGAACGTCTGTGTTAGTTGAGGAGCGCAACCTGTTGTCCTTTATATGAGGTACTTTTTAAACAATACCTCAAAATGGAGAAATATTTCTCACTGTTTGTATTTTCCATTGTTTATGTATGTTCACCGTCATCTTCGCTGTAAGTACCTATCTAAAATTGCGGATCTAATTTGTCAATAATTGTTTTTAAGAGGAAACACCACGGTCGAGAGAATTGAAAAAATCCTATAGAAAGTTGACAAAATTAACGTTTGGTAGTCGCCTTGTTTCCTCCTCCAAAACTAGAGCGATTTAAATATGTTTTTCATTAAAATTTAAAGGAATGAATTGGCTGTGTTACTATGTTTTCTTTTTTTTTCATAAAATAATAATTAAAAGAGATATCAAGCTCCAAAAAAGTATTTAAATTGGTCTAGTTATTACGAAACGTTGATTTTGTCAATTTACTATAGGAATTTTTCAATTCTTTCGACCGTGATGTTTCCTCTTAAAGGCTCGCAAGGAGATGAATCCATAATTTTTAAAAATTACAATTCAAAGACTTATTGTAAATAAATGCCACAATTTTTGAGACTTTAAAGTATTTTTTAAGAGTCGACCTTCATCAATAACATCAACATTGTATAAGTACTTAACGTAAAAGCATTACAGTTTTACTAGCAAACATTATCCTTATTCATAAAATAAATCCTAAATGAGTCTCCTTCTTAATGTATTACTTACAGCTTTACGATCTTATTTACCTCTATTATCGTCAAATTAAGTTTAATGATAGTACAGAAGTCAATTATTATTCCTCTTAAAAAGTTAACTGCGTCTTTTGAAAGGATTTTATAATAAGAAGCAAATGTATTATGGTTGCTTATTATTTATCTAACCATTTATTTCAAGCATCAATGGTCCTTACAATAAATACATTAAAGACTTGACAAAAGAGGAATATAATATGTAGCTTACTCCCGCTAAAAATATAAGCAAGATGCACCGCCCGCCCGCCCGCAAAAAAATTTCGCACACGCACATCACAAAATATCAGTGCACAATACCTGCATTTAGCAAGACAGCGACACACCTTGCACCTTCACCAAACGAAGGCGAAACACGTGTAGAGTAGTCTAATTGGGCGCAAGGTGTGTCGCTGTCTTGCTAAATGCAGGTATTGTGCACTGATATTTTGTGGTGTGCATGTGCGAAATTTTTTTGCGGGCGGGCGGGTGATGCATCTTACGAATATTTTTTGCGGGAGTAAGCTACATATATTTCTCTTTTCACAATGGTTTAGGACATCCGACAAGTGACGCCTGATTCAATCAAATACATTAAATTTTAAAATTCAAAATTCAAAACTCATTTATTCAGTCTAGGCTGTTACAAGCACTTGTGAATGTCAAAGAAGCTACGCCATCGGTTCGCAAACCCTAAGCGGGAGACCTTGTAGCGAGAAGAACCGGCAAGAAACTCGTCAAGGGCTGCTTTTTTCTCCCTGTATATTTCATACAGAGTCGTCAAAATTTGAAAAATGAGGTCAGCATTTAAAGTCACTTGATTTGCATTTTCAATTACAATAATTAACAAAGTTTACATTCAATGGGTAGGTAAAATAAATTTCAACTAGTTTAGAAATCGCTGTCTATTACTCGATAACGCATAGCTAAGAAAATAATATTGTATGATAAACACATTATAAGAATCTTATATATTATATTTTATCATACCACGTATTGCGCAGCGCAATGTCCGGTAACCGACCGCGGAATTTCAGGACACCCTTCAGCCAGCAATCTTCTTTCATGAAGGTCTTGAGATGTTCGGTCGGTGCCCTCAGTACGAATGAGTTGAAGTGCACATTGTGGCGATAGTCCAACCGTTGGACCCTCAGAGTATATTTAAAATAAATAAATAAATATTTGACACCAGTAAGTAGCTAAAGCACTTGTGTTATGGAAATCAGAGACAACGGTGGTATCACAAACATCCAGACCTGAGCGAATATAGAAAAGTTGGTTTTCTAACTTGACCCAACCTTGGATCGAACCCGGGACCTCAGAGATGGCGACACCTTGAAAACCGGTGTACAAAGCCACTCGACCACGGAGGTCGTCAATTTTGACTTGATTCAGACGTGGAGTACTCCACGAGATCCTCTGTTTTAGTGGAGTAATGCTCAAACCGACAGGCTAGAGAAGACCAACCCTTCACACACTTTGGGGTGTCGTAAAACGCGAATAATGACTTATAGTACATCTAATTTCTCTGTAGACAAAAAATGGGATGCAGCGTTTTCCGGTTAAAACGGTTCAATACTACGATCTCCAAGTGTAGAGATTATGGCAACATCCCACGGGAGAGGCATAAATCCTGCAGTGTATGTAGGATGTTATAACATTCGGGTTATAAGACGCGCCAATAAAGAAACGAGTGTAAAATGGCTGCATTTTCGTGCCATCTCACGAGGTTTGTCATTGATTTTTAGTTGTATGAGACAGCACTAAAACTGCTGCCTTGTATTGCCGACATTTTAGATTAGTTTCTTTATTGGCGCGGGTTATAATACTAATAAAAAATGAGCTTCTGTATCCAAGAATAAATTCTTAGGCACCTGGACATCAAAATCTTAATAAGTTTTTTTTTGTTTCAGAAAAATGGACGAGCGGTCTCTACACATCATCATAAAGTGACGAACCATAAATAATCAATTATCTGTGATTAATACAAGATTTATCGATCTCTGTACAGCTAACTTTAAGCGTAAATGAATAAGCAGCTAGTATAAGAAACTGAGAAAACTGTTATGAAAGTAGCAGTGGCATTGAGGAGTTTGATTTGGAATGTATAGAAGTTGATCTAGATCAAAATGCCGGCGATACTGTCGAAGATTCGAGAACAGGCGTCGAGGGTTCAGCTCCAGCCGACCATAGCCCTCGGGGTTGGGGTCGGAGTGGCGTTGGCAGCTTGTGCTTTGTACGGAACCAGGGAGAAGAAGCAAGCGCCTCCGTGCAATAACAATAATAACTATAAGGTAATAACAATACTAACTATATTATATGTGTTACAAGTGTTAAGGCCCTATTTCACCAAATTGACATTTTGTGTGTTTGTCGGTACAATTGCTAATACGGGACAAGTTATGTTTAGAGACAGGGATAATTTTTACAAGTCGACTTATTTGTTAATATGTCTTGTCGGTGATTCTTGACATGAGATTAGAGCTGAGTCAAGTTTGCGTGACAATTATTGTCTTGTAAAAATTATCCCTGTTTCACAACATAATTTATTGTCCGTAATAAAAAAAAAGGACAATTTTTTTTTTGTAAAATTGTCACATAATGTCACTGACAAATGTCAGCTTGGTGAAATAGCACCTAGATGTAATTAAATGTAGTTGCTTAGATAAAATTATAATTGTATTTGTGTAAAAAGTAGTAGGTACCTAGTAGAAATAAAAACAGCGAGCGATATACCATAAATCATGATCACAGCAAGCGGGAACCCAAAGTCCAATATACATAAATCCGCATATTTCAATTCGTGACAAAATTAGTGATGTATGTGAATGGTGATTTAAAACGTCTGTATATTTGTATTGTGACGTCCTTAATACGTGTAGGTATTGTATTAATAATTTATATATTCATACTTTTCACTATTCTTATGTCGTATTTGAAACGAAATGAAAAGGTCAGTAGTCAATAGATGATCTGTGATCATCTCTAAACTACGACAGTTCTGAAAGTTGAATGAATATTTATTTATGTTTGAATATTGATAAATGTAAATTTATGAATCTTCCTTGAATTGTTCTTGAGTGTATTGAACATAAAATCATTTCAATATGGCAACAGAACATGCCTCATCGAAATAACATCAAAATGATAATTATAGAAATATTTCTGTTCAATAGACATCCCAAAAGACACTACAGTTAAGAGCAAAATGTACACACAATATAACTTGTTGTCACATTCGATCAATCTCAAGTTGTCAGTGTGATATGTCATACAAATTATTCAATAATGTAATGTAATAGTCCTATGGTGTGTACATATTATAGCAGGTGACTGTACTTCGAAAGAGACCCGGCTTTTTATGCTAAAGTTGTAAACTTTTATATTTTTTTAATCTGTGATTAATTTGCTGTGCTTTTTCACTTATTAGTCTGTGGTATCTGTCAACCAAATGACAGATCAATGCCAAATCGGAAGACAAATTGATATTTCGTTTTCTTAATTTCGAAAGAAAGAAACTAATTATGGTTTATGCAGCCATCACGCTTTTACATGTCATAGTGACCTTTCTGTGTTTTGAAAATTGAATGTGAATAACGGAACGTTTTTCAGTGACTCGTTGTTTCTGTAGTGTTTCCATATCAAAAAATATTAGCTAAAAATAAGAAAGATATTGATCAATGTTGGTTTTATCAACTTTATTTTAAGACCAAATTCAATCGTTTTCAAGTTAAGCATTTTTTCTATGGCTAGTGCTGGTTCTCCTTTCAGCTGTAGCAAGAGAGCTTGTTTGATAATCTTTAATTAATTCTATCTGATCTTCTTTAAGTTGACCTTTACTAAACTATTGCAGGTAGCTAAAAATGGCAAACTACAACCCGTACCTGAGAATGGCAACACAGAAGCATGCGGCGGTTGTGGCGCCGACCAGTGCGCGCTCTGTCGCGGCGACGCCGATACGGATAACAAGCAGAATATTGTAAGTAGGCCATATTGTGACTTATGTAGGCGGCATAGAGGTTATTCCTTAATTGATATGGGATAGAGCTTTGTGCACCGCGCGGTAGTTACTACAGCTCGCGTAAAATAACTTGACACATATTTTAGTGCCACGTGACATGCGCAGTAGCAATTTTAGATACAAAAATGTTTAGTATTCAAACCGCATTGTCTATGGTTTGGTTCAAGTTATATTGCGCGAGCTGTACAAGACCTTAGTGTAGTTCCGCAATCCCAGATTGAAGAACGACCAATGCGCGCTCTCCCGCGGCGTCCCTGATACGTATAACAAGCAGAATATTGTAAGTATTGTAATATTGTGACTTGTAGCTGCAGCATAAGATAGGTTATTCCGCAATGTAGATGCGCTAGAGCAGCGTCTCAACAGAGGCGTTAAGTCCTGAGTTAGGAATCCCATTTCATCAGAAACCGTCAATATCGTATGGTTTAATGTTATTATAGTTTATTGGCAGAACTAATGTTAGTAGAGATGTGAGTTAACCGTAGTCTAGAAACTCGTTCGGTGGTCTAACGGCAGGCTATAGTAGATTTAAAACTACTAAAGTCTAAAATCTAGAGAGTCTACTCCGTTCATTAATCCAAACTTACTACAGATTATAAGTCAGTTCTGTATTCTATGTACTACAACTACAAAACACATAGTCCAAAAATTTCTTAAAATTCACCTATCAAAGTAAACTAGCTAGGTATATGATAATCTGGCGCAAATGGATGATATTTTCTATCATTGGTCATTCACTTTAGTCTTAAATAACTTCAATCTTTCCCCCTCCCAGGAAGATGCCGACGAGCCGACTCCATCGCAAGAGGAGCACGTCCCGGGGCTAAACCTGGAGTTCCTGCGCCAGATAGTCTACCTGGCCAAAATCATGGTGCCTGGAGTACGCAGCCACGAGGTGGCGCTACTCACTGCGCATACGCTGTGCCTGTTCTCCAGGACTTTGTTGTCCATCTATGTCGCGTCGCTGGAGGGGTCTATAGGTGAGGATATATCTATATATCTATCTATCTAGCCAGATAGTTCCTTTCTCCTGGCAGAGATCATGGTGACTTTATCCTTCTGAGACTCTCAGTCTGTCAGTCAATTTTGTTTTACGAAAAACTGTTTTTTAAAATTCCGACTCTCATCCACAGTGCGGCACATAGTGCAGAAAGACATGAGTCGCTTCGCGGCTCTTCTGTTGCAATGGTTCGGCATCGCCGTTCCTGCCACCTTCATCAACTCCATGATCCGGTACCTGGAAGGTCGCCTGGCGCTCGCCTTCCGCACCAGGCTGGTCAACCACGCGTACCAACTGTACTTCAAGAACCAAACATACTACAGAGTAGCTAATTTGGATGCTAGGATCGAAAACGCTGATCACAGGTAAGCTTAAGGTCTTTTATCCACTTGGTAAAAGAACATGGTCTTCTAACAAAAATATTTGGTATATCAAGAATTAGTCTTCTACGGTCGCTAACACGACGCCAGGATCGTGCTGATCTTAGATAAGTTTATGAGGGTTAAGGTTAAACTTACTTCTCTTCAACGGAGAAGACCCATCTTTTATAGGCTCGCTAGTTTAGACGCCAGTGTTTAAAACACTGTTGTTTCCTTGGGCTCCATCAGCAAGTCTGCTAAAGATGGTCATATATTTTCTGTCGCAGGTTGACAGAAGACGTGTCAGTGTTCACGCAGTCAGTGGCGCACTTGTACAGCTCCCTGACGAAGCCCTGCTTTGACCTGCTGCTGATCGTGCTCACGCTCGCCAGCTACTCCAGCAAGATGAAGGGCAACATATTCATAGGTATTCCGTTCATATACATAACGTTTTTTTAGGGTTCCGTACGTCAAAAGAAAAAAACGGAAACCTTATAGGATTACTTACCCATTATCTCGGGTACGTGTGAAGGTATGGAGTTGAAATTAAAACCATATACTCAGGTCTACAGTCCTCTGAAGCTGTAAAAAATAACTTCTAAGTTAACGCAAAAAAAGATACGGCTGTTTATGCCGCATAAAACGCATATTTCGACACTCTCAAGGGAATCAAAATTTATAGGGAACTTTCCGTTGACCTGAAACTATGACATATACTTCAAGTAACAGAGGAAAGTCTGAAAACTATACATTTTTAATTAAACCATAAAAAATGTACTCTTTATTTAAAATATGTAAATATGTAAACACGACAGCACGTCAGGTTATAAAGTTAAACTGCGAAAATAGCTTTTATTACGTAGGACATAAAGGCGGTCTCATGGACAACATGTATTCTGGGGTGCCGCCGTGTGTACTTACAATTTTGTACGGAATCCTTTGTGGGCGAGTCCGACTCGCACTTGTTCGGTTTTTTTTTCTATTAGAGAGTGGAACTCCTTGTCTGAGTCTGTGATTCCCGATAGGTATAAATAATCTAGGGGCCTTCAAGTCGCGAGTGAATGGGTATATTCTAGACATCATAAATCGCATCATCATTTACCATGATAGCGGTCAAGCGCTTGCCCTGCTATCATAAAAAAACCTGGGTAAAAAAAAAACGTCTTGAAACATTAAGTACAGTCATCAACACCTTGAGTTAAATAGAAATAGAAAAATAGAAAATTGCTTATGTTATTTTGGTCACAATGTCAATAATCATCTCAAATGAGGATCAGCGACGATTATTGCTTAGTGGCTTATCAGAAAGCTTATGCCACCACATGGTTAACAGTTAAGAAATTTCCACGATATCTCTTAAACCTGAGAAGTTATACGAGCTAGAACGCTGTTATTTTGGGGGTCCTTATGACGTCATCCGCCACGTACGTAAAACCTTACGTCGTACGTGATAAAGCACATATTGCATTGAGCTTGGCATTTCCTTTAAACCCTTATAACTCGACCATTTTTAAACGGATTTCAAAAAATCTTTCAATAGGGTTTATAGCTATGAATATGTTTTTATATTATATCAATAAAACTTTAGGATTCCAACCAGTCGCTGATCCTTATTGACTACATTAAAATTGTGCGTCACTGCAATAAAAGAAGATTATGTTACAACTAGAAAGAAATAAAGGCTTATGATACTGTAAGGTTTGATTTTCCGCGAGCGTACTGCTGCGCCCGAGTTAAGGTATTTTATTTTATTTGTGAAATTGACAGACACATACCCCCTTACTAATAAACATTGTATACCAGATGTATAGTTACACAATGGTTACTCTATGTCGAACTATTTGAGTTTGACATTAAAAAGAAAGGGACAAAACACTGTGTAACTAAACATTTGCTATACAATCTTTATTAGTAAGGGCGATTATGTATAAGACTATGAATAATCCTATGCTAATTAAAAATTTCCACAGATAGTATTAAAAAAATATTCCGAAATCTCGAGGTATGAGAAACAAAGCACTTACACGAACTTAACTTTTGTCCTCTCTATATTTTGTGTTTGTATGAAAAGTGGATTTTTTGTCTTGTTTTCGGAGAAGTAAAAGTCGTTGTTTACGATGTTAGAAATCTATTCCTGCGAGGAGGTTGTTGGTGTTTTACATATAACCCTGTATTGTATAATGACTATACAAGGTGTTACAAAAATACCCCTAATGCCGAATATGGTAGATAGGGACTATCAAACTGAACAACTTTTACTATGGTACCAACTCTGAAATCGCGAAAAAAAAATCAGCTGTTTCATACAAAAATTAAAATCGAAAATATCAAAATGTATGAAACAGCTGATTTTTTTATCGCGATTTCAGTGTTGGTCCCATAGTAAAAGTTGTTCAGTTTGATGGTCCCTATCTACCATATTCGGCATTAGGGGTACTTTTGTAACACCTTGTATAATATATTTTTGACTACTTTTATATTTATAACAAAATAATGTCAACAGGACCGAGCATAGCGTTCGTAGTGATCTGCCTGACGGGCCAGCTATTGCGAATGCTGAGTCCCAGGTTCGGTGCCATGGCGGGCGAGGAGGCGCGCATGAAGGCCAACTTGCGGCACGCGCATTCCAGGCTCATCGCGCATGCGGAGGAAGTCGCATTCTATGGGGGACATAAGGTGGGTGATACAATTATACTAGGCCTAGCTACCGCCCGCGACTCCGTCCGCGTGGACATTCGGAAAATCTCTAGGAGATCTTTGACCGGGATAAAAGTCAAAGGTTTCCTATACAAGGTGTTACAAAAGTACCCCTAATGCCGAATATGATAGATAGGGACCATCAAACTAAACAACTTTTACTATGGGACCAACTTTGAAATCGCGAAAAAAAAATCAGCTGTTTCATACATTTTGATATTTTCGATTTTAATTTTTGTATGAAACAGCTGGTTTTTTTTTCGCGATTTCAGAGTTGGTCCCATAGTAAAAGTTGATCAGTTTGATGGTCCCTATATACCATATTCGGCATTAGGGGTATTTTTGTAACACCTTGTATAATCTTATGCAAAAAGCAGCCCTTGACGAGTTTCTTGCCGGTTCTTCTCGTTACAAGGTCTTCCGCTTAGGGTTTGCGAACCGATGGCGTAGCTTCTTTGACATTCACAAGTGCTTGTAACAGCCTAGACTGAATAAATGCTAACTATTCTAAATAAGTCCAATTTCTTAAAAAAGGAATTAGTCAAGGTTTTGTTAATAACGTCTAATATTTATTGAATAACATTACACAGTTTGAAAAGGCATTCAAACAGTTTAAAACGCGATTTTGTTAAAAGTGGCCACTGTTGGTTCAAACTCGTTTTTAAACTATTGCACGCATTTTGTTTGACAGTTAAACGTGATAAATCGCTATATCATATCGCGTTCCTGTGGTCATGCTAGGCTAGCAGGCACCCTAGGATGACCGACGAAACTCGACATATATCGTTTGATATAGCATTTTATCGACACTCAACTGTCAAAATCCATTATCTTTTGACAGTTAAACGTTATAAGTCGGTATATCATATCGCGTTTCGATGGTTATGCTAGCAGGGTTTCCCAACATTTTTTATGCTGCAACTCCCTTTACAGGTTGTAATTTTTTTGCGGCTCCTATGTAAAATAAGATACCCACGTTTAGCTTTTGAATTACATACGATTGAGTATACTCATACTGGTTCGCGACGCCCCGGGGCATCGCGACGCACAGCTTGGGAATCACTGATGTATGTTGGGCATGATTTTCACGTGTTGTTCATGTTCCAGGTGGAACACGGTCAGCTGCAAGAAGCGTACGGTCAGCTAGTAAGCCAGATGGCGGGCGTGTTCCGGCAGAAGCTGTGGTACGTGATGCTGGAGCAGTTCTGCATGAAGTACGTGTGGAGTGGCACGGGCATGGTCATGCTCGCGCTGCCCATACTCACCGCCAGGCACACATCAGGTATACACCCAGTATACAGCTTGTATACACCAGCTGTGGTACTGATGCTGGAACAGTTACTTAGAACGCACACTTTCTTATGGATGAATGAAGAGAATGGATATTAATTTATCAATTGCCTATTAGATCACACTGTATAGTTTAATACCGATTTTCTCTCTTTCATTAAGCTTTTGAGCGCCACGTTCTTCTATTAAAAACAAACGTTTCCGTGCCCTTCACGCCACGATTAATTAGTTCTAATAAAGTCGTGGCATAGAGGTCACAGATATGTTTGTCTTTTATAGAAAACCGTGGGGCTCAAAAAGATAAAGTATTATTTTTCCAAGAAGGACAAACAGAAAGCATGTACATATCAATAATATGTCTATACACTTTTGACAGTCCATCAGCCTTATGTAAAACTTTGTAATAAACATCAACATCTGCCAAAGTGTGAACTCGACTGTCACGTGGAATATTTCCAAAATTTTTTTTTAACCGACTTGTGTTAATTTTATTTTATTTATGGAAAAGGTACACCAACAGTATATATATTTAACATTGTTAATATTAGTTAAACAGTGGAGCACAATACTTATATATGTATATACCTAATAAAGGCGTACACAACATTTAAAACATTTTAATTTTATTTTACAATTTTAATGTTATATAATACCAAATAATATACTAGAAAAAATACGACTCGCACCAGATCATGTTCTCGGACGGGAATCGAACCCGCGACCTTTGGATATCCGGTCCAATGCTCTGACCGCTGAGCTACCGAGTCACTAGTGGGAACGTCGAATTTATCCTAGTATATCAACTCTTACGCTGCAAGCCAGCGCCATCTCACCAATGTACAAGGAATTACCTCGACATCAATATAAATACCTTTCCATACCTTTCCAGATATTTTTAAACAATTGATTAAGATGAGAAAGCTATATAACTGTTAAATTTTGAGATTTAAGCATTTATCTAGTATATTATTTGGTATTATATAAAATAGCATTCTGAATGCTTAAATCTCTAAATTTAAAATTTTTAATGTTATTTGTTGTCAGGATCAACGGAGGACGGCATCAGTTCGCGCACAGAGTACATGACGACGTCACGCAACTTGATGAACTCCGCCGCAGACGCCATAGAGAGGCTCATGTCTAGTTACAAGGTAAATTGGACTTTAAGGCGATCGATGTAAAGGTTGTTTTTAACCGACTTTAAAAATCTAAAAGGAGGAAGATGTCCATTGGTCGCGTGTATTTTTTGCTCTGTTCGCTGTTTGTTGTTAAATAGAACTATAATTTAAAAAAGTTCTATGATATTTAAAGGGATTTAATTCAATGAAAACCTTTACAGGCGCTTTTATTGACATCGAAATAAAACAAACAGTATACTAGAACCCCCTTACTAATAAAGATTATATAGCTGATGTTTAGTTACACAATGGTGACTCTCTGTCAAACTATTTAAGTTTGACATTAAAAAGAAAGGGACAAAACACGGACATACATCGGCTATACAATTTTTATTAGTAAGGGGGTAAGTCTGTTTATCCTTACTCGTCTTAGGTATTTAGTAAACATTTTTTGACAGCTGTCATACGTATTTTAAACTTGAATTGTTATTTAAAAATATATTGTCATATTAAATTAAATAGTCATTAGTAAATATCAACTTCTTTAGTAATCAGTGTGAGAAAAACGATTTCTTGTATTTTAAAAATGCATATTTCAACAAAGAGTCGGGTGAAGATTGTTTACCAAATAGGACAAGTAAGAATAAATGGACTTATTAGAAACATCAGGTCACAGTCTCAATACTTTTATGTGTATATATTAAGATCAAAACTTATAATCATAACTGATCAGAAAGGAACCACTTTTGACTGCATCAGGCAAAACTTGCAGTCAAGTTTTGTCAGAAATAATTTTGACTGATTTTTTCAGTCAAAAGAGATTGAACTTCTATCTAACTTTAGGGTTGATCATGTCTTAAGACAAAGTGGCATGTGACTACGTTTATCCTTTTTTTAATCAATACCAAAAACCGAATGTGTTGTTCTAGGAAATAGTGACTTTAGCCGGATACGCGACCAGGGTATCCGATATGCTGACCGTATTCGGCGAAGTTGCGCGCGGCAAGTGCGTGCGGTCCGTACACGTGGCCCCCTCCCCCCACGCCGCCTTCCAGGTCACCTTCCGGGACAACCAGCCCGTGCCCATGGGTGAGTGGTATCATCATCATCATCATCATTATCACCATAATTATCATCATCATCATCATTATCATTATCACCATCATTATCATCATCATCATCATCGATACCGAGTTTTCATTTTCACTGTTTATGTGTTGGGTATACTAAATCACTAGCAGAATAAAGTGCCTTATTCACCACCATCCATCTTGCTGTATGTCACGAGGTGGACGGACAGATAATTACGGATAGGGGTGGAGTCTAAATGAGATTTGAAATGAAATGAGACTGAGACACGTTTGGTTTTCTGCCCGGCTGAGATAAATTTCTTAAAAATCTAATATCCGTAACCGAAACTATCCGAATCCAACAGAATGATTTTATATTCGTAACCGTATCCGAAACTGGAATAATATTATTTTATATATTTCATATCCATAACATACTCGTGCAGCGCACAGTGACCGCGCCCCGCGCACCTCCTCATTATAAATTATTGTCATTGTTCATTCATCCAAACAGGTTCAAAATAAGAAATTTATTTTTGTATAAAAGTTGTAACACAATGGGATTTATTAGAATAACAATTTGTAAACAATAAACTAATCATCAATAAGTATTCGTTGACCCTACTTGAACTTGAATTTACATTTATTACTGTTCTTGATGTCAAATTGTTTTACATTATGTAGATCTTTCCATTTGTAATTTAATTACTCATTAAATTCCTAACTTCTTTGCTCGTTTATCTAAATCACTATGACATGATAGTTCTTGTCAATTTAAATCATACGATGAACACAAATTTCAATGTTTTCCTTTCTCAAAATGTTTTGCTATTCATCCACCTAAGAAGTTTCTGACTTCCAATATTTACGAAGAAAATTAAAATACGATAAGAACAATGGACGCTACATTTTATCCTACTTATTAATATTATAAATGTGGAAGTTTGTGACTTCGGATGTTAAGATGTTTGTTAGTCAATAACGCATAAACAGCTGAACGGATTTGGATGAAATTTGTCACACAGCTAGTTTATAGCCTGGATTAAAACATATAAACTTTTATACCGGTCAAAGGCTTTGTCAAGTCCGAATGTCCATGCGGACGAAGTCGCGGGCGGAAGCTATTCAAAGTTAAAATGTCTTTATTCAAATAAACTTAATATTTAAGAGGGCGTAGTCTGCACACTAGCGCCGCCATTGGAGAAAAAATCATAATGCTTAAATAAAGACGAAATTGCGAATTATCTCTCTGTAGAGCACTCCGAGGAAACTTTGTGGTACTTTTTATCACTTACATAATATTTTATAGCCTGTCGTTTAGTTTATTGGAGTTTTATTGCTAAAAGTAGCCACTTATCGCAAAAAACTCAATTAAACTAAACGACAGGCTAGACAATATTGTTTAAGCTATAATATGTACCAAAAAGCTTATTCGGAGTGCACTACAGAGAGATAATTCGCAATTTCGTCTTTATTTAAGCACTTGGATTTTTTTCCAATGGCGGCGCTAGTGTGCAGACGCGTCCTTAAACATTTTTGAATCGTCTATATTCTCCTACCATCCGTTCCAGACTTTTTCAGACTTAACGCTATAATTTCTTTACAGGTAAAGTCCTGTACACAGACGACCTATCGATACGTCTGCGTAACGTGCCTATAGTGACTCCCGCGTGCGACGTGGTCGCGACCGGCGTCACGCTGCAGCTGGAGCCGGGCACGCACCTGCTCATCGTGGGGCCCAACGGCTGCGGCAAATCTAGGTCAGTCTACAATACTCTTTAAGGCGAGCCTAGACCACGATAAATAATAATAATAAATAAATAAATTTGACAACATCACATACATTGTGCTCCGATTCCAAAGTAAGCAGCTAAAGCACTTGTGTTATGGAAATTAGAGACCACGGTGGTATCGCAAACACCCAGACCTGAGCCAATATGGAAAAGTTCGTTTTCTAAATTGACCCAACCGGGATTAAACCCGGGAACTCAGAGATGGCGACATCTTGAAAACCGGTGTACAAAGCCACTCGACCACGGAGGTCGTTGTTGAAAACGATCTGATGAAAAGATTGATTTTTAAGCTTCCAATGTGAAGAACTTATGTAGAATTCTACTTTATAAAAATTACTGTAGACTGAAAAAGAAACAAAGAAACAAGTAAACCGAACAGAATATTGAAAAATGCCTTCGTAACTCTATAAAAAATCCTGATTATCATCACAAAATCTTAGAAAAATAAAAAATCGTCAGTTTTCGTAAGTTTCAACGACAGTGATGTGTTTTTTTATTCAAAAAGGAAAGCCTTTTTTATCAATCTAACACTTTAACCGAGTAGATTTTTAATAAATGATCCAGTTCTAGAAATCAATAAAAATGTACTAAATTTTGTTAAATTTTTGGCGAAGCAACAATTAAAGCTATGCAATAATCAACCATATTCCAAAGAGATAGTGAAAGAGTAGATTTCGTGAACTGGCCTTGCCTTAATGAGAGACTTTCCAGGCAAAGTTCCTTAAAAATCTACTAGATGGCGCTGTCCAACATCTTTGGCAGTATAGTATGAACATGGTACAAATAGTCTGATCAAAGAGAAGCATCATTAAAAATACTTATGATTTTGACAGTGTGTTTTCATAATCGTTTTGCTGCGACAAAAATGATGTTGAACATGATAATATGTAATATGGGTAACTTATTAACATTTTGTAGTGTATTTTGCAATTAAACTTACCTTTGAACGAGTACAGCTTTTTTAGAGTTCCGTAGTAAAACTAGGAACCAATATAACTTATACGATACCTATAAGATCGTTCAGATCTATCGTCCGTCCGTTCCAGTCTGTCTTTATTTTATTTTATGAATATGGGAAAATACAGCTTCAATTTTATGTTTGAGAAGAAACGAAAGTGCACCTTAATGTTTTGAAATAAGGTTTATTTTTATCAAATGTCCAAATATGTTGGTAGGTTTGAACGCTCATATAATTTAGGCGCTGGCTGTACTTACCTACACATGATTTCTCACAGCAACCGTATACCCACAGCTTATTCCGCATAATCTCTGGGCTGTGGCCCGTATTCGGCGGCGAGCTGTCCGTGCCGCGGCCGTGCGGGTGCGCGCACTGCGCCGACGACGACGCCGCCAACCCGCCCGCCGCCGCCAACTGCGCCTCCAGGCCTATCATGTTCTACATACCGCAGAGGTAACTACACTACACTACACTACACTACACATTACACTACCCACTACACTACATACTACACTATACACTACACTACACTACACACTACACTATAGCAGAAGTTAACGCCCATGACTCCATGAATGTCAACTCAGAGATGTCAATTAAGTTCAATGCTTCATTAAGTATCGTGTCGTCTTATACTATAACTATGGAAAAGAAAGAGATAGCATTTTAATGAAGCATTACACTTAATTGACGTCTCTGAGTATGGCAGATAGTGTACCTTTTGCTAAAATATTCGTAGAAATTAGATGATTAGTTTCGGAAAATGTAAATGAATTCTGTATTTTATAATTTCTAATTTAGTTAAAAAAAAAAAAACACTTTGTTAATGATATTTTCACTGTTTTGATAAGCAGTGATGTCCCAATAAGTTCTTATGTTCTACTTGCATCATGAATTAATAATCCTTTTAATTCACAAACTGACATGCTTGTTTTTATTGTGATTCTGCCAAATTAAGGTTTTAAAAAGCAATTTGTTCCGTTTCCCCAGGCCGTACATGTCAGAGGGCACCCTCCTCGACCAGGTGACGTACCCGGCGCGGTGCCGCGGCGCCGACGCGGAGGCGCGCGCGCTGCACGTGCTGCGCCTGGTGCGCCTGGACGCGTGCGCCGCCAGGCACGGGGGGCTGAAGGCCAGGAGGGATTGGAGGGCTACCTTGTCGGGGGGAGAGAAGCAGAGGATGGCCATGGCCAGGATGTTCTTCCACAGGTCAGTGTGATGATAGAGATGATGATAGGGTCTGTGGGAAGATTCCTCCTCTTCTCTTAATCTTGTATAGATATCGAGGTCGGTCCAGCCCCCCTTCTCTACTGAAAGCTTCGAGTAGTTACGCGAGTGGCAGGTGGGTACTGACGGCGACATCTATCGTTTAATGTGAGCGTTGCACGTACTATGACTAGTGCGGTTAGACGCGTGCGCATCGAGACATGGCCAGGGGAGAGATACGTTGTCGGGAGCAGAAAAGCAGAGGATAACCATGGCCAGGATGTTCTTCCACAGGTCAGTAAATATACTGATTGTTAAAAATATGGTACTAGACCAGGCGACAGGCTACACATATATGCAAGCGACACTCGATTCGATCAGTAATGATTGACGAAAATTACACCGATCAATCGACATCAAAATGATTGATGATCATTGAAATTGACCTGCAAAATCCTATAACAGTATGAATACTGTGCTACTAGCGACATCTGTCGTCTAATGTGCACGTTGCACGTAGTACGACAAGCCGCCTGCGCAGTAAGATATAAAAGGCGAGATTGGGCTGGCTGGGAGTTATAGATTTTCTGCAAAAAACTTGAAGTGAATTTTTGCAAAGCTTGATTTGCTGCACCCGTTAACACTTTATTTTACTCGTTCCAAGAAAGAGTAAAATAAATTTCTTGTCAGCAGACCTGCCGCAACGCGTATCACTGTGTTTAACACTAGTATATATTAGACAACATCACAAACATTGCTCTGATCCCAAAGTAAGTAGCTAAAGCACTTGTGTTATAGAAATCAGAGACAACGGTGGTAAACACACACACCCAGACCTAAGCCAATATAGAAAAGTTAGTTTTCTAAAATGACCCAGCCGGGCATCAAACCCGGGACCTCAGAGATGGCGACACCTTGAAAACCGGCGTACAAACCACTCAACCACGGAGGTCGTCAGTATAGTATTATCTATGGTTTAACTAAACTTGATTGTAACCGTGTTAAATTTGTTCAGGCCGGTATACGCTCTGCTGGACGAGTGCACAAGCGCAGTGTCGATGGAGACAGAAGTAGTGATGTACTCGGCGGCGGTCACGGAGGGAATCACCCTGCTGTCCATCACCCACCGCCCTAGCGTCTGGTGATTATAACTTTACACTATAATTAAACTAAACATTAAATTTCGAACTAAATCTAAGTTATTTTCCACTCAACCTTTAATAAAAAAAACGTTAGACTGCAATAACCTAAGTAATTCGAGAAATTTCTTAATGGACCCAAATTTTTCGGGTGTTTCTAAAAATTAACTGCAGAAGTTGTAAGTGAAATATTTTTCCAATTTTGAGATACCAGTTTGTACAATTATTTCACTCTACTGCCATCTTGTGACAATAAAACCAGTGAAACTACCTAAAACATGCTAGCGTAGTATGTTTAAGGGTGCACCGAGCCTCTACTAACGCCGCCACTTTAGGCAGTAATCTTCATTGTAACTACACAAACTCATTTAAACTAAAAACAAACGCATACAAAAATAGTTTATAACTATAACTAGATCCTATATTTATCAGAATTTTATCAAACATAATTATTTCGTTGTAATGATTTTTCTTAATTGGCGGAGCTAGTGGAGGCTCGGTGCACCCTTAATATTCAAACTGTGACAAAATTATCATAAATTGGCAAACAATAATTTAACACACTTTCACAGGAAATATCACACTCACGTGCTGGAATTCGACGGCACCGGAAATTGGTCCTTCCGACCTCTAGATAAGGACGTTTTACTGACCACTCCGGCGATTACCAGCGGCGTTGGAGCCAAAGTTGGCACCAACATTGGCACCAACACTGAGGCCAACACTGACGCCAACACTGACGCCAACGTTGACGACACTACAGTTAGCGCTGTCGCTAATGGTACAACTACTAGTGTCAGCGAACTTCCTGTCATCACCTGTCAAAATTGACATTAGTTGACAAATTAATGAAAACTTTGAATTGTGGAGTCTTTCAAATGTATTAGAAGTGTATATTTTTTGATTTGAGGATGAGTTAAAGTAGTGCCAATTTACGGCCAGAATTAATAATCAATTGACAGATAGAGATATGCCAGGGGCCCTACCGGTTAACTTTTCGAACTTCGGCGGGTCTGCAGAGCTTCAACTTAAAACAGATAAATCGCAGTAAGGAGTTTCGTATTGTACTATTCGTCGAAGTTATTTAGAAGATATCGATGTTCGTGTGACATCATGAATTGGGGTTCGCCATTTTTCAGTTTTAATTTGAAGCCCGGCAGACTTTCCGAAGTATGATGCGTTATCCGGAACGACCGACAGGCCTATCTCTATCTGTGGATTGATTATTAATTCTGGCCGTTATCCCATCAAGGCCCGGAAAATGAGACACAATAGATATTCTATTGTTGTCCGGCCGCATTTAGCCGCTCGGGCGTTGATGAATTAATAGATCACATTTGACACTTCATCAAAATTCAACAACGTAACCTTCTAACAGCGGGCACAATTGCTAATATTTTTCAGATGATAAATAATACATTTTTTTTTTGATAAATTACACTAAAGTAAAAACTGACAGATGTCAAATGTGATCTATTAAATCATTTGTAGTTCACAGCATGCGTCTTCATATAAGATTATGTAAGTAGACCACGGTATTTTTATATAGCGGGTTTGGTGTAGCGCAATTCATCCTTAAATGACGAAAATACATTAAAAAAATAGAAAAAAAATCATTAGAAATGGTTAGAAACCTTCAATGAAAAATAGTTCTTAGTGCATCACAATTAGTATCTCTATTACACTATAATAGCTATGTGTCAAATATTCCTTTAATTAAAATAGAATTGAAAATATTTTAGAAACTTATGATGTGGTGAAGCGGGTAGTTAACTCTTGTCTCTTCTACATTACCATAGATTACGCAAGGCACGTAGTAGAATGGACATAGATAATATAATTAATTTATTGGGTACTATGATTGGTAGTGTATTTCATAAGAATTTCGATGATAATGTAATTATCATTTATAAAAATGTGTTGTTTTCACATCAAAATTTTACTGAGATACCCAAAATACACTCAGCGGCACGGAATCTTGGCCAAGCCCTTATCATCCGTTTCCAACAATTTTATGTGTTGGTAACAAATGTTTTCAATGAAGGTAGAACAAAAAAACTGTTTTACTTAATTCCTCGAGGGTAATTCACTATGTTCGTAGACTTACGCTTGTTGATTTTAATTTTTAGTCGAATCGCGTCATTTGAGTAAATTAAGGTCTAAACTTTAATTTGGTTTTGTGTAAAGTGCATGTCGCGTTACTGAATGATTGTGATTTTGTGGCGTTAGTTAAAGCCTCAATTGTGTTTTAAAGTTATAAAAATGCCTCTAACACCAGCGCAAGCTGCACAAGCTGTAGCCTTAGTCAACGAAGGGCTCACACAACGCGAAGTGGCTAATGTAGTCAATGTACCACGTTCATCAATGCAGTACGCCTTGAAACGATACCAGGAGACTGGCAGCTACACAAGAAGGCCAGGTAGTGGAGGTGTGAGATGCACATCTGCTCGGGACGATCGTTTCATTGTCCTAGCAATTTTAAGAAATCGATATCTCACTGCCGTTGAGATCCGCCAGCGCCTCCAGATCGCGAGAGGTGTTAATGTAAGCGAGCGTACAATAAGAAGACGTATGGAGGAAGTGAATTTAAGGGCACGCAGACCAGCACGCGGTCCAGAACTGCTCAGACAGCATCGAGTAGCTCGACTTCAATTTGCACGAAATCACGCTAACTGGACTCATGAGCGAGTTCTGTTCACTGACGAGTGTCGAATCGCTATACGAGCACCAGATGGTCGCGAACGACAAGGAGAAGAAGAGGAGAGCGGTTTCTACCCAATACTACCACACAAACCGTTAGATTCCATGGAGGCTCTATAATGGTGTGGGGAGGAATAAGTTCTGATGCTCGTACAGAGTTGGTTGTCATTGACAATCGATTAACAGCAACGCGATACATCGCAGAGATCATCCAGGAACATGTTGTACCATATATGGGGTTCATTGGATATGAACAGTTCCTGTTAATGCACGATAATGCACGCCCACACGTAGCAATTTGTGTGAACGAATACCTTGAAGATGTTGGTGTACAAAAACTGCAGTGGACTGCTCGTAGCACGAACTTAAATCCCATATAACACATCTAGGACATGCTTAAAAGAAGGATAAAATCATGTACCAACCCGCCACAAACAATCAACGAGCTTCGAAACGCAGCAGTGGACGTTTGGGAGAACCTATCGCAAATCGATATCAAAAACATCATTCAAAGCATGCCAGATCGCATGCAAGCGGTTATCAGGGCAAGAGGAGGAAACACGCGTTATTAAAATGTATAGAGGACCGATACAAATAAGTGATTTTTAATTTTGTAGATTTTTAAACTGGATGTTTATTTCCATGAAAAATTGTGATTTTAAGTAAACATTATTTTTTCGACAAAAAAAACCTAATAGGCAGTAAATTAAGGCTTTAAAACATAAACAAGTTCATTTCTTGTTCACTAACATCAATTTAATAGCAAAAAAAAATATTTCATGCCGTATATACCAAAAAAACCGGGTGGCCAAGTTTCCGTGCCGGTGAGTGTATGTTGAGTGAAGTCTGAAAGTGTAACGAAATGATTATATGCGCTGTGATCGTGGAAAATGTATGAAACAGCAGTGAGTGCTAATATTATAAATAGGTTTAGTCCGATGTAAGAGACGGAATGAGGGCCCAAATACGTAAACAATACTAGTTACCATGTAGTCCACTCGCTTTTGGACGAAGCTTCACTATAAAGTACTATGTCACACCAATTATTTTGCTCTTATAGTAGAGTTTACTTACTGAACAAGCGTTATAGTAAGTGGGATAAAGATTCAACATGTTCAGCTATTATAAAGGTGGAAACCTACGGTGCGCGATTCTGCAGACCGCCCCACACCAGGCCGTGGGAACGGCCTGAGCGTGCGTGGTCGTGCGCGCTTGTGCGTAAAATCGCGTACGAGTTTGCACCGCACCTTTGAAGTTACCGACGCGTCGTAGGGTCGTCAACTTTTTGAAATAAGAAAATCATGGAATGTTACTTAGTTCTTTGTTTGGCACCACCGACTTCAAATTGGTTTGTTTTAATAATACAATATTAGGAGTAGAAATTTTATTTGGTGCTTTTAAGTTTTGTTACCCGACAATAAAAACAAACGGTTACATTTTTTTGGTTAAAAGTTTTTTGTGAATGCTTAGAGTGTAAGTATCTATATATCATCCGCGTACTGTTTTACACTGCATTACACTTACACTTTTTACTGTTAAACAAAAATAAAGTAATGGTCATTTGATCAGTGCAAGTTTCATCAAATTAGGTTCAGAAGTTATTGGGGTAATAATTATAGACTATATCCTCATTTTCAAACATTTACGTCAGTTAGTAATTGCTAAATTACGAAACTAACTAATTTTGTAATTACTTACTACAAATAGTAAGGTAAGTATCGAAGTAACAGTGCATTTAAAATGTAAATGATAAGCATTCACGAAAATTTTTTTTACCAAAAAAATAAAACTAACTTTTAAAAACAAAACTAAAAAGCAACAAATAAAATTTCTACCTCTTATGTTGTATAATTAGTGCTAAACAATCAACCAAGTATTTTTTTTATTGATTTTCTTACTTTATTATTTCTTGTACAAAAAGTTGACAACCCTACGGTGCGGTGCGGTGGTGCGAGCTCGTGCGAAATTCACGCACCGTGCGCGATATCGGAGGCCGTGGGAATCCACCTTAAGGTCGATTGTACATTGTGACAGATATGTTTGTTGTGACAAATGTTTGTTGGAGTGAGTCAACGTATAGCCCTATCTCATATAGATAATTTCACTTGGAAGTAGCAGAGCATGGTAAAACTTATGGAATAAAGAGTTCTGATATTTTTATTCCTATTACAGTTTTCTAAAACCCATCAAACCAAATGCGAGTGGTTCTCATTAAATAAGAATATTATTTTATTATGTATGCTGTTATTTATATTGAGTAGTTTCCTGCTTTTAAATTACAATAAATACCTCTTATTGTTTTTTTATCTACGCATATTCCTTTTATAAAGATTTATATGTACATATTTTACTATTTTATGTATCCTAATGTTGTAAAATGGTTAATATTGGTAAATTAGAAAAAAAGTGTAAGTATGGGAAGACAAATTTAAATCGATGTCAAGAGGGAAATCGTATAATTGTATTTTCATAAGGTTTAATTTGTAGCAGCACTTATCTAGTGTTATGAATATAATGATGATTAAATTATGTAAAATCAAAATGAATGCATGTGGCGAAACCAGTACAATGTATGTAGATAATTTATGTTGCCTTTGCTGGAGTAAGCGACACAGACTGTTGACTTATAAAATTCGCATTAAAACGGTGATGACGCGTTTATTAGTTAGGTTTACCGAATTTGGTTAAAACTTTTTCTAAAAAAAAGTTTGCTATTTTATCTTATTGCCGCATAAGATTTACTGCTCTCCATCGCACACTTTGTTTTCTCAAGATTTCTTAAATCTGAGTGCGTAATTAAAACATGTGATTGAAGAACAAAAAGTCGTTTCAAAAAGTTATTGGAACGCACTTAGATTTAAGAAGTCTTCAGAAAACATCATCGGCCTTGCCAAAAAAGATTTTAAACACTGTTCAACAAGCGTTTAACTTAGACACTGTTTAAATGTGATGCTGCCACTTTTTTGACAATATAATTTGAAAGAGACGGCATCATATTTAAACAGTGTATAAATCAAACAGTGTTTTAAAATATTTTGTCGGGAATGTGCGAGATAGAAAGCGGCAAATAGAATACGGCCTCTTAAGAGTCTTGGCCGTCTCTTTGCCGAATACGGGTTGAGACCGAATACGGCCAAACGAATCTGTTTACACTAGTCGGTAACCGAGTACGGGGCAGCCGAATACGGTCCAACCGAATAATGTAAGCGCACCATTTTGGCCCGAAACTCATCAACCGCGTGCACACTGCAGCCCTTACGATGGCGTTTGTTGTTTTAATCGCGTCGGATGTTATGCTAGACGGCATGGGCAACCCTATTATAAATAAGTCTATGGGGCAACCTTTGGCAAGTTGCGAGAGTATATCGGGCCATAGGAGGAAATTAAAAAAAACTACAACGTGTTAATGTATGAACCCAAAATGGGAAAACCAATTACTTCGGACCATCAAACTAACAACTTTTGCTATAGGACTTTTTTATTTTTATATTTTCGTTATCAATTTTTGTATGAAACAGCGGTTTTTTTTGCGATTTCAGAGTTGGTCCCATAGTAAAAGTTGTTCAGTTTGATGGTCCGAAGAAATGACGAACGACGAAACCCAGTTCCATTGACGTGTAACGGTTACTGTGATTTGTGTATGAACTTCAGAAACAAGTTAAACAATATCTGGACGAATTCCTCTTGTACAGAGGCGAAACGACTTTTCCAAATTTTCATATATTCGTTAGTTTTAAAATGTCTCGCGAGCCGAGTCTAAAGCCGAGGCGGGCCGGATGTTGCCCATACTTATGCTAAATCATAGCTGTTTATAAGTATACATTTTAAGTAATGTCGTTTTTGGGATTTACGCTCTTACTAATAAATAGCAGATGTAACACAGTGTTTTGTCCCTTTTTCTTTAATGTCAATCTTAAATAGTTCGACAGAGAGTAACCATTGTGTAACTTGCTATACAATCTTTATTAGTAAGGGGTTAGAATTTATTTATTTACACTTCTGAATCTTTATAGAGTCACAGTTATCAGTTTGTTTCGCTTCCACTGGCACGGCGTCCATATTTAGAAGCTCTTAGGATTTTTTCTTGCAATTCTAACAGATTTTACAAGTGGCTGTAATGACATTATTTTGTGATTTGATATTTTCTTTTCTTATATTGTAGAAGTGAATATGACATATCGGTTACGTTATTTTTTATTTATTTTATCTGTACTGTGTATTTGAGGGAGTGTATAGTGTAAATATAATGAGGTAAAAGTGAGATTCTAAAGGGAACGAAGAAATAAACGGGGTTTATATTAATTATGTATTTTATTTTTTCCCCTAAACTATACGGGGTGGAGACGACAATACGACAATAAGTGAAAACATTTGTGACACTAGTTCATAGGAGTATTTTAAAACTATCAAAAAAATCCTAGGAACGAAATTTTTTTTTAAACAAAACTGACTGAATATCGTAACTGAAAAATATTTCCTGTGACTAAGCTATTGGATATTTTTAATTGTTTTTTTATGAGACTGCATGGGAGCGTTCTTAGCTATACGACATTTAATTTATTGTCGCATTGTCATCTGGTTGTATAAGGTGGAACCAAAGTATGTAACAATACTGAAACAGGTGATAGTGTTGCTTAAACTGAACAACTTTATCCAAAGAACTTAGGTCGAAAAATGATTGTTTTTGTCGCCTTTCTATACTAAGTCGATCAGTTGACCAATACATTTTGTATGGGAGGATGAATTTTTTTTCGTATTTCAACCCATGTTCCTTGGAGAAAGTTGTTCAGTTTAAACAGTAGGTACCTATCACTTGTTTCAGAATCGTTACATAATTTGGTACCACCTTATGTATAAGTACGATGCCTTCTACACTACATTTATATCTATAGAGTTGTATAAAATCAAAATCGGCTATCTGTCATTTTACTTATTGTAGAAAAAATCAAAATGGCGGAATTTTGTGGATTTTGTATAAAAGCCCTCTTTGATTCTAATACAAGATTTGCAGTTCAATTTATCAGAGGAAATGACCGCTTTTGATTCTTATTCAGTAGAACAGTCGATGACTTTTTAAAATTTGCAATGCTGCAGTATCGATAAGTCAATTTTCCGTACAACAAACGTGATTTTGTTTGCTCGATATTGATAACGGCAACAGGTAAATAAGGTGCTATTTGTAAAACACCAACAACCTCGCAGGACTAAATTACTAACATCATTTTTTTAGGCCGCATAGTTTTCTGAAATTATTATATGTGATAGAAAGTTATGTAAAGTTTACAGGAAAAAAATATCTATAGAATTAGGATATTGTTTGGTACTTCTGTCATTTACAGAATCTGCCGTTTCCAGAATCTGTCATTTAACGAAAAAAGAATTAGATGTTGTTTGGGACTGTACTTCTGTCATTTACAGAATCTGCATTTCCAGAATCTGCCGTTTCCAGCATCTGCCATTTAACGAAAAAAGGAATAAAATGATGTCTCTAAATAGTACCTAAACTTTTTCAGAATGATGGTACGGAATCCTCGGTGCGTGAGTCCGACTCGCTCTTGACAGTTTTTTTGTCTGTTTTCGGAAAAGTAGAACTAATATTGTTGTTTATGATGTTAGTAGTCTACTTCTGCGAGTTTGTTGGCGTTTTACAAATAATCCTGTTTATGTAGGTATGTACATGTAGGTACTTACTGATGTGTGAGGATCGGTACCGAATTTTCAAGGGTGGGCAATGATGACGATTCTAGTAGTAGCTTTTGACGTTTTACTAGATAGTTTAGTTTGCATAAGTAGGTAGTTTATTAAATTCGTTGCTTCGTAGTTCGTATCCCCTGCGCCATGTGATTCTTGAGTAAAACTTATAAGTTATTGCTCTTTAATAAAGTAACTGTTACAATACAAAAGTTAATTAACTAGTTATGAACTAAATATAACAAATATATTATTTGTCTCAACGGATTTATCTATAGTTCGTTGCCTTTAGTTTGAAGGTCGATCAGAGCTACACAATGAACTAAGACAGTGTTTTAGCTGTTATTGTCCTATTTATCAATTGTTTGTTTGTTTGCTCAAGACTGAAGCAGTAAACATTCTCACCTGCTTACTACTTGTTAATGTTTTACAGAATGCTGACCTATTGAATTCATTGTCTGGTGACTGGTCACGATTTATCATTATTAACTTGGCAACAATAAGGAAATGTACACACTGCCAGGCGGCTTGCTTAGTGCCTAGAGCCTAGCTAGTCGCCTAGCGTGTAGCGAAGTAACAGAAACGTTTACCAATGTTCGCAACCGGCCACACTACTCGTTCGGCGCCTCGCTAGTCGCATAGCGTGTATCGTAGGTGCGAGGCATAGGTGTAAGGCCACATACGCACTGACAGGTGGCTTGCTTAGCGCCTAGTGGCTTACACCTATGCCGTTGTGAACATTCTTGAACGTTTCTTTTACTTCGCTACACGCTAGGTGACTAGCATGGCTCTAGGAGCTAAGCAAGTCGCCTGGTAGTGCGTACGTGGCCTAAGCCACTAGGCGCTAGGCGCTAAGCAAGCCGCCAGTCAGTGCGTATGTGGTCTAAGAGATAATGATAAAGGGATTTTCACTATCATTTTTATTGGCAACGCTCTACTTATAACAAAAAGTGAAAACATCAGGCAGTTAAATTCTTTAATAGTACAAATTATTGTGATAGCAGGTCAGGTCAGAAGTTAGGTCTCTTTTAGGGTTCCGTACCCGAAGGGGCCAAACGGAGCCCTATAGCTGTCACTCAAGTGTCCGTCTGTCCGTCGTCTGTCACAAAGCTCTAGCAGCTAAACCGTTGTAGCTACAGCTTTCATATCTGCTCAAAAGATATGTTTTGCCGACCCAAAGCCAGGTAAAATATAAAAAAATAATTTAATAGGGGGCTCCCATACAAATAAAGGAAGGCGTGAAAAAAAAGCGTGAGGTATCATTGTTAAGAGCTCGTAAGACTGTAATTATTTTTTGTTTTACAAAATATTACAAAGCAAAGGCATGGGAAGCCGCCAGTCAGTTCTTTTTTCCAAAATTTTATTCCGAAGTATTTTTTAACTTCCCAATGGACCTATGAACTAGAAATTTGGTGATAATGTTTATTATTATGTATATTTTACCAACAAATACCAATATATTAATAAATCCGATCTTCTATTTTAAATTAACTGATTTTCCTATTACAAACCAACTTAACTTTGCGGTCAAACGCGTAGCACATAAGCCCCGCCCCTTAGCCTTATTTGGTACGGAACCCTAAATGTGTAAAGTCCGATACGCACTTGGCAGGCTTTTTAGGAAACTTGGGAGATTCACAAAAAAATCCTAAAATCGTATCCTAAAATTACACGACAGCAGCGTTAACCACTGAACTTATTTCAAGATTTCAATTTTGCTTTGGAACTTGACTACAAAAATATATGATTATTATGTTCACTGTCTATTCTATCTTCGGCCTCAGAGATAGTTGTACACTATAGCCATAGTGTAAAGAATAGTGGTGAATCACCGAGGGGCGCGCGCGATGTCGATGCGTCGTTGTGGCAATATGGCAGAAACGCAGGGTCGTCACAAAAATATCGCCTTGAGTTATAACTACGAGGCTGTAGTCACAGGGCAGAGTCCGGGCACAAGTGACCTACGAGGTTGTAGACACGGGTCAGGATCCGGGCACCAGTGACCTAACCAGGTTGTAGGTGGACACAGGGCAGAGTCCGGGCACAAGTGACCTACGAGGTTGTAGACACGGGTCAGGATCCGGGCACCAGTGACCTAACCAGGTTGTAGGTGGACACAGGGCAGAGTCCGGGCACAAGTGACCTACGAGGTTGTAGACACGGGTCAGGATCCGGGCACCAGTGACCTAACCAGGTTGTAGGTGGACACAGGGCAGAGTCCGGGCACAAGTGACCTACGAGGTTGTAGACACGGGTCAGGATCCGGGCACCAGTGACCTAACCAGGTTGTAGGTGGACACAGGGCAGAGTCCGGGCACAAGTGACCTACGAGGTTGTAGACACGGGTCAGGATCCGGGCACCAGTGACCTAACCAGGTTGTAGGTGGACACAGGGCAGAGTCCGGGCACAAGTGACCTACGAGGTTGTAGACACGGGTCAGGATCCGGGCACCAGTGACCTAACCAGGTTGTAGGTGGACACAGGGCAGAGTCCGGGCACAAGTGACCTACGAGGTTGTAGACACGGGTCAGGATCCGGGCACCAGTGACCTAACCAGGTTGTAGGTGGCCACAGGGCAAGGTCCAGGCACCAGGGACCTACGATGTTGTAGGTAGACAAAGGGCATGGTCCGGGCACCAGTGACCTACGAGTTTGTAGACACAAGGCAGGGTCCGGGCACAAGTGACCTACAAGGTTATATGACACAGGGCAGGCTCCGAGCACCAATGACCTACGAGGTTGTAGACACAAGGCAGGGTCCGGCCACAAGTGACCAACGCCTACGAGGTTTTAGACTTAGCACTTGTCTACCAGTGAAAAATAATTGTTTCTACATTGAAAATACCATTTAAATCGTTGGTTTTATAAAATTATGCTTAATGCGCGAGTGTATACTTTAACAAGGCTAGTGCGGTTGAATGAAACGATAAATCCCAGATTAATTAATAATATCGATAGCTGTCGCGACCGCTGAGAGTAACCACTATTAGTTTCTTTACACTATGCTTTAGCACTATGACTTACTAACTAGATATAGTAGAATCGCTTGGAACATTACGTTTAGTACCTTACCTTACCTAAAGACTATTCGTCAGGTCTTTTTGATTTTATTCATTATTAGAATTTGTATCTTTTGTTATTTTCATTGTTTCATTATTTTAGTTGATTTAAAATATAAATAATTATTTTATGTCATTTTGTTCAACTTGCTGGTGTGTCGGAAGCACGGACCATTTATAACAAATACTACGTAGTTGCAAATAAATATAAACTTAATATGTATAACCCGGCCCAAACAAATCTTTTGTCAGTAGCAGTTAGCGCAACAAAACATGACGGAAGACTTTCCGAATACGGCCTGGGGCCTATTTTACAAGCTTTTATTTAGTTTCACCTGTACGTTTGTCTGTAATCAAATCTTGTCCGTCCACAGCTTAGCTCAGAGGCCATAAGTACTAGTAAGCTGTAATTTGGCATGAATGTGGATATTAATCACGCCGAAAAAGTGGTATCAACTTTTGATAAATATATTGTATTAGTGTACATACTTACCTCCCCTATTTTTTTTTCGTCAATCTCGTAATATGTTTGTTCCGAGTTATGTTGTTTCCGAGATATTAAAGCTTTAAAGTGATCTGCAAAGTCTCTCCTGAAAAAAGACAATACTGCTCTTAGTCAAAGAGTTTTATGTGTATACTACACTAGACAGGCTGTACAGTACCGAAAAATTGCTCATTAAGTTACGGTACATGTACCGCAACTCCTTTAGTTTATTGCGAGCGACCGAGAGAAACAGTTGATGCGCCGCGCCGCGAAGGTTGGTTGTGACACAATTTTAATTTTGAACAGCTCGCCTAAAATACTTTCAATTAAAACTATAACGAGCACCAAGACAAATGAAGTTTCCAAAAAAATAAAAAATACCGACCGAATCAATATTTTTTAAAATGGAACTAAAAGCGGTGATATCTTCGGTATAAACAAAGACATTATACAAGGTGTTACAAAAATACCCCTAATGCCGAATATGGTATATAGGGACCATCAAACTGAACAACTTTTACTATGGGACCAACTCTGAAATCGCGAAAAAAAAATCAGCTGTTTCATACAAAAATTAAAATCGAAAATATCAAAATGTATGAAACAGCTGATTTTTTTTTCGCGATTTCAGAGTTGGTCCCACAGTAAAAGTTGTTCAGTTTGATGGTCCCTATATACCATATTCGGCGTTAGGGGTACTTTTGTAACACCTTGTATGTTGACTGAAGTTCAACAGGTGATTAAGTTTTAACATGGTTAACCGTCTGTTTTTGACATTTTTATGCATGGAGAAAATGTTAAAAACTGATGGTTAAAAATTAATCGGATGTTAAAGTAGTGGGTGTAAGTAGGTAGTAAGTATATCATCTTATCTTTTATAAGTCTCTTATGACGACCTCCGTGGTCGAGTGGCTTTGTATACCGGTTTTCAAGGTATTGCCATCTCTGAGGTCCCGGGTTCGATCCCCGGTTGGGTCAATTTAGAAAACGAACTTTTCTATATTGGCTCAGGTCTGGGTGTTTGTGATACTACCGTTGCCTCTAATTTTCATAACACAAGTGCTTTAGCTACTTACTTTGGAATCGGAGCAATGTATGTGAAGTTGTCAAAATTTATTAATTTATTTATTATTTATCACAGGGTGACCTCATAAGAGAGCAGATCAATATTGCAATGTAAAAGTGTTTTGCAAATAAATTGATTTTATTTTATTTTATTTATCATTACAACCCTCCTATAATCCACCGCAGTACAAAGATGTCTTCCGCGCGAGGATGTAGCTTTAATCTCCACGCTTGGCAGCCTGGATGGAGTTCGCAGCGTTAACTAATTTGCTTTCTCTGTCGCTCGCTATTTGTAAATTTCTGCTGTCACTTTCATAAAAGCATACGGTTTAAAATATCTGGTATTGTTGTCAACTCAGTATATTTTTACGCCACCATTCAATAATATGATTAAAAATGAACATATTTAAATAAACGTTACATTCATAGCAAGTTACGGCAGTAAAGGAGAGTAATTAAGATGATTCCTTGTTATTAGGAGACTACTTGTAAATCTCTATAATATCTCGTTATTATAATTAAGGTCCATAAAGCCAGGGTATATAAATATTTATTTTCCACATCGTCAAATTGGATAGAATGTCAATCGCCGGTATTAAAACGTAGTACTACTAACGTCGAATCAACTTGAATAAGAATCCTTGCTTCCACTACGCATTCCAGAATACTAGGTGAGCTGTCTCCGTACTCGTGGCAGGTAGTTTTTTAACCTTTGCGTAATGTCGAGTGAGACTCATTTTCATGCCAGATATTACAATGATTAACTATGGGTGTGTAATCAAAGTAGTAATAAAAAACTCACTTGTTACTATAAAACACAGATTTCAATCACTTACATGACGTGCCCACAATCTAGGCCTAACTATGTTTTCTAACTTCATCAAGTAACTTGATGAAGTTAGATAGAATACATAGTTAGGCATAGATTGTGGGATGTGTGATTAATTTTTGTATGCATCACTACGACGCACTGCTTGTACTTAATTTGCTTTTATTCGACGGTTGCACTTTTCGCAAAAAAGAGGGCAAAATAACTTAATTTAAGTAAGGAAATGTCCCGTTATATTTCCTAGACGTCTGAACGCTACGAAAAACGACGCTATAATGATGAAATAAACGGCGGCAAACAAGAAGTCCATTTATCGGAAATACGGACAACAGGATACAGAAACAGGTGGCGCCCCTAGCGGAAAGAAGGTAAGACTAGACGGAAACGCACGAAAAACGGATAGCTTAACTCAACATGGATTCCGGATATCGATGACGGAACAAATAATGTCAATATAAAGACGGCTTTTTTTTTTAAAAATCCACTGGCTACAAAGCCAAGAAATCCGAAGTTTTTAATTGTGTCAATCCAATGTCAATATGAAAGTAAACTAAATTATACCAAAATACAGTTTTAACACAATACTTTTTTTCATTTTTCATATTCGGAAAGTGATAATATATTTAAACTGAGCAGCGGTTAAAAACTAAAATAGAGCTGAATTTGGTTACCTAGTATAGTCGACCATAGAGTTGGTATAACAGCCAGTGCAAATTTAAAAACATTGGGCGGAGCGGCGACGCGGGCTGTTCCAAATTTGAAATAAGAAATAAATAAATATGGTCTACCTCGGTCTACCTACGTAGTTAATACATGTTTTTATTAATAAATATTTTCTAAGAACTACGATTTTATTACTATATTCGAAATGAAAAGTAGAGTGTTTAACACGGGTAAAAGTCATCAATTCCATTCTCGAACTATAGCCGCCCTCGCTATTGTCTAACAATCTACTATTATTTTACAGATTGCCTTAATTTTTGTGATCAGCGGTGCCTGCAGAGGGACTAGACGGACTAGGGATAGAACTGGCTTGCTTACAACATCAAGAATTGTACAAATTGTACATTATTTTTGTAATATAATAAACTATTAATATTGTATTTTGTTTTCTCGCAATCGTAGTGAAAAGTAAAGTGAAACACACGGCGCTTAAAACCCATTATAACCCATGCGAACTAAAAAGAAGAAACAGCGACATCAAAAATCATTTATTCTCGTATAACCCCAAGTTGTTTTTGATTAGTTCAGGCATCGCGACCAGCGTATCCCACGTCGGAATAATCAAACTGGGGCCCTACCGGCAAACTTTTCGAACTTCGGCGAGTCTGCCGAGCTTCAACTTAAAACAGATAAATCGAAGTAAGGAGTTTCGTATTGTACTATTCTCCGAAGATATTTAAAAGATATCGATGTTCGTGTGACATCATGAATTGGGGTTCGCCATTTTGGCCCAATTGGGGCGCGATTTATCTGTTTTAATTTGAAGCCCGGCAGACTTACTGAACTTCGATGCGTTAGGCGGTATGGCCCCCGGCTACATACAAGTACGCGACACAGCACAAACTACGCTCTTATTCAAAATACACTTATTTTAAAATATGAAATCCCGAGAACGAGTTGTTATAGTGTTTTTGTCTTTTTTATTGAGATCGACCGCGCGATGACTAGTTGACTATGCCTTTGTTATTTTTAGATGCACACTACTTTTATATTTCAAATAAAGATTTTGGATTGAAATATTTAATTAAGCTAAACGATTCTTCAAAGAATGAAATCTAATTTGTAGATTAATATTATAGACAGCCTATTTTGAAGCATAAAATATGGTTTCCGAAAGCTGCCTTTTTGGAGTAGTCAGTCGGAAAAAAAACGGCCCAAAATGTTTAGTGGGTCAGCAACATTGCCTTAGCAAATATTTCTAAAGCAATAAATTTTTAGCTGTAATCGGTGATCTGCGTTTAATAAATTTGATGAGCGATTCAGTGACCCAAGTTTAATAATGGTGAGAATTTCTTTGGAAGGCGATTCAGTGGCCCACGTGTTATAAAATTTGGCTAGTTTAATTCGTCTTGTACTCTGTTGGGAGATTCAGGGTCTGATGATGGAGCAGGAAGAAAGCCATAGGAAGTCTGTAATAAAACCTCAAGGTTAAGGTATGGGTTAAGGGTACCCAATACCCCATCTCCCTCCCTCTCCCCCTGCCCCTCCCTCCTCAGTTTTCTCTGCTAACTAATTTTGAAATGTTGCTGGCTCATTATGGATATTTTGCTCTCCAACTGTTTATTAAATTGCTGATAATTTTATGATTGTTTGCAGATCAAGGTATGCTGCCTGATTCTAATGTAATGCGAACCAAATATTTGTTCCTGGCCCACTTATTAAACTGCTCATTTTTAGGGTTCCGTACCTCAAAAGGAAAAAACGGAACCCTTATAGGATCACTTTGTTGTCCGTCTGTCTGTCTGTCTGCCTGTCTGTTTGTCTGTCTGTCTGTCTGTCTCAAAGGAATCAAAATTCATAGGGTACTTCCCGTTGACCTAGAACTTTGAAATTTGGCAAAAAATATCGTCTTATACTACAAGTACAGGGATATATTTGTAATAAAATCATTAACTGTCTGTCTGTCTGTGCGTATGTCTGTCAAGACTCTTATCTCGGGAACGCGTGGAGGTATCAAGTTGAAATTAAAACCTTATACTCAAGTCTACGGGCACTTGCAGCTGTGAAAAAAATCAAACTTCTAAGTTAACGTAAAAAAAAGATACGGCCATTAATGCCTCAAAAAACGCGTACGGCAACGCATTTCGACACCCTCAAGGGAATCAAAATTCATAGGGTACTTCCCGTTGACTTAGAACTATGAAATTTGGCAAGTAATATCGTCTTATACTACAAATACAGGGAAAAATCTGAAAACTATACATTTGTGATTAAATCATAAAAAATGTAGTCATTAAAGTACGTACTCAATCATCGAGGTTAAACGACGGTATAATTTAACTTCTAATTGACATATAAACTTGAAATTTGGTGACAATGTTTATTATTACGTGAATTTTACTAACAAATACCAATATATTGATAATTATGTTAGTTTTCTTTTAAATTCCCTCATTTTCTATTACAAACCAGCTTAACTTAACTTTGCGGTCAAACGAGTAGCACAGATAAGCCCCGCCCCATAGCCCTATTTTTATAATTTTGTAATGTAAAAACACAATCCTAAATAGGTACCTACTTACTTAAGTGTCTTGTACCTAGTAGTATTATACAAACATAAAAATAATAAATAAAACACACATACAGAGGCGTGCCCGCCTAGAAAATACAAGCGATAATTGTTTTTCACCAGCTCAATACAAGCAAAAAACAATGCGTTGTTCTTAGCTATTACTAATTTTATTTAAGTCTTTATTCACACGATGTTTACCAAAATATCGTTACGACCTTTAAGGTTACGACACCGCGCAGCGCCATCTAGCTAGACTAATCTAAATAACAGACAACTCGTAAAAAAGCACAACCCTTGCTTACTTAAATTATTTTTAAATTAGTTTAACACAAATGCTAGATGGCGTAGCTTTGTACATACTAAAAATTATTGTTTCACTCATAGGTACACAATAAATAAATAATTTCACAAAATAGAATTTTAAGTAATTTTAAGTACTTACTTTGATAAGGTTTCCTATCTAACTATACGAACTGTGTAGTTACTATAACCACAATATCACTTATAAAACACAAAATTATAAGTTTGGGAACTGAATTTTGGGAGAAGCTCGGAAAAAAACTGCGAGACTAGATTTCGATTGACGACCTCCGTGGTCGAGTGGTTTGTACGCCGGTTTTCAAAGTGTCGCCATCTCTGAGGTCCCGGGTTCGATCCTCGGCTGGGTCAATTAGAAAACTAACTTTTCTATATTGGCTCAGGTCTGGGTGTGTGTGTTTACCACCGTTGTCTCTGATTTCCATAACACAAGTGCTTTAGCTACATACTTTGCGATCGGAGCAATGTTTGTGATGTTGTCTAATAAAAAAAAAATCTGAATTATTTATAATATATATATATATATATATAGAGATACCAGCCCTGTAAATGTTGATCATGCGTACTGTCACGCGAGCACATTGTTGATCCGATGACGTATGTTGATCCGGGTGGTTTTTGTTGATCCAATATAACTTTTGTCATACTAATGTGGCTCCGGTCGGATCAACGATTTACTCCGACGAGTTTTGGGATACGCAAAGAAAATGTTGATCACATATACAAATCCACTCCGATAATTGTTGATCCGATTCAAATGAACCAATCAGAAGGCGGCAAGTCTCTCATTGGACCCTCGAACCACGGGACGAACGGAGCGGCGACGGCGCCGTGCACGGCGGCGTCTGGAGTGGTTCTCCCTTGGTTGAAATAACAACGTTTCATATAATCTCAATTTTTCTAACAACGTTTAACATAATAATCGTTTGGTAAAAAATTGGTTAATATCATTTTTGTTTCACATAATATTCATTTGTTATAAACACGTTTGCGCTATAACTTATTATTGGGGAAAGGCATAGCCTTTTTTAATAAAGTTCTACAACAAGTGATTGATCTTAATTTGCATGAATTTAAAAACCATGTTAAAAAGACGCTTATGGGTAAAGGTTATTATAAAGTAGACGATTATCTAAAAGACCGAAATGCGTGGAAATGATGTAACGTGTAAAACATAAGTAGATACTTTGTCGTTACGTAATAATCCTGTTGTACTGCTGCATTTGGTAACAATATATATTTAAGTTTGTTAATATCGTTACTTATTTATGTTAAAGCTGATAAGTTTCTTGCGCCTGTTCTTTTTGTCAGTTAAAAAAGGTCTGGAACGGGTGGTAGGAAAAATAGACGATTCAAAAGTACTTAATTATTAAGTTTATTTGAATAAAGAATATTGACTTATTTATCACAGTGTTTATTCGACATCATGTTTGCCTACCACGAAGGAATTTTGGGCAAAACTTAAAAGTTTGTTCGATGATTAGATGAGGATTTTCAAGGAGAATTACTTTGCTCCGCCATCTTATCTCAATAAGATTGGAAAATAGTTCGAGTATGCCGAATTATGTGACACAAATAGTGGAAACTTCGAAACGACTGAGTGGCACTGGTTTTAAAAATGATGAGTGAGTTGGCTCATTGCTACTAGCCGGCTTACCAGATTTATGCCCATGGTAAAAATTAATTAATTAAAACACATTAAAAGTGGAAACAGCGTAGAATTTGAACCAAACAGATGTCTGATAAAGAATCAAGACGATGATCTAGTTGTTGACGCACTTTTCTCCGCATTTAAACCAATTTGGTCCGTTATACGTGAAACCTCATAGCATCGGTATGGCTAATCGAGCCATCCCAGCTCCTTCTAGAAGCGCAGAAGCCTCCTGGGGCGTTCACAGGCTTCTAGGGGCGACCTCACCTATGTGAGGATTTATGGTCGTTGTATGGCCAGCCCCACGCACTCCAGAATCACGTGGCGGCTGTTTCCTCTGCTTCCAGGCATCCCCTGCATAGAGGACTGTCTGTCGCATTCATGATGAATAGTTGTCGGTTTAAATCTAAGTGACCTGTAAGTGTACCTACAACTATCCGGAGGTCTGGGCGATTGAGGCTGAGCAGCCTGCGGGTCACACGCGGCAAAACTGCAGTCATCGCCATCTTAGACTGTCTACAGCTTGTTAGATCTACCCAACGAGTACTGTGTGCAGCACGACTTCGTTATCCTACCCATGAGCGTAGTTGGTTGAACGGGAGTGGCAGAATGGGTATGGTTCCTGCCACTGTTGTGGAAGATCCCATTCTAGCGTATGTGATTATGGGACGTATAACCATTTTATACAACCACATCGTTATTTTCGGTGATAATCCCCACCTTTTGCCGAGTAGCCTTTTACATTGGCAGAAGATGATGGTGGCTTTCTTTAGTTTTCCTTCGAGATGTGTGTTCCAGAGAAGTTTTTTGTCTAGTATCACACCTAGATACTTGACTTCCTTGCTAAGGGACAGACTGGTATTAAAAAGTTTAGGGAGTTTAAGATTTCCTAGACTTCGTTTGTTTGTGAACATGATTAGTTCTATCTTTGCTGGGTTCACTGTTTGATTGTGTTTAGTGCACCACTGTACGACGACCTTCAATGCAGACCTCATTTGGTCACAAATCACACTCTCAACTCGTCCGCTGATAAGTATGGTCAGGTCGTCTGCATAGCCTACTGTGAGAAGTTGCGGTCGTGGAGCCCGCAACTTCTCACCATGGACACGCCATGTTTGGACGGGGCCTGGCTTATGCTGGTAAAGTTAGTTTTGTCAAAGGCTCCTTCAATGTCGATGAAGGTGCCTAGTGTAGATATTTTGTGATTGAGATTGCCTTCTATATAGGAAACCACTTTATGTAGGGCAGACTCTGTTGATTTGCCTGCAGAGTAGGCGTGTTGGTTTGGATTTAGGGGGTTCCTGACTAATGTAGTACTCCTTATCTCCTTGTCTATTAGTCTCTCCAAAACCTTTAAAAGGAATGATGTGAGGCTAATTGGTCTGAATGATTTAGGTTGAGTGTAGTCTCCTTTGCCTAAGATCAAACAGTGGAAATGAGAATTGCAACAATGATTTTGAACAATATTTAAAAGAAAAAGAAATTGTACATCAAAAGACTAGTGCTTATACCCCTGAGCAGAATGGCCTTAGTGAACGATCCAACCGTACCATTATTGAAAGGGCCAGATGTCTGCTATTCGAGGCTAATCTAGAAAAAAGATTTTGGGCAGAAGCTGCTAACAGCTGTCTATCTTAAAAACAGATCGATCGCTTAGACAAGACGCCCTATGAAATATGGACAGGTAGAAAGCCAAATTTAGAACATATTCGGATATTTGGAAGTCCAGTGATGGTACATGTTCCAAAAGAAAAAAAGGGCCAAATGGGACAAGAAATCTAGACAACACATACTTGTTGGTTATAGTGAAAATGTGAAAGGATATAGAATTTAAGATCCTGTCAGAAACCTTGTCACTACATGTAGTAGAGATATTGTTGTACAAGAAATGTCAAAGATCTTGAATACAGTGGAAATCTCTATAGGAACCACAAATTCAATGGGTAGTTCTTATCATATAAAGAATCTATGGTTGATGAAAGTTTCACTCACTTCAATCTGTTATTGTGGAAAATAGTGAAAAGAAAGAAAAAGAAACGTCAACAAGAGACCCATTGGATAACAGTAACTGAAAGAAGAAAGAAGAGACAGATAAAGATACCTGCCAGATATGGTTTTACTTACTGCTTTAGGTAATAGCGACTTATGCGAAGACAAAAATAGTTTAACCTATGAAGAAGCCATTAGTGGTGCAGAGAAAGAACAATGGTTGCGCGCTATTTCTTATGAATTAAACTCATTTGAAGAAAATGAAGTGTGGGAACTTATTTATACTTCGGACAATGCTAGTGTAGTACAGTGTAAGTGGGTGTTACGAAACAAAATAGACTGTGACAATAAGGTGAGCTTTCGTGCAAGGTTAGTAGCCAAGAGCTTTTCTCAGAAAGCTGGTATAGACTACCAAGAAACCTTTTCCCCTGACATTAGACACTCAACTTTGAGGTTATTATTAGCATTGAGTGTTCAGTTAGATATGTATGTAACCCATTCAGATGTTACCACAGCCTTTCTTAATGGTCATCTACAATAAAACATTTTTTATGTGTTTGCCAGATTCTAAAAATAATCATCATCATCTTGCCGAGCCTTTTCCCATTTACTTGGAGTCGGCCTTCCCTGTCCTTTTCTTCCACTGTGCACGATTGAGTGCCAGGTTGGAGTCGATGTCGGCTTCTTTTAGGTCGCGCTGAACCGTCGTCGGCCCAGGGGGTCTACCGCGCCCTCGCGTCGTTGGAATGTTTAGGGCAACTTTCACCATGTGCCCTTGGGGCGCCTTCACCGTAGACGTTTCTCTTTTAGCTTTTCTGTTATGGGTGCTACCTTGGTGCTACCTAACTTCCCCGTATGTATGTGTTTCTGATTTTGTCCAGCATAGTGACGCCCGCTGACCAGCGTAACATGCGCATAGCTCTGACGTATGGAGTTTGTTTAAGTGTTGTTTATTTGTGGCCTAACATTCGAACCCATACAGCATGGCAGGTCTAATGGCTGTTTTGTAAACTCGTCCCTTCTCCTTTAGAGGCATTCGTCTATCTCACATGACGCCCGTGAGCTGTCGCCATTTCATCCAGCCCGTTTGAGCTCTATGGAGGACGTCGCTGTCAATCTTTCCGTCATTGCTTAGCACGGAGCCAAGGTATTTGAACTGGTTGACTGTTGGTAGGCGGTCATTTCCTACATACAAGCTAAAGCCATCGGAATCTCTTACACAGGATATTGCTTTATGAAATCTGGTTCTATAATATCTCGGGAAAGTTAAAATAAAAGAATAGGTAGTTGCATTAAGTAGTTGTGAGGCTGAATAAATGTCACTTTCTGAAGCCTGTAGGGAGGCTATCTAATTAAGAAATTTAGAATTTGAACTAACTGGTTCTTATGTAAAAATTTTATTGTTCAGTGACAGTCAGAGTGCACTGAAGTTGGCAAATAATAATCATCAATATCACCGTCGTTCAAAACATATAGATGTCAGATACCATTTTATAGAAGAAGTCGTTAATAATGGAATTGTTAAAAATGACTATTTGCCTACTTCTGAAATGTTCGCTGATTTACTCACAAAAGGTTTACCAGAACCTTAACATAATAAATTTATTAAAACTCTTGGTATTATAAAAAAGGCGTAGGTACTTAAATAAAACTAAAATTTGGATGTGTGGTATCTTTTAATGAAATTTAAAATTGTTAACACTTTGAAATGTTTGGGTTATTTGTAAATTTGATATAGTGGGGGTGTTAGAGTTTTTAGTATCAAATAAACTGGCAACACTGCTTCCGCCATCACCGTTGTGTTATTATGTATCAGGTTTGAGGCGACCGACGTTGCCGTACGATTGCACTTGCGGCACGTGCTACTTGCTAGTGCGATTAAATGGCAACGTCTCACCGCGCCGATTTGCCGCCGCCGTTTTGAAAAGGCGGCTATTAAAGACACATTTCGAATTTAATACGTTTGCGGATCCGCGCCGTAGATCCAGCACGGTACGCTGGAAAAAAGACGTGATACTATGTAGGTATGTCACTGATAATTTGCTTCTAAGAATACATAAAAAAAATGGTAAAACACTTACCATCATAACACGTAACAACACAATCACATTTCGACCATTGCTTGCAACTCGCGCGCGGCCGCCACCCCACCGCGCAGGCGTCAAAGGTCAAACGCCCTCGGATCAACGATAGTTAGGAAGATTGTGCACGCGCATGAATATAAAACGGATTAACATTTGACGCCTCGGTGTAATCTCTGGGACCGTTACGGATCAACAAAAATCTTTGATTTATGTATTTTTTGATGACGAGTATATTTGGAAGAAACCGATGCTGATTGGCGGACGAGCCTTCTGTGTCAACTCTGGATCAAAGTATATCGGTTGTATTCGTAGAGAGCCAATTATACACGGCGAAAAGGTGGATCAACATTATTTCTAAAATGGTACTGGATCAACATTTCCATAGAACGGTTGATTATATATATATATATATATATATATAATATATATTTTTTTATTTTTAATATCAATTGATCGTAAATTATTTAAGTAACACAACTTTTTTTTATTCACAACGGGTTAGCGCTTGGCCTTCACCTCACCTGATGTTAAGTGACGATAAGGCCGAAGGTGGAAGCGCACTACACCCGGAATCCTCACCTCTGAGGAACTGGCTATCTTACCTCTAACTGCCGGAACACAACAATTTTTAAATTGTTGTTATGGCGTTAGACTTACGTAAGATGGTGGTAGCTAGCCAGGCGGACTTGAAATAAGCCCTACCACCAACCAGACCGAGTACAAATGTACCCCTCTTCTGGGAATCGAACCGAGGCGAACCACTAGACCACAGTGGCGGTAAAAACTGTTTGTTTACCCTTCTTGTGGCTGTCCGCGACCGTGTCTATTTTATACATCAGGAACAGTATTTTTTCTGGATGGGAAGTAAGTACACTGTGACTTTTTCTGTACCCCTGATAATTATGATGATGATCGGATAAGTAGTTACGACGCGAAAGCGTAACAAACAAACTCACTTTCGCATTTAAGGACAATGTTAATATTGATAAAGTTAGGATACGTAAATATTTACCTATTTAAAACTCATTCTATTTTTGTAGTTCCAGTAATTTATTTTTAACAACATCCACCTAACTTTGACCAACAAATATGTTTGCATTCAAACCCATTTCTGTTTTTCCGTTTAAGCGGAGATCAGCCGTCCTGCGCGTGCGATCGATATGCGGTTATTAACATTTTCAGCGAGACCTATTTCTGGGTACACGTCATGAATCCGCGAATCTCGTGAGTCTCTTGACTGATTCGGTGCTTTAATATGTGTTAAGATAACAGGATTATAATACAATGAGACAGATGAAAGGAAATTAAGGCATTATTTCTTCTTGCATACTGCCACGGAATACCTAATAGTCAATACAAGTACAGAAGGGACACTTCGAAAGATCTTTTAAACAAATAGCGACTCTTGCCCCGATACAATAAAGCGCAAATCAGGTCGTACTGCGCTCCCTTCCCCACAGTTATATTCACCAAGAAGTTGCTTCTCTTTCTATGGCGTACTCTCATCTCTACTAATGACGTTAGGGTTGTCTTACTTTAAACTTTAAAGGAACTGCGTAGCATATAATAAAAGGAAAGCGATTGTACGTACTATGAAAAAAAATGAAAAATGTTTATTTCCATAAATTGATTATGATAACAATAAACCGAGGCTGACTTGCTCCTTTTAAGTGAGTGAACACTTGTGCCAGGAGCAGCCACTCTCCCATAACAAAATTAGGGTTGTTATGGAAACTTTACAAACTATATTAATTTACTTATTCTAAGAATACAAAATATGCAAATGTTAAATGTTCTAAATACAAACATACCAAAAACTGTGCAACAAGAATATATACCTGAAATTATCATTTACATACCAAACTGAGCGTTTATAATGACAAAAATTGTTTAAAGTACCAAAAAAATTCGAGATTATCTGTCTATCTGCCACATTTAAACAAAAACCAAATACTTCTTTTTTTTTTTTTTTTTTTTTTAACTCTGTATATATATTTCCTATATTTTCTAAAGTTTCTATTTATTACGATTAACAATAATGCCCTCCGTTTCATCATAGCTTAATTTCATGAGATAATTAGTTACAAGTTTTTTACATTCAAATTTTGACTTAGTGTAAATTTTGAGAATTTTATTTATTTTATTGTAAATATGTGTCGATTGACTAGTGTGTTGCTGCTTTGCAAAATGTGTTCTATATCTTTTACTCTTAACAACATTATAATTTCTTCTTTTATGTAATATCTCGGTGTTCACTGGTAACGATTTGTGTTTAGTTAAAATTATGTGTAATATATAAAGTTGTCTGACAGTCAATACACCCACCAGAGAATAGAGAGCTTGTGTTGAGAATCGTAAATTTTTGAAGCACATGACCTTAAGAAGCATCCTCTGCGCACGTTCAGCTTCAAGAAATTTAAGTTTTGAAGCCCCTCCCCAGACTGGTATACAATAAATCACGACAGCTTGAGCAAGGGCAATATAAACTTTAGTTAGCAGTTCTTTGCTAGCCGAATGTCTAAGATTTTTGAAGACCCAGATCATCTTTCTGATTCTGCCAGCGATCAACTCAATTTGAGGATACCACGATAGGCGCTCGTCAACCATAATTCCTAAATATTTGATGCTGGCAACCCTATTTATAGCAGTACAATTGCAGTTAATACGCGTGCTGTCGCATCCATGAATTTTAATACTATAGTTGGAAAGTGGCTGTGTTCTACTATTAATTGTAAAACTAATAAAGTTGGTTTTAGTGGTATTTAACGTGAGCAAATTTTTCCTCAACCAAAGAAAATGGTATGTACTATGGTATAAGAAAAGTACAAAACTATTAGAACATTTTCGTTAAATAACGACAAACGTTCGACGCTTGCGACTATACGCAACGTGGTGAGCGCGTAAGTGATTATTGAACTAATGTGGTCACAGTCGGCGCGCGGCTCTCCACCCACTGCATAGCCCTTTTTTTATACTGAAGAAAAATGCATTTACGCACTTCCCCTCCCACAGGTGAGTAGGAGGGGGGTATGTGGGACTCGCCAGGAGGGGACCGCAACATTCAACGTTACGGCTCCCTCCACGACTGCCTCCCGTGACACTGCATTACCCTACCTCTTCAAGTTCCGTCATTCAGATTTTGGTACAAGAATCGCGAGTGTGCATTGGTGTATTGGTGTTTATGGTTTTACACAACAATAGATATGCGTGAAGCGTGATTTCTACGTACAACTTTAAAATTGCATTCACGCATGATGCTGTGGCTGTGTGTGAATTGACTTTTTGGTAATACCTAGGCAATATAATTAAAAAAAAAAACTAAGGGTCAACTTACAACGCGTCATTCGCCAGATCTTTTTCTCTGACACATTTCTTGGCTGTTGCTCCACGATTCGTGGTTCGTTCAACCTGCGATAAAATTAGCAAAAATGTTGTTTATATAGTTATCTTTATTAACGGTTGTTGCCAGCCACCTCACCGTGGGTCATGCCTAACGACCGTGCGATGACACTTAATATTATTGATTAATTATACGCGCACGTTAGTGTTAGAGTTATCTAACTAAAAAGACATTTAGACGAGTATTTCCATTAGACGCACAATACCACACGCAAAATACCACTGAACACGACTTTGACGACCTCCGTGGTCGAGTGGTTTGTACGCCGGTTTTCAAGGTGTTGCCATCTCTGACTAGTCTCGGGTTCGATCCCCGGCTGGGTCAATTTAGAAAACTAACTTTTCTATACTGGCTCAGGTCTGGGTATATGTGTTTACCACCGTTGTTTCTGTTTTCCATAACTTTATGCTTTATAGCTACTTACTTTGAGATCAGAGCAATGTTTGTGATGTTGTCTAATTTGTTTTAACACACTGAATGATTCTGTCAGGGTCTGCACTCTCACAGACAACATAGGCTCTAATTAAAACTATCTTCTGGATTAATTTAAATACGCATGAGGTCCTATAATTGAAACATATACGGAATCTGTGAAAAACGCTCTAAGCTTTTTTCTAAAGCTTTTATCGAATTTAAGGGGACGAGGGTGACAGTGAACAATTATGAAAGGAATTATTGCATTATATTATAATAAGCTTCAAACTTCATTATTTTATAAGACTTACTTCGAAAATTATCACTTGCATTTGCACATCATTTACATACATAGTTATAAATAACTTGTCTAAAATGTTTTAGTTTAAAATTATTGTATTCGCATTGTGATCAAATGTTTTTTTATTTAAATTTATTAGATTATTAGTAGCATGAGCATCTATCGAAAAAAATAACGCGAGTAAAAACATTCGATAAAGTAATTTTGCATGGGAAATTTGTACAGCGCCATCTACCGCCGAAAAGCGAATTGAAATTTTCCATAGATAATTATTCTATCGAGTACTTTTACGTTTTTTTTCTCGATTGATGTTCGTGCTAGGGGTACAGTATCGCACGTGTCCGACACGCCGATAACTCTCCTATTCCTCGACGCTATCGTGACATAGTATGACATAGTACTCCCGGTTATCAGCTCCAGATTATAAATTTGGCAGATAAGTACCTACAAACTACACACAACGCGGTAATTGGATGCTGTAACGGGGTCAAGATTGGAACTGCGCAGCGTTCAATTAACATTTACTTATTTATAGTAAAATGAGCAATTGCTTATTTTTGTAGTAGATCGAGTCACTTCTCATTATACTTATTAAGAAATCATGAGTTAATGTCATTTGTTTTTTGTCACCAGCAAAATTGTTTTAGTATCCAGTGATCGAGCTAACAGAAAAACAAAACCGAGATTTGTAATGTTAATGGAGAAGATGCTTTGTCGAACACTATTACAAAAAAAAGTTACATAAAAAATTACAGTATTTTCAGGATTACTCGAAAACTACTGAACTGATTTAAAATTTTCAAAAAATGGGACCAACTTGGGAACAAACCTGATAAAGTGGTGTTTGAATCATGTCAATCGGTTCAGCCGTTCTCAAGTAATCGGTGGACATACATAAAAAAAAAGAAAAAACAAAAATAAACAGACGAACATAGAACCTCCTCCTTTTTTTGAAGTCGTAAAAAAATGGTTCAGCAGCCTCTGTAGGGTTATTCACCATTGTGGGAAATCTACTCGAAAGCATTGGATTCGAATACGTATCCTCCGATAGATTCGAAAACTGCTACTCACAAATAAATTCGACTGGCATTCGATTCACTTTCCGACGGGAAAGCGCAATGCATTTACAAAGTTTGGCAGCATAAGGTAGAAAATAAGATCTATATCGGAAGACTTTCCGATTCGATTCGGAAAGTTGATTTCCGACAATAGTGAATACAATCCCGGGTTTGGTAATTTTAATGATAAAGATGTTCCTCGCTGTGGTAACTTTATCATTTTTGGTAAAAAAATGCCTCTAACTTTTCCGACTACCCAATATTTATTTATTATTATTATTATTACAACTATTCCTAAGTTGTTTGATTTTCCGTGGATCGTAAAATTTTCCGAGCATTTAGCAAGTTAATTCGGCAATAGTAAGTTACAGGCAAGTGCGGGAAGTAAGCGAGGGCTTTAATCATTCGAGGCAGTGATTTCTGACAAAGCTGATAAGTTTCTTGCGCCCATTCTTCTTGTCAGCTAAAAAAGTCTCGAATGGGTGGTAGGAAAATATAGACAATTCAAAAGCACTTAATATCTAAGTTTATTTGAATAAAGAATATTTCATTTCATTTCATTTCAGTGTAAATGGCTTCTCGTAGAAGGCTTAAGAGGGCGTATTCTGCACACAAGCGCCGAGCTTGAGAAAAAAATTATAGTGCTTAAATAAAGACGAAATTGTGAATTATCTCTCTAGTGCACTCCGAAGAGGCTTTGTGGTACTTTTCATCGCTTAGACAATATTTTCTGGCCTGTCATTTAGTTTCTGAAAGATGTGTGCAAGTGATTCGCGATAGGGATGTGTTTCGCAAAAGGAACCCCTCGAGTGCTTCCAAAAGTTTTATTTTCAAGGCTTCATATATTGCATGCAGTAGCTCCCCAAGGTTTCTGAAAGATGTGTGCAAGTGATTCGCGATAGGGATGTGTTTCGTAAAAGGAACCCCATGAGTGCTTCCAAAAGTTTTATTTTCAAGGCCTGAAATATCGGATGCAGTAGCTCCCCAAGGTTTCTGAAAGATGTGTGCAAGTGATTTGCGATAGGGATGTGTTTCGTAAAAGGAACCCCTCGAGTGCTTCCAAAAGTTTTATTTTCAAGGCTTGATATATCGGATGCAGTAGCTCCCCAAGGTTTCTGATAGATGTGTGCAAGTGATTCGCGATAGGGATGTGTTTCGTAAAAGGAACCCCTCGAGTGCTTCCAAAAGTTTTATTTTCAAGGCCTGAAATATCGGATGCAGTAGCTCCCCAAGGTTTCTGAAAGATGTGTGCAAGTGATTCGCGATAGGGATGTGTTTCGTAGAAGGAACCCCTTGAGTGCTTCCAAAAGTTTTATTTTCAAGGCTTGAAATATCGGATGCAGTAGCTCCCCAAGGTTTCTGAAAGATCTGTGCAAGTTATTCGCGATAGGGATGTGTTTCGTAAAAGGAACCCCTCGAGTGCTTCCAAAAGTTTTATTTTCAAGGCTTGATATATCGGATGCAGTAGCTCCCCAAGGTTTCTGATAAATGTGTGCAAGTGATTCGCGATAGGGATGTGTTTCGTAAAAGGAACCCCTCGAGTGCTTCCAAAAGTTTTATTTTCAAGGCCTGAAATATCGGATGCAGTAGCTCCCCAAGGTTTCTGAAAGATGTGTGCAAGTGATTCGCGATAGGGATGTGTTTCGTAGAAGGAACCCCTTGAGTGCTTCCAAAAGTTTTATTTTCAAGGCTTGAAATATCGGATGCAGTAGCTCCCCAAGGTTTCTGAAAGATCTGTGCAAGTTATTCGCGATAGGGATGTGTGTCGTAAAAGGAACCCCTCGAGTGCTTCCAAAAGTTTTATTTTCAAGGCTTGATATATCGGATGCAGTAGCTCCCCAAGGTTTCTGATAGATGTGTGCAAGTGATTCGCGATTGGGATGTGTTTCGTAAAAGGAACCCCTCGAGTGCTTCCAAAAAATTTATTTTCAAGGCTTGATATATCGCATGCAGTAGCTCCCCAAGGTTTCTGAAAGATCTGTGCAAGTTATTCGCGATAGGGATGTGTTTCGCAAAAGGAACCCCTCGAGTGCTTCCAAAAAATTTATTTTCAAGGCTTGATATATCGCATGCAGTAGCTCCCTTGATATATCGCATGCAGTAGTACCGGAACCTCTTTTTTGTGTAGATGTATTACCTTTTATAATAAGATTCCACAAGAAGTTACAGAACTGCCTTTGGAAAAATTTAAAAATACTGTTAAATCCAATCTCATGAGTAAAGGCTATTACACTATTTGCGATTATTTGAAGGATAATAACGCCTGGGCATAGCTTTTGTATTTTTAATTTTTACTCTAATGTTCAGTATAGATTAAGATAAGTCCGTGGTTCTTTCGTGGGTCTAGTATAAAGTTCTGTACTATAATTTCAAGTGATTCGAGTCATCGATATATTTTTTTTTCTTTTTTTTTTAAGTATAGATTGTAAAAAGTGTTCTACCTACTTAAAAAACGTATCTACAGGTTTCTTGACTCGTCGCCTTAATATGGGTAGCTTTAGTATGTCATGCTCACTTTAAACATTTCTGCGGTAGTGTCGTGTGAGGCGGGTCGTTACGTTCCCTCAAATATGGTTGAGCGAAGCGATGGCTGGTTCATGCGTCATGCTCGTGAACGGGTGCTGCCAGTGGGAATGGGTCTGCTTCTGACTACTTGTATTAAGGACGTCGCATACATATATATATATAAATGTTTAATATTATCTATATGTATGGCACTTCTAACCCAAAAGATAAAATTCATAACTACTACCTTGTTTTGGAATTTTTTTTATTGCAATCTTTCACTTTCTATAGGCCTATGAAAAGCTTTTGGATATTAGTTTTCAATTCGATGCCTTAACACGGGTAGCCTAAGTATGTCATGCTCTCTTTAATCATTTCTATGGTGGTGTCGTGTGAGGCGGGTCGTTACGTTCCCTCAAATATGGTTGAGCGAAGCGATGGCTGGTTCATGCGTCATGCTCGTGAACGGGTGCTGCCAGTGGGAATGGGTCTGCTTCTGCCTACTTGTCTTAACGTTTATTGAATTGTATGAATAAATATATATATAATTTTTTTGTAATAGCCTAGACTGAGCCTTAAATTTTGAATTAAGCTTGACACCTGTAATTTGATTCAGTAGAAATGAGCTAATTAAATAATGTTATTTATTTATGAATCTATGTTAATGGTAACATGTATGAATACTTTGAATGTAATGTCTGGAAACGATATACATATTTGTAAATATCGTTCCTTCTAATAAAGCTGATAAGTTTTTTGCGCCCATTTTTCTTGTCAGCTAAAAGACGTCATAATGGGTGGTAGGATAAAAGAATTGACGATTTAAAAATGCTTGTTATGTGAGCTTATTTGAATAAAGAATTTTTCAATTTCAAGGTTTCTGAAAGATCTGTGCAAGTTATTCGCGATAGGGATGTGTTTCGTAAAAGGAACCCATCGAGTGCTTCCAAAAGTTTTATTTTCAAGGCTTGATAAATCGCATGCAGTAGCTCCCCAAGGTTTCTAAAATATGTGTGCAAGTGATTCGCGATAGGGATGTGTTTCGTAAAAGGAACCCCTCGAGTGCTTCCAAAAGTTTTATTTTCAAGGTTTGAAATATCGCATGCAGTAGCTCCCCAAGGATTCTTAAAGCTGTGTGCAAGTGATTTGCGATAGGGATGAGCTTCATAAAAGGAACCCCTCGAGTGCTTCCAAAAGTTTTATTTTCAAGGCTTCATATATCGCATGCAGTAGCTCCCCAAGGTTTCTGAAAGATGTGTGCAAGTGATTCGCGATAGGGATGTGTTTCGTAAAAGGAACCCCTCGAGTGCTTCCAAAAGTTTTATTTTCAAGGCCTGATATATCGGATGCAGTAGCTCCCCAAGGTTTCTGAAAGATGTGTGCAAGTGATTCGCGATAGGGATGTGTTTTGTAGAAGGAACCCCTTGAGTGCTTCCAAAAGTTTTATTTTCAAGGCCTGAAATATCGGATGCAGTAGCTCCCCAAGGTTTCTGAAAGATGTGTGCAAGTGGTTCGCGATAGGGCTGTGATTTGCGATAGGGCTGTGTTTCGTAAAAGGAACCCCTCGAGTGCTTCCGAGTTTTATTTTCAAGGCTTGATATATCGGATGCAGTAGCTTCCCAAGGTTTCTGATAGATGTGTGCAAGTGATTCGCGATAGGGATGTGTTTCGTAAAAGGAACCCCTCGAGTGCTTCCAAAAGTTTTATTTTCAAGGCCTGAAATATCGGATTCAGTAGCTCCCCAAGGTTTCTGAAAGATGTGTGCAAGTGATTCGCGATAGGGCTGTGATTCGGGATAGGGCTGTGTTTCGTAAAAGGAACCCCTCGAGTGCTTCCAAAAGTTTTATTTTCAAGGCTTGAAATATCGCATGCAGTAGCTCCCCAAGGTTTCTGATAGATGTGTGCAAGTGATTCGCGATTAGGATGTGTTTCGTAAAAGGAACCTCTCGAGTGCTTCCAAAAGTTTTATTTTCAAGGCTTGATATATCGGATGCAGTAGCTCCCCAAGGTTTCTGATAGATGTGTGCAAGTGATTCGCGATTGGGATGTGTTTCGTAAAAGGAACCCCTCGAGTGCTTCCAAAAGTTTTATTTTCAAGGCTTGATAAATCGCATGCAGTAGCTCCCCAAGGTTTCTAAAATATGTGTGCAAATGATTCGCGATAGGGATGTGTTTCGCAAAAGGAACCCCTCGAGTGCTTCCAAAAGTTTTATTTTCAAGGCTTCATATATCGCATGCAGTAGCTCCCCAAGGTTTCTGAAAGATGTGTGCAAGTGATTCGCGATAGGGATGTGTTTCGTAAAAGGAACCCCTCGAGTGCTTCCAAGTTTTATTTTCAAGGCTTGATATATCGGATGCAGTAGCTCCCCAAGGTTTCTGAAAGATGTGTGCAAGTGATTCGCGATAGGGATGTGTTTCGTAAAAGGAACCCCTCGAGTGCTTCCATAAGTTTTATTTTCAAGGTTTGATATATCGATATATCTTAAATAATATACAAATTAAAAAATTGTCATTAAAAATTATTTATAAGGGATTTATTTGATGATAGACTCTTTATTCAGATATTGTTTCTCTTTCTTGTTACCTACTCTTTGCTTGATATTGTTGGCAAAAGAGTTTATGAAGTTTTTCCCTGTATATGGTCATGTCTATGTTCCGAGTTTGGTGATGTAATAATAACATGTTTACTAATTTGACTTATTCTTATTAGGGACTCTACTGTCGGTTGGAGGAAGTCCTAATTTTCCTTTAAAGTAAGTAACCTACTTACATGATAGGAATAGATTATTGAATTCGATTGTTCATGACTGACTGTCTGTATTCAACGGCGTTCCCGGGACCTCCACCCTCACGGTTGGTCCACCTCAAATGGTGTCTCAACGGAACGTCGATTCCAGAACCACCGGCGGTGAGGCGGTTCTTCTTGCTATGTCATGTTCGGCTGAGCAGTCCTCCGAGATATGTCGGTTCCTTTATTCTCCTTAGAATTAGTCATTTCTGATTCGGTCACAAAGAGATACACCAAGCACGGAACTCGTCTTTCCAAGTTTAGTGGAAAAGAATTTGAATCGGTTCTGTAGCCCTAAACTAGAGATTACACCCTATAAACATATTTGTTTAAAAATAAATAAAGTGTTAACAGATTAATATAGCTCTTCGAATACAAATGTAACACACATTACGCCTTACTTTTAAATAGATTATAACTATGAACTCGGTTATCTTTAAGTGCTTTCACTACAGTAGGTAGTGACATTGAATATTAACTTAATCACTACACGTGTGAAAACTGTGTTTTAATTATCATCATAATACTTTGTGATAGGTACGAATATCTCTTTTATCTACAAAGGTTTAAGTATATTATAGTAATTGTTATTTATCATAGTCGACAAACAAACTGAATGAAAGAAGTGATTGCACCTTCATTATTTTTTGTTTAAAAAAGTGCAGGTCGTTTTTAACCGACTTTAAAAAAGGAGGAGGTGCTGAGTTCGTCGGATTTTTTTTTAAATGTATGTTACTCGATTACTCGAAGAAGGCTGGACCGATTTGAAAAATTCATCCACACCGGGCGCGCCGGAGATTTTTATAAAGGTTTTCCAATTTATGTAAATCACTATGAATAGGAGCAAACAGAACAAAAAAAAATGCCGTATTTTCCCCGTATTTTTTACCCGATGACTTCGCAATTACACTATATTTTTTCAATCAGTAAATTCTGTTTTAATTATGAATATGTTGGCCATATTCAAATACTAACAATTTATTTAGTGCTACGCGATCAAACCGTGGTATTTTTTCTGTATTTCCCGGGCGGACGCATGAGGCCGGACGCAGGAGTCCACGCAGGGCTTTGACAGAACAGCATATAGTGATTTTATAACTGGACGCAGGCGTCCGGGCCGGCGTTGAAGGGTTCCCATCGTAGCCCGTAACTATCTATTAGCTCACCTGCTTTAGCGTTGCCCCACCCAGCGATGGATGTGTATGACAAACTGAAAGCGATTGCGTGAGTTGCATAATTTGGAAGCTGGGCGGAAGTAGATTATTAGGCATTTTAATAAAACATTGATAGATACTAGGTAAATACATTTGAAATTCATAAAAATGTACTCATAATCTGGGTTATACACTATATCATCCCCTAACAGGTTTATTCTTTTTATAACTGACAGCGAAACTGTGAAATCTTTTAAATTATGTGGTGAAAAGTGTGGCATAATACAATTTTTTTATATAAATTTAATAACTTCTACAGGAAGATAAAATTCAAATTATACTTTTCCTCATAAACAGCGTAGTTTTCCCAAAAGTCCAAACTGCGGCGCGCATCTGGGCCATCCGCTGAGCACATGAATCACAGCATGATTTTTTTATCAATCCACGTACAGCGCCACTGACCTCAAAGATAGTGGGATTATTATTAATTTTAATTAATTAAATAGAAAAAAAACACCGCATCATCAGTGAATATAAATAATTTAGATTGTAATAATTTGACTTTTATTCAAACCACCTTGACAGTTCAAATATTTCACTGAAGAACAAAACATTGGAAAATGCTTGGAATTTCTTTGGCTGTTCTAATAGTTGCAGTAATGCGACCTTAATGCGACAAAAGTTTAAAATAATATCAACCAAAAATTCAAAGAAAAGCAGGAAGCATTTTTATCGCTCTTTATGTTTTTTCTCTAGATATAAAGTTACTTTTTAGGGTGGCATAGCAGCAAATAATAACGCCATCCTAAATTGGTGACTTAAATAATTTACTCACGATATTTTTACGTCATTGAAAAGTCGGATTTACTTCAGTTTCAGTAAAATAAAGGTATTTTAAAAGCATCTCGCGAGATGAGAGGATGGAACCCTTATCTTTTTACACCTTATCGGGGCTTAGATTAAAAAAAACAAACTATATACTTAGGTAATTAATTACCAAAGTACTTTCAAGAAAACCGCGCTAGTGTCCGTAAAAAGTGTTTTATGTCAATGTCTGTACGCGCTCTTCAAGGAAATAAGAAAAAAAACGTATTTCTAAATTGTGTGTGATGATTTTTACCCGAAACTAGCCAATCCTAACCACTCTGACTACAGATCACGCGGGTCATGGGGTGGACCGTCCCACAGACTTTGACCCCGGATTCCGCACTCGGCCCATTGTTACGGGTTTACGCCACCATCGATAACGCACTCGATACCATAATCGACATGCGACGACACGTGCCGGTTCATATAACTTATGTACTTAGTTAACTGTCGTTAAGTAGACATCCTATTGCTTAATCGCAAGATCAGTAGCAGCATATTATAAATATAAATAAATAAATAAATATTTGACAACATCACATACATTGCTCCATTATGTACTATTCCTAATATTTTAGGGGGTTTTCAGAATTGGGTTGGCGTTACAAATTATATTGTTATTGACAATTATTTTATACAAGGAAAAAAGTTTAACTTTATTATTAAATATGATTTTATTTATTTAAGATTTTAGCATTCAAAATGGTATTTTTATACAATACTAAATAATACACTAGAAAAAATTCGACTCGTCACCGGAATTGTCTTAGGCGGGAATCGAACCCACGACCTTTGGAAGTCCGGTCCGATGCTCTGACCTGTCCAAAGGTCCTAAGGTTGATGGTTCTATTCCCGCCTGATAGAATTCTGGTGACGAGCCGAATTTTCTCTAGTATATTATTCAGTACTTTTCATTATTTAAATAAATAAATATTTGACAACATCACATACATTGCTCTGATTCCATAGTAAGTAGCTAAAGCACTTGTGTTATGGAAATCAAAGACAACGGTGGTATCACAAACACCCAGACCTGAGCCAATATAGAAAAGTTCGTTTTCTAAATTGACCCAACCGGGGATCGAACCCGGGACCTCAGAGATGGCGACACCTTGAAAACCGGTGTACAAAGCCACTCGACTACGGAGGTAGTCAATTTAGAGACTTATTTTTAACAATGGTTACGTTATTCGTCCCAAATAAAAGTCTTACGATGCCCCGAAAAAGATTGCGAATTATACATTTTTTAAAGTAAGAAGCTAATAATAACAATCAGAACCTTTCCTAATAAATTAAAAGCTTAGTCAAAAAATAAAATTTACTTAACGTTTGTGTACTGGTTTTCAGTAAACTGAAAGTTTTCGCTAATTTTATTATTAATTTAAATCATATTCAAGTAGGTACGCACGACAGCACGTTAAGGTAAACAGTTGAACTACGAAAATAGCTTTTATTGCGTACGACATGAAGGTAGTCTCAAGGCACTGACCTGATTTTTTTTTGTGTGAAATATATGGAGGTCAGTTTCTCAAGGTCAACATGTATAGTCTGACGTGCCGTTGACTGTACTTAATAAATTGACACTAAGGCAGTTTTTTACAATTTCCGTGGGTATTATGGTTACCAAAAACTTCTAGTATAATAAACTATGAACATTGCATCATATTTATCGTTTTAATATCGTCGAGGTTTTGCTTTAGGTATGTGACATAATTTCTGGTTCCGTGAAGTGTTCCCGTCACCTTTAACACGTAAATAATTAACATAATTAACAATATTAAGTTATTTAATTAAAATGGATTTTATAGTATTTCACAATTTATTCAGAGTTTAACTAATATGAACTAAAAAACTATACGGGGTTTTTAATTATAAGTAGAATTATTGTTCTTCATGCAGAAAAAACTTTAGTATTTGTAGCGCTTATTTCATCCTTTCTTTTCTCTCATAATATCAAAATTATTATTCTGGACCGGAACTAATGTTGACGTGTGTTTTAAAAACAAAATATTTTTTAAAACACGTGTAAGCCATGTCTACACCAGGTGATAAAGTCGCAAATTTTTTGTCATTGAATACTAGGTATGTTACATTATAATGACATGTAATGACATTATGGACTAAAGGAAACCACGCAGGACTTTTTTAAATGAAGAAATCTTTCCAAAATGCAATAAAATAAAATGGGGAAACTAAATCACGGTTTCAGCTATCGAAGAAACTTAAGAATTAGCTATTAATAGCTTTTAAAGGTGCCACTTTAAGCATTTTACAGCAGGAGCTTTCATAATCCACTACACTCGTTACCTTTAATTTTCCAGTCAAAGTTTACAATTTTCACGGCACTCCAGCGATGCGGCGCGTGCGCACGTTTAAGAGCGTTGCAGTCACCCGCGTGGGTTCAGTCGAGCGCCGCCCTCCGCCGTAGTCGCACGCATGTGTCTCGACCTCCTCGCCTACTTCAACTGCCTGCGCCGGAGGAACTTGCCACGATGACTCTGCCGCGAGTGCCCGTGATCGTTTTTCTAGTCATTACATTTTTAAGTATAGAATGCGAGATGTTCGGTTTGTGCGCGGGATGCGCCAGTGGGGACTTGAGCGTAGCTGAACTGACTGAAGCTAGGTTAACGTTTGTTAAGCAACAGATCCTGAAGAAGTTAAGGTTGAGCAAGAAGCCCAATGTTGGGCTGCCAGTGAACAGCCTGCCCATGCCGGTAGCCCAAGGCCAGACTTTAAACGAGGGCACAGAAAAGCCCCCAGAATTCGACGACTACTATGGAAGAACGGAACAGAAGATAATTTTCCCAGTTGAAGGTAAGTTAGTTAAAGTACTGTAATTAGTACCTACATCTGTCTTTATAATTTACTGGGTGTATTGATAATGTGACCTGTGATGTGATATGAACTCGGTTTAAGTCCCGGTTGAGACCTTCAGTTTAATTGTACACAACCGGATGTGTACTCAATTAGGGGCAAAAGATAATGGTCTTTTGATCAAGGATTATAACATGTTTTTATTAGTTGTAAATAGCCTTATTTCTATGTACGTGTGTTTAAAGTCAATCCGCTGCTTGTTTACAAACTTTTACGCTTTATTTCTCTTAACGCTACTTAAAGTTACGTTACGTTTATCTAAAGTTACAGTTAAGTTGAACAAACGAAGTAACGAGCCATATTTATTTGTATTGATGTAAAAAAATAGTTTTAGAATAACTCAAATACAATGCTCTACATTAAGATATGAAAAACAATAATTCGACGAAAAAGCTCGGCGTTAGAAGAGATGACGTGAAGCAAGCTTTTGGAATCGTAATAATTTAGCCTTTGGGTCTTGACTGAATTAATAATTACTAGGTAGTGTAAATAAATACATATAACAATGTATGTAATAGTAAAGATTAAACGTGGTTGTAGGAGAAAAGATGACGTGATTAGTGCCACTTAAGTAATGTTTTAATAGACAATTAAATAAGCTGATTGTACACGCTGCAGTGCATATTCTTTATTGTGAAACAAACAAATAAATAAACATAGCAGATCTTAAAGCTAATTTGTATACTTCCACCAAAATTTAACTTTGCAGGTGTATTCACATAATGTTTTTTCTTTTACCTAATGTTCTCTCTAATAGGGCTGTACAAAACTAACGAATTTCCTCAAAGATTTTAAAACATAACGTGTGTTATAATGTGACGCATCGCTGACTATACAAGACACTGGCACACGCCTACCACTTGATGAAAAACATTACTCATCAATAGGAAATCGGCTAACTGGTATTCCGGACTCGAACCTACTATTACAAGGGAGAGATATCCCCAGATGAAATCACTTGTCAATTGGTCATAATCATTTCTCAAAGCATTATCTAATCATAGGCATTTGTGCATATTGAAACATAAACATGACACACAATTCTACGAGGAATCGCAAAAGATAAGAGATTACATAATGATAAAACAGGGTGTCTCCTAGAAGCCGAGTCTTTGTATATAAAGTGTATATTCTGCATACGTTACCTAATCATAACTAAAATCCTAGTAACTAACCCCTAAAGATTGAATTGGAAATTGAAACTTTTTCGTTCTCATAGGTACGATAAGGTACCGTAAGAAGGATAAAAATCTGAAAAATGAGCCATTTTGGCTCAGATTCATTTGCCTCACTTTGACAGTGCTCTTTGTAGACTATTGTTCTGGGTTGTTATTATTCTAAGGGATTCTCTACATTTCATACAATGTGGTTTTATTACTCATACTAGTTTATCGCGATTTTTTAAGTTCCCAAACTAAACATTGTTCGTTGGGCCACCCTGTATACTGTCCGTATATAATAACAAGCAATAACCTAAACATAATTTAAGTAATAAATAAATAAAATCGAGACCACTCACACCAATAATTTAGTCACAAACGAAGCTTGATTAGCCTTTGGTTAATTAATAATGCATAGAATAAGTACGTTTAATTAGAAATATAAAATTCGACGACACGACTCGGGAATACCTAATGCTTAAATTCATTCTAAAGCCCCTATCAGGGCCCGTACCGGCTAACGCATCAAACTTCGGAAAGTCTGCCAGGCTTCAAATTAAAACAGATAAATCGGGCCAAAATGGCGAACCCCAATTCATGATGTCACACGAACATCGATATCTTCTAAATAACTTTGGCGAATAGTACAATACGAAACTCTGAATATATCTGTTTTAAGTTGAAGCTCGGCAGACCGGCCGAAGTTCGAAATGTTAGCCGGTAGGGCCCCAGTATTCGAACCCAGGGCCTTTGGCGAGTAGTTAGATTTGCTACCGTTGCACCAAACGGTGATAAAACATGTTATGTGAAATATATATTTTTTTGTGCTTGTATTGTATTGTAAATTGTTAATTTGTTCTTGATATCGCGTTGATGTCTTTTGTCCTAAATTTCTAACACCGATTAAGAAAAATTATAGTCGTAGTTTTTTGTCGTCGCGTTTGGATAACAATAAACTTAACAATTTAATTGAAAATGGAACTATATTTCCATAAAATTATCTGTCAGGTAAGTTAATTGGATGTTAACTTGTCAAACAGACATTAAGATTGTATTTGACATTGACGACCTCCGTAGTAGTGGCTTTGTATGCACGACAGCACGTCAGGTTATACAGTAAAAACTGCGAAAACAGCTTTTATTACGTAGGGCATAAAGGCGGTCTCAAGGCCAACATGTATAGTTTGAGTTTAATTTATTTGTTTTTATTAGGAACAATTACATTGACATTATTTAAATACAAGTCTCGCAAAACCAAATATATGGTTTGTCTGCAAGGACGTTCTCACTCAACTTAGACAATGAGTAGGTACCTACTAGCTTTCTATAAGTTGACATAAAGGAGTACATTTATAGACTTAAATTGTTAAGTTTGGTATTATAATATATATATATCTAGTAACAATAGGTTAAAGAGAATTTATGAGATATTTCTTTAAGTGCGTTTTAAATATATTTTTCTTTTTTAGAGAAACTATTTCGTTGAGCAATGAGTTTAAAAGGTACGGGAGTTTTCAAGGTGTCGCCATCTCTGAGGTCCCGGGTTCTCGATCCCCGGTTGGGTCAATTTAGAAAACGAACTTTTCTATACTGGCTTTGGTTTGTGATACCACCGTTGTCTCCGATTTCCATAACACAAGTGCTTTAGCTACTTACTTGGAATCGGAGCAATGTATGTGATGTTTTGAAATATTTATATTTAATTTATTTTTTGGAACAAAATGTACTATATATAACGAATAATAATTGTGAGTACTTATCTGTGTCATCGTCAGCAATGTCTGATAAGACTTTTCATTTTTATGAAATTACTATTATGTCTTTTTTTCTAAACCTTAGGAAAATTTTATCTATGTGACTATTTCAAGCGATTATTTATAGATGATGTAACTTTCTTGACTGTTGCTGTTACTGTTATAATATTTGGGATCAGGTCATGTACTTTGCCCCGGCAGTGATCAATAAAAAAAATCGTAAACGAGCATTTTTTCTCGCGTTGCATCGCAAGTGCAGCGCGCTTGGACTTTGTCCGGTGTAGTTATGCGACGAGATAGCGGACACTCTTCTTAGTAATTATTATCTAAGTATTATGATACTGTAGGTGCAAGGCCTAGACACTAATTAAAATTCATGTAAAATAACTGAGTGAAAATTGATAGTATTAGTGGTCTAAAAATTTGTCTTATCCGACAATTTAGGCGCTCGCTAAACTAAAAAATATACAATAAATGAGAAACTTTATACATTGAAAACAATAGTTTGTTCCAAATCTATAAAAAAATAATTTAATCAAAGAATAAAAAAGCCAATGAATGATATATTTTCTTTTCTAGGGTTCCGTACCAAAATGGTTCAAAGGAACCCTTATGGTGCGACTCAGTCTGTTTGTCTGTCTGTCACAGCTGTATATTTTGAGAACTAATAATGCTGTCAACTTGATATTTGGAATAGTTTTAGATAAAGTTTGCTCAACTATTTTGCAAATAAGAGAGAAATAAAAATATTTATGTATTTTTTGCAATGTTAAGATTACAGGAAAAATAAAACGATGTCTCTAAATAGTAAACTTTTTCAGAATCATGGTACGGAACCCTCGGTGCGCGAGTCCGACTCGCTCTTGACCGTTTTTTTCTGTGAGTGATACGTAGGGACACACTGAGCTTACTTGTCATTTAATAAATCAATGAACTCTGAACAATTATCAAGAAGTAATTAAATAATAAAAAAACAGTAACTTTCCGTCACTTATCGTTTTATATTAAGTATTAATTAAACCTTCTATGTTTGGATGCGTTGGATATTTATTTACAAGTAAAAGTATACATATTTTCATAAAATTTCTCTATTTTTAATTGTAATTATCAATCTATGAACTGACAAAACAAAGTTTAAGATAACTTATCAGTAACAGTAACTTAAAGTTAGTAAAAAACCTAAATAACACTAAACAAATCCTACTTTTGGTAATAATAAAAAAAAACTTAAAAATGTTTTGATAACCCTATAATAGCCTGTTTAACTTGTGTGTTAACTTTAAAACAAAAAGCTTAACCCTTTTTCCCAAAGAGAAGAGCTTTATGAAACAATGTATAAGTTACGAGAAAAAAATGCTAAGTGATAATAAGATAAGAGATGGCGCACACGCGCCGCTCGCGTGTCACTAAATAGGTTAACTCGCATTACTCAGTTTTACACTTACGATATTAGGTTTATAATTCGCACCGATAACGATACACGCGCCGTATCTGATGTAAATATTGAATATTTTTTATATGATTATTTCCGCGCTTTGTTTCTGATAAAGATTTTGTAAAAAAATTACCTGTGGTAGCACGACTGAGTGGAAAAATCTTTTTGTTTATGACAATTCGCGAAAATATACAGGTTTGTATTATTGTGTTATTATCGACTAGATAATAGACACATCCATCTCTCTATTAACCCTTCAACGCCCGGAAAATGAGACAAAATAGATATTCCATTGTTATCCGGCCGCATGCGTCCGCTCGGGCGTTGATGAATTAAAATTGCACTAAAGTTGTTCACATACTAGGTAATTGTTTTTTTTCTCCTTTGTTAATAATTACAAAAATGTACTTACTTACTTTTACTAAACTGAATTTATTTGTTTTTTTTGTGTATCACAAGTTTACCTTAATTGCGAAAATTTGAAATAATGTATTTATTTTTAACTCCAAGGGGCGAGCATAATATTGGTCGTTGTGCCCTAGGCTCTGATTATTTCGCGAAAGCCACTACGACAAACAGCAATATCTTGTTTACAGACATGTTCCTTTAACCTATATTTATATTCTATTTCCACGACTAAGTCAAAGTCTTGTCACATACGCGTATTACCTGATTAAATCCAAACATTTTCATTTTAAAGCTTTCTTCAGTGCTTTTCCATTTTCAAAATGGATATTTTTGTCATTCTACTTTAAAACTTCCTCTTCCAAAATTTTAATTTTGATATTCCGTCAGATAACATACTCGCACTAAACGGAACTGGAGGTATCGATGTGGGTTGCGCCCAGAGGCTGAAATCTGTGCCCTGCCGACCCCTTTATCAGGCACTAATTAGCCACGCTCAATGTGCAGCGGAACCTTCAGAGGCGCTTGTTAATATCTATTGCCCTGGCCACTGATAACATTATAAAGGCAGATTTACATTGATCCAGTAAAAACGTTCCAGTAGAAGTGAAGTAACGTCTAAAAATATGTATACAGTTTAGAACTTTGTTAATAAATTGCTATTTGTTATTAATGGCAATATATTATATGCCTTACAAATAACAATAAAGACCCGTAGTTAATAAACTACACAGATAACTTGGTTATGCAACAAATAAAACTATCTTTATAAAATAGTTACTTATTTTTTTTTAGGTAAATCTTACGTTGCAATTGATAAAAATGGCTGCGCCATTATCGAACATCTTTAGAACGCTCTATACAACATGTTACGAAAATACCCCTAATGCCGAATTGGTATATAGGGACCATCAAACTGAACAACTTTTACTATGGGACCAACTCTCAAATCGGGAAAAAAATCAGCAGTTTCATACATTTTGATATTCTAGTTTTTAATTTTTGTATGAAACAGCATTTAAAATATTACTATTAATAAAAAATGACAAGATGATACCAAAATGGGAACTGATGAAATCAAATTTAAGAAATGGCCCAGTTAGTTGACAACATAAGTGTACAATGTTCTACACTACAACACGTGTAACTAAGATATAAAAGCTAAAAATAGTATATTAACTATTACCTAAGTCACCTAAAAATAATAATTATTAATTATTACCTAAGTCACCTAAAAATAGTATATTATGCAATTAGTGAATAAAAGACGGATTAAAAACGAGGGTCATAGATGAATCACGAGCAAGTGAAGTTTTAGAATCCTGAACGACAAGAGTGATTCATGCCCTCGATATAAATCCGTTTTATTCAAGAGTTACCAGGAGAAAAAGAAAGATTTAAGCGAAAATATTTTTTCCACAAGGAGTTTGTGTATCGAGTACTCTTTGCACAAGGAGTTTGTATCGAGTATTTTTTGCACAAGGAGGTTGTATAGTATTGAGATAGAGGTCGAATTGTGTTCTAAATTCAAATACCAGAATAGTGATTAAGTGCTTTTTATTCACTGTTTTCAGTTAATAAAATAAGCTTTTTAGAGGGGGAATGGTATAAAAAAACTGTGTGCCCATATTTAGTACCTATATCGGACATAGTTCACGTTTGAAACACGCTTCCTCGTAGTGGCTGGGGCCAAACTGGAGATAATGCCGACCTTTAACTTTTTTTTACAGTAATTTGTCACAAAAATTTGTAACAAAGGCATAGTTATCTCTTACCCGACATATTGTTTTAATGTTTAAATGATTTACCGTTTGATAAATTATGATTTATTACGGATCTTCGGAATGTGTGACAGTTGTGTGATACGAATGTAACAAAACGTGGTTAATTAAGTTTGGTATATAGATTGATACACGAAAATAATTAAAAACTATTAAAATTTTAGACGCCTTACCTCAAACATTATATTTTTGAGTATCTACATCATTTCGATGTAGATACTCAAAACAATATTCCATGAGAATACTAAAGAACAAAACTAAAACAAATATTAAATAATATGAAAAAAGTAGGTTAGGTACCTTTTCCAAAAAATACGAGAGTCTGCAAGTTAGAATGTATATAAGGTACATTAATCATGACCATGTTAATGTCCTCACTGCTGGGGCACGAAAGGCGGATGGGCCCACCACGCGAGCCCAACACGGATCGGTGGGTGCTAACGACTGAAAATGCAGCCGGGACCAACGGCTTAACGTGCCTTCTTAAGCACGGAGGACATCGAGACAATAAAATTTTGGTCACCTTTGACCGACCCTTGCGAAAGTTGCTTAACCTCCGCAATCGATGGGCCAGGCGCTATACCACTGCGCCACCGAGCTCCTAATTTATTTTTACATTTAATCCTATAAGTGCGCGCTACTCACGATATTGGAATGAACTCACTCACTAGCAAGTCTGCTAGTGAGTGAGTTCATTCACCCCCGGTTTCTGAGGTACTTTATCGGAGGTTTTACTTAATCGGAGGGGTCCACATTATCTGGTTTAAAGTAATAAAATTAATTTATCTGATAAAGATAAACCTTCGATAAACCACCGATAAGTACCTCAGAAACCAGGCATAAATGAATAAGAGCTACCTCCTAACTCCTGGCCGGTTATACATATAATGAAATGACCGAATATGCATAAACAAATGACAAGCTGATACGAAAATGGGAACTGATGAAATCAAATTTAAGAAATGACATAGTTAATTGATTAGCTATGTCCACTAAGCAAGTACTAGTACACTACGTTTTACCTATGTAATTTCTTAAATATTATTCATGACATCAACATCATTTCTCATTTTTTTTTGTGAAAACGAATAACATTTTTTTATTTTTTGGAAAACCCATGTACTTTTACAGTTTGAATATTTTTTCATTGTTGTTTCATGTCGTCATTTATGTACCTACTTTTCATTGAATTCTAAAACAATAAATACTTTTTCCAAAAAACAGGCTGATTTGTTCTTTTGGTATTCGAGTGCAATTATGTTTTCACAATCAGTTACTTTATAACATGACAATAAAAATAAGATAAATTTGCTTGTTTGTATTGTCATAAGCGTGCGATAATTATTAAATTGTTCAATCAAAGTTTATTTTTCCATTTTCAATCAATGTTATCTGTAATCCTCAGGATGTAGGAGAATTAAACCTGAAACTTCGGACAAAACGTTTCTTCCAATCATCATTGTCATATCAGCAATTCGACTAGGTATTTGTGACTGTATCAATACTTATGCCGATAAAAAGATCAGGAAGCGACCATGTCAAATTCTTATACCAGGAACTACGTTTCATTTTAGGTGTTGAAGTTCAAAGTTACTATAAACATTTAGTAGTAATTATTTACTATGACCTTATCACAAGATACTTCAATCGCTTCTCCGGTATCGTAGTATTTTTCAGTAAACAAACTTTTTTTTATTTTATAAAGATTGTTGTTCACGGTCCGGTGTCGTGACACTGTTTATGCATTTATCAGCCTTAATTATAGAATTATCGGAAACTTATAATATAAATAAAATAAGGAAGATTGAATGGCGTCCTTAGAAACCAAATGCAGGTGATCATGTGATATTTCAATTAACTTTTAAGATATGTTACCACAATATATGGTAACATATTATCTTGATGGGTCAAGTCGTATAAAAATAGGATCAAAGAAAAACTTTAATTACTTACCAAAATAATGTTATTTGAAGACTAACTGCGTACAAATTAATTAGTGAAAAAAATATAGCTGTTGAATGTTTACAAAGCGTTTAAAAATACACTAGTTAGGTAGTTAGTTATCGGCTCGCCTCGGGGGCAGCTGCTCTAATTACTGGAGGTCAGATACGTGTAACTCAATCGAATATCTCATGGTTATCTTGACATTAGGCGGATCGTGTGTGCTCGTCTGCTGCGCGAGATTCTCACGGCGAGAACCAGCCTCCCTATTCAAATAACCAACTTTTTATTTGAACTTTAAAGCTTAAATTTTTAAACTTTAAAGGGGAACTAAAATAAATTGGTGCTATAACGAGTCATTTGAGCAGGAAACGTTCAATTAGAGAAAAAAACTAAACCAAAATCGGTTCATCCGTTTGGGAGCTACGATACCACAGACAAATACACAGACACATACTTATAACACCCCTCTTTTTGCGCGTCGGGGGTTAAAATAAAGATTAAGATCGTATCGAAGACCTTATTCAAAAGGGGGGTAGATAACGTTTCTTGGAAGCGTAATATTTTCTCAGCATATTAGAATAAAATATGGCACTGAAAATTTAAATCTTCGAATGATTCAGTTTACTTTTGAAGATTTCAGAAAGAAAGAAGTAACTAAAAAATAATAGTGCTCGCGCCCTCGCGAGCCGAGAGGCGATCGGTAGGATTTTGAAACAACGATACAAATTTTGAACGAAGAAACAAAACCGGGCCAGTGAGAATATTTCGATACATAGGGGTCTAGCCTACTCACCGGTATATTCTGCTGCTGCAATGCCTGTCGGCGCCAACCTTTGGCAGGGTCCTTGGTATATCACAAAGCACATATACACCAAATTCACAACGAAAGAATGTTCAATGATGGATTCGCAATAAGCAGCGGTGCAACCGATATATGGTGTTGAACCGCGCAGCTCCGTCCCGAGAAGTGGCACGACGTCAGTGAGAGGCATCGACCAAATTGCAAAGTACCCTCACTGGATTAATAATTTCAACAATATTTCGCGGGCAACTACCTGCGAGAACTGTCACTACGAAGCGTTTCGTTCTATGCAAAGACGATCAAAATATCAAAACGAAATTACAAATAATATTATGTTAAATTAAATACGCTGCCGCAACAAATAGGTTGGAAAACTTTGCAAATTACACACGACGGCACTTCAGACTATACATGTTGACATTGAGACCGCCTTTATGTCTTACGTAATAAAAGCTGTTTTCGCAGTTTAACCGTATAACCTGACGTGCTGTCGTGTGTACCTAGTTTACAAGAAGTTTCATTTGGGCTGCTGCAAGCTACTTATTCTGAAATAGAGTACTTACATGCAAGGTTTTAAACTCGTGTTTTTGTTGTTGACAGGAGGGTGCCTGACTTCCGGCCGGTACCCGTTCAAGTGTATGCAGTTCGAGCTGCCGCCGGATGTGGAGCCTGAGGAGGTCACAGTCGTAGAGCTCTGGTTCTATAAGGTGGGCTATTGCTCTTGTTGTTTGTTAGAACATTCAGACAATCATACAACTTCTTTATTCATGCTGAAATTTTCATGAGGGAATGTTCTAGAATGATCTATTCTCAGGTGCTGTGAAATAAAATCTAGACACATTGTGCAACTATGGAAGATTAACTTACATTTATCTTCATTCCAGGAGCGTGATCCTCTCGACGAGTACAACCAAACCTTCGTGATCTCTGAAGCTGCTCACTGGGACAGCCAGCAGCAGTTCAAGAAGACGAAGCCCATCGCCATTAAAGAGACCAGCATCGGCGAGGGCTGGGTGCGCGTGGAGCTGGCGTGGGCGGTGCGCGTGTGGCTCGAAGAGAGGGAGACCATGCACACGCTCCATGTCGCCTGCAGGACTTGCCAGGTTGGTTCTTGAGATTATTTGGCCAGGTGAGAAGGTGTATACCCTGCAGTGGGGGGTCTTGCGGCTGATTATGTTATTCTTTGCAGTGACATTCACAAGTGGTTGTAAACAGAGCTTTGAAGATTTGAGCTTGCTATTTTGATTCATATTTCCATTAATTAAAGCAGGAAATAAATTGGTCACAGAAAATATATATCTTAGGTACTATATAAAACTAAACTAAATCTAAATCAAATAATCAGATTTTAAAGCCCTTCCACCAATCACAATTCATTTCATTTCGTTGTCATCCGAACAGATATTTCCCAGGCTAGATATTAAACCTGATGCTTCCATTGTTTTAAAAGCTGTTCTTTCCCCCCAGCTGAGGCGGGCCCCCATCTCATTCCACAAGAAGCACCGGCCGTTCCTGGTGTTGTACACCAAATACGCGGGGCGCAGGCGCCGGGGCAGGGCCGTGGATTGTAGTGCCACCACCAGCGAGTGCTGCAGGGAACATCTTTATGTCAGCTTTAAGGTATGTCGCTGAACGGGCTATAAACTTACTATAAGGCCTATATTTATAAATACGGGCCTTAGGCTGAAGTTTACTAACACTAAAACAGGTGTTTAAGTTTTAACCGTCTGTTTTTGACATTTTTATGTATGTAGATAATGTCAAAAATTGATGGTTAAAAATTAATCGGCTGTTTAAGTAGTTGGTGAACTCGTGTCTTAGTGTATTTGTGCTTGCCTCCCACGCAGAGGTTTATGTCCTGCAGTGGTTCACTGTACAGTCAATAAAAATATTTACCTACCAAATAAAACGTCATTAGTTACAAGAACGCTGATTGGCGAAAATATTCAAATTTTATGAAAACGAAACGGCAAGCAGCAAACATCTTCAAGTACTTGTGTTTTATTTCAAACCTTGAAAGAGCCAATATGGTTTGAGATTTATAGCAAAAGTCGCAATTAGGTCAGCAAGGAACAGCTCCAAATCCGAAATGTTATGTTGCAATAAATAAAAAAAAATGCATTCAACTAATTGACATGGTTTGTTTTCCAGGAGTTGGGCTGGGACGACTGGATCATCCGGCCGGCGGGCTACCACGCTTACTTCTGCAGGGGCACCTGCTCACCCATCTCGGCTATCACCAACGACAACAGCTATCACCATAATATTATACGGGTAAGTTTTTACCATAGACACCTGTTGATGTTAAAATTTTTGGGGATAATTTGACTTGACCCAAACTGCGAAAAAGTTTAGAAAGTTATTATTGCTATGAAGGGCCCGGGACACTAATGAGTAAATAAACGGGTCTGGGAGGTCACATCTAATTCACAGTTCGAAAAATAACATCGAACACGTCACTCGATAGCTTATCCGTACATCACGTCATAAGTTCATAAGATCGATAAATTTAAAACTCTTTAACAGTTCGGGTCAAATTATCCCCCAGGAGATCTTGAAAGGAATTAGTTGTTGTTTAGGACGTAAAGATGTATAACTTAAAATAAACATGTCATTGTTTGACGACCTTCGCGGTAGTGGTTGTACACAGGTTTTCATGGTATCCCTATCTCCGAGGTCCCGGGTTCGATCCCCCACTGGGTCAATTTAGAAAACAAACTTTCCTATATTGGATCGGGTCTGGGTGTTACCACCTTTGTCTCCAACTTCCTAACCACAAGTGCCTTGGCTTTAACTTTGTGTCTAATATTTAGTTATTTATTATAATTCATTAATTGTATTACAGAAATACTTCTATACGGTGTCGAACGAGAAGCGGATAGAGTTCAACCCCTGCTGCGCGCCCACCACGTTCAGCTCTCTGCAGCTGCTGTACGTGGACTCCAACAACTCGGTCACGCAGAAGACATTACCCAATATGGTCGTGGAGACTTGCGGATGCATGTGATCGAAGAGTTAGGAGACAGTATCCACATAAGGAGCACTGCACAAAGATATCCTGTGGCGACCTTAAAATATCCCATTGCTAGAAGACAAAAAAAGAATAGATGCATTTGATCTTATCTTCACTAGTAACAACATGATAAGTTTAACAGGATGTGTCTAAGGATCGCATCATCAGAGTATCCCACTGCAGAAGAACAGTCTTCAGGAAAACCTTACACAACAAACGCTCCTTAACTTCCACGAAGTTTGTTCTATTAGTCTGCTAAACATGGTCTCCCAAGAACCATCACAATAAATAGTCCTAAATTTAACTTAATGAACTTTAACTCACTGCTAATGAATGTTAAAGAAGTTAAATCTTCAGAGAGAATTTAAGGGACGACCAAAGTCAAAGAGATGGGTTAGCTATTCTATATCGAAGTGGATACTTGATCGCGTCGTCTTCCTCTTAAAATTATAATCATGATCTGGGGCCCTACCGCCTAACTTTTCGAACCTCGGCGGGTCTGCCGAGCTTCAACTTAAAACAGATAAATCGAAGTAAGGAGCTTCGTATTGTACTATTCGCCGAAGTTATTCAGAAGATATCGATGTTCGTGTGACATTATAAATTGGGGTTCGCGATTTTGGCCTCGATTTATCTGTTTTAATTTGAAGCCCGGCAGACTTTCCGAAGTTCGATGCGTTAGCTGGTACGGCCCCTGGTGTGAAAATGTGGTCTAGCGTTTTTTGGAAGCCCTGGGAAGGTACTCTAAGATCTTAAAGTAATATTGAAGTAATGTTGTGATAGAGACAGAGCTATACATCGCGTATGGCGCCATCTCACTTATGATATTACTTTGTTGTTACTTTTGACAGTCAGAGTAAGGTGGCTGGAGTACGTGAAATGTGTTGAGAAGAAATAAATTAAACTTAACTATGCAAAGTGACTTAAGTGAACTGGAAAGTGGTGAACTAGGTACTTATATGTTGTAAGTTAACATATTAATATCAATAAGTGTAAATAGTTATGCTACTTAATAGTAATTACAATTATACCATACTAAATAATATACTAGAAAAAATTCTTTAAGTCACCAGAATTGTGATCATAAAATATTCCATTGCAATTGATTTTATTGGAGTTTGATATATTAGACTGATATATTTAAACTGGTCAATAACATCAACATTATTCAAGGTGAATACTTAAGTAGCTTTACTTATATTTCTACTTAAAGTTAATCAGTGAATTTTCCTTTGAATTATTCCATTTACGACACTTATTTTATACGATAGTCTCACGCGACTTGAATTTGACGTTTTAACTAATTGAATCAACTTTGTTAGAAAACTTAACTGACAATTTCATTCATTTTAGTTAAGTTGAAATAATATTGCATTTACCTTTGTACATTTGTAGATAATAATTAAGTTGTTAAGAAAATTTTTATATGCATACAAATAATGAGAAAAATGTCACATTAATAAAAAAAAATTGTACCAATATTACCTTATTTTTATTTAAACAAATTATCGACAAAAAATCTCTTTCAATTAAATGCATATGGAAGTTGTTATCAAGTGTTTACGTTAGTTAAATATTAGTGTATGATAAATTATCAACTACATAGTTATACGTGTTAAATCAAGGGACTGTTTCAACACTTTTTGATAATCCATGTTTTTAAATTTGAGATTTTAGCATTCATAATGCAATTTTTATACAATACTAAATAATTTACTAGAAAAAAATCCCTCAATACCAAATATAATACTAGAAAAAAAATCTAGAAGCCTGAGATAATTCTGTACACGAGTGATTTTTTTTTTGTATAATATATATTATTTAGTAATCTTTAAATGCTTGGTAAATTTCTTTAAAGTTTCTTTCACATTTCCACTACGGTTTTACAAAAGCTGTGTTTCTAATAATCGGAAAGAAATAGAAAAAAAGGTTTATTTATTTAAAAGTGATGAAACAGAAAATATTATATTTTTATTAATATATTACGTCAAAATTGTTCCTATAGTTAAGATAATTTAAGCTTTTTCATAAAATATGTATTTTTTATTGTCCATTATTTTAGTCGTGGATATGAGTTAACACACATTGCAGAAATTTTATTGGTAGATGTATGTATACATAGTTTAGTCAGACTAACTAAAATTAACTAATTCAGCTGTCAATATTATGCGTGTTAGTGAATGAACCCAAAATGGGAAAACCGTTCCTTCGGACTATCCAACTGAACAACTTTTACTATGGGACCAACTCTGAAATCGCGAAAATAAAAACATCAGTTTCATACAAACATTAATAAATCGCGAAAATAAAAACATCTGTTTCATACAAACATTAATAACGAAAATATCAAAATGTATCAAACAGCCGTTTTTTTGTGATTTCGGAGTTGGTCCCACAGTAAAAGTTGTTCAGGTCGATGATCCGAAACTTTTCTCCCATTTTAGGTAGGTAGTGTTGTATGATGGGGTAGCTAATATAGTGACTGACCACAAAAAATCGATGTGTTTGCTCCATTCATTCATTCAACTTGCAGCCTGCATGCATGTTAACGTTTCCACTTTGCAAATGTAGTGCCTTAAATGCAAGCTACTTGCATAGTGATAACACGGATTCAATGCAGGCACTTATCACTTTTCACATTTGCTCAAATAGTAAATTTATTACTTAATGTAAGGACACTGCTTCCATACATTTAACAGATGTACTTAACTAAGTGTTGATGAAGTTCTGACTTAATTGATTTATCATTGTCTACGAAGAATCAAGAATCCTCGCTGTTTTATTGATCGAACCAATCGAATGAATTTCTGTTCCGCATGGTTCGATCAATCGGACAACGCAATCGAACCTCGCGGCCGAAGGGTAGTGTCCAAGTATTACGATTAGAAATTAAGATGTAAAATTTAGTTGAAGCTACCTTTTACATTATTAAAAGTAATATATCTTAATTGGATTTTTATTTAATTAACTTACGTGGTTGTATTAAAGATTGTAGAAAAATCAAGGAACAGGATTGGAGCGAATGAAAATGTTATCATATAAAAAAAAAAAAAACGAGGCTTAAACGACACAACACATCATTTATTATCAAGAAGCAACAGATCACAATAAGGCAACGAACGTCAACGCTGTATAAATGCGTAGCTGCGACTACAACTAGCGGGATTGCGCGCGCGCCGATACCCAACGCACATGCGTTAGGTGAAGACTACAGCTGTAATATATCACTCTTTTTATCAATCACAAGCGTATGACAATTACCTTTACTTACCTTACTTGTCTTATTTGGTAAACAATTTTCACCCAACTCTCTATTGAAAAAAGCAATTATAAAATACAAAAAATGATTTTCCACACAAAGATTACGAAAGAAATACTAATTTATTAGTGACAATTTGACTTAATAAGTCCACATATTTTTAAATAACGATTTAAATTTAAAAGAAGTATGGCATATGACAAAAGTTGTTAAACTAAATAGGACAAGTAAAGGTAAGTAGACAATACTCATTTTCATTCGACTTTCTTTCGGCCGTCGAATGAAAATGAGGGCTCGAAGCCTTTTAAAAGTAGGGCCCCAGGGTACCGACGCCAGTATTGTTAATACTTTTTGGAAAAACAAAAATAGGAACTTTACTTTTTTTGGTACGAAATATTTGCATTTATTTTTAGCGGTTATCATTATCGTGTTTTACACGAATAACAGTCTTTCGCTTTCACAATGAATTTAGATTTTACTTTTGCTTTGGCCATAAATGACGTCACAAAAACTGATAGTCTTCGCCTAATGCAATGCCTCATATAATTATTTATCTGACCAGAAATCAACACTCCTGTCTTTTCATAAATATTTAAATTAAAGGTACAGTATACAATACATCACAGAAATACAGGAAGCTAGTCCGAATTTGAAGCAGAAATCATTAGTTACAACGTCAATAATATATTAAAAACAATATTACAAAATAACTATAAAAACGCAGTTTTTTCGTATTCCGAAAATATCCGAAACTTTTTGGCATTTCGGATAAAAAACCCGACAAAATATTTTTTTCTGAAAAAGCAACACAATGTGTATAGAAAGATATTTTACATCAAAAATTGTTAAAAAATACATCACCACTATAGCTAAACTTTCACAGAAAAATATGAACTTTCGCTACAATCAGGACGGACGTAGTCACGAGATATGTATCGATTACAACCTTTAGTCGAAACTTATTAAAGTTACATGCCATCACTATGGCACTATCGGATTATTCTTAAAAAAAATGGCACAGCATTCTGCTACAAAGTCATTGATTGGACTAAAAGGGCTCCACTTGTGACCTTACTTTAGCTTAAATTATAATACTTATCATCTAAAATATAACTTTTGGAATGATTTGGATTCTCACAAGCCTTGTTTAATTTAGCTAGGTGTATGGGGTGTAGTGACTAGGGATTTAGAGATGTGATGGATCGGATACGTTTTCGGATACCGATCGTTTTTGGATATTTTATTTATTGAAATTATTGTTATTTTTAAATATTTGGCGGTAAACTATTTATCGTCTATGACACTTCCTTGACACCCCATAAAATACGTCAGAAGTCTAAGACCGAGCAATTTACTTATAGTAAAATTGCTTGATACACTCTTCATTTTAAATATTTTTATTCAAAATTAGATCGTCATTTTTATTTTTATTTGACATTGACAAAAGAGTGTTATTCAATTGTAACTTATCGCATTATCGTTTAAATTATCAATCAGTGACACACAACTCGAAGCACCATTCAACTACGTCAAATATATATAAATTATTCTAAAACTACAACACATGATTATAGAAAATATTATAATATTTTCACAGAATACTGCAAACAATGTCTCGATTATGCATTGCTTCACAAAACTGTTTAGTATTGTAGAGTCTTGTTAACGCTTATTAAACTGATTTTGAACACATTTTATCATATGTAAAGCCGCGTTGACATGTTCAAAGTCTGCGTTAACAAAGTAGTTTTGATGACTACTTTGATCATGTAAACGAGTAATCAAAGCGCACTTTGATCATAATGAAAGTAGTCAATAGTCAAAATTTCTTTATTCATATAAACTTAATAATTAAGCACTTTTGAATCGTCTGTATTTTCCTACCACCCGTTCCAGAGTTTTTTAAAAGCTTTTGTAAACTTGGACTGTGTTCTACTTTTCTCAAAGTCTACTTTGCCAAGTAGTTTTGATGAACTCCTTACTTTGATCGTGTAAACGAGCAATCAAAGCTCTCTTTGACGTCAGCGTTCAATTAAAGTGGACTTGTACTTGGGACTTCAAAGCTTTTTGTCAAAGTAGACATCGAACGTGTCAACAGGTATCCATCTGTACTTTGATCAAAGCTACTTTGTCAAAGTAGACATCGAACGTGTCAACAGGTATCCATCTGTACTTTGATCAAAGCTACTTTGTCAAAGTAGACATCGAACGTGTCAACAGGTATCCATCTGTACTTTGATCAAAGCTACTTTGTCAAAGTAGACATCGAACGTGTCAACAGGTATCCATCTGTACTTTGATCAAAGCTACTTTGTCAAGCAGACATCGAACGTGTCAACAGTTATCCAAGTAAACTTTGTCAAGCAGACATCGAAAGTGTCAACAGGTGTCCGAGTAAACTTTGATCAAAACTACTTTGTCAAGCAGACATCGAACGTGTCAACAGTTATCCAAGTAAACTTTGATCAATGCTACTTTGTCAAGCAGACATCGAAAGTGTCAACAGGTGTCCGAGTAAACTTTGATCAAAACTACTTTGTCAAGCAGACATCGAACGTGTCAACAGGTGTCCAAGTAAACTTTGATCAAAACTACTTTGTCAAGCAGACATCGAACGTGTCAACAGGTATCCAAGTAAACTTTGATCAATGCTACTTTGTCAAGCAGACATCGAACGTGTCAACAGGTATCCAAGTGAACTTTGATTGAAGTTACTTTGTCAAAGCAGACTTTGACTATGTCAACGCGGTTTTAAACATGTATTAAATACACAAAAAAGCTACAAACGTCAAATATTTAAAAACAACTATAGATAAAATGACTAAAAACATTTCTTTTAGCTAATTTCACATATAAAAGTCGAGTACAAAAAAGTAACAAAATATTTGTTACAATGTAATGATATTTTTCTTTTGGTTTTGAATTACACAAACACTTATATATAAACATTGTTTTTCTTTCAGTACTCACTATAGGGTTGCCACTCGCTTGATTACGTATTACTGGCAACCCTTAGATATAAACATAATTATTGTCATCATGTCAACTAATTACCTATTTCAGAACTTTTTCTGTTGAAGGTAAGTGTTCGATGTCAGGATTTGTCCAACAATTGTCGAAGAATTGCTTTTTATCTGTGTAACAACAAAAGTAAAATTACTTTTTACCCGACTGCAAGGAAAGGGTTATGTTTTCGCGCGTATCTTGTATGTATGTTTGTTTGTTTGTTTGTATGTAATATTCTTTATTACCTCATATATATATACAACGGCTAAACGGATTTCTATTATTTACATATCGTTAGATTCGTCTCAACAGCCCAAGTGTAAGTTCTTAGGTAAGTGACGTTAAAAAACCAACATGGCGGATGTGCGGTGCTATTATTTGAAGTGCAAAAATAATTATTAAATTTAGATTTTTCGCATTCACAATTTTTCTAATATTATTTATCTTAATCTTAGTGCAAAAATATATTTTTTTTTAATACTGCCATATGGGTATCAAATTAGGATTATCATAAGGTTTTCAAAAAGGTATATCACAACCGTATTAATATAATAACTAAAAAGACATAAATATATAATAAATACATTTAAAAAACTAAAAAACCGGCCTGCATCAAAAGACAAATCAACTGAAAATATGGAAACCAGATCAAATATTAATAGAATTTATTGATAAGTCAAATCATTCATAATGTCATTTTATACCCACTTCTAGGCCTACGACTGCATGTTATTATGTTGCCTTTAATATTTGATCGACCAGTAGTCCGATTCCTTTGCTGGTAATGTATGCCGCCATTGCGTATAAGTACCTAAGCATAGAAACTCGGTCAAGGGTCAGGGTTGCTACTAAAGTCTGTCTCAATCCAATTTAATGAAAATGTAAACAAACCTGTTTCATTAAAAATTTTCACACTTTCGGCCACTAAATGGATTTATAAACACATTCATAAGTAATGAGAAGGTTTCAACTTATATCTCACTAATTTGTTCCAAAGATCGTCGTTTGTTTAACATTTTTAAAATTTTGTTGAAAAATTTAAGAAGAAAAGTGAGGTTATATAACCAAGCAAAAATCTTATCTAATCTGTGATCGCATAGTGTTTGACGTAAAAAGTTTATCAGATAAATCAATTATTAGTTCAATTTCTTATATCGATAATGAATCGATGTTATGTTATCGAAAAAAATATCACTTTATTTTAATTGATAAAAATATCATAAAAATCTCAATTAATTATATTCTCGGCAGGCTGATTATCTAAATAGAAACTTGAGAACTAATAACATAAAAACTCCACTAACACTAATCTCCAACATAATAGCATTCAATTAATGAAATCGAAGCAATCAATTAATTTATTGATTCATAAATGGTCTAATTTTTACCACATCACTAAATAGTCTATGGTCGGAATAATGGCGTCTTTGTTTACATTTTCATTAAATTGGATTGAGACAGACTATACTTAACTTTGGCGGGGGCCACTGTAATGAACTATACTGGATGCCTACCATCAACTTTTATAAAGCGATTGCGTTTCAATTTAGTTTCCCAAACTGAATCGCTTTATTTCGTACCATGAAATAAAGCGATTCAGTTTAGGAACATTGGATACACCGGGTGAGAGGGCGCCGGTGTCCTCGGCAAAAAAAAACTTTATTTTCTTCGATATAGAGTCTATTCTTGTATGAACAAATAATGAATGACATACGGCTTAGCGATTCAGTTTAGGTTATGAACTAAAGTTGAGTCGCTGTCTTCCGACACCGCTGTCACATAGCGATGCAGTTCATTTTAGGACCTAAACTGGATCGCAATAAGAGATCGTAGTAAGCCTCCAGGGCTGTATACCTGCTAGTGGTCGGGGTGGGCGGTGAGGGTGGCAGTCTCGCTGTCGGAGGGGGGCGCGGGGGCGGCGCCCGAGCGCGGCGGCGGGGGGCGCGTCGCTACTGTTAATGCGCCCGAGTTTACGTCCTCTATAGCTTTGCGGAGCTGCGGGGCAGAGGAGGGGTTAAAGCATGGTTAACATAATTGAAGTGTTGAAAAGACAGCGAACCGGAGAAATTGAAAAGCTAAATAAATTCCGGATATACCTAATATGGTAGCATTAGTGACGGCCCGTTTTTATGCGATAATTATTTTGAAGTTTTAAATAAGATTTTAAAAGAAAGGACCAAAGACAAATAACAATTTAAATACCTTAGCACTTAGTTAAACATAAATCATAACATTAAATGGCAAACAGATTTTAATAAAAACAATATATCAATTCTAGCAATAGTTTAAGGCTCGGTTGCATCATCTTAATTTAACTTTAACACAAACATATCTGAGCCGGTGGCCAAAACTGGAACCAAGTGTTATTACATATTGTTACCTAGGTTACGCTATAGACGACAACGACGCTGTCAGCGAGTCAGATAAGTTGGTGTCTGTTAAAGTTAAGATAATGCAACTCAGCCTAAGTGTAACAAATATTATAAAGACAATAGGAATAACACATAAACAACATAAAAATCTCACCTCTTTCAAAGACACGACGCCTATCAGTCGCCCGATGGCGGTCACGTACGCTCTGCTCACGCCCAGCGTCGAGAACAACGAGTGCACCTACAGTGTACCACATTGTTTTGATTTGTTATGGAAAACAGGGAATTTATGTGAAATGGGGAGTGTGAGAGTATTATTTAAATTGACTCTTCATTGCGAGAACGCCAAACGTCAGAACACTAGTTAAGAGGACGCATCGGATATTTTTGTGGCAGAGATCTCAATTTTTCTAATTAATTACAAAACATTTAAAAGTTATATTTAAAAACCTGATTATTTATTTAATTTACTTCATATTGTCAGTGCAAGAAACACGATTCGTTAAGTTTTATAACAGAGAAAAAAATATCAAAGAACAAGACAAACCTGGCAGATTTAGCCTTTAAATTTTCTTAGTCTAAAGTCTTAGATTAGTCAAAAAACACTTTAAAATACCAGTTGGATTTTTTAAAATATATTATAGATTTTTATTTAAACGAAAAAATCCAGTACGGCGTTGCCAAACTGCTTGCCATGAGATAGTTAAGTGTAATTTACGAGAGTTTGAGCGAGACAATAGATACGAAAATAGTTTATCGATGCGTCGTCTTAAGTGGAAGCAGGCCAGTGACACTCCGCACTTTAGTTATAAATAAATAAATAAATATTAATAATGGTATCACAAACACCCAGACCTGAGTAAATATAGAAAAGTTCGTTTTCTAAATTGACCCAACCGGGGATCGAACCCGGGACCTCAGAGATGGCGACACCTTGAAAACCGGCGTATAAACCACTCAACCACGGAGGTCGTCGCTATAACGTCGGAGGTATGAAGCTATAAGTACGCGGCGGGCTCCCCCGGTAGGGCCAATATAGGGCTGCCGCGCGCCAAACGCGACCACGTTAGTGCGATACTCACCCACGCGCAAGCATGTTTGTCGCTTTGTGAATTAATGTAATATCGTCTAGTCCTAAGAGTGGCTCATTTGTAACAAAATATTATGTTATAATAGATTAGCTACAGACACTATAGGTCTTTAGTTGTACTCACATTAACTATGTCTCTATTTCTTTACATGACTGTTTGTTGCGTTAAATAAATAAATAAAAAAAATATATTTAACAAAAATGTTCCAATACTTTTATTTACTTTTCTTATACCACGGAAAATGGACGATTTAAAAGTAAATCTATTTTAATACAATTATTTTCTTTTTGATAGATTCCACGTTTTAGAAATCGATTGTTAACGATAGCTTATCTTAATCCCGAACACCTTTTGGAAACGAAGTTATAACGAATATTTGTAAATGTTACTTTGGCTAGGCCCTCGTGGAGGGGGCCGCAACTTTGAATGTTGGGGCCCCCTCCTGGTGAGTCCCACATACGAACTACCTCTGCTCACCTGCAGTGGGGGGGGGGGATGCTTAAGTGCCTTTTCTCCGGTAACAACAGCTAAAATGATCGCTACAGCATCACATACCTTGAGTAGAGAGGTGCGTTCCACCAGCTGGAAGGGCGCGGGGTCGATGTGGCACGTGTACAAGCTCTCGTCTTCTAGCTCCAACTCCTCTGGATGCTGCACAAATAAATAGGGGAATCAGTGCTGCATGTGGGACTCCTTGGTTTAGGGTGGCGATGTATAAAGGTAAGCTGTGGTAGAATACTAAACTTCGGGGGTTTCTCCCATACCGGGGCGGAGCTTCGCTGGAGCTTAAATATGCCGTAAACTTGTGCAAGGAGGAGAGCCCCATATATTCCTCCACAGAAGAAAGAATGCGTTATTTGCATTACCTTAGCATAAAAAAGATGCAAGGGTAAAAAGACGGTGCTTATGACCAATATTTGAAAAAAAAGTTAATTAACTTAGCGAGATATTTTTTTGCTTTGTTTCATCTAAATGTTTTGATGTAAGTCACTTGATAAAAATAATAGTGTTTATTTGACGACCTCCGTGGTCGAGTGGCTTTGTACACCGGTTTTCAAGGTGTCGCCATCTCTGAGGTCCCGGGTTCGATCCCCGGTTGGGTCAATTTAGAAAACGAACTTTTCTATATTGGCTCAGGTCTGGATGTTTGTGATACCACCGTTGTCTCTGATTTCCATAACACAAGTGCTTTAGCTACTTACTTTGGTATCGGAGCAATGTATGTGATGCTGTCAAATATTTATTTATTTATAAAACATTTATTTATAATTTTTCTCGAACACAAAATTCGACTTCAAGACACCGTATTAGAATCCTGTATCTTTTTGTTGTCAAATTAATAGAGTATTATTCAGACCATGTCCCTCTTCCTGGCGATCTGCAGCATCCGGTCGAAGTCGATCTCCTTGGACATCTCCATCGTCTCCCACGCCTTCTGATCCTCCGGAGACATGTCGCACACGCGCTCACGGGGCTAACGAACAATAGAATTAAATATAGTTTGAATATAGCAGCTATAGACTTACGTGCGGGAGGGAGAAAGAGGAGCTCTGCTCTACCATCCTTCCCCTCTCCCTTACCAAAGCTATAGTAAAACCACAGTAAAAGTGTTGCAAATTTCGTATCGAGTAGGGAAAAAAGTTAAACGAACAATAATAGGTATATCAATAATACCTACAAGTGCACCATTTATTCGGATGCAGAGAAATTTCAGGATGTTACATAACATACAATATCGTACATACATTATAGGGTCTGAATTCTGGAAAAATTTAGGGATGGGCGGAATGAACAGTGAGCAGCATATCAAGTTATACAAAACTGATAAAAATCTCAAATTTATTTTGAACGTTAAAGTCTTTACACTAAAGTTTAAAATTGATTGTACCCTATTGTAGTAGCCCAGCGCGCCGTTGACTGTACAAAACAATAGTGACAGAAGGAGCAGAAAAAGGCAAGACAATAATCGTCACTTTGCCCTTAATGCTTGGTTACCACAGACAATATTGTACGCTGATAGAGAATTTAACCAAACATAATACTAACCAATTGCACCTTCTTGTTGATAGAGGGGCTTCGCGGCAAATGGTCGAGCCCGCCTTCCACATCTTGTAACAGCGACGACCGCTTGAAGATCGCCTCGAACGCCGCGCGTATCCTACAACAATATTCATTTGACGGCCTGGCCACGGAACCGAGCGATTGGCGACGCGACTAGCGGGTATGCTCTTCATAGCGCGAGCGGAAACGCTCACTGCATAGCAGTTAATTAGCACCACACATCATGTGTGAGGATTCGCTCGCCACGCCGCTGGTCACTCTGATGGACCCAGACACAATGATAGCATATTCAGAAACGGGGAATACGCGCGCGTTTATTTTTCTGCTGTTGTGTCGTTTGAACACCTACGGGGATAGGTATGAACGAGGTAAGGTGTCATCTCTAAAATAGATAGATTCGCGCGGATTCCACGGTGTCTGTACTAGAGGTAGTATTTAAAAGCACGAATATAGCGTGGGTACTTCTAGGACTCAAATCTTTTCTAGACTTATCCAAAAGTACATACAATCTCAATTAATAACTCTACACTTCAGTACTTGTCCAAAAGGAACCAAACAAAAAACTCGTATAAAAGTTACCTAAAAAATTACAGTATTTTCAGAATTACTCGAAAACACTGAACCGAATTAAAATTTTCAAAAAATGGAACCAACTTGGGAACAAACCTGATAAAGTAACGTTTGAATCATGTCAATCGGTTCAGCTTTTTTGAGTAATCGGTGGAAATACAAAAAAAACAACAAATAAACAGCGAAAATAGAACCTTCTCCTTTATTTGAAGTCGGTTAAAAAAAACTCTCCACCTTTCTACTTTTTAGTATTCAATGTATTCTATATTATTCAATCAAATGTCATATTGAATTTGAAACCTTACGTTAAGACTCTCAAGAAGTCTCTGTTTAAAGTACGAAGGTACGTAAGCTACGCTTACTCTAACTAAAGTTTACAAAAACAAACAAAGTAAAGTCTGTTTTTATTAGAGAGACAAAAATGTCAGCTTTATATGTATTTTTTTTTATAATATCATTTTATTAAGATTGTTGTTGTTTTATGATTCTGATTCAGATTAAATCAATTTAAATTAGTCAGCTCGGACCGAGTCCACTCGTACTTCCGTGTGCGCCCGGATTACATGTTTACACAATACGAGTAGCGTCTCAGAAGTAATCCGAGTGCATTTGGTTCCTAGCTGACTACTATCATGTCAACTTAAACCGGCTTAAAGAATAATGTAATTACATAAGAATAATTGCAAAAAAAAACAAAATTACGAAAATGTGAAACATCTTTTTTGTCTCTGCAATAAAAAAAACAGACTTTGGTAAACTTCTTTATTGCTAAAATGAAAGCCTTACGTAACTTCGATATTTCTTCTAATCCTCAAAGTAAAGGCTGCTAATATAACATTACAGTACTAAGCACCTACAGCAAAGTGATTGAAGTTATTAACCGATATTCAGTGCGATATTTCCTCGTGTAGTGGTAGATATATCTGTGACATGAAACAAATTTTTGGCTATAGTTGTTCTATCTCACAAATACCCTTTCGCTATGAATGTTGTTAGGCGTGCACATACACATTGTTTTAGTGTGCGTAATACGAGAGCGTGCAGACGCACACTAAGACAATGTGCATGTGCACTTATAACGCAATCATAGCAAAAAATTCTTCGTGAGATAGATATTGTAAATTCACCTACCAGCAGAGAGGCGCTTCACCCAAATACTATTTAAATATTATAAACAACGGTTCGCAGACATATTTTCATTAGCTTTTCCATCAAGGAGTGACATCAGCCAATGCGGCAGTTTACATGCCTGACACTTGCTGGCCAGTACCAGCGAGTCCTAGCCAGCAAGTCCTCGCATCCTCCAACAATAGAACAACTATACTGAATCGCTGTTCTGTGTTCTAAGCTGATAATTATAAACTAGATAGACAAAATATGCAAGTCTTTGCACTTTATAACGGTACCATACCATACGTTGGAATATATTGGCATTAGGAAGTTCATTTGAATAATATCGGTGCGCAAGCGCAGCATAATAAGTTATACAAGGTGTTACAAAAATACCCCTAATGCTGAATATGGTATATAGAGACCATCAAACTGAACACCTTTTACTATGGGGCCAACTCTAAAATCGCGAAAAAAAAATCAGCTGTTTCATACATTTTGATATTTTCGATATAGGGGTAATATATTACATATTCGGCATTAGGGGTATTTTTGTAACACCTTGTATATCATATTTATTATTATATTTTGCTTGTCGACATGCTCACCGCAAAGCTGGTAATTTGAAACACGCCGCCCTATATTACCTAGGAATCCACTCGTAGCGTCGCCGGTCGCTTTATCGCGTGGCCGGCCATAAGACGCCAATGATTAGGGTTGACGTCATTCAAAATCATTTATTCAATTTAGGCTGTGAATGTCAAAGCTGCTTATGTTGTAAGCCCTAAACGGGATAAACGGGCGATTATTCCCAGTTGTCCCCTCTAGCCTTTTCCTCCGGGGTGACAGCTGGGAATTGACTTCCCGGTTGTCACCGGGGTCAGACCTTATTGTGTGTTCTAGAATGGGCGATGATTTTCCGAGACAAAAAACAATTGTTTTAAAAATTTGGATAGATGGCGTTTTATGAAAGCTGAGTCGTAAACTTGCTTATATGTCTATCGCCATTTTAACTCCCCCACCTCGTTTATCACTTTCCAAGCCGGAGGGGTACATACAGCATTTGCGATCAATATTTTCAAAAAATTGCATGCTTTAAATTGCTTAGTGTGAAGGGGGTTTAACAATACGGCTCAGCGTATAATACGTAAAACGTATTATACGCTGAATAATTCATTCATAAAACGCCATCTATCGACATTTTTTGAAACCATTTTTTTAATTTGAGCTGTCAGATAATGGTCCTTTGTAATGTGTATGTGTGTATGTAGTGTGTATGTACCTGGTCTCGGCGCCGGTGACGGTGGTGTACACGGAGGGCTGCGGGGAGGCGGGGCACGCGCCGGTGGGGGAGGCGAGCCCCCGCGTCAGGGTGAATGAGTTGGTCTTCTTTAGGATCGACTTCGGGCGGAACAGCTGTCCGGGCGCTGGTGAGGGAAAAAATGTAATGGTCAAATCGAAAAATCAAATCAAATATGTTTTTAAATTTTTGAGATTTTAACATTCACAATGCTATTTTTATATAATACTAAATAATATTCTAGAAAAAATACGACTCGCACCAGATCATGTTGGTTATATAAAAAAAGCATTGTGAATGCTCTAATCTCAAAAATTTAAAAAGTTATATAGCTTTCTCATCTTAATCAATTGTTTAAAAATATCTGGAAAGATGTTCAGTTGAATGTCGAGGTAGTTCCTTGTACATTGGTGAGATGGCGCTGGCTTGCGTTCCCACTAGTGACTCGGTAGCTCAGCGGTCAGAGCATTGGACCGGATATCCAAAGGTCGCGGGTTCGATTCCCGTCCGAGAACATGATCTGGTGCGAGTCCTATTTTTTCTAGTATATTATTTAGTATCAAATCAAATATTTATTTGCGGTGTTATAATAATGAAGTGACCATTAATATGTAGTAAATTTTTGAACAGTACAGCTGTTTGTTGTTTTGGTTGATCCAATACATCCTGACTATGTATGTATTAGTATGTACTAATATACGCTGATTGTACCAATCATATTTAATTCATAAAGTAATCATTAGTTGTTATAAACAGGGTGTCCGAAAAACTTTGTCACACGCAGGGAAAGCACCTTAAATATTGAAGACAGTAAATCTTACTAAAAGAAGACTTAATTTTGATTTTAAGAAAAATCGTAATTGCATTTAGAGATTTAAAAAAAATCGCATACGATACGATACGTAATATTTAAATTGTTGAATTTCATGGTCTTTCTTTTGTTTAAGATGCTGTGCTATTCAAGAAAAAAATATCCTCATGAGTAACCCTTTCGATTGCTATCGTAAAAATAAAAGATTGTTTTATTTTCATATTTGGTGGGTTCGATTACTGGATACGACATAAAATTTTTCAAAACATTTTGAACGCATTTAAAATTATTTTTAAAATCAAAATGAAGTCTTTTTCAGTAAAATTTTCTACCTTCATTATTTCTGGGACACCCTGTATAGCTAACTACTAAATAATAGAGTGTTATAATATAATTATAGTAATATTTACGTGGTATAAGTCCTGAATGATCGTGTGTGGTGAGCGAGGTACCGCGCGTCATCCCGCCCGCCGCCTGCAGCGTGTCCGGCGCCGGCGTCACCTGGCGACCACACGCACGATATCAGCCCTTCTATTGTCTAATTTCAAAATCTATTGCAATCGCTTTCAAGATGTAACACATAGATGCTTCTTTTTGGCATAAAAAAACTTACCAAAGAAATGCAGCAATGTGTCACATCCATCTGTCAAATGAAAGCGATTGCGATAGATTTTGAAATTAGACAATTAGCCCCTAGGGCGCCCCGGAATATACAGTCTAAGGCGCCATCTCCACGAGCGAGAGAATCGCGGCGATATTATCGTCGTGCCACGTATTTCTATACAACGTGTTACAAAAATACCCCTAATGCCGAATATGGTATATAAGGATCATCTAACTGAACAACTTTTACTATGGGACCAACGCTGAAATCGCGAAAAAAAATCAGCTGTTACATACATTTTGATATTTCCGATTTTAATTTTTGTATGAAACAACTGATTTTTTTTCGCGATTTCAGAGTTGGTCCCATAGTAAAAGTTGTTCAATAATACTAAATAATATACTAGAAAAAATAGGACTCGCACCAGATCATGTTCTCGGACGGGAATCGAACCCGCGACCTTTGGATAACCGGTCCAATGCTCTGACCGCTGAGCTACCGAGTCACTAGTGAGAACGTCGAATTTCTTCTAGTATATCGACTCCTACGCTGCAAGCCAGCGCCATCTCACCAATGTAGAAGGAATTACCTCGACATTCAAAAATGAGAACGTCGAATTTCTTCTAGTATATCAACTATATCAAAGGTCGCGGGTTCGATTCCCGTCCGAGAACATGATCTGGTGCGAGTCCTATTTTTTCTAGTATATTATTTAGTATTATATAAAAATAGCATTGTGAATGCTTAAATCTCAAAATTATAAAAGTTGTTCAGTTTGATGGTATTTTTGTAACACGTTGTATACTCTCTATGAATGCGTCTCCACACGGCGATGTTGTCGCGGCGATGCGACGATAGAAGAAGCGCTTACTCGTCGCGATTCTCTCGCCCGTGGAGACAGCGCCTAACCGATGAAGGGTAGAAGTGCCCATCAGTAGAATAACTCTTAGTATTTGATTGAATCAGGCGTCACTTGGCGGCAGTCCCAAACCATTGTGAAAAAAGAAAAATAATAAGTTTATTTTTTCACAATAACTCTTATCCCCTTACCAATAAAGATTGTATAGCAGATGCATAGTAACACAGTGTATTATCCCTTTCTTTTTAATGTCAAACTTAAATAGTTTGACAGAGAGTAACCATTGTGTAACTATACATCTGCTAAACAATCATTATTAGTAAGGGGGTTAATATAAAAGGGACCCATGTCAAATCGCATCAAATGTCAAAAATAAATAAACTCATTAGCGGGTATTTCCGCACGCGATGAGAATGGGATGGAACCTTGTCAAACTGAGACGCGCACGGTACCGGCCAGCCACAGGGATATCCAAAAACACGGTGTCACGCATGCGAGATAAGGGAACTTTTGCTGCAGCAACTTCAAGCATGACAATAAGTAAACAATTAGTTGATTAATTAAATTAAAACTAACTTATTAAGACGGTTAGTGCCCTCACAGTGGCGCCCTCATCATAATTAAATTTATTGCTCGCTACGTATGTACACACGACGACACCTCAGACTATACATGTTGACCTTGAGACCGCCTTTATGCCCTACGTAATAAAGGCTGTTTTTGCTGTTTAACTGTATAACCTGACGTGCTGTCGTGTGTACTTACATAATGTATCAAAAATTCAAACGTACAGATTGAAGCTAGAGTTCTATAGTTTATTTACAAACAATAACCTCAGTAAAATATAGTTTGTTGTAGTAGTAGTAGGCAAAAGAGCAATAAGTGGCCACTTTGAATTTTCGATACATTATGTACATAGCGAGCAATAAATTCAATATAATGAGGGCGCTACTGTGGGGGTACTAATCGCCTTAATCAATTTTCTTTGACAAGGTTACCATACCGTTCTCATCGCGCGCGGATTTTAAGGAGATCGCAGTATAAAATGCATGCGCACAGCTAGAGCCATTTCGCAAACAGTCGCATTTGCTGCGCGGCGCAGAGATCTGGACGCATTCTTTATAAACACACTTTGTAGGACAGCTTAGTGAAAACCGAAACCTGTCAAATTTTAACAGAGAAAATTGAAATTTGAACACTCACCTCGAACCGTGAAGGTCTCCTGACCCTCTTCTTGGCCTCCTCGTCCCTCCTCCTGATCTCGGCCTCCCGGTGCCACAGTGCTGCCACCTGCAGTCGTCGCTCGCGGCCCACTTGCCGCTCGATCACCTAATCAAATATCTACTTTTCATTTTGAATATAAGGAAAGTAAAAAAAAAAATGTAAGAAATTAGAAAATGAACGGCGTTACCACAAAAGATTTTAAATACTGTTCAACAAGTGCCTAAATTAAACAGTGTAAAGTAAAGTAAAAGTAAAAAATTGCTTTATTGAAATAAACTTAATAATTAAGCGCTTTTGAATCGTCTATATTTTTCTACCACCCGTCCCAAACTTTTTTAACTGACAAGAAGAAGATTAATAATAATAATAAATATTTGACAACATCACATACATTGCTCCGATTCCAAAGTAAGTAGCTAAAGCACTTGTGTTATGGAAATCGGAGACAACGGTGGTACTACAAACACCCAGACCTGAGACAATATAGAAAAGTTCGTTTTCTAAATTGGCCCAACCGGGGATCGAACCCGGGACCTCAGAGATGGCGACACCTTGAAAACTGGTGTACAAAGCCACTCGACCACGGAGGTTGTCAAAGATTGTTTTAAAATCTTTTGTAGTAAAGCTAGAACTGTTTGAAATTTTGAATTACGGCACAGCACAGCAAAGAGAATGTAATCACTAGCACAGCTCACAGAGTGACACTCGTATTCAAGAACAATACTCAAACGACCCTTGCCTATGCGAACGCACTGCGCTGAAATGCTGTGATAGGTTCGTTTGTCGCATTTGGCAAAAAAAAGAAGAACCGAAGCGAAGCGAGGACGACTCCCTGCTTATGTAACTGTTGCAATCAAAAAACTGCCAGAAATCGCAGTTACATTGCTGCTTTAAGTAACATAGTTGTCACATTGATTCTTACTAAAGCAGCAATGTAACTGCGATTACTGTCAGTTTCAATCAAAAGTTGTTAGAAACAGAGTTTCATAATCAGAGGGCGGGTCGCTAGTTTAATATAAAAATGGTTGATTATTTACCTTGACCAGTTCCCAGCGGTGTATAGACCCCAGGAGCACCATGGACGACGGGCTGTCCACTAGGGGGAAGCTTTTAATAGTCTGCAACAAACCATCCATTATATTCTACAAAGCTAACTGCAGTTGCCTAATATTAGATGGGAATCCAATTGTAGATGGAAGATTTTCAAAATAACTTACGAAGTAACTGTTTTCAATATTCCTGACAACACGAGTGTTGTCGTTATGAAAGTTTTTTGGGGTTGCCGTTTTATCCTGTTGTAAAGTCAATAACGACTTGATCAACGTTTTAATGTTCTTGTGGATAAAAAGAAGAATATCAAACCGGGAACCACATCTTCAATTTTTTAAATACTGAACGTTTCCAATTCGAACTTTATGAAAAAAGGTCATTAATTAGTAAATACTTCTCAATTTTAAATGTTCCTAGAGAAGCTGGTAATAACTAGAGAAATATGATTGCATAAATTCTTTTTACCATAAAATAAAACGCCATTTTGCAATCATAAAATTATGTTTGTGTGATTTAGTTTCATTACAATGGTCCTTTCTGGAAAAAATATCCAGGGTTAATTAATCATGATAATACTTATTTCAAGAGCCAAAATAACAGTACAGGAACAGCATAAACGTCAAATGTCGATGTCAGATTGATTTTGTTGTGTCAATACTGTCAATGTCATTCAGTCTGTGTTGCCACAGTAGAATATAATCGATTAAATAGCATTACGTTACATTGGATTGTATTGATGTTATGTTTTAAAATCAACTTTTAACCCCAGCATTTTAAACTTATCATTACGTAATATTAGAGTGTTGAAATTATAATATTCGTTTCAGCCTTTATGTGGTTCTGAAAATGCAAGGGTTTCTGCCATTCTCCTTTCAAGATTCATAAAAACAAGGTGGTGACGCTAATGCAGGCTAAGATTAAGGATATTAACATATTTTGGATTATTCGATAGCTAATGGAAATAAGGTATACAGATCATAAAAAGCCTTAAAAGAGATAATTCTGCTCCACTTCACAACTTTTTACTTTGGACTACACAATATTTTTTTCTGACCTTATTTTGCTTGAGCAGGTCCTTGAGCTGCTGGAAGGTCATCCGGTCCCAGATGTACTTGACGTCGCGCACCATAAAGTCCTCCACGCAGATGTCGTACATGCCTGGTGGAAGGAACACTTCAAGTGTAAGTATTTGATTGAATTTAACGGCCTCCGTGGTCGAGTGGCTTTGTACACCGGTTTTCAAAGTGTCGCCATCTCTGAGGTCCCGGGTTCGATCCCCGGTTGGGTCAATTTAGAAAACGAACTTATCTATATTGGGTTAGGTCTGGGTGTTTGTGATACCACCGTTGTCTCTGATTTCCATAACACAAGTGCTTTAGCTACTTACTTTGGAATCGGAACAATGTATGTGATGTTGTCAAATATTTATTTATTATTTATTAATCAGGCGTTACTTGGCGGAAGTGATGTAGCAGTAACAGTTGAAGACTGAAAAGTACCACATGGAACTATGTCACATTATCAATCTTTATCTGACAAAGTAATGTGCCATAGGTTCATTAGTTTTAAGTGACATATGGCCGAACACTCAAACGTCACTTTGAGAGGCTCTCAAACATCGTCCTGTCGCATTAAATGTCAAAGATACGATAAAGACAGCATCAAAAGACAAAGATGTAAACAAAACAATCAATTACATAATAAACAGTAGGTACTTCGCAAAACAAAAGTGTAAGTCTTATGTTAATTAGTCTACATCGACAAGTGACGAGGTGGCCGAGTGGTTAAGGCGTTGGACTGCTAATCCAATGTGCTCTGCACGCGTGGGTTCGAATCCCATTCTCGTCGCGGACGTTTTTGATTTAAAAAAGATTTATGAATTACTATGAACTTATGAAATTCAGTCAATATTAGACCTCCTGTATTCATTCGTCTTTTTTTTATAACGTTTATGCACTGTATTGTATAAAATTCTGAAAAAAATGAGCTTAACATACCAAAATCTCGAAACGGTTTTCTAATTTTTAGTACTTTCCCAAAATAAAATGTTGTCAATTTTTTTATGCCTGTCTTCGGATTCGGAGGGGACGCAGCGCGGTACCTTATAATGGTGAAAGCCTTCAAAATCTTTTACTTAACAGGGCAAACGAAATAACTAAATGAAAGCTTGTAAAAACAGACTAGTTTTAAATAATGATATCTTAGAAGTTTCAAGGTAGTTAAAAAAAGGAAAAACGTCCTTCAAAAAACCTAAAAACAAAAACAGCTTTAAAAATTAAATACCTCTAAAGAGCAAGAAAAAAAATATTCCGACGAACTGGGAACCTCCTTCTTTTTCGAAGTCAGTTAACGATAGAACCACTCACGGCTAGCCGAGGACAGCAGGTCGGGCAGATAGGGCAGCTTCTTGATGAGGATGATGCTGTCGAAGCAGGAGGGCTGCAGCAGCGACGCCGTGGCGTTGGCCGCCAGCACGGCCGCCATGATCGGCAGCAGGTGCGTCACCTGCACCACACATTGTTCAATAAACAAATCAAACAATCTACAATACTAAATAATATACTAGAAAAAATACGACTCTCACCAGGGGCTCTATCGGCTAAAAACATTGAAGTTCATGTTAACTGTGTTTTAACAGATGTATGTGATACATTGCTACTTCGTTTTGGCACAAATAAAAACTTACCAAAGAAAAGTAGCAATGTATCACATACATCTGTCAAGACACAGTTAACATGAACTTCAATGTTTTTAGCCGATACCGCCGCAGATCATATTCTCGGACGGGAATCGAACCTGCGACCTTTGGATATCCGGTCCGATGCTCTAACTGCTGAGCTACCGAGTCACTAGTGAGAACGCCGAATTTCTTCTAGTATATCAACTCTTACGCTGCAAGCCAGCGCCATCTCACCGATGTAGAAGGAATTACCTCGACATTCAACTGAACATCTTCTCAGCGGTCAGAGCATCGGACCGGATATCCAAAGGTCGCGGGTTCGATTCCCGTCCGAGAACATGATCTGGTGCGAGTCCTATTTTTTCTAGTATATTATTTAGTATTTTATAAAAATAGGATTGTGAATGCTTAAATCTCAAAATTTAGAAAGAATGTAGGTTTAAAGTTATTAACGTTTTACTCCAGTTCCACAGAGTTAGGTTAAAATTATGTTTGATTAAAATCGTGTCAGTCGTGGCCGAGCGTGGCGGTGAAGTGGGCGAGGCGTAGGCGCAGCGTTGCCAGCCCGCACTCGTGATGCGGTGCGGTGCGGGCGGCCGGAACACACATTATATCATATTAGCTCCTCACCTATGAAATTTACGTTTTGTATGGAGAATTTTAAACAAATTGCATTATCCATACTAGCGTTTTCACAACAACAAACAAACAATTGAGTAAATGTAAACTTTGATTTGACAGATGGATGTGATACATTGCTACTTTTCTTTGGTAAGTTTTTGTACCAAAAAGAAGTAGTAATGTATCACATCCATCTGTCAAATCAAAGCGTACAATGCGACAATAGACAGTGATGCACTGCAACTTTACTTGAGAACGTATGAAAAAGAGAACATAAAAATACGTCGTTTCGTATCGCAAGCGGTCTGAAGTCGGTCACTTCTGTTGTACGCACAACGGCACGGTAAGTTAAACAGTCGAACTACGAAAACAGCTTTTATTGCGTACAGCATAAAGGCGATCTCAAGGTCAACATGTATAGTCTGACGTGCCGCTGACTGTACAATGTTAAATTAATCGCATCGTACACACGACAGCACACCAGGTTAAACTGCGGAAACAGCTTTTATTACTTAGGGCATAGAGGCGTTCTCAAGGTCAACTGTATAGTGTGAGGTGGCGTCGTGTGTACAGTAGTGTAGTGGTGGTAGCTCACCTGCCCGGTCATCTCGCTGACGATGACGATGGTGGACACGGTGTGCGTGACGGCGCCCGTGAAGGCGGCCGCGCCCACCGTCGCGTACCCGCCTGCGCACAACCGACACCAAACATACATTTATTTATTTATTTTATGGAAGAATGGTGCATTGCTTCGATTCCAAAGTAGCTAAAGCACTTGTATTATGGAAATCAGAGACGACGGTGGTGTCAACACCCAGACCTGAGCCAATATAGAAAAGTTCGTTTTCTTTGACCCAACCGGGGATCGAACTCAGGACCTCAGAGATGACGACTCCTTCAAAACCGATTACAAAGTCACTCGACCACGGAGGTCGTCGAGCCGGTCTACGCAAGAGGTCCTAGGTTCGATTACCGGCCGGGCGGAAATTGGCCCCCCCGGTCGGGAGGGGGGGAGGAGGGTGTATATTAGAAGGTATTTTGGAGTTATTATTATTTGACCAGTGACCACTGAAATGTATTCGATCCATGCTTGTACTTTGCTGGAGGGATACTTAAAAGTGATCTTAGTATGTTAGTTCTTAGGTGGATTTGGGACAATAGCTCAGGACGGTCATCGGACAGTTCCTGGTACTGGTAAGTACAGTCGCAGGTTCAAGTCGCATTTGAAGACGACGTAAATATAGATTTTACGTCAGCGTTGATAATATACATGAAACAATACATAATTTGAACGAGCTAAAACGCAATTATTTTAGTTGGAATTATATCAGCTGAACAATTGTTGCTACTAAAATAACACAATACAAATAAACTACAGTCATTATTTTATTATTGTGTTCTAACTAATAACACTAGCTTGCATCACAGAATGCACTATTGAAACGGGCAGACTGTTAAGACGACATGTATGGCTCACCGGGCACTATATTTTGTATATGTCCCCCATAAACCACTCCCAGTGGACAGAAGTACACGAGTTTACCCGCCTACAATATCATCAACCTACCCACCATTACATCTACCTGCCCACCTTACATCAACCCTCCCACCATTACATCAACCCGCCCAACGTTACATCAACCCTCCCACCATTACATCAACCCGCCCAACGTTACATCAACCCTCCCACCATTACATCAACCCGCCCAACGTTACATCAACCCTCCCACCATTACATCAACCCGCCCACCATTACATCAACCCGCCCACCATTACATCAACCCGCCCACCATTACACCAACCCGCCCACCATTACATCAAACCGCCCACCTTTACATCAACCCGCCGACCATTACATCAACCCGCCCACCATTACACCAACCCGCCTACCATTACATCAACCCGCCCACCATTACATCAACCCGCCCACCATTACATCAACCCGCCCACCATTACACCAACCCGCCCACCATTACATCAAACCGCCCACCTTTACATCAACCCGCCGACCATTACATCAACCCGCCCACCATTACACCAACCCGCCTACCATTACATCAACCTGCCCACCACTCACCGGGCAGTATCTTCTGTATGTGTCCCCCGTAAGCGACTCCCAGTGGACAGAAGTAGTGCATGAGTTCGCCCGCCAGCCGCCCCAACGAAGCGCCCATCTTGAACGCCGGCACGAATATGCCCGCCGGCACGGGTAGAGTGCAAGCCACTAGTGTGAGGAAGAACTAGGAATAAAATAATACAACGAGTGTTTAAGATCTGCTGAATTGGAAAAAAGAAAGAAATAATATTTTATTTGAGACAAATAGTTACACAAAAAAGTAATACAAATAAAAACAGGCCTTACCACAAAAGATTTTAAAACACTGTTAAATTTAGACACTGTTTAAATGTGATGCCGTCTCTTTCAAATCATATTGTCAAAAAAGTGGCAGCATCACATTTAAAGAGTGTCCAAGTAAAACTCTTGTTGAATAGTGTTTTAAAATCTTTTGTGGTTGTCTCAAAACGGTATACTTAGGAATACTTTATTTTTTATAATTTTATTCTAACGTGTCTCGTGGTTATTGTTATTGTTTTATAGTTTTGTTGCTAAAATGACAAGCGAATAACACGCAAATGTGGAAAGAAAATATCGGTTCCACATTTTTATTTCGTTGATTACTACTCGAAATGGTAGTAAATTTTAGTACTTTCTCAAAATGAAATTTAATGTTGTCCATTAAGTTATAATTATGGAATAAAAAAAATCTTTTCTTACACATTTTTTTTAATACAAAACTAATTATGTATAGAAATGTATTATATTATCTGTGGTATAGTCAAAACGCGATCACGTAAAAAAATATATAAAAAAATGAGATAAAATTCTTCGAATATCTTTGCATAACAAAGGTATTCGAAGAATTCAATAACAAAATCTTAAAGTCCACTACTCTGACACATCCACCAAACAGGCATTTATGTACGCGAATTATTAGCAATTATCATTCGATATTATAGGCTGTGTTTGTTCAGATGTTTATAGTAAATTAGTAATTAACATAATTGGTGTTAACATATAGGCTTAAGATACTACTTATGAAGTTAATTAACATATTCAACATATTTTTTTTATGAATATTATTATAAAAGAATCTTTTATATCAGATTATTTATTTGTTTAACAAATTAACATAAACAGATGCGCTAATTAGCCATGTAACACACGTGACGAGGTGGCCGAGTGGTTAAGGCGTTGGACTGCTAATCCAATGTGCTCTGCACGCGTGGGTTCGAATCCCATCCTCGTCGGTACATTTTAGTTGAATATTTTTATGAGGTTTGAACATCGTTATACAAGGTGTTACAAAAGTACCCCTAATGCCGAATATGGTAGATAGGGACCATCAAACTGAACAACTTTTACTATGGGACCAACTATGAAATCGAGAAAAAAGAATCAGCTGTTTCATACAAAAATTAATTACGAAAATATCAAAATGTATGAAACAGCTGATTTGTTTTTCGCGATTTCAGAGTTGGCCCCATAGTAAAAGTTGTTCAGTTTGATGGTCCCTATCTACCATATTCGGCATTACGGGTACTTTTGTAACACCTTGTATTCGTGATCTGATTTAATTAAGCTGTGACTGTTTATAAATTCCCACTTGTTCTACTGGGCAGTTCTATCGTAGAACTAGTGAGACTTTTCTTTTTAATGTTACACACGTTAGCTAAAAACAGAGTTATAAATAAAACTAGATTTGGCTCTCATAGATGTTTAAAATCCAGATGTAGGATCAGTCAAATAAATTGCTAATTGTGATAAACAGATTGCCCCGATCCCGAATAAACAGAAAAAACATGTTTCTACGAAGTATCTACTAAATCGTAGCACTAATGAGAAAAAAAGTCTCATCAGTTCTACGGTAGAACCAACCAGTAGAACAAATGGGACCGAACCTTTATAGGCAGTCATATTTAATAGGTACTAAATATCATACCCAGGGAGGGAAATATCATATCAACGGTAGTGGAGGGAAAGTACCCTAAATATTGACGATGGTGAACTTTACTGAAAGTAAACATTTCTTTATTTTTAATAATAAGTAAAACTGCATCGTTTGTAGTGTACAATATTTTTTAAAAATTAAAGTACCATTCTTTTCGTTTTTAAAATGTTTTATCTCTTTTAGAACAGCACCATGGTGTGTTAGGGTTGTCAAGATGAACGGTTAATACTCACGATGGAGCAGAAGTAGACGAACAGACATCCGAAGTAGTTGAGCCCGGGCGCCTGCCAGTGCGCCACCACCGCGGCCTGCGCGGCCGACAGCTCGTCGCCCCACGTGAAGTTGGAGAACAGCGACAGCACCTGTGCAGGTGCAGGTGCAACATGTGTATACTACCATACTTCACTAAACTCATTCATTTTATATTTAGGACTAATAAATAATAAATCATTTATTTCCTCATCACATAATAGGTAACATAACTCTAGAACATTATTTGAGAGAAATACTATACGAGGTGTTACAAAAATACCCCTAATGCCGAATATGGTATATAGGGACCATCGAACTGATCGACTTTTACTATGGGACTGACTCTGAAATCGCGAAAAAAAATCAGCTGTTTCATACAAAAATTAAAACCGAAAATATCAAAATGTATGAAACAGTTGATTTTTTTTCACGATTTCAGAGTTTGTCCCATAGTAAAAGTTGATCAGTTCGATGGTCCCTATATTCGGCATTAGGGGTATTTTTGTAACACCTTGTATATGGCCTGAAGTGTGAGAAGCTGGTGCCCGCGATAGGCTTAAAAGAAAACCGGTTACACAGGTCCCCAGGCCACCCCCGCAAAAGGATACGATTGTGTTCTTAACTAAACGTATTTGTAAACCTATGTGAAGAGCTGGCAAAGGTGGTATTAATTATTGCATGTAAACTTAGCAAAGATAACTTATAGAAATAGTACTAAACATATTAAATAGTAGCAGAATTTCATGGTTGTGTAGGAGTGCTTGTGTGTTAAGTGTCTGTGAGTGTGTGTAATGTGTGAGTATATTTGAGCCAATTTTATTATATTATTAGAACTGTCAAATATGTATGAGAATTTTGTTGTTGGTAGGGCTTATTTCAAATCCGCCTGGCTAGCTACCACCGTCTTACATAAGTCTGACACCATAACAATAATTTAAAAATTGTATAATACTAAATAATAATATACTAGAAAAAATACGACTCGCAACAGATCATGTTCTCGTTTTAAAAACTTATATAGCTTTCTCATCTTAATCAACTGTTTAAAAATATCTGGAAAGATGTTCAGTTGAATGTCGAGGTATAGTTCCTTGTACATTGGTGAGATGGCGCTGGCTTGCAGCGTAAGCCACTAGTGAGTCACTAGGTAGCTCAGCGGTCAGAGCATTGGACCGGATATCCAAAGGTCGCGGGTTCGATTCCCGTCCGAGAACATGATCTGGTGCGAGTCCTATTTTTTCTAGTATATTATTTAGTATTATATAAAAATAGCATTGTGAATGCTAAAATCTCAAAATTTAAAAACTTAAAAATTGTACTAACTATGCAGTTTATTTGGAACCGTTCATCTTGCTCCCCTGCAGTGGACTATAATGGGCTGTTATGGTCTGTACTGACCTGTTCCTGGTTGCCGAGGTCGGCGGCCATGTACTGGCCGATGCCGGGCGGGAACAGGATCGACATTATCACCAGCGTCACTACGCCGGGATAGATGAAGCGACTGCAGAAACATATTAACGAAAAAACAATCCATTAAAAAAGATAAAAAAAATATGAAATATAAATACCAGAACTTAACTAAACTGCGAGAAATCTTTATTTGTGTGCTTTTTTCTGTTTTTTTAAACATTAATAATTAGCGAAGAGTGTATCTGTGTTTACTGACTATACAATATTTCAGTTAAATTATGTTTCAACTAAGAAATACCAAGAGTAATTTTGATAAGCTTGTGCGATTAGGACTGAATTAGTTTATCTTGTTCCCAACTATCATATCACTTTGCCAAAATTAATAAAAAATGGTTAAGCAGTTTTAGAGTAAAAAGTAACAAATCTATATTATAAATGGCTAGCTTAAACTCACTTTTTTTGGAGGAAATTGCTTAACGTTTTGGTGTTCCTGATGAACAACACGTACTGCCGGTGCAACCACACCCACAACGCCGCCAGCAGGCCGCACACCACGCTGCGGGATAATACTGCCTATTGTATATGCAATAAGGGTCATAGTTGTGTCAACATGTATAGGAGAAATTCTTCTTCTTCTTTTTGAGCTTTGGCAGTTCCCTTTTGGATTTCGTCAGGAACAAATAACTGAGCAAACAACTGGACAGTTGTTTGCTCAGTTATTTGTTCCTACAGACTGCTTTTTCACAAGGCGTATTTTGAAAGTACAATATCGAAGAGAAAAGGTGGTTAGGAGAAATTATCAAAATTACACTATTTGGCAATGGGTACATTCCAGTAAACTTATCGCTGAGTCATCGATCAATCAAAATTCCAATGTGATGAGAAAATGACGTTCGATTGTTGGTAAAGTCGCTGAAAGTCTTCGAATTTTTGGGTGTGTTCAGCAGATCAACCACTGACTTAGCGATCAATCTGCTGGAATGCACCCAATAAAATAAACGACATCTACAGCACCGCCAGCAGGCCGCACCTTGTACAAAACTGCACAAACACTGCAAACTCCTACAACTCGTACACTACATGCTTAGTTATTTGTTATGCAATAATCAACTCTATCTAGTGAACAATAAGGTCCTCACCCGAGCAGCACAAACACTGCGAATTCCTGCTGATCAAATGGGAAATCTTGTGGCCTCTGCGTCGGGAACTCGCTTGACTGTTCTACTCCTGTATGTTTAGTTATTTGTAATGCAATGTTCAGTCGTATTCTCGACCCGATCCTCACTCGAGCAGCACAAATGCGGCGAACCCTTGGGTCAAACGGGAAATCCTGCGGCAGCTGCGCCCTCTTGCATTCGATATAAGCTGTTAGTGAAGCAATATTCAATCCTATTCTTTTAATAATAAGGCACTCACCCGAGCAGCACAAATACGGCGAACTCCTGCGGGTCAAACGGGAAGTCCTGCGGCAGCTGCGTCGGGAACAGTGGTTTGACCGTGGGAGTGGCGCCCGACCACACTGACAGGAGACGGAACATCTGGAATAACCATGCAACTTTACATAGAATCCTTACCACCCTAATTCAAATGACCAACTTTCTATTCGTTTGAACGCTAAAGCTTAAAGGGTGATTCATGCTAGACATGCTAGCCCAAGCTACGTTGGTCTTGTTAATATTCTTTATAGGACCAATATATTTTGAATCCCGAGGCTTTAGAAGCCGTTCAACGAACATTGGTGTTCATACGGAATGTTGACACGACCAACGTAGCTTGAGCTCCGAACACGACACGGCCCAGTTTAGTATAAATCAACCTTAAAGTTTACATACAATTAAGTTTGCGATATGTCATTTGATTGACTATTGCTTATTTTTAAGCTTTAAGTTAACATTACGAATTAACTTAAAACTTAAAAATAAGCGATACACTCTTATGAATATAACTTAGACAAATAAATATACATAAAAAGTTATTCATTCATTCAAAAGCATAAAAAAAAGTTATTCATTCGTTCATAAATATACTCTTGATAAATAGTTACTTACAATAGCACTGCAACATGCAGCGAAAAATCCTCGCCAGTAATTTCTAACGGCAAAATATGTTGTGGTTACTTCTATTGAAAATAGCACGCCTGGAACAACATTTTATTGGTTAACCAATTAATTTAACGAATCTTTTTCATTTGATACATAAACGTATTCTGAAGAATTACTACCAATATGATAGAAATAATATGGAAACTCATTGTTTAAACAGTGTACGACTGAAATGGTATAAACATGATCAAGGCTAGCAACATAAATACACAAGGGAGGCGTAGTTACTCATTCGGTGTCGGTTCACGCACGATCTAACTCCTGAGGATGCTCCGGGTTGGGGCGAAACACGTGTAGAGTAGTCTAATTGGTGAAGGTGCAAGGTGTGTCGCTGTCATGCTAAATGCAAGTATTGTGCACTGTTATTTTTGTGGTGTGCATGTGCATTTGCTTGCGGGCGGGCGGGCGGTGCAACCTGCATATATTTTTTTGCGGGAGTAAGCTACATATATTTCTCTCTTCACAATAACATAAATACAATTTGACGACCTCCGTGGTCGAGAGGCTTTGCACACCGGTTTACAAGGTGTCGCCATCTCTGAGGTCCCGGTTTCGATCCCCGGTTGGGTCAATTTAGATAATAAACTTTTCTATATTGGCTCAGGTCTGGGTGTTTGTGATACCACCGTTGTCTCTGATTTTCATAACACAAGTGCTTTAGCTACTTACTTTGGAATCGGAGCAATGTATGTGATGTTGTCAAATATTAATTTATTTATTATTTATTCAAGTCTAGGCCCAATAATGGAAAAAGTCGCGGATCCCCTCGCTTCTTTAGAATATTGCGCTGTACTGATTAAATAAAGCGGTTCGACTATTTCTTTTTATCTATGCTAATGCACCAAACACTACTAAAATGGTAGAATCTCCTCCAACAGACACAGCGAAGCACTAGGCAACTGCTGTAGATAAGACAATGATACACCAAAAGAAGTCTAAAATGGTGGTATAATCACCGCCAACGGGCGCGGCGAAGCACGAGGCGACCCCGACAGCGCAGGCGGCGGCCAGCATCTCGCTGGTGCGCGACTCGTTGCTGTAGATGCCTTGGAACGTGGTCACCAGCTTCGACAGCAGGGTGGCCACCATAGACGCTATGTGGACGGATGGACCCTGGAGAGAAAGGGAACTTTGATTACCATAAAGGACAGGCAGGCAAGACCCTCGAACAAAGTGGACCGACGATCTCGTGCGAGGTCGCGGGAATCCGTTGGATGCCAACCAAGAAGGACCAAGCGTTGTTGTGGAGATCCTTGGGGAAGGCCTTTACCCAGCAGTGGGTGTTGTGCGACTGGATGATGATCATAAAGTCACGCCTTCCCACCCACCAATTCCCATAGCCATGCCAGCCCCGATTGGACCCGCGGGGTGGGTTACAGCCCACCCTCCTTATCCACCCTTATAGAAGGCCTGTGTCCCAGCAGTGGGGACACTAAAAATGGCTGACGTGAAGCTGTTAACCTTAATCTGATGCAGGATCTTACCTCTTTACCGAGCGGTAGACCAGAGCCTAGCGTGGCCGTGAGTCCTATGACCTTGGATATGAGCGCTCGGTACGTCAGGTACTCTTTCAAGTGAACACCACGTAAGATTGTCTTCATTTCTGGAATTCCTGACCCTGAAACGAAAACGCAAACTTAACTTTGTGCGGTTGTGAGATGGTTTACCTAGATAGGTGCCTATACTCTGTATGGCGAAGATAAAGGCGAAGTCAGCGGCGAATAATATGCGGCACATCGGCGGATAAAGTTGCTGATGACGTTCAAGTCGACTCATGGAGTGATTGATAGCATGCATACCACGACTATCGATCGACGAGATGAGTATCTCGTAATGTCTGTACCGCTTGTGGTGTGAGCGGGACAGACGCTAGAAAAATGTCGACAAAATATTGTCGTGGTAGACATGCAAGGCTATTTGGGATGGTTTACCTATACTCTGCGCGGCGATGATGTGCACGAACCCAGCGGCGAAGAGTATGAGGCATATCGGCAGCGACACCCACGCCACGTACTGGCTGAAGGTGGACGTGGCCAGGTCCTGATACATCCACATGCGAGCTGAAACACATGATCAGCTATACAGCATTTAACAATATAATATTGCTACTAAAACACAATCCTTATTGATTGATATTGCTAAACCGATTCTGTGATCAATGGTCGTAATGAATTCCAAAATTTATGTCGGCGTAGAAGAGTTTGGGGTCAATTATTTACCTGTGAATGTCCTTCTTATGCATGAAACAAAAAGTAGGAAATTTTGAAATTGAAATTGAAAAATTCTTTATTCAAATAAGCTCACATAATAAGCATTTTTAAATCGTCAATTCCTTTATCCACCCATTATGACGTCTTTTAGCTCACAAGAAAAATGGGCGCAAAAAACTTATCAGCTTTATTTGAAGGAACGATATTTACAAATATGTATATCGTTGAAGTTTCAAAGAATTTAGATTTTAATGGAATTTATAAAATGGACACGATAAAATAGTGATGCAGATGCTGATTTGGACAAAACGAAAACGTTTCATATGTTGGTGAGCTAATTGCGTGGAAATGATGTAACATATTCCTTTACTTTATAAAGAATCCGGATATGGATCTCTTGGTACGTTGAGCCTTAGCCTTTCTTAGACATTCGTCACTCTCAACTTAACCTAAATGCACTCTGAATTCTCATGAATATCTCGATAGACATGAACATCAATAATTTTACAACATAGCAACATCTGGTACTTTACCATTATTGCATATAGCGATGCCCCGGTCCATGGCGAAGCTGAGGACAGCCATGATGATGCCGAGCAGCGCCAGGAACACCCAGTCTTCGCCGAGCCGCGCGAACGTGTGCCGCCATACGTAACCTGCCACACACTTCACATCATTCCTCTACTGGTACCGTGGAGTTCGGAACACTTGATGATAAGTTAATGACAGTTTATAGCGCCAGGAACAAGCCACGCGAACGTGTGCCGCCACACCTAAAATGTCACACACTTCACATCATCCCTCTACTCAACTGGCACCGTGGAGATCAGAACATTCAAAGTTGGTTAATGTCAGTTTATTAAAGGTAAGGCTTTTTATTTTTACGGATTACAACACGTATATTATTAATTCAGGTGTTATTTTAGAATTATTTAGTTTGAATTTATTGGTTTTGAGAATTTTCGACGTTTTTTAATTGAATGTACACGGATCGAATATACACGGTACCATAAAAAGTTTTATTTCTAATGAACTGTACGCGCGGAAGTCTCAGAAGTGTATAAAGCGATACTTACTATTTTGAAAAAGTGATTGTAATAAATACTATCCTCCTTACTAATAAAGATTGTATAGCAAATGTATAGTTACACAATGGTCACTCTGTCGAACTATTTAAGTTTGATATTAGAAAGAAAGGAACAAAACACTGTGTAAGTAAACATCTGCTATACAATCTTTATTAGTAAGGGCGTTAGTATGGAATGGAAAGGGGCCTTATAAGAAACAAAACCGTGATAAATTGTACATACAATGAAGTCAAAGCAGAAATTATTGGTAGGGATGACTCTATTTGTGAAAAAAAGAAGAATATAAAATTTCAAACATATAACTACGATTACTTATCAATTTAAGACAGGATATCCAAAAGAATTATACAGGAAGTCTAAGGCTCATATTTATAAACCGCTCTCAACGTTGAGAGCTATTTCTTGAGATCGTACTTGAGATGCTCTTCTTATAGGAACAGAATGTAAATAAATCTTCTTTTATGAATACGGGCTTAAGTCTACTACTCAAGTAGACGACGATGATGATGAGCTAGATATCTTTTTCAGTATACTTAATGTAAGTGGTGAGCTCACCTAAGACCTTAAAGAACTTCCCCCGGGGCCGGTGCTTGCCCGTGGCCTCGAGCTCCTTCTGCCGGAGCTTGTCGTCTTTCCGCCGCTTCTTGCGGAGTCTGCGCAGTCTTCTTGCTTCTTCCCTGGCTGCTTCTGACAGGTCGCGCTGGTAGCGACCATACATCTGCAAAGGAGGGAATAAGTTGGTTATTGTTGTGTTATTACAGATTATTCAGCGGTGATAAAGGTCTGATTCCATAGAATTATGTGGTGATTATATTTTTTGGTTTTACGAAAAGCTTTGGCTAAAAGACCCTATTATACTCGTATGCTTACTACCAGGGCCTTAGTCTTCTTCTTCTTATCGAGAATTATTGGCCACCTCTGGTGTTAGAGTTTATCAAGCCGCCTGTAAGGGCTCCGACTTGGCTTAACGACTGTTATGACAACAGCCTGGACCGACGGTTAAACTTGCCCTACGAAGCACGGAAGCGCTCAGTTGTAATGCCACTTAACGGTCACCCATCCGACACCTGGCCGGACCGAGCGTTGCTTAACAAACGTGATCGAGTACGATCAGTCTGTCAAGCTCCGCCATGAGCGAATTGGTCACCAGTCATGACAATTTTAAATCCATTGCGTCAACAGATTTGAAAATAGATTAAACTACTCAAAGCTATACCGCAATATAAACCAAATTGTCATGACAATTGACAAATTGTCACGTTATTAAATAGGGCACAGAAAGCCGACGTACATAAGCCTCTCTCTACCTACTTAGAATTTCTACAAAACCTCAATAACGAGCTGTATCCCTTTTGAACTATTCAAACACAAATATCAAACGTTAATGTTTGTTTTCTTCGTATGAATTGTTTTAGAAACTACGTCACACACATCCTATTGGGGTTTAAGTGTCTGAGCTACCACTAACAGTGGTAATATTGTTAACTCTGACCTCTTTGAACCCTCCATTTGGGCAGCGATGCAGAATTCTATATTTTTCTACAACACCATTGCACCATTAAAATCATGATTCACTAAAACTATTGTACTCACATCACTACCATCCCTTCTACTACTCATATCTGTTCATTGATTTTAGGAAGGATTGATTATATGAATGGACATACCACAACCCTTTTCCCTTTCTCAACTACTTCCTCCATAATCTGCAACCACTGATATCAGACAAATAACTGAATCTTAATTGCTCTCATTATCATAATCCCACCTCGCAAGCTGTTTGCAGAGGCTATCACCTAATCTTTATGTTTAGCTTAGATAACCTTGGGAGATTCTTCTGTAATTATTTATAGTGCTAAGCCCTTGAAATCGGTTTAACTAGAAATGTTTACTTCATTAATTGCTTTATTTATTTTGTCTATGGGTGCAATTTCATATTTCATCATAACAAGAATGGGGAGTTATTAGCGTGTTGCTATTGCCAATGGTATTTACTGTTACAAAATATTGTCAAGGTTCGATTAATGGACTTTCTTCTTAATATTATCATTATGACGTATGCTATAATGGAATTGCAGATTGATCAAAAATAAAAATGTTGGAGCCCTAACATGTGATGATATATTTTTCAAGTTTTCTTTAGCCATTTCTTTCTTGGAGAGGCCTCTCAATTTTGTGAAATGGTGGTAGAATCAGTACATTATCTCTTTTTAGCATTAATTAATTCACAAAATTAAAAAATAACATTAATTTGAACCATTTTTTTTGTTTAATATAAATTTCTGAACGTCGCTTGAGGGTAGGCTCACGAGCAGCTTCAGTCCCCCGTGACCACGGCAGCTGAAGGTGCCGAAACGGCGGGAAAATTAATAATCAAACCGAATACCAACCAATTAACAAAGTACTATCAATAAAACCGCGCTAGTATCCGTTAATTCCGTTTTATTTCATGTCATGTCATGATGTTCATTCAAATTCATTCAAAGATGATTCAAAAGCGCTTTATTTTGAAGTTTATTTGAATTAAGATATTTTGACATTGACTTTGATGATACTCGTACATTCAGAGATTCGACACAATGTACAACTGAAACATTTGGTACAGTACAGTAACAATAACAATCTGTTCAAGCCCCTACTCACGTGTCTGGGGCATACCGGCTAACTTTTTGATCTTCGGCGGGTCTGCCGAGCTTCAACTTAAAACAGATAAATCGAAGTAAGGAGTTTCGTATAGTTATCGTATGTACTATTCGCCGAAGTTATTTAGAAGATATCGATGTTCGTGTGACATCATGAATTGGGGTTCGCCATTTTGGCCCGATTGGAGCTCGATTTATCTGTTTTAATTTGAAGCTCGGCAGACCCACCGAAGTTCGAAAAGTTAGCCGGTAGGGCCCCTGGTAGTATTATGGCGATCAATTTGAACCCTGGTGTACCACTGTCCATATTTATGGTTTCCGTCAAACAGCATCACTTTTTAGTTTAATAAAAAAAGAAGCTGTTGATTATGGTTGATTGCTTATGATTCCACATTCCATTGTATTACCAAACAAACACAACTTCTGTCTTCTGAAATATGAACCAACGAAATACTTATTGACTGTAGATTTACAAATAAATGTAGCACAGTGGTGTGAGATTTCAGTTAGAGCAATTTGACCGTCACCGAACAAACGAACGAACTTGCAGCGGCAGCTGCAAGGTCAAAAATGTTTGTTGCTTTGTTCCTCTGGTGAAAACCGATCTTAGGAAAAGTAAAAAAAAAACGGTTAAGAGCGATTCGGACTCGCGCACTGAGGGTTCCGTACTATCATTCTGAAAAAGTTTCCCTTTTAGAGACATCGTTTTATGTTAAAGAATGTGCAAGCAGCGCGCTTTAATAATGTTACCCCATATGCCTTAGTAGCCTGACTTTGAATTTATAAGAACCCTTTCAGTTCCTGTTGCAAAAAAAAATCTCTCTTATTTGCAAAATAGTTGGGCAAACGTCATCTAAAACTATTCCATTAGTAGTTCTCGAGATATCCAGCTGTGACAGACAGACAGACAGACTGAGTCGCACCATAAGGGTTCCTTTTTACCATTTTGGTACGGAATCCTAAAAAAGAAGTAAAACGTAACTTGACCAAGCTTGAATTCACAACTTGATTTGGATAGTGAAAGGCTTAATTTAAGACGTCTAGCTGAAAGTAAACCAACAGTATTAACGTGAGATGGCGTCAATGCTTGAAGGAAAATGTCTATTACTCAAAACTCAGTTTTTGTGGTTTCGTATACGAAAAACATTTAATTTATGATGCAAGTCGCCCTAAGATTGTAAACTACCGACTAAATTATGTAATAAAGGGTATTAATGAATGTACCCAAAATTGGAAAACCGTTTCTTCAGATCATCCAACCAGACGGCACTAACTCTGAAATCACGAAAAAAATCAGCTGTTTCATACATTTTGATATTTTCGTTATTAATTTTTGTATCAAACATTTTTTTCGCGATTCCAGAGTTGGTCCCATAGTAAAAGTTGTTCAGTTTGATGGTCCAAAGAAACAGTTTTCTCATTTTTGGTTCATTCATTTAACACGATGTATATCTCTGAAAATGAGCATTAATTAGAGCGTCAAAGCGAGCATTTCTGTGTTATGTAATGTTGGTGTAGTAAATTGACGAGTATTATGGTAGATGTTCAGAGTGCGTAGTGCGAGTTTTTTACTTACTGTAAACTTCATTTTGTATAGGATTTGTGGCCCGAGAGTGAGATTGCCACCGCACCCCCTATGACTGATCGACGGAGAGAGAGCAAGTAGTGAGGGGTTTAGTTGGTAGTGGTGCCTCCTCTCGACCACCCCATCTGGTCAGCCTACCTGAGTAGGTAACCTTATGGGGAGTTCGGGAGAAGGCTCTCTCCCTCTCCCTTTTCTGGGGAGAGGTAAGAACCCCCCGGCTCCCCCGCCGAGCCTACTATTTAGGCTCGACGGGGGCGCCAGGGGCGGCGAGAAACAGCCCAGGAGTGGCTTCCTGCGCGCTGACCGAGTCCAACATGCCGTTTGGTATACCTAAAGATTGTATTTGCCCTCACTCTAATAAAAAAAAAAGGATTTGTGGCCCGACATCTAGCGGAATACACAATGAACTTCATCAACGCCATACAAAATTCTAACGCGCTCACGATCGAGCGTGAGGTAAAAAAACTCGCACTAAGCACTCGCGTGATAGACACGAGCGGCTCGATGTTATGTTACAAGAAAATGCCCTAGTGTAGGTATATAGATATCTTCTCACTACTGTCGGTCATTCGTAGACCCTGGGGTGTCACATGCAGTCCACAATTAGCGCATTAGCGCTACAATTAGACGCCGAGATGCGTAGGCGCATCTAAATATAGCGGTGCAATCTGCGTAACTCTTGATTAAGGGATTTCATTATCATTAGCGACACTTGGTATTTTTAGATGATGCACAAGGATTCATAGAAAGGTTAACTAGGTATGCTTATTTATTTCCTCTTACAAATCTCTGTGGGGAAAACATTTTGAATTTACGAGTATGTTTCCATTAGGTACCCTAAAATGTCCCCAGTTATACAGGGTGAAATTTTTAAATCTAAATCAAAGTTATCAAATTCAAGGTGAAATAAACATTAAACAAATCCCAAGGAATAGCCTGCACACTAGCGCCGCCATTGGAAAAAAATCATAATAGCTATAAGTGGCCACTTTACACAATAAAACTCCATTAAACTAAACGACAGGCTAGAAATTATCGTTTAAGCGCTTAAAAGTACCACAAAGGTTATTCGGAGTGCACTACAGAGAGATATTTTTTTTCCAATGGCGGCGCTAGTGTGCCGACTATGCGCTTTCAGGAAAGTAACGATTACTGGTGATACTTGTGATTTTTTCATGTTTATTTCACCTTAAACTTTGATCACTTAGATTTAAGACCTTGTCGATACCCATAGAGTAATTTTTATGTCTCGAGCGACAGGTTTAACGTCAAGGGTAGCAAGCAACTTTATAATATTTCCGGCCTGTTTTTTGATAATGGAGCAAATTGCAAAAAAACCCACATGAGTGACATTCTCAAAAAATCAAGGCTGTTATAAAGTTCAGAAAAATTACCAAAACAACTGAACAACAATAATTACCAAACTCTGATCTATATTGACGTTGAATAATATTGTCAGAGTTGGCCTTCTTTATTGAAATCAATGCCTCATGATTTCGTCCCACATTTTGGTGAACATTCATAAAGATGATTTTGAGCCAGACTTTATTGTTGTTTATCCTTACTAATATCACAGAATAGATATAAGTACAAATATTATAAATACGAAAATATGTTTTTTTGTTTGGTTGTCATGAAATTTGGCAAACGCGGTGTCAGAGGTAAGTACAGAGAAGGACATCATAGGGTACCTTTCATCCAGAAATAAGTAATGTTCCCGAGGGATAGCTAAAAGCTTTCCACATAGACGAAGTCGCGGGCTGTCGCTAGTTTAAAATATATTTAAATCTACTCAGTACAAAATCACAAGCAGAACTATTTATAAAAGAAACACTGCACAGAGTAGGTATCCTTCTATAATGGACATTAAATATGCTTCTGATTTCCCACACATAGTTGCACCATCGAAGATAAAACAAACAGTCTCATCTGGTGCCACTTCGAGCGGCTAATTTCCGGATACCACTAGCGTAATAATAGGCAGCTGGTCTTCGTTATGTGGCCTCGGTCTGGTCTTAATTATAGCTAGCCGAGGCTCTGATTTAGTCTCATTTGTTATAATGCAGATATTTCTGCTTCTGTCGATATTTATTAACCGAGTGACCACGATGCGCCTCGTATGTCCGGCTGTTCTCCTCATGAATGACATGTTTCAGCCATTTCACACAAATACAAAGACAGACTCGCAAGGTCTACAGCTAACAGAGCCACTAGTTTATTTTATTGTTACATCATCTACTTCATTGGGTTGTATTATTCATTCATCCATTTGGGCTGTACATTGTCTCCATTTCGCATTGCAAATGAAGTGGTTTAGCGTTTTCAAATCGACCCTCCGTCTGTTTGTCAAGACCCTTGATCTCGGCAACGCGTGGAGGTATCGAGTAGAAATTAGTATAACTATATAGATCCTATAAGGGTTCCATTTTTTTCTTTTGAGGTACGGAGCCCTAAAAAGAAAATAGACTTATAAGAAAATACTCGAACCCTACTAAATGTTAGAAATAAAACACTTTTACGGATTACAGCGCGTATATTATTAATTCAGGTGTTGTTTTAGAATTATTTAGTTTGTATTTATTGGTTTTTAGAATTCCCGACGTTTCGACACCTTTCCAGGGGCCGTGGTCACGGGAGGACTAAAGCAAAAAGGCTGCTCATATTTTTATGAAATTACCCGCTCGAAACTTTATAAAAATCTATTCAAATTTAATAAATTATTTTATAGCTGCGTTCTGATTTTAATCATAATTACTGAATTAAATTGAATAAAGTTAATTAGAAACAAGATCTAGCTACTGAATCTACTACCAGTTCACGAATTGGGAGGCCTCTGAATGTGATTTGTGCCTGTAGTCGAAATCATAACACGTATGTTTTCTTTCTAATCGTTGTGTTGTTAAAGAATAAAGTTGCTAAAATAATTTATTGAAACGACCAACTTGGGATTTTTTTTTATTCACTTCGAGTTAGTGCTTGGCCTTCATCTCACCTGATGTTAAGCGAAGGTGCACTACACCCGGAATCCTCACCACTGAGGAACCATATATATAGGCTATACCTCGAACTGCCGGAACACAACATTTTTTAAATTACTGTTATGGCGTTAGACTTAGGTAAGATGGTGGTAGCTAGCCAGGCAGACTTGAAGTAAGCCCTACTGGGAATCGAACCCGGGACCCCTGCGTCTTACACGGGTGGGCGAACCACTAGACCACAGAGGCGGATTAGGTCAAACAAACAGAAAACAGTTTGATACCGTAAACGATGAACAAATATCCATTTTATAATCTCGGTGGGAGATTAAGGAAGTACGTAAAGGTGGTCACGAGACAGATAAGGCACAGGGTAAAGAAATCTTCGGTGATAAGATGTGCAAACTTCATCGTGTCCTTCATAAGGGTAATTTTTTAAATGATAATAAAAAAAAATCCTTATGAAGGGCACGATGAAGATGATGATGATGATGATGAACCCTTCAACGCCCGGAAAATGAGACACAATAGATTTCATTGTTATCCGGTCGCATGCGGCTGCTCGGGCGTTGATGAATTAATCTCATTGAAACGTAGCCACTACTGCTACTTGTCTTAAATAAATCCAAAAAGGTCAAAGCGTATTTTCAAAAGGAAAAGAAAGTACCGACAACAATATTAGTCGGTGTTGTTCCAGTCGGTAGTTTTAATTCATAATTTATAACGAGTACACTAAAGTTTAACTGTCAAAAGACAATGGATTTTGACAGTTGAGTGACGATAAAACGCTATATCACGCGATATATATCGTGTTTCGTCGGTCATGCCATGCTAGGGGGGCAGTAGTGACTTGTCCTTCTGGAAAATACTTCTGGAAATTCTAAATCTAATTTTGGTTCATATGTTCACTAAAATTAAACACTTCTTACGGATTACAGCGCTCAGAGTCAAATTCTTGTCATTATGTTAAGTATGTTTTTCTTCCAATTCAGATTAATGATCTCCGTCTCAGTCTATTAATACATTTTCTAAAATTCAAAGTGTTTTTCGTGTGAGATGGTTTCATTATCACAAAACATCATTAACTACTTCCATCCAACATCACGTTGAAAATTTCGAAAACAATCAACAAATCTGACGGCGTAGCATCACGCGTCGTTATTACAGCTTGGGGTAATTTCGACCAATACTTCAACAAAAAAGTAATTTCGAACGTAAGTCCATTGAAATAAGACTCGAATTACTACTACTGGTAAGGTAATTGCGCAACAGGTTCGGCGCTTGCGCATGTGACGTCACGCGCAGTGTATACAGTTCGTTGCACTCGCGCAAAAAGCTTGTTCAATCATTTCGTGCAAAAGGAATAAGTGAATATGTAACGATAATTCGTCGGTCCCATCGTCAATAAGTGCGGATTGCATAAATATTTAAAAATAATTAATATCCTAAAAAAACTATAGCTTAAACTCTACAATGTAGAGTCTACATTGAGACATCTCACTAGGTTTGGTAAAGTTTGGTTTTTAGGGTTCTGTACCAAAATGGTAAAAAGGAACCCTTATGGTGTGACTCTGTCTGTCTGTCTGTCACAGTTGGATATCTCAAGAACTAGTAATGCTGTGAAATTAAAATTTAGAACAGATTTAGATGACGTTTGCCCAACTATTTTGCAAATAATAAAGAAATGTAAAAATTTTAGGCCGCAGTTTTCGACTTTTGATGAAAAAAGTAAGAAAATACCGTTCCCCTCCCCTTATCTCCGAAGTTTGGATAGAGAAAAATCTGAAATTACTCTAAGCGATAAAAGTTAATTAAAGATTGCAGGAAAATAAAACGATGTCAGTTTTAAACTGCACAATTTTTCAGAAAATTTTAACTAAATCTACATTAGTTACTGAAGTAAGATATATGAAAAATTAAGGGAATGAAGAGATGACAATAATATGTATTTGAAATTTTGAGATTTAAGCATTCACAATGCTATTCTTATATAATACTAAATAATATACTAGAAAAAATAGGACTCGCACCAGATCATGTTCTCGGACGGGAATCGAACCCGCGACCTTTGGATATCCGGTCCAATGCTCTGACCGCTGAGCTACCGAGTCACTGGTGAGAACGTCGAATTTCTTCTAGTATATCAACTCTTACGCTGCAAGCCAGCGCCATCTCACCAATGTAGAAGGAATTAACCTCGACATTCAACTGAACATCTTTCCAGATATTTTGAAACAGTTGATTGAGATGAGAAAGCTATATAACTATTTGAAATTTTGAAATTTAAGCATTCACAATGCTATTCTTATATAATACTAAATAATATACTAGAAAAAATAGGACTCGCACCAGAGATTGTAGCTCAGCGGTCAGAGCATTGGACCGGATATCCAAAGGTCGCGGGTTCGATTCCCGTCCGAGAACATGATCTGGTGCGAGTCCTATTTTTTCTAGTATATTATTTAGTATTATATGACAATAATATGGTTAAGAAAATCCATAAAGACGACGTTTTATATTATAACCGAATGTGATCTTAACAGAAGTTCATAAAGACCACGAAACTCGAGAGAACGAAGGTAAAGAATATAACTGGAACGGGTGGTAGAAAAATATAAACGATTCAAAAGCGCTTAATTACTAAGTTTATTTTAATAAAGCATTTTTTTTTCTTTTTTCTTTACTTTACTTTAATCAAAGCCCATATCGAATTTATGCGTGCGAACTGACACTACACTAGCAAATAAAATTGTTGAGGTAACAATTATCTATTATGTATTCTGTGGTAACCATTCATAATTACAATGCTGGACAAGAAGATACATGAAAAAACAATGTTATTAACGAAACATTAACCACAAGCAAACAAGATAGTTTGGTTCACAATCACAAGGAAAAAATTAGAAACTAAGTATCATATCCTGATATTTATCTTTCCCATCATCTTAAAATATAGAACATGTTGCATGTAAGACATAATAAATAATATAATAAATATTTGACAACATCACATACATTGCTCCGATTCCAAAGTAAGTAGCTAAAGCACTTGTGTTATGGAAATCAGTGACAATGGTGGTATCACAAACACCCAGACCTGAGCCAATATAGAAAAGTTCGTTTTCTAAATTGACCCAAACGGGGATCGAACCCGGGACCTCAGAGATAGCGACACTTTGAAAACCGGTGTACAAAGCCACTCGACCACGGAGGTCGTCAAAAGACATAAGAATATGAAGATGATTGATTCTAATCAGACTCCGAAGCGTATAATGTGTAATTTTCTGTTCAGTGGTGTATTTGTTTGCACGCCAATTGCCGATATGCATAGCGCAATAATTGAAGTCGTGCGACAAGAATTATGTCGCTCTATTGCTGTTACCATCATAACATATTTCTTATTATCTTCTTAAACGTTTAAACTAATGAATACTAGAGTTGGCTTGAAGGCTTTCAGTTTATGGAAAACTACGGTCCATAAACATAATTTTCAAACACAAAAATTTTAAAGTATTTTTTTTTTAATGCCAAATTCATTATGCGATATGTGAGTTGCCAGCAACATCCTATAATGAACTTGTGTTACCACAAAATGAAATTTTAGCAGCAAATCCATTGGCAAATTAATTGATGGGCTCATGTTTTTTGATCGAGTTGTTCAATGCTTAAAGCACAGAATAGATATTAGTACTACCTATTTAAAGTAGAACTTGAATTAGTTTGGTGTTGTTAAATTTTAGATTGTTGCATCCACAATGATATTTATATTATGTAGGTAATAATATGTAATACTAGAAAAAACAACAACTGATAAAACGCTGGTCTCCGGTGAAAAGGTCTATCTAATCTACTACGGTAGCTTAGATGTGAAAGCAGTGGACCGGATTTTCCAAAGGTCGTGGGTTCGAGTCCCACCTGAGGGGCTATAGTCGAGTTGTTTCTTGAAAGTTCAATTAGCAAAGTTATAAAAGGTTTAAACTTTATGGTCTATTTCTCAGGTTCCAGATTCAATTCAATGACCTGACAACATAATTACATACTTTGATCTATTTTTAACAAGGGGCGGTACAGCCGACCAATACGAGTTCGAGTACGAGCCAGCGCTGGGAATTTCAAATTCACAGCATTGCTGAGCTGGTCAGCCCTTTCGGCTGTTTAGTCTATCTATACTAATAGTTGTAGTTATGTAACTGTAACTAGAACTGGAACTGTAACTGTTTGTGAACATATGTAAAACGCCGAATAAATGCCTACTTTACTTTACTTTACTAGAAAAAACGTCAAAACAGTACCAAACAGTACAATGGATATCATGACAACCATTCCCAAAGTACCATAACAGATTTTTGACGTTTTCGATTCCTATGCGAACTCGATCCCGTCGAGTGTGTTAACAATAGACTGTGAAACAAGCACACATATCAGTTTTAATAATTCTACTCCCGTTCAATCGAGTGAAACATTTCTTGATAAAAGCAGGGACCAGCGAATTTCCAAAGCCTAATAAAATTGATTTGGTCGTAATAAAGATGGGTCGCCAATAAGTGGTGCTCTATAAATAGATCATTAATTTAAACCAGCTTTTGAACTGTGACCTTGTGGATCAATGATTTGTACGAATGTCTTGATCGATTCAACTAGCTATTGATTAAGACTGCAATTTTGATCATGTTTATATTATTCGATTGTTAAGAAAAGAGATTTTGTGAACGTGTTATCAATATTTTATAACTTAGACCATAATCTTATTGAAAAACAATAATTTGATCAATGCGTAATACAAAATCTTTAATTTACGTTCAAATGATTTTGAGAAATGACGTAGGTATTATTTAGTGGTAAAATCACAGAATATACGAGGTTTTACAAAAATACCCCTAATGCCGAATATGGTATATAGGGACCATCAAACTGATCAACTTTTACTACAGGACTAACTCTGAAATCGCGAAAAAATATCAGCTGTTTCATAATGTATGAAACAGCTGATTTTCTTTTCGCGATATTAGAGTTGGCCCCATAGTAAAAGTTGTTCAGTGTGATGGTCCCTATATACCATATTCGGTATTAGGGGTATTTTTGTAACACGTTGTATAATAGTACTAGTAAAAGGTCGAGTTTATCATTATTAAGATTTGTAGGTATCTATTTAGAATTTCAACTATTCGCCTTCATTTAAATTAAAGTGTGTGTTTGCAATTTAATTCTAACTCATTACTTTACCAAATACAAGTCAAGTATCGTTCTTAGGAATAAATTATTGTCACTGCTGATCATTGATAGATCATTGCACAGCGCAATGATCACTACATAATTTTTCAGCTGTTTATACTAGTGGCTTTATAGAGCTATAAACCTTGCGTTTGTATTATTTTTCAAAATAGCTGCAATATAATTTTCCATTTATCTCCGCCATTTTGAAAAATATAGTAAAACTGAATCGACAAAAATATCTGTAGAATTATAGAACCTGCTCACAAAATTTCACGAGAATCGGTTGAGAAATGCGACCTGTAGAGGAGAACACACAGACAGCCGGATAGACATACCAAAGCATTTTTGCCTAAGCTGAAACGGAGTCAATTAGCCTTTCCTGAAAAAAAAGTTACAAATTATTTTTTCATAAAGTTTTACTATTTATCTATAACATCGTTAACAGGTTCTATTTTTACACGACTGCCCAAAAAACAGAGTGTTATTATTATTATTATTATTATTAAAGTACGTACTTTAATAAAATATCATGAAACTTTAGTTTTTACCTGTTGTGTGTTATTGCACCTTTAATAAAAAAGATAGAAATAATTACCTATGTGGTAACGAAACTTGAGCTTATACAAGGTGTTACAAAAATACCCCTAATGCCGAATATGGCAGAGAGGGACCATCAAACTGAACAACTTTTACTATGGAACCAACTATGAAATCGCGAAAAAAAAAATCAGCTGTTTCATACATTTTGATATTTTCGTAATTATTTTTTGTATGAAACAGCTGATTTTTTTTCGCGATTTCAGAGTTGGTCCCATAGTAAAAGTTGTTCAGTTTGGTCCCTATCTACCATATTCGGCATTAGGGGTACTTTTGTAACACCTTGTATATGAGCTTGAGCTTTGTCATTCAAGGAGTTTAATTAATTAGGGCCGCACCTTTTCACAACCTATCTCTATAACTTGATCGTTAACCATTGCAATTTCCTAAGTTCAACAGGAAAATGTTATAGACGTCCATATAAATACGATCTTGCTAAAGAAATAATTGATGTGGCGACTGTGATATTAAGCGCAATTATGTCTTAAGCAAACTACCAGAGTGAGTTATAGTGACATAATTTGTCACCGCATTTGCTGGGGGATTTATGTGTAACTATTTGTATTAATATGTGTTGTGTGTAGATAAAATAAATAAATACCTATATGTGGTGTTAAGAGGCGAAGAATTTAACTGTTTTTATTGCCATTTCTTCTTTGGGACAGGCACGCGTATTAATTATATCAGTTTACGTCAGCACTCAAACTCGAGAGAAAGTTTATCGGAAGCTAAGATATTCGTGAAATAAAGACACTTTATTAGTAATAAAATCTTGGCTGTGGTTCATGGCTAAATGCCTCTAGCACAATGTTTAGTGTAATTTAAAACTCCATCGCCTCTACAATAAATACGACCCACTATAGTAGAGTTTAGTAGAGCATCTGATACATTCGTTTTTTTCGCTCTAAAGACGTGACTATAAAGACCTATAATTCAATAATGATGCAATTTAAGAAATCGTAGATGAACCGGACGTATCAAGTGCTGGTCACAATACACCTGGGCCAATTACTCCTCATGAGTCACGGGATCGCGATGCCGTGGGAGGGAAGGATATACCGTCTGATGAAGTAAATTTCACAATTGACGGAATTGCCCACCGAGGAGGATCCTTATTAATATTGTAATGTGAGCTATGCTACCTGAAGATGCCATTTATGAAGATTGTAGTTTACCTACTTTGGGAAATGATTCGATCAAAGTGGGCAATGAAAGTGGTACGAATCAAATAGCAAACATACAGGAAACCTGTTTTCACAAATTCTCTCGAATAAATACTAGCAGTGATCCTTGCGAAGCAGAGCGCTCCTCCGGAGCGTAACGGAAAGAAGGGTTATTTAGTTTATGACTGAATAAAAAGAGGCTTAATATTTAAAAGATCATTAAAGAACCAACAGCATATCATTCAGAAATAATGACGACTCATAAGCTTGAACTTGACCTCCAGAATAGACGGTCGGCAGACATCCTGCGACTGGGCGGCCTCAGCCACCATTGTCAAGACCGACATATCGTGTCAAACCTCAATATCCGACGGCTGCTCGTTACCAAGATTGGTTTCCTGGATTCCTACATCCCAGGCGTTTAATAGACAATAGATTTTTTAAGTAGGTAGTGAAATTTTTATTATCCTATAAAAGTAATAATAAATTCAATCTGAGTATTGCATTCTGGGAAACATACAAATCCCTACAATCCTACATTTAACAATCATATTGGACACGAACCCCAATATTGGTCCTCGAGCCGGATTTGAACCAGCGACTTATGGATCCGGCTCGAAGGACTACAATATTGGGGATCGAAGGACTACGATATTATATGATAACCGATATAGAGTTTTAATATCGGATATGCTATCCGATATCACATATCGATATACCTAGTTGTATGGTTTGCTAACTAAGAACGGATATAGGACTTTGATGATAGGAACAAGATAAATTGACTCTTATTGCGAGCAGATTAGAGTGGAAATCGCCTACTCATTACGCCATAATATCTGAATAACTTTACTCCAATGTAAGTATACCGTCTCAGAAAGAGAAAAAGCGAATATCAACTGAACTAGAATATCAAGATATCGTTGTACGTTCGGTTATGAATAGTTTCATCGACTTGAATTTTGTGGTTTCGTTACAGTTTTTCGATATACTCAGTTTTTCGATATACAGTTTTGAGTTTTGGTCTTGATATATAGTTTTTGAAATATCGGTTAAGTAAAATCTTATATCGATATGATATGATATCTAACTGATAGCCGATATAAGATACGTTTTGATATATCGGTATCATGTCTAATTTGTATGTTTCCCAGAATGCAATACTCAGATGAGGTAGGTCAATGTAAAAAAATGTAGTACAGTTCACTCTAAATGTGTTTATTGCACTAAAATTTAAAATGTTAATCGTAATGTTACCGCACAACAGTGATGCGCGGTCAGCAACCTATTAAGGTTATACCTAATGTAGTGCTCGTACGAATAACAAGCGTTTTTGTTTTTATCAACCATAGCCTTATATCTATAGTAAAACAATCGGAAGAACCATAATAATTAATTTAACTGGCCTTTCAAATGCTGATTGGTATTGAAAGCGAGTGCTGAATAGAACAAGGAAAGTTTATGTCACGAAGGAACCTAGAAACAGGGCTAGTAGAAAACGGCTGTGTCCGATGATAATGCCAAGTGTTAGTGGCATTTAGCATTAGGATTAGCCTCACGAGCACAATTAGTAGTAAAACAGAAGTCTTGGTACGCAACCATTGTCTTGATTAAGGAAGGCCGGATTCGAGGAAAGCCAGATGAGCTATTTTTCTATCTCACGAACAATATTTTGCTATGAATGTTGTTAGGCATGCAAATACACATTATTTTTGTGTGCGTAATACGAGAGCGTGCAGACTCACACTTAAACAATGTGCATAATATGCAATGCACGCCTAACACATTCATAGCAAAACGGACTTCGTGACATAGAACAACTGTAGTAATGTAATAGTGAACGGGTGGTAGAAAAATATAGACGATTCAAAAGCGCTTAATTACTAAGTTTATTTGAATAAAGCAATTTTTTACTTTACTTTATTTACATAATATTATACTTATAGATACGATTGAATAGAATGTGTGCATCAGATGACTTTTTACTTAAGCTTTCAGAGTTGGTCCATAGTTTATTTTCATGGATACTTGCTAAAATTGGGTGTATCCAATATAAGTACTGTTACCAATAAATTCTGAAATGAAATAAATAAATAAATATAAATATTTGACAACATCACATACATTGCTCCGATTCCACAGTAAGTAGCTAAAGCACTTGTGTTATGGAAATCAGAGACAACGGTGGTATCACAAACACCCAGACCTGAGCCAATATAGAAAAGTTCGTTTTCTAAATTGACCCAACCGGGGATCGAACCCGGGACCTCAGAGATGGCGACACCTTGAAAACCGGTGTACAAAGCCACTCGACCACGGAGGTTGTCTGAATTTGTTATGTTTATGAAACTTGGAATTACATAAATCTTTTTATATCTAAGTATAGCAAGCTAAGGTATTGTCGATCACGTGTTTTCAGTAGCAACGGCTATTTGCATAAGTGTCCACATTTGTGTGAATGTTGGCCATTATGTTAAGTGTCTCGCTTAACGGAATGACTGCTACGATCCAGTTGATCGTTTGAAGAAATACTGGATTCTAATATAATTTAGAGTTTTTATGACACGTTAAACGCGCTTCTAATAAGTTGGTTATTTATGATTGATAAATTAAATTGGTTAATGTTTATATGACAGAATTAAAACATATATCACAAAATAAATACATACGTCTAAGCTAAAATATTTTTAATGGTTTTATAAGAAATGCTTCAGTGAATTAATTATACAAGGTGTTACAAAAATACCCCTAATGCCGAATATGGTAGATAGGGACCATCAAACTGAATAACTTTAACTATGAGACCAACTCTGAAATCGCGGAAAAAAAATCAATCGTTTTGATATTTTCGTAATGAATTTTTGTATGAAACAGCTGATTTTTTTTTCGTGATTTCAGAGTTGGTCCCATAGTAAAGCTTATTCAGTTTGATGGTCCCTATCTACCATATTCGGCATTAGTAACACCTTGTATAAGTTTTTATGCATGCTTTTTCATGCAAAAATTAAGTAAATGCTATGATGACCTTCTAAATGGCTTTTATTTACTGTTATCCCTCATTGATGTGTGCAAAAAACCAATCACACTGCGATCAGCCATGGGTTTCGGCAAACCATCTATATTTTTTGCATAAACTGTTAGTTACTGTGTCCGGCTGACAATAAGTACTTAATTAGTTTTCCAGTGGTGGCACAGAATACATTAGTGGTACTGGTAGTATATTTATGTTAATAGTTTTTTCCCAAACAGCGTGCACAAATGAAATAAATAAAATGTGTATGTCTGATTATGTGTGTGTACGTCTGGTTGTATTAAAAAATTGAGCCTTTTATATTCCATACATCTGGGGACACGGTAGTGCCCCCGCCAAGACGACCAAGTGAAGCGCAAGCGCAGTACAGCAATGCAGCAAGGTTTTATCTGTTCCTGGGCCCATTTCTCTACAAGAGAATTTCTCTACAATGAATAGTTAACATCTATCTACTTAATAATAGGAATTGTAAAATTACTTTAAAAAAAATCCTGCAAAACATGACGTATGACGATACAGAGAGGTTATTGGTAGTAATTAAATAGTATTGAATTTTATTTAAGTGTTGTTTTATAAGCGTAATTTGTAATATGTTAATTATTGCTATAATATAAATGAATATATCTATAAGTTTGTTAGTGATTATTTGATACATAATTTATTATTGGTTATACCTACTCGCCTGAAACACAGGTTTTTCCTAGTTCGGGCAAATGTTATTATTATTTTACTTAAGTTAACTTTGTAAATAATTGTACTAAACTGCATTTTTGAAAATAAATAATTATTCTATTCTAAAAAAAAATACTTTTCAACAATTCAGATGATGTCCACTAGGGCATCCAATCTCGCATGTTATTTGTGATCTCGGTATTTGCGGGATCGATGATTTACGATCCCGCGGGATCTCGGTATTTGCGGGATCCCGCAGGTGTAAGATGAGCTGCCTATTAAGTGTTGTGTAAAGAGGTATTTATATGTTAAAATAAAATTCTCAAGTATCCATTTATTGCTTTTAGTATTTACTTCTTCTTACTGTCAACAAAACCATCAAACAAAACCCAACATGGTGATATCAACAGCGCGGCGCATGCGCGGGACAAGCGCCACGAGCCGCGCGCGGTCGCCAACGGCAGCCAGTCATTCGGTACTCGCGCGCCAGCGCTTGCAAGATGACGTTTCTATGCTACTTTCCAGTCCCGCAAATCCCGCGGATCCCGCGCTGGTAATCTCGCTCCTTGCGGGACTGGAAAATGACGCGGGATCTCGGTATTTCGAGATCTCGGTATACCGAGATTGGATGCCCTAATGTCCACCCAGTACCTACTCATTGACAAAGATCGTGTCACACTAATGTAGGACATGGTGCGACAAAATGAGCACACGCGTTATTGTCTTCTCTCCTTCATTCATCTGTCCTGAGATGAGAGCAATCTACATAATAATACGATCATAATCTTGCCTGTTCACGTCACACAGTATTGTCCGATGCACAATTGCATTTCATCAAGAACTATTTTCAACGATAAAACCAAATTTATATCATTACCGTTTCAATTTCGTTTACAGAAAAATGACTGCTTTAGTTTTGTTAAAATTGTTGAAAGCTGTACTTAGGGAGCGTTGTAGAAAATAGATCTATATCGGAAGACTTTCCGATTCGGTTCGAAAAGTTGATTTCCGACAATCGTGAATAACCCCCCCTGGAGTCGGGGTGATAATACAATTTTAGTCACCCTCCGATGACTAACCTTAACAATAGTTGCTGGGGCTGGCCAACTAACGCCACCAATACACTTATTTTTATCTCACCAGCTTAAAAACCAGTTTTCGTGATTATGCGTCCAGACAGTCTCGTATTTTGACTTTTGTGTCATTTTCTTCTTGCTTTTAATCCGTTGTTTTTTTTCCTACATCTGCAATTTTGTTTTTTATTGTATTAATAACATTTCCTTTGAAATCATCAAATACATGCTTTGTTATTGTTTTCGTCTCGATCTAGGTGATACATAATATAGTGGACAGTTCGCTGATAAAAGTCATATGACTGACTGATGGTAAGGTCATTTACTCCAATCACGAGATTTCTGTGTTTGCACAAAATAAATTCTAGCATCTCGATGGTTTATTGACGTCACACAACTAAACTAAAATACGCCTGCATATCATCAAAGCTTCTATTAATTAAGTCAGATTTTTTCTTTGCTCTTTTTCTACTTATTCTACCTATGGTTTTTACTGCGATGGATAAGTCAAAGTAAAAGGGAGTTTAAAAAGAATTTGCAACAAATATGATTTTTCGTATTATATTTATTGTCAATGTTCCTTGAATAAAAAACAAATGCAAGTTCAGCCGGTGACATACAAGACACAATACAAGTCATACAACTGAATCGAAACATTAATGTCAATAAGTGTGTTCATAGGAGATAAGTAATAAATCCAACCAGAAAATACCATAATGTGACCATGGTCAAAACATTAAAAAAAAAATAGGATAAGGACATTTTGAAGGCTGGTCTTCGAATAAGGCAAACAATAAAGAACACGATACTTTAAAAGATTTTGTCGAATAAAATAAATTCGGACAAGGCGGGCAAGGGACTTTTTTATGGCAATAACAAAATGCTTCATCAAATTTTAAATGTGCGAGATTTTATTGTTTATTCAACGATAACTGTTTTGACGACCTCCTTGGTCGAGTGGCTTTGTACACCGGTTTTCAAGGTGTCGCCCTCTCTGAGGTCCCGGGTTCGATCCCCGGTTGGGTCAATTTAGAAAACGAACTTTTCTATATTGGCTCAGGTTTGGGTGTTTGTGATACCACCGTTGTCTCCGATTTCCATAACACAAGTGCTTTAGCTACTTACTTTGGAATCGGAGCAATGACTATGATGTTGTCAAATATTTATTTATTTATTTATACAAACAAATCTTTTCTAACCCATTTTTATGTATATCAAAGGTATTAATGTATCATAACAACAACATGTGTCTCAGGTTTGGGTGTTTGTGATATCACCGTTGTCTCCGATTTCCATAACACAAGTGCTTTAGCTACTTACTTTGGAATCGGAGCAATGACTATGATGTTGTCAAATATTTATTTATTTATTTATACAAACAAATCTTTTCTAACCCATTTTTATGTATATCAAAGGTATTAATGTATCATAACAACAACATGTGTTGCAATAAAGCAATCAAAACATACTTAACATAAGTTAAAAAAAACTAACAAGTCATGTGGTCATTAAAAAGACAGCTTTATTTAATTCCAAAGTCTCAAATAGGGTTGCCAACCCTACTATATAATATATTATCTTACTATGTCAAGGGCTCGACTACTCTATTTTTTGAAAAAATATATAGTAGGCAAAACTACTATATTTTTCAGGTGAAAAAATTCAACAAGCTAAGATAAGTATACCAAAGCAGTGATAAACGTTACCTAGAGCTCAGAATACATAATACACTAGGCGTAGGGCATGCAATTCGGATATCCGGATATCCATATTATTCGGATATTCGCCACAATTACTATTCGGATAGCACCTATATAATTATTCGGTTTTTTCGAACAATACGAATACTTTAATGTTTTGGTTAACCGCAAGTATCCGAACGCAAATTAATTAAGTAATATTAAGAATGAGCGTGTATCCGATTTTGCGTGGTCATTTTGTAGTCATAACGTGTGTATGTGTGCGTACGTCAGTCGTCCGTCATCTCTTTCCGTATTTGTAAATGTAATATCGTTCGCACTTTGTAATATTAGTTTCCCAAAACCAAGTGAAAATTCTACAGTTGTGTGTCCAAATAATAACAACAATTACAGTAAGTGGTGTTTTTATTGTGGTTAGTTAAGTAAGAAGTCTAAGCTTCAGACAATGTTAAGTTATAGGTTATGCTGGTTCATTAGTTTACTTGTTTTGCAATGCGCCTCGGCACGATTTTTACTTATGTTTACAGACATTTTATAATTCGTAAATATCACTAAGCATGTGAATAACACTGGCTTTTACTAATTTTTACCCACGACGGAACGTTTTTTTTTTATGGCTTCTGTTTTTCACAATTCCGCCAATCTCACTTGTTTTTTTTTAATTCGTTTGTTCTTTCGAACAGGCTATGGTCAATAACCATGCTGCCTAGTCTTTAGTTATAATTCTTTGTGAAAAGCCATGGTATTCTTAAGTATTGTATATTCCTGAGTGAAAATCCAGAGTATATTTCTATTTGCGTTTAGGGTCAGAGACTGTTTGTTTTTTTGTATATTTGTTTGTTTTTATATGCACTCGAAGGTTGCCATTTATTTTAAAAACATTTTCAGTCGAAAAGGGTTTCTGATTCATCTGCGGTGCATCTTAAACATACAATTATTCCTACCATGAATTAAGAATACTTTTTTTCACACTGTTAGCTTGCTGCATAAACAAATGGCATTTTGCTTTGCTTGGCTGGGTCGGTAATTCTCGCTATATTTTGTTCACAGATTAAAGATGAATGAAAAGAATAAACCTGAGTTTAATGAGTATTTCCGCTGTGCTGCAGATAAGTCTTCGGTCTGGCAACATTTTTTGCGGACATCAGATGGTCTTCAAGCTCAGTGCAAGACGTGCAAAAAAATATTTAAAACATCGGGAACAACTTCTAGCCTGCATAATCATTTGAGACTTGTTCATTCTATTAAGTTAGTAAAAAAAACATCTAACCAACCACTTCCGTCAACGTCTCAAGTTCATGATGCTCCCACTTCTATGACATCCGATTCCACCGATGATGCTACAATGTCGCCAGCAACAAAAAGGGCCAAAACAATGAATGACTTTTTCCACGTAAAGAACGAAGATGACTTTGATACCATGCTCGCAAAAATGACGGCAGTAGATGGTGTACCATTTAAAATTTTTTGTTCATCGGAAACAATGAGAAAACTTTTTGGAAAAGCTGGTTACAAGGAGTTGCCGAAGTCACCAAATACAATTAAAAAAAGGGTTATGAATAAGAGTAAGCTACTAAAAAAAGAAGTAAAAAAGGAGCTTGACGATATAAAGAAAGCAGGCAAGAAATTTGCGGTAAGCTTGGATGAATGGACAAGTGCTCGCAATCGCAGATATATGAACGTTAATGTTCACTCGCCAGAACTTTCGGAAGGTTTTAGAAACTTAGGATTGACGAAAATAAGCGGCCGTGGAACATCCGATAACTGTTACAATATATTAAAAGAAAAGTTGTTATATTACGGCTTGAGCATAGATAATGATATCTCATGCATGGTTTCTGACGGTGCAAGTGTAATGTGCGCATTAGGGAGAATGATTCCATCTTATCACCAGTTGTGTTTGGCCCATGGCATCCAGTGCGCTGTCCTAGATGTGCTTTATAAAGAGGATAATACAGCAGAAAATGTTGGGAGATCTTTGGATAGCTCTGAAGAAGATAGTGATTCTGATATAGAGGATGAAAATGGTTTTGTTATTGAAACTGACCGCCGGGGAAGAATTCCCAAACTGGTTTATAGAGATTTGATAACTAAAGTTCGTAAAACAGTAAGATTTCTCAAATGCTCGCCTACTCGAATGGATATATTCAATACGTACTTAGAGTCCAAATATACAGATTCTACCTTGATTCTCGATTGCAAGACTCGTTGGAGCAGCCTAGCTGACATGATTACAAGATTTTTGCAATTCAAAGACGCAATTCAGAAAACTTTAATTGACCTCAAAGAGAAAACTACTTTTTCGGATGCTGAAATATTAATCTTGCACGATCTGTCTAGCTCTCTTAGTATTATAAAGGCCACTGTTGAAGAGATTTGCGAGCGTAAATCAAACTTACTGTCAGCTGAAATAGCACTTCAATTTATGATGGAGAAGTTGGCTTTCAAACCAGATATTATCAGTAGCCAGCTTATTGAATCCTTAAATAGAAGAATTTTGCAGAGGAGAAGTACAACACTGATTAGTACATTAAAATATTTACACAATACTACAAAATATTTTGAAGAAAATGATACATATGCATTTCCAAAAGCATCTAATGCAGAAATTATTGCCTCAATAGTAAAAATCAATGAAATGTATATACTCGAAAATGAAACTACTACTCTAATTGAATTTGAACCTGAAGATGACCTGCCTTTGGCAGAAACACAAAGGGAACAAGCATCCAAGACTTTCAAGGAACAGTTAAAAACAAAAGTAAATGAATCTTTGCGAGGTGCAGCTGAGGTATCAACAAAAAATTTGGCCGAAAATGATGACTTGGAAACATCTGTTAGGGTGGAAATGGCGTTATTAGATCGAGGCGGTCCAAAAAGCATCCACCTACAGCGTGTTTATGATTTTTTACTAACCATTCCGCCCACAAGTGTCGAAGCTGAACGTGTTTTTTCGGCTAATAGGTTCTTTTGTAATCACTTGAGATGTTCAATGAATGACGATACGTTAGATGCTCTTAGTTTCTTACGTTCCTATTTTATAAACACAAAAAAGTAATTTATTTTTAAGTAATGGCTAAAGTTACAATATAAGAAAAATGGTTCCTAATTAAAATGTATAAGTTTCATAATGGGGTTCTTTTATTTTCTAACATTGAATAAAACAATATTCGAAAAATTCGTTTTATCCGAAGTATTCGAATACCATATTCTTTACTATTCGAAATATCCGAATACCAATATCAAGCGAATAATGCATGCCCTAACTAGGCGTCAAAAAAATCGCACCTTTTCAAAAAAAATTATTTGAAACCATTTTAATCATATCTAATTAATAGTAAATGTTGTCATATACTTCTATCCATTCGTATATAACCAACAGTCTCTCAAACCGTTGGAACACTCGTCATAGGGAATAAATGACTGAGATTTAGTTTCCCAGCAACATTGCACTGTCACTTTTTTGCAATATAACAATTTCATTTGACAAGCTTCATGGCCAATAGTATGCATCTTGGGTGTTTCTTTTCTTAATTGAGCAGTTGACGTGCGTTCTCTCTAACGTTTCGATAGTGAATTTACCCGATTTTCCTGGATTGACCCCTATTTATACCCTTATAATGAATGCGCAAGTAATTACATGTGCAGCGTTTAATTGTGGTAACTGTTATGTTTTTTAAACAATAAATGATTGATAAAAAGACCAATAAATGTACTTTCAATAGATATAAATATTAAATAAATAATACGTGTGCTAGCAGTAGCAGGTAGGCATATCTAAACTAATGTAATAGAAGGTGCGATTTTTTTGACGCCGAGTGTAGTATTCCTAGAGGGAATATATCTTACTAGTGGACCCTGTGAACTTCGTATCACCTACAATTTATAGAACCTGGGCCCTATTTAATAACGTGACAATTTGGTTAACTTTGCAGTGTAGCTATAAGTAGTTTGTTTTATTTTCAAATTGCTTGATGTAACAAATTGTAAATGTTATTTAAATAGGGATAACTGGAGACGACAATAAATTAAATGTCGTATAGCTATTCAATATTTTAGTCACAGGAAATATTTTTCAGTTATTGTTTTAGTACTTAGAATTAATTTTGGTGCTATTTAATTTAGTTTGTTTGAAAATATTTTTTCGTTCCTAGGAATTATTCGATACCTGCTTAGTTTCAAAATACTCCTGTGAACTAATGTCACCATCTTTTTATTTATTGTCGTGTTGTCCTCTCCACCCCGTATGTCACTACGGCCCTCTCCTCTTCAACTTTTATCCTAGGAATAATTTCCATCTGGTTCTCATTCAACGAAAATCAACTTAATTTTGCATCTTATTACAACGCAATAAGGAAAAAATGACAGCACTGCATTACACCTACTCTCAAGGGAAATGACCAAAGAGAATGTAATAGGTACTACGTTGAGATGACAAATGATATTTATTTTTCATAATTAATCAATCAAATGCACTAAGGAGTTTCAATTCCGACGTCGAAGTCAATCGCCGCAAAAGTAGCTTTCTACCACTTTTTAACCCTGTTAGGGGATAAATATTAAAAAAATACGAAACACGTGTTCAATGAATTTTGTAAAAGAATGTCTATGCCAAATTTCAAGTCAACCGGGCCAAGGAATCGCGTTCTCCCATACAAACTTTGCCACCCTGTTTCACCCCTTTAGGGATTGAATTTCGCAAAATCCCGTCTTAGTGAGCACCTACGCCCTAAAAGGAGCCTCCATGCAAAATTTGAGACTCCTAGCACTTGTAGTTTCTGAGATTTCGTGATCAGTGAGTGAGTGATTTACCCTTTTATATATATAGATAACTTTATACAAGAAATGATTTTTTATTAAAAAGTACAAATTACACTAGTTACTTGACCAGTCTGACGCGTGGCACGTACACAATTAACTAGTAATTAACAATTTCATTAAACACTGACCTCAAAGATTAAAAACTGATAACTAGAATCACATGACGTGATGGGTAGCACTAAGTGAAAATTAGTGGCCACGAGCGATACGCAAAGTGGCCAAATTAGCGGGCCATAACCACAGCTCAAATAAGTTGATCACGTGCGTGAAACTTAAGGGAAAAAAACACTAGATTTTTTCGAACCGACTTCATAAAAGGAGAAGGTTCTTAATTCGACGCCTAATAAAACGGAATCCGGTCCCACCTAGCTCTAATAGATTGTTTTTATATCAAATTCATAATAAATCGTAATCTCATACTCTGTGATTTACATGATTAAACAAATCTTGCGATTTGTGATTTTTAATTTTGATATTTTCGTAATTAATTTTTGTATGAAACAGCTGATTTTTTTCTCGCGATTTCAAAGTTGGTCCCACAGTAAAAGTTGTTCAGTTTGATGGTCCCTATCTACCATATACGGCAATAGGGGTATTTTTGTAACACGTTGTATATGAAATGCCTTTTCAAACTGTGTAAAGTTATTCAATAAAAATATTTATTGAATAACTTTACACGTCTAATAAGACGTTATAAACAAAACCTAGACTGATTCCTTTTTAAGAAATTGGGCTTATTTAGAATAAATAAAATAAAATCGACTGGCGGCGCTAGTTGGCTCATGTCGGCTCATGTAAACGGCGAATAGGAGAAATTATACAGTGAATTCGACGGTAAAGCCCGCAAGTTAACTATTACAGCTTTCGAATAATATCGGATTCAAATAAATTCAGATTGAATTTATTTTTAAAAAGCCTTTCAGAAATAAAGAGCTTATTAGACCTTCCTGAATTAAGGATCCGATATTAAGAGTCCGATTTAACATCCGTTAGCACGGAAATGTTTGTCTTTTGTAGACGACCGTTGCGCTCAAAAGGCTTGTGCCCAAGCAGTGGTGTCATAAAAATAGCTGATGGTGATGACGATATTTTTTTTATCTTAACACAGATGGAATTCTGAAGTTTATAAACACGAACGACAGCAAAGTCGAATGATAAGCGAAGCTCGCAATTTGGCTGTGTCGTCGCACAGCAGCAAAAAAGGGTTACTTAAGTATATATTTAAGTACCTATAATCAAAAAAAATATACGTATGATTCTTAAAATGACACTTATAGTCTCTATTCACGTGTGTGCAAAAACTTTTCAAAAGACTTCGTAATTTTTTGTCAGTGTTTTAAATTTTTTGCTCGAGCTGTACTAATAATTTCGATCAGATCCTAAAAAGGTTTGTTTACTTTATTTTGCATTCATAATTCGATGTGTCTGTTTTTTTTGTGTTGAATAAACAATGTTTATTTACAGTCACATCTTGGTATTGAATCTGCAATCCATTGAATATAATCCTACAAGTTTTTAATAAAAAATTACTAAAAAAAAATTTGACTCCCTACGAGATAAATAGTTTAGTTTAAAATAATTACCGCGGGCTGTATAGATTTAATGTGATTTTTGAGCAAACTTGGCACTTTTCGGCAGTGAGTCTGGGAGCGAGAGAGATAGGTTTTTTTATTAGACGTACTTTTTTGTATGCCGAAGAAAATGCATTTATGCACTCCCCCGCCCGCAGGTGAGCAGGCGATTCGTAAGTGGGACTCGGCAGGAGGGGGATCGCACCACCACCGCCAGCTGTTGCTGATAGCGCCCCGGCTACCATCTACGAACGCCTTCTGTGATCTCTCTAGCGTTTTTTGTGGCTCAAATTCAAAATCGTTAAAATGAAAACAATCCTTAAACCTTAATTGCCCTAACGCATCGAACTTCGGAAAGTCTGCCGGGCTTCAAATTAAAACAGATAAATCGAGCCCCAATGGGCCAAAATGGCGAACCCCAATTCATGATGTCTCACGAAAATCGATATCTTCGAAATAACTTCAACGTACAATACGAAACTCCTTACTTCGATTTATCTGTTTTAAGTTGAAGCTCGGCATACCCGCCGAAGTTTGAAAAGTTAGCCGGTAGGGCCCCTGGTTTAGATTTGCTATTTCATCGTACCTTTTAGCACGGTTTGAGATATCTTGCTAAAAAATCACCCACTTAGCATGTGTGAACATGCTTGGCTAAATTAGTGTGCTACAAATCCAAATCGAGCGGGCGGGCAGATTTGGGATTGCGCTTGTGCTTTAAAATCAAAATAAAATGGCGGCGGTGAAGTGGATTGTTTGATGGCGTCTAGCAATCTAACTACGCACTCAAACACGTTATTTTTTCGAGATATTTTTCTGGCTTCCAAGCGTGAGGCCAGTAACTAGGGTAAAATAACAACCGCCTGCAATGTTGACTCCATTTTGACACATTCAAGACTGGCAAATCTAGTAAAATGTAAATTAAGCATATTGACTTTTGGAAGATTTTTTAGCATGTTTGAAATTTTGAGATTTAAGCATTCACAATGCTATTTTTATATAATACTAAATAATATACTAAAAAAAATAGGACTCGCACCAGATCATGTTCTCGGACGGGAATCGAACCCGCGACCTTTGGATATCCGGTCCAATGCTCTGATCTGATCTGGTGCGAGTCCTATTTTTTCTAGTATATTATTTAGTATTTTTTAGCATGCTTTCAAAACTACAAACCCAAAGCAAAAACCATTGAGGCATTACTAACAAGAGTGTTTTACCGATGCTTTCACCATGAAAGCATACTTGGACGTAGTCAGTCCAGAAAAGGACATAAGGTAATTTATCCAGAAAAAATACTGTACGAGGGATAAATAAATAAATAGCTGCTAGGTAACAACTATAATTAATACAGATTGTGGTCAATCAGGTATTTGTATCACCTAGACCTAGACACACAAAAAATCTCGTTCATGTTTCTTAATAGTAGGTACTTTAGCCATTTGGCTTGGGACAACCGGAGCCCAATTAATATCAATAGAATATCGGCACCTACTATTTTTATGTCCTTTTTATTATTGTTTTGATTTAAGTAGTTTCAATTTAATACTAAATCACAAAACATTTTAAGATGCGTGCGCGAGAATGAATAAGACTAAACATACAGACGGAATTCCGAAACGGAATCATTCCGAATGCAGCTATCCATAATCTTTAGATCTACCCACATGCGGTATTTTTTCGTTCGGAATTTTCATACGTTTATCGATATTCCGTTTCGGAATTCCGAATCAGATTCCGTCTGTATGTGGCGGGCTTAATTTTTACGTCAGTCCCCGCGACTTGAAACATTTGTTCATCACGTTTAATACGCTATCTGTACAGCGAAAAGCATAAGAAGTTTTTGATGAAAATCACAACCAAAAAATCAAAACACAGTTTCCTACTAAGCTTCTAAAAGAGAATTTGTTTATTTTAAAAAAAAATGTCGGATAAATCCTATGTCTTCATGGGAGAAACTTGCCATGAAGGCAATCCAAGTAAAGAGAGACTGGCTGTTGCGGCCTGTGCCAAGTCTAATGGGTCGGAAAAGTTACGGAAGATGTAGACGCACAATTCTTAAATACATAAAATTAGTACAATAGGTTTATATAAGACGCGTTTTAGCTGGGTCCCTTGGAAATCGTATTGGTCACCCATCTAATGACTAACCATACAAAATGTCGCTCTACTTTCTATCTAATACTAACACATCATCTAATAATCGACAAATATGCAAAATTCGTACTAATTAGTAATCGCTTTGCAAAATTAGGTCTTCGAATTATTTTTGCACACCAGGACCCTATTAAATAAAGTGACAATTTGTCAATTGTCATGACAATTTGGATTAAATTGCGATGTAGCTATGAGTAGTTTGTTCTATTTTCAAATTGGTTGACGCAGTGGATATAAAATTGTCACGACAGGTGACTAATTGTCACGTTTATTAAATAGGGCTCAGGCAAAACAATAGTTTTAAACCAAGTAAATATTTTTTGAGGTAAATGTCATGGACAATGGAAAATAATGTAATCGTAAACCACTGGGAAACACCTATAAAATCGAATGCGAATTGCATACAAATAGAATAATTTCTACTCAAACACTAATACAGGTTGTTTGGTAATACCCTTATAAAACCGAATATGGAAGATGTGTACCATGCATACAGCCTCCGAAAAGTACCTATTATAAACCTTGAAAACCTCATGCTTGAGAAATATTGTTTTTTTATTTGTATGGAAAAATGCAACTCTAGACGCAGATAGTCTAGTCGATAATCAATCCCATTAATGGACAAAAACAAAACACAATTTCGTTCTAGGGCTGCCGTGCCACTATGCAGTTTATCATTAAAATTAAAAAGTGTTTTTTTCAGGGTAATATGCGTTTATCATTAACAATTTTTTTTTTCAAAAAAGTGTTTTTTTTCAGGGTAATAGTTTTCATGGTATGCATTGTACACTATCTACCATATTCGAGTTTATAATGCTATTGCCATTGTAGTTTTCCTTTTTAAGAAAATCCCCGTATAAATGACATACAGATAAAATTTACATTCTAGTGGGCGCAGTGATTACCATGACACCACGCATTGCAAAAACCCAAAAGTAGATGTTTAATTTTGCTGGAGGAAAATGTACCTACTGGGGTTTTACTCAAGAAATGTTGGATATACTTTCATTGATATTCATATATTATGATAATTATGCAACAACGTTAATAGAGTGATAAAAAATAACAACTTTGTATTTACACAATAAATAAATAATGTACTAGAAAAAATTCGACTCGCACCAGATCATATTTTCGGACGGGAATCGAACCCGCGACCTTTGGAAATCTGGTCCAATGTTCTGACCGCAGAGCCACTCGTTAGCTCAAAGGTCGCGGGTTCGATTCCCATCCGAGAATATGATTGTATAAAAATAGCATAGTGAATGTTAAAATCTCAAATTTAAAAACTTTTTATTACTTATATTTTTTGTTTTAATGAAAAACTGCTTACATTAGCAATTGGAAGTTATATTTACTTAGCAGAGAACAGTTCTCGCAGAAAAGTCCCAGGTTTAAACCAGGTTTGAGCTTTAGTAAAGATTTTCAAGAAGAGAAGAATAGTTAAATTAGCTTAATGCCATGGAGCGAACTGCAGAACAAAATAGCATGTACATTGTACCCTTCACTAGGGGACTCAAATAAAATATTATGGATTCGTTGCTCAAAACTGGCCATCAAAGAAAACATCACTTTTTGTAAGTCTCATACATTGAAAGTAAACTCGCCACACCTATGAAAAGTTTGTGTAAAGTCGTCACAGGTGTAAACTGTAAACCCTTCGCGGTTATGTAACAGTGATTTTTTCAATCCTATTTTTAAGTACATTATTACCACAGTGGAAAAGATTTAATTTAGTCACCTATTCTCTTGTGAATACTTTTTGTACTTAGTTTAAATTTATTTTGTTGTAATATCTCCTTTGTTTGCTTATCTTATGATTTAAGTTAGCGATTTTTATGTTAATCAGCTGCTACTCTTAATTCTTTCTTGTGTGTGTACGTAATATGCATTATTCTAAAATATATGCGACTGAAAGACTCTGTATCCAAGTCATGAATATACTATTAAAAAAAATGTAAAAGGCGACTCATGACATGACTCAGGTCAGAGGATCTAACACCTCCGTGGACCAGAAAATGAGCAGCGTTTTCCAATGAAAACGGTCCAACAATGCTATCTCCAAAACTGCTGCCAAGCATGGAGATTAAGGCAATATCCTCCCACGGGAGAGACGTACGTCCTACAGTGGATTATAAGTCTGCGTTCAGACGATAACACACGACCAGCTCAACCCGAACTCAACTCAAATCTAAGTCAACCGCAGCCCACTCATTAAAATGCATCGCTCACAATTTCGAGTCTTATGAGTGTGTCATGCGTCAAAACACATTAACAAGGCGCGAGCTGCGTTTGAGTTGAGTTTGAGGTGAGTTCGGGTTGAGTTTGAGTTAAGTTGAGTTTGAGGTGAGTTTGAGTTGAGTTCGGGTTGAGCGCGGGGCGGGTGCAGTTGCATCGACAAAAAATAACGGAGCTTATTAATGTGTCATATCATAAGACTCAAAATTGTAAGCGATGCATTTCAAGGAGTGGGCAGCGGTTGAGTTGACTTTGAGTAGAGTTCGGGTTGAGCTCCAGTCGTGTGTTACTGTCTGAACGCAGCCTAATGGGCTGTTATGATGATGATGAGTAAAACTAATACTTACCAAAGTACCCAAGTAGCTGTGGCCTATTTCATCTTCGGAAGTGTCACCAGACACCAAATTTTGCCTTTTCCACTTCATAATGCACTTTTGCACTTTCGACTAGTGATGTTACACTTTTTACTGGCACCAGTTATCGGTTATCGATAAATATTGCAGTTTTCCATTCGTTTTGCTTTGAAAAATTGATTCGGTTAGATTTTATTTTTTTACATTTTTGAATGTTTTGCTATAATTTAAGAAGACAATCGATATTTCTGTAAATTCATTAGTTATTTATAATGTGAGCTCAAAGTTTACTTATTATTGAAAATAATGAAAATGTCATTGCAAATATTAGAAGCAATAAAATAAAGTTTTTAACTCTTTTGCAAGTATCTAAAAAGCATCCATCTTAAATCCTAGTCCTTTTTCCTACATTCAAAATTTAATTATATTAATATTTATTTATTGATATCTTAAAAAACGTTTTAATTATGTTGGCCGTTTTCCATATTCAAAAGAATTTATTTCAAAGCCATTGGTATAACTGACTGACTTGGCCGATTGAATGACTTGTATCAGTATTTTTAAAACCGATAGCTAAAAATAATAAAAAACAAGATAGCCCTATTTTCATCGTCACGTCATATACGATCTCAAAAACAAATGAATGAAGGAAAGGTATGACGTATTTTCCTTTTTTTTAGGAAATGAAAAACGCGTTTTATATTTTTCACCGGCACACACGGTAAATAACTAGACACTTGACGACTTCTTTTTTTAAAAAATAGTTTTTTCTTCACTAACACACACGGCCCGCGATCGCGACTTAGTTATTGTTTTTTCCCGCGCAACGGTCCGGCCGGCGCCTCTTGTGGCACAGACTGACCACTCCTGCGCAACTGAAACTGAAAACTCGAGACGTGCTCATACGAGGATAACGAACGCAAATTGAGATACATTAGGATACATTAGGTACTCGAGGAAAATAATACTTTAGTATTTAAAAAAAAAAACACTTTTTTTACTCACTAACGGGTTTTTTTGCAAATCCTTTGGCATTAATTCCGCCTGTGGAATATTCGAATCTTCGTAACACGGGAAAAGTGTAACTTTAGTCCAAGAGTTCTAGGATTAAACTTCCTAAATACAAACAAACCAAATATGTATATTTTTAATATTATTTTTGCCAAAAAAACTAAACCAATTCGAATAGAGTAAGAATAGGAAAATTATTATGTGCATTCGATGAACGGGTTTAATACTTAATTACTTTGATCGTTTAAACTATTATCGTATCAGTATTTTTTACCTTGTTTAAAGCAATAGAATAAAAGGCACAAAAACTATACATATAAAACAGTAAATAAGTAAAACATGTTACTGATGAAATAATACTGACATTCCTGAAAGTAGAACATGGTAAGTATATACTTACAATATTTTTTTTTAAGTCATTTATTGGTTCTTTGATGCATGTTTTACGTTTGTACAAACGGTTACCCTTTTTCAAGACACAGCTCTTGTTTAAATAACTTATATGAATTATTTCCTAAACTATTATATTTTACACCCCAGAAAAAATTAAAAACCTAAATAAATTTTATTAAGTCATCTAGCTAGAAGCTGTAGTTCTATTCTCTCCAATTTTTTTTTGGATGTGTTCAGTTCATGAAACTGAAAAACTTTCTCTAAAAAACAGAATGACAAATATCTAAAAATAATTGACAAATAAATCACGTGATCAGTTTAGTAAGGAAGAATGTCCAAAATTTTGTGGTGTATTTTGACATCTGTTTCTTGGAGAGTTCAGTTTCATAGACTGAATACATTGGGAGAGTGAATAAAAATACAACATGTATTTATTAATTTTAATGGCGTTATTTTCGGACTCTCGATTTTCGATAAAAGACAATACTAAAGATTATTTGCCGGAACTCGGTGGCGCAGTGGTATAGCGCCTGGCACAACGATAAGGATTGGTCATGGGATGGGTGACCAAAAACGTATTATCTCGAGCTCCTCCGTGCTTCGAAAGGCACTTTAAGCCGTTGGTCCCGGGCGTTTGCAGTCGTTAACACCCACCAATCCGCATTGGGCCCGCGTGGTGGGTTATGGCCCATTCTCCTTTTCCATCTATAAGGAAGGCCTGTGCCCCAGCAGTGGAGACGTTAAAATAGCTGGTGGTCAACTAGATAAGCATATGATGAGTGATGATGATGACTAGGGTTGGTTTACCCAACAGTTAGCGCGTCCTCGCCGGTGTTTAACTGTTACTAACTTGTGTTAATGTGTTACTTACAAATCGGTGGTCTGGGTCAGGGCTGCAGCAAAACGCTAATGTCAATAATATTAAATAAATAATAAATATTAAATATTTGACAACATCACATACATTGCTCCGATTCCAAAGTAAATAGCTAAAGCACGTGTGAAAAATCCATAGAGCCTTTGACCGGGATAAAAAGTATCCTATGTTTTAATCCAGGCTATAAACTATCTGTTTGTCATGTTTCATCCAAATCCGTGCAGCCGTTTTTACGTGATTGAGTAACCAACATCCAAATAGGATATCCATCCCGTTCTCGTTCCTGTATTATTTATTTTTTCATACAAAATTTGAATCCCCCTTTCACGAAAAAAAATTTTTGCGCCCAGTTTTTTTTGCGCCTATTTGTTTTTTTTTATTTCACCTAAATTTGCCTAGGTTGTACATTATTTTAGTCAAAGAACCACCTCTGAATCTTTTAGTTTCGGCAGGCAGTTGACCATCTCCATAATTAATTTAGCTTTCAATGAATAAAATGTGCATTTTAATCGCTTGATCCGTGTAGGCACTACGAATACACGTACAGACACACAAACATAGGCTTCAAACTTATAACACCCCTCTTTGCGCTGCGTCGGGGGTTAAAAATGCTATTTTTCATTTCTCATATTCGGAATTTTTAATTACCATAGAGTTGGTATAACAGCCAGTGCAAAATTAGAAACATTGGGCGGAGCGGCGACGCCGGCTGTTCCAAATTTGAAATAAGAAGAAAATAAATATGGTCTACCTATGTAGTTACTACATGTTTTTATTAATAAATATTTTGGAAAAACTATGATTTTTTTACTTTCCTTACATTCGAAATGAAAAGTAGAGTGTTTAACACGGGTAAAAGTCATCAATTCCATACTCGAACTATAGCTAAATATCTCGTATTGGAATTGCTTCCTTTTGATCCTTGTCTAACAATCTACTATTCTCAATCAACATCTTATATAAACTTCTAATCTAGAATAATAAAGTTCAGGGCTGTTATCGCACAATATTAAAAAAAAACTGTCAATTAGGCATTAACAATGAACTGATAACTACTGCAGGAATGTCACCGCTAGCAGTAACAGATCAAGGCCATAATAATTAGTAATATCACCGCAAATGATTTCGCATTCTAATCAGCATAACGACCGGCTGATCAAAAAGAAATCCTATCCAAAGTCCGATGTGTTAAAGAAAAACTATTGTGCGATACATAATCAATTTATGAGCTCTAAAGCACATTATGGATCAATTGAATAACTAAACTAATAATGACTTAATTATTTACCAAATTCGAAGCATTTACTTCATATAATAGAAGCAATAAGCAATGCTTTAGTTTTATTCAAACGGCTAAATCTCAATATACAGCGTGTTACAAAAATACCCCTAATGCCGAATATGGTAGATAGGGACCATCAAATTGAAAATTGAAAACTTTGAAATTGCAAAAAAAAATCAGCTGTTTTATACAAAAATTAATTACGAAAATATCAAAATGTATGAAACAGCTGATTTTTTTTCGCGATTTCAGAGTTGGTCCCATAGTAAAAGTTATTCAGTTTGATGGTCCCTATCTACCATATTCAGCATTAGGGGTATTTTTGTAACACGTTGTATAATAGTGTTATTCTGGAATACTAGATCATTTGTTAAAAATCTACTCGGTTATTGTGTAAGATCAATAAAAAAAGCAATCTTTTTTGCATAAAAAATTATCACTGTCGAAATTACGAAATCATAACCTACGTATTTATGGTGTTATTCAGGATTTTTTACAGAGTTATCAAGACATTTTTTTATATTCTGTTTGTTTATTGTGTTTATTTGTTTATTTTTCAGTCCATAATATTTTTTTTGAAATAGAATTTCTACATCAGTTCTTCACATTGGAAGCTCAAAAATCTTTCTTTTCATCAGATCGTGAACTGACCTCGCCTTAGCTGGGTGACCAAGAGGTGCTCCGTTGTTTGAAAGTTGGTAACGATCGAAAGTAAGTACTATTTTCCTCAAGATAAATAAATAAATAAATATTGGACAACATCACATACATTGCTCCGATTCCAAAGTAAGTATCTGAAGCACTTGTGTTATGGAAATCAAAGACAACGGTGGCATCACAAACACCCAGACCTGAGCCAATATAGAAAAGTTCGTTTTTCTAAATTGACCCAACCGGGGTTCGAACTCGGGACCTCAGAGATGGCGACGCCTTGAAACCCGGTGTACGGTGACCACGGAGGTCGTCTTCCAAGATATCCAAGATATCGACCACGGAGGTCGTCTTCCAAGATATCTTCCATTAGGAAAACCTGTAGGTCCCTGTACATCAGAAATACGGAAAATGTTAATCTGATGATTATTTTGTAAAGGGAAATTCAAGTTACGGCGATTCATAATATTTTTCCTTTTAGCTTACTAGCGCAGCCAATACATTTAAATTATGCTTCTAAAATAAGTCAAATTAAAAAACGGAGACAGTGATTTTTTTGTTTCTAAAACACTTTAACCAACTTCAAAAAAGGAAGAGGTTCTTAGTGTGTCGTAATACATTTTTGTTATATCACATCTCTTAGGCTCTTAAAAAAATCTAAGTCTCGAGATATTTAAACTTGTGAAACCCTTCAGCTTAGCGCCATTTTACCATGATCTTGGACGGATAGCGAGCAAGGCCAAGATGGCTAATATGAAGCAGCATCGCACAGCTACGTCACGTCCCTAATCAAATCCTGCGCGCACGCACGCAACTCGCACGCGAACGAACTAACATAATGGGTAATTGGCGCTGCCATGAGGGGAACTTTCTTACGGCTCCGTTGTTACATACGGCACGATTTTAAAGTACTCACTTAATTTTTCATAATAATAATAATAATTATTATTATTGTAATCATTTATTTCAGACGTTAAAAATATTAATATAATAAATGAAATCTAATTATTTGAAAAATGGTCGTCTGTAAATTATTGTAGTCAGTCAAAAATGTGAAATGCTAATCTTAACTTTTAAGATGGTGATTACCTATTAGCTTTGATTGAGCAAGCTAGACATATAGATAGAATTGCATAGTGAACATATTTTGTCAGCAAAAGTAGAGGGTTTTGAGAGCTTTGAAAAGTTATAAAACTCCAAATTACATGTCTGAAAAAGTTACAATTCTGTAAAATGTGCGGGTTGAGTTACTTTAATTATTAAACACAACAACACAGCAGTATCGACGACACAGCTTGATCTTAAACGAATTCTAAACTTCTTAACTTATTCCATATTTCAAATTACAATATTCAGGCAGAAACCTCATGACAAAGGCTGTAGTAAGCTTTTTTAAGTGTAATTTTTTTGTATGTTGTTATGTCTCGTAATTTACATGTGTACTTTCCGAAAGGTCATCTACGGTAGAGCGTTTATTCTCGATAGTGGTAACAAGAAACCTGTTCTGTCATATTTAAATACGGCATTTTTTTTATTTAGGTACACACGACAGCACGTCAGGTTATACAGTTAAACTGCGAAAACAGCTTTTATTACGTAGGGCATAAAGGCGGTCTCAAGGTCAACATGTATAGTCTGAGGTGCCGTCGTGTGTACACAGCTCGATATCATTAACAATCTATTACAAACATATTTAACAATTGTGTAGGTCAATTACGACTATCCAACGTTTTACAATTCTGCACTCGAATTAGCACAAAAGCTTTAAAAACGAATCTAGGTACTAATATTTATTTATTCGAGTATTCAAGCCACGACACGTCACGGTTATGCCGTGTCTCATTCTCGGGTAATGGGAACACGCCGCAAAAGCGTTGCTCACTACTGCGATATTTCCGGATCATTGTGGCAGCTCTCAGGTGGCTCCAAACCTTGGATGCTATTGTCCTGAGACAAGTGGGATTGTCTTTAAGACAAGCGGGATTGTTTTTTGAATCCCTCATCACCATCACCAATCTTTTAATGTTATGGCATAATAAAGAGGATGGGCCATAACCCGCTATGAGGGCCAACTGCAAATGCAGCCGAGACCAACGGTCTTTCCATCCGAAGCAGGAGCTCGTCATATAAGCTAATAAGACTTATTTGGTCACCCATCCATGACCAACCTTACTAAAAGTTGTCCGCAATCGCAAGTCAATTTAATTAAATTCAATATTTATTTTTGTTGTTAGAAGTTTTCTGCATGCTTTTCTTCATCATTTATCTTCAAATTGAACTTTCCAAACCTAAGTTAAATAAAACATTTCGTTGCATTTCAAATCTTATCCTTACTAATATAACAAAGACGAAAGTCAGTTTGTTTGTTACGCCTTCACGTCTTAACTACTGAAACGATCATCATGAAATTTTGCATACACGTTGTTAGGGGTACAGAGAAAGACATAGGGTACCTTTCATAAAAATAATTGTTCCCGAGGGATAGCAAAAAAACTTTCCACGAAGACGAAATCGCGGGTGGTCGCTAGTAATATATAAAAACATTTATTTTGGTGAATATATTAAATATTTGTCAACAGATTTGCATTAGGTTAAATGATTTCGTGAAAGATCTATCTAACAAGCATAGCGAACAAAAATCTTAAACACCAGCGACAACGATGCATTGTGTTAAATATTTATATTTCATTTCATATATTTGTTGATATTTTTTACTGCTTTTTCCTTTTTATAGAGGTTTTAAGTACTTGATGAGACATGTATGTAACGAAATCATGGAAGAACAAAGCACAGAATAATAACAACAGATAATAACTACTCTCTCTCTCTTGACATTACAAAAGTATAACTGTTTGTATGGAAGCTCTACCAATTATGTATTACACAGAAGGTAGTGTAGGTACACCGATTTATTTGCTATATTAATAAAGAAAATCTAAAATTATTAGACAGAAAACTACACTTTTCCCAAGTTTAAGATTTTGATTTTTAAGTAATTAATTTTGGTTGCTTCCTTGTTTTATTCACAAAAAACACTTTTTTATCTCAAATTTTCACAGTGTAACCAGTTTTTCAAGATTGTTTTTGCAAAATTAAAATGCTATATAATCATTAAATTTAGATTTTTCGCATTCACAATGCTATTTTTATATTAAGATAAATAATATTAGAAAAAATACTAGAAAAAATCGACCCACCCGTAGCACCTCAGACGGTATTTCCTCACATTGATGAAATTGCGCTGGCTTGCAGCAAAGTTAAAAGTACTAGAAAATTTCGCCGCTCCCACTAGCGACTTGGTAGCATAATTGGTCAGTGCATTGGGCCGGAATCCCAAGGGTGCGGGTTCGAGTCCCGTCTGAGGTGCTACGGGTGGGTCGATTTTTTCTAATATTATTTATCTTGCTATATAATCACCAACACTTCGACCGGGCGACAAACCCGAGACCGCGGATATTAATTACTGGCAGATACCGGAGTCTCCCCCGAGATACGTGAGCACATATTTACAATATAGATTGTGCATGATACATAGTGGCTGTTTATGGATGTTGCAGGCGAAGTGGTAAATTGGATGTATGCGAAAACGCCCGAATTTTCAACTAAAAAGAGTTACGGTGTGGATGAGAATTGAGAGCCTTAGCTGTGGTGTAATAATATTGCTACGGTTGCAACAGTGGCTGTTTATTGAGATTGAGAGCAGGGTAAGGTAAGAAGTAGGGTTTGGTTTGGGTGAATAGTTACACAGTGTATTGTCAATTTCTTTTGATGTCAAACTTTAACAACCTACCCACAAAAAAATTTAAAACACTGTTTAATTTAGACACTGTTTGAATGTGATGTCGTCTCTTTTAAACAGTACTGTCAAAAAAGTTCAACAAGTGTTAAACATTTGTTGAACAGTGTTTTAAAATCTTTTGTGGTAAGGTTGAAATAGTTCGACAGAAAGTAACCATTGTGTAACTATACATCTGCTATACAATCTTTATTACAAATTAAGTCCGTATGAATGTGCTCGATGATTTTGGTTTAATTTTATAAACGGAGGAAATGAGATTATTAGTGAAAACATTAGTATTATATACTTTTTATTTCTTTCTCATTTTGTCATATTATATGATTATATTAATACTTAGTAGAGATCTGGACGTTTCCAACAAAAACAGGATCTGTATTCTGCATGCAACATCAAGATAAATCTTGCGCAGCTAGGAATTAACTGTCTTTCCTTATAATTTCTTAATGACGTCAAAGATTACATGACACTGAAATAATTGTTTCATAAATAATAGAAAACGAAATAATGTTTTTTTTTATAGAGATATATAAAATTATATTTAAAATCCTGCGTTTTAAATACGCTAACTGAACGTCATTTTAGATGTCGAATAAATTAATTATTTCAATTCAAGAAGAAAAGGCCATAATTAAGATATCGTTAGATTTGTCTTGTCAGCCCAAGGGTTCTTATGTAAGTGACGTTAATTTATATCATTTATCACTTAAGCATTTTCTTTAGTAAAATATCTACACTGGCGATAAACAATACAGAGACACATAATTATCAACAATAATATGATAATAATTCAACACGGCATCAATTATTTAAGTTGCTTTAAACTGATATCCTTTGAAAGGACAACCCATAATTTAACCCAACCGGAAAATAACAGAATCATTAAAAACCACATTTTTTGTGATATTTTTTTTGTAAATCTTCAAAAACCCATATCTTGATTTAAGGGCTATAGATTAAAAATGTTTTGTATGTAAAGTTACTTGAACTACCTTGCGTAAGGTCATAAGCGCTCTGCGTAAACATACTATGTTTACAATTCTAATTTATCTTTAAGATAAAAAGTTACATAGTTTCAGTATAACTTTTGTTATGTTTCGATGAGTGCAAAATATTTGTTTCACGCATTGAACCACTTATAAAGGAGTCAAAAAAGGTAACTGTAAAAACATTTCAAAACCCTGAAAGAATGACAATAATTTAAGAAACTGTTGGCATCGATAAATATGAATCATCATCTTTATTATCATTATTCGACGACCTCCGTAGACGAGTGGCTTTGTACACCGGTTTTCAAGGTGTCGCCATCTCTGAGGTCCCGGGTTCGATCCCCGGTTGGGTCAATTTAGAAAACGAACTTTTCTATATTGGCTCAGGTCTGGGTGTGTGTTTACCACCGTTGCCTCTGATTTCCATAACACAAGTGCTTTAGCTACTTACTTTGGAATCGGAGCAATGTATGTGATGTTGTCAAAATTTTATTTATTTATTAATTTATTATATAAGTGTGTGAAATCATGCCTTTCTAGACCTGAAAAGTTATTTCATCTGCTTACAGTATACTTTCCTAGTCCTAGCATCACAATCGCATATCTATAACGTATGCACACACACATCATACAAATTCTATTAACCAATCATCAAAGAATTTTCACTATCATTGTAAACCCTCATTTAAAACTCAGAATTTGGTACTTGATCATCAGCCATTTTTAATGTCCCCACTGCTGGGGCACAGGCTTTATCCGACAAGGAGGATGAGCCATAAACCACCACGCGGGCTCAATGCGGATTGGTGAGCGTTAACGACTGCAAATGCAGCCGGGACCAACGGCTTAACGCACCTTCCGAAGCACAGAGAAGCTCGAGATACATTTTTGATCACCCATCCCATGACCGACCCTTGCAAAAGTTGCTTAACCTCCGCTATCGCTGGGCCAGGCGCTAAACCAATGCGCCATCGAGCTCCTCAAGTTGGTACTTACATCAAGTGAAATATGGAATCGACTTTTCAAGTTGACGCAGCAAAAGTTAACTTTTCGTACAATACATTTCAAAATACATCCACACTAGTATCAGACAGATGATTAGAGTTTTTAAAATCAATTATTGAAGTATATTAAAGTGAGGAAAGAATGGAAATAAAAATAAAAATCTTTGACTTAATCAAATTGATGATCAGAAAATCTGAAGGGCATCAAATATGTTGAAGATAAGCTACCGTGTGTCAACATTGTGATAGATCACTGTCTCAAATTATACAACACGATGACAGAATTTACAGATCTAAGTAGAAGTCGGAGCCAGGGTTGCCAGCTACCGTGTGTGATCATGACCACACAGCGATCCGTTTTACAGGACCGTTTTAACGGATCTGTCACTAGTGGATACAGTAACAAAATCGCATCGGATTGTGTGTTGATTGGATCCGGAATACTGTATTGTGTGTGAACGAACACGCTCACACAAATTACGCCATCGCCGAACATACGTATACACGTATCCGATAAAACGGACATGTAACGGATCGGTATTTTTACTGGATCCAATATATTGTGCACGCTAACGCTAATGAAAGTACTACGCCATCGCCGAATAAAAACGTATCCGATAAATCGGACAGCTGTGTCACTTATATCTAAGTATTCTGTGAGTAGTATTTATATTTATTCTGTGGCTGTATAACAGGCTGGGAAATTCAGGAAAGTCCCACAATTTTTTATTTATCTGATAGCATCAAAAAGTAAATTAGACAGAAGAAACCACAATAGAGCTCGCAACAAATTGCGGTTTTCCGTGCACGCACACATAAACATTAACGTACAACCAACATCAGGTTAAACCGGGCTATGGATTTGCTTTGCTATAGATAATACTGACGCAGCTCCTAGCCGCTAGCGCAACAAAACGAGTTTGTTAAAACAAAAAAAGACGGCCAGAGCGGCCTTTCTGTCTAGTCTAGACCACACACGTTATGACTTGATTGCATTTTTAAGCCCAACTGCTTAATTTAAGTAATTGAAAAAATATTAATAATTTTTTTAATTTTGAGATTTTAGCATTCACAATAATATTTTTATATAATACCAAATAATATACTAGAATAGTCGTATTTTTTCTAGTATATTATTTGATATTAATAAATGTGTTTGGGAAGTGGGAACCCTAAGTCTACTGTACTCCTTAAACACGTATCGTGATGGAAATATTTTTTGTTATTGAGCCACTTTTAACTTAAGCCGTGGCAATTTATTTAGTTTTATTAACTGAAGTTAGATACTTATAAGGTAAGAGCTTTACAGATGCTTTTTCGAAATGCGTTCCACAAACGGACAGCATGCACAGAGAATGAATAGAAAAGGAAATTAGTAGAATGAAGAAGAATAGCGAGGGTGAGATAAGAAGAAGAACGCAGTAGTGTAGAAGAGAATCGAAAGGAGAAATATTCTTTAAGATATAGTGGGGAAGTTGGAAGTAAAAGGATGGAGTACAGGAGCGTAAGCGTCTAAGTCATGGGTTCTTAACCAGTGGGGCGCGCCCCACTAGGGGGGCGTAGAGACATCCAAGCAGCTCCAGATAAAGTACACAGATAGTACTGATTAAAATTCATAATTTGGCGGGGGGGAAGGGGCAAAGTATGGGAACCCCTTTAAGTGTTTGTGGTCTTGGTACTACCGTCGTTGTTTCTGATTTCCAATCTTTATCCCATAACGTTAAGCTACTTTAGAATCAAAGTACATATTAAATAGTACAAAGTACTTATGTATGCGTTGTTGTTTAGGTAATATTAAATAAAATACTAGCTTAAGTAGCTTTTGTTCCATTTTACTAGGTCATCAAGCGATTATTTTATTTCTCAGTGCAACAGTGATCTTTCTCTCTCGCAATAAAATGGCGTTGCAAAAATGCACACAATCCGGTAACTGATTTGCGACATGCGTCCTACATTCTCATTTCCGCTTCTGATGACGGACGATCGAGAAAAAAATAACTCGTTTGATACAATAAAAAAACCGTCTTTTTATTGGTTTTGTGGATTCTGGTTTAATAACGTGTCTCTAATGTGACGTCATATTCGGTGAACAAGCGGTTAAGCTTAGTTAGGCAACATTGTAGATGAATCCTAACTTCCTTACTAATATTATCAATGCGAAAGTCCGTTTGTTTGTTTGTCACGCCTTCACGTTTTAACTACTGAACCGATCATCATGAAATTTTGCATACACGTTGTCAGGGGTACAGAGAAAGACATAGAGTAACTTTCATTCCGAAAAAAAATATTGTTCCCGAGGGATTGCAAAAAAACATTCCACGCAGACGAAGTCGCGGGCGGTCGCTAATTTATTATAAAAAAATTGATTTGTAGCAAAAATCCTTAGAAAACACTAAATAAGTATCGTTTATAGAATAAGGTAATTTTCTGAAAAACTATACTACAACAAAGTCAGCCCAAATTAAATAAACACAAATACAACGTGTTACAAAAGTACCCCTAATGCCGAATATGGTATATAGGGACCATCAAACTGAACAACTTTTACTATGGGACCAACTCTGAAATCGCGAAAAAAAATCAGCTGTTTCATACGTTTTGATATTTTCGTAATTAATTTTTGTATGAAACAGCTGTTTTTCTTGCGATTTCAAAGTTGGTCCCTTAGTAAAAGTTGTTCAGTTTGATGGTCCCTATATACCATATTCGGCATTAGGGGTACTTTTGTAACACGTTGTATTGTAGCCTACTAATTATTATTTTAATTAACAAAATTGAAAACATAATCAGTTCGGAACGTGCGTCGGTAATGTTAAACAAATTGCATTAATTTTACGCATTTCTCAACACTGAAGAACATCGCTATCAAATGAGGTCAACTTCATGAAGGTAATAAAATACCACTAAGTAAATGCACTTAAGTTAATTACCTATCTATACATATAAAACTCTAAATTGATTGGCTGATTGGAAGGGTGGAGCCCTAACGGCTGAAAGTAGAGACACCAGTTTTAACCGACTTCAAAAAAAGGAGGAGGTTCTATGTTCGTCTGTTTATATGTTTTTTTGGACGGTAGATACCTTTCATGGTGTAGAAGAGCACTAAGAAAGGGTTTTGGAAATTTCCCGTTATACAGGATGCTACAAATTGTATGGGATTTTTTTTTAGGAAAATAGAAATGTGTCAAATAGAGCCCTAACGGCTGTATGTATAGACACAATTTTTAGAGGTTAGATATCGTTAATGGTGTAGGTGAGCTGAGCACTAAGAAGGGTTTTGGAAATTTCCCGTTATACAGGGTGCTACAGGGTGTTCCAGTTTGTATAGGAAACTTGAAATGTAAAATAAATAATAGAGCCCTAACGGCTGTAGGTAGAGACACAATTTTTAGAGGTTAGATATCTTTCATGGTGTTGGTGAGCACTACGAAAGGGTTTTGAAATTTTCAGTTATACAGGGTGTTCCAGATTGTATGGGATTTTTTAGGAAAATTGAAATATGTGAAATTTCTTTGCCATATAAAAGCAGGCTCTGAAAGTTTGCTCCGAACTGGTCCGAACTGGAATCTATACCCTACCCTTCACAACAAATAAAACTATTTCACTATTGATAGCTAGAAATTAACATAAACAGAAATGTTTATCCAGCCAAATAATCTCTGTACAAACAATTTATTGATAAAAACGCAATTTTTTTTGTCTTGATAAGAACGTAACAAGATGTTTTCGTAACGCACGAGATAAGAGGAAACACCATTCGAAATGAACAGGGGGGCGATCGCGCTAAATGATCTCAACCAAACCACAAACGAACCTCAGCCGTTAGTATTGCTATCGCATTTGAAACACGCGATGGCGCTATACGAAGTCGGTATAACGGCTTAGGTTCGTTTGTGTTTGGCTGAGATTATTTAACGCGATCGCCCCCCTGGGTCCCTACCGGCTAACTTTTCAAACTTCGGCGGGTCTGCCGAGCTTCAACTTAAAACAGATAAATCGAAGTAAGGAGTTTCGTATTGTACTATTCGCCGAAGTTATTCAGAAGATATCGATGTTCGTGTGACATCATGAATTGGGGTTCGCCATTTTGGCTCGATTATGGCTCGATTTATCTGTTTTAATTTGAAGCCCGGCAGACTTTCCGAAGTTCGATGCGTTACCCGGTACGGCCATTGGATTGCGTTTGATTGGTAGGTACAAACAATGTTGCTAAGTATAAGAAATTTTCTCACACAAGGAAATTTTCATAATAAACTTCAAGATAAAGGGCCCTGTAGCCCTCAAGTGGCGCCCTCATCTTATAATTGTATGAATTTAAAAACCATGTTAAAAAGACGCTTATGGGTAAAGGTTATTATAAAGTAGACGATTATCTCAAAGACCGAAATGCGTGGAGATGTTACATCTAACACATAAGTAGGTACTTTATTGTTAATAATCCTGTTGTACTGTATTTGGTAACGATATATTTAAGTTTGTAAATATCATTACTTATTTCTGTTAAAGCTGATCAGTTTCTTGCGCCTGCTTTTCTTGTCAGTTAAAAAAGTCTGGAACGGGTGGTAGGAAAATATAGACGATTCAAAAGTGCTTAATTATTAAGTTTATTTAAATAAATAAATTTTGACTATTGACTAAATAAACACTTTATGCACTTTTGCCTACTACTACTACAACGAACTATATTTCACTGAGGCTATTGTTTGTAAATAAACTATAGAACCTTAGCTTAATCTGTACATGTGAATTTTCGACACATTATGTACTTAATTTAATTAGGATGAGGACGCCACTGCGAAAGTAAGTTTGTTTGTTTGTTACGCCTTCACGTCCCGATCATCGTGAAATGCATACATATTGTCAGGGGTGCAGAAAAGGACATAGGGTACTTTTCATCCAGAAAAAAGCAACTGTTCCTGCCCCCCTAGCACTACCACCGAGACACGATAAATGATATATAGTGATTTATCACGTTTAACTGTCAAAAGACAATGGATTTTGACAGTTGGGTGTCGATAAAACGCTATATATATCGTGTTTCGTCGGTAATGCTAGGGGGCTGGGGATAGATAAAATACTATCCATGCAGACGAAGTCGCGGGTAGTCGCTCGCTAATAAACTAATACAAGTAATTTTTAACCCCCGACTCAGCGCAAAGAGAGGTGTTATAAGTTTGAAGCCTATGTTTGTGTGTCTGTACGTATATTCGTAGTGCCTAAACGGATCAAGCGATTTCAATGCATTTTTTTTAATTGAGAGCCAATCTAATCGAGATTGTTCTTAGCCACGTTTGATGGAAATCCATTTAGCCATTATGGAGATGGTCAACTGCCTGCCGAAACGGTAAAAGATGCAGAGATGGTGCTTTGACTTAAATAATGTACACCTTGGGCAAATTTAGTTGCAAGAAAAAAAAACAAAATGGCGGCAAAAAGTTTCGACAGGCAGTTGACCATCTCCATAAATAGCTAGATGGATTTCCATCAAACGTGACTAAAAACCATCTCGATTAATTTAGCTGTAGATATTATTTTTTACTTTTTAAAAGTAAGCTTTTTTACTAATTTGAAATGATTTGATTTCAGTATTATAAATAAAGATATAATAATAATACCTATCCTGTATTCGCATTCCACAATTCATTCATTATAACATGCTTTTTCCCCATCAACAGCGGGACTTTCAATTCAATTTATAGCATTCCACAATGATAACAAGATGGTGGGTACATATAATTTATTTCCTCACACTTATTTAGATTTATGGATGGTCTTATCGTTTCGTAGATTACAAAACTTCCCAAATCTATCATAAGTTAAATAATATATCAAGTGGGTATCACATGACACGAGCGCGAGCGATAAGCTGATAGCGAATAAGATAAGATTGTTCTTAATCTTAAATCTAGTTTAAGATAGCGAATGTCAATGTCAATAGAATAGTGACTGTCAAAATTACACTTCCTGGAGATTTCAAGTGTGAGAAAAAGAGCTGAATTTTGGAAAATTTGCAAATATATTGCGTATTTAAAATCACGCAAGACACATCATTGAGACTACCGAGCGATGTTAATATTGAAATTTAAATCAAATTAATAATACACCTCAAAGTCAGAATATATTTATTTAAATAAACTTAAAAATTAAGCTATTTTGAATAGTTTTTATTTTCCTACCACCTGTTCCAGATAAGAGCGGGCGCAAGAACTAACCAGCTTAAACATAAATAAGTAACCTTTCAGCACACCCTAGTATGAAGGACTGGTGCTATATTCTACTCTGCCGAACGACTCAGGCTGGCCCCAGACCTACCGGTTTCATTTCTTAGCTTTGCTGTTCTAGTTGAACAGGGTCTACTGGCTAACGCATCGAACTTCGGAAAGTATGCTTTAAATTGAAACAGATAAATCGAGCCCCAATCGAGGCAAAATGGCGAACCCTAATTTATGATGACACACGAACATCGATATCTTCTAAATAACTTCAGCGAATAGTACAATACGAAACTTCTTACTTCGATTTATCTGTTTTAAGTTGAAGCCTGGCAGACTTTCCGAAGTTCGATGCGTTAGCCGGTACGGCCCCCTGTTCTACTAGAACAGCAAAGCAAAGAAATGAAACCGGTAGGTCTGGGGCCAGCCTCACAGTCACAGCTATCGGTGAAGGCTGAGGACACCACATATTGGAGGAGTACGGGTAGGTAGCAAGTGTTGCTGCTGCTGCCGTCAATAACCTTTCTTTCGTTCATGTTTATCACCATCATGGGCCAATTTCATAAACATTACAATTTGTAATTTTCTATGGTATATCGCATACATTGCGGTGTCTGTAAGTAGTTTATTTTCTAGTTTCAAAATGGCATTGTACACCAAACAATCGTAGTAATTTACTACGGTAATATTTATGAAATAGGGCCCAGAAAGGTGTTTATGTTAAATAAAAAATTAACATAATATGTGGAATCAAAAAGCAGCCTCTAAAAATCTCTCACTCAATGAACTAAATCACCATGTTTGTTTTTTTGTGGTTGCGGCCGACCAGCCGACCACAGTTCGGTCATTCACTCATTTTTTTTCATCATCAGAACATTATTATGTCCTCGATCATGGTGAAGGTTTATTTCTTTACAAAATCAAATACTGCATTCAAAGAGCGCAACTGCTAAAAAAACATTAGTAAAGGAGTCCCGGCCTTTTATGCTAAAGTTGTATACTTTTTATTTTTTTAAACTGTATCATAATCTGCTGTACTTTAAATATTAGTCTGTAGTATCTGGCAACCACATGACAGATCAATGACAAATTGGAATTTCATAATTTCAAAAAAAGGAAAAGAATTATGGTTTATGCAGCCACGCTTTTATATTTTACAGTGACTTTTCTGCCCTTTGAAAATTGAATGTGGACGGAACGTTTTTCAATGTTTCGTTGTTTCTGTAGCGTTTCCATATCAAACAATATTCATAATTAAATAACTTTTTTTTTCTACATGCGTTAAAAATAAGACAGAACTTGATCAATGTAGCAAATATTATTGGCTTTATTTTAAAACCAAATTGAATCGTATACAAGTTAAGCATTTTTTCTATGGCGAGTGCCGCTTCTCCTTTTGTGGTTGCATTTAAATAATACTAAGAAATATTTCCTCGATAAAAGTAAACAACTCAATTTAAATGTTTGCGTTTTAAATTCTTGGCCTACTTTCATTGAAATACTTCATTTACCTAATTTCATATTTTGCTACAAAAACAATAAAGCTGAAAATTGTGTAAATAATACATTATTTATTCTGTGATAATACTCGTAAGTAAACATTAATTAATCATTATGTATTTTGTGACATTGTATTGTGGCTCAGTGGAGTATTAAAAAATACCGAAGTTTTAATCCTGTCTCGTCCCTGTATCGTTATCAGTGGATTAAAAGATACTTCCAGGTACTTTTCCGTTAGTCTATTAATCTGAAGAAAGTAGAAAACAAAGAAACTGTCAACAATTGAAAGACCAGCCTTGAATTCAAGAACGGTTCGAATCTAATGTAGGTACTTAGATCTCAATCCACAATCACAATGTTGACAAAAACCGCCTGCCTTTTAATCAGGGCTCCATTTTAGGTCTAAAGCAAACTTTCAAGTACTATATCGATCGATGCACTCCTATTTATGCGTGTGCGAAGGCCTTTGACCTGCGCCCTGATTACGTAACTCTGGTCTCTGATGCGTATTAAACATTAATTTCAAACGAGAATTGTTAGCAACCGAGTTACGTAATTAGGGGCTTATTATTATTATTTATGAATATCGTATGAGGATTAGTGACCTCTGGTGTAAGAGTTTTTCAAGCCGCCTGTGCCCTCCGAAGCACGGAAACACTCAGTTGTAATGACACTTAACGGTCACCAATCCGACACCTGGCCGGACCAAGCGTTGCTTAACAAACGTGATCGAGTACTATCAGTCTGGTTCATTAAGATTCTTTGTGGCAAAAACTAAATCACATCTCTATCTATGCCACAAGAACTGACACACATCTTCCAGTTTTGGTATCAAAACCAGGTCAACTTTGTTCGATGGTCAAATGCGTTGTCGGAGCCGGTTGGAGTGTGGAGTGAGGCAGGGGGGCTGACCTTCCCCAGGCTTTTCAATTTGTACGTGAACTCCCTGATATCGGAGCTCAGCAGCACCCACGTATCGGCTGTCATATCGATGGAATCTCTGTCAATAACATTAGCTATGCTGATGACATGGTGCTACTCAGCGTCTCTGAGAAAATTGTCAGGCCTGACAATTTTTACATGATTACGGTCTGCTCTATAATGCAAGAAAAAGTAAATACATGGTCTTTCGAGCCAGGGGCAAATGTCCGGATGCAATGCCTTCCATTTCATTGAGCTGTACTGTACTTAAAAGGGTAGAGCAATTATCTAGGGCAGGGGTCTCCAAACTACGGCCCGCGGGACAACTCCGGCCCGAGAGCACCAACAATCCGGCCCGGGAATGCGGTCCGGATCGTACCAACATACTGTTTTTTACAGTATATTGGTACGATAAGCTAGCTAGGCTCTGGCCCTTGGGACTTCGTGGAGGAGTTAATCTGGCCCATAGGCTAAAAAGTTTGGCGGCCCATGATCAGGGCATCTGGTCAACTCTGATTTGACAGACGATGCTGACATAGAGAGGGAGCGAAGGGAGTTGTCTGTGAGAGCATATAGTAGACCGCAGGTTTACTCGTTGTTCTAGGGGAGTTAGGATCACTCTTTTAAAGCATTTTGTACGTCATTCTACACGAGCAGCTTGTGGGTTACATATTATACGCAGAAGCAGTTCAACTTGCTTCGTGTTCAGTACAATAATGCGTTCAGGGAGCTGGTGGGGTTGCCGCGTTTTTGCAGCGCGTCGGGTATGTTTGCTGAGTCACATGTCGATTGTTTCTACACGACCTTACGTAAGCGATGTACAGTCACGTCTAAAAATATGTATACAGTTTAGAACTTTGTCACTTTGTTGTAGTTGTCATTTGTCATTGATTTCTGTTTAAATAAGTAATAGCTTTAGAGTGGCAAAGTTCTAAACTGTATACATATTTATAGACGTGACTGTACATCCCCGGTGCGCAGAGTCCGGGCCAGCCCCAACAGCATACTGAAAGCATTTTTCAAAATTCCAAATATTCTAATCCAATGTTGTTCGATCGGGATCGGGATTGATATCAAGAGTGAGTCTCGTAATTGCTACGTAGATGAAACTAATTATAAAGCCTCGTAATATTTTAATAACTTCATGGTTTTTAACACAAGGAAATCTAACGCGTACTTTTTATTACAATTTACTTACGGATAAATCCTAACATCAATCACTCTTCAAAACGTGCTTGGATCTCGCTTGAAGAAGTTTTTCATGGCTTGAATTGTTTTGCTTATAGACTGAATAATTGAATATGCACTAAACAAACATTGGGCCCGCAATTATGTGTTTAGCCCCCTGATTATGTAACTTTGTTGCAATCAACTCTGACAGAAAAACGCAGTTACATTGCGGCTTTAGTAAGAACCAATGTGACAACTATCTTACTTAAAGCAGCAATGTAACTGCGGTTTCAATCGATTTCAATCGAGAATTGTAAGCAACAGAGTTACGTAATTAGCCCCCTGTGCCCGCGTGGTGAGTTATGGCTGTTATGGCCCATTCTCCAGGTTCCCAGCTGTGGGAAATTATAATAACCAGCAATGATAAAACAAAAATTTGAACAGCGCTTTTATTGGATTTTTGTTGTTCAAATTTTAATGGAAGTATTTATTATATTTATAATGTGCTAACAAATACCTGGAGTAAACTCTTAAGATAAGTCAAAGCGATAAGATAGTCCACTTACATAATTCGTATCAGTGTTATTAAGCAAATGTCAGCTGTAGTATGAAACAAAATAAAAGTAATCTGGATAAACAAACTTCCAATATGTATAAAAGAAATATTTTCCCTATTCTTCTTCTAATGAGGTACAGTGCGAATTAAATGGCGGTTGTGAAGTTAGCCACTATGCGCGTGTGCATGCCTCACCACTCGCCTCTCTCACCCACTTCCATCGAAATTGTCTCTTTTATCTTGCCAATAAGACTGAAACCCACTGTAAGTTTTAAAAAGTTTAGGTCAAGTGCAGTTGTAAGTAGTTTTCTAGATGGTGCAAAACCACAGCAGATCATGGTCGAAATAACTATAAGATAATCTGCAGTCATATAGTGTTTGTTAGGCAATTTCCGCAAAGTCCTGTCGCTGAATGGGTGACCGGAAAAAACAATATTCTCCGTCTTTTTATTACGGTGTCAAATGGGACTAAACAGTTTGATCTGTAATACTGTTAGCGAGGGTGACAGATAAAACTTTTATGCATTGCAAAAGTTCTATCTCTGCCTCCGGTGGCTGAAGAGACAGATCATTATATCAATACCTTGTCTGAATAACACCTTGGCAAGAAAGGGCAAAGCGTAACCCTAATTCGTTTAAATATGTCGCACATGTCTTTCACAGTTCTTTCCGAACGAACGATACAATTTACGAAACGCGTCTCACTCACGCGCACATTGAGACAATGTCTAAATTGGTTCCGGTTGCTTCGGCAGTACCCACCAATCCGCACTGGACCTGAGTGGAGCCCCTTGTAGTTGTATGTTTATCCTTCATCATAGCGTAAGTCAAGTAGGGAGAAGTTTACTGGGAACGACACTAGCACGTATTAACGCTGCATCCTGAGATTCATGAGGCCCTCCCAGCTCAGCTCCTTCAATTCATGAAGCCCTCTCAGATCAGCTCCCTCAATCTATGAGGCCCTCCCAGCTCAGCTCCCTCAATCCATGAGGCCCTCCCAGCTCAGCTCCCTCAATTCATGAGGCCCTCCCATCTCAGCTACCTCAATTCATGAGACCCTCCCAGCTCAGCTCCCTCAAATCTTATGATGCAGCGTAATACGTGGTAGTGGTTGTACGTTAAGTGCCAAGATACATTATTAACACCATTAAGCGCGAGATCTTTTTGCAAAAAATCTTCATAATACAGATAGGTGACAGTGTGCAATCCGTTGTTGAGGCAGGATCTCTTCGCCATATATACAGCGAAAAGGGAAGTACTTCCGCCGAGCTAGATGTCTTTGCTCGGGGACCGCGGTCCAACTGTTCGATGTTGGAATTTGTATTTATCTGAAGTGCTGAGAAAACTTCGATATCGTGAGTCAGGTCTCTATACCTTTTGTTGCCTTGATGTTAGCTTGACGTAGGTAGTAAGACGTCACGACTGCGTAATGTTTACATATTATTGTACTTTTCGCTGATCCTGCATTTCTTCGTCATTCGTCGATTTGCTTATGTAGCGGTATGATCGCGCCGCTACACCGTCTAACAAAGCCTTTATTATGGCTCTAATGTTCTTTGCACTTTCGTTAACGACCATCAGCTCGATCATTTACGGCCTTGGCTTATGCGGGGACCAGACTAACGTCTAACACCTAATATTTTTGCACTATTATATACAAACATATAAGTATATATATATCTTATATATACTTATGTGTTTTAAGACTAGAGTACATGAAATTTGGTTGCATTGCAGTATTTGCAGTCACAGTTCCATACCTATAGTATGAAAGACGCAACACCGTATGCAGTGCAGATGGAATCCATACGGTATATAAAAATACGTCACGAATAGCACGCATAGACAGTAGAAGTAGTAGTTGTTATATTCGTCCTTTTCAGGACAGGCGAAGGTCTAAGCCATACTGCCAGTTCTTGAGTTGATATTGTTTCATTTTTCATTAGAATGCGGGTGCATCGTATTCCAATGCTGCTTGGAGCATTTGGCACCAAGTATATCAAGACAGTTTACTCGGTTAGTTCTGCCGAGGAAGCCACCACTTTTATCCCACATATAGTTCAGTTGCGTAGACACTTGTACCATATAACTGCACCAATTTTAAGACAAAATATCCACTATGAATCAATTTGAAAATAATTAAACACCTAACCGAACTCGACAAAATGGCGCCAAAAACTCCGCACGCATAGACATATGAAAGCATTTTTGCTCAAGCCGAAACGGAGACGCTTCGCGTTCGCTAGGTCAAAAATGTTGAAACGTAAAAGTAGAAAAATAAAATGTTTTTGTTGTTGAGTAGTCATGTCATTTATTTTTGGGGATTGCTCAATTCTTTGGCAGACTGTTAGTTTTATTTCTGCTGGTTATCTGTCTTGGCACAGATTATTAATGATTCACTAATGGGTCCAACTACTTTACGGTGTTATTGGATAATTTATTAAGAATCTAAGTACTAATTGTGTTGTTAAACGATAAAGTAACTTAATAGGTGTTGATAATAAAACAAGATTATTATTATAAAAGAAAACCGGACAAGTGCGAGTCGGACTAATCTTCCATACTTTGTAGGTATTAAAATAAAGACTATATTTTTTATAATTTAATTACAAATGAGTTTTCAGACTTTTTCCTGTACTTGTAGTATAAGACGATTTATATTACTTGCCAAATTTTATAGTTCTAGATCAAAGGGAAGTACCTACCTACCTACCCTATGAATTTTGATTCCCTTGAGAATGTCGAAATATGCGTTTTTTGCGGCATAAACGGCCGTATCTTTTTTTACGTTTACCTAGAAGTTTGTTTTTTCACAGCTACAGGGAGTCCCTTAGACCTGAGTAGGTACGTATATGGTTTTAATTTCAACTCGATACCTCCACGCGTTCCCGAGATAAGGTCTTGACAGACAGACGGACGGACAACCAAGTGATCCTATAAGGGTTAATTTTTTTCCTTTTGAAGTATGTAACCCAAAAAAGCAGTCAAGTATTTTAGTTATAATATAACTAATAATTGTGTAACTATGTATCTCTTTTATTTTCTCTTTCGTTTTATTGAATATATTTTATAAATATTTTGTTTATATTCCTATAAGAGTAGATAAGAAGGTACTTACCCACTAAATTAATTAAGTTAACACAAATGTGTATGCTAAGTAAGACATTATGCTGACATACCTAAGTAAAACTTTTTTTTTGTTTCTTCATAGGTATTTCATTTTGACATACTTAATTGGATAAATTAGACGAGATTTTCTGTAATGATGAACTTAAAAATAAAAAATATTAATAAGACAAAAATAATGAACCTTAATCCGATACTGTAGTATGATGATGAGACTCAAATATGATTCTAAGTGCATATAATTCAGAGCAGAAATCAACTGAGATCATAAAGAGACCATTTACTGATAAGCACTTGTACATAATTAAGATAACTGATGTGGTGCTTCAGTTTAACATACTAGTTTGAAGAGTGTTGACCCCGATACTGCGAAATAATCAAATGGCTCAACATCAGCAATTTTTTTTATGTCCCTACTGCTGGAGCACAGGCCTTCCTTATGGGTAGATAGGAGGATGGGCCATAACCCACCATGTGGGCCCAATGCGGATTGGTAGGTGTTAACGACTGCAAATGCAGCCGGGACCAACGGCTTAACGTGCCTTCCGAAACACGGAGGGGCTCAAGATAATACATTTTTGGTCATCCATCCCATGACCAACCCTTGCGAAAGTTGCTTAACCTACGCAATCACAGGGCCAGGAGCTAAACGACTGCACCACCGAGCTCCTCAAGCATAGCATACAATGAAATCAAATAACTTTGAATAGTCAATACTATATGTATAACATTTTGATTGGCAGGACAGCTCTTTATTTAAATAGTCGGTTTGATTATGTAACACCAGTGGATGTAAAACTGTTAAGTTTAAGTTAACTTTTCAAGGTACATGACACACACTTTTAATGGTTTTCTTTAAGTTTTTTGATGGTATTCATTGAATAAAAACCAAATAAATCTGTCAAGTAACTATTTTATTTAAGAAAAAGAGTTTACGAAGTGCCTTTTTACTAGGCAATCAAGACGTATGAGAACCTTAAGTCTAGTTGTGAATATCAACAATCCTGAACCATCAAAGACAACTGAAAAACATCTAAAAATAACTACATATTGAAAATTTATTTACTTAAATTGTAAATGAATATAAATAATATTTATTACGCATAAATGTTTGATGATGCTTCTTTATAAAGTCAATGTCAAAGATAAGTAGCAAAAGTAGCAACCCAGACTACTATCACAGAATAGATATTTGTACACTACTACGCCAAAATTTGCATAAGTAGATAAATAATCTAAAACAAGTAAAAGAAAAAATACTATGTATAGCATAATAATGAAATGATGAACCATTAGCATTCCGGAACTGGTGGTAGGAAAATAAAGACGATTAAAAAGCGCTTAATAAACGAATAAAGCTATTTTTTACTTTGACGTTATATTATACAACAAAGGTGTTGTGGAGAACTGTATTGGGATGTCATTATTGTTTTATGTTTTCGTAATATAATAGTTTATTATTATTTATTTAAAACAGTGTCATATGCATTTGTGGCAAAAATGTAGGTACCTACCTACATTGTGTCAGCACTTTCTTGATTATGAATAAGACATGACCTACTATTATAAATTGTTAAAATTGAATTTTTATCAAAGAATTGGGTGAAGATTGTTTGCCAAATAAGACAAGTATCCTTAGATAAACAGACTATAGTGTCCAATTTAGGAATTCAATTAGGGTTGCCACCCGTACTTGACAATAAAATAATTTGTAATAAAGTTTAATTTTAACAATGAATCTACACTCTACTGATTTTTTATTTTCAGTTCTCATCTCTAATCATAAACATTTTTTTACCTTTCTGTTATTAGAATAAATTCACTGTTAAAATTGAACTTATTATACATATAATATTTTATTGTCAAGTACCGGTGGCAGCCCTAAATTAGTTACTAAATTGGACACTAGATTGACTAATGTAATCGAGGCTTAAGGATAAACAGACTATACCTACATTATGTCTGCACTTTCTTGATTATTGTTATCCAAGAAAATATGACAAGACCCACTTTAGTAAGTTGTTATAGATTAAGTATTACAAAAATACTTTATCTAATTCCCTTTAAATAGTATTTGTGAAAGCAAATGAAAGTCTGAACTTATGAAAATAGAATATTAGTGAAACTGTTAAATTTTACAGAAAATTTTCATTAAAGTAGGTAAGTATCTACTTAACATATTCAGATCTATTTAGGTATGTATGTTAAGAAATGCATAATGCATAACATGGCACATACATACCTATACATACATACTTTTACAAAAGATTTAAGCATAGAAACTTCAGTTTAGTTAGAGATAAGTAGTCATAAGACCAGATTCTTAACAACCAACATAAATAAAATTATATTATGTACAAAGGGTGGGTACCTAGAGCACAATACCTGCACATAACAGTCTGAAAACCAGGAAACCGTTAGCGCACGTTTAGCAACGCATAGCTTTTCTAGAAACTAGAAAGTTGGACGAACTAACATTGTGTGGATCACTTACCAACGTGTTCTGGTATCCCAATCCTGCCTCGTCGTCCGAAGTCTCCTCCTTACCATTCTGCACCTTCATTTTTATTGCTTTATGTCTGTCAATCTCAGTTCACCACAGAAAACAATACGATTTTAATCAAAACAATCGTTGCAAAGAACTCGCGGTCGAGATTGCAAACTTTTTGTAACTAAATAATGTTTGATTCACTGTGTCCGGCCGCGTGTGAGCATCTCCCTCGTACTCCTGCGCATCCGTACGCTTATACGCTAGTAAGATGGTAATTTGTAATTGAATAAAAGCGATTTGATGCAAATTGCTCGTAACCGGCGACGACGACGGACACACACGTTCAAACCGAACGTCATCGGATGACCGACTGATTTTGACGTTAAATAAAAGCAACAAGTGACAGCCGCGGTGAGTTGACAGAACAGAACACATTCGGAATAATGGAATGGCGCTAAGGCCGTGAACTTGAACTTATTCCTTTATCTCATACAAATTGCCTTGATCCAACGAGTTAACTTTAAAATTAGTAACACGAGCACCATATAAGCATGTATTTTTTCCGACCGTCTAGACTACTATGTAATTCGAACAGATTGTGATTTATATTTTTTTAATGATTCGGAACGTGTGTGCCCGCAGTTGGTTATCAACAACGTTCCGTTCCGCATGCGAGCATGCGAGTTGATGAAACATTTATTTACCTTCTCATCACTCTGTACCTACTTTAGAGATAAGAAGTTTAATCAGTTCATTATTATTTACCGTGCCTAAAGTATTTTTATTTCTTCATAACGCTAGTAAGTACTTAAACTTTTAGGTACCTATCTACCCTACAGTACACCAACAAATGTAGGTACCTAAACGTTCTGCTAATTTGAACATGAAAGAATCCATAGAAATAGTTTCATAAGTAAAGTAGTATTGTGACATTTGTGACCACTAATCGTGTTCTATAGCTTTGTTTTCACTGTTCGTTCGCGAAGAGATTAGTCGCGTTACACGCCCAATTTCAGCTCTGTTTCTTCCGATTTACATGGGCATTAGTGAGTCCATTGTTGCCTTATCAACTCTTGTTGCTCTGTAAATATCTGCATTCAGTATCTCCGTTAGTAAGTAGAACATAAGTAACGGGCATAATAGCCGTCGACTAGTTAAATAAAAGAAAGTATACAACTATACCTACTTAACTAGGTAACTAACTTCTATCTCTTAAAAAAAATATCATTTTATGAGAAATAGTTTATGGACCACCACAACCATACAACACTAGAGCGCCATTCTAGGGAGTTCCCCGTCTCCTTTAACCAAAAGCCACAATTGTCACCACGGTGTATTCAATTCCTTATTACATATTACATTTAAACCACAACTAATGAAACTTGCCTGAGTTTGTTAGTTGAGCTAGGAGAAGCTCGTCACTTAGCGCATTCGGCCTGCGATTGTGGTGGTGGAGCAAAACTTACTTTCGCTAGGGACGTGGTTAAAGGATGGGTGACCAAAAATTCAGTCGCAATCAACTAGCATTGGGCCAGCTTGGTCGATTTTGGCTATAGTTTTGGCTCTTTCTCCTTATCCTTCCATAATGTAGACCTTTGTACCCCAGCATCAGGTCCATCTTTCCCTCTGGGCACTCTGGGCACGTGCCCAGGGTCCCGCGATCGATAGGGGCCCCCTAATTCCTAGCCAGATCGCTAAACGATAGCGGATGCTTATTACCAAAAAACATATAAAACATGTTTAGGTAGGTACCTACTTATTTCGAAAACTTAAACAATACTTACTGACTACAAGTACTACTTGCTTACAAGCTATTTTATGCGCATAGCTATCCTACTCTTGCCCGGATATCAGGCTTTCTGATCTGATTTCGGCATGTTTAGATAAATTTAAGTCAAGATCATAGGGGCCCCCTTATCTTAATGTGCCCAGGGCCTCAATTGCCCAGCATAGTGGGTAATATTAGATCCTATAGATTTTAATCTCATGGTTTTTTCTTCAAAATAAAGTTTCTTGGTGAAATATGCGACAATAAGCGATTATACCTAACGCGCGTGACGTTAAGCCCAGATTAATCTTGTTTGTTACTTACTAATATTTACTTTGAAATTAGTGATGACGCGAATTCCAAATGAGGATAAAAGAACCAGGTTATCAGCTAGCCACTAAAGAAAGCTGTTTCTGATGGACCGATAGGTAGTTATATTAAATACCTTATAACGGCAAATGGTCGTTATCAAAGGGTTGATACCCGCTTAGTCCAAGTGAACTTCTTTAATGCCTTGACACTAGAACGTCCGGACTTTTCGTATAGGCTTAAAGTCCGCGAGCGGTCAATTTGACCTTACCTATTTCTTCAAATTTTCAAGCTGTAATTTTAATGTTTAAGTCTCAATATTATAAATGAAAAGCTTTTTAATAATCAAAGAGTTTTACGTAAAAATAAACACAGTTAATCACATAAAACATCCTTCCATCTCTAGTTTCCTGTTTCTCTCCACTTGTGGATCGGACAGTGTCCTATTTTGAAGGTTTCTTTTTCAACCAGGATTAAGTGGTGGAACTTGAGAAGAAGCTATGCAAAGTGATTCTTGTCCAGTTTCCAAGGATTCCTCAAGTGAATCTAGGTTTTTGGCCTTTGTACTTGTATATTCTGTGCATCTATTTCTAATTTCAACATCCAACCAAACCCCCTTACTAATAAAGATTGTATAGCAGATGTATAAGTCAGACAGTGTTTTGTTCCTTTCTTTATAATGTCAAACTTAAATAGTTTGACAGAGAGTAACCATTGTGTAACTTACAATCTTTATTAGTAAGGGATAGTCAATAGAAAACCACTGATGAAAGTACCTAAAACTGAAACTGGCCGAAAACCAAATAAAACAACATCTGAAACAAATAATTAAATGTATTTTCCTTGTAACAGTATCTATTGATTGCTTTTTCTCCTGCCGCCGTGGTCATGCACCATCGAGGACTCAAAAATATAATCAAACCAATCTACTTATTCCAAAATTAGCGTGATAAGATCCTGAAACTAATGCATTCAACAATTTTTAGATGTCTTTCTAAAAACACTTTGTTTTTATCCTCGTTTTTAGGGTTCCGTAATAAAGTCAACAAGGAACCCTTATAGTCCGCGGCTTAACACAGAGGCCGTAAATACTAGAAAGCTGTAATTTAGCATGAATGTGTACCTATATTAATTACGCCGACACTTTTTGATTCAAGGATCCGTTTGCGAATTATTAAGCTTTAAAGTGAATATTTTTGTTAGAGTCAAAATAATGTCCCCCCCTCTCTCTTAACCAGGTAAACGGTTGCTTTCGGAAACGTGAAAAATTCAGAACAGAAGAACATGTAATGAAGTTAAATGAAGTTAAAAGGAAAACTATCACTGCTAGGTAAGCTTTACAACAACGAGTAATAGTCGGTCAACTTACAAAATTAATTTAAGTATCTTTATTGGCAATTAAACTATGCTTGGTTTTAGACGTTAGTTGTGTAAAACAGGACTTTATAGACATATGATAACTGCGGAACCCTATCCTGCGCGTGGCCCGACACGCACTTAGCTAGTTTTTTCAATGACAGACTTTAACATTAGAATTTTCATATGAATGAAACATCAATCTTAACTAATGGTAAAATAGTAAAATTAGCTTTAGTATTTGTGAATTAAGTAAGTAAAACCTTAGCAAGCTCCATTTCATTCAGCACACATTTCAATTATTAGAACAATATACGTAAGTAATAAACTCTTCATTTCTGCTTTAAAGACATTACTTATATTATACAACGTGTTACAAAAAAACCCCTTAAACCGAATACGGTAGATTAGGCTACCGTACATACAACCCGGAAAATTAGTATACAACATGTTACAAAAATACCCCTAATGCCAAATATGGTATTTAGGGACCATCAAACTGAACAACTTTTACTATGGGACCAACTCTCAAATCGCGAAAAAAAACTGCTGTTTCATTCATTTTGATATTTTCGATTTTAATTTTTGTATGAAACTGCTGATTTTTTTTTGCGATTTTAGAGTTAGTCCCATAGTAAAAGTTGTTCAGTTTGATGGTCCCTATACAAGGTGTTACAAAAATACCCCTAATGCCGAATATGGTATATAGGGACCATCAAACTGATCAACTTTTACTACGGGACCAACTCTGCAATCGCGAAAAAAAAACAGCTGTTTCATACATTTTGATATTTTCGATTTTCATTTTTGTATGGAACAGCTGATTTTTTTTCGCGATTTCAGAGTTGGTCCCATAGTAAAAGTCGTTCAGTTTGATGGTCCCTATATACCATATTCGGCATTAGGGGTATTTTTGTAACACCTTGTATACCATATTCGGCATTAGGTGTATTTTTGTAACATGTTGTATAAGCCCTGAAAACCGCCACTTTTTTGAATAAAATAACTATCTCATGGTAAACTGCATAGTGACAATCTAACTTGTGGCAACCTTACCTAAATTGTGGGAACAATAATTCTATTTGCGTCTAGGGTTGTCACTTGCAGTATAAAAAACAGAATTTTGCGGGTTATTATGAAACACTCTGTATGGTTATTTATTTTTCTATATTATTTAATACAATTATTTTATCTTTTTCTTTATGTTACTATCATAATCGTAATAAATCTGTCATCTAAACTATCTTTACTTAATTAAATTGTTCTTATTTATCTTAATTAATTATTTACAATAAATTAGATCTGTAAGCTCTTCTAGACTAGACTACTAAGAAGGTACACACGACAGCACGTCAGGTTATACAGTTAAACTAATTACGCATAAAGGCGGTCTCAAGGTCAACATGTAGGTATAGTCTGAGGTGCCGTCGTGTGTACTTATATAATTAGCTAAAATTATTGAACAATAATTTAATTAGATAGGTGACGGTGATGATAATAAATTCTTAAACTTAGATTTACTTGAAAATTAGGAACATTGTAAAAGGATATTAGGTAGGTACCTACTATTATATGGATCTTTTTAAAACAAGTAAATAATTTACGATAATAATTTATTATCGTCCGTTTACGCTTTTAAATAGTTTATAGAATATAGTTTTAGATTAAATTCCTTTTTAGCTACAGTGCATATCTATAAATTATGGATTACTTAGTAGGTACTTACTTAAATAAGCAGTTTAACGATTATTCGACCTAAATAATCCACTTTTTTTTTATTAAACGATGTTTTGTCTACATAGGTCAGTGGCCCTACCATGAGTTGATGCAAACTGTTTACGTTACCGTAAACTATCGGATAAACTGCTCACAGTAAATCCGAGTGAAAGAGAGAAGACGATAGTTTACGGTAACGTAAACAGTTTGCATCAACTTATGGTAGGACCACTGGTATATATCGAATACATAGGTACAGTGGAGTGCATTAATATGTAGGTAATCACTTTTGACAGATGTTGACTTTTATTACAAAGGCAAAAGGTTGATGAACTGTCAAAGGTGCGTATGTACGCACCTTTGACAGTTCATCAACATTTGTATTTGTATTTGTTCAATATGTATTATTGAACTCGGCTGTACATCGGGATGTCATTTTTGACATTTTCATATACTTAGAAAAAACCCCTCTCAAGCTTGTCTGTCATGCTCTAGGGGTTGTATTTAAAATAATATTACAGACCTAGAAGAACTGTAAGTAGAGATAGAGAAATACATCCCTCATGAGCGCGATGTCTAAAACACAAAAAATATGATCGAAGCTAAGAAAGAAGCCGAAGCACTAATTCATGGCGATTACGAAATTCGCTTAACAAAAATGTATGGATTTAATGAATTTTAATGATTCATATAGTTAGCAAAAATACACAAAGGATTTGCCTCACATTAAAATCAGATTCATGCCGGTGGTGCACCAAATCGAAAGGAAGAAAATGAACAGAAAATTGAATAAAATAAATTGACAAACCGATAACGTCCAGTCCAAGTCCAATGAGATGAACTGAGCGAACTGGCTCCAGGTGGCGTGGAAAACAGAAGCAGGAAGATGAAGAAAATTGTTTAATATTAAAATCAGCCGCAAGAAACATTCCCGTAGGACCTGTATATTAATGCGGGATGTAGTAGGGGGTTTAGTGGGTAGGGCCCCCGGCAAGTCCCACATTCCTCCATGATGCGTAAATGCATCACCCTTACTATAAAAAAATGCAAGAAACACAACTGAAAATGATGGTAGACAGGTAGATCTGCTAATCTGCTACAATGGATTTTGGGTGAAATGGTTCCGACTAGGGAGACTAATCACCCGTCCGGCTTCGCTGGCGTCCCCCCTTCCAAATAATAATAATAAAATCTGCTACAATACAAAAATAATGAGCAAACAACAAACATTAAATCTAATTGGACAATAACAAAACTTATATGGGACCAAATTGAAAGTATACCTAATCGAACAAAAAACAATTATTAAAATCGGCACACCAATGTCAGAGTAATCGGTGTACATACAAAAACAAAAAACAAAAAAAAATACGGGTCGAATTAAGTACAGCTCCCTCCTTTCGAAGTCGATAAAAAAATAGAGTTTACTATTTAATTCATCAACGCCAGAGCGGCCGAATGCGGCGACAACAATAGAATATCTATTGTCTCTCATTTTCCGGACCTTGATAAGTTAAGGAACAATGCTATCTTAGACTTCTTAGGTCTAGTCCAAATCCAGGCAGATGCACTGCGCGAATTGGATCCAGTAGGTGGCGTTGAGCATGAAGAAAAGAAGTGGGAAGACGAACAAAAACAAGTAGATACAAAAGTCAATAGAAAGTAACATCAAACTTGAGTAACATAAGTATAGAAGTAAAAAAGAAAACATGAAACCTATTGGGGCAAGAATAAAGATATAAAGGTTTCTACTAAGGGAATTATGTTTTGTTAGACTTCTTAGGTCTAGTCTAAATCCAGTCAGATGTACTGCGCGAACTGGATCCAGTAGGTGGCGTTGAGCACAGAGAACAGCAGCGGGAAGAACACGCGCGAGAACCGGTCGATGTTGATGGCTCGCATGCGCGCCTTCGCCGCCTCCGCCGCGTCCTGACAACCATAAATTACTTTTTTATACTACTGGCATATTATGTGTCATGCAAACCTTTCCTTAAGTAAGTCATTACAGCCCCACGGTCTAACTGGGTCATAATGTTGTACTGAATATCATTTTTTCCCATGGGAAATAATGTGATTTGAATTTGGAATGCAACCCATGTAGCCGTGCTTGATCGAGGTTAGTTTCAAAATGTATGGGTGCACTGCCTACAAATAAAAATAAAAAAAACATGAAAACTTTTTACGCAGTTCATTTTCACCCTCGCACCAAGAAGGATTTATTCGAATGTCGAACTGACCACTACAGACGACAAACAAATTTAAGTAAGTACTTTATTTATAAAAGTCAATGGTTTCAATTGCCTCGCAGAAATGAAATATGCATCGCGGGTTTAAATGTGTATTTGTCTTGGGTGATCGGGACATAATACACCACTTTAAGCCCTTGTTACATAATCTACTAATATCACCCAGCCAGCGACTTTCCGCGACCGCGCACCAGGGGCTCTATCAACTAAGTTACATTGCTAACGTAAACGCTCAGATTTTACAGATGGATGTAATACATTGCTACTTTTCTTTGGTAAGTTTTTATTTGTGCCAAAACGAAGTAGCAATGTATCACATATATCTGTCAAAGTACAGTTTACATTAACTTCATTGTTTTTAGCCGATACACCCGCAAATCCACCTTGTCAGGCTAATTGCAAATAATTATAATAAAAAGTTTGTTGCTGCATTAGATAAGTCGCGTAATTATAAAGAGGAGCAAATACCTAAAAGAAAAATAAGTGAGTACCTAGTTAAAGATAATACAGAGTTGAAAGATTATGTATTTGATTGAATCAGGCGTCACTTGGCGGAAGTCCCAAACCATTGTGAAAAAAGAAATATATGTAGCTTACTTCCGCTAAACTTATTTATTTTTGCGGAAGTAACAAGATTATTGTAAATTACATAAATGGAAGTAAAATCCAGAGAAAGAAAAAATCGAGAACATTTATACAAGGTGTTACAATACGAAAAAAAAATCAGCTGTTTCATACAAAAATTAATTACGAAAATATCAAAATGTATGAAACAGCTGATTTTTTTTCGCGATTTCAGAGTTGGTCCATAGTAAAAGTTGTTCAGTATGATGGTCCCTATCTACCATATTCGGCATTAGAGGTACTTTTGTAACACCTTGTATAATGTAAAATAAAAATGTTGGTCTTTACCTTGGGTTTTCCTGCGCCATCCCCAAGGACTATGTTTACGAGGCAATATTCCATTAGTGCCATGAAGACGAAGCTGAAATAAAGACATATAATAAGATCATATATTAGAAAAAAATCACAATCTGAATTTACTGAAAACAGCACCTTAAAACTGCAGCTTTAGGTGTCATTTCCACTTCTCCAGTACAAAATAATTAGATAATCATAAAGCGTCTCAAGAAATCTACTTGGAATAAATTATGATCCATGATGGTCTGTGTACTCACACGGTGCAGACGGACATGAAGGCGTCCACCGCCTTGAGGTAGGAGACGGGCGGCAGCTGCGCCTGCGACTTGGCGTGCTGCGTGGACAGCGTCAGCAGTGACGTCACGCCCAGCGTCACGCGCGCCGGCGCCGCGTCCGGCTTGATCCAGAATGACACCCACTGCCATACATATTGAGAGTCATGTCCGGTTCATATTATTCCAGTGGTATTCCAGCGCTGGATCCGATCGCTGGACTGGATTACTGGTTTGCTACTGGAATAATGTGAATCGCCTTCTAATGAGAAGTTAGCAAGGGCGCACAGGGCGCTGGCAGAAATAATTCCAAGGTGGGGGTAGTTTTTTAGTTTTCCATGTGGGGTTCACAGGGTTTTCATTTAAATAGCTCTAGATAAATGTTGATCCCGAGATTCCCAAGGGGTGCAAGTGCACCACCTGGCACCCCCGCCGGCGCTCATGGTAGGTAGGTACTTAGTAGTGTTGCAAAATTGGTGGCATTGCATTGTAGGTACTACCAGTCTTACCAAACCATTTCATTTTCTCTAATACGAAATAGGACGAACTTCATCAAAAAGTATTGTTGGTTTTCTTTAACACAATTCACCATAAGTTATGTATCACCTTGTCTGACAGATTGGTAATCTGTGCTGGTGACCATTACTCTCATTCATGGATTGGCCATTCTACGCTCTGACCCCCACTCACAGCGTGACGTGAAATGTCTGATAACGCTATGCCATTAAATTAGTTTCAGAATAAAGATAGTTCCTATACTCAGAAATTGCAATTGAAGTTTTTTGCGCCCCTATTCCAGGTTCATGGTTAGTCAAAAGTAGTGAATCGTAGAATAGGCTATTGTGCAGGTTACTAATTTTATTTAATTCCAATTTGCTTACATTCACTGGCCTTGTGTGTTTTTGTTATATACTTTCTAAGTTTAGTCTTCAATTTTAGTGTCTGTCTGTCTACAGTCGGCAACTGAATCATGTTTATCAGAGCATGACCAATATTCGCAGTTTGCACTAAACAACTGAATGATGAAAGAAAATTGATATTTTTTATTGTATAAGTTAATTTTGTTATTTCTGATTATTTAACTGAAATGATATTTTAATAAAATAAAATACTTAGGTGAAATTTTAAAAGGAATAGCAAACCAGTAGGTAGGCCCAAATCCTTACTAATCCTTACTAACTAACTAACAAACAAACAAACGGACTTTTGCATTTATAATAATAATAATAATCGAGCGCGTTCTCTCTCTATTTAGAGCCATAAGTTAAAATGGTATATTTACAGAAATATAATTGTATATAAGTAAATAGAAATGGAACTCACTGACATAATGACGATGAGACACGTCGGTATGTATGTGTTGAACAGGTGGTACCCGAGCCGCCGCTTTAGCTTGAAGATTACCTCCAGGCAAGTGAAGTTGCCTGGAACAAACATTGTGAAGTCAAACCTAAGTATTCAGGTTTTGGATATGTTACACAAGGCCGTCTTTAACCTATTTGAGGCCCAGGGCACATTTGGGGGCCCCTATGATTATGACTTAAATTTATCTAAACATGCCGAAATCAGATCAGAAAGCCTGATATTCGGGCAAAAGTAGGATAGCTATGCGCATGCAAAAGCTAGTAAGCAAGTAGTATTTGTAGTCAGTAATTTTGGTAATAAGCATCCGTTATCGTTTAGCGATCTGGTAGGAACTAGGGGGCCCTATCGATCGCGGGGCCCTGGGCACGTGCCCAGAGTGCCCAGTGAGAATGATGGGCCTGATGTTACAGATATCAAATCAGATATTAATATGATAGTTTCACATTTTGTTCCATTTGTTTTAATTAAATCAGAAGATAGGAGCTATTCGTAACTTATGAGCACTCAACTAACAATTGAATGAAATTATCAGAAAATTTATAGCAAGTTTTTATCTGTACGAGCTACGATATTAGGAATACTCCGAAGAGATTGCATAATGTATTAAGCTTTCTTAATTTTTTTAAAAGTCTGCAAGCCTATTACATAAAAACAATCGCGATAAGCGGACTATGTTCGTCCCACTTCGTGACACTATCTACTCTCGAATAAGGTTCAATATCAAGAATAGTAATAGGAGTTGCTGAGTCGCTCGAACCCGAACAGTCATCTACAAATTAGGGCCAGCCAGCAATGCGTCAATGTTTCCGGCTCGTCTCAGTAATTTAAGTAATACGTTATGTCAGGGAATATTTCAATGTAGTGACAAATCTCTTCATTGTCGACGACGGACGACGCTTCGTGGGCCCCCGACAAGGTGTACCGACATGGGATGGTCGCGGGAAGCCGCTGGATGTGGGCCAAGCAGGGGCCCTACCGGCTAACTTTATGAACTTCGGCTTCTGCCGAGCTTAAAACAGATAAATCGAAGTAAGGAGTTTCGTATTGTTATATTAGCCGAAGTTATTTAGAAGATATCGATGTTCATGTGACATTATCCATTTTGGCCCGATTGGGGCTCGATTTATCTGTTTTAATTGGAAGCCCGGCAAACTTTCCGTATTTCGATGCGTTAGCCGGTACGGCCCCAGGACCGATTGTTGTGGCGATCCTTGGGGGAGGCCTGTACTATATCTAGCAGTAGGTGTCTGGTGTCGTGCGGCTGATATGATGATGATGAAGTATAGCAATGTGATACCTGTGGAGTAGACCTGCGTGCAGTCAGCCGTCCTGTTCTGCACCAGCTCCAGCTGCGGCAGCTCAATGTTCTCGTCCACCACGAGGGGTACATCCGGGTCCCACTGGAATATCAGGTCGTCCGTCGTGTGGGACACTAGAATTCAACAATAGTAAAGTTCACAATCTTAGTGAAACTGAGAATAATCTGTGATTAGAAACAACGTATTTTTTGTATCTTCCAGTTTTTCCCTCTCTCTTTAGTCAAAACTCTTTAACCTCAGTTGACAAGAAGAAAAAGCTCAATGATTTTAGCAGGTAGCAAACATCGGAAGGTGGGGAAATATGGGGGTTGGCAAAATGCTGCGTAATTCATAATATATAAGTATGATCAGCTTCTTAGCTAGAATACACCTACACTTTTCATACAATAATAATAATATGTACAGTCGCCGTCAGATATATTGTAGCAGACGAGATGACCAAAAACAGTTTAAAATGTCAATAAGTTCCATACACTACAAGTTACCAACAATATCTGAACAATCGCTACTTCATTTATATCTGAGCATGTCAATAAATTCTTCTTACACACAACTAAGTAACACAACACACAAAATCGTCATTTGCGATTTGAATTCAAACGCCTAGTTAATTTCAATAGCTCTATTTTATTCACGAGAATGTTGCACTGAGAGATTCTAGATTTCGAAATCCAACGTAAAATTCCTATGTAATATAATATAATAATCACCATGGACCAATATATAGCTCAATGAAAATTCCTAACGAACCTGACCGAAGTTTTGGTCCCTCGAATAGGACTTGAATATTTTTTGCTCCCTATGTGAAATGAAAGCACGAGAGTGCATCATCGATAAATCCTTCTGACTTCACTTTCCAATTAAAGTTGATGAGAACCTTTGACACACTCTTTACTGATTTTTATGAAAGCTCTTGTTACCTACCTGATTTTTACTACTTGATAAAAAAACCTTGTAATTTTTTTCTAATTTCGCTATAATGAGATATATTGCGGCAGTTTTTATTAATTCGGCAGGCCTTAATGCTTATATGATGCTAGATTTATAAAGATTGCCGGAATTAAAAAAGTTATTCCTGGGTAAAATAAAGTACAAATTGCTATATAGATTATCCTTACTAATATTATAATTGCGAATGTCTATTTGTTTGTTTGTTACGCCTTCACGTCTTAATTACTGAACCGATCTTCATGAATTTTTGCATACACGTTGTCAGGGGTACAGAGAAGGACATAGGGTACCTTTCATCCCGAAAAAAATAACTGTTCCCGAGGGATAGCAAAAAACTTTCCACGCAGACGAAGTCACGGTTGAAAATATTTAGTTTTCTAGGAATCATGTTCACTGATTATAATGTCATGATGATTATAGCGTTTAAGTACGAAATACCTACTACCGAATGTTCTTTATTTGGTGGCTACATATTTTATTTGATATTTCATCTCTACTCTCCTTTACATGTTATTCGCGAGGGTTCTATTTATAAAACCGGTCGCCATTAGGTCCTCGAGCGATCGCGATTTATTCGCTGACCCTACACCACTTAGCCTACATTGTGGAGTATTTTATCAGCTTATGTGTCTGACGTAGCTGCCAGATAACATAGCTAAAGCTGGTCAATAAACGCTTGCAGTGGTTTGTTGTCGTCAAGTCGAAAAATCAAGTTGTGAAATGTCTTTTCAACGACGGTATTTTTCAATATCCTATTAAAACTCGCTTGTTAGAGGACATAGTCATAGGTAATAAATGCTAAATAGAATCCTTTGAGAAATATTAGTTCACAATTTCAATAAGATCAACAAAACCGACTTCAAAAAAACCTGAAAACAAAAACAACTTCAAAATTAAATACCTCTAAAAAGCAAGAATTAACATTCAAATCTATTGAAAGTTCGCATATCAAATTAATGAAACAAGTGTATTGAAGTCGGGTGGGGCTTTTAGAATTAAAAAAAGTAGTTGTCCTCCCGCCCCACCTGACTTTAATACATGTGTTTTATTAATTTGATTTACAGTTATTAAAATCGGCACACCAACGCCAGAGTAATCGGTGTACATACAAAAAACAAAAAAAATACGGGTCGAATTGAGTGCCTCCCTCCTTTTGAAGTCGGTAAAAATAGTACAGACTAGAAAACCTAAGTATCATTCGTCTCTGATAGATTTGGTGTTTTTTGGGGAAGTCCATTGTCCAGCAGTGGCTTTCAGGCACCATGATAATGATGATGAAAAACGTTCCCAAGCCCCACCCTATTAAACATTACAAATTGTTAATGTACCTATATTACAGGCTACAAATCTACAAGCTTCTGTTTTAAATTTCCATGTTTTTTGACGTTATTAGAATAAACTATATCAATATACAATTACTTATTGTACATTATTACAATATTTTAAACAGTACTTGTCAAACAATTTAACAAACTGTCACTTATTTACAAAATTGTCGGATTGTAACGTTTATTAAACAGGGCCCTGGATTAACACTTTCTTACTAATCCGATAAATACAAAATGTTCATTTTTTTTAAGTTGAATAGTGAAAGCATATCCTAAGTACTTATTTATTGAAATAAAACAGTTTACAGACATTAACGATTTTTTTAAAGGTTTGGGTGGTTTTGTGATTTTTACATTTTATGACGTTTCGGCTGCACCGTGCGTTAGCTACGGACCGACAACGTGCTACGAGCTACGGACTACGGTTTTCGTAGCAACACGCGTGGTGCGGTAATTTTCAACGATGCAACCAAACCTGTTGTAGTCTATCTTTACTTGTCTTATTTGGTAAATAATCTTTATCCAACTCTTTATAAAAATAATAATTTATAAAATACAACAAATGGTTTTCCACACATAGATTAATTTACTAAGTTACTTACTTATTCCTAAGTAACGATTTAAGTATAAAGACGTATGACAACTGTCAAAAACTGTTTACTAAATAAACAGAGATTATACCTACCGTTTTAGTTTCGTTTACAGAAAAAAAACTTACTTTAGTTTTGTTAAAATTGTTGAAAGCTAGTGCCTAGGGAGTCTAAGATGCCAATATTTGACAATTTAAATGACAATTCTAAAGCTAAAACAAATATTTTTAGGTAAATGTAACCTGAACGACAACGTAGCAGCAGTCTTGGTTATATCGTTCAAAATTACATTAAAAAATTAGTTACACATTACATTATCAATTTTACTTATTCACTAGCTTTTGCCTGTGACTTCGTTCGCGTGATTAAGATAGTTGTGCATTTATTTTGAAAGTCACGGATTATATACGTATTTATTATTCTCACCTTATTTCACATATTTAAATTTTCTCAAAAAACTGGAACATCCTGTAGCACTCTGCCCCCTGATTATGTACTTTGTTGCAATCAATTCTTACAGAAATCGCAGTTACGTTGCTGCTTTAGTTAGAACCAATATGACAACTATCTTATTTAAAGCAGCAATGTAACAGCGGTTTCAATCGATTTCAATCGAGAATTGTCAGCAACAGAGTTTCGTAATCAGGGGGATGTATAACGCGAATTTTCCAAAACCCTTTCTTAGTGCTCTACTACGCCATTAAAGGTAACTATCTACACTCCAAAAATGGTGTCTCTACCTTCAGTCTTTAGGGCTCTACGCCTATCCCAACAATTAATGAACGAATGAAACAATCAATGTAGTGTTTTATATGTATGGATTGAACCTACGAACTCTAAACCGCTATTAATGTCCAGCCAGGGGCCGTACCGGCTAACGCAACAAACTTCGGAAAGTCTGCCGGGCTTCAAATTAAAATAGATAAATCGAGCCCCAATCGGGCCGATATGGCGAACCCCAATTCATTATGTCACACGAACATCGATATCTTCTAAATAACTTCGGCGAATAGTACAATACGAAACTCCTTACTTCGATTTATCTGTTTTAAGTTGAAGCTCGGCAGACCCGCCGAAGTTCGAAAAGTTGGCCGGTAGGGCCCCAGCATCAAGTCCTCCAGGCACCGCTGACGGCGCACGGCACGGCACTTGCCCCCGATCCGGCGCCGTCCGCCACCGGTCGAGTGTTCACCATAAAGGACCGTATTGATTTGTACAGACAATAAAGAAAAATAAGCCAGATTTAGGTAGGGAGATGGAAAACCAGCATCCGATTATGATCAAACGTGATTTTTTTATCCATAAAGTTATAGAATTCTATTGATTCATTAAAAATGAAGAACGTGACTGCGTTCTCTGTAGTTTAGTTTAAATCTGTTTTTGTCCTTCGCTCCCACTAGTACACCCGGCTAGTTCAACCGTTGAACTAGTGCAGCTTTTTTGTCTCAGTAGTTCACCTATCTGTAAATCTTTTTAACGAGTTGAACTACCGCGACTATTCGCTCCCACTAGTACACCCGGCTAGTTCAACCGTTGAACTAGTGCAGCTTTTTTGTCTCAGTAGTTCACCTATCTGTAAATCTTTTAACGAGTTGAACTACCGCGACTATTCGCTCCCACTAGTACACCCGGCTAGTTCAACCGTTGAACTAGTGCAGCTTTTTTGTCTCAGTAGTTCACCTATCTGTAAATCTTTTTAACGAGTTGAACTACCGCGACTATTCGCTCCCACTAGTACACCCGGCAAGTTCAACCGTTGAACTAGTGCAACTTTTTAATTATTCTCAGTAGTTCAACTTTCTATTAGTGTTGACTAATTAAATGAAATCAAACATTAATATACCCGACCGATTGAGTGTCATAATATAAGAGAGTTGAACTATCGCGAATTAGTGAAGCACTAGGTATCTAATCGGAATTTACGTAATGTTGTGTAAAAGTTATTTATCGTATCTAAAACCATATCCGAAATCATCTGGTTCCTAACGCCAACATCGGTCATATTGTCAACCCCAAGGATCCTCGAGGATATCTTTCAGGGCGGGCGCCACAAAAATACCCGCCCAAGTGCTCGTTACCTATTCATTGTCGGTTGAGTGGCCCTTGAGTTGCGCCGACACCGCGGGCTGGTAGGGCTGCCACAAAATGTTTTTTTAAATATCGATTAAAGGTATTAAAATGAAAAAGTTTTTCATGATAGGATCAATACTGCTACATTCCGTCAAAACTAAGTGCGTTGCAGTAGGTGTGTTATTTCAATACAAACTTAGTACATGTTCACATTATGCAAGTAAAACTCTAATATTGTGTGACCGATATTGACCTTGCCAAGAATATCGAAACTATTTTTTTTTACTCAATTCTACGAGTAAAATATGTCTTGCGGTCTATAAAAACAGAATAAAAGCTTGAAATTAGTAAAATATTTATTGACGTTTGAGGATTCATCAAATTTTTTGGGAAATGTCTTCCCTGACTTATCAATCTTTAGGGTTTGTCCACAAAAGAAGTAGGGCTGCCAAATATAAAAGTATTCTAATAAAAGCGTCAAGAGCTACGCCAAATTTTCGTAAGATCTAAAGGGAACATTAGAGAGAAGTCATAAAAATCTGGGAAAATACTATTTTTCGTCTTAAAATCTTATTTCACTAGGTACCCTTAAAATATGGTTTTTTTTGGCTGAGTCTTATAGTAGCGGTGGACACCCCTAGCAGAAGAACCTAATTATAAACCTCTGGCGGCGACAAACTGTCTATTCAAAGTGTGACGTCAGCAATGACGTCACTACTCGACGCGTCACGAAGAGCGACAGATCATGAGTAAGGGGAGGCGAAGGGGATAGCCAGTAGTAATGAGGATATTTTATTTTATTTTTTGGGCTCATACTCATACAAATCAAATCAAATCATTTTATGTCCAGAATATAAGTAGGTTTACAATAAATGCTACAAAAAACGCTATATCACGCGATATACTTATATCGTGTTTCGGTGGTCATGCTAGGGAGGCTGGCGCAGTATACAAGGTGTTACAAAAGTACCCCTAATGCCGAATATGGTAGATAGGGACCATCAACTGAACAAATTTAACTATGGGACCAACTCTGAAATCGCGAAAAAAAAATCAGCTGTTTCATACAAAAATTTTTTTTCGCGATTTCATAGTTGGTCCCATAGTAAAAGTTGTTCAGTTTGATGGTCCCTATCTACCATATTCGGCATTAGGGGTACTTTTGTAACACCTTGTATTATAGTAATATGTACATACCATGCGAATTAGTATAGTATAGTATTGTTTTGCCCGGAATTATTTGTCTCCCATCTCATAAAATTAGACAATAAAAAAGAAAAGTAGTAACTAGTACAAAAGTTTCTTAATTAACTGAGGTAATATCGTTATGGCATGTATCGGAAGAGGGGAAATTAGTATTGGGAACCTAGTGACATTACAACTTTTATTACAATAATGTAGGTAGATACATATGTAATAAATTAGGTAATGTTTTTATATCCGGTAATGAACGTTGTGACACTATACAACATATTACAAAAGTACCCCTAATGCCGAATATGGTATGTAGGGACCATCAAACTGAACAACTTTTACTAGAAGAACAACTCTGAAAACGCGAAAAAAAAATCAGCTATTTCATACATTTTGATACTTTTGATTTTAATTTTTGTATGTATGAGCTGTTTTTTTTCGCGATTTCAGAGTTGGTCCCATAGTAAAAGTTTTTCAGTTTGATGGTCCCTATATACCATATTCGGCATTAGGGGTACTTTTGTAACACGTTGTAGGTATACATAGTCAGTTAGTTAAATCTAGGATCCCCAGAAACCGACGGATTACTTTTTTGTTTTTTTTTTACTTCCCATACAACAGCGGTAAGGAAGTGGAACATTATTCGTTTGCTTATCTGAAACCCTTTCGTGTTTAAACTTGTCTTTAGTTCTAAAAAAAATAATTTAAAAAAAAATACCGTCGTCTTGATAACCTCCTCCTTTTTTTGAAGTCGGTTAAAAAGTGGAAATAAAAACATACTCACAGCTTTCCATCTGCAGTTTACACTCCTGCGTATCATGAGGGTAGATGAGGAAGTTCATAGCACATGACAGCCTCAAGGTCAGCTTCACCATGTACAGTATTGTCTTGTCTTTGTACAACCACACGTAGTGGTTGGGGATGGTCATCGTCTGGAAGGTGACCGATTTGGCATTCTTGAAGAAGGAGTCGGGGCGCCACATGTGCTTCAACCAGTCCACTTCTAGAAGTCTAAAGAAGGAAAGCATTAGGTTTTTCACATTCAACATCTTTAAAAGAATCGATACGTGTTTTGTGTGGAGCAAGAGAATGATTGAAGACTTCTAAATGTATAATATACTATACTAGACAGGCTGTACAGTACCGAAAAATCGCTCATTAAGTTACGGTGCATGCACCGCAACTCGTTTAGTCTATTGCGAGCGACCGATAAAAACAGTTGATGCGCCGCGAAGGTTGGTTGTGACACAATTTTAGTTTTGAACAGCTCGTCTATACTACGTGTTACAAAAATACCCCTAATGCCGAATATGGTATATAGGGACCATCAAACTAAACAACTTTTACTATGGGACCAACTCTGAAATCGCGAAAAAAATATCAGCTGTTTCATACAAAAATTTATTACGAAAATATCAAAACGTATGAAACAGCTGATTTTTTTTTCGCGATTTCAGAGTTGGTCCCATAGTAAAAGTTGTTCAGTTTGATGGTCCCTATCTACCATATTCGGCATTAGGGGTACTTTTGTAACACCTTGTATAATTGAAGTCATTGCTGATTACGGAATTAAACCTGCTTTTATGATTTTCAAAACGAGCTGGGTGGATTTTTTTATAATGTTATATTCAATAAATTCAGAGGAAAATCGCCAGCTATCTGCCCTGCGTCCAATGATCAAAATCAGAATTGCGAAAGGGCAATAAAAGTCTTATTGGTTCTTTATATTACTAAAGAAACAGCTAAGTACATACAAAGAAACTTGTATTTTCGTTTATGTAAAATCTTCAGTGTGTTGATATTTATTATTGCTGATAGAAAAAAATATTTAACTCTTTTTCAAAAGACTAACCAAATTCAAGTAGTTTAAAAAAAATAGTTTTCTATTTTTTGTATAAGTATGACGTTTTAACATCCGGAGTGGGTTTTTATTTAAATAAATGTTTTTTTTAAATCTTTTTGCAGATAACATCTACCACTAAAAAACATATCTAAAAACCTGCTCTGAAATGAAACCTTTTGAATGCAAAAAACTGTATCGAAATCGCTCCAGTCGTTTCCGAGAAAAATGGTAACAGACATACATACAAACAACCTCTAATCCAAAACGCAAACTTATATACTATATACCACCTCCGTTCTGTTCCGTCGGTCGTGGGTAAAAAACAATAGCGCATTCCTCGGACGCTACAAAAAGAAACGTTCCATAAACAAATTACCTAGGTAGCATAATTTTTTTCAGGTCAGTGCTAGGTAGGTATAGGATGTACCTACTCGTAGGTTTAACCCGTCGATGGAGCGTTTTCGATACAGCGACTGTCGATGCAGTGACTGTCGATATTATGATCCAGTTCGGTAACGATAACTATTTTATTATTATTTTTGGAGCCATCAACAAAATCTGTTTTAATGGTGACTTCATTAACTCATGACTATAATCAAAGTATCTTTCTCAAACCCATAAGAAAAGTTTCCATAGTTTTCATGAATCTCTTTGTTATTATAACTTGACTACCTAATGGTATGATTCCAGGAATTTTGCTTGACTGATATTATTTTCTACTACCTATTGGTAAAAATTACCTGTATTCAGACGTCATATTTTCTGGCAGTCGTAGACGAAAGTCTTTCCAGGTTTGTGCGAAGAAAATGTCTGCTGCGTACGTCTGTAGAACGTTAAAATCCTATATTCTTTACACCCACATATAAATATAAATAAATATAAATTTAAATATTTGACAACATCACATACAAAGCACTTGGTTATGGAAAATCAGAGACAACGGTGGTATCACAAACACCCAGACCTGGGCTAATATAGAAAAGTTCGTTTTCTAAATTGACCTAACCGGGGATCGAACACGGGACCTCAGAGATGGCGACACCTTGAAAACCGGTGTACAAAGCCACTCGACCACGGAGGTCGTCAATATACTTATAATGAATATAAAGTCAATGTCTTTTAGGTATTTTATTCCAGGATCACCAGAACCCCAGTAAATTAAATGAAAATGAAATGAAATTTATTTATTTGACACAATCCACTGACATGACATTATTATAATTTATAATCTTTAAGTAATTTATTTTATTTTATTATTTCAGTTATCTTTGTTGACATGCATACTTTAATTTGTTATTTAATGGGTCTTTATAATTCACTGTTGCAGTCTTGACATTTATTTGACTTCATCTACCTAATGGGAATTTTGAATTAAATTATAATTTAAAAAATTTTGCATGTCAAAACATGACAAAATACGCTTGACCTTTATATTATCTGTAACAACTTGTATGCCGTGTTTTATGGCAAATAAATAAATTTCATTTCATTTCATTTTCATTTCTGGAGTTCTGGTGATCCTGGAACACAGGCTATCCTTTTTCAGGCACCAGTCTCCACTCTAATACTTATTTACTTTAAATTACTACTTCATTGTAATACAGTGTATCCTTTTGTATTATTGTGTGGAGAAGAAAAAAATTGTTTTTTTATTTTTATTTGTGACAAACATTTAACTTTACTGAGCCAGTATTTGGTCACCTTGTCTGCTACATTAATCTGACGGCTACTGTACCTAAGAATGTTAAAGCAACTAAAATAAACAGTAACATTATTACTTCATCGATTATGATCAATTGCATTGAATTTTTTAACGCAATCGATAACATTCGTTCTATTGAACACGATAATTTACGATATTAGCGAATAATATTTTTTTTTTATAGAAAATGTAAGTAGATATTCGATTAATGTATTTTAAATGGTAGGTGTACAATAAATTGTTTTGTAAATATGAATTAGAATTTACTGTCGTTTTTTGTATTGCATCTCATTGCCAGGATTTTAAAACAACTCACCATAGAGTTTTCGTCGATGGAATCGAGCCCCATAACGGTGACGTGGAAGTTGACTATGGTGGGCTGGTCGTTGATCTTGGGCGGGCGCATCTTGTCGTACAGCCGAGGGTCGTCGGGCAGCAGGTCTTGGAAAGTCAGCAGCGTAGACCTGGGGGAGAACTGGCCGATTGGTTGAAATGAAAAAACATTATTAACGCGAGACGTAGCTTTATGCGTTTTTGGTATTTATTTTTTTCTAATTTCTTGAATTTTTATTTCCCGACCCTTTGAGAAACCGTGCATCACTTGTTTCCTATAATTCGCTTGGATATAATTTAGTTAGATTGAACGATGCAATCGATGTACCTAAATATAAATATATAGATATGTGGTAAGATTTTGTTGAAAAAAATAAGTCATTGCTTCTACCACAACCACAACAAAAATGCCAAGGGTTGTCCCATGAGTTTGACTTTTTGTTGTATGCAGTGTATGGACTGATCTGAATAAATAATGGATTAATTTATCCAAACGCGATACCCATTCGCCCTTGGTGATGACAAAGGAACACAAACAATCCAATTCATTAGACCTCGCTGACCATCTGTTTAATAATATTCTTTACAAAGTGGAACGGTAACATAAATATTTGCTTTCATTCATCCCAATGGCCGCGCCGCCTCTGCGCCGCCCTGGGGCCGTACCGGCTAACGCACCAAACTTCGGAAAGTCTGCCGGGCTTCAAATTAAAACAGATAAATCGAGCCCCAATGAAGCCAAAATGGTGAACTCCAATTCATGATGTCACACGAACATCGATATCTTCTAAATAACTTCGGCGAATAGTTCAATACGAAACTCCTTACTTCAATTTATCTGTTTTAAGTTGAAGTTCGGCAGACCCGCCGAAGTTCGAAAAGTTAGCCGGTAGGGCCCCTGTGCAGCTAATATAGGTAGCGGAAGATCTCAAATCGCAGCCCAAGATAATCTGCTACAGGCAGTTTATGCTTCTCCCGTAGGAGGATGTAGCTATTATCCCCACTAAAGGCAGGCGCGTTGGAGATCGTAATGCGAGTTAAAAAATGCATCGGAAAACGCTGTTTTCGTTAGCAAATGCTGCTTCTTAACAAACCGCTGAACAAACAAACGAAAATTTGGGTTTCTCGCTTCTTAACTTTTATGTGACGTTGCCCTCTGAGGTCCCGGGTTGGATACCCGTCTGGGTCAATTAGTGGGTTGTCAATAGGAATGTCTCACTTTTTGAACTTCCCCTCAATATTGGATCACCATGTCGTCGGTCGTCTGCCACTAGTCCACTACGTCTGGCAACCCTGGGAATAATATCCATGGCAGGCGAAGCCGAGCAAAAATTTCGCGGAGGAGTTTATTTTGCTTCCCTTTCTGCTCTTTTATAAGTACAGTCAGCGGCACGTCAGACTATACATGTTGACCTTGAGACCGTCTTTATGCCATACGTAATAAAAGCTGTTTTCTTAGTTCAACTGTTTAACTTACCGTGCTGTTGTGCGTACCTTAATAGTCGAATCCATTCTCAAGTCAAATACCCAATTGAAGTTTATCAGGTATTTGGTCTCACCACTTACCTACTTACTTGTTCTGTAGTAGGCTGTATTGTGTTGTTAGTAACTTTTTCTAGTTCTGTGGTTAGTAACGATACCTAATCTTAAAGGCAAGCGTTGTTGCAACACGTCATGGTGGTTCCCAATGTACCGAATCGGACTAAAAACGGATAGTGCGTTAGTAGTTGATTGTTAAAGTTTTCCTTTAGGCGTTTCGGAAACTTATCAATCTGCCCTCGTATGTATAATTAATGTATGTTACCTACTACATCATAATGTTTGACAAATAAGGTATCGTTAGAAGCGTCTTGTTCGTCCGCTGGTTATGAGAAATGTTTTTCGCTTTTTAAGCAAGTCAGTTAAAAAAATTAACCATTCTCCTAAAGCAAGCCCAAGAATATGGCCACACAGTGAAAGGTCTGCGCCTGCCATGGATATGGATTGCCAGACGTAGTGGCAGACCACCGACGACATGGTGATCCAATAGGGAAGTTCAAAAAGTGAGACCTTCCACTAATGATAACCCACTAATCGACCCAGGTGGATATCGAACCCGGGACCTCAGACGGCAACACCATAAAAACTGGTGACAAAAAACTCGACGTTCGAAGACCTCAAAATCTAAGATTTATTTCTTTAAGGTCAATTAATACTCACTGCGCGTAACATAAATCCGTTGCACCAAGCCACAGCCGAAGGAGGACGGTAGTCAGCCATAATAATTTTTGAGCCGCCATTTTGTATTATTTTTATAATCGTCTTTTACTTATTACGTAATTTTATTTTTGTTAATAGAGCTGAATGGTAAATGATTTTAGTCCATAATTAACACACTCCTATCTACTTGTGATTAACTTTTTATTTATAAAAATGTAAGTAATAGATTTAATTTATTTTAGAATCCTATGTAAGTAAATAATTACCTACGTTAATAAGTTATGTACCTAGCCGAATTTGCATTTAATTATTTTACCTATCTTTGAAATTAATTATTCATTTTACATAGAAAATAAAAGGAAATGGCCGCGTAAAAAAGGCGCCAATTTTTGACAGAAGCCGGTCAAACGCGGGAAATGTAATGCCGGACCGCGAAATCATCTCATTTGACCAATGCGTTCCGTTTCACGAGGCATGCGCAATGTAACTGTGGCAAGCAATAGCCCATAACCACTCGAGTATTTTGAAGTGACGATAAGGGTTGACGTCGAGAGATGCCCGATAGCTTTTGAAATATTTTGTATTATTTTTTAACACACCATTACCCAACCCGACGATTGAAACGAAATAATGTAGGTATATACATACTAAATTATCGCAGGAATGGAAAACTTAAGAACCTACTGATGATTAAAATGTAGTCCCGAAGTCATATCAGTGTGACGTTTGGTATATTCATATACATACGAGTATAATAATACGCAAACACTGACAAGCTTAGAGTTCACTTCAACCTCACAAAGAAGGTGAACAAAACCTGGCAAAGTTACACCTACTAAATAATATTCTGGAAAAATCATCTCGCACCAGATCATATTCTCGGACGGGAATCGAACCTGCGACCTTTGGAAGTCCGGTCCAATGCTCTGACAACTGAGTACCGAGTCACTACCAATACCAAGTGACTCGGTCACTACCAAGTGACTCGGTAGCTCAGTGGTTCCCGTATAATATGATCTGGTGCGAATCGAATTTTATTAGTACTTAATAATTTAGAATTGTATATAGCATTGTAAACGCTAAAATCTCAAAATTAAAAGTTACACCTACCTACAAGCTCAATCTATTCATCTGTGACGTTAAGTACATGGGAGACAGGGCAAAGAATAGGTCAAGAGCAAAATAATTCTGAAAGACGTGAAACCAGAAGCAATTCGTCTTCAAAAGGTATTGATCTGACTCTTGAGTATTCACTCACCGACATTCATAGCAATCGTGTGTTTGGAATCGGAGAAAATAAAAAAATACTTATATAAAGTAGGTATCCTGAAGATAGATTAGTTTGAAGGACCAACTTGGACTTACAAGTTTGATCCTCGTATTTATAGACGAGTAAGTAACGAGTAACGACTTGAGTAAAACTTGCAATTTTCAAATGCTTCTAATATTATTATTTCAACATGCAATGTATAGTGTAAATTGATCGTAAAATGAACCAAAACTGCGCTAAAACTACATTTAAGATTAGTTTGTACATACTATAAATTTATAGTATAATTGCATGTTGATATAATATTAGAAGCATTTGAAAATCGCAAGTTTTATTCAAGGCATTACTTACTCGTCTACTTAAGCATAGATACGAGGGTGAGTATCTATCAAATGCCTGTTACAAAACTGTTGTACACTATTGGTCTGCTATTTCAATTACATTAAAAACCACCACCATGATCCACCTTAGATTTCTAAAACTATTGTTGTTATGCGGTACCTATTCTGTAAGTAGGTACTTATGCGTAGACATGAATAAGTACATAAGTAATGTTAAAGAGACATTTATAAAGAGCTTAAATTAAAAGTGGGAAGCAAGTAGGCATGTTGTTTAAGTATTTTTGGTAGAAATACGGGCAATTCAATATTTCCCGTCTTACAACTTTCAACTGCAGTAGTAACAAGGGCAATTCAATTACCGCACAGGCAATAGAGGGTTTTTGACAGAAGTTGACTTTTATTTTAGAGTGCATAGGTAGGGTTAATGAACTGTCAAATGTGTAAACACCTACTACATATTCTATTTAAACATGGCTTCGTCTAATAATGCCATCGAACGAGGTTAATAAGCGTAGTGCGGCCGATGCGGGCAATGTTTGAGTTCAAAGAAGGCGCTCTTGAACACGCCGCAGACCAGGCGCTATACAGGAGTTGATAATACCACCGATGCTAATGACGATCGGTCCTTAAACATGTATTAATCCTCGAATTTAGTTATTGCTCCAATGGACTAATAGAAAAAAAACATTAAGCTAGGCTTTAAAGTATACGTCTTACATTTATTTAATTTTTTTCTGAACATTGTGCCTGATATAAATCGACTAAGTACTACTTACTTATTAATCATCACTTCGCTTCGGTTCCTTCCTTTTTTTGCCAAATGCGACCTTCCAACAGCACCCAATAAGAAAACAAATACAGTCGTCACCGCCATTCGCTCCAAAAGTTTGTTTCCGTACCGTTCGAGTCCATCCCGTCCCGTCCCGTCATCGGTGTAAGAAACACGCTTGAATTTATTTTCGCGCGCTTTAATTTTTTGATGTAACTTTTTTTGTGGACCTATAAAAGAGGAACAATTCCATTTTACATTATTTTGTTATAGCTCAAAAGGTTTATGCAGCGTTTTCGAAACAAGCTTCCAGTCGGCTTAATTTTTGCCGACATCTTCAACAATTATCGACATATTTCTACAAATTTACATAAAATCTCAATTTATAATACACTAAAACTTTCCTCAGGAATTACTCTTTTAATTGGTGAAAACCGCATGAAAATCCGTTCAGTAGTTTTTGAGTTTATCGTGAACAGACAGACAGACGCGGCAATTTGTTTTATAACACGTAGTGATAATAGGTACTTACTTAAATATTACCTATTTAAGTAGGTACTGTGTAGAAAAATAAAAATAAAGACCAAATCATCAGCTCTATAATTTATTTATACATTTCACAAGCTAAAGCGACGTGCTCGAGTGGCGGTAAGCCTCAGTCTGTTGCCGATATTAGGGCTCAGTCTAGGGCTGTCAGCTTGAAGAAAAGTACACGTAAGTACCTAAATAGTATACTGCTCATTACTGTAAATATTATAAAATAAATCACCACAAACTATTTTCGATGAAACAAAAATCTTGAAAAGTGTTGTTGTTGTTAAATGTTTTAGTACTTACTACTAAAAATAACCTTGTACTAAAATGATACTTTCGTATGTTATTAAGCGTTATTTTATTTTTACTGGTCTTAAAATGGGTAACTTACATACTTACTATAATATTTTTTTAAAAATACCTTATATTGACAACCCTTAGTCCACAAGCGCCGCATCGGTCCTACCTATTGCAAACTACTGTTAAGTACCGCAGTCAAGTACCATCATTATTGAACTTTCAAATAGACTGAGACACTGCTTAATTTAAGTTTAGTTAAAATAAAAGTTTAAGTAGATATGTACATACCTAGTTTACTTCACACACAACTTTATTTCTTAATGTGCTGGCGTGTGTACACACGATGGCACCTCAGACTATACATGTTGACCTTGAGACCGCCTTTATGCCCTACGTAATTAAAGCTGTTTTCGCAGTTTAACTGTATAACCTGCCGTGCTGTCGGTGTACATAGCCTACTTACTTAACTTACCAACAATACGTAGGTGTGCGGTCGTTAACTTTTCGTAGTATTTTTACTTTACCTTGGTAACGTCTTAAAGCTGAACATCAGCTGCCATCAACCAGTCAACCAGCAGAGTGATGGTCCGTTGATGGTGTGAAGAGTAAAGAATTAATAGCAACCATACTACGTTTCCTTTTCGTTCCTCTTTTTGTATTTGTTTAATTTTTCTCATTATTTCTTGTGATAACTACCATTTATTTCATTAAAAAAAAAACTGAATATAAGCTGTATAATTATAAATTCCTTTGCCGTTTCTGTCGTTTTCAAAATTGACGTTGACAGATGTATGTTTGACATTGACATATTGTTTGTTTACTTTGTACATCATCGACAACATCGCTCATATTCACTTCTCGCTCTCACACTACACGCCATACCTATCGCTCTCTCACTTCTTCTCATTTGTGCTACCATTTTCAGTCCTATTCTTTATCTTCGCGGGTTGTATATAATAATATGTATATTGTATGAATTGTACAGACAGTACATTTTTCAAAAATCCTTTCCTTTTGTTTCAATTCAAGTGGTTTTGCTGAATGTGCTGAAATAATTTATCTAGTATTGAAAGTGCGAGCGTATCAATGTAGAATTTTTTAGCGAGTTTTTCCTTATTGTATTTACAAAAGAAGATTACTATGTCCGAATATCAACGGGAAAAATCCGAAATGTTAACTTTACACAAAGTATTGATTGTTCTATTTGGCCTTATGTTCGTTTATGACTACTACAACTCTACCACACCTGTTGTTGTTCGCATCAAGAATCCTAAGTTCTCGCTTCTCGGCCCTTACAATACTACGGAGTATATAGTCGATGATGTGTATAACCAGCTCATAGATTTGAAGAACTTTTCCTTTAAGGTTAATCCTCAACCTTGCATTGATTATCCTGCAGGCCTACTCTTGGTTGTTATTGTATCTTCAAAACCAACAAATTATAAGAATAGAATGGTAATCCGTAACACCTGGGGCCGTTCAGTTGATTCAACAAAAGTTGTATTTCTTCTTGGTGAGCCTAACAATGCATCTGTCAGTAACAAAATTCTGAATGAGAGTTCAGTTTATGGCGATATAGTGCAGGGTAACTTTGATGATGCGTATAGAAACATGACTTATAAACATGTGATGGGATTGAAATGGGTGACACACCATTGCCCCACTGCTAAGTATGTTCTGAAAACTGATGATGATATGGTAGTGAATTCTCATGCACTGAGGAGGTTCTTGGCTAAAGAATTGTCACCCTGGGGTGCAAAAGGACTAATAACTTGCCAAGTTCTGGAACATGCACAAGTGCAAAGGTCAAACCGTTCTAAATGGAGAGTGTCACCTACCGAGTATGCAGACCGTTACTATCCAACTTATTGTGCAGGTAATAGCTTGTTTATAAGTCATTATTGTTTATGTTTGAAATGTCTAAACACTAGATTGAAGTACCAAGTGAAACCAGAAGTTAGAAGTATCCATGTTATATTTTTCCAGGTTGGGCCATTCTATATTCTCAAGATGTAGTCCCACAGCTTCTCACCACCGCCCAAAAGCTTCCTTATTTCTGGATCGACGACGTCCATATCACCGGTGTCTGTGCACAGCAAATCGCAGTGGCACGTACCCCGCTATCAAGCCTGATTCTAAATCAGCTCCGTGTCAACTTGCTAACAAACATAGGACCCGATTCTGTTGGGCCATTCATATTTGGTCCACCAGATCTCAGTATTGACAGAATAACAAAGATTTGGAAAGCTATACCTGAGTAATTTTTTTTTATTGTTTTATGTAGGTAAGTTGGAAAAGCATTCAATCTTTTTATTCACAAAATAGTTGATTCTAATGGATATATGTATAACTAGTACAACATTTTTGTTGTTGTCTGTCAGTAAGCAAATATTATAAAAAAGGATTATTTAAGGATTATTATAGTAAATAGCTGTTTTTTAATTCATCAACGCCCGAGCGGCCGAATGCGGCCGGACTACAATAGAATATCTATTGTGTGTCATTTTCCGGGCCTTATTGGGTTAAGCAAAAATGATATAAATACCAAAGATATATTATGTTGTTTGTTGTAGAAACTTGTAGTTATGGTTAAATCTATACCAAATTTTTTTTTTACCAAACTTTAATTATGTACCAAAGTATTTTTGTTGATTTTGATATTTTTATAAATTAAGTAAGACAATTTATATTATTTCTTAAAATCTTTATTTCAATTAAGTTACTGTATTCTATTCTATGTTACTGTATGACAATCACACATGAGTATATTTATTTGTGCTTTTCAAAGAAGACAATCAAAAATGTATCACCTCTTCTACATTAAATGATCATGCTTTAATATTCAAACAGTCTTCTAAGATGCTAAATTATTACATTGATTGGTCACTCAGTAGGACACTATGTAAATCATTCATTCATTATCTACCTCATAGTAGGTATACACATTAATAAAAAACATAAAAAAATATGTTGTGACTTTAGCTACATTCCACTACAGGCTATTCAAATTTTACACATAAAAATATAAAAAGTATAAAACTACAAATAAGAAAATTAAGAAAGTGTTTATAAGAATTTCTCTTAATTTTTTTTAATCATAAGTACCTAACAGGAACTAAAAACGTTAATATAATCTGTCATGGTAAGGTAAAGGCAGTCCCTATGAGGTATATAACACTTGTACTTTACAGTGAATAGCACATCAACTATGCTAGGGGGTAGCAAGACCACCGAAATACGTTCTACATGGTGGAAAAAAAACTGTAGCTGGAGGCAAAGTACCCTAAATATTGATAATACCAAATTTTAATGAAAGGAAATATTCTTTTATTTTTAAAAATAAGTAAAACTTGCATTTAAATATTTTTGAAAATATGAAGAAGATTAAGGTAGGTCCTCCCGTGACCACGGCCCCTGGAAAGGTGTCAAAACGTCGGGAATTCTAAAAACCAATAAATACAAACTAAATAATTCTAAAACAACACCTGAATTAACAATATACGCGCTGTAATCCATAAAAAGTGTTTTATTTCTAAGGTACAGCTAACATTTTTGAACTAAACTACAGAACCCTAAAAGTGCGAAGTCCGACACGCATTTGGCCGGTTTTTTAGCTTTTAATTACTGTTTCGTGAATACGTCTGACCTCTATTACTTGTACCAAACACTGTCTATTGCTATAATTATATAGAATAGCTTTTAGATGCGCTTCAGACTGAAAATAATGTCTTAACATTTTTTTTATACTTATAACTTATCTTACAACTTTTGCATTTGTATGCATAAAATAAGTGATATTCAAAACAATGTGCTTTATTAGAAAAGTAGGTATTTATGTCAAAATTATAATAATTAAGTCAACTCGAAACAAACACTGGTTATAACCATATGACGTATAAATACGTCATTTATCACAGATATTACTGTTACAACTAATTATACAATACAGATATGCTGATAATCCAATTTTTTTATTTATAACCTCATTTGACTAAAACAACATCTTCTGTATTAATTAATGTCATTTGTACTTCTATATCAACCCTTTTCTTGCCTTTAAAACTATCTTCTATATCCTGTAACGTCCTGTCTTTAGTTTCTGGTAATAAAGCATAAATGACAAGTAGAAAAACGGTCAAGGTAGCGGAATACACTAAAAATGCACCTTGGACTCCCACTGATGAGTATAGATGAGGAGCAGTCTTCATAGACACGACAAAAGCTGGAGTCAAAAATGACGTCGACAAAGTAGATCCCAAACTTCTGTACGCTAAAGGGAAAACTTCTCCACAAATTACCCAATTCAAAGGAACTAAACCTAAACAGAAAACTAAAGTATAGATAATCATTAAACCCATAGGAGCTGTATCTAATAACCAAGGAGCTGTAAACACTTGAGCGTCTCTCAAATAAATGAAAACAGAAATTGAAGATAATGATAAAACAGTCAACACTCCACTTGTAAATAAAATAGTCCTCCTTTTAAAGTATTTGAGCAAAAATATAGCAAAGAATGCGCACACAGTTCTTAATAAGTCTATGACAGTAAATTGCCAAGCTACGTCTTTTACATCTTCCTTGTTTAACACTGCTTGGAGAATGGTATTTCCGTAAGCAGCGAACATATGAGCTCCTCCAAATTCGAAGACAATCAGCATACTTATGGCTATTATAGCGGGTTTATAAAACTCTTTCTTCTTGAATATCCTCAGTGCATCCTTGATGCTGTCCACAGTTGACCGGAACATCCCATGGTTTTTCTTCACTTCTTTCCTCTGATTCTCAATATTTATCTCTTCTTTTTGAGATGTGATCATCGCGTCTAATTCCTCCTGTTGTTCTGGGCCATCTCCTCTCACCCATCTGAATGCTTTCTTGGCCTCTTCGAATTTTCCTTTAGTTATCAACCAACAAGGGGATTCTGGGGAGAGGCTGATAATAGCCATCGACACTAAAGGGAATAACGCACAGACACCTGCTGTCGTCTTCCATGCTAAAGCAGCTCCCCAAAGATGTGAGAGAAATATGCCCAGCCCAAGGGAGATGGCAAATGTTCCCAAAAACGCACCTCGATACTTTGGATCTGTGTATTCAGCTACTAATATAGCTGCTAGGGGTGTCCTGAGACCTAACGCTAGGCCATGTAGAAGTCTAGCTATGAGGAACAAGGGAACAGAGTTCCCTAAGACGAATATAATCCATCCAAGTAAAGCTGGTACCGTGGTAAACAGATGAGCTTTTTGCCGCCCGAACTTCGTCATGAGCACTGGAGATATAAAGTTGCCGACGATTCCCATAGCACCCACTGCTGACGCTGAAAAAGAGTTTGAGAAGACTATTATTATTAGTTAGTTCAATAATTCTAAAACAACACCTGAATTAATAATATACGCGCTGTAATCCATAAAAAGTGTTTATTTCTAATGAACTGTACGCGCGACAGTCTTAGTAGTGTATAATAGTTGGAAAATGGAAAAGTGCAGCGTGCATCATCGTCATCGTCGTCGGTCGCCTTGTCAATCTTGTAAGTCGTGGTGTGGTGCTATTTTTAGGGCTCACAAAATTCAAAACTGCTCTGAATCTTTGATTATAAAATTTGGGTATAAAAGGTCATCATTTTACTCACCTATCCAAGATGTGTCATGATCGGTGAGCACCACGTCGCCAGAAGCCTTCAGCTGCGCGAACAGCACCGCGGGGTACCCGTGCGCGCAGCCGTGCCCCGCTATGTTCAGCGCTGCGCCGCTCACCACGAACGCCTGGAAAAGCGAAACGGAAGCTATTGCAGCAGTCACATTGTCTCGGGTCTGATGTTTGTGGTATCGTTATGTTTTTGTTTTCAATCCTTAACCAACCAGTGAACTTACACAAATGGATTTAGTCAAAAACTAAAATAAATTATGTTTTCCAAACTATCCTGAAGGCTTATATTTATCACTAAACAAAATAAAGCTACAGGTTTGATGTATTGTATGTAATCTATGTAATATCATTGGTGGAATCTATAATCTACTTAGTGACAACAAAGCAAAAATTCCTTTTAACACATTAGGCAAGAGTTGCAAAAACAGAATAAGTTTTATAGTAATTTAATACGTAAAAAATCGTGCGTTTTCCAAATATAGGTAGGTAGTTCCGCGTTTTTACATTAACAATGCAATCGATTTTTTTGAGCACTTTTTTCATTGAGTTCGTCTGAAATATCTGAGAATATAATCAAACACAAAAAGCAAACGATGAAGTTCGCCCTTGACATTGAAATAGGCTATCGAACGATTTTACACGCTCTAAAAGAGTATTTGTGTTCTGTAATCGCTTGGTAAAGTTACTTAAAAACATTTAGTGCTGAATCATGGCTATTGCGCCTGTAATCAACTAAAAGCTACCTACCTGTTTTATAAAAGGCTTCATGATGATGTCTCATGCGGCTGTAGTATCTGAAAAACATGAAAAAGTAATAATTTTCCGTTGACGGTTGTTCAAATACACGCCGAAATATACATTTGGTTCCCGTAGTGGCTTACTTGTAATCATGAGTGGGATCACCCCCATCGGGAACCAAATGATTGAAATTTCACGCTGTATACGTTAATTAATATTCAGAATATTCTAATTTGAAAATAAAACAAACTACTCATCGCTACAACGCAACGCAACCCAAATTGTCATGACAATTGACAAATTGTCACGTTATTAAATAGGGCCCTGATATTACACTAACGATTCACGAAGGAAATTTATTTTAGAATGAGAAGATTATATTGGAAACGAACAAAACAATCTCCAACCCTGCCGAACGTGGAGGAGACGAGAGGCGAGGTCCTACGTCCTCCAGTGGACTATAAAATGTTCTGTTCTGATGATGATGCGTGCATCAATCCGTTAGTGAGTGAGGCTACGTCAGATTTATTTATTTATTTTAGATTCACTAACTTTTAAGTACATTAATACAATACCTACTACTTAAAGTTCAAAAATTATGTAGACTAATCAGTATATTTAATTCACCTGCGGCTCTATCATGAGTTGATGCAAATTGTTTTCGCTACCGTAAACTATCGGTTTCTCTCTTTCACTCGCATTGACTGTGAGCAGTATAACCGATAGTTTACGGTAGCGTAAGCAGTTTGCAACAACTCATGATAGGGCTACTGGGTGAAGTCTATCGATTAGTATACTTAATTCACCTAGGTGAATTAGCCCAGGTGAATTAAGTCTATGACGTCAGAATATCAGAGGAGAGTTAGTTAATTTAAATGCATTTTTTATCCCAAATCACTAAGTCACTGTCTCCTGCAGCTTTTAATTTCTGAGTCACATTATGACGTATGTCGTAATTTACCTAATCACCGACAGTCGAGTGTTTGTTACAACAAGGGCCTGTTTCACAATCAAAAACTAAGTTCTGAGTATAGCTTACTTGACAGATGATATTGTCATATTTTTCATGTCACAACTATCAAATTATCTGTCAAGTAAGCTACTCAGAACTTACTGTTTGATTGTGAAACAGGCCCTAAGTATATTATTTGAAATCGAGGCTCGACTCGATCGCACAGTTCGACCTGCGGTTGCGGTGGTTAAGCAACATCACTACGGTCGGTCATCGGTTGGCTGAAACACCAAAGAAACACTTATAAAATTTAAAATTCAATACTCATTTATTCAGTTCAGGCTCTTACAAGCACTTGTGAATGTCAAAGAAGCTACGCCATCAGTTCGCAAACCCTTAGCGGGAGACCTTGTAACGAGAAGAACCGGCAAGAAACTCGTCAAGGGCTGCTTTTTTCTCCCTGTATATTTCATACATAGTCGTCAAAATTTGAAAAATGTCAGCATTTGAAGTGACGTCATTTTCCATTACAAATTACATTATTATATGCTTCGAATAGCATGTAAGGGTTTCGGTCCTAGCTGCATTTGCAGTCTCGTTAAATCTCACCAATCAGCATTGGGCTCGCGTGGTTGAATCGGACCTTAACCAAACATAAGGAAGACCTGTCCCCCAGCAGTGGGATCATTAAAAGGCTTGTGATTATTATTTGTATTCGCCCTCCCACGTCAGTAGACTGGTTTCCCACGATCAGGATGCATGGCGTGCCACTCAAACAATGGATTCATGTTGCAAAATTTACGCAACGGCCTATCAATGCAAGCTATACGTTTGTAAAATACAGGCATTTACTTATTGTATGTTAAGGTTTTTCAATATTAAACGTAGTTCCAAACTCCAAGCAGACTCAATACACGATAAAACCTTGCTTCAGTTAACACAGATTAAAACTTAGATAGAAATATGTAGATGGATTGATTAGGTAATTATCAGCGACTTGCAACTCGCGGGCCATCTAATAGATATTTACAATTTCATGGTAGGAGTTTTTGGCGCCATTTTGTCGAGTTCGGTTTGGTGTCTATTTTAATTATTTTCAAACTGATTCATAGTGGATATTGTGTCTTAAAATTGGTGCAGTTATATGGTACAAGTGTCTACGCAACTGAACAATATGTGGGATAATTGAAATAGGCGTGATCTTGGTTATGTGAAACTGAGACTTTTATTGAAGTGGTGGCTTCCTCGGCAGAACTAACCGAGTAAACTGTCTTGATATACTTGGTGCCAAATGCTCCAAGCAGCATTGGAATGCGATGCACCCGCATTCTAATGAAATATGAAACAATATCTACCACTGAACTATTCAACACTTGACACTGGCAAAAATTACTTCCAAGAGAAAAGTAGATTGCCAAAACAAAAAAAGAAGAAGAAGAATTTTATGGTAGTACCGTTTCAGTCCCTATTGCAAAAAAATATACATATTTTTATTTCTTTCTTATTTGAAAAATAATTGGGAAAACATCATCTAAAACTATGCCAAATTTCAAGTTGATAGCATTAGTAGTTCTTGAGATATCCAGCTGTGACAGACATGCAGACTGAGTCGCTCCATAACTTTTTTACCGTTTTGGTACGGAACTTCTTTTTTTACAATAAACTTAAAAATTTAAAAACATTGCAGTAAAAATAATTCGTTTAAAGAAAGTCTCATAGAAAAGACATCAACGAGTTACTTACAAAGTAATATAAATAATTACAAAAGTTAAAAAAAAGATAAAAAAAAAATGCTATAAGAATATTTTCCATGGCGGAGCTGCGATACGGCTATTGATAGGCGCAGCCATTATTTAAAATACTAGTGACCGCCCGCAACTTCGTCCGCGTGGACTTTGTTTTATTTGGTGTATCAAGATGAAACATGCCCCAGATTTTAAAACTCTTAGAAATATAACTGAAAACCGCATCCAAAGTGCAATTTTTGCAGTTTTTACGTGCTGCGCGTACAAATATACAGAATACAGACAGACAAAAATAAAAATAATAATAGTTTTTGGCTTCTAATACCCATATCAAGATACCTCATTTATTTTTTCTTAAATATCTCGTATGTACAGACCCGGCCAGTTATAATTTTATTATAGGTATAGATTTCTTGCCGAGTGGAATAAAATGATTAAAAAAATACACTAATACACTTCCAAAGTAAGAACCTGCTTTTTTTGGGCAGTATTAGAAAAGTGTTGTAACAGTGCCAATAACTTTCCCAAAAATATATGTATCCGTTTTAATAGTTTTTTTTCTTTTGTACATTCTTTTAAGTCTTCAAAAAATAAATCATTATGAATTTAATGGCTACGCTGTTAATTATGGCTACTTAAGCCAGTCGGCTTACTTATAAGAATAATTACAAAACAAGCAATTTAAAAATGAGTTAATAAAAAAAAATACATACCCCACAATATGATACGCACTTTAATAATCTCACAGCCGTTTGTATTAAATAATATTTTGATATTTCACTTAAAATAAAAACCATAAAAAAATAAAAAATACCTACTTCAATATTTTTAAATACACTGTAAAACACTTGCCAAACTTCTGAACAGCACTGAAAAAATCTTCACAAATTCGGGTTTTTTTTATTTTCCTGATTCATATACGATGTTCAAAATGGAACTAAACCCTGTATAAATTCTGCCTACAGTTTTAAGCCTCCTAGAGACCTTGACATTGGCAACTAAGTTCAAACACCAGTATAACTTAACTCCAACTTGATACTGACTTTCAAGAAAACGTAGACCAACTTTACTTGGTGTTTATAGCCATCAAAAATGACTCGCAATCATTATGAAAGGACTTAATAATGACAGACCTATTAATAATGGTTACGATAAACTTCTTTACTAAGACCCCTCGAATGCTAGTGTTGTCGTTATTAAAAATAGGTCAACGGAAAATGGAATTAAAAACCATTGAAAATGAACCCTTTATGTCAAACATTCTAATAAAATGCAAAGGTCTTTTTTAACTGGTGCTATAAAACAAGTTAGCATACCATCACGTATTGATCTCAGATGTAGGAAATGATTTGTCTATGGTTTTATTATTTAAACATTATGAGGAAATAATCAATAGACTTTTTCTGAAATTGTCTAATACGTTTATGTTGAAAGGGAACCAGGAAAAAAAAGTTTGTTTGCTGAAAACACCGTGGCCTTAGGGCACTGCATTGCGATTCTGTAAGACATCATTCGTGACCTCGCATCTGAATCCGCTGTGAGTTTCTTGATTGGTATTCTCAAAACTCGCTTGATAATTCGCATGTGCACTAGCGCTGCACTTGCGAGCGTGTCAGCGAGTTGAACTAAATTGACCGCGAGAATTTTGACGGGAACCGATAACTTGTCCGAAATTTACTTGTCCTAATTTCATTTAACGGAAACGGTTGACCAAAGTTTTTTTTGCTATATGTATTGTTTGCCATATTTTTAAACCATCGAAATATCATTTGGCATATGTCTCATTTTACCGAACTACGTTTCACCGATTTTCAAAATGATTTTTTAGTATTGGCACCACCAGAACAACATTTTACCGAATACTATTTGGCCGCAACCGCTACTATGGTATATTTATATTATGTAGGTAACATTTGACATAATCGATATTTGTTATAATAATACATGTTTTATTAAGCAAGCATGCACCATGCATGCAAGCATTATAGAGCTGCGAATGGTCAAAACACTAACCTAACCTAACCTACTTAATGTATTCAAAGTTTTTCATTTGGTGAACTGAAAATATGACAAATAAATCAGTGGTGTAATGAATGTTCGGGAATATAATACTTCGACGAAATGTTCTTTCGACCGCGCATAACTTCGGTAAAAAGTTTTTCGACCAAATAAGACATCGGAGTAACGAAAAAAACGTAATTTCGACGAAGTCAAAAAAGGCGAAACGAAAACAGTCGATAAGATTTCAGTAAAATGAAATTCGATCAAAAAAATTTCGACCTTGGGATAGGTTACCGATTTTGACAGATAAAGTATGAGATGATGTAAAATGTGGCATTCTGTAAGGTATAGACCGAGAGGTGACAGGATTTTTCGTAACGATCAAGGAAACGATTACATTTACTTTTATGGGGTGTGTAGAGTGGTTGTAGAATGTCCCCTAATGTGAATGATGAATTTCCATTCAATATAATGCTATTTTCGCGATTTTTTTAGCATATCAAAACAGCTCTTAGAATCCTGATAGATCAGTTGTGTGTATTGCAATCTGGATCTCATCCATTCACTCCCTGGGTAGCTATCTTCAGATCGGCAGAGAACCAAGGCTTCAAAGTTATCTCGTTGGTATGAAAATTATCTGGTGCTTCTAATTATCTAAGGTGAAGGTGCAAGGTGTGTCGCTGTCATGCTAAATGCAGGTATTGTGCACTGATATTTTTGTGGTGTGCATGTGCATTTTTTTGCGGGCAGGCGGGCGGTGCATCCTGCATATATATTTTTTGCGGGAGTAAGCTACATATATTTCTCTTTTCACAATTCTAATTTTCCGTCCACCTCTCGAATTAAACAACCTCTCGCATCAGATCTCACTTCGCTACTCCCTTCACTCTCACTTAAATTTGCATTCTGTAAGCATCACCTATTTACTTGCGAAGTGAAGTGAGTTCTGTATTGTAGTGACTGCCACACTCAAAAAAATGTTAGTCGAGATTTATTGATTGCAGTTTTTTGATACAATTGTTGAGTTTTTGGTACAGAACTTTATAGCAAATATGCGTTTTTTTAATTAAAATTTCTTATTTTAAGGAATTTGAGGCAGCTAATAGTCTGCGTGTTGAATTAAAATTGACCGTGAGATTTTGACAGATGAAATATGAGATGACATAAGAAGTGGCATTCTGTAAGGAAATTCCGCCCTCACTTCGATGCTCACCTCGCAAGTGAACCCGATTCAAAGTGTCAAATAAAAAGTATCTATTTTACGAGTGAAAATAGAAGAAGTCCTCTACAAACAATGTTAAAATAATATTTTTTTTAGAAATAAAACACTTTTTACGGATTACAGCGCGTATATTATTAATTCAGGTGTTGTTTTAGAATTATTTAGTTTGTATTTATTGGTTTTTAGAATTCAAGACGTTTCGACACCTTTCCAGGGACCGTGGTCACGGGAGGACTAAAAGTGTTTAAAAAGTGTTTTATTTCTAATGAACTGTATACGAGCGAAAGTCTTAGAAGTGAATATTTTTTTATTTTTTAACCCTGACAAGTAGTTTTTAACCACAAATTATATAGCTATTTAATTTGTGAAAAACTATTTTTTTTTTTATTATTTAACTTTACAAAAACAAAAATTTTTCATCGTAACAAACTAAAAACCACGGCGGTTTGTCCGGAATGCTAGACTTATACACTAACATTATTATATATTTATGGTAACAACAACATATTATAAAATAGGTCACTAGTAAACAATTTACCTGCGGTGATCGTCCAGTTTTAATATTACTTTCTGTAATGCTTTGTAAGAGATGTAAAGGATGGTGAGAAAAGCTTTGAGTTTATATATCCAGATGACTTGTATTTATTCTCAATAATCAGAACAACAGATAGGTGTGTCTGTCAACGGTTTGAATTTCTGGACAATTGCATTGCTATTATTGTTGTGCAAGCAAAGATGTTCATGAGCCACAAGCCTTCCACCACCACCACCTACAAGGATGTTATTTCAGAAAACATTTTTATTTTAATGTCAATTTTTTTTTTACATGTTATTGTATAAAATTTGATAAAAAAAATTTTTTATATTGTTAGGTAAAACTTATTATACTGGTTTGTAAGACTCCTGGGAATAGAGGGATTTAGGTGCTTGTTAGTACACAGAATGCTCAATTATCATCCAGACATAGTTGCAAAAATAGTTATTGCATGCTGTGTTTTGCACAACATGTGCAATCGCGCAGAAATACCGGCTTTCACAATTTCAGAAGAAGAGAGACTAGAAGAGCTACAAACAATTGCTGAAGTTCAAAGGAGGCAAACTAGGGATTTGCCATCTTACGCCGATTTAGCTCTAGGGCAATAACGTAGACGAAATATAGTAAATAGCCTATGGCGTTCACGTCATATTTAATTTATCGGTGGTCAAAAACCCTTTACAAGTTTTCTTTCGTCATTTCATTCTTGGATAGGCCTTCCAATTTGTGAAACGGTAGTAGATTCAGTAGATTTATACATTTTTAACATGATGTGCTAACAGAAAACCTAAAAAAACTGCTATAAAAACAGCTTATTTTTTTTAAAGCTTTATTTATTTAATACCAAATAATATACTAGAAAAAATAAGACTTGCACCAGATCATGTTCTCGGACGGGAATCGAACCCGCGACCTTTGGATATCCGGTCCAATGCTCTGACCGCTGAGCTACCGAGCCACTCTTTTCTAGTATATGATTTGGTATTATATAAAAATAGCATTGTGAATGCTAAAATCTCAAAATTTAAAAAGCTTTATTATTTTTAACATTTTTGGGGCTAGGCATATGTATATGTAATAAAAATGTAAGCGATGATATAAATATATTTTATTAATATTTAAACGACAGTTGATCCTTTCAATCGGTTCAGCCGTCTTCGAGTAGTTCTGGTAGCTCTTCCTTCAGGTGTTCCTTCTGGAGTTCCCTGGTAAGTTCAGACCAGATGTTCTTCAATTTGCTAATATGTAGTGACACTTCACCACTGGATTGCACTGTGTAGCTGAAGAACTTCATGCACAGGCTTTACTCTTTTGCAAGCCATCATACAGGCGGTGTAGTTCTAGCCATACTTCCCTCGCTGTAGAATATCGCAAAACTTTCTCACAGTTGTCTTGTGACAAATTCGTAGTAATAAGTTCGCCTCATGAAGCTCTCGTGTCTCCCACTTGGATTGTTGCTGATTCAACGATAGACTTTTCCATCAACTCTCGACGTAAATTCTATCTGAATTTTATTTCCGGTAACTTAACGCTCTGCTACCATATTAAAGTACATACTTTTTGATATTATAGGATGTTGGGAAAGAAAATAATAAAATTAAACTGTAAAAACTGTATTAAAAAACGCAAAGAAGAATATTGACAAACAAGACATTGACATTATATTCAATGAGCAATATATACAAAAAGAGTACTTAGGTCGATTTGCAGCAACATTTACTAAATCTCGATTTTGTTAAACCTAGACTTTACTCATACGAATATGTAAAATTTTTAAATCGATATTTAAAATTTTCACAGTTTCATAAGGGCTACATCTAAGTTTAACAAAGTCGAGTTTTAGTAAATGTTACTGCAAGTGGGCCTTAATATAGGTAACTATACAAAGCAGGATTCTTAACAAAATATTATAGGTCTGTCCACGGTCCGGTTTTTTCTTGGATGACGGATCCGGGCGTTTCGACGGAGACGGATGACGGAGACGGATCACGTTTGTCCATTGCGTCCGGATCCGATCCAATCCCGAACCACATATCACTCTGCGGTGCAACTGAGATGTCATGTGCACGTGCCTTTTTTTACGTTAGAATGCCGACAACTTCTTGCAATATACGTACAAAGACGCAGAAGACAAAAAAGTTTTGGGTTTCACCCTCTCCTGCAAGAGAGATACCTCGATGGGGCATTTAATACACTATACGATAAATTACAACAACGTGAAGATATATAATACCAAATAATAAACTAGAAAAAATACGACTCGCACCAGATTATGTTCTCGGACGGAAATCGAACGGGACGGGAGCATTGTAAATGCTAAAATCTCAAATTTAAAAATGATGTAGCTTTCTTATCTTAATCAATTGTTTAAAAATATCTGGAAAGGTATTCAGTTGATGTCGAGGTAATTCCTTGTAATTGGTGAGATGGCGCTGGCTTGCAGCGTAAGAGTTGATATACTAGGAGAAATTCGACGTTCCCACTAGTGACTCAGTAGCGCAGCGGTCAGAGCATTGGACCGGATATCCAAAGGTCGCAGGTTCGATTCCCGTCCGAGAACATGATCAGGTGCGAGTCGTATTTTTTCTAGTTTATTATTTGGTATTATATAAAAATAGCATTGTGAATGCTAAAATCTCAAATTTAAAAACGTGAAGATATTTTTTTAACATTTGTTTTTATTAGTAACTCCTTTTTGGTTAGCAGAAATGACCTTTTATTTCGTTGTGACTTAGCCGATACTTATTTTTTTCGCATAACCTAAGTGGCATACGTTATATTAGTGTGTAAACATTAGTGCAAAATGTTTTAAAACGTTAGCGTTCATGGTTGTTAAATAAATTAAAAAAATGTTAGTATGGAAAATTCAAATTCTTTAAAATTCTCCATACAAAACGGCAATTTCATACTTTAACCCCTAATATTAACTTGCCCTAAAAACTTTATTCTGTGAACAAAATAAAGTCGCAGCGCAAGTGCTTGTCGCAATAAGCAAGTTCGGCAAGTCGCAAAAGATGACGGTTGACGAAGACGGACGTCGGGTGGCTGCGCCGTGGACAAGTCCATATGTATTTTATATTCTAATGGGGTACTTCGAATCGAGGCTCCGGTTTAGCGGTTCATCCGATCAAGCAAAATCTTCGGAGCCCGTCAAAAGAACGGATGACGGATTTCGGACGCCGGATGCCGAGTTGACAAAAGTTCATACAAATATAATATATAGGCCGCTATTCGGTCCGGTTTTTTCTCTCCGAGGAGACGGACGCCGTGGACATACAGTTTAAGGCATAGGGATTATATTCATGGCACGAATTAAGAGTTTTTTATTTTTTTTATTTTTGCTGCATCAAATTCCTTAAAATAAGAAATTTTAATTTAAAACTCACATATTAGCTAAACTGGAATCGATAAAACTCGACTAACATTTTGTTGAGTGTGGTTGTCACTAGGTACAACGCAAGTCAAGGTCAAGGTCAAGCGAGGTGAGATGCGAAGTGAGAGTGAATTGCGAAGGGAGTTGCGAGTTGTCGTCTGATTTTACAGAATCGCAGGGGAAGTGCTTTCATTATTAGCTTTAAATCGATGTACACACGACAGCACGTCAGGTTATACAGTTAAACTGCGAAAACAGCTTTTATTACGTAGGGCATAAAGGCGGTCTCAAGGTCAACATGTATAGTCTGAGGTGCTGTCGTAAGAACCTAGTTAATGCCTACAAATAACTTATTGCCTTCACAACTATGATGTCAACTTTGTTTATGTTTTACAAAATAAAAAAATAGATCTAAAAGAGATTTCTGTAAAAACCACAGAAAGACCTTATATTAAGTATTTTATCCCTCCTTTACATTGACGTTAATTGATTAATTACAACCAATTATCTAAAACAATAGACTTTTTAGAGACAACGGTTTAATTTGCATCGATAATAATCATTGTAATTTCTCGAAGAAACTCCTTTGGTTTATTGCTTAACTATAGTTATTTGTTCTATAATTTCTCGAGCTTCTCGGTATCTATCATAACATTTTTTAGGGTTCCGTACCAAAATGGTAAAAAGGAACCCTTATGGTGCAACTCTGTCTGTCTGTCTGTCAAAGCTGGATATCTCGAGAACTACTAATGCTATCAACTTGATTCTAAATTTATATTGCATGGTACTTACTAAAGATTTAGTTACTTCTGAAGCTACTGATTAGCTTCTGATTAGGCAATAAATATTTAAAGACACTTTACAGTAAGTTCCATTCCATATTAGGGATGCTGTGCATGCTAACATTTCATCATGTTATTTCCTAAGAAGGATTTAGTCATTACTAAGTTGAGGTAAGCTTGGGCTTAGGTCTAAGTTGGTAATTGATATCAATTAGCGGAAAATAAAATAACTGCAAATTTATATTCGTACGTTCGTCCCTGAGGGGAATATTTTTTGTCTTTTTGTCATCCCCCAAGTGGGCGCGATAAGGCGTCAACACCGGGACCACATGGTGCGTGACACCACAGTCCCGTAGGTCCGGCGTGTTAGTGCGGTATATAGTAGGGGGTTTAGTGGGTAGGGCCCCCGGCGAGTCCCACATACCTCCGGGATACGTAAATGCATTCCCTCTACTATAAAAAATCAATTTAAATACTTTTGAATTTACACTCCTAAGACTTTCGCGCGTACAGTTCATTAAGGAAAAATGTTTTTATAGTGTAAGAGAATACATGGATTTTGAAAAATAATAATAAAATTGACATGTAAATATATTTATTTAAAATTAATTTTAGATAGGAATTGTCTTTTAATATTGATTTTAATTATGTAGGGATTGAACTTTAACTTCATAATATATAAATGATTTTAAAATATTTGCACATCGATTGTGTATCGATTAAATATGTTGGACTGGAGTCTGGACATCAATTAATTTAAGAACATTTTGTAACCATATTTTAGCAAATAAATAATTTACTTACTCTTTTTACACTTTTTACGGATTACAGCGCGCATATTATATTATACTTTTGAATTGTTACTGACCGAGCGAGCGCGAAGCGTTTCAGTTTCAGGTTGGGCAAAAATGCTTTCGTATGTCCATCGCATTTGTCGTGAAGTTTTGTTCGTTCGATAATTAAATACCTACCTAAATTTTTTTTGTAGATTCGATTTTCGATATTTTCAAAATGGTGGAAATATGTTAAAGCGAGGTCTATACAAGATGTTACAAAAATACCCCTAATGCCGAATATGGTAGATAGAGACCATCAAACTGAACAACTTTTACTATGGGACCAACTATGAAATAGCGAAAAAAAAATCAGCTGTTTCATACATTTTGATATTTTCGTAATTAATTTTTGTATGAAACAGCTGATTTTTTTTTCACGATTTCAGAGTTGGTCCCATAGTAAAAGTTGTTCAGTTTGATGGTCCCTATATACCATATTCGGCATTAGGGGTACTTTTGTAACACCTTGTATATAGCTCACAGAGCCACTTATTTAAAAATATGTTGTCTTATTAAATGACATTGTCGCTTTTAAATTAGTAATTTCTTTCGCAATCTATGTGTGGAAATAATTTGTTGTATTTTATAATTGTTTTTTTTTTAGTAAAGAAGTTATTGGGTGAAGATTGTTTATCATATAAGATAATAAGTATAAACAGACAGGCAATTTTTTTTTTTATTGAGTGAAGTGAAAAGTTACGGTCTTCAACACGAATTTAAGTCTCTTCCCTTAGAATAATTACGTACCTATAGAAGTCCACGTGCCCATTTTGAAGAACCATTTCCGGAGCCAGATATTATGGCTCCAAACGCCGTAGTTTTCAACGTACACTACGGAGTTACAAGTATCCGTGTGCGTGTCGCCGAGCGTAAGCAAGTAATCGTCACGAAAGTGTGAATTGGTTTAGTGCTTCACTTTTGACAGAGCGCTTGCTTGTATGAAGACTATCTTTCTGTACGTAAATATTTCCTTAATGTTGACCTTGACCCACCGATACGGTTAAGTTCATCGACCCACACTAGCAAGCATATAGAAGGATGTCATATTAAAATTACCTATACAAGGTGTTACAAAAATACCCCTAATGCCGAATATGGTATATAGGGACCATGAAACTGAATAACTTTTACTATGGGACCAACTCTGAAATCGCGAAAAAAAATCAGCTGTGAAACAGCTGATTTTGATTTTGATTGATTTTTGATTTTGATTTTCACATTTTGATATTTTCGATTTTAATTTTTGTATGAAACAGCTGAAATTTTTTTCGCGATTTCAGTGTTGGTCCCATAGTAAAAGTTGATCAGTTTGATGGTCCCTATATACCATATTCGGCATTAGGGGTATTTTTGTAACACTTTGTATAAAAAATTGATGCATATCGACAAGGAAGCCTTAATGAAGTTCTATTCTAATAGTATCTGTTCCAATTTTTTTACGAACGTCGCGCCGCATTCGATTCAAGTCGGCATTTTCATAACTTGATTATGTAAATACAAATAACAAGTAATATTATAATACCTACCAATTTTTGTGCACTTTCACTTCACTTTTACTTCTATTTCAAGACAGCATTTTTTTAAATATCTCACATTTTGCGTTATTATATAAAAAAGAATGCGCGGAAGTTTTTAAAGTTTTATTGTACCAAAGAGTTTTTAATCTATTAATTTAAAAACGCGCGAAATAGTGCGGGGAAAGTGCGCGTCGATTTCACCGAGACGAGACGCATTGACTGGAGTGATGCATCGAGTTGAGTTACGACACAGTTTAGTGTTGTTACGTGATTTTTAACGTACGTCCCCATTTGTCATTATTTACTGATATAGTTTGACAACAACATTTTTATGGAGAAGATGTGGTGGTGAAGTTTGTTAACTTGTTAAGTTGGATAGGTAAGCATTTCAGAACTATTTCAAAGTTGGGAAAAATATACTAGATAACGTATATTTCGTTTCACATTAAGTACATACATTGATGGATTACTTACCTGATCACGAGGGTTCAATCTAGGATAATTTATAGTCAGTTTGTTTTTATTATCACGTTAATGGTTAGTAGAGTAGCACACGCATAAATTTACACTTTAGAACCAATACTTATTTTATAACTAGTAATTTATTACTTCTGGTATTGTAGTCAACTGTTAGTAAAATAAACAATATACAAAGATAATATTATCATCGATAAACAATCGCATATTGATATTTGTTATGCATGTAAACTGTTATGATGATCACCTATTTAATTATTTTATAACTTGGCACAAATTAATTATTTATTTATAGTATTGTACAGTCACGATCACGACCAATTAAATGTTCATGCCATAAAACTATTTCACAAAACAATATTAAAACTTCTATGATATTCACAGTGACATACTTCTAGAAAATAAAATAGATTGAATGTGATAAAGTTTATTGCGTGTACCAACATGCATTTTATTTTTCGTCTTAACAATTTTCCTATCAAGTTTGTTGCCTGATAATTAAAAAAAAAATATAAACATAGGAATTCACTAATACTTATGATGAAAAGATCTTTTTGTTAGAAATCTATGATACAGTTTGGTATCAGTGCTACAAGGCCATGTGAATAATACCTACTGAAAGACTTAAATCTATTTGAGAGATAAAATCAAAGAACTATCGTGTGTGGTAAACTATTTTTTTCACATTTTTAAGATGAATAAGTACTATTCTAAAGTATCGATACTCGACAGATCAAAAGTATCGATTCGCGGACATCACTACTCTTCTAGTGTTTGCTGCGTATGCTCAACAACAGACGGGCATTGTGCAATGCAACGTCATAATTTGCAAGCCTTATGTAACGGAAGGGCCTTGGATGCCCTCGAAATATTGGAACACAATGTTTAAGACTTGTTCCAACAAAATATTTAAACTGCAGGTACTAGAGAACTTTAATTTATATAACAGAACCTCTGATTTTATTCCTGAATGATTTTTTACCGAGACTCGTGTTAAACTGGTTTTAGATTTTTTCTTCTTATGCACAAAACAAAATAGACAATGGATAATAAGAAATAATTTTATGTAGGTTAGGTGGCTCTCAGTTTAAGGCCAGCCATCAGAGAATTAATAATAAATAATAATTATGCTTAGGTACTAGATACCTAGCAGGTTATTCTATAAGTAGGTACTGATGCGTTTTATAGGTATGAGAGACTTGACCGGCAACTATTATCAAGCAAGAATATATTTTTAAACAATTATTTAAATCAGACACAATGAGATGTCTATCAGCTAATTTAGGAGTAAATGGGTCGGTAATGAATTCAAATAAAAATATTTATTCATCGCTTTATATTAAATTATGAGTTTGATAAAAGATAACAATTGCATACAATCGTTTCCCACGATTCAATGCATAGACATTATAAAATGCACGATTTTAAATATGGCTGTATTGTCAGTCTTAATGCTCTAAGGTTTTAGTACACAAGCGATAAATCTGTAGGTACCCTTAGCACGAACATCTATAGAGAAAAAAAACGCGCGTATTTTATTTTGCTTTTCGGCGGTAGATGGCGCTGTACACATTTCCCATACAAAATTATTCTATCAAATGTTTTTACGCGCGTTTCTTCTTCTTCTTCTTTTTTTGTTATGGCAATCTACTTTCCTCTTGAAAGTAATTTTTGCCAGTGTCAAGTGTTAAATAGTTCAGTGGTAGATATTGTTTAATTTTTCATTAGAATGCGGGTGCATCGCATTCCAATGCTGCTTGGAGCATTTGGCACCAAGTATTTCAAGACAGCTGTTTACTCGGTTAGTTCTGCCGAGGAAGCCACCACTTCAATAAAAGTCTCAGCTTCACACAACCAAGATCGCGCCTATTTTAATTATCCCACATATTGTTCAGTTGCGTAGACACTTGTACCATATAACTGCACCAATTTTAAAACACAATATCCACTATGAATCAATTTGAAAATAATTAAAATAGACACCAAACCGAACTCGACAAAATGGCGCCAAAAACTCCCGCGCGTTTCTTTTTTGAAAGTTGTTCGTGCTAAGGGCACAGACACGTGGATCAAATAGCCTGGTTTTATGTTTAAATGGTTCTGTCTTTCATTCCGTCTCACACTTGATTGTTTTTTACCATTTGTGTAGTTTTTATTTAAGTTTTAAAACCTCCTAATTGCTTTACGGAAGTTCGTAAGAACCCGATTTTATTAAATAAAATAAAAATCTAATTGAGACGGTAGATATTATTTGAAATTGTTTTATTTGGTTCTATTGTTTGTACAGCACAGTCACGTCTATAAATATGCAAACAGTTTAGAACTTTGTCACTCTAAAAACTATTATTTGAACAGAAATCAATGACAAATAACTAACTACATATTTTAAGACGCGTCGTGGCTGTACCAAAACAAGAACAAGAATTATATGGATCACACGCAGATTGTCAAAAAAGCAAGTACCTAGTCATATAGGGTGACCTGTCGAACAGTTAACCACATAAAATTCGAGCCTTCACAGATCGTAATTATTCATCAAAAATAACCTTTTTTTTATTCTACCCAATACTCAGGTTTGTTGGCTACATATTGGCATTTAAGAAATGTTATTTTTAGTTAAACTTTTTGTTATACCAAAGATTTTTTCAAAAATGAGAATTGGCTAACTATGTCCACACTATCGTACACTATTAACCGGGGGGGTTTGCAACAGTTAACCATGGGGTACACAATTAGTCACGTAAAATGATAAATTAATTTTCATTAAATAATGACAGTTTATGTTATGAAATAGACCTTTAATTTTTTTATTAAACAGTATTATTATGAAAATTAACACAAAGTATACTTACTTATAATAATTACGAACAATTTAACGTGATTATAAAATCAACAATAAGACTCTTTGCTTTGGAATATTTCTTGGCTTTAAAAGCTTTAAAAGCATTATTTATTTTATTTATGTCACTATTAGGAGGTTTCATACATCTCAAATATAATATTTTATTAATTATCACGCACATTAGATAGTGGTGGCCACATAATAAGGACACCGGTCGAATTTCATACAAACGAGGTACTTAACTTTGAAGCCTTGGTTCTTCGCCAAGATTGACCGAGACATGATCTGATGATGGCCACCCAGGGAATGAATTTGTTCAGCATTCTAAGAGATGTAAGGATCAGAGTTTTCAATTTCAGGATTTCCATACATTTTTATGCTAAATTTTCGGTTTTTTTAAACATATCCTTACATCTCTTAGAATGCTGATAGATCAGTTGGTTGTGTATATCGACCTAGAATGGAGGAACATTCACTACCTGGATGGCCATCATCAGATCACGGCTCGGTCAATCCTTGGCGGAGAACCAAGGCTTCAAAGTTACCTCATTTGTATGAAAATCGACTGGTGTCCTTAATCATGTGGCCTGGCCACCCCTCTATATAACTAGAGAGATTAATGTAGTAAGAGATCAATGTATTTTATTAGCATATTCAATTGCTTTTTTTATAGCGTCTTGCTGAATATCCCCCTTCTTTTCGTTTTTGTTACTTAGTACCTACATCCCATCTAAAATAGAAAAAGAATATGAAATTCAACAATAAACATAAGAAAAATTACACAGTTAACAATAGTTAGTACACAATTACCCATGGTTGACTGTTGGACATAGAAATTTGGTTATTTGTAGAACACCCACCTTCCGAACTCGTTACGCTAAGCTAATTTTTTAATGAGCGTCTCTACTCAGTTCATACAAATAGTAAATGAAGCACGCTTAGTGAGTCTACACAGCCGACACATAATGATTTGCAAAATATTATACAAAAAGAAGTGAAAGGAAAAAGTGCTGACGTTTTTTTTTCAACTTTTTCCACTAAAAAACACAAAATTCGACCTCACACAGCCGACGTTAGGGCAAGCTTTCTGGCAACTGGGGACGGGGGAGGGGCATGTTTTAACATGTAAATCACGCGGCGGCACGAGTTGACAGTGTCGCATTTACGAAATATTGAGCTGGTTGATTGTGTCCGAGTGGCTAACTGATCAACATGTGACCCTACGCATATCGCCAGAAAACGCAAGTTGTCAGAATCGTAACTCGTCAGATTCGCAACTTGTTAAATTCCCAACTCGTCACATTTTGTAACTCGTCAAATACACAGATCACCAGAAACGCAACTCGACAGATTTTGCAGAATAGTTTTCGAGCCTATTCTGATCACCTTTCTGGCTTTTGGCCACAAAAAAAAATATGCACATTATTTTTCGAGCCCAATTTGGTCACCCATCTTGCTTTTGATTACACAAAAAGTGTCTGCACAATCTTTGTCTAACCTAATTTGGTCACCCATCTTGCTTTTGACCACACAAAAAGTGAACGCACAACGAGGGAGGAGGTGATTAAAAGTTATGTTATATTTCATTTGTACCATGTTTATATTATGTAATATTATATGGTTTGAATTAATATTATGTGTGCATTAAAATCATTAATGACATTGTTTATTAAAAAAATACTTAAATGATCATTAAAATTTGTTTTATTTGATTATTAATTTTGTTTACATCAATCTGGTGAATGATTTAAAATATCTGATGAAATGCGAATTTGACGAGTTGAGTGTCTGTCCAACTGCGTATTTGTCGAATAGCGTTTTTGACAAACTGAGTTTCGGTCCTGTGAGATGACGAAATGCTTATCTGACCACTTGCGTTTTTGACGACATGCTACGAATCTATACCGTAGTATAAAAAATATATCAAGCCAGCAAATGTTTTTATGTTTATTTTTTCATTTTCATTTTCAATGACACCAATAAAGTTAGTAGGCAATAAAAATCAAATTGATATAAATCAAACAAAACGCCACCAGGAACTGTTGCAATGATTATGATCCAATCCAAGGCCATGCCAATCAAGCGAAGTGGAGTGATAATAATATTTGAAACTTTTTGTGCTTTTAACACCAATCGAACTATTAAATAATTTAATAGTTGAACCACAGCGGCAACGTAAAAACTTACAGTGGGACAATCTTTCAAGTCTCGCGCAACGCTGCTATTGTCTGGACATTCGATATTACAGGGTTGCCAGATTTTATGGACTTACTTAAAAACAATAACAATTATTTGAATAATCATTAGGATAAATTTCAAGAACATTAGCTACTATTGATGTTTTGATTAAGATTTGATTCGATTGCCTTGATTCGATTACCCACCTAACCAAAACACTGATATAATATTAACCAAAATACAAAAAAAAATAATATGACAATATTTTCTTAAAAATATTACCCATTTATCAATATTTTCCCCCGATATATCGAAATGAGTTTCGAAATTTTTGAAAATATCTATATATCGATATTTTTTTCACTTTCGACATCCCTTCCTACTTACTCACCACAACCAAACCACACCCAAGTGAAAGCACCTTCACTGAAGGGTGACGATACCTTTAGCACAAATAAATAAATAATAATATATATTTGACAACATCACATAGGTATATATTGCCTACCTACATTGCTTCGATCCCAAAGTGTAGGTAAATAGTCCTACAAAGCTAAGTTTTGACTATTAGTATAAATAAGTCTTGACAGAATTTTAAGCACAGAACCTTCTAAGCATCCACAAAATAATGAACTATATTATTATAATAAGCAGGGTTGAATGGACCCTGCTTTATTGCCCCTACAATGCGATTAAATTAACAATGCACAACTGAAGTGACCAATTTCAAAGCGCTCGCGGTACAAATCATACACTTGTTTATTTATGGTACGTACAAATCGACGAATTTTAATATCTGTTTGGAAATTAAAATGGTTGATTCTTTAGTACCTACCGTTATAGTTTTTAACAATAACGCCAATAGTATAACAGCACTCGCACTGTTTTTGAAAAACAACATTGCTAGTAAAATTCTCAAGGCATCTGTACAGGAACATTGGCTGGTTCAGGAGATAGGCACAGCACGTTACGATTTTGACATTTGTACAACTTAATAATTAAATAATATTGTTCAAAACTTTAAACTTTAACATTTTTGAAAATTGTTTTGTGTATCGTACCTACCCGTTGCTTTTTCACTACATTAAAAACAATTTTATTGTCTATTGGTAATATAAATATGCCAAATGACGACTACCCAAAACCGTGCGAAACGACGTGGAGAGAAAAAAGAAAAAAAATGTCTATTCGCCATTAAAATGGCGTCATCAAAGGAAACCTATTGTTTGTGTGGTCAACCATATAATATTGGGCAATTTATGATAGAATGTGATTGCTGTCGTGAATGGTTTCATGGCAGGTAATGTGGAATATGTATAAATAATTAAGTGAAAACCTCCTCGCGTGTTAAAAAAAGCTGTGAACAAGTATGACAGCACCTCGCTGTTCGGCCATCATTCTGAGTGCGAATGTTTTGTTGAAGTTTTCGTCTTTATTTCGGATATTACCGTCTAATTAAATAATAAAAAACCCGGTCAAAGTGCTGTGTTTAATTTAAGGGAAAATTGAAGTAATTTTGCGTCATTTCATAATTGTTTACATTGTTGGTCACTATGACTATGGGACACCCTAGTTATAGGGAGCGCATTTCTTTGTGTCTAAAAAAACAATAACTGCTACAAATCCCATACACGCTGCACAATCCTTATTTGTTAAATATATTGTGCATTTAATAAACCATATTCTGTAGATCAGTTAGTCTCTAACATCAACATAAAATTCTGTATTGTACCATCTTGTTAAATATTTCATACAGGTAAAATAAACCTTAAACCGCCCCGAACCTGACTCTCCGACCTTAAACTCAACAACTAATGATCTTCTATGTTATTTTCAGCTGTGTAGATGTAAAGATATATCACTCTGATGATATAGATAAATATCACTGTCCAAAATGTGCACAAACATATGGCCCGTCAGTGTGTAAGTACTATTTATTTTTCAAACTAAAGTTATCACCTTTATTCTTTTTGTTACTTCATCTATTACTAAGTTATCCAGCTTGATATAGTTAAATATTTTAATAACTTATATACTTTTTCTAGAATCGGAGCTAAGTGACTTCTTATATTATTATAGCAATAGCTGTTTTCTACTAATATAAAAGCATAATGCATTCAAACATGACTGTTTATTTTTATACGATATGCTGAATATTTTTAGTCCTCCACTTTTTGTGACATGACACATTGATATACTATTGACCTTCACGGTTCAAAAGAAGTACCTCTAGTTATGTCATTAGTTTTTTTTACTTTGGACAAATTCATCACTGATTTTTTTATTTTGTTAAAGACTTGTGGACTATAACAAAATCAACTATTATAATAACTTTTTACTAGTGACTAATTTAGTTTTGGATAATCAGTTGTTCAGTCTCTTGTATTTCAATTTAATCAGCAAAATGTTACTCATATAAAATTAACATTGATATTCAGGTTATTTAATTAGCACCATTATGCATTTGTTGTAGTAAAAATACCCACAAACAACCACCGGGCTGATCGGTATGAGCTAGGTGCGGAAACCCGACCATCACAAGTGGGTACTCCAGCATGGGTACGAGCCTTAGCTGCCAGGCCTCTCAGGCCTGCTCCCGCAGCATTACAGAGAATGAGAGGCCACCATTTTACAGAGGAGTTTGTCAGAGACGATGGATTCAACAAACCTATCATCTTCCATACCACAGAAGGCTTGGATATGAAGATGCCTAATCCGGCGACGTTTACTGTTAGATCAGTGTTGAGATTCTGTGGAGCACAATTAGAGGTAAAAATCAATAGTAGATCTCATCAAATAATCTGGCATTACATTAGTTTTTTAAATTAAGAACAACCTCTCCTCATCTTTGAGAGTTTTATATATTATTCCTATTTATTATTTTTGTTATGGTCTAAAATGTTTCTTATCACAGTTTTAATAAAACACAAGTATTGCATACACAGTATCAATATGCATTACTTCTATTGTTGCTTAATTAATGTGACCTAAAATTTTTGCAATTTTAATGATCTTGTAGCTGAACTAAGACGACTATTCAAAAATTTAGAAATTATTGTAAATTGTTTGAGAATCTGTGGGTCTACCGCGCAAGTGTCGTCGGCATCGCTATTGGCTTCATTTGCCAAATGGTTGTGACACATTGCTACTTTTCTTTGGTAAGTGTTTTATTGTGGCAAAAAAAAGAAGCAATGTGTCACCCATTTGTCAAATGAAGCCGATAGAGATGCCGACGACACTGGCAGGATGTCAAAAAATTACCCTGCTTGGTAGCACTGCTATAAATGAATAACTTTTGTATGTTTGCATATGGGTTGTATTTTTCCAGTTGTTTTTCAATAATGTCTAAAAGTGGTTGATAATAGCAAACAACAGAATGACAGGTCTACATCTACACTAGCGCCAAGTTAGCGGTAATGCGCCGACTGGCGATGATTGTGAATCAGCTAAATATTCTGCCCTAGTGCGGTAGGGCCCCTGGTTTGATTGGTTTTTGTTCTAGGTGGAGGTAATAGATGTCCGTAAGCAGTCTACGCTAAGGATGCCCCTGGCTGATTTTGTGGATTACTTTGAGACACCTCCGGAGCACCGGGATGAGAAAGTACTCAATGTCCTCAGCCTCGAATTTACAGACACAAAGTGAGTGTATTTCTTGAAATGCTTTTCATTATTATCGATCTAATGTATCAAAATACATCAATTAAACTGGTTACATCAGACGGAATTTTGATTCGGAATTCCGAAACGAAACCATTCCGGACGCCGCTAATCCATACAAATCTATGACCCTACCACATACATGTGGTATACAACATGTTACAAAAATACCCCTAATGCCGAATATGGTATATAGGGACCAATCAAACTGAACAACTTTTACTATGGGACCAACTCTGAAATCTGAAAAAAAAATCATCTGTTTACATACATTTTGATATTTTCGATTTTAATTTTTGTATGAAACAGCTAATTTTTATTTCGCGATTTGAGAGTTGGTCCCATAGTAAAAGTTGTTCAGTTTGATGGTCCCTATATACCATATCGGCATTTGGGGTATTTTTGTAACACGTTGTATATCTCGCAGGCAACTGGCTAGCGGCCTAAATGACATCCAGTCAATGTGGATAGGGTAACCATGTAACGAAATTATATGAAATCGGTATTTAATATTAAGAATTCTTTATTTTAGTAAAATAATTTAATGAACTGGCTGCAAGTGACATGCTACGGTTATTCACAGAATAGAATACCTTGTGACCTTCTTTAATCAAGTAATAGAAGATTTATCAGATCATTTTAATCAATTCCTTCTACATTGGTGAGATGGCGCTGGCTTGCAGCGATAGAGTTGATATACTAGAAGAAATTCGACGTTCCCACTAGTGACTCGGTAGCTCAGCGGTCAGAGCATTGGACCGGATATCCAAAGGTCGCGGGTTCGATTCCCGTCCGAGAACATGATCTGGTGCGAGTCCTATTTTTTCTAGTATATTATTTAGTATTGTATAAAAAAAGCATTGTGAATGCTTAAATCTCAAAATTTCAAATAATAGAAGATTGTTAGACAAGGGCCAAAAGGAAGCAATTCCTATACGAGATATTTAGACATTAATTTTTATTTGGTTTAGTATTTTGGGTTTTGTATTTAATAGAAACCTACGACAAATACTGTCTTAATCCGAATAACATAAACAAGAGTTAATTATACTCAAATTGCAAATCATTTTGGTATTACATTTGTATGGGAAGCTCACTGTTCGCCGGCGTCTTAATATGCTAGCATTTTTACTTGGTTGTAATTTTGTGTATAGTGCTATTTATTGAGCAGAATGCTTGTTCCACTGGAATAAAGACGTACCTACACAATAAGTTTGATAATTTATTCAAAAGTGTCTGCCATTAACGGATACTTACTTACTATAAAGACAGAGTTGTCATTATTTAGCCCCGTGGTGCCATTTTTTTAGCAATATTTGTTTGCAATTCAACTTGCTGGCCCCAGTAGGTCTTACTTGTATCATATTGTCTGTATTGCTCCGTTGGGAGCTCTTTGGAGCGGACAAGCTAAAGAAGGAGGATCTAAAGCAGTTAACGATAAGTGAACTCAGCTGGTATTGTAAGCGCACAGGCAGGATCGAGGGTCCGACGCCGGTGGGGTAAACGATAACCCGCCTCCCCCCGCTTCCAGCTTTCTGGGGACTTGGGGAACTGGGTGAAATGGTTCCAACTAGGGAGACTGATCACCCGTCCGGCTTCGCTGGCGTCCCCCCTTCCAAATAATAATAATAATATCATATTTTAATATAATTTGACGACCTCCGTGGTCGAGTGGCTTTGTTTGTACACCGGTTTTCAAGGTGTCGCCATTTAGAAAACGAACTTTTCTATAGTGGCTCAGGTCTGGGTGTTTGTGATACCACCATTGTCTCCGATATCCATAACACAAGTGCTTTAGCTACTTACTTTGGAATAGGAGCAATGTATGTGATGTTGTCAAATATTTATTATTTATTAATATTGTCATCAGCATGGCATCCCTGGTGGAGCCCCCGGGCGCGATCCGCCGCCTGGACTGGGCGGAGCGCGCGTGGCCCGCGGCGGGCGGGAAGCCGCGCCCCGCGGTACAGAAGTACTGCCTCATGTCCCCAGCCGCGGCGTATACGGACTTTCACGTAGACTTTGGTGGTACTAGCGTGTGGTACCATGTGGTGCATGGACGAAAGGTGAGTTATTTCTTCTGTGTCTAATAATTAAATGAAACCCTTTATCACTCAAATCAAACAGCACTCAATCCGTCCATTTTCCTCTTTCTTCCTCGTTATCCACCTCTCCATCCACCGATACTCTTCTAGTAATTTAAACTATGTGAAGCCTCGCCTTAAACAGTCTTTTTCTATGCATTGATACTGTAGGTGCTCTGCTCTCACCAACTGAGCTACCGAGTGCCGAGACTCAGTAGCTCAGTTGGTGAGAGCATTGGATCGACTCGTCACCAGTATTGTCTTAGTGGGGAATCGAACCCGCGACCTTTGGAAATCCGGTCCTATGCTCTCACCAACTCGGCTACCGAGTCTCGGTACTCCGGGCTTCAACTTAAAACGATGATATCGATGTTCGTGTGACATCATAAATTAGGGTTCGCCATTTTGGCCCGATTGGGGCTCGATTTATCTGTTTTAATTTGAAGCCCGGCAGACTTTCCGAAGTTCGATGCGTTAGCCGGTAGCCCCTGTTCAACTAGAACAGCAAAGCAAAGCAAAGATATGAAACCGGTAGGTCTGGGGCCAGCCTTATTTCTTGTCGTACACACGACAGCACCTCAGACTATACATGTTGACCTTGAGACCGCCTTTATGCCCTACGTAATAAAAGCTGTTTTCGCAGTTTAGCTGTATAACCTGACGTGCTGTCGTGTGTACAATAATTTAACCAAAGTATTGTACTTATATTGTTTTTTATAGCTGCAGTTTAGCGTATTCAGCTTCATGCGTTGTTACAGATATTCTACCTGGTGCCGCCAACAGCTACTAACCTGGCACTCTACCAACACTGGAGTGCGTCCAACAATCAAAATGAACGCTTTTTTGGTGACATGGTAAGTAATAAATAAACAAATAAATATTTGACTACATACATACATAGCTCCGATTCTAAAGTAAGTAGCTAAAGCACTTGTGTTATGGAAATCAGAGACAACGGTGGTATCACAACACCCAGACCTGAGCCAATATGAAAAAAATCGTTTTCTAAATTGACCCAACCGGAGATCGAACCCGGGACCTCAGAGATGGCGACACCTTGAAACCGGTGTACAAAGCCACTCGACCGTCGTAAGTATACTGCTTTCTTCTTCATTCTGTATTTTATATCACATTACTTATTGAAACTGTGTAACTGTCTTTATGACTGACTGTCTCTTCTGAGGAGCTCTGTGGCGCAGTGGTTTAGCGCCTGGCTCTGTGATTGCGGAGGTTAAGCAACTTTCGCTAGGGTCGATCATGGGATGGGTGACCAAACATTATTATCTCGAATTTATCCGTGCTTCGGAAGGCACGTTAAGCGGTTGGTCCCGGCTGCATTTGCAGTCGTTAAAATCCACCAATCCGCATTGGGCCTTCGTGGTGGATTATGGCCCATCCTCCTTATCTACCCATAAGGCAGTTCAGTGCCCCAGCTGTGGGGACATGAAAAATGGCTGGTGTCGAACTGTCTTTATGCAATAAAAAAATGATATATTTTTTTTTTTCAATAATTTTACTGTAAGTTGCTGAACTGACTTTTAGTTTTAAATGAAGATTCAAGTTTTTATTGTATATTTGCAAAATATCTTTCCAGTTTTTCGGTAGGCATTATTTTATTTTTACGGCTTTCTTGCAATATTTAGAACAAATGTCGTTATGGACTGTCAAATTCCTTTTATAACGTACCCTGCCAGCAAAAGCAATTCTAACAATTCCGTTCCAATACTGACAACGATACACGCTGCTTTTTTATCTACATATTTAATTATTCTCGTGTTGTGGTTCATCATTGTTTTCGACAATGGTATCTATTCGGTGCAGCATGACTTAACTTAAAGTTGATGTATAATAATTAAATTATATCAGGTAGTCGGAAAAGTTCGCGGCCTTTTTTTACTAAAAATAATAAAGATACCACAGCGAAGAACATCTTTATCATCAAAATTACTTGGGGGGCTTGTAATTAATGCTTATCTTTATTATGAATTTTCTTTATTTCTGTTTTGCCGATTTTTATTTTATACACTTCTAAGATTTTCGCGCGTACAGTTCATTAGAAATAAAACACTTTTTACGGATTACAGCGCGTATATTATTAATTCAGGTGTTGTTTTGGAATTATTTAGTTTGTATTTATTGGTTTTTTTTTGTGAACTGGTAGTAGATTCAGTAGCTAGATCTTGTTTTCTAATTAACTTTATTCAATTTAATTCGGTAATAATTATTAAAATCAGAACGCAGCTATAAAATAATTTAATAAACTTGAATACATTTTTATAAAATTTCGAGCGGGTAATTTCATAAAAATATGAGCAGCCTTTTTGCTTTAGTCCTCCCGTGACCACGGCCCCTGGAAAGGTGTCGAAACGTCGGGAATTCTAAAAAACCAATAAATACAAACTAAATAATTCCAAAACAACACCTGAATTAATAATATACGCGCTGTAATCCGTAAAAAGTGTTTTATTTCTAATGATTTTTATTTTAGTTGGCAATTTAATAACAACATACATTTAATGGGCACCTTTCTTTAAGATTTCCATCCTTTTCTTTCTGTATCGAAAAGACAAGAACAGAATGATAAAATTAAGTTTAGTCCTGTCACTTTTCATGTCGCGTCATGTAATCATTGTCTAATTGTTCCTTAATTTTGTCCACCCTAGGTGGAATGGTACGGCACTGCAGAGCTATCAGCCGGGCAGACGCTATTCATACCTAGTGGTTGGATCCACGCAGTACTCACGCCTTGTGACTCGCTAGTCTTCGGTGGGAACCTACTGCATTCATATGCCATTGAAATGCAGTTGCAGTAAGTATATTTGTCTAAGATATCAGAAACATTCGTTTGGAAATACATAAATAATCATGTTTATTGTTCATTCATTTTGTGATCTATGGAAAGCATTTGACTCTGTCGGTATTCTTTACTTACCATACTTAGGCCTTAGAACTGGAAAAGAAATTAAAAGATAAATGCAATGTCATTTCTTGTGAGAAGGAAGGTATTTTAAGAAATATAGCTCTATGATATCGTAAATAAAACTGAAATTGGAGTACCACTGGGTTCAATATTAAGACCATATGTTATTTACCATACTTAAGCCTTAGAACTGAAAAATGAAATTAAAAGATAAATGCAATGTCATTTCTTGTGAGAAGGAAGGTGTTTTAAGAAATATAGCTCTATGTTATTGTAAATAAAACCTGAAATTTGAGTACCACAGGGTTCAACATTAAGACCATATCTTTTTACTTTGTATAGGTTCAGTTACATCTTAGCTGTATTGTGCTCAATTCAATAAACATACTTATACTTTTTTAACCTTTATTTAAAGGATCTACGAAATAGAGAGGCGTGTAGAAACTCCCATAATGTTCCGGTATCCTTTATTCGAGGCTATGCATTGGTACGCGGGCGCGCATTTACTTACGATGCTACGTAGACACAATGAAGAAACGCAGGTAAAGTAAACATTTCAGTTTTATATTTATAAGTGAGATATTTTCTGCAATTTTTAGATGTTTTTGTGGCTTTTCTTTTTCTACAAAACGTCTACCAATGTCCCCGTGCTAATACGTTAGGGTTAACGTACGTAGTAACGTACTATAACTTATAGGGTTGAAGAAATTCAATGTTGATTGGTGTTTCTAATAGAGTGTAAGGGTCATGATGTTTTTCAAAGGATCAGTCAACGCGTATCTTGGTTTTCTACGAGTCGCCAGTATCAAATTGTTTTGTAGACGTCATAACGCGCGTTAAGGCTGCGTAGACTGCACACTAGCGCCGCCATTAGAAAAAAATCACAGTGCTGTAGTGCACTCCGAAGAAGCTTTGTGGTACTTTTTATAGTTTAAACAATATTTTCTAGCCTGTAGTTTAGTTAAATGGAGTTTTTTTTGCGAAATGTGGCCGCTTTTAGCAATAGACTGACTACGCCCTCTTAAGAGCACGTGGCATTTGCGTTTTAATCGAAACAAACGCGCGTTTTCTGCTCGTTTAAAGTGCGAAACACACTTCCGTATTGTAGGTCTGCGTGTACGTACAGTCACGTCTATAAATATGTATGCAGTTTAGAACTTTGTCACTCTAAAAGTTATTACTTTTTTGAACAGAAATCAATGACCAATGACAACAAAGTGTATACAAGTTCTAAACTGTATACATGTTTTTGGACGTAACTGCTCACGTGGACGTACCATTACGTTGCAATGTCTGGAACTTTATGAGACATGGCATACCGCTTGTGTGACATATATGTGCACATAGCGATGTGCCATGTCTCATAAAGTTGCTCTGTAATCGGAGATTGTTTATCGTAAATGTAACTCACTCATCACCATATTATGTTATGTATGTAATATAGTGGTTCGAGGTAGTGGGAGCCTGATGACCTGTATAATAATAATAAACGCATATTATTATTATTATTATTATTATCATAACCTAATGGTACGTTTTAAACTGCCTTTTCTAATGTTTTTAATGTTTTGTACATTTATTTTAGGACGAAGACTTCACAATAAATGAGAGCTGCGTCACAACGCCCCCCGCGCAACTTCCTCCACTACTACTCAGAGGCATCAAAATACTATCTAACGCACTCAAAGAATGGCACGCATTGAAGAGCGTAAGTATGACATTATAGAGATTTTGTGTTAAAGTGGAATTCCGAAACAGGCGGCTACGCTCCAAATTGAAAGGTAATGTTATGACTAAAAAGTTAAATTTGAAGTGTGCGGCGCAAGTGTCTGTTGAGATACTGGTTACTTATAAACTTTAATCTAAATTGTAATGTCATCTTAGACAGCTGTTCATAATTGTTTACTTGGTTACCAAATTCCTTCTACATTATACATATATTTTACATGCTCAAATCTTTCATTCTACAACAGTGTCGCTATGCGGTCGTCATTTTTCATTTTCACAAACAGCACATTTAGGCATCGTTACGCCCGGTGGTGTTGGTGGTGTGGTTACCTAAAAAAATTTAAACGACACCCAAGTGGTGTGGTTTACAATACACGGAGAAATCCATAGCTATTAGATATGTGAATCAATTTATCATATACTTATAATATTGCTTTGTGCAACATTATTTTTTGTAACAATTTGTTTTCTATTTGAAATTTTGAGATTTAAGCATTCACAATGCTATTTTTATATAATACTAAATAATATACTAGAAAAAATAGGACTCGCACCAGATCATGTTCTCGGACGGGAATCGAACCCGCGACCTTTGGATAACCGGTCCAATGCTCTGACCGCTGAGCTACCGAGTCACTAGTGGGAACGTCGAATTTCTTCTAGTATATCAACTCTTACGCTGCAAGCCAGCGCCATCTCACCAATGTAGAAGGAATTAACTTCAACATTCAACTGAACATCTTTCCAGATATTTTTAAACAGTTGATTAAGATGAGAAAGCTTTTTAACTATTTGAAATTTTGAGATTTAAGCATTCATTTGTTTTCTGTACGTGTTCATGTTACAATACAATATTATAATAGTAATAATTTCTTATCATATTAATTCTTGTCTCTATCTGTTTTTGTTTTCATAGACGGACACAGCGAAACGCGACAACGTACCAAAATGTCTGAACTCCGGGCAGCTTGTTAGGGAACTGTGTAAGGAACTGCGCACATTGGAGAAAAGATCTGCTAGCGCTGCGAATAAAGATAAGGTGACAATTTTTTTTTTACAATTTCACACAGCGCCATCTAGCCCCAAACTAAGCAAAGCTTGTAATATGAGTGCTAGATAACTGATATACTACTTATATACTTTTTAAATATATACTTATTATACATAGTAACACCCAGACCCGTCACAGAAATTAAAATTCATCATTTCAATTTCTGCACCGCCGGGAATCGAACCCGGGACCTCTTGCGTGGAAGACCGGCATGTTGACCACTGCACCACTCAGGTCGTCAAATAATGAGCTCTAACTGAGTCATTTATTAAATAATTATCTGTTAAACACTTTTTACGGATTACAACCCGTATATTGTGAATTCAGGTGTTATTTTAGAATTACTTAGTGTAGGGTGCCCTACACTTTAGATGATAGTGTTTAGAAATGATATTTATGATATTACGATAAATGATAAGATTTGATTGATAGAAGGAAAGGTTCGAAATGATAACAACCTATTCCAACGAATGCGTAATTAGCACTAATTTATTGATTTAAATATGTAATAATTATTGCACGTATTGCAAAGTAAGCAATGTAAACAATCATCACGTACGATGACTCGTACATCTTGCCAATCCAAAGAAAAAACAAGAAAAATTATAAATAACAATTAAATATAACAATGATAAAATAAGTAATATAAAGTGTATAAAATGTAAAAATGCTTAGGTAAATATAACTTAAATAATAATTGCAGTAGAAATAAATTGACTATTATTCGTTAAACTGAATGTCTTTGAATTCTATTGTTTTTGTCGTAGTCTGATCATTACGGCGTGAGGACCCACACGATGGTTTTGCGTAGAGTGGGAAATCATGTTTTGATGATGGGGTGTTGTCGTCAGGGGATGCTGTGTACGATCGCACTGGCTTCGGTGGCGGCACAACGCATACTCTGTCTTTGGACTGCCCTTGCCGCCTGAAATAAACAAACAAACAAACAACACATATGATTAGTACAATGCTAATTAATAACAAACTGTATATCATGACGTAATGATGTTTGTCATGAATGGATACGTCATCGATAGTAGCTTCTTTCAGTATTTGGATCTGTTTCTTTATCTTGATCTCATCCTCTTTATCCATTTCTATGAGATGAGTAGGCATAGATGTGTTGATAAACTCGTTCAGTCCGGAGATAAGAGGAATCTCTGTTTTCGGTGTCGGCGGTCGAACTTCTAATTGATTTCTATAGTCATGGTGTCCAATCAGTGTGAAGGTGTCTCCTTTCACAGCACAGTCTTGACCTATGGTAATGATGCCACTGCCGTGTAGTCTGCGTGACGTCAGGCTCGCCGGACACATGACGCGCACGGGACACTCCTCGCAACATGAGTAGAGCCACGCGTCGCTGGAATGTAATTTGATCCATACGTCTGTGCATTGAATTATTTTTATTTTACAGAATGTTTGATTGCTGCCGTTCGTTATTATTTTTATATCACATATTGACTGATCTACTTTTAGTTCGTAGATTGGTGCATTCAGGCCACACAAATATCTGTCTTGATGATATTTTGTACATGATAATAAATCAGTCTGTGTCATAGGAATAAAGGTATCCTTTCTCATGTTGAATGCTATAAATTCAGTGATAGGTATAGCGTATATTGTTTTATTATCTGTTACTTGCGGCAGGCTTATGACGTGATTTATCTCATAGTTTTCGCTCGTAGTTAGTGGTATTTTTATTTCCATAATGAGGTAGTTTCCTTTGATCTTTGCCTTCACTTGGAGTGTTTCCTATAGATGTTTGATATTTTCAGATTTGACAGGCACAGTTAGTTCTCTGTTTAACTGTCCGGAGATAATATTCAACTGTTCCTTTAGCTGATCGGGTGTCAACATGTGGATATCAATGCGTCCTTGATATATGTTGGTTACCGTGTTGATGAGACTCTCCTGGATTCTTCTTATGTTTGATATCAGTATGTTTAGTGATAGTCCATTTGATATTATGTGAAAAGATCTTCTGATAATGTTCGTATCTTGGCAAAGATTGTAAAGTTGTTTATTGATATTTCTAAACTGCTGATCCATATGTTGTGCGTGTCTATGTAAAATATTGTGCTGAGCTTCAACAACTGATGTTTGATTTTGCAATAATTGTAAAAAGTGGGCTTCGTTGTGCGTTATCTTTTCGATGTCCTGCCGGTATTTTTCTGCAAACTTGTCATCCAATACTCCAAATAAGATGTTGGCGACGTTTCCGACAGCGTTCAATAATCCTCTTTTTGTACGATGATAATGAGAGAAAAGAAGTATTTCATTGTAATGCTTGATTTCGTTAAGATCGTGGTCATATTGTGTTATCAAACTGAAACATATGTCTTTTTCGTCTGTTTCGTTACAGTAGCTGCGTAAATTGTTTATGTAAGCATCTAGGCTTTCTATATTCTGCCAATAGCCAGTCATGTTGTAATAAACAATTGTAGTCCATTTGTCTTTGATAATTTGCATATCGGCAGTTTTATCAAAGTATAGCGAATTTGTGTTATTTATTTGAGCTATATTTAATGACTGTTGAAGGCTCGCAGGAATGATAGACAGCAGAAATAATAAAGACATGATGATAAAATTATTCTGGAATGCTTTCTTTGGTCTTGATTGCTTAGTAGTCCCCTTTTGATTAGTGTCACTTGATATTTCATTTTTCTCTGTCTGTTTTCCTTGTGTCGGTAAAATTATAAGCTTGTTGATTGGCCTCTTGATGATGTTATTTTGTGTTTTCAAAGTTACAACTCTGACGTGTCCGTCCTTCCCGGGGTGCAACTCACAGACACGTGCCAATGCCCACTTGCCTGGCGGCATATTCTCCTCCTTGATGATAACCACGTCGTCTATTTTAATGTTTTCAGTTGCTTTTCTCCACTTTGACCTTGATTGCATTTGTTGCAGATATTCGCTTGACCATTTCTTCCAGATTTGTTTATTCATATTTTGCACAAGTTGCCAACGTGTTGATAAATGAGTGATATCAGGATCGGTCTGTGGCCTGGATATTAACGGACCACCGACTAAGAAATGACCAGGAGTCAGACACAGGTCTTCAGGATCCTCGGTGAGCGAACAAAGGGGTCGGGAGTTCATACATGCTTCAATTTGTTGTAGAAGGGTTGTCAGCTCCTCGTATGTAAGTTTTTGCTCCCCTACTACCCTTTTCAGGTGATATTTGACGCTTTTCACTGCGCTTTCCCACAAACCGCCAGCCGAAGGCCAGGCAGGCGCGTTGAAGTGCCACGTGACTCTAATGTCGTAGTTGTTCATGATTTCTGGATTAATGGAGTTAATGATATCCTTGTGTTCCCTATTCAGGATACGTGACGCACCGACAAAGTTCGTGCCGTTATCGCTGAATACATGTTTCGGCGTGCCTCGCCGGGAGCAAAGTCGTCTGAATGCAGCTAGGAATGCTTCTGTGCTTAGATCTGACACCACTTCCAGGTGTACGGCCTTTGTGACGAGACATACGAAGACAGCAACATACCCCTTGGTGGTGCGGACGCCTCTGCCCTTATTCAATTTGATGTCCATGTGTCCCGTGAAGTCCACCCCTGTGTTGGTGAAGGGCCGCGACGGTGTCACGCGGGGTTGGGGCAAGTCTGCCATGATCTGATGTCCTGTGGTTTGCTTGAAGCGTTTACAGATGACGCAATCACGAAGTTGTTTCTTCACAGTTCTTATGCCTTTCTTCACAGTTCGTATCCGGCTCGAAGGACCATAAATGTAGGGTGCCCTACACTTTAGATGATAGTGTTTAGAAATGATATTTATGATATTACGATAAATGATAAGATTTGATTGATAGAAGGAAAGGTTCGAAATGATAACAACCTATTCCAACGAATGCGTAATTAGCACTAATTTATTGATTTAAATATGTAATAATTATTGCACGTATTGCAAAGTAAGCAATGTAAACAATCATCACGTACGATGACTCGTACACTTAGTTTGTATTTATTGTTTTTATGAATTCCCGACGTTTCGATACCTTTCCAGTCCCGTCACGAGTCCTCTGTTGAGGCAGGATCTCTTTGCCATATATTCAGCGAAAAGGGAAGTACTTCCGCCGAGTTAGGTGTCTTTGCTCGGGGACCGCGGTCGGTATTTATGCGAAGTGCTTAGAAAACTTCGATATCGTAAATCAGGTCTTCATACATTTTTGCCTTGATGTTAGCTTGACGTAGTGCGACGTCACGTCTGCGTAGTGTTTACATATTGTACTTTTCGCTGATCCTGCATTGCTACGTCATTCGTCGATTGCTTATGTAGCGGTATAATCGCGCCGCTACATCCTCCTATTCTAAAATAACACCTGAATTATGAATATACGCGCTGTAATCCGTAAAAACTGTTTTATTTCTAATGAACTGTACGCGCGAAAGTTTTAGAAGTGTATAAATAAATAATTATCTGATTTTATCCCGATGATCAAAGTCAAAATAACTTTTTCAAATAAGCTTGACAATTAAGCCTTGCGAATAGTCAATATTTTACTACTACCGTGAGAATTTTAGTCAAGTATAATTTGGTTTCAATCTTACTCATTTTCTATTTGCCTATCTCCTTAAATACTATCTTTGCCTATCTATCTATTTATAAATATTTCAAACTCTGATAATTGTACAAGATGCATCAGTATTAAAATTTATTTTTAAATAATTTATCTTAATTAATCATTTTATTGTTTTCACAGGATTTCAAAATAAAAACCACTTCGCCAACGAAGTCCCATTCAAAGAAGCCGTCGAACGCTAAAAAGTCTTTAAAACTGACACTTCCAAAGCCGATCATGCATATGGCACAGAACGGAGAGTTTGTGGAGGATAAAGTGTATGCTGACAAGTTCTTCATTGATAATAAAGAAGTCGTCTATAATGATACCAGGTATGTGTCAAATATAGTATGTTTTCCTTACTTGTCCTTTACAACTTTTGTCAGTTGTCATGCGTCTTTTAAATTTAAATCGTTATTTAATAATATGTGGTCTTATTAAATCAAATTGTCACTAATAATTTGTAATTTCTTTCGTATTAAAACCATTTGTTGTATTTTATAATTGTTTTTTTCAATAGAGAGTTGGGTGATGATTGTTTACCAAATGAGACCAGTAAGGATTGACAGACTATAGGGAAATGTAGATTATGCAGGTTAAGCTTTTTCTAAGCTACTACTAAGTTTCTGAGTCTTTGTTTCTTGTAATAAATAATAATAATAAGCTGAAGTCCTGCCCTACCCTTATTGACAGAGCGAGCGCGAAGCATCTCTGCTTCAGATTGGGCAAAAATTCTTTTATGTCTGTCCGGCTGTCCGTCTGTTCTCCTCTACAGGTCTCATTTCTCAACCGATTCTCGTGAAATTTTGTGAGCAGGTTCAATAATTATAAAGATTTTAGCTGACTCAGTTATTAAAAATGTTTCGAAAGAAAATTTTTTACTCATTCGAAAAATGATCATTATTAGAAGCGCCATCTAGCTTCGAATAGATATAATAATAGAATACCTACCAAACAGCATATAGTAGTACTGCTTTTGTAAACCTCGTGGCGACATCTATTAGATTATTTTTTGTACAACATACAATTTGAGCTACTTTTGAACGCACAAACGCGAGGTCTACGGCTCACTGAGCAACTATTATGTATTTCGTCAACAGGTACATAACGCAGGACGTAAAGTACAACAATGTGCCAGAAACTAAGTATGACACAGACAACAAGGATATAACGATGCCGGATAAGTGCTCGTACTACGAGGAGCAGATATACGACAACGGTTACTTGGACCGGCAAGACAAGAAGACTGTACTTAAGATTAAAATGAAGTTAGTATTTAATAAATAAAATAAATATTAAATATTTGACAACATCACATACATTGCTCCGATTCCAAAGTAAGTAGCTAAAGCACTTGTGTTATGGAAATCAAAGACAACGGTGGTATCAAAAATACCCGGACCTGAGCCAATATAGAAGAGTTAGTTTTCTAAATTGACTCAACCGGGGATCGAACCCGGGACCTCGGAGATGGCGACACCTTGAAAACCGGTGTACAAAGCCACTCGTCAAATTATTTAAGTTATTCGATATAAGTTAGGGAAATAAAACAGTTTTTGAGTGCTACATAAATAAATCCTTCTGCAATTGTTTGAATTGCGATTTTTCGTAATTTGTCTATCTCTCCGTGAAAGTTATTTATTTATGAACAATCCGTCGCCCTTTTCTCAGGGCTACAGATTGTGCCCAAAATAAGTCCAAAACTAGCGGTTGCCTGCGACTTCGTCCGCGTGTACATTTGGAAAATTTCTAGGGAACCTCTGACCGGGATAAAAAGTATCCTGTTTTAATCCAAACTATAAACTATCTTTATTATCTTTGTGCCAAATTGCATCCAAATCCGTTCAGCCATTTTTGCGTGACTGAGTAACAAACATCTAAACTCACAAACTTTCACATTTAAATAAATAAAACAAAGTCGGGTTAGTTACACCATTATTACTCAAAAAAGGCTGAACCGATTTGGATGAAATTTGACTGGTAGACAGATTAAGACTTGGATTAACATATAGGTTACTTTTTATCCTGGTCAAAGGTTCCTTAGGGTCCACGCGGACAAGGTTGCGGGCGCCCTCTAATTTATAATATTAGTAGGATAGGTTTGTTATTGATCCCAACTAGAGATGGGCAAAAAACCCGGCTTAAACCCTGGATACTGAATTTAAACCCAGTCAAATCCCAAGGACCATTTTGTTCAACTAAATAAAATCTTTATAAATAACAGATGGTTTTTCCTTTGAATATTTTTAATTATTGATTTAACAAGAAATTGTCTCCATAGCTATCTCATATTTGACATATCAATAGAAAAAGAAAAACTGTAAAAGTTTTCATAACATACGCTAATAGGTTTTTACATGGGTTTAAACCCAGTAGTCGGGCTTACACCGGGTCTTTTGCCCGTCTCTAATCCAAACTTAACTCAAGGGACGAGACGGGATCTACGATAAAGCTAGCTCAGCCAGAATGTTAAGTTTACTTAGGCTTGAACCTCACTTGTCACTAATAAAAGAGGACAGAGCATGAAAAAATGTTATTCCGTGCTAACAAGTGGGTTTCAAACCTTGTACTCGGAAATCCAGGCGCAGTTATTATAAATAAATAAATAAATATTTAACAACATCACATACATTGCTCCGATTCCAAAGTAAAAGCACTTGTGTTATGGAAATCAGAGACAACGGTGGTATCACAAACACCCAGACCTGAGCCAATATAGAAAAGATCGTTTTCTAAATTGACCCAACCGGGGATCGAACCCGGGACCTCAGAGATGGCGACACCTTGAAAACCGGTGTACAAAGCCACTCGACCACAGGTCGTCAAATTATACTGCTTAACATAAATAATATTAGAAAAAATACTAGAAAAAATCGACTCACCCGTAGCACCTCAGACGGGACTCGAACCCTTGGGATTCCGGCCCAATGCACTGACCAATTATGCTACTGAGTCGCTAGTGGGAGCGGCGAAATTTTCTAGTACTTTTATCTTCTTCGCTGCAAGCTTAACATTACTTAATAATGTGTTTTTTTGCAACCCCAGCAACTCCCCCTCATCATCACGCGAAGAACCTCCCCCCTACAACGTGGAGCATTCAATCTTAAAATCCCACCTGATTCGGTCCGACCGAGCTTTAAAGCCAGTGCAGCAGTGGACTATATCCAGGAAGGACGCGGGCGACTACCATGAAGAACAGATCCTGTTCACCAACGAAAACCTGCACGCTACTATGAGGCTCGAACAGAACATCACATATGGACCTGGTAAGTGTAGACATTTCTAGAGTATACAAGGTGTTACAAAAATACCCCTAATGCCGAATATGGTATATAGGGACCATCAAACTGATCAACTTTTACTATGGGACCAACTCTCTAATCGCGAAAAAAAATCAGCTATTTCATACATAAATTAAAATCGAATATATCAAAATGTATGAAACAGCTGATTTTTTTTTCGCGATTTCAGAGTTGGTCCCATAGTAAAAGTTGATCAGTTTGATGGTCCCTATATACCATAGTCGGCATTAGGGGTATTTTTGTAACACCTTGTATAGTTATATGTCGTGGATCTCGTAAAATTTACCACATCACGAACTGTCATGCACGTCAATGTCACCTTTTCATGAAGAGTTATGGTCGTAATGTATCCAGTTTTACTAAATAATCGCGACACGTAGATTATCGACTTTGAACTGAACATTGCCTCTTTATTCCCAGGCATGTACTCTGCAGAAGACATCCAGCCCGACTACCAATACTCAGAAGCCGCCAAGCCCGGGTCGTACCAGCCCGAGTACTACCAGCCCGACTACGTGCACTACCAGCGGTACGAGCCCTCCGTGCACCACCAGGTATGTACCACTAGGAGACATCCAGCCGAAAATACTAATACCTTATTTTAGATCTACAAATGCAGCGAACTAAAATGACATCCCTCGGGCGCTGGCTCGACTGAGTCAGCCGCGAGCAGTAGGCTAATATACAAGTTTAAGCGCGGAGTGAGATCCCCCTGATACTGCGCTATTGAACTCCTGGTATAATCTTATCACAGTGCGTTCAGACAGGGGATCCGTATTTACAGGATCGTTGTAAGATTCGCCCCGAAGGAATAAAAACCGCGGCGGATGGCTGCAGCGCGTTTATATAGATTGCAACAGTGCCCTCTGTTCCGACTATAGGCGAACCAGTCGCCACTGTTGCGCGTGAGCAAAATTGCATGAATATTGTAGTTTGTATTGCAAGCCGTCACACAGATGCTGTGCTGCTTTATTATGCGCTGTTTTACAACCGTTTTTACGGATCCGTCGCTACTGGATGTGACGTTCACACCGTATTTACAGGACCGTTTTATCGGATCCGTTGCAATGGATACAGTACACATACGGATCCGATATACTGTGTTGTGTGTAAACACGCTCATACAACTACATACGCCAAAGCTGAATAAAAACGTATCCGATAAAACGGACCTGTAAAACGGATCGCTTTGTGAACGGGCACTGATGCCCGTTTGCACTAAATTTAAGAATCGCCTAAGTCTAACCTACCTACAACTTGACCAAATTAAAACGGTGTCATTAACTTAGCTGACATGCAGCTTTCATGTGCCTATTTATCCTGGTCGAGTCGTAGTTAGGAAAAGACTCGGGCGATTCTTAAGTTTAGGGTAGTGGTGTGATTCTTGTCAAAATCAGCAGGGAGCGACGTACAGCAGTGGACCAGAAATAGAAACGTATCAGGCGGGCGGGCGCCTGCCGTCGTACGACGCGGCCGTCGCGCACTACGCGCCCGCGCACGCGCCCGCGCCCGCGCCCGCCCCCGCTCCCGCCCCCGCGCTCGCACCCGCGCCTGCGCCGCCCCCCGCCAATTGTGTAAGTAATCATCACCATCATCATCATCGTTTGACTCCAACTTTAACGGCCAAATACTCAAACGAATTTTAAAGTTAAGACCACTTAAAATTCAAAAAAGTTTACATATTTGACGGAAGCTCTATGAACATGACTCGTTGAAGCGGGATCTCTTCGCCATATGTTCAGTGAAAAGGGAAGTACTTCCGCCGAGCTAAGTGTTTGTGCTCGGGGACCGCGGTCCAACTGTTCGATGTTGGAATTTGTATTTATGCGAAGTGCTTAGAAAATTTCGATATCGTGAGTCAGGTCTTCATACATTTTTGCCTTGATGTTAGCTTGACGTAGTGCGACGTCACGTCTGCGTAGTGTTTACATATTATTGTACTTTTCGCTGATCCTGCATTTCTTCGTCATTCGTCGATTGCTTATGTAGCGGTATGATCGCGCCGCTACATGACTCCTTTTTAGGGAGACCTTACTTAACTATAGATTTTAGCTAAGAAGCCTTTGAGTATTTGGCCGTAATTAATACGGGCCGTATTTGACGACCTCCGTGGTCGATTGGTTTGTACACCGGTTTTCAAGGTGTCGTTATCTCTGAGGTCCCGGGTTCGATCCCCGGTTGGGTCAATTTAGAAAACGAGCTTTTCTATATTGACCGTTGTCTTTGATTTCCATAATGCAAGTGCTTTAGCTACCTACTTTGAGATCAGAACAATGTTTGTGATGTTTATGATTTATTTATTGATAAACCGCTCTTAACGTTGAGAGCTTTTTTGAGATCATACCTGAGATGCTGTTCCTTTTAGAAGAGCGTCTCAAGTATGATCTCAAGATAGCTCTCAACATTGAGAGCGGTTTATAAATACGGGCCTAAAACTTTTCGTGGCGGGGAGCCCCCTGCTTTTGTGTCTATATCCTCGTTTATTACCTGCCAAATTTTAGGGGGAGTAGGGGAGATCCCCATCTCCCTTTTTATTTAGCCAATTAGATTAATGGCAAATCAAAAACAAAGTTTCCTAATTAATTTTAATGCTTCAATGTTTCGATTATAATTGTAAAAATTGGTGCATCGACTGCGTGACGAAAAAAGTGCAAAGTCACAGTACAACAGAAAAAAGTCACAATAAATCGGATATTATTTCTCATGTCACAGACTACAGAAGAACCCAAAGCCGTCCGACGGTCCGAGCGTCCGGTCCGGCGCCGGGTGTCGAACACGTACGACTACGAAGACGGGGACTTGTACATAGACGACACGCCCGCGCCGAGACGACGGAAACAGCCGAAACACAAACATTATAGAGCACAAACAGGTACGTGGGAATGTCAACTTTATCAAAACTCTGTAAGGTACAGGTTACTTCAGCATTTTTTTAATACTTTGGACGTTTTGCTCTTTTGACTTTCTGCTCTTTGGACGTTTTGCGCTTTGGACGTTCTGCGCCTAAACGTCTAAAACATACGTCACACTACCTATGCTTTTTAGAACCCATCAGTAACGGCCTTACCACAAAAGATTTTAAAACACTGTTCAACAAGTGTTTAACTTAGACACTGTTTAAATGTGATGCTGCCACGTTTTTGACAATATTGTTTCATAGAGACGGCATCACATTTAAACAGTGTCTAAATTAAACAGTGTTTTAAAATCTTTTGTGGTAAGGCCGTCTGTGTCTATAAAAACTTTGCAACCAACAACGTAACTTTTTTATTGACAAATTAATAAATGAAGGCACGTAATAATGACATTAAATGCCACATTGGTTTTGAATTAAACTCTCCCATCTTTCGTCAGTTTTCTACCACGATTGCAATGTGTTGAGGCAGGATCTCTTCACCATATATTCAGCGAAAAGGGAAGTACTTCCGCCGATCTAGGTGTCTGTGCTCGGGGACCGCGGTCGAGCTGTTCGATGTTGTAATTTGTATTTATGCGAAATGCTTAGAAAACTTTGTAATCGTGAATCAGGTCTTCATACATTTTTGCCTCGATGTTAGCTTGACGTAGTGCGACGTCACGTCTGCGTAATGTTTAAATATTGAACTTTTCGCTGATCCTGCATTTCTTCGTCATTCGTCGATTGCTTATGTAGCGGTATGATCGCGCCGCTACACAATGCAGTACCAACTATCAAAATGAAGTGGTGTTCCAGTTACTAATAAAATCATGAAAATAAGAACTTCAAAATAATAAAAAAGATTGAGTCATTCTCGCGACCTCTGTAGTCAAGTGTTTTACACACTGGTTTTCATGGTGTTGCTATCTCTAGGCCAGAGTTACGATCCGTCAGTGTAGAACAGTTTACTTTTCCATTGGATAGGGGTGTTGGTAGTACCGTCACGCGTCCTTGTTTTTTTTTTATTTCCTGCTTAACTACTTACGTTGGGATCAGACTTACGACGATCAAATTAAGGCGAGTTTCTGGTGATGGTACTGCGTCGTCGATGCAGATGCATCACTATTTGCGTTCTGTGCAACGACAACTTGCTCTTGGGAGTTTTTGGCGCCATTTTGTCGAGTTCGGTTTGGTGTCTATTTTAATTATTTTCAAATTGATTCATAGTGGCTATTGTGTCTTAAAATTGGTGCAGTTATATGGTACAAGTGTCTACGCAACTGAACAATATGTGGGATAATTGAAATAGGCGCGATCTTGGTTGTGTGAAGCTGAGACTTTTATTGAAATGGTGGCTTCCTCGGCAGAACTAACCGAGTAAACTGTCTTGATATACTTAGTGCCAAATGCTCCAAGCAGCATTGGAATGCGATGCACCCGCATTCTAATGAAAAATTAAACAATATCTACCACTGAATTATTTAACACTTGACACTGGAAAAAATTACTTCCAAGAGGAAAGTAGATTGCCATAACAAAAAAAGAAGAAGAAGAAGATCTTGCTCTTGTGAGTAACTTTTGCCCATGATTTATTATTATCTTCTTTTCGAAAATTTCTTTCTTGAAATCTTCGTTTTTCAAATCTTCTTTTGTATGAGCCGCTTAGTTGACCACGTACTCATTACACCATAAATTGAAGTTAAGTTGTTGTTGTTTAGTTGTTAGTTGGAGTGTCTTGAAGAAAACCCACGTCTTGAGATTTCACCTTATTATTTAATGTTTACGGTAGCACAGTTGCTTAGACACTGATTAAAATATAATTGAAAATACATCATTACGAATTTTCATGACGTAAGTATTGTTTATAAGTAAGCGCATTGAACTCAATGCTGACGTCGCGGTATGTGCGGTGTAAACCGTACATCTTTCTTAAAAATGTTCTTTCTTGGCCTTCTTTTTGGTGTAGATGACTATGGTAGTTTCAAGTCGATTCTAATGGCTAGATCACCATATAATAATATCAGAAGCAGGTGGCAGATTGAAACATGCTTATGGCTTTAAGTACATTTTTTTTTTAAAATACAACTATAATTCTTGTAAAATCAAAAGTACTTACGTATTTACGCCATTTGCGACATGACCTAATTAGCGTGCGTGTACTACAAATTACTCTCAATATTTATTTTTAAACTACCTGCTCGTCAGTGGCGTATTATGTGTCATGCAAACCTTTCCTAAAGTAAGTTATTTCAGCTATTATGGGTCATAATGTTGTACTGAATATAATTTTTTCCCATGGGAAATAATGTGATTTGAATTTGGAATGCAACCCATGTAGTCATGCTTGATCGAGGTTGGTTTCAAAAATGTTTAGGTGCAATGAGAATTTATTCTGAGTTAGGCTGTAAGTTATCATTTTCTTTGCACTGCCTATAAATTAAAAAAAGAAAAACATGAAAACTTTTTATGAAATTCATTTTCACCCGCGCACCAAGAAGGATTTATTCGAATGTCGAACTGACCAATACAGAATAGACGACAATTTTTTTTAATAAATACATAAGTACTTTCTATATAACAGTCATTGGTTTCAATTGCCTCGCAGAAAGTATAAAAAGTAGAGTATGCATCGCGGGCCTAAATGTGTATTTGTCTAGCGCCTATAGGGCATAATATAGGGCAGGGGAATATAGCGCCCGGGACATAATACACTACTTTAAGCCCTTGTTGCATAATCTACTATTATTGGTAGGTACCAATAGCAGTAACTACCGGCAGCCGGCCGCTCGGCCCGCCCCCGCCAACGGCATCGAGTCACTCATACAGGCCTCCGTCATAGCGGAGGGGGAACAGTTAGAAGACGCCACGTAAGTTTTATGACTCCAACTTAAGATTTCAAAAAGGCCCCCTAGTTTTACTCAGTTTCAAATAAGTTGAGTAAAGAAACACAGAATAAAGACATAAAATTCACTAAAATAGCGGAGCATATTATTATTTTATATGGTTAATCAACAAAAAAAAAGATATTTCTTTTGAAACTGCTTCGAATTTAGACTGAAATGTATCAAGCTTGAAAAATAAGATAAATTACGGTTCGAAGTTATTCACTGATTTTTAAAATAAAGAGACATGAAAATAATTTTGTATAATAAAACACTTCTTGGCACATTCGGGAATTGAATCGACACTAATGCAAAAAATACGTTGTACTTTTTGATGCCAAACGATAAGGTTAATCATAAGGATCAAACCTTTCATGCAAAATCCGCCATTGTCTTTCGACACGTTTTTCTAACGAGCAACAGTCTTCAGCTTGAAAATTTTCAGAATATATACTTCTAATACGTATAGTTCATTAGAAATAAAACACTTTTTACGGATTACATTATTGTAAAGTAAGGTGTCATTTTTGAATTATTTAATTTGGATTTATTGGTTTTTTGATTTCCCGACGTTTCGACACCTTTCCAGGGGCCGTGGTCACGAGATGACATCATGTAATAAATCCAAACTAAATAATTTTAAAATAACACTTGAACTAATAATATACGCGCTGTAATCCGTTAAGTGTTTTATTTCTAATGATTAATTTCAGAATACTCAATTAATCTAAGGGCCGTATTTATAAACCGCTCTCAACGTTGAGAGCTATCTTGAGATCAAACTTGAGATGCTGTTGCTTATAAGAACACCATCTCAAGTATGATCTCAACGTTAAGAGTGGTTTAAGAGAGGCTCCAAAATGTCAAAGATACGACAAAGACAGCATGATGTTTGAGCGCCCCTCAAAGTTGAGTATCGTTTGAGTATTCGGCCATTTATCTCTGTATTATTGTACACAGTGAAGATGCAGCGGTAGCCGGTATGTTAAGTATAAGCGAGCGATACTCCGCGCCAGTTACTTTTGGACTGGCCAACGATGCATCCACTAGCTCGCCACAAGACAGGTAAATATTATCATTTTTCTATATTTTGTACAATCAATAGCATATCAAGCTATACAAAACTATCAAAAATGTCAAAATTATTTTGAACCTTAATGCGATTAAATTGACAATAGACAGTAAACAGCGGCAACTTCACTTGAAAATGTAAGACATATTGCAACAGATTAAAATACGTCGTTTTGTACCGCAAGTGCTCTGAAGTTGGTCACTTCGGTTGTACAAAGTCAAATTAATAGCATTGTATATTGTTCCCATTAGCAGTGGTAGTACGCCGAGCAGTAGCAAGCGCGCGCGCAAAGCCGTCGCAGTGGACCGCGACGAGGAGTTGGCGGACGAAGAGGACGTCATCAAGGAGGTGCACCGCGACGAGGAGTACGGTCAGTACTTGTGACGTACTTGTCGTTAGTACTTGTACGTGTTACTTGCGCTAGAACATGGCAGCATTCTGTTGTAATGAGCAGCCAGTCTGCCGAAGTGGACTGCGACGAGGAGTTCGCGGACGAAGAGGACGTCATCAAGGAGGTGCACCGCGACGAGGAGTACGGTCAGTATAATGATTAAATGGCAGAATAATTTAGCTTATTCACAAATCGTCCACCAATCTGCGCACTAGCGCCAACATGGCGCTAGTGTGCACATGGTGCTTGACGACCTCCGAGGTCGAGTGGCTTTGTACACCGGTTTTCAAGGTGTCGCCATCTCTGAGGTCCCGGGTTCGATCCCCAATCGGGTCAATTTAGAAACCGAACTTTTCTATATTGGCTCAGGTCTGGGTGTTTGTGATACCACCGTTGTCTCTGATTTCCATAACACAAGTGCTTTAGCTACTTACTTTGGAATCGGAGCAATGTATGTGATGTTGTCAAATATTTATTTATATTTATTTAGTGTAAATGTTTACGATTAGGTATATTATTTAGGATAAAAATCTGAGAACTAAGCCATTTCTGCTCAGTATTTTTTGCTTCACTTTTGACAGTGCGCTTTGTAGGGAAGTATCGTTCTAGGTTGTTATTATTCTAAGGGTGTATTATCATTTCCTTTTGCAGTATACCCATCTTTAGAGATGAGCTCCGACGAAGACGAGGAGTGGACGTCGTCGAGGCGGAGGCGGACTTCCAGGAACAGGGTCGATAGCAAATCTAGAGGGGACAAGTGAGTATTCATGTATTTATTAGGTCTGTTAGTTTGACTAATTTATTAAAAAAAAGGTAGTATGTCGGTTTTTTAAAAGCGTCTGCGTCACACATTTTTGTGGATCCAACACGGAAGACTAACTTGTGTTTAAGAGCGGGCTTTAAGAGGGGGTACAAAGCAAAATAAGCAGCTGTGCGTGCATCTTCAACTTCTTTTTTATTTTAAATATTTTGGGGTTGTAAATCGGGTCAATGCAAGCAAAGCTACGCGCTATTTGAAAAGTGCTAAGGTTTTTTAGTTCATGACTTCAAGTCCTCTAAAGGCCGCCATATTCAGTTTAACGTGACTTCACATTGCCTGTAACCAGTGGACGATTAAGACGCTTCTAACGATACTTTGTCAAATTATGACAAGTAGTTTTGATAGCACAGATGAACATACATACATACCGGTCAAAATCATCTTTTTTGCTTCGCAGTATTCGGTTTAATATATATGAACATTATTGTTAGATACCTTAAGCGACAAACGTACTTGGCGTGCGACCATACGTGACGCGGTGAGCGCGTGAGTGAGTATCGAACTAACGTGCTTGCGGCCGGCGCGCGGCAACCCTCTGACTTTGGCCCGGTTAAACAGGGTCGCTTATTGCTTTATGCCTAAAGTGCGGAGTGCGCCTGGCCTGATTCTACCTTAAATGTGTTCGTTTGTGTTGTGTAGGGACGAGTGTTGGTCGCCGCGAGCTCGCGTGGGCCGCGTGACCCCCCGCAGCCGGCACCCCACGCGACCCAACGTGCGCCGCGAGTGCGTGCGCGCCGCACTACAGCACGCCGCGCACGCGCCGCCGCCCGACCCGCCCGTCGTGGTGCGTACTAGTGTAGTGTACAGGCACGCGGCCCACGTGCGCCGCGAGTGCGTGCGCGCCGCACTACAGCACGCCGCGCACGCGCCGCCGCCCGACCCGCCCGTCGTGGTGCGTACTAGTGTAGTGTACAGGCACGCGGCCCACGTGCGCCGCGAGTGCGTGCGCGCCGCACTACAGCACGCCGCGCACGCGCCGCCGCCCGACCCGCCCGTCGTGGTGCGTACTAGTGTAGTGTACAGGCACGCGGCCCACGTGCGCCGCGAGTGCGTGCGCGCCGCACTACAGCACGCCGCGCACGCGCCGCCGCCCGACCCGCCCGTCGTGGTGCGTACTAGTGTAGTGTACAGGCACGCGGCCCACGTGCGCCGCGAGTGCGTGCGCGCCGCACTACAGCACGCCGCGCACGCGCCGCCGCCCGACCCGCCCGTCGTGGTGCGTACTAGTGTAGTGTACAGGCACGCGGCCCACGTGCGCCGCGAGTGCGTGCGCGCCGCACTACAGCACGCCGCGCACGCGCCGCCGCCCGACCCGCCCGTCGTGGTGCGTACTAGTGTAGTATACAGGCACGCGGCCCACGTGCGCCGCGAGTGCGTGCGCGCCGCACTACAGCACGCCGCGCACGCGCCGCCGCCCGACCCGCCCGTCGTGGTGCGTACTAGTGTAGTATACAGGCACGCGGCCCACGTGCGCCGCGAGTGCGTGCGCGCCGCACTACAGCACGCCGCGCACGCGCCGCCGCCCGACCCGCCCGTCGTGGTGCGTACTAGTGTAGTATACAGGCACGCGGCCCACGTGCGCCGCGAGTGCGTGCGCGCCGCACTACAGCACGCCGCGCACGCGCCGCCGCCCGACCCGCCCGTCGTGGTGCGTACTAGTGTAGTATACAGGCACGCGGCCCACGTGCGCCGCGAGTGCGTGCGCGCCGCACTACAGCACGCCGCGCACGCGCCGCCGCCCGACCCGCCCGTCGTGGTGCGTACTAGTGTAGTGTACAGGCACGCGGCCCACGTGCGCCGCGAGTGCGTGCGCGCCGCACTACAGCACGCCGCGCACGCGCCGCCGCCCGACCCGCCCGTCGTGGTGCGTACTAGTGTAGTGTACAGGCACGCGGCCCACGTGCGCCGCGAGTGCGTGCGCGCCGCGCTACAGCACGCCGCGCACGCGCCGCCGCCCGACCCGCCCGTCGTGGTGCGTACTAGTGTAGTGTACAGGCACGCGGCCCACGTGCGCCGCGAGTGCGTGCGCGCCGCACTACAGCACGCCGCGCACGCGCCGCCGCCCGACCCGCCCGTCGTGGTGCGTACTAGTGTAGTGTACAGGCACGCGGCCCACGTGCGCCGCGAGTGCGTGCGCGCCGCGCTACAGCACGCCGCGCACGCGCCGCCGCCCGACCCGCCCGTCGTGGTGCGTACTAGTGTAGTATACAGGCACGCGGCCCACGTGCGCCGCGAGTGCGTGCGCGCCGCACTACAGCACGCCGCGCACGCGCCGCCGCCCTGTAGTGCGTGCGCGCCGCGCTACAGCACGCCGCGCACGCGCCGCCGCCCGACCCGCCCGTCGTGGTGCGTACTAGTGTAGTGTACAGGCACGCGGCCCACGTGCGCCGCGAGTGCGTGCGCGCCGCACTACAGCACGCCGCGCACGCGCCGCCGCCCGACCCGCCCGTCGTGGTGCGTACTAGTGTAGTATACAGGCACGCGGCCCACGTGTGCCGCGAGTGCGTGCGCGCCGCACTACAGCACGCCGCGCACGCGCCGCCGCCCGACCCGCCCGTCGTGGTGCGTACTAGTGTAGTGTACAGGCACGCGGCCCACGTGCGCCGCGAGTGCGTGCGCGCCGCACTACAGCACGCCGCGCACGCGCCGCCGCCCGACCCGCCCGTCGTGGTGCGTACTAGTGTAGTGTACAGGCACGCGGCCCACGTGCGCCGCGAGTGCGTGCGCGCCGCGCTACAGCACGCCGCGCACGCGCCGCCGCCCGACCCGCCCGTCGTGGTGCGTACTAGTGTAGTGTACAGGCACGCGGCCCACGTGCGCCGCGAGTGCGTGCGCGCCGCACTACAGCACGCCGCGCACGCGCCGCCGCCCGACCCGCCCGTCGTGGTGCGTACTAGTGTAGTGTACAGGCACGCGGCCCACGTGCGCCGCGAGTGCGTGCGCGCCGCACTACAGCACGATGAAAGCGCGGGAATCGTAAAACGCTGTGAAAACACGCTACATTTATTCCGAGAGCGCGGTGGACAGCCCGGCCGATATTGTCCTCGCCGAGGACGCCGAACGCTAGGTCTCATATCTACGCGCGAAGTGACAAGGCCCTAACTGATACTAATCTCGTGTACGTTAAAATTCGTTTTAAAATGTTTAAATATTTTTCTCACGCGCGATTCTTTTCCAGAACGCTAAACGAGCAGTGATAGCAACTAAAAGCAAGCGGCCGCCGCCGCCTGTGCAGAATACGCCAAATAACAAGAGTGAGTACCGAATCTAATCAAATCAAATTGTTTTTTTGCAAAAACATGTGGTATAACAAAAGTTTTAATATGTTGGAAAATTACTTACCATCTTCTAATCATCATAAATCTTAATTTGCTGGTGCAAGTGTCGCGGCTACAAAACTATGCAGTCAGTTACGACTTACGACCCCGTAATTCTCAATAACTTTCTTTATTGAGAAGCCTGTTTCGGAGGTCCCGTGTAGATTCTATTTAATAATCTGCCAAGTTACTTGGATCTTAACCGCAACTTGTGAAATAGGTATCCAGTCAAAATAGCTATCCATAGAACTATAAATAATTAAATCATAGACCGTCACTCCACAGATCTAAGACTGAAAAAGGGTATGAAGACAGCGAAGCAACGTCTCGGTAAAATCCTTAAAATACACAAGATGATATATTAAATTACATATTCTAATATGTTAAAAACACACGAAAACATATTTGAACAGATTCCGAAATAAACAGTTTGTTGTAACTATGTATTGTATTTGTTCAAGTATGTTCTCCTGTGGCTTTAGGTTAGATTAGATTTATATTTTAGATGTATATTTTATAAATGTATGTGTTAGCACGGACCAATGGGTGTTGTTATATGAGTTTTGCGTTTCAGGTGTAAATGTTGCTATTGTCACAACAGCAGGTTAATATTTATTAAAATTCGACTACAGTTTCTTTGAAGAGATGTCGACGATCGCGATGCAAAGATAATAAACAAACGCTTTAAATTGATCATTGTTTATGTTGTTGTAGTATCAGACTACTTAATAATAATAATCCTAAAAAAAATCTTATAAGAAAAGAAATAAAAATTGTATAATTCTAACCAATTCTTGACTATTCTGATCACAATATTTCACTTTCTATTTCCAAGTTATTATCGTTCGAATTGATTCAGATTAGTTGTGTTTATTTGACTAAGGGCCTGTTTTACAATGTAAAAGTAAGTTCTAAAGTAGCTTACTTGACAAATGACTTGACATATTTTTCATATCACATCTGTCAAATCATCTGTCAAGTAAGCTACTCAGAACTTACTTTTTCATTGTGAAACAGGCCCTATATCTATTTGACATTAAGATTAAATTTTCGTAAAAAAAATTCAACCTTAAGGCTGAAACATGTTAGATAAAGATGATAATAATAAATATGTAATAAAGATGCGTACACGTAGACGTGCACGTGCACGTTAAACAGTATTTGTGTGACACGGTAAACAGCTTGCGTGCTACATTAAGGCTTACCGTCTTAGGAGCTTCCCATACAAACATAATACCAAAATAATTAGAAACTTAGTTGAGACAGTATTTGTCTAGGTTTCTATTAAATAAACAATCCAAAATACCAAACCAAATAAAAATTAATACTATTTACAGTTTTGTATGACAAAATGTAATTGGCATTTATTTTGAATTGAGTTAGTAGACAAATACTGTCTTAATCCTAATAACATCACAAGAAGAGTTAATTATGCTAATTGCTTATCATTTTGGTATGACGTTTGTATGGGTAGCTCACTGTTCGCCGGACTCTTAAAGCATTTGAAGTTTTAAAAGCATTAGACAACACGTCCTAATTTAGAACGTGCACGTGCACGCATACGGATACGGATCAAGTAGGTTTTGACATTAACTGTCGGTTTTTGATATTTCAACTACTTGTACAACTCCCTTCCAATAACTAATTCCTGTACCATAGACAAAGAAAAAAGTTGTCTTATAAATTTTATAATGAGAGACTTTCCAGGCAACGTTTCCTAAAAATCTACTAGATGGCGCTGTCCAACATCCTTGCTTGATGGCATGGTATTTAAACGTGCTATTATTACAAAGAGTACCATCATAAAAAAAAATGATTTTGACAATTTGACAACCATAAAAAAAGTGTACTCGTTCAAAGGTAAGTTCAATTGCACAATACACTTCAAAATGTTAATAAATTTATTATACAACGTGTTACAAAAAAAACCCCTAATGCTGAATATGGTAGATAGGAACCATCAAACTAAACAACTTTTACTATGGGACCAACTTTGAAATCGCGAAAAATATCAGATGTTTCATACAAAAATTAATTACGAAAATATCCGAGTTAGTCCCATAGTAAAAGTTAATCAGTTTGATGGTCCCTATCTACCATATTCAGCATTAGGGGTATTTATGTAACACGTTGTAATGTCCAACATAATATTTGTCGCCGCAAAACGATTATAAAGAAAACACACTGTAAAAATTATAAGTATTTTTATGATGCTTCTCTTTTATCAGACTATTTGTACCACGTTCGTACTATACTACCAAGGATGTTGGACAGCGCCATCTAGTAGATTTTTAAGGAACGTTGCCTGGAAAGTCTCTCATTGGTTTTAAAAATATTATTTTCCAATACTCGTTTTGTTTGAACTATGTGAAACATAAATAATATAAACGTTTATTCACAACTCTATTTCTTACTTCTATCTAGTAAAAAGATTATCTTTGGTCTTCATGTAAAATGACTAATTTTTTTTTTTTTTATAAAAAGATCTGAGTAATGTAATATTAGTGTTAATTGGTTGTAATTAGTTTTTTAATGTATTCAAATAAACAAATCAGAATTATTTCTTGACCTTTACGTTTATTAAAATTAAGTTTCTTTCTATCAAGGATTGAAATATCGTTAAAAATTATAACGTTACAAAAAATACCGCTAAAAATAACTTTATTTTTACAATATTATTACAGTTGAATAATATTATTTAACGTTAAACAATTTTTTTAACGGTAAAGTAACGTTATTTAACGTAAAATTAAATAATAATGGTAAACGTAACGACCTTACCACAACGATTTTAAAACACTGTTCAACAAGAGTTTAACTTAGTCACTGTATAAATGTGATGCTGTCACTTTTTTCACAAAATTGTTTGAAAGAGATGGCATTAGGTACATTAAAACAGTGTTTTGAAATCCTATATGGTAAGGCCGTTAGAGTTTATCGGCCTTACCACAACGATTTTAAAACACTGTTCAACAAGAGTTTAACTTAGACACTGTTTAAATGTGATGCTATCGATTTTTTGACAACATTGTTTGAAAGAAACGGCATCACATTGAAACAGTGTCTAAATTAAACAGTGTTTTATTTTTTTGTGGTAAGGCCGTATATGTCCGCAATATTTAAATTAACACTTTGAAATTTTGACTGTATTTTACTAACTCTTAAAATAAAAAAGACAAAAAAATATTTTTCATCTTTTTTCCTTTATACATAACTACCACCGACGCATTGAATTGTAAATAGTTACTAAGAGTTAAAAAAAGTTAAAAGTGTTGAATGTTGTTCTTGCTATAATTTTTGTTATATTTTTTTAGATCACATTGTGTATTTAGGTGTTAATTTTGTTATAATAATGTTTTGGGACGGATGCAAAATACAGATTATGTTGGTATGCGGTATGATTGACGTTAATATTTTATTAACAGGTGTCTGGATAGTGAAATTTTGATTTTATATACACCAAAGTGTACTATCACAAAGATTATATTTCTAAACTTGACAAAATAATCTTAATAGTTGAATAAATACTAAATTTAATAACAATTATACTGATCCGAAGTTTCACTGTAAACTTGTTGGTTGTGTGGTGTTCGACAAACTATAGAGTTGATGTCTGTTTATCCTTATTTGTAATATTTTCACCCAATTCTTTATTGAAATAATCAATTATAAAATTAAACCAATTGTTATCCACACATACATTACGAAATGTAGCGGCGCGATCAAACCGAAGCAATCGAAGAATGACGAAGAAATGCAGGATCAGCGAAAGCACAACATGTAAAACATTACGCAGACGTGACGTCGCACTACGTCAAGCTAACATCAAGGCAAAAATGTATGGAGACCTAACTCACGATATAGAAGTTTTCTAAGCACTTCCCATAAACACAAATTCAAACATCTTACAGTTGGACCGCGGTCCCCGAGCAAAGGCACTTAGCTCGGCGGAAGTACTTCCCTTTTCGCTGAATATATGGTGAAGAGATCCTGCCTTAACACGAAACAAACTACTAATTATTAGTAACAATTTAATTTATAAGACGACATATTTTTCAATAACAATTTAAACTTAAAAAAAGTACGACAACTGTCAAATACTAAATACGACAAGTAAGGATAAACAGACTATACAAAGTCTGACACAAAAAAAATAAGTTTTTATAAATAAAAATCCATTAAAGTTTTCGCTTAAAGTATTTTGCACCTGTCTCCAATTTTTCTCATGTCTAGACAGGGTGAATTAAGTGTAAAAAAATTACGAAATAATCTAGTTCTCAACGTCTGTACAAATGTCTGCAAATAGCTTGTAATAATATTTGTGTAAATATGTTACTTTTGCAGCATATGTATATTTTTATATAACTATCCATTTTCTAACAGTTGAAAGCAGTTGATAATTTTAAACTTCGACCATATGATAAGAAAAGAAATTCGATTTCGAAACACTGAAATAAAGTTTTTGTTTGTAGTGTTGCCAGTCACAAATTTATCACTGCTCATATTATTTTCGCTATAATAATAGATAACTAGAGCCAAGTTATGGCTTATTACTTAAAGTGATTTAAGCCCCGTTTCTGAAGTACTTATAGGTGGTTTATCGAAGGTTTAACTTTTTCGGAGGGGTTCACATTATCTGGTTTAAAGTTAATTTTATTACTTTAAATGCAGCCCTCTAGCATGACCGACGAAACACGATATATATCGCGTGATACAGCGTTTTATCGACACTACTGTCAAAATCCATTATCTTTTGACAATTAAACGTGATCGTGTGATTAAATTAAATCGTTATATCGTATCACGTTTCGGTGGTCATGCTAGGGAGGGCTGATTTTTCAATCCTCAGTTAACAGATATCAGTCAATTTAAATATTAAACAAATATAATAAAAGTCATTCTAAAAATGTGACAGACAAATGAATGACAAACATTCCCAATTTTGCGGTATAATATGCTATCAATAAAGCTTTATCTAGGCATTGAATAATCAGCCCTAAACCAGATAATGTGCACCCCTCCGATAAAGTTAAACCTCAGAAACCGGGGGTTAATTGATTAAAATAATGTATTAACTGCTTTCAATGTCCCAAGGGGAACAATATATCTATCAATAATTATGTTTGAATCACATTTTTCACAGGTTCATTTACCGTTTTAAGTTTGAATTAAATTAAATATGTTTTTTAAACGTAACATAAACTAAAAAAACAGGTGTATTTAGAAAAATCTAACCGTGCAAAAATCCCTTCAATAATTAAAATAAATGTTAGAAAAGCATTTTGGGCACGCCCATATAAGCAAAAAGCAAATCTCTCTTGCACTTTTGAGTTAGAATACATTTTTGTAGTAAATATTGTTGTATTATGTCACCGAGTATTTATTTACATTTAATGTAGAATCGTTTTATACTGAGAGATAAATGCGACAAAACAGTATCGAGTATAAAATTCTGATTGTTGCCATACTTTCGTTGATAAATTTCAGCAATGGCGGTGAATGTATTAAAATAAATAAACCATCAAAATGTCAACTCATTGATTTTCATATCTAGCACCACGTAGATATAATAACAAGCGCCTTTTTGCTTAAGAATAGTATATATATATATATATATTTAAAAAAGAATATATTGTAAAGGACGTCGGTTCATAGATGAAATCGAAATGAATTATTTACTGACGCTATTTTGATAAAAGCACCAATCAAATCTCGGTGTAAACGCACCGTGCTTTGATTGGTTCAAACGCTGTCAAAATTTGGCGCGAATCCTGCTCAAGTTGCTGGCGACTTGTATCTTGATCAAATGCTATTAGCAGAGAAATAATAATAAATATATAATTAGGTACGTAGGTTTACGTAACTTTTTTGTCTACACAGTTGTATGAATTTAGAGTGAATGATAAATATCTATGAACTGACGCCCCAGTGTATGAAAGATAGTGTATACAGATTTATTGTAAATTATGATTTAATGGTGAATGAATATTGTCGTGATGATGAAGAAAGAGTTTTCTAGACGTATCCACTTATCACTGTGTTTTATTTTCACACCAACCCCACAGATACATTCAAAATAATCGATTTTTATAATAGTTAGGGCTATGAAGGATTACTGTCACTTTTTATTTTCAAGACCCGCTCGAGGCTTTTTCTTCTTGACATCTTGTGTGCTTAGACCTCCTAATAGCATAGCATTTGACGCAATAGCATAGCTAATAGCATTTGACGACCTCCGTGGTCGAGTGGCTTTGTACACCGGTTTTCAAGGTGTCGCCATCTCTGAGGTCCCGGGTTCGATCCCCGGTTGGGTCAATTTAGAAAAACGAACTTTTCTATATTGGCTCAGATCTGGGTGTTTGTGATACCACCGTTGTTTCTGATTTCCATAACACAAGTGCTTTAAGCTACTTACTTTGGAATCGGAGCAATGTATGTGATGTTGTCAAATATTTATTTATTATTTATTATTATTTATTTATTATTAGACCGCCGTCTTCCGCGACTACGTCGTGATTATAGACTTAGAAAAATTTTCGCTGCGATCGTGATGTTATATTTGACAGATAAACAAAAGATTTGTCTACGTCTCGGGCTGCCATTATTGACATTACGACTTCTACAAAACTCGACCTCGTCACGCAACAGCTGAAGCCGACATCAACTGATATTTGGGAACATGAAATAAACCGCTTAGCAGACTGACTTTATCATTTTCAAGTGGCAATGTCCAAAAGGCTTTATCGATTCTTATCTGTCGATCAACCAAACCTACTGAATAATTCAATATTTAATAATCCCTAACCGACCCGTAGTCACACGAATTTACCACCGGTGTGATGTCCAGTATTGAACTGTGACCCTACCATGAGCTGATGCAAACTGTTTACGTTACCGTAAACTATCGGATATACTGCTTACAGTCAATGCGTGTGAAAAAGCAAACGATAGTTTACGGTAGCGAAAACAGTTTGCATCATCTCATGGTAGGGCCACTGGGCCTATGTTACAGGCTACAGATATAAAATTACTTTAAAGGTTTTTCAATTACTTTGCTATTTAACTAGGGGATTAAATAGTATCAGAGCACAGGAGCACTAAATCTTCTATCGGCATTGTAAAATCTCAAAGACGTTAGTGACTGCACAGACTTAATTTCTTCAGGAGATAAAGGTCTACCTCTAAACTCATCTTCAATGTCTTGGAGAGTCCTGTCTTTAGTCTCCGGAAGAAAGATCCCTGCCACGATCAAGCAGTAGCCAACCACCACTGCGTACAGCAGGTAGGCTCCAGGAAGACCCACGGTCCTCAAGAGGAGAGGAAGAGTTTTGACTGTGATGAAGAGATTTGTAGAGAGGAACAGTACGCTGATACCTCCCGCCAGACTCCTGTACTCGAGCGGGAACAGCTCTCCAGCTATGATGAAGGGCAGGGGCACAGTCCCCGTCGCTATGGAGAACATGTGGACGTGGATCAAGAATATTCCTATGAACGGGTGATCGAACGGCAACATACCATGCGTTTTAGCATAAACATATGCCGCAGTAGCCAAAAAAGCGAATATGTTTATACCAACTGTTGTGAACAACATCGTTCTTCTTTTAATCTTCTTTATCACATACACTGCTGCAGAGTTGGATATAATTCTCTGAGTACCTAAAGTGATGATCATAAGGGCCATATTAGCATCACTTCCCGTTATGTTTTTAAATATATCTTTTGTGTAAGAAGATATGATGTTAGCCCCTGCCCACTGCCCCAAGGTATAAATATGGACCATGACAAAGATAGGCTTGTAGAACTCTTTCTTCTTGATGGTACACATGAAGTAAGCGATGTTTGCTTTAATTTTTTTCCCAAGTGATTGGGAAATGTTTGATTCAATTTTGGACTCGTTTAAAATGATGCTTGCTTCAATCATTTGTTTAAGTTCTGCTTCTTCGCCATCTCCCCGCAACCATCTGAAGACTTGATTACTCTCTTCATATCTGCCTTGATCAGCCAACCAACTTGGTGACTCCGGTGAGTACATCACAATTATTAAGTTTATGAAGGCTATGAAACAGCAAACCAGTGCAGTCCATTGCCAAGTTAAAAACGATCCTAAGGTGTGAACAATAAGGACTCCTGTGGCTAAAGTAAGGGATATCACAGTTAAGAAAGCTCCTCTGTTGCTGGGACTGGTGTATTCTCCGATGAGCACAGGACCAACAGTTGCGCTCATGCCCATGGAGACTCCTTGAAGAAATCTGGCCACGAGGAGCGTGGCTACGCTGTCAGCAGTGAGAACGCAGATCCAACCGATGATCATTGGTATGATGCTGACCAGATTGGCATTTCTTCTCCCGTACTTCGCCATCAGAGTTGGTGCTATGAAGTTCCCGACGACTAGGGCGAATCCCAGGATAGAAGCTGCAGACAAAACTTCAAATGAATCTGAAGTAAGGAATTTTATGAGCAGTCAAATCTATCATAGGTCATTATCAAAAAGCTTAAACTTTCTCTTATCAGTAGGACTCACCGATCCATGATCCCGAGGAGTCATCGATGGGTATGAGGGACCCTGGCAGCCGCAGCTGTGGCAGCAGGATAGCCGCAAACCCGATGACCACCCCGTGCCCGCCGACGTTCAAGCACACGCCTGATGTCACGAAACACTGGATGAACATAATTATTTTTTAGTTCTGTGACGGAGTTGGCGCATCTGACCTGGACTTTATTATGAATAATAGAAGGTAAGCGATCACTGTAGTCTAGGGATTAAATAAATAATGTATTTTTTAATGTTAAAAATGAAAAATATATGTTATGAGCACTCAGGCGCGCACACACGTAATTCCTCAGTAACTAGGTACCTACCTATAGACGGGCTCTAATCTGACAGAGAACCAGACACTGCCAATCGGCAGATGAGCGAACTTTATTGTTAAGCATCATCACATGCGCCTTGACTGATTCAGCCTATGTGCGCCGGTTAAGCAACTTTCGCTAGGGTCGGGCATGGAATGGGTGACCAATTATGAATTAGCTTCCGCTTCCGCTCGCGACTTCTTCCCCGTGGACATTCCCTAGGAAGTCTTTGGCCGGAAAAAAGTATCATATGTTTTAATCCAGGCTATAAACTATCTGTGTGCCAAATTTCATCTAAATCCGTTCAGTAACAGCTGAACGGATATGGGTTAAGAGCGCGTAGTCTGCACACTAGCGCCGCCAAAGGCGTTTAGTTTAATGGAGTTTTATTGCTAAAAGTCTCCATTAAATTAAACGACGGGCTAGACGGCCGAAAGTAAAATATTGTATAAGCGATAAAAAGACTACAGGATAATTCGCAATTTCGTCTTTATTTAAGCACAGATTTTTTCCAATGGTGTGCAACGCACTCTTAACATCTCATCTAGAAGTAAATAAACACGTTATTTAATTTACTTATCTTCCAAAGTAATAATTGATATTAAACAACAGAACAGATATTAGTACTACGTATTAAACTGCAATAAAGCGATAAAACAGCACCATAAATATTTCGCGATGAAAAAAACTTAATCATAAATTAATACGAATTTTATTTATTTAACCTTCAACACACAGATAAGAAAATTGCATTTTATATTATTTTAATATAGTCAAAGTAATACTGAAAAAATATATTCAGTGTGTAGACTGCAATCATTAACATTTTTCAGTCTCCTATTATGTGTTAATGAAGTTTAGATTCATAATTTATAAGCTTTATCTAGTTTTTTTTTTAAACGTTAGAACTGTTTTTATAGTAAGTAAGTATCCGTTAATGGCAGATACTTTTGAATAAATTATCAAACTTATTGTGTAGGTACGTCTTTATTCCAGTGGAACAAGCATTCTGCTCAATAAATAGCACTATACACAAAAATTACAACCAAGTGGGCGGGGCTAAAAATGCTAGCATATTAAGACGCCGGCGAACAGTGACCTTCCCATACAAACGTAATACCAAAATGATTTGCAATTTCAGCATAATTAACTCTTCTTGTGATGTTATTCGGATTAAGACAGTATATATCTAGGTTTCTATTAAATAAAAATCCAAAATACTAACCCATTTCAAAATAAATGTCAACTATTATTTTTTCATACAAAACTGTAAATCGCATTAATTTTTATTTGGTTCAGTATTTTGGTTTTTTATTTAATAGAAACCTAGACAAATACTGTCTTAATCCGAATAACATCACAAGAAAAGTTAATTATGCTCAAGTTGCAAATCATTTTGGTATTACGTTTGTATATGAAGTTCACTGTTCGCCGGCGTCTTAAACAATAGAAGTTAGAGTTTTGAAAGAAAAAAGTTTTTTTTAAGAAGTTTATCGATACCAAAGTCACTACCGAGTCACTAGTGACTCGGTAGCTCAGCGGTCAGAGCATTGGACCGGATATCCAAAGGTCGCGGGTTCGATTCCCGTCCGAGAACATGATCTGGTGCGAGTCCTATTTTTTCTAGTATATTATTTGGTATTATATAAAATAGCATTGTGAATGCTTAAATCTCAAAATTTAAAAGGTTATCGATTGTAGACATTTTTCATAGTCAAAAGTTTTACCACAGAATATATAATAGTACAAGGTTCTACATCATTCATAAATGTAAATAATATTTTTAAGTACTATGCTATTAAATTGATAATAGACAGTGATTCGCTGCAACTTCACTCGGGAATGTATGGCGAAGAGAAAATTTTACAGATTATACGTCGTTTTGTGCCGCAAGCACTCTGAAGTTGGTCACTTCTGTTGTACATTGTTAAATTGATCGCATTATAGGTACCTGTTTTTTGAAAGGCGTCCATGATCCTGCTTTTCCCATGACTTAAAAAAACTAAAATGTTAAACTATAATTTACACATTTTTTTTTATCACTGAACACAAAATTCGTCGTCTGCGCACCCCGTCTGTCACCAAAGTAGCTGTAGCTTAATACTAATCCTCGAATAAGTGTTACCTTAGATTACTCTAGTACGGCGGTATCAAGCACTTCAGACTTAACTTAACTTGACCTCCGTGGTCGAGTGGCTTTGTACACCGGTTTTCAAGGTGTCGCCATCTCTGAGGTCCCGGGTTCGATCCCCGGTTGGGTCAATTTAGAAAACGAACTTTTCTATATTGGTTCAGGTCTGGGTGTTTGTGATACCACCGTTGTCTCTGATTTCCATAACACAAGTGCTTTAGCTACTTACTTTGGAATCAAAGCAATGTATGTGATGTCAAATATTTATTTATTTATTTATTATTATTTATTATTTATTTATATTTTTTTAGGAGACTAGGTATCGTTATTCATTACCCCTAGTACGACACATCCATCCAGAAAAAAACCGACCAAGTGCGAGTCGGACTCGCGCAGGAAGGGTTCCGTACCGTTATCTATAAAAACGGCAAAAAAATCATGTCTGTTGTATGGGAGCCCCCTTAAATATTGTTTTTACTTTAATTTGATTATTTACTAAATATTTTGTGAATATTTCAAGCGTCTACCTGTAGCTGTTATCAATATAGAGCAAAAACGAGCAAAAAATCACGTTTGTTGTGTGGGAGCCCACTTAACTATTTATTTTATTCTGTTTTTTAGTATTTGTTGTTTTAGCGGCAGCAGAAATACTGTGAAAATTTCAACTGTCTATCTATCACGGTTCATGAGATACAGTCCGATGACAGACGGACAGACAGACAGACAGACAGACTGACGGACAGCGGAGTCTTAGTAATAGGGTTCCCGTTTTACTCTTTGGGTACGGAACTCTAAAAACACGTCTAAAAAAAATAATTTTGTATAGTAAATTTGTACAGCGCCATCTATGCACCCAAGACCAACAGCTTAATGTACCTTCCGAAACACGGAGGAGCTCGAGATAATAAAATTTTGGTCACCCATCCCGTGACCGACCCTTGTGAAAGTTGCTTAACCTCCGCAAACGCTGGGCCAGGCGATAAACCACTGCGCCACCGAGCTCCTGATATAGATAACTACCTTGCCAGAACTCCGTCACATGGCATTCACCACGTGAGGTTATTTTGGCAACAAACTACATTCCATAGACGTGTTTATTGTCTTACACTCATCTTAGAATTACTAACTGTACTAGTCTCTTTTAGAGAAGATTTACATTAATATACAAACAGTGATATTTTGAAAATCTTAATTTAATCTTAAAAAACATCAATGAAATTTTTGAAAAACGAAACAAAAAAATGTTTAGTGCAAAAAAACTACACAAAAGTAAAATACATTCACGTGTGTAATGAAGTGACTAGTGATGTAATCAATGGGTTTCTCGGATCGAAGATTATTTATTGTTAGGTTAGTTTTATGTGAGGAGCGGTGCAATGTCGACGAGTGAATAGCTTGTGGTAGTTACGTGGTTCTGTGAGGTTTTTTTTTAATTAGTTTTCACCATGGACAAGACTGGAGGATGGTTGACACCATTCAAGAAACAGGTATATTTTTTATTGAATGTCGCTGTAATCATATTTTGTTTGTGGTACTTATTTATGCAGTTTAAAAAACGCAACTTTTGACTGTGATGTTTTTCGTATTCTTAACAAAACTAATATTTATTTACGTAAGTAGGGAAAGGAGAAATCATAATTAAGAGGACGCATCGGACATTTTGGTGGCAGGGATCTCGATTTTTCTCATCAATTACAAAACATATAAAAGTGATATTTAATAACATGAATATTTATTTCTTTGACTTCACTTTATCAGTTGCAGAAACACGCTTCATTAACTTTTATTACAGAGAAAAAATATCAACGAAATCTCTTTTAAAACAGAGATTTGCATTTTACAGACAAACTTAACCGATTTAAGCCTCTAAATTTGCTTAAGTAGGAGATTAGTCTAAACACACACATCAAAATGCCAGTTGGATTTTTTAAAATATATTATAGATTTTTATTTAAACGAAAAAAACCGGTTTGGCGTCGCAAAACTGCTTGCCATGAGTGAGATAGTTAAGTGTAATTTACGAGAGTTTGAGTGAGACAGTCGATACGAAAATAGTTTATCGATGCGTCGCCTTAAGTTCATGAGTGTAACTTTAATTAGAAAAGCAAATGAAATAAACATATAAGGTAGATTAAATTGGATAGGATTTACTTACATACCTACCGTAATGTTCCGGCCACACTACCGTGATATGGCAATAATTATGCCTATAATTTTCCTTATGCCTATACGCATAAGGTTCATCAATTGCAATATCCAATGGCATATCACGGCAGTGTGGCCGTAACATAAAACAACACACACACAAAACTATGGTCCAGGGCCCTATTTAATAACGTGACAATTTGTCAATTGTCATGACAATATGGTTAACATTGCAGTGTAGCTATGAGTAGTTTGTTCCGGGGTTGGAAAAATTCAAATAATCAAAAATATCAATTTTTTTTGCTAGAGCCTTTAAAATCTACTTAAAATAGTGCGTGAAACCACAACGCGCTTTTGTTTTACTTATTTGTCACTTTAATTCGGAAGAAACACAAGTAAAGATCAATAAAATAGTTAAAATGCCTGCGGTGGAATATACAAGGTGTTACAAAAATACCCCTAATGCCGAAACTCTGAAATCGCAAAAAAAGATCAGCTGTTTCATACAAAAATTAAAATCGAAAATATCAAAATGTATGAAACAGCTGATTTTTTTTCGCGATTTCAGAGTTGGCCCCATAATAAAAGTTGTTCAGTTTGATGGTCCCTATATACCATATTCGGCATTAGGGGGGTATTTTTGTAACACGTTGTATAAGGTCAGATGAAGTGGCAGTTTTTTTAGAAAAATAAACAGTGTTATACAGTAATTCTAACACAAAATTATCTAATATTAAATAATTTATTTTTTATACAGATATTAAAGACAAAAACCAATTTGATTTAATCAACGATTTTTATTTAAAAAATCACTTGATTTAAATCGTGATTTAAATCAAAGTGATTTAATCATGCCAACCCAACCAGGGTGTTCTATTTTCAAATTGGTTGACAAAATGGATATAAAATTGTCATGTCAGGTGACAAATTGTCACGTTTATTAAATAGGGCCCAGATTTTGTAACAATTTTAGTCACGTCTAAATACCGGAAAAACTACGAATACCTACTACCTATCTACGTGTCTAAAACGAAGTCGATCACTACATAATAACATAACTACCTAACTCGTTTTAATTCTTTACAAACTTACCAAAGAAGTAACTTGGACTAAAATAAATATTTAAATTTTACCTAAATATAGAACATCATGGGAGTGCAGATAAAACTCTCAGGGGGGCCGTATCTGTTTTATTTTACAGACATTCAATGAATTAAAAAAAAGGTAACTTAGTAATTTTATACAACAAAAACCTTCAGCTGATCTAAAAATATCAAAGTTTTCATAATTCATAAGTCACCTTTACCTTCCTCTAGTTTAGCGTTTCCGCTTTGAGCAAGACAAGTAGCTACCTCCATAAAAGATAATTATGATATCGAACAAATCCTTGCAACAAATGCATGATAAATAAATAAATATTTAATACCTACCTGCAGAAAGTTCCAAGAACTATTTAGCGTATAATGAGCCAAGGTTCGAATCCTGTTTAGTGTGATGATAATGAGCTTTTGTTTTGCCCGAGTAGGTAGGTACTATTATGTATTCTGTGCCTGAGTTTTTAATAAGTACCTACCTACCTACATAAAGTAATTAAATTACCTAAATAAAAAAAACATTGAATGACATCAAATATAAAAACTAAACACCGTAAAAACCATCATATCATCACATCATATAATATCAATGTTTATTTATTTTCATTAAATTTTCGGAAAACACTTGTTACATTACACTATCAACAGCTGTATAACTTACGTACATATCAGTCAATATCTATGATATAGAATGTTTATCTTGACAACGGATCATATTCATGATTACAGGTAATTCTATTTATTTATCAGCCACTTTAACATACCCATAAATGTGCATTGTAACGGTAATGTTATCTTTAATCGGGATTGCGTCGAAGGGTACAGTTATGACTTAGATTGTTATCTTTCAGTTAAGGAAATCTTACAATTTAGTGAGAAAACGGATCCGATCGTTTTTAGGGTTCCGTACCTCAAAAGGAAAAAACGGAACCCTTATAGGATCACTTTGTTGTCCGTCTGTCTGTCTGTCCATCGTTCATCAAGACCCTTATCTCAGGAACGCGTGGAGGTATCGTGTTGAAATTAAAACCATATACTCAAGTCTACGGGCACTTGCAGCTGTGAAAAAATCAAACTTCTACGTACGGAAGGTATGGAACCCTCGGTGGGCGAGCCCGACTCGCACTTGTCCGGTTTTTTTTAATTTGTATGATTTCCTTTAAGGATTTCAGGATTTAGTTGATTTCGAGTTTTCAACTTTGCACGAATCGGGAAGGTTCACCGATTTGCAAAAACGATAGTGATTTCCGCTCTCGAAAAATTTATGGATTCGACATGTTAAAATGTATGGTTGGCAAAAACTTTAGTCAGTCCATCTTTAGCGAAGTTCACAGGACCGGATTTAAAGGTGTGGAGGTCCTGGGGTAACAAGGGAGTGGAGACCCTTAATTATTTCAAGTGTTTCAATATTTATTTATTTAGTCGTATGGCACAAAACAATAGAACAGGCAAATCTAAGGGTATTAATAATATTAGGTACCTACTCTTTCGTTGTGTAACTTTTTTTAAATAAATACAATTTATGTGGAGGCTCTTCTCTTGTGGAGGCCCCGGGCAAATCCCAGGTTGTCTTTTCTTAAATCCGGGCCTGGAAATGTAAAACGCTTTTTGCTACCTATTTGACTTTAACTAGGCGGGCACAAGTACGTAATCGGTTCAATTCGCATGAAGCCAATTTTTAAATTCATGATCATTAAAAAGTTACAACTGGGGGTCTAGCCAAAGTAACATTTGCAAATCTTCGTTATCGCTTCGCTTTTGAAACATGTATGGGATTGACATAAGGTTTCGTTATCAATCGAAATTTAAAACGTCAATTCCATATATTTTTCGAAGCGAAGCGATAGCGAAAATTTGTAAATGTGACTTTGGCTACGGGCTCTGAAAAGAAGCCAGACAAACGTCAGTTCGATTAGTTTTGTTCGATATTTAATTAACTCTCATTCAAATTCAAGCTACAAAAAAAGTTTTGTTTTATTTTGCAACAGTTTTGATTACAAAAAAAATATCGCTATAAGCTAAGTACTTACTAATAACTAATATCAAATGAAAGAAGCGTTGTTATAAAACTAATTAACTTTTTCAATTAAAGCTACAATGGGTTTAATTAAATATGCTTGAGGTCTTAAATATTACAAGTACCTAATCATTATTACATAATAATATTTACAATACGACGTTACTTAGTATTAAATAATTTTACAAACTTAAGAGCGCGTAGTCTGCTCACTAGCGCCACCATTGCAAAAAATCATGGTGCTTAAATAAAGACGAAATTGTGAATTATCTCTCTGTCGAAAAATGGCCACTTTTAGCAAAAAGAACTCCATTAAACTAATCGACAGGCTAGAAAATATTGTTTAAGCGATAAAAAGTACCACAAAGCTTCCACGGAGTGCACTACAGAGAGATAATTTACGATTACGTCTTTATTTAAGCACTATGTATTTTCGTATGTCGGCGCTATACAACGTGTTACAAAAATACCCCTTATGCCGATTATGGTATACAGGGACCATCAAACTGAACAACTTGTACTATGGGACCAATTTTGAAATCGCAAAAAAAAAATCAGCTGTTTCATACAAAAATTAATTACGAAAATATCATAATGTATGAAACAGCTGATTTTTTTTTCGCGATTTCAGAGTTGGTCCCATAGTAAAAGTTGTTCAGTTTGATGGTCCCTATGTACCATATTCGGCATTAGGGGTATTTTTGTAACACCTTGTATAGTGTGCTTTGTCTCATTTTCCGGGCGTTGAAGGGTGATTGTGATTCTAAAAATTTTCTTGACTTCATTTTTCCATAAACTTATTTGCTAGATTGTAAGACAGACCACCATATTTTCCGTGACAATATAAATAAATACAAAGAAGTAACATCACTAGGAATGCTCGTGACACTAACATAAGTACGTATATGTTTATATGTTCTAAGGCAATTAATAATGATGTCCCCTCGGCGTTGTTTGTCCAGCTAATTGGTTGAGCTGGCACTCCTTTGTTACTACATTCCTAAGGGAATTGAATGTAATTCTCCAAGGACAGAATTGAATGTAGCTATTAATAATACTATAATCAGAGAGTTGATTTAATTATAGGAAAACGTTGAAATGAAAATTTGATTAAGAAGTAGATTTTTCTGTTGTATTTCTGTTTTATAAAAAAAAATATCGAATAATATTAAAAGGAATTGTTCTGTTTGTTAAAAAATAATTGTGCATAGGTAATTTCTTTATACAACGTGTTACAAAAGTACCCCTAATGCCGAATATGGTAGATAAGGACCATCAAACTGAACAACTTTTACTATGGCACCAACTCTGAAATCGCGAAAAAAAATCAGTATTTTTGTAACACCTTGTATAATTGCAGGGATATGAAATATAGGTAGACTACAGCCAGCATACGGAATAAAAATTGTACCTACCTACATGTAAATAAAAGTTCAAGTATTCTTCATGACCGATCCACATAAACTTATGAATTAACGCCAAATTTATTTAAAACTTATTTATAAATGTGTTTTAAAAGAATACATAAATTTGTAATTTTTATTTAAACATCTATCTAGAAAAAAAACGCGCGTAAAAGTAGGTACTCGATAGAGTATTTATCTACGGAAAATTTCATTTCGCTTTTTTCCTATACAAAATTACTCTATCGAATTTTTTTGTGCTTTTTTTCTCGATAGATGTTCGTACTACGGGTATATATACACTATTATATGCTTGGAGTACACAGACGATTTTTGGCACTTATTTGACAGCTTAACTTTGTCTAATATTGATAGTAAGCAAGATGTTTAAAATCATATTCTAAAGTATGATCACAGTTGATAAAACTGTTTCGCATTCGGTGTTGGTTTACGCACGATCTAACTCTTGATGATGCTCCGGGTTGGGGCGAAACACGTGTAGAGTAGTCTAATTGGTGAAGGTGCAAGGTGTGTCGCTGTCTTGCTAAATGCAGACGTATTGTGCACTGTTATTTTGTGGTGTGCATGTGCAATTTTTTGCGGGCGGGCGGGCGGTGCATCTTGCATATATTTTTTGCGGGAGTAAGCTACATATATTTCTCTTTTCACAATGGTTTGATAAAACATCTGAAGAAAATGTTTTTTTTTAAGATTCTAGGTCGATAGGAAGAGATTCACCAATTGATAACGTATCAATCACGAATGAGTATTTTGTATCACGTGGACACTCGTGAACAAGATAAATCGTGATACTTATTATGTATGTTTATGTGGCCGTTGTCCTTGATTGTTATTTATCTTGATTACGAAAGGGCACCTTACAAAACGTGCAACTTATGGCAATAAGGGCGATATTATAATATGCAACACTAGCGCCACTCCCGCAAAAAAATAACTACTGTGTTATATACACAATTTGTTAAAAATCAAAGCTGATGTTCCCGTCGCAAAATATCAATTTTTATTTACAAACACAAACTCAGTGACAAATAATTGTTTGCGGTTTTGGTGGTGAAAAAGATAAAAACGGCCGGCTACGCCGTATGTCCGAATGCCGCCATATTCGCTATCGTGTTAATGTTATTCTTGACGTTGATTGCAGTGTTTTGTGACGGCCGGCGTGTGTCTGAACCTGGGAGGCCATGGCCTGGTGATGGGGTTCGCAGCCATCCTGCTGCCGCAGCTGCGGCTGCCGGGGTCCCTCATACCCATCGACGACTCCTCGGGATCATGGATCGGTGAGTGGTATCTTAATAAAAATGATTTGCAGATCATCCTCGATTTTGGGATTGGCGGAAATTGTTGAAAATCTTACTCCCAAACTAAAGTGCTATTAGTAGACATTTTTTGACGTGAATTATCAGAAAAAAAAACCGGTCAAGAGCGAGTTGGACACGCGCACCGACATATAGTTCGCACAATATAACTTGAACCCAACCATAGACAATGAGGCTTGCGCACAAAACATTTTTGTACCTCAGGTTGCTACTGCGCAAGTCACAGGTACTTAAATATAGGTCAAGTTGTTTTACATCTACTGTACATACCATCATAATAGTATAAATACACTGCGGTGAAGAATTTTGTAGATTTAGGTCTTAGACTCAAAGTTGACTTTTTATTTTTCCAGCTTCAATCCTGGGATTTGCTCTCGTTGCTGGTAACTTCATAGCGCCTACTCTAATGGCGAAGTACGGCAGAAGAACTGCTAATTTGGCCAGCATCACACCCATGATCATCGGCTGGATCTGTGTTCTAACTGCCAACAGCGTAGCCACACTCCTCGTGGCCAGATTTCTTCAAGGAGTCTCCATGGGCATGAGTGCAACCTTAGGACCTGTGCTCATCGGTGAATACACCAGTCCCAATAACAGAGGGGCATTCTTAACTGTCATATCTCTAACCATAGCCACAGGAGTCCTTATTGTTCACACTTTAGGGTCATATTTAACTTGGCAATGGACAGCATTGGTTTGCTGTTTCTTAGCGTTTGTAGACTTAATAATTGTGATATACTCACCAGAATCGCCTAGTTGGTTGGCTGATCAAGGTCGATACGATGATAGTAAAAAAGTTTTCCGTTGGTTGCGAGGAGATGGCGAAGAAAGAGAACTGAAGGAAATGATTGAAGCAAGCACTATTGTAAACGAGTCCAAGATTGAAGCGAATGTGTCCCAGTCTCTCGTTAAGAAATGTAGAACCAATACCGCTTACTTTATGAGTACAATAAAAAAGAAGGAGTTTTATAAGCCTATTTTTATCATGGTCCATATTTACACGTTGGGGCAATGGGCAGGGGCTAACATTTTAGCAGCTTACACGAGAGATGTCTTTGAAAATGTGATCGGAACTGAGACAAATATCGCCCTTATGATCATCACTTTAGACACACAAAGGATCATATCTAACGCTGTCGCAGTCTATGTGATAAAGAAGATAAAAAGAAGAACTATGTTGTTCGCGACTGTTGGGATAAATATGTTTGCTTTTATTGCGACTGCAGCATACGTTTATTGTAAAGCTGAAGGCATGTTGCCGTTCGATCACCCGTTCATAGGAATATTCTTGATCCACGTCCACATGTTCTCTATAGCGACGGGGACTGTGCCCCTGCCCTTCATCATAGCTGGAGAGCTGTTCCCGCTCGAGTACAGGAGTCTGGCGGGAGGTATCAGCGTACTGTTCCTCTCTACAAATCTCTTCATCACAGTCAAAACTCTTCCTCTCCTCTTGAGGACCGTGGGTCTTCCTGGGGCCTACCTGCTGTACGCGGTGGTGGTTGGCTACTGCTTGATAGTGGCAGGGATATTCCTTCCAGAGACGAAAGACAGGACTCTCCAAGACATTGAAGATGAGTTCAGAGGTAGACCTTTGTCACCCGAAGAGTTGAAGTCAGTGCAGTCGCTTACGTCCATGAAAATGTATAATACTGATAGGAGGTGCAGTGCACCTGTCATCTGATGTGAATGCTTATTCATGCAGGATAGAGGGAGGAGGAAGGATTCACATATAGTGTTTTAATGGTATTCACATGAAAAATAAGTATTACAAAACGACTAAGAGCCAATTTCACCATCGATTTTAAACGCGACTAAGGACACGTTTTGCGTAATGTAGTTTAAGTGTTGACTTTGATTCCCGTTTATTCCAAATCAATTTCACCAGCTCATTGATTAAATTGATATATGATTTTACAAGGTATCGTTTATTAAATAACTGTACATTTTTGTAACAAATTTTACTTCGTTGTTATGACAGTGACAGCCTTAAACTCTTTTAGTGACAAATCGCGTTTAAAATCAATGGTGAAATTTGCTCTTATATAGTTAGATAAGTCACGAAGAAATCAGAATTATGTCTTCATGCAAGTCATTGTAAATACCGTATTTATTCCATTTTAATTATATTTTGAAGTACCTAATTACCTAGATCACATAGATAGCACGAACAGTTATCGAGAAAAAAAACGCGCGTAAATCACAGATAGAACCCTTAGCACGAACATCTATCGAGAAAAAAGACGCGCGTAAAAATACTCGATGGAATAATTATCTATGAACTGTACTTTCCCATACAAAATTGCTATATCGAATGTTTTTACGCGCGTTATTTTTATCGATAGCTGTTTGTGCTAAGGGTACTGAATACATAATAGTACAAGTCGTAATTGTATATACTCGATAGAGAAATCTCATCGCGCTATTCGGCGGTAGATGGCGCTGTATATTTTCCATACAAAATTACTCTATCGAATATTTTTACGCGCGTTATTTTTTTCGATAAAAACATTCGATAGAGTAATAATTTATTACTATATCGAATGTTTTTACGTGCGTCTTTTTTCTCGATGGATGTTCGTGCTACGGGTACTATAACGAATAAACCGCTGAATTTATGGCTGACTGTCAAAATGCTTTGATGTATTTTCAGTCTGCTTGTAAAGTTGGAAGTTGTATGAGAAACTAACTAATAGCCGCGCAATTTAATGAGTGATGAGTGTATATGGACGATTGTGGCATAGTGTATTACATTCTCTTTGGTTTGTAGTCTAAAAGTCTAGGTTTAATTAAGTTTATCTACTGAAATTATTCAATCTAAGGTATCTATTCTAAGTATCTTTAGATTTTTATTATCTATTTTTGACAAAAAATATACATAAACAAACTAGGTAAGTATTTATATGTTTGTTACTTAAAGCAAAAGGAAAACCGAATAACACAATTATAATTAAGTAGTTTTAGGAATAATTTATTTTAGATACCCAATTTTGGGACATTATGTGATTGTAAATACCATAGACTTAAAAAAATATATTTCTATGGTAAATACCTACTGTATATATAATAGTTAATTTACGTACTTAAATTAAATTATTATTCAACTATACATGTATTTTATTTATTATTATTTTGTTACGTATGTGTGAACCCGTTCCCGAACGTATGTATGGAAAATATGGATTCTCAGGATCTCTGGTTTTTAACTGACTTCAAAAAAAGGAGGAGGTTCTATGTTCGTCCGTTTATTTGTTTTTTTTTTTATTTTTTATGTATGTCCACCGATTACTCGAGAACGGCTGAACCGATTGACCTGATTCAAACGCCACTTTATCAGGTTTGTTCCCCAGGTGGTCCCATTTTTTAAAAATTTTAAATCGGTTCAGTGGTTTTTGAGTAATCCTGAAAATACTGTAATTTTTTAGGTAACTTTTGCACGAGTTTCAACGGATCTTCAGACATAACTTCTTTGTTTATAAACCGATTGAGATAATTCTTGTTTTGTTAGAAAGGGGATACTTTAAGGGTGTTTTCATTAAAATTTCCTGTACATTGGACCTTGGACTTCGAAGATACTCAAGAGAACTCTTCAAAATCAAATTGGATAGTGTATTGGTGATTACTCTACGCTATTGAAAGGTTTCGCATCAGCCATTTTTAGTGTCACTGTTGGGGCTGGAATACAAGCCTTACTTATGGGCTAATGAATAGGATGGACCATAACCCACCGCGCGGGCCCAATGCGGATTGGTGGGTGTTAATGAGTGCAAATGTAGCTGGGACTAACGGCTTAACGTGTCTTCTGAACCACGAAGGAGCTCGCGATAATACACTTTGGTCACCCACGCCATGACTAACCCTTGCTAAAATTAACAGCGCGAAAAGTGGAAATTGAGTTATTCGGAGTAGGTATTATACGAGTACCATTGAAAAGTGTTGAAAATATGAATAAAATATATTTATATCATTGCTTACATTTACTTGTACATACCTACCACAAAAAAGTGAAAAATAAAAAAGCTTTTAAAAATTAAAAAGAAAAACCTCCTTCAAAAAAAAAACGACTTATGAAGTCGGGTGGGGCTTTAAGATTTAAAAAATCCAATTAAGAAAGAGAAACCACTACAAATGTTTATATAAATTAAAAAAGGAAAATATCTTTCAGCCCCACCCGACTTCAAAAGACGTTTTTTTTATATCAGATATGCGTAAGTACTTGAATAGTGGTAATTATGAAGATTTGAATATTATTTCTTGCTTTTTAGAGCTGTTGCTTTTTGAAGCTGTTTTTTTATAGCAATTTGTTTAAGGTTTTTTGAAGGAGGTTTTTCTTTTTAATTTTTAAAAGCTTTTTTATTTCATCAACGTCCAGACAGAACTACCTAAACAAGTTGGATGTTATATGGTACATTCTACACTAAGCAAAACCATACCACGATGTACTTGGGTACACCGCCATCTAGCGATTAACTTAAGAACCAAGAACTATAAATTAATATTCTTTAAGAACTAAAGGCTTGTACTGACGTCACAGAATACATAATGACGTCAACTATTCCTTCTAGTCTAGTAGTTCAGTAATCTAGTCTGTACTAGACTAGATCTCACTGGAATGGGTTTTCCGTTCCGTTCACATTATTCCAGCGCTGTATTCCACTGCTGGACTGGAATGCTTACTGGAATAATATTTTGATAATTTTCAAATCAAATTATTTAAGTGGACTGGATCAACTTGATTTGACTTTAAAATTTTTTTTTTATCGTTAGTAATATTTTTTATCTTTATAAACACCTGCTGCTAGAAAGTTTTTTTAAAACAAATTTTATATGACTGTTTTCAGTTTTCAATGGATTGGACAGAATCAAAGAAGAAACGTAATATTTTGCATAATTATTGTCATTCATGTATGAAAAAACTAATTTAGTCACGCCATTTCTACCTTTTGTTAGCCTTACCTTACCTTCGGTCAGTCGATATTTAGAAACTGAGTGAGTTAGATACTTTACTTACTTAATAAATTCTACATAGACAGGTTAAAATGTTGTGTGCTACGATTTGTGTTTTCTATTAAATACGCCATGTTTAAAGTATGGAATTAAATTTATAAAAAGTCATTGTAAAAAAACGTCGCAACGTCGTAAAAAATAAAAATGTCACGATGGATCAAAGTATCGCCATTTATGAAGCAGGTAAGAACGTTAGTGCAAATAGTTCGCAGAGTAAAATCACTGGTATTAAACGCGTTTAAAATAAACATAGGTCGGGAAAAGGTGTTTAAACAATGTTTAGTTGAAACGCGTTTAATACCTGTTATTTAAATATGATAAAATGCAACGCGAAAGTTTAAAAGTGCAAATACTTACCTATCATTAACCCTATGACAACTTTGGATACATTTAGGGGACATAATGTCCCGCAACATGATCAGCAACATTTTGCAACGCTTTTAAATATGTATGATATGTACAGCCTCCTTTCTCCTGCGGACGCATCCGCTGATTGCTGCATCTGACGATGTCGAAGTGTAGAGTCGACATAAGGGAAGACAATGTCCCCCGGGACGGGACATTTTACGTAGATGTTAAGAGACATGTTCCGCAACAAAACCAGAATTAACTATTAAACTATTCCCCCAGAACATAAGAAACGACATCATCAGCGTATTATAATAGGATTTATATTTAGGTACGTGAAATTGAAAATTTTACGGACACTTCACATTCATACATGAGACAAAACGACCGTCAAAAGTCACAGCTGTAACACGTAGGGGCCACCCACAATTTTACATGGTTATTATAAAATTATACATAAAGTTGAGAAATGTTTTGCGAATGAGAGAGCACTCAATTAGCGAACTAAGTATGAATTGGCCTAATTTTTGGATCCACACTGCTGAGGCACAGGGTCTTCTTTTATGGCTGGCTAAGAATGATGAGCAATAATATCACCCACCATGCGGGCTCAATGCGGATTGCTGGGTGTTAACAACTGCAAATGTAGCAGAACCATCTGATTTAAGTGCCCTTCGAAGCAGGAGGTACTCGAGATAATTTTTTTTGGTCGCCTATCCAGAAATCTAGCGAAAGTTACTCAGGTGGTTCTGATGATGACGTTCTCTTTCCAGTGTTTCGTGACGACAGGAGTATCAATCAACATTAGCGGCTCAGCAGCGGTGATGGCGTTCACCACAGGAATGCTGCCGCAGCTGAAGGATCCCTCGTCGGGGATGGTGGTGGAAGACTCGACTGCATCCTGGATCGGTGGGCACAAATAGTCTTGTTAAGGTTGAGTAACACTTGTTCTTTCAATGAGCGCAAATAAGTAGCAAGATTCCTGCTGTGCAATTTTGAAGCACTGTGCTGAAATGCAGTGAAGTGAGTCACAGGCAAAAGGTAATGAATTCCAAAAAATTTGCCCGTTAATAGGGATACGAATTTCTGCCAGACATTCCATATATTCTTGACAGTAAAATTATATTAGTGCAAGAGCTATGGGAAGCCACTAATGTCAGAGAGTATCACACGGCCTAACTCCATTTACTGAAAGATATTCCACACTCTAATTTATACAAGAAACATAAAGCACACAAAAAATACTTCTTGTCGTAAAACCCAATGTTGTTTATTGTATCGTCACACTTATTCTACTTCCAGCTGCTACACCACCCATGTGGGTCCTAATAGGAAACTTCATGACGCCCACTTTGATGACCAACTTCGGGAGGAAGATGGCCAACCTCATTAGCATCACCATTCTGATCGTCGGCTGGATCCTCCTCATCTTTGCTGCCAACATTCCGATCATCATCATCGCCCGGTCACTCCAAGGAATCTCCATAGGCATGGCTTTAAACTTCGGTCCAATTCTCATAGGAGAATATACCAGCCCCAAGAGTAGAGGAGCATTTTTGATGTTTCTTTCGGTATTAACAGCTGTTTGGGTGATACAAACGCATGCTATAGGCTCATACTTTAGTTGGAGTGTGAATGCTGTGGTTTGCTTATTAGTTAGTTTAATATGTTTGCTTATAACTGTATTTTCTCCGGATTCTCCTGTATGGTTAGCACATCATGGGAGGTTTGATGAATGTAAAAAAGCCTTTAGGTGGTTAAGGGGGGATGATGAAGAAGATGAATTGAAAGAAATTTTAGAAGCTGCAGTGCTCAACGATTCAAAATCACAAAAAAGTACTGTCTCATCGAAAATGAGGAACAATTTGTCATACATAAAGAGCAATGTTATGAAAAGAGAATTTTATATGCCGATTTTTATAATGATTCATATGCATGCTCTAAGTATGTGGGGAGGGATCAATATTTTGGCTACCTACACTAACGTTGTTTTTGAAAATATTATTGGTGAAGATAACAACATTTCTGCACATGTAGTAGCTTTAGATGTCCAAAGAATGGTATCTACTGCAGCAGCCATTTTACTTATAAGGAGGTTTAAAAGGAAGGAGGTGTTGTTTTCAATTTCTGGTTTAGGAATATTTATAATGATTGTTATATCGGGATATACTTATTGTAAGTCGCAAAATATGCTGCCATACGATCATCCATTTATAGGGGTAGCCTTAATACATATACATATGTTTTCTGTAGCTAGTTGTACTTTGTCTCTACCGTACATTATAGCTGGAGAGATATTTTCTTTAGAACACAAAGGTGTAGGTGGCGGAATCAGTATGATTTCTTTTTCAGTGAATTTTATTATTGTAGTGAAATGTACGCCGTATTTATTTAAGACGATAGGTGTTTATGGCGCCTACATGTTATATGCTGGTGTTGTAGCATACTGTTTGATTATTTTTGTCATATTTTTACCGGAGACTAAAGATAGGACGTTGCTAGATATCGAAAAAGAATTTAGAGGTAAAACTGATTTAGGTAATGTCAAAACATTACAGCCTCTAACAAGTAGGATTTACGAAAGATAGTACAAAGTTTTTGTTAGGTATACGCATAAATACTTAGATATATTAGCTTGCGCCTGCGAATTAGTCTGCGAGCAATTCGTAGGAAATCCGGTAATCAAATGTAACCTATACTTATGTCACTCAAGGATTGTGTAGTTTTTCATTGGCTTGTTAAAAAATATTAGAAATTAGTATTACACTAGCACGAACATTTACTGAGAAAAAAACTCGATTGCACAGGTTTGCACAGCGCCATCTACCGGCGTAAAGCGAACTGAGATTTCCCGTACAAAATTACTCTATCGAGTATTTTTTGCGCGTTTTTTACTCGATAGATGTTCGTACAAGGGTACGGAACTTACAAAGTGTACATAACTCCTGCATCAATTTTTCTAGACATAAGTAAATTATTTTATTATTAAACTACATATAATCTCGATTGTTAAAAATGTTCCCCTTAATAAATTATTTTTTACAATACAATTTATTTTTTAAACACTCAGGACTATCGAAATAGAATATTACTCTAAATGATATATATAATAGAATATTTCTTATTTAATTGTTTATGGCTATTTTTTTTAATCTATCAAAATACCAAATGAGTAGTTACTTTTTTCCGATAGTTTAAGGTTTTTTTAAACGGTTTAATAATAATACATAATATTTAATAAAACATTTTTTAAAAACAATAATAAAGATCACCTTGCTTCCTGCTCACACTGCTGCTGATTTTTAACCAACTTAAAAAAGGCGGTTTTCAGTACCACGTTTTCAGTACCCTTAAACCTTAATTCAATGAGGTGGCGATTCGTTTTTACAAGCGATTGTCGATATTAAATATTAAAATCGCCTGCAAAGTTGCCTGTCAAGTCAACTCGTGTAAATACCACATTACCACACGTGAATTTGCTGCATAAAAAAAATATTTATAATTCTTTTCCAAGACAAAAGAGGCCATACTTAATTAACACCTTGTTTTATATGTTTGCATAAAACGTGAAACACGCACGACGCAAACCACGTGACAAAGTTATGTTAATGAAAATAAACAGGAATTATTAACGATATCTACTATTATGAATGATGTTGTGAGTTAACGATTAACCTAATTTGGTATAAAACCTTAGTATTTTACGAGTATGAAGTATGAAGTACCTAAAGTGGAAACTTTTTTGTTAGTAGGTATTTAAATTGTTCGAAAACGGTATGAAGTTTTAAATTAGATACCTAATTGTTTTACAGAATTTTATGTAGATACACACGTACCTATTACACTTATGATCAATATAATAATTAATTCTTCATATCATACAATATGATTTCTTAGCTATGCGTTATCGAGTAGTAGACAGTGATTTTTCAACTAGTTGAAAGTTATTTTACCTACCCATTGAATGTAAACTTTAAGTATTGTGATGGAAAATGATGTCACTTTAAACGCTGAGGTCATTTTCAAATTTTTGACGACTCTGTACGAAATATACATGGAGAAAAAAGCAGCCCTTGACGAGTTTCTTGCCGGTTCTTCTCGCTACAAGGTCTCCCGCTTAGGGTTCGCGAACCGATGGCGCAGCTTCTTTGGCATTCACAAGTACTTGTAACAGCCTAAACTGAATAAATGAGGTTAGAATTTTGTTTTTTTTTGTTAATTTTTATAAAAATGTAGGTCTGTAATTTATTGTTCAGTTATTGGCGATTTTTGTAATCCGAATGAAGATTATTATATAAACACTCGTTTTCCTCGTAAGGGCACATAAAATATTGTAAAGGTGTAGGTAGCAATTTTGTTCCGATATTCAGTAAATTTTGCATTTCGAAGGCGCCATTTTTAAAGTTAGCATGATCATAAAATATATTATCATAAATAATCATTTTAAATAATTTTAGGGCTATTTATAATATTTCGTTACTTTTAAAAAACATTATGCCTACATACAATATTATTTGTTAGTAATAAATAAGTAATATTATTTTCACTAAAGTAGAAAATGCACTGAACTAGTCGTTGACTGACTGCGATCTACGACTCTTAACTTTGTTTTGTAACCTCACCATAGATGGCGCTGTACGTTTCTACATCGCGCTATGGTTAGATGTAAGCAAAATGTACTTATACTAAACTAAACATCTTCGAAGTTAAGCCGGGACCAACGGTTTAATATATTTTTGGAGCTGTTGTACATTGCAAAATGTGTTAAGCAGCTATTTTAGATAAATAAGTAAAGAATATCGGTATGTAACTATACAATATATACAATTATTTAGGTATTGTATCTGTTACTACGTGATTGAATATGAATGCCCTCCTCAATATTTGACAAATACATAGTTTATATTATAGCCTGGATTAAAACAGAATACCTACTTTTTATCCCGGGCAAAAGTTCCTTAGGGATTTTTTTCCGAATAAACACGCGGACAAAGTCGCGGTCGGAAGGTAGTGTAAAATAGTTTATTTATTAACATAAATAAGTAATAACGATACCAATTATTTATTTGCACACACACAGATTCTTAAAAAAGGAAAACGATCGAACGAATCTACTTAACTGCTGTGGTAATTATGAAAAAATAAATAAATTAAAAAAAAACTGAAAAACCCGCCTGCATCAAAAGACAAGTCAACTGAAAAAATGAAAACAAGATCAAATATTAAAGGCAACATAATAACATGCAGTCGAAGGCACTTATAAAGTGACATTATGAATGATTTGACTTATCATTAGATTCTATGCCCCCGACTGCATGTTATTATGTTGCCTTAAATATTTGACATTGTTTCCATCTTTTCAGTTGACTTGTCCTTTGATGCAGACGGGTTTTTTATTTTTTTATTTTAATTTATGGCTTTTTAGTTCTTATATATTACGGTCATGGTATACCTTTTTGAAAACCTTATGAGAAGCCCTTTAATTTGATACCCATATTGCAGTATTAAAAAAAAATCACTTCAAATCATTAATCACTGCACAGCCGCTAAGTTGGTTTTTTTTAACGTCACTTACCTAAGAACACTTGGGCTGTCAAGACAAATCTAATGATATATGTACAATGATAGAAATCCGTTCAGCCGTTTGAAAGATTATGAGGTAATAAAGAATATTACATACAAGATACTCGCGAAAAACATAACCCTTTCCTAGCAGTCGGGTAAAAAAGACATCTATTTATTGGCTAATTCTTTTGGGTCTGGTCAACAAAGAACCCTTATCACAGATTACTAAAAGTTGTTACTACATAACCCTCATAGATAATAGTCACCAATAGATGGCGTTGTAAGTTTTTATATCGCGCTAGGGTTTGATGTTAGCAAAATGTACCTATCCACACAACACTCATCGAACGAACGGCATCACAGAACGATCAAAATAAAAATAAATTAGTTGAATGATGATGAATTTTTGTAGCTGACTTCCATCGCAAGATGAGTCGAGCAGCTAATCTTATTATGTTTAAAGAAATGCAAAATAATCAAATCAAAATTAACGATGCGATTCGGGCGTCGGTCGTCAGCGATCCGTCGCAGTATATGATATGCCCAAAACATCATAATAGCAAGACATTATAATCTCATAATAGCGCTTTCGCGATAAATTATATTCGCAAGTCTAGCTAAGTAGCTGCTGCCATGCCATCCTATGAATACACTCGGCGTCAAAAAAATCGCACCTTCTATTACATTAGTTTAGATATGCCTACCTGCTACTGCTAGCACACGTATTATTTATTTAATATTTAAATCTATTGAAAGTACATTTATTGGTCTTTTAAACAATCATTTATTGTTTAAAAAACATAACAGTTACCACAATTAAACGCTGCACATGTAATTACTTGCGCATTCATTATAAGAGTATAAATAGGGGTCAATCCAGGAAAATCGGGTAAATTCACTATCGAAACGTTAGAGAGAACGCACGTCAACTGCTCAATTAAGAAAAGAAACACCCAAGATGCATACTATTGGCCATGAAGCTTGTCAAATGAAATTGTTATATTGCAAAAAATGTGACAGTGCAATGTTGCTGGGAAACTAAATCTCAGTCATTTATTCCGTATGACGAGTGTTCCAACGGTTTGAGAGACTGTTGGTTATATACGAATGGATAGAAGTATATGACAACATTTACTATTAATTAGATATGATTAAAATGGTTTCAAAGAATTTTTTTGAAAAAGGTGCGTTTTTTTTGACGCCGAGTGTATAATTTCTCATGTGGTCCGTTGGAAATATATTGGTATCAACCGTCCCCATGGTATTTGCAAGGTGTCGGTTGGGCAAGAAATTTTTTGAAGATCCCAAGGGTCTCCTCATGGGGGCAGAGGCGTGTGGCGTGTGGTCGGTGAGGAATAATTCACCTAAATTAAGGACCCTGGACAATAATTTAAAAACTCCGGGCATTTGAGTGAAATAAAGAATAGGGAATTTATTTATTTATTTATTCATACATGCCTTAAAAGCTAACAGATGTCTCCATCCAAAGCGCCTATAAGATTAATTAAGTAACAATATTATTCTTTAGTAATCATGCTAGGGTATTTAATATTTATGTCAATCGGTTATAACAGGTCAATAACATAATAATAATGAATGTCAACAAAGATCAATGTCAGAAAATAGTTACAATGCTAGGACACACTTGAAAAAATTTACAGTAAATATTTTTTTTTTTACGGAGCAGTTCTGCTATGGGGGGTCTATTTGCCGCGAATAATTATTATTTTTAACTATATTTTAATTAACAATAAAATAATAAAAATAAAAAATATTTATTTTCAGTAACAATGTAATACATCAAAAGTTATGGGTATTTATTTATTGCAAATCATTCATAAAGGTGTCTCCGTTAAGTGTTATTACAACTTAAGGCTTCCGTGCTTCGTAGGGCACTTTAACCGTCGGTCCCGGCTGGTGTCATAACAGTCGTTAAGCCAAGTCAGAGGCCTTACAGGCTGCTTGATAAATTCTAACACCAGAGGTGGCCACTAATCCTCATACGATATGAAAGATTTGTAGAAGTACTTAGATAGCAAATGTGTCAAAAACGTCCGCTTTTATTTGCTATCTACTTCTAGAAATGACTACGAGGTAATGTAATGATACCTTCTAAAAATACTAGACTACGGGTCCTAAAAACTCCACGTAAAGTTTTATTAAAATCATGTAGATATGATTATTACAATATTAAATAAAATTCATCGCGTCGCCACTTTCAGTCATTTTTTTGAACTCTGAAAATGAACCCTGAACACATTACACTCTTTGTTTTTTGGGCAGTCGTGTAAAAACCAAAACAGATTTTGCGAATAGAAAAGAAAGCTAAAATAAATCCTCAAAAATCTGTCGGGTATAAGTAGGTACTTTACATTTGACCTTTTGCTTTCTAAGCCCCGACGCAAAAGCAGGGCTGTTATAAGTTAGACGTGTGTGTGTTTGTCTGTCTTTCTGAGGCGACGTAGCTCCCAAATTAATGGATCGATTTTGATGTGGTTTTGTTTCTATCAATCTACTTGCTATACCCACAAGACTACTTTATAAATACCACGTGTTGCTAAGTGTTACGTAAAGGCTGCCAACATTCTGATGAACAGGTTTGCCTGACACAGATAAGGAGTCACTATTTCCAGCTCATTTTGGAGGCCAGAGTCTAAGTTTAGACCTGGATCTTACCTAAAACGATGTGTGAGCAACTGTAAGTTTATAAAAATGGTGAATGCCTCCGAATTTGTGAACTGGTAGTAGATTCAGTAGCTAGATCTTGTTTTCTAATTAACTTTATGCAATTTAATTCAGTAATAATGATCAAATCAGAACGCAGCTAAAAATAATTTAATAAACTTGAATACATTTTTATAAAATTTCGAGCGGGTAATTTCATAAAAATATGAGCAGCCTATTTTGCTTTAGTCCTCCCGTGACCACGGCCCCTGGAAAGGTGTCGAAACGTCGGGAATTCTAAAAACCAATAAATACAAACTAAATAATTCCAAAACAACACCTGAATTAATAATATACGCGCTGTAATCCATAAAAAGTGTTTTATTTCTAATGGTGAATGCTATTTAAATAAATGGGTTTATTAACAAAAAGAATAAATAAGTAAAGGCAACTGAAAGTCTCTATTTCAAAATATTGTTTTAATGTCATTGACCGAGCGAGCGCGAAACGCGAGCGAAGCGTCTCCGTTTCAGAAGCAAAAATGCTTTCGTATGTCCTTCCGGTGTCCAGTACCCTTAGCACGAACATTTATCGAGAAAAAAAACGCGCGTAAAAGTATTCGATAGAGCAATTATGTATGGGAATATTTTTCATATTAATATTTCGCTTTTCGGCGCTAGATGGCGCTGTACTTTCCCATACAAAATTACTGTATCGATTTTTTTTAAGCGCGTTATTGTTTTCGATAGCTGTTCGTGTTACGGGTACAGAATTCCGAATCAAATTCCGTCTGTATGTAGCCGGCCTAAGACTGGCCACATACAGATGTGGTGAGCCTTATTTGAAGTCTAAATAAAAGCATTGCAATATTTGAAGTTTGCATTTTTTAGTTAGTCAGTTAATGATCTGTTGAGTAATCTTTACAATTATGTATCTCTCAAGCACTAAGATGACAATCTGAGATTGAGGAATAATACGAATAAACAAAAACATGTTTTTCTTTTTTAATTCAGGTGATGAAGTAAGTAGGTCATGTCCTCATTCAAGATTAGCAACAGCACCACAGATTATGCTTATATTCCAAATACAGACAACTGCAACACCGCAGCAAAAAACGGGCGAAAGTAAACGTCGCTTGCGCAATTGTCTTTTAGTGATGTATTGACTGTTTAGTGATTATATCGATAGGAAGGTTTACCTATAAAACAAAATAAAGATATAACTTAACCAAAACATGAACAGAAAAGTTAAATTAACTATAGGTAGGTAGGTACTTGGTAAATAAATAAAATTACATCTTAAGTTTATTAAGTATAAGAAATGTCGAACAAACTCTTAGAATTTCAGAACAAAATATTGCGAACTCCATAATATCGATAGAATGTCAAGAATGTGTCACTTCACTAACCTGAAATGTCTAGAAACTACTTTTTGTGATATACCGCATGCCTGGCGTGTCGCCAAGTGACCCAATTAGTCACCCTTGCCCTTGCGACGGCGACACAACACAACACGTGTTGCTATAAACATCATTCCAGAGTTTAATCGATATTTAACTTCTTATTTGATTAAATGCGTACGTGACATTACAAGTGTTGAATGATCTTTTTATCAATCATAACCAGAAGTAACGCAGTGACAACAATAAGGAAATATCATTGAATACTTTGGCTAAGAACCAAACAGTAGTTAGTGTAGTTAGTGTTGTTGTTGCTACGAAGCATGGTACAATAATAAACTGAGCCAGGGTATAGCATTCCGAGACAGGGGAAATCACGTGGGTATAGGGTAACACAGGCTTACGTCATCTCCGCTATTGGTATTGTCCACTATTCATCCGCGTTAATGAACGTATGAACGATTGATGAATGAACGTAATAACGTTGAACGTAATAATGAATGAACGTAATAACGTTCATTCATCTTTCACTTGAACTGTTTCGTTTTCTAATTTGTTTCTCAAATCACAAATAAAATGCACTATAATAATTTTGTAATGAGTGTGACAGACAAATAATCTTTCATTCTTTGGCAACTGGATAATGACGTAAACCTGTGTTACTCCCGGAATGCCAGACCATGTATTCTTGGACCATGCTAGGAAGTATTATATTTTAGGATTTTAATATAACTTATATTAGGGACTTAATTTTCTTAGACTTACTGTTACTTATCTGATCACTACTGATAACACTGATCTGTCTATTATAAGATCTGTTATAAACTTTCTGTATGCCAAATTTCATCCAAATCCTTGCTGTAATTTAGCCGTGCAGAGGTTACAAACACACACACACACACACACACACACACACACACACACACACACACACACACACACACATACACACACATAAACTTTAGTATTTAAAATACAAAAAAATAAATTTATTTTATTTTATAGTGACTTACTTGCATTGTGCCTATTTTAATATAATAAATTGGGCATCAAATAGGTATAAATAAGCGATTCGTAATGGGAAAGTACGTGTAACAATAAAAATAAAAATATGCCAATACATTAAAATACCTTTACGTCATTTAAGAATAGATTCAAGTTCTATAAATTGACAGGTTGGCCTTGAAATAATGTTGCTAGTGAAAGAAGATTTGTCACATTCGTAGATGAAATCCAGTTCGCAGAAATATTACAAATCTTTATTATTTTTCTACTTGTTTAATATTATTACCTATGATGTCCTTTAAATAACTTTAAAATTTTAACATTAAAACCTAACTTAATATTACTTAGAAAATAACTTTCACAATTAGTAAACAGTTAAAAATATTAGGCAATATCATATTTTTGAAATAAATTACGAAACCTATTTCATCGATAACTTTTCAGGCCAATGGCACATCACTAGCACACCTTCACCGTTCCCTCTGGTCAGCCGGTCATTTCAAAACCATCCATCGACTACTGTGTTTACTTTTTTTCCTATAGAAAGTGCCAGCAACTCTACAAGCACATTTGTGTACTTAGTGTTTTTTGTGGAGTGGATTGGATATGTGTGATGAAGTGATTGATAAACACTTACGGTACGAGAAAGTATCGGAGCATTAAAAGGTAGATATTAATCTTTCTAAATATTAATTTATTATTCAATTCAACAGGTGATTCAGTAAAAGTGTTTAATGTTTACTGTTAGTGATAATGCCTATTTAATCGAATGTTGGTACACACGACAGCACATCAGGTTGTACAGTGAAAACAGCTTTTCGGCGGTCTCAAGGTCAACATGTATAGTCTGAGGAGCCGTCGTATGTACCTAGTCTTAATGATAAACACAAGCAGTAGAAAAAACTGCTTTGACCACAACATTTCAGGGAAAGTGATTTTCAGTTTTCTTTCACCGAAATCTAGCAGATAATCTTGTTTTGTAGTTGTGTATAGGTAGTCCGTTTTCAAATTACTTTCACCAATCACAGCACACTATGACCGAATAACTCAGTATATATTTTTCAATGACATTCCTACGGGTAGAGAATTCCTCGCAGGTGAAGTCGCGGGCAGAATCTAGTGTACGATACAGTTAACATTTGCATCGTTTGCTTATTTACAAGAATCAACCATTTTCTGATTCTTATTGAATCAATGAAAATTTCTCGTTTTGTAGGGGTTTTTACAGCAAAATCACACTTTTCATAGTTACGAGTAGTTTCCCGAAAACTACGCCGTTTTTTTATCACGTTGAATACAATGTGAAAAAATCGAATTATTAAGAAAGTTTGTTACAAGTTATTTTTAGCTCCGTAAAATGGCGCCTAAAACTCATCAGACATTTTATTTATAAATTAAAGTTACAAACAAAAACTGCACCAAAAGTAAGTCTACAAAAAAGAAATAAATAAATATAAATAAATATTTGACAACATCACATACATTGCTCCGACTCCAAAGTAAGTAGCTAAAGCACTTGTGTTATGGAAATCGGAGACAACGGTGCTATCACAAACACCCAGACTTGAGCCAATATAGAAAAGTTTGTTTTCTAAATTGACCCAACCGGGGATCGAACCCGGGACCTCAGATATGGCGACACCTTGAAAACCGGCGTACAAGGCCACTCGACCAAGGAGGTCGAAATACGCGAGTCGGTACACAAAATTGACGATGAATATAGACTTGCCGAATTCTAAACATCATAACGAGTTTAGATCCAGTTGTGAGTTTTATTAAACGTGGCCTGGGGGTGATCCTAAAAATCAGTGCAACAAACGCTACCGCGACCAACGCTATCGGACTACCGTGACCAACGCTACCGCGACCACCGCAACCGTGACCAACGCGACCGCAACTAACGCTACCGCGACCAAAGCTACCGCGGCCAACGCTACCGTGACCGCTGCAGCCGCGACCACCGCGACCCACTGGTTAGTATGAATTACTAGGGAGCCCTAAACAACGCAAGCAACTGCGTCGCAAGAACTTGGATTGTTTAGGGCTCAAAAAAAAATCATACTAAGAGTGGGTCGTGGTCGTTAATTGTAGGTAGGTACTCCGGGGATTTACTATTTAATTAAAATGATAATAAGATTGTCCCCTCATGTTTTTATTCTGCATTCTTCTTCGGTTCATGTTCAATGCTACGTCAGTTTTGAGACACACCTATCCATTTCACGTCATTGCCAACAGCTGTGATGTAGTCAACATGATAACAGTATGACTCTTCCGAGCATCGAAATCCGCAGCTTTTTAACCCAATAATAAATAATTTTCCAAGTTAAACTTTGTTTTTCAGACAGACAATTATTCCACCGCAATTTTTTTATACACCGTCATTTTGTGATCGTTTTAATCCCCTTAGGGAGGGAGTGTTCTACCAATGAAGCTAAACATTTTTGCCAAAGAGACATGGATCGAAAAACGACAAAAAAAATTGGTACTCCCATACTTACTAGACAGCTACATTGCATTAGCATGGGAAATAAAAAAACTGTCTTTAATTTTTTCACGTATCCAAAAGCAATCATTTACCAGAGAGAAGGGACACTTGACTTTAACAAACTTTGCACTTTAAAGCCCAATATTTCACAAACGGATTCTTAAATCGAAAAATGGTCTTCACAAAAATAATTTATTTTTAAAATGCCTATCCATTGACACCCCACACTATGAGATTGATGCAAAAAAACATCCCCACTTTACATGTAATAGTAAGGTATACGAAAAAAATATTATTCAAGATTTTTTCTACCATTCTTTCGGCGTTATTAAGATTACTAAGGGCCTCTGAATTAAACCGCGGCCAGACAGACAGATGGACATGGCAAAACTATAAGGGTTCCTTGTTGACTTGACTACGGAACCCTAAAAAACAACTGACAAATTGTCCGAGTATTAAGTGAGAAAATGACGTAAGTCTGATTTCAAAAACATGTTAATTAGATAACATGGCCTAAACTATCACGTGAACTTAGGATCAACATCATTCATAAATAGCTAGGTAATGGCAAAAAATAGCTAATATTTAACATTCTATTAAAGGAGATGATAGATATAGCTATTTATTTAGCAGGTCGAGCTTGGTAATGAAATAGTTTTTATTTTGGCGACATATTAAGAGCGTTAATTCGTCACGGCATTTCATACAATCTTTCAAGACCTTATTTTTTGAAATGAATGAACCGATTTCGATGAAACTTTCGATAACACAAGTCTAAAAAGTTAGTAAAGAACATTTTTGACAGTCTTATTTTTAAAAAAAATCTGTCTCTATGGAAAAGTTGAAAAAGGTCCAATTTGGCAGTAACACTATTTATCGAAAAAGTTTTCAATTAGCTTTTTAAACTAATGTATTCTGCTTGTGTGTGAAGTTTTAATAAAATCGGTTCATTCATTTCGAAAAATAAGGCATTTGAGAGTTTGTATAAAATGCCGTGACGAATCAACGCTCTTAATGTAGGTATGTGTGCGTAAGTTAGCAGTGGTATAGCGCCTGGCCCAGCGATTGCGGAGGTTAAGCAACTTTGGATGATGGGTGACCAAAAATTTATTATCTCGAGCTCCTCTGTGCTTCTGAAGACACGTTAAGCCGTTAGTCTCGGCTGCATTGGGCCCGCGTGGTAGGTCATGGCCCATCCTCCTTATCCACCCATAAGGAAAGCCTGTGCCCCAGCAGTGGGAACGTTAAAAATGGCTGATGGTCTACGTAACTTATTAATCCTGATAGTCACCGATACGGGGAGACACATACTTAGTACGTTCGTTTGAAATTAAAAAAAAACAGGAGCCCGATAGTGCTAATTTTAAACGCTAAATATAATTTTAATGGTTTTCTTTTTGGGTTCGTTTAACTGCAAATCTTTGCTTATATCTGCTAATAGAATTAGGTATCATCAAAAATAGGCAACTTTAATGGCTTTTCTTATTAAGGGTGCATTTGCGGTAATATCATAAAAACTTAGGTTACTTAAGGCTCCTATATACCTCAAGTGGCGCCCTCATTTTACTGAGGTTATTGTTTGTAAATAAACTATAGAACCTTAGCTTCAATCTGTACATGTGAATTTTCGATACATTATGTACTTAGCGAGTAATAAATTTAATTAAAATGAGGGCGCCACTTGAGGTATATAGGTTACTTAAATCCAGGGTGCCAACTTAGCTAGCAAGTCTTCGCAGGGCTAGACACTATTGAGGTTGGATATGAAAAAAAAACTAATAGCTCACTAAAATTAAAAGCTATAATTAATAATCACGTATTATGAGCCTAATTCTAAATCAAAATTCAAATACGTCTCGACCTCTATTAGGCAACACCGATGACCCTACTGTTTACATTTACACTGGGTCTGTGAATGATCTTTCTCTCTAAATTATTTATAGACGCAACGAAACTGACGAAACCACAGAATTATTTACGTAATTCAACGTTGTTTTGCCAAAAATCCACTGAACAATAAAATTGCGAGGCTCCGGTGACGCGCAAATATAGATTTTTACGATCGACATTCTGAGAGATGTGTCGATTTACAATTATGTCCATTTCATAAAATTAGTAAGTTGTGTTTTATAATATTTATCTTATGATGACGTATTACAAAAACTAATATTAAACAACGCCCACAAATTGATCACAAGAGGTCGTCGTCGTGTCGTGTTTGACAATGGTGATAATGACGAAGATAGCTAAATGTTTGCGTAATGGAAATTAGTAACAACAAACGGCAGCGTTACAGCACATACCAATACAGAAGAATAAGTATTTTTCGTTAATAATAAAACCTTTTTTCCGACATTTTTGATCACCATTGCACAAATGGACGGAGAGAATCTGTAGAATTGGTAATTTGTAGACATGAAAATCTGTGGAATTTGGAATCTGTATACATGAGAAACTGTAGTACCGGGAATCTGTAGTCATGAGAATCAGTAGTACTGGGAATCGATAGACATGAGAATCTGGTAGAATTGGGAATCTGTAGACATGAGAATCTGTAGTATGTACTAGAAATCTGTAGACATGAGAATCTGTAGTACTGGGAATCTGTAGACACGAGAATCTGTAGTACTAGGAATCTGTAGTCATGAGAATCTGTAGACATGAGAATCTGGTAGAATTGGGAATCTGTAGACATGAGAATCTGTAGTACTAGGAATCTGTAGACATGAATCTGTAGACATGAGAATGCAGTACTGGGAATCTGTAGACATGAAAATCTGTAGAATTGGGAATCTGTAGACATGGGCCTAAATGAACTGAAAGTTGGCTTAAATTCATAAGCCAACTATCAGTTCGATCCGTCGGATGCGATTATAATCTTCATAAGTTATGAAAATTATGATTAATAAATTCTTTTTAACAGATTACACACTACCCGGGCGAAGTTATGTTCTAAAGCTAAGTAGTAATAAGAAAAAGTTGATGGAGTACTATCAAAATCTTTCAATATCATTACTATTTGCAGAACCTTTAATTAGAGTAAAATAAGATCTTTATCAATCAGTAATGAGGTCGCACAAATAACATTAAAACCAAACAGGTTTCTATATAAAGACGGCAAACATTCCGCTATACCTAAAGCCCTCTCTATTTAATTGCTGAAACAAATGCCAAGAAAACTAAAAACTTTCCTATGTTTATTGTTACCAACTGTCACCTACTGAATCGCTTCTTGATAAAAATAAAACGCAATGATTTACTCAGGAAAATTTGTAACAATTAGTATCTTTACTACTTTATTTCAATTTCAAGGAAATATACTAATTTTTGTAATGATTTTATTAAAAATTTTGAATACAGAAAAGTTCGTTTTCTAAATTAAACCACCCCGGGATCGAACCTGGGATATCAGAGTCGGCTGACTCTGGACCACGGAGGTCATATCGATTTAATACACAGTGTTTTTGTCCAGAGAGATTTTGAATCTTCCTAATTATTGTAACTTATTCGTCAACTGGCGAGTGTGAAACTCGCGAGTGCGCACGAGTTGGCACCTTCCGATTTATCGTCAACTCGCGCGCACATACAATATAAAGTACACACGACGGCACCTCAGACTATACATGTTGACCTTGAGACCGCCTTTATGCCCTACGCAATAAAAACTATTTTCGCAATTTAACTATTATAATATGACGTGCTGTCGTATGCACACAAAAAAGTATTAAATTATATTTCTTACCAAACATAGCCTTGTTGTTATTAACTTGCATAACAAGAAATGTCAAACATGTCCAAAGGAAGACAGTAAGTTTAACTAATATTTGCTAACTTGATAAAGAATTTAGAGGACACGTCTACACAATTGTTCATATTTACATTGTAGTTTGCAATTAAATTGTATCTCTGTACAAATTCTATAGCAAACATCGTTGGAGGCATAGCAAAAATAATGCAAAACATAATTACTAATGTAAATTATTAAATAATAACCAGTAAATCATTAAAATTACGTAGAAGATAAAAATATTAGGTAAGTACCTAATTACATTTACTTTTAAACTTTCGTGTTGCTTGTATGTACTTAGTCAAAGTTAACGCGTTTAATTCCTGTTATTTTAACTAAGTACCTAATTGTGAATATTACCTTCGTAATAATAGGTAGTCGGAAAAGTTCGCGGCCTTTTTGAAGCATAAATTTTGCGTGTTATATTTCTGGCAATACTTAACTTAGGCGGGAATGTAATATACTGCGACAACTGACTTTCTGGTAATAGCTGTAAAATTAAAACAAATTGATAATTGTCTTGCTTTTTCATATTTTTAATAATTTTTATTAGATACGTATCGCATTTTTATTTCGATAAGGGTTCAGACCCTTAACGGAAAAAATGAATGATGCTAGTGCTCAAAGAAAGATTTCGGGAAAAAAGTATGGAAAAGATTTTCTCGAAATTCCCCAGTGGGGGACAACAGGAACAGGCCCGACGGTGGAGTGACGTGAGGGTGAAGGAAGCCGCTGGATGTTGGTCCGATCCAAGTCCTGTGGCATGTGGATGTGGGAGATTTGGGGAGCACCCAGCAGTGGGTGTAATGCGGTTGTCATGGTGATTTTATTTTTTTCCTTTCACCACTACACAGAGAATATAACTAATTACGCCTTATTAATTGATTTCATTTAACTCAACTTATATTGATAGCAGTGATCTGCTTACAGAACAAACGGGAGATAAAATTTGACCTCCATTGATAAGTGCGCGCGCGCATTATGCGTAATAATAGATCACGTGATACGATTCGACATGTTGGTCTGTTTGTTGTTACGGGTGACGTGACTATTATTCTCAGAATCTCGGAAGTTTATGACGGGTTTTTAGAAGTAGTTAAATACGTGAAAACTTGTATTTGTAAGTATTTAATAAAATCTTTATATTTTATTGCGATTTGACGGTATAACGATGTAGCGATCGAGACTTGTGCGCCCCCTAGCTAACGACCAGAACTAATAATCAATCCTCAGATAAGGATAGGCCCGAAATTGTCGTAATTCTTTATTACCCGACTGCAAAGAAAGGGTAATGTTTTTCGTGCGTATCTTGTATGTATGTTTGTTTATATGTAGTATTCTTTATTACCTAATATTTTTTGAAACAGCTGAACGGATTTCTATCATTAATATATCGTTAGATTTGTCTTGATAGCCCAAGTGTTCTTAGGTAAGTGTCGTTAAATAAAAACCAACATGGCGTCTGTGCGGTGCTATTATTTAAAGTGAAAATAAAAAGATTTTTTTTAAACCTGCAATATGGGTTTCAAATTAAAGGGCTATCATAAGGATTTTAAAAAGATATATCATGCGTAATATATAATGAATGACTAAAAAAATAAATACAATATATTTAAAAAAACTAAAAACCGGCCGGTTCAAAAGACAAGTCAATTGAAAAGATGGAAACAAGATCAAATATTTTAATATTTAATCTTGTTCCCATCTTTGCCTTTAGGCAACATGATTTTCATTTGCATAGCAACTAATCTTGATCAGGCCAATCTGTGGAGTGATTATTATAAAAAAGTCGTCTCACCTGTAGCACCTCAGACGGGACTCGAACCCGCACGCTTGGGATCGGCCCAATACACAAAAAAAAATATGCTGAGCGACTCAGTCCCGTCTGAGGTGCTACAGATGCTACGGGTGAGTCGATTTTTTCTAGTATTTATTTATCTTAAGACAGTATTTATTTAGGGTTCTATTAAAGAAATAATCCAAAATACTCACCGAATTAAAAATAAATACCAATTACATTTATTTTAACAAAACTTTAAGCCGCATTAATTTTTTTATGGTTATCAAATAAATATTCTTACTTACTGGTATTTTGGATTTTTTTATTTAATAGAACCCTAGACAAATACTGTCTTAATTCCGAATAACATCACAAGAAGATTTAATTATGCTCAAATCGCAAATCATTTTTGTATTACGTTTGTATGGGAAGCTCACTGTTCGCCAGACTCTTATTAAAAGTCAAATCTTTTGAAATGGACCACGTGATTCAAGTTGGTATGTTTGTTGTTGGTGACGTGACTACGAGTATGTATAATTCTCGGAAGTTTATTGACAGGTTTTTTGGAGTACATCAAAACTTGTTATGACAAACTTCTGACTAACTTAACGGTACAAGAAGTTTTTTTTACTTTAGAGAATCGATTTCCTATATAGTGCCTACTCTTTGAATGTAATTATTATAAAATCTTCTGCAAAGCTTTGTCAAAATCTCATTATTATGGGACACATTGAGAAAAATTTTGCTAATTTTTCCTTTTCGTCAAGTATAAAAGCAAATAATAGTGGTCGTCTAAAACTACCCCTAATGCCGAATATGGTATATAGGGCCCATCAAACTGAACAACTTTTACTATGGGACTAACTCTGAAATCGCGAAAAAAAAATCAGCTGTTTCATACAAAAATTAAAATCGAAAATATCAAAATGTTTGAAACAGCTGATTTTTTTCTGGTATTTTTGTAACATGTTGTATAAAAAGCCTCAAACATTAGCCATAATATTATGAAAGTCTACAAGTGCAATCTAAACATGACCAGTAAGTACTTGTGTGACCATCAGCCATTTTAAATGTCCCCACTGTTGGGGCACAGGCCTCTCTTATGGGTGGGTAAGGAGGATGGGCTATGACGGATTGGTGGGTGCTAACGACTACAAATGCAGCCGGGACCAACGGCTTGACGTGCCTTCCGAAGCACGGAGGAGCTCGAGGTAATAATTTTTTGGTCACCCATGCCATGACCGACCCTTGCAAAAGTTGCTTAACCTCCACAATCGCCGGGCCTTAAGTACTTACTTGAATTCCATTTTTGACGCGATTCAATCGCAATCGCGGTCCAATTCGCTGCTGGTCCAATGCAATGATGAAAATATTGATCTTTTTACCAACATTTTCGTTAATAATGAATTTCTATTGTAACAATACAAAACAAAATCATCTAACCGATTTCCCTAATTTCCCTAATTGATACGAAAAACAACTCAGAAAAACAATAGTTACTATCTATAGTTCTTAGAAGACCGGAAGTGGTGATCTATGGCAGTCTACTCTTGACCTTGAAACTCGTGAAAGTAACATGACCTTGGGTGACACAACCATACGCAATATTTGCACTATCAAGGACAAGGTCACAGTATTGAAACTTGGTTTTATGGTAAAAATATTGTTGAAATATTACGAAATAATAACATAATATATACAACATGTTACAAAAATACCCGTAATGCCGAATATGGTATATAGGGACCATCAAACTGAACAACTTTTACTATGGGACCAACTCTGAAAACGCGAAAAAATAAACAGTTGTTTCATACATTTTGATATTTTCGATTTTAATTTTTATATGATGGCCCATCCTCCTTATCCACCCATAAGGAAGGCCTGTGCCCCAGCAGTGGGGACATTAAAAATCGCTGATGATGATGATGATAAATGATAATCATTTTCCTGGGTTGTATGCGTCGTACTCTATCTACCATTTTCCCCTGTATATTTCATACTATAGTTGCGAAAGTATGTTTGTTTGTTTGTTACGATTTCACGCCCGATCATCGTCTACATATACATTGTAAGGGGTACAGAAAAAGACATAGTGAACCTTATCGATCTCTCTCGATAGTGACTGATCGTACTCGATCACGTTTGTTAAGCAACGCTCGGTCCGGCTAGGTGTCGGATGGGTGACCGTTATGTGTCATTACAACTGAGCGTTTCCGTGCTTCGGAGGGCACGTTAAACCATCGGTCCCGGCTGTTGTCACCTGATAACAGTCGTTAAGTCAGAGGCCTTACAGGCAGCTTGATAAACTCTGAGGTAGCCACTAATCCTCATACGATAATAATAATAATAATATATAGTACTAATAATAATAATAATAATAATATAATATATATATATACGATAATAATAATAATAATATATAATAATAATAATATATAGCGATACCTATTCTAACTTACTCTTTTGGTATTATTCATTGGTCCAAAACTGATCTACTTAAACTTCAAAGAACTATTAATACACTTATGACTCGCTATAGAAAACACCATCCTAGATCATGCATACAACGTCTTACTTTGCCAAAACATGAAGGTGGTAGGGGACTTATAGACATCACTAACCTACACAATAAACAAATTACTACACTCCGAACCTTTTTCTATAACCAAACTAACCGGTCATCATTACATAAAATCATAATTGAAACAGATAACAAATTCACACCCTTAAATCTAAGAGATAAAAATACCCAAAAGAATGAGAAAATTATAAGCCCTAACGAAAAAATAGACCTTTGGCAAAGAAAATCATTACACGGCAGACACCGACACGATCTCACTAACCCAGATAATGACAAACCTGCTTCTAACGCCTGGCTTAAAAAAGGGGAACTCTTCCCTGAAACAGAAGGATTTATGTTAGCCATACAAGACCAAGTTATAGAAACACGAAATTATAGGAAACACATCATTAAGGACAGGACCCTTAATTCAGATCTATGCCGCCGATGTCACCGTAACTCAGAAACAATACAACACATTACAGGCGCATGTTTATCAATAGCCCAAACTGATTATAAGCATCGCCATGACCAAGTTGCCGCCATATTACACCAACACCTGGCAGCAAAATACAAGTTAATCGCAGAAAAAGTTCCATATTACAAATATACGCCTCAAGTAGTTTTAGATACTCCACAATACAAACTTTACTGGGACAGGACAATAATCACAGACAAAACTTTACACTGCAATAGACCAGATATAACATTCCATGATAAGGTGAACAATCAAGTTACTCTAATAGACGTAGCTATACCAAATACACACAACCTCTCCAACACTTACACAGAAAAAATTGCAAAGTACACGGATTTGTCAATAGAATTAAAAACACAATGGAAAGTTAAAACAGTTAAAACTATACCCGTAATTATATCAAGCACAGGAATTATACCAAAAACATTACACACAAGTCTTAAATCACTCGACATGCATCCATTATCATACTTACAAATACAAAAGGCTGTCATTTTGAACACATGTAGGATTGTCCGTAAATTTCTATCCGCAGACGAAGATACACGACCTAGGAATACATAAGTATGGACACAATCATAAACAAACAAACACACACAACAGAAACACACACACAACATACACACACACGCACACACACACACAGACACACACACACACGCACACACACGCACACACACACACACATATTCACATACGTCTCTGTATTTTAACATGCTATGCTTGGTCAAAAACCCGCATAGTCATGAATTTACCTCATTATTGAGTGAAAAATAAAAAGAGAATATAATAATAATAAAATCCAGAACAAAAAGTACTGTTTTCCCGAGATAAAGAAAAATACCAGTCCACGGCTGTTGACAAAGACAAAAACGCATTTTCCATTAAAAAAATCTCTAGTTATTGAGTAAGATCCTGTATAACTTTAAAACCGGCTCTGCTTTAACTTAGGTGCAAAACCAAGGCCAATGTCAAAGTCAAAGCCCCTGACAATATTACTGTGACGGTACAGATCGTTTTTTTTATATTATTAATGAAAAAAATTTAATCAACTCACTTCCTGGTTCGATTAACTTATTAAATGCAGCCATTTTAATTTGCTAATTTGGTAATTGTGAAAAGAGAAATATATGTACCTTACTCCCGCAAAAAAAAATATTTCTCTTTTCACAATGATTTGGGACTTCCGCCGAGTGACGCCTGATTCAATCAAATATTTTTAGTAAGTTTTTAATTACAAGAGACAAAACAGGTTTACTTACGCTTTTATTGGCTTTTATAAAAAAAAATAACCAGTGTCAGCTAAAGTTAGGTTAGGTAGGTACTTCATTGAGGATTTTAATCTGTTGTTACCAAGGACTGTTTTTTTAAATCATATTTTGTCATGTTGCTAATTTTTAATATTATTGTAACGATAATAGATTATCGATAAATATTTAACAGTTGTTTCTATATGGTTTTAATGACAATAAAATAAAATCACTGTAATATTTTTTTTAAGTTAAAATAACTGTCAAGTTTATCTAGGTAGATACTATATGGATAACTTAATCCTATCCTTTTTCCTTTATTCTGTATCTAAATACAAAAACGTAAAATATATAACTTAGCCTTAAGTTTTTACAAGCTATGCTAGTTTTAATATAGTTACTTAACTATTATATTTCTTAATCCGGAACTAGACAGTAAAGCAACTTAGTTAAATAATGGATTAAACATGTTTTATTGATTTTTTCAAGAATCGTGCAAATACAATTGCATAAAAAAACGTTTTTAACTAGTTTATCATTAATCAAACAGCTTATTAGTTACAAAACAAATGTAAGAAACTCGGATTCGAAAAATGTCTCGAAGATATCAAAGCTATTGATTATTTCGTAATAGTTAACTAGTTTTAAACCAAATTAGTCAAAATATTCGTATGAACTTTTAATTTTAAAATAAGCAAAATACGCTAATAGCACTTATCTTAAATGTATGTCAATCACAGACACCGAAAACTTAGGGCATATAGTTTACTAGCGGCCGCCCGCGACTTCGTCTGCGTGGACAGTAATTTGTCTATATCTTGAAAACAGTACTTTTTTGGATGAAAGGTACCCTTTTTTCACTTCGTTCACCTCTAACCGTATCCCGTGTGGCCATGATGATAGTCTTCCACGAGACTCGGCTCCGAGGTGAGGGTGCCCAGCCTAGGGGTGGGGGACCCTCTCTCCGCCGACTAGGGGAGAAGGTGCACGTGTTGGCGCCTCCATCTCCCCAGTCGTCTCGTGCGGAGGGAGTTCGGAGGGGCGTGGAAAACGTGGAAAACGAATAGATACTGGCTAGTTTAATAGGGGCATTGAACGGGGCTAGTTCAAGGGCTCGCTGCAGGGGCCCTACCGGCTAAGCTTTCGAACTTCGGCGGGTCTGCCGAGCTTTAACTTAAAACAGATAAATCGTAGTAAAGAGTTTCGTATTGTACTATTCGCTGACGTTAACTAGAAGACATCGATGTTCGTGTGACATCATGAATTCGGGTTCGCCATTTTGGCCCGATCGGGGCTCGATTTATCTGTTATAATTTGAAGCCCGGTAGGCTTTCCGAAGTTCGATGTGTTAGCTAAATAACTAAATAACTTCGGCGAATAGTAGAGTACGAAACTCCTTACTTAGATTTATCTGTTTTAAGTTGAAGCTCGGCAGACCCGCCGAAGTTCGAAAAGTTAGCCGGTACGGCCCCAGGTTCTATTTAAAGAACCCACTGAATTGCACTTTTTATCTTCGTTTTTACGACAAATGCATATATGTTATGTAGATATGTTGTTTTATTTTAATTTGTGCTGACATTTAGACTTGTGGAATGTTTCGTTATTTATACTAGACTTTATGGCAACACTCGTGGCTGTTTTTTTGCCAATGATTATGTAGTTTTTCTATGCAGAAATATAATATATTTTTTTAGTGGATGTTATGTTAGGTCGCGGATAACTGTTATTATGACACAGTTGTAATATGTTTAGTGGTAAGTCAGGCATATCTGTACCCTTGGCACAAACATGTTTCGAGAAAAAAACTCGCGTAAAAGTCTACTCGATAGAGTAAATTATTTATGGAAAATTTCATTTCACTTTTCGGAGGTAAATGGCGCTATACAAATTTCCCATACATGAATGAATGAATGAATGAAAAATTCTTTATCAAATAAACTTCGATATTAAGTGCTTTTGAATTGTCTATATTTTCCTACCACCCATTCGAGACTTTTTTTAACTCACAAGAAGAATGGGCGCAAGAAACTTATGAGCTTTGTCAGAAATCAGAAGTAACGATATTTACAAAGAAATTATATAGTTACCAAATACCTTCATCTAAAACAACATAATTAAAAACAAAAAAAATAATGTGATTGAAAACTGAAAATTAGGATAGTTACTTATAATGTTACATCCATGCATTGCTGTCTTTTAAATAATCTTCTACTTTGTAATAACCTTTGCTCATGAGCGTCTTTATTTACAAAATTACTCTATCGAATGTTTTACGCGCGTTAAATTTTTCGATAGCTGTTACTGCTGCCTGCGCTGTGCCACGGGTACTGAGCTTTTTTATGGCAACATTTTGCCCATATTCGTTAAGTTTTTTCTATATTGACCCAGTCGGGAATTGAATACGAGACCTCAGTACCCATAGCACGAACAGCAATTGAAAAAATACGCGCGTAAAAAAAATAGATAAAGTAATTTTGTATGGGAAATTTGTACAGCGCCATCTAGCGCCAAAAAGCGAAATGTAATTTGTCATAGACAATATTACTCTATCGAGTGCTTTTACGCGCGTTTTTTTCTTGATATTATGTTACAGATATCGAAAGAAATAATTCTAAAAACACTTTATTTTGCATATGCCCGCAGTTTGCTGTTATTTGATTGTGCGGTGTTATGCCCGATGTATTCTGTGAATAAATAAATTATCTGTATATTATATTATAAATAAATTATCTATAAAAAAATAAAGGGAAACCTTTATTTGTTTTCAGCCGTGAATAAAAAATATTTGCTGAACCATAAACAAGGAAGTCATGTATTAAATAAAATAAACAAACTACTGTCCTTAGAAAGTAAACAAAAGTGTTGTGTCCTTCATTCATAATTGTTACGGAACACTACGTTGTCTACACGTTCACCAAACTAGCGGACAGATCGATACCAAGTTTATAGTTCTAATTATTTTTTTGTCTGACCAATCATCAGCCGGCAATATTTCCTTATTACCATTTTTTTTGCTTTTTCTAACGTCATTTCTGTTTGTGTTAATAATCGCTTTTAGTATTATAAATTATTTTATTAGTTGTATCACAGTTTTATGAGTCTATAAATAGGAGATCAAAGCAGAACTTTTTTTTAATTGAATAATGTTTATTGTATTCGAACTTTTGAACTTTAATCGGAAAAAATGGTGGTTGATATTCTTAACCAAAACTCAGTCAGATAAAGAAATATTATGTTTTATACTTAAGAGTACATTTACAGAATAATAGTATAGGCATTATACAACAAGTGAATAAAAAGGAAATTTAATTCGAAGTACTAAGTTGGATCCCGAGAGTAGCGAAAGATTCTATAGTGAGTGAGGGGAACAAGGACCGAGATTTTTTTTTCACGAGTTGTGTACTCTACTTTTTACCTTTGACTGCGAGAAAATAAATAGAAGGTTTAGGACAACATTTTATTATAATATAATTGGTAACAAATTAATATAAACATTAGAAATTTAACTGCCCTCGATGGATTTTGGTTAAATTTGTTATTTATGAAGAGGTGGATAAAATATGTATAGTACCTACATCACTTTTAGTCGGGGGATTTAGGTTAAAAAAAATTAACAATCATATTTATTTTTTAAATTTAAGTTTTCCATTTTTTGTATAGGTATGACGTTTTTACATCCGGAGTGGGTTTTCTAATTTTGTTTTTTATTTTAATCTTTTTGGAGGTCTATCACCATGAAACATGTCTAAAAACGCGGGACTCTATCGGCTAAAAGCATTGAAGTTCATGTTAACTGTGTTTTGACAGATGTATGTGATACATTGCTACTTGGTTTTGGCACAAATAAAAACTTACCAAAGAAAAGTAGCAATGTATCACATACATCTGTCAAAACACAGTTAACATGAACTTCAATGTTTTTAGCCAATATCGCCGCTGCTCTGAAATGAAACGTTTTGAATGCAAAAAACCGCATCGAAATCGGCCCAGTCGTTTCCGGGAATAATGGTAACAGACATACCTACATATAAACAAGCTCTAACCCCAAACGCATATACCGCGTCCGTACCGTTCCGTCCGTCGTTGGCTAAAAGAACGATGAACATTTGTGTAAAATCATGTTTATGCAATGAAAATGAAATGAAAAAATAATTATTTTCTTCCACAAAGTTTAATGAACAAAATCTGTACAAGCGACGCCACATCAGACTATACAACATGTTACAAAAATACCCCTAATGCCGAATATGGTATATAGACACCATCAAACTGATCAACTTTTACTATGGGACCAACTCTGAAATCGCGAAAAAAAAAAAGCCGTTTCATACATTTTGATATTTTCGATTTTCATTTTTGTATGAAACAGCAGTTTTTTTTTCGCGATTTCAGAGTTGGTCCCATAGTAAAAGTTGATCAGTTTGATAGTCTCTATATACCATATTCGGCATTAGGGGTATTTTTGTAACACCTTGTATAATGTTGACCTTGAGATGAGACCTTTAACCGTTAATAAAAGTTGTTAGCAATTAAACTGTTTTCTTGATGTGCTACTATCGTGCGTGGTACCTGTACCTATTAGCAAAGTAACTTTGACTTCACCTGCATCAGTGACCCCGATCTTAATGTAATGTTTTATTGAACCCAAACAGATAGATAAATGTTATCAGCCTCTGACCGCTAGCGACCTCTGGACACCAAATGGATGAATTGCCATACCGACTTGTCCTCTACTATGTTTGTATTCTCGGAGTTATTTACGCAGAGACAGAGAAATTCAGAGTCATTCCCAGTTGCCCCCTCTAGCGCTGCCCCCGCAGGAATGTGCCACCGAGTGGGGCTAACTGGTGGCAACTGGGAACAGTTCATATTAAGGTTCTTTGTTATATCATCCGGGGACAAAAAACTTTTTTTCTTTTTTTTATATAAAACTAGGCAGGCATTTGACCACCATCTTGTTTAAATTAACAGGATGTGGTCTAAGATGTTGCATGCTTGCCCAGGAGATGCCTGTTCACTCTGGCCTTGAAGATACCAAGGTTGTAGTTATCTGGAAACACATAGGCAGGCAACGCATTCCATTCCTTACCGGTTCGCATAAGAAACGAATCTGCGAAGCGTTTAGTGCGGACAGGTGGAATGTCAACAACGTAAGGGTGATAAGCTAGCCTGCGTCTGGTTCCCCGATGGTGGAAAGGGGCTGGGGGAACAAGGTTGTGCAGTTCTCTCGCACACTCCCCAAAGTGTATTCTATAAAAAACCGATAGACACGCAACTTTGCGACGGTGACTGAGGCTCTGAAGTTCCGCTGTAGTCAACGCTGAGTTTCCAATGAGCTTCCTGGCACGGTTTTCGATCGATTCCAGAAGTTCTAGCTGATACTTAGCAGAACCATCCCATAGGTGGCAACAGTACTCCAAGCACGGACGAATCTGCGCTTTGTATAACAAAAGCAGTTGGTCCGGCGTGAAGTACCGCTTAGCCCTAGAGAGGACGCCCAGTTTCTTAGCAGCACACTTTGCAATTCTACAAATAAACTACCTTGTTATTTCTACCAACAAATGAAAAATTTAGCTTGTGATTATTTTTACGTCAACGTGAATGTTTTAAATAAAATTCCCAGTTGCCATCCGGGGTGGCGGCGCTAGAGGGGGCGACTAGGCTTTTCAACACTTCTGAGCGAAGCATTTTGTAATTATCTAGTTTAAGATAAATAACCTTATGATTACTTTATTGCCTTTATTGACTTTATAAGATTGGTGCCCCGACATCTGGCGGATTAGGCGATGAACTTCATCAACGCCATACAAAATTCTAATGCGCTCACGATCGAGCGTGAGGTAAAAAACTCGCACTAAGCACTCAGAGTTCCTTATCAAATTGTGAAAGTTTATGTATCGGGTTGGGTCAGTTGGGTTTCATAAAGCGCTAGGTTTTACTCTTTTAGTCTCTGTTCTCTTTCCCCTATACTATTGATTATTGTTATCAAAGCATTATTAGTAGTCATGTGAAGCAGGGTGCAAGTGTTAGTAACCTTTAGTTAATAAATTATAGTCAGTGTAGTACGACTTCCTTATTTACATTATTACAAAATTAAGTCAAAAAATAGATTATTAGAAATACTAGATTATTTTTACCTCTTAGGGATTCACGCAATTAAAAAGATACAAGTTTGGGATTTTTCGGTAATTTTTTCAAGAAATAATCAATGTCACAAGCAAAAATATTCGCTTATGTTCATTTAGTAGTTTATTTGTACTTTTTCAAAATGTTCATTTCTTAGGGTTCAGATTTAATAAGTAAAAATTATTTTCAAACTGATCGGGTCCATTTAGAAAACGAACTTTTCTATATTGGCTCAGGTCTGGGTGTTTGTGATACCACCGTTGTCTCTGATTTCCATAACACAAGTGCTTTAGCTACTTACTTTGGAATCTGAGCAATGTATGTGATGTTGTCAAATGTTTATTTATTTATTTATTTAGTACCTAGTCTGTTTATTTTGAACTTTGTCAAAATTATCATTTGGGTTTGGATTTAAAGTAATTAGTATTTAATTACTTCAAATTCACTCTTATTGTTTAGATATCAAAAATGTACAATTTACTTGATTTGTATTTGTAAAAACTGTTCTGCGTCACTATAATTAGTGACGTCAATAAAATGTAGAGACTCCATATTTGCTGAGAACTTACAAAAAATTTCCTAGATTTCATTTCAAAGATCAAATATCAAATAGATCTAAGATTCAAATAAACAAAGTACTATGATAAAAGGTGACAGATCTATTTTTGGACTGGCACTTAAGGGGCTGACATGAGCCAACTAGCGCCGCCAGTCGATTTTATTTTATTTATTTTAAATAAGCCCAATTTCTTAAAAAAGGAATCAGTCAAGGTCTTGTGAATGACGTTGATTGTAATGTTTATTGAATAACGTTACAACATTACAAAATGTGTGCAATAGTTTAAAACGGATTTGAACTAACAGTGGCCACTTTTAACAAAATCAAAAGTTTTATATAATACTAAATAATATACTAGAAAAAATAGGACTCGCACCAGATCATGTTCTCGGACGGGAATCGAACCCGCGACCTTTGGATAACCGGTCCAATGCTCTGACCGCTGAGCTACCGAGTCACTAGTGGGAACGTCGAATTTCTTCTAGTATATCAACTCTTACGCTGCAAGACGTTCAGTTGAATGTCGAAGTTAATTCCTTCTACATTGGTGAGATGGCGCTGTCTTGCAGCGTAAGAGTTGATATACTAGAAGAAATTCGACGTTCCCACTAGTGACTCGGTAGCTCAGCGGTCAGAGCATTGGACCGGTTATCCAAAGGTCGCGGGTTCGATTCCCGTCCGAGAACATGATCTGGTGCGAGTCCTATTTTTTCTAGTATATTATTTAGTATTATATAAAAATAGCATTGTGAATGCTTAAATCTCAAAAATTTCAAATAGTTAAAAAGCTTTCTCATCTTAATCAACTGTTTAAAAATATCTGGAAAGATGTTCAGTTGAATGTCGAAGTTAATTCCTTCTACATTGGTGAGATGGCGCTGTCTTGCAGCGTAAGAGTTGATATACTAGAAGAAATTCGACGTTCCCACTAGTGACTCGGTAGCTCAGCGGTCAGAGCATTGGACCGGTTATCCAAAGGTCGCGGGTTCGATTCCCGTCCGAGAACATGATCTGGTGCGAGTCCTATTTTTTCTAGTATATTATGTAGTATTATATAAAAATAGCATTGTGAATGCTTAAATCTCAAAAATTTCAAAATCAAAAGTTATTCAATAAATGTTATACGTCATTCACAAGACCTTGACTGATTCCTTTATTAAGAAATTGGGCTTATTTGGAATAAATAAAATAAAATCGACTGGCGGCGCTAGTTGGCTCATGTCAGCCCCTTAAGGGAGATAAACATAACAGTAGAAATAATCTTAAAGTTGAAACAAATTGTTAAAAAACAGCATGATGCAAATACAAATATGTCTGTCAAGTGAGATAAGTGCTTTTTTTATAAATAAATAATTTATTCGGTCGCTATGTGTTTCAAAAGATAAGAGTTCGCTGGTGTCCACACCACGTGGTCTTGCAAAAAAAAGATTGTTTATGTAGAAAATGTTTCGTTTATTATACATTGCTTCAGAGGCATACTGTTCTTGAAAAACATTTGGAGTGTAAACAACGCTGGATTTAAAACTGGTGTTTTCAATTTTTTCTTACGCTGTTTGTTGAAGTTTTTCTTAATTCGTCACGTAAAGAGTTAGGAACATCATAAGGCTTTGTCTGTCGAATTTTTTAATTTAATAATTTATTCGAAAATGTTTGAATTGAATTATTTAATTGACTGTGAGTTAACCGAAACCTATGAAATAGGCTTATTATAAATTAACTTTAACCAAATAAATGTTACCATGTTGCATTGGGGTATGAATGCCCAAAATGTTTATTTAAAAATATAAGAAATACGTAACATAGGTAACACTCAGAATGCCCGATGTGTGCATCGCTGCGTTGGGAGCTCTTTGGAGCGGTCAAGCTAAAGGAAGAGGATCTAAAGCAGTTAACGATAAGTCAACTCAGCAGGTATTGTAAGCGCACAGGCAGGTTCGAGGGTCCGACGCCGGTGGGGTAAACGATAACCCGCCTCCTCCTGCTTCCAGCTTTCAGGGGACTTAGGGAACTGGGTGAAATGGTTCCAACTAGGGAGACTGATCACCCGTCCGACTTCGCTGGCGTCCCCCCTTCCGAATAATAATAATAATAACACACCAGAAGATTCCATATTAAAAAAACCATAATCAGTACATTTCAAACCACGTATCTAAAAGGATGTTATAGTACGATTTTTAATTATAGGTAAGTACTTAACTTAAACTTTCACCTCGTTAACTTGCCTCCACTTGAGCGAAGAGAAAACTTCTTTCAAGTTACGTTGCGTTGACCATTACTTCCTTACTTACTGGACTACTACTTACTGGATTAATTACTTTTATTTAACCCTTCAACGCCCGGAAAATGAGACACAATAGATATTCCATTGTTATCCGGCCGCCTGCGTCCGCTGGGGCGTTGATGAATTAAAATAAATAACATGGCTCCTTATATGTATCATACTAAATAATATACTAGAAAATTTTTGACTCGTCACCAGGATTATCTTGGGCGGGAATCGAATCCGCAATCTTTAGAAATCCGGATGGCGCTGTACACGTTTCCTATATAAAATCACTCTATCGAATGTTTTTACGCGCGTTATTTTTTTCGATAGAGCTGTTCGTGCTAAGGGTACTGACTGAAACCTCAATACTTGGGGCACGGACAGATGTCCAGAAGGATACTGTAAGGGATAGGGACTGTAAACAGGAAAACAAGGCGACTGTTGAGCAAAAATCTATTGTCTAAGAGACAGCATAAAAACAAAACCTCAATAAAAAAGATAGAAAAGCATAGAGAAATATAAAAAAAAGCTATCCTCCACAGATACTCTCTCGTTTTCTTCACAGCCTTCGATGAAGAATGTAAAGTAAAGTAAAAGTAAAAAATTGCTTTATTCAAATAAACTTAGTAATTAAGCGCTTTTGAATCGTCAATATTTTCCTCCCACCCGTTCCAGACTTTTTTAACTGACAAGAAGAACAGGCGCAAGAAACTTATCAGCTTTAACAGAAATAAGTAACGATATTTACAAACCTAAATATATCGTTACCAAATACAATATCCCTTGTAGCAGATCCCAGAAATAGAAAAAGCGAGTTATAGTGTTGTACCTATCACTAAAACTTTATTTAACTTTGTTAAGAACAAAGTATATCTCACAAGATCCATTAAGTGAGTAATAAAAAATATTTTTTATCCATTCGACACAGTGATCGTTTCCAAGAAGCAGTCTATAAAAACAATATAAATAAACACAGTTCATAGTTATATAAAGTCGATTGACTCGTATTCAGACAGTTTATTATGTGATAAAAATAATTTCACAAAAAATTATGACTTAATTACGTTAACAGCAAAAATCGAACACGGAAACCAAACGAATTTATTATTGTTAATTGACTTGTAGTTAAATATCAAAGCCTGGGAATAAAATGTTTTAATATATCTAGTTTCTAGACTAGTTTTATAAATAAAAACCTATTGTTTTATAGTCTGAATGAACTCCAAGTAAAAAATTGTTAAGGTTTTTATAATAACGAGCATTTTAGAACTTAACAAAATTAATTAAAAAAACCGGCCAAGTGCGATTTGGGCTCGCGCTCGAAGGGTTCCGTATTATTATCTATTTAATTATTTATTTTTAAAGTGAATATATAACTACATACTATGTGAATATTTTGTTTTGTTGCCATTATCGAGCAAAAACGAGCAAAACCAATCACGTTTGTTGTATGGGAGCCCCCTTAAATATTTATTTTATTCTGTTTTTTAGTATGTGTTTTTATAGCGGCAACAGAAATACATCATCGGTGAAAATTTCAACTGTCTAACTATCACTGTTCATGATATCTCATGATATCACAGCCTGGTGACAGACGGACAGACAGACAGACGGACGGACAGCGGAGTCTTAGTAATAGGGGTCCCGTTTTACCCTTTGGGTACGGAACCCTAATAAAAACGCGTCAGTATCCGTAAAAAGTGTTTTTTTTTCATGTAGGTAAGTAAATAATGTACGTGCGAAAATTAATAGCGTTGGAAGTACAAAAAGATCATCAATACAAAAAAAACAACTAAGTAGGTAATTAAATAAATAAATAAATATTTTTAAATTTTGAGATTTTAGCATTCACAATGCTATTTTTATATAATACTAAATAATATACTAGAAAAATCCAAAGGTCGCGGGTTCGATTCCCGTCCGAGAACATGATCTGGTGCGAGTCGTATTTTTTCTAGTATATTATTTAGTATTAAATAAATATTTGACAACATCACTTACATTGATCCGATTCCAAAGTAAGTAGCTAAAGCACTTGTGTTATGGAAATCAGAGACAACGGTGGTATCACAAACACCCAGACCTGAGCCAATATAGAAAAGTTCGTTTTCTAAATTGACCCAACCGGGGATCGAACCCGGGACCTCAGAGATGGTGACACCTTGAAAACCGGTGTACAAAGCCACTCGACCACAGAGGTCGTCAAAAAAGTAATTATAATGGATCTACAAATAATTTAGTATTAACATATAACTTCAGTTCTAAAACAATTTTAGTTATACGAATTCCAAACACATTCATTAATTAGCTATTAATGAAAACCAAACCGGTAAACTCGTTACATATTATTTTACAACAAGACAGACGGACAAACCACCCGTTTGATATATAGATCAAAGGTCAGGGAAAGTTGAGTGACGGCTGACGACACCCAGGGCGATATATTATATTGTATGTGATTATAATATTCTCATTGGAGGATACATGGAAGTGCCGTATAGTGATGGGAAAATCTCTATAAGTTATAAAAATATCGATAAATATATTAAGATTAATAAATACTAAACTAAAATCTACTCACCAGTAGCACCTCAGACGGGACTCAAACCCGCACCCTTCTCCTACGGGTGAGTCGATTTTTCCTTAATCTTAATATAAAAAATAGCATTGTGGAATGCAAAAATCTAATAAATATTAATAATATCAATAAATAGATTTGAAAATTATACAAGACAAATGTTACTTTGTTCAGATTTGTCAGCTGAGATTGGAGCGTTATAACTATCTAACTAATGAATAACCATGCATTTGTATCAAATTATTGTTTTATTTTTTTGTTTGATACAAAAGCTGGTCCTGTACCGAAGTCCTCCTTTATCCGGTTCAGATCATTATTATTCATTAGATACAATGTGGATTACGTGTGAATAAATAGGGCCTCTATAACAAAATTATGAAAGAGAATAATATGTTCACTTTTCTATATAAACTTATCGATATTTAGTCCACATGGACACATCACTAATCAAGTTGACACACGACACGAGTCGCGTGCGCAGCCATCGATATGCGTATATCAGTACTGTGATTGTGCGCCCCAACACTAGTCGTGCGAACGGTGCTTTTCACTTACAACGGATACGCAGTGCAATAGTGCAACACGTGAAAAAAAATAGCTCCAATTTTATTTAATTTAGAATTAAATTAAGTACCTACCTATCTATCAACTTGGGTGAGTGAAGAATTTAACAATTTTCATACATTTTCTTTTACTCAGGAAATTGTGTTTTGGATTACTCAAATGAAAAAAACAAAACCATTTTTTTGTATTAAAAAAAGTTTTATTTAAAAGTAAAATACTACACTTTAAAGCTATCGAATAAGTCATTATTAAAATAATTATTAGTTATTTAATTGAAACAAAAAAAACATGATTGTGAGATTTTCAATAAAATTAAAATTATATGCTTTTTTATGCAAACTTAATTAATTACCTACTTGTTAGTTCGTTAACAGCTATGAGCTTACGGTAAATTACGTAATTTGTTTTTATTTGACAGAAATTGATGTCATTCACGTCTTCTTATTTAATTTATAACAGTTGTTTAAAGTTCCTTCTCTTTGATGCCGACTTGTGGAACTCGTTTTGTCTATGGTATTTTATCGACAAGATCCAGAGATTTCGACGGGAGATATCGAAAAGATGTAGAAAAACCACCTTACGTTCGTCGTTATTAAAAGGGTCTATGAAAATTACGACTCGTTATAAAGCTTATTTTCTTATGCTTTATTCTTAAAATGACCATCGGCAAAACGAGTGATCGTTCAAATGTTGATCTACAAAACGAATTCTCGTCAAATGAAAACAGCGAAATGACTCTTCGGAGTTCTAACATTTGGCAAAATTATTTGAGCTCTATTCGTTCATAATTAATTTTAATTTTATTTTATTAAGTTAGTTTTTTTATCATAAATCAAGAAACTCAATTATTTAAATCATACTAATAACTTACATTTTAATGACTTAATGACTAATTCATTGATCACCCATCCTAACGCTGGTCTTTCATTGCTCAAGATATTTTTTTTAATAATCGAAAACCTTTAAAATATCTTCGAGGCGATTTCGTACAAAATATGTACTTAAGTTCATAAAATAATTGTTTTTTTTTATCGATTTTACATTTGCGAGAATATGTTATCATTTTAGGAAACATGACACACAATATTCCAGCTATTCCTGAAATGAACCGGAAATACTTAGCTCCCATACTTTTGAATGGATGAACTGTGAACATCAGCAATTTTTTTTCATGTGCCCTACTGGCACTGGCCTCCCTGTGGTTGGAGTACTTTCTTCCTCTTATAATACCATGTCGCTTTTAATGGGGCACCTATAAGTCTAGGTATTGCCATATTTTTGTGATTGTTTGATTGAAATTGAAATTAAAAAAATATTGATTCAAATAAGCTCACACAATAAGCATTTTTAAATCGTCAATTCTTTTACCATACCACCCATTATGACGTCTTTTAGCTGACAATAAAAATGGGCGCAAAAAACTTATCAGCTTTATCAGAAGGAACGATGTTTACAAATATGTATATCGTTTCCAGACATTACATTTATATGTTACAATTAACATAGATCAATAAATAAATAGTTTACATTATTTAATTTACTCATTTCTTAATGAATCAATTATCAAGCTAAATTCAAAATTTAAAGTCATTATTCAGTCTAGGCTGTTACGACAAAATGCAATTTATAAGTGTTCTGCTGGTGTACCTACTAAAATAAAAAAACACTAAAAAATGACAACAATGAAAACAAGGGAGGAGGAAGACAAGGGAGGATGTTCCCGGATGGCAACATCCTCCCACGGGAGGAGGTAAACCTCCTAAAGTGGACTGTAATGGGCTGTTACCATAAGACTTTTCTGTGTACTAAGTAGGTTAGAAAGTACCTGTTATGACTTAAAACTGAAATAAAAAACTTTCTAAAAACATCAACTCTGAAAGGCTAAAAATAAGTTAAGCAAAAATAACAATACCTTATTTAAAAACAACTGCTTTATTAAGCATGATTTGCATTAACTACTTAAGCACTTACTTCTTAAGAAATACAGCAAAAAATTAATTTCTCTTATTTGCGAAAGAGTAATTGACATCAAAATGTCATTCATTTTGAAACAAAATAGCAGTTTGTTTTGCACCAACTTATAATCTTGAATTGCATAGCGACCATTAGAAAAAAATATTTGAAATAAACAGAATTATTTTTCTCAAGAACAAACAAAAAAATTGTTAATTATTGTATATTGCTCTATTCTAGTTTTTCAAGTTTGTCAAGCATAAAAAGTGAGTCAAGAGCCAACATATAATTTCTTGTCATACGACGAGTCATCGACCTAGCGATCAAGTTACCGGAAGGTACTTTCAAGTTATACAAAATGATTAAACTTGATGGTGTGAAAAAACTTGTTCGACCTTGCGAAGGTAGTAAGAGTGGGAGGGGTGAGGGGAAACGAAAAAAACCAAGAACTTTATAAAAAACCAAATTATTGCTAATTGATAAAAGTTTGACAATCAGTTATTTTTAATGTCCCCACTCCGCAGTGCTGGGGCACAGGCCTTCCTTATGGATAAGGAGGATGGGCCATAACCACCACGTGGGCCCAATGCGGATTGGTACCACCACTAGCTCTTCAACGTACAACATTAAATACACATAAATTGTCCCAAAAAAATTTTGTAGATTAAAGTACTTACTTACTCAGTTTATGTGATTGATAGAAACATAATCATGTTTAAAATTCAAAACTTACCTCCATAAAAAGATTCGTTAAGTTCCCTCTAATTTAGTAATTTTTGTATGCTCTGTCAACCAATCATAACCAAAACCTGATCTTGAAACTATAATGAAAAAAAAACTTTAGCTAGTTCTCTAGTTTTATGAATAATAATAATTTTTTTTTTTAAGTAACAAGGACTCATTCTATGTTAGTGTGTTAGTGAATAGGTATATTTAATAACATCATTTATACCTAATCAAGTCACCGTTAAGCCGTTCCATGGGCAATGGCAGAGCAGCGACTCAATAGTTTTTTAAAATAAGAAGTATAGTTAATTGGTTATCAATTAAAAAGATAATGTTGTCAATAATTTCAATAATTTAAATAAATTTTACTTTTTATTTTACAAATTCCTTACAGCGTTGTATGCCCTCGGTAAGTAAGTATTTACAACCTTGTATCCCTTAAGTATATACAATCATGAAGATAAGAAACTCTACCAACACCTCGCTACTGAATAAATATCTAAAAATCACTCGGCCGTCAAAACTAGAAGCTATTAAAGATCTTGTTAATGAACTCTTAGGAGTTCAAAGTCAATGCTAAAATGGCTATCGTATTTCTTTATTATGTATTGTATAACTAGTTTCACGAGAGAATATTAAAAACATCTAGAGTTGTATTATTTTAGACATATTCTATTAAAGACCTGAGTGGAAAAGTTGCTTGCATGGAGAATCCGTTTTAGGCTATTTATAGCCGAATACAACTCGGAAATCGCGATAAAGATTAATTTGGACTCTTGTAAACAGTGCGAAAAATTGTTCGTAATTATAAGAATATCAATAACAATTAAAACAGTCATAGAAATAACCAAAAAGGCTTTTCATTATTCGAACTGAATTATTGTTACATAACATTTAGTAGGTCTAATAGCCTACTATAACTCTCTCATGGAGTGGCTGGTCGGTGTAATGACAAGAAATGATATAAGTGGTTGGCGGTGACCACTCGCATCCCAGCGTTGCAAACGCTGTGCTGGGAAGTGACAGGTCATGGCAGGCGGTCTCCTTTTGCGAGGACGTCATATCGCAAAAGGAAGCCGCAGAGCGAGCCCGGGAGGCGGCCCCACAAGCGGGCCGACTCTGAAGACGGCGGCTGGGAGGAAAGAACAGGCATTATGCGCACCTTATTCCCCCTACTTTTCGTGAGGGGGATGGCTTTTGACCTGTCATACCCCCAAGTGTGGGCCCGATGGGGTGCAACATCCCAAGACCACTTACCGTGACATAGGTCTTGCGTGTTAGTGCCGATCTTAGTATGGAGTTTAGTGAGAAGGGCTCTGGCGAGTCCCGCATACTTTCAAGATGCGTGAAAGCATTCCCCCTACTATAAAAAAAGGTCGAATAACCCAATTAGGACACATGAATCGTTATTTAATTGCATTATAGCAATAACGGCGCAATTTATTAAAACTACTTACTTACGAATTTACGATTCATTTGTACTTACTTTTTCCTAAAGATTATAACAAAAAATTTGCTCGGTCATTCACTTTCGTAGCAAAAAAGTATTGACATCAAAATGCTCGATAAAAACCACCATTTTAATGTATATTTTTAGAACTCGATACAGCAATGTAGAAAAACTAACTTTTTCAGTATCGAGTCGAATCCTCGTCGTCATTGTTCCTGAAATCTTAAGTGATCGTTTTTTTCCTGATCATACTTTTTTTTATAAGTTTAGCAATTACGTCATTACATTTTTTTGTGTAGTAGTAAGTCCACTAGAAGTAGGTGCTACAGTATTTTATATTAATTTAGTAAGTATCCTTTATCATAAATGTGAAAGTTTGTAAGTTCGAAGTTTGTTACTAAATCACGTAAAAACAGGTTTGAATGAAATTTGACGCACAGAGTTTTTAACCTGGCCCCTATTTATAACGTGACAATTTGTCAATTGTCATGACAATTTGACTTACATTGCGGTGTAGCTATAAGTAGTTTGTTCTATTTTCAAATTGGTTGACGCAACGGATATTACAATTGCCACGACAGGTGACAAATTGTCACCTTTATTAAATAGGGTATGGATTAAAACATAGGATACTTTTTTCCCTGGTCTAAGGTTCGATCCTTTGGGATTTTATTGACTGTCCACGCGAACAAAGCCGCGAGCGGAAGCTAGATATTCATAATTACACCCCCATCACATAAGGCCATTAATTATATTATCAGTAAGTTGTATGCTAATTAACTAAGTATTACCCACATCGACATTGGAAAAAAAAAATAGTTAATAATAATAATATGCGCAAATTGCGCAAGGTCTTTCAATAACTATGAATTTCTGATAAAGAACAACCATTGGATTAAATATATTATACTTACTTTGAAATCGGAGCAATAAATAAATAAATATTGGACAACATCACATACATTGCTTCGATGCCAAAGTAAGTATAATATATTTAATCCAATGGTTGTTCTTTATCAGAAATTCAAAGTAGCTGAAGCACTTGTGTTATGGAAATCAAAGACAACGGTTGCCACCGTTCACAAACACCTAGACCTGAGCCAATATAGAAAAGTTCGTTTTCTAAATTGACCCAACCGGGGATCGAACCTGGGACCTCAGAGATGGCGACACCTTGAAACCCGGTATACAAAGCGACTCGACCACGGAGGTCGTCAATGTATGTGATGTTGTCAAATATTTATTTATTATTTATAAACTATCTATCCTCTATTTTTTTCGTAGTTAATAATGTTTTTTTCAATCATTTTCTACTATTCAACACCGTTGAACTTATCCACTCAAGAACATGATCTGATGCGAGTCGTATTTTTTCTATCATATTATTTAGTAATATCCACTCAATTTACTGGACATTCCAGGATCAAATTCTACTTCCAATGTGCAAAATGGCTTTTCAGCATTATAACCTTGGTAATTTCGGGACTGTTCTAATTAATTTCTACAGTGACCAGTCTTATATTACGCACTATAATTGACCTTAACCTCTTTGCTTGAAGCGGTTCTTTCATCAATTAGTATACCATCTGGATCAAGTGGTCTGCACTGTCTGGGCCTAGGATTATGATGTGCTATATAAGTGGTGGTTAACTGGTTGGTACCGCAAATCAGTTAAGAAGAGTGTCGGGAAGGGTTCTAAGGATCTGGGGGAATATTGTGTTAATTTTGCTTAAGAAGAATTTATCTGGGTAAGTGTTTTTTGTATAGAACTGTCTCCAACCCGCGTCACTTGCTTTTCAGTTTTTTTAAATAGAGCGCTTTTTTTAAAGAACCAGAAAAGTAAAAATAATCTATTAAACTATAGTACAGCAAAAACATCTTAACGATTTAATACTAAATAATATACTAGAAAAAATACGACTCGCACCAGATCATGTTCTCGGACGGGAATCAAACCCGCGACCTTTGGATATCCGGTCCAATGCTCTGACCGCTGAGCTACCGAGTCACTATCTTAACGATTTCCCTATTTCGTTTGGTTAAAGCGTATCTAATACACATTGACAAAAATAATAAAAAAATTGTAAAGTAATTGATGTGGGATCGCAGTTAGTAGAATTCATTTGAAATAAAGCCAAAAATCTTGTCTACAAGCTAAGGTTGAACACAAAAAATGCCACCTTTGAAGTAGTTATTAATAAATAATTTCAACATTATAAAATAATAGCCAAGCAACAATTTGCAAAATAACTCCCACAGCTTAACTGCAACTTAACTGCATTCGTATTGTTCAACAAACTCAAGTTAAAATAAACTAGTACGTCAAGAATGCTAAGTTAAACTTAACTACTTTGTAAGTTACGTTTCAAGGCAGTCAAGTCCAGTTAGCTAAGCTAACATCTACTCTAGGGCTTGAATATAATAACAGGTGCCCAGATTATGATGCCTTATGGTTCAAAACATAAAGTTTAGATTTAACTGATTCTTCTTGAGTACTTAACGGTATGTTAGCGGTTACTATTAAAGACTAGCTTTTTATTGGTATTTTTATTCATAACTGAGCAGACTTTTCATTAGTATTATTAATTAAAATAAATCGCATTTATATACATTTATTTATTAGAACATTGCTGAGAAAATTCTTAGTAAAAGTTTAAACAGCTTAATTGAAATAAGGAAAAAAGGTTATTATGTAAATCCGTAAAAAAGTGTTCTCTTAAATTTTAAACCAACCAATTCAAATATTTAACCAGTTATATAAAAAAAATAGCGTTGTGAATGCTAAAATCTCAAAACTCAAACCTCTTTTAATATGAATAATTAAGAACCACCTTTTCTCTGAGAAGAGTGAGAAGTTTGTTTCGTTTCAATGTAACACACTTTTAAAATTGTTATAACTTTTAAAATACACAAGTTATACTTATTTTCAGAATAAAAAGGATAAAAAAGAATATTTTTTTTTATATCAAAACTCAAACATCTACAGTTTAAGAGAAATTGCAATTTTAAAAGTGTTGTACTAAGCTGTAAATAAAAACGTGGATGTAATGGAATTATTTTCGCAACTTTATTCATTTTAATTTTTCCTAATTCGATGAATTGAAAACCATTTTTACTACGCAAATACAATAATAGTAACTTTATACTATCTAGGTACATAAAAATATTGAAGTGACAACAAAGAACTATCAATTGAAAAGTGACAATATTATCTCAAAGTGTGTTTAGATTATTGAGAAATAGTTTCCATAGATAGGGAAAGTACAGTCGACAGCAAGTATAATAAACCCTTACACCACTATTTCACACCAACGTGTGGTAACTCTAACCCTTGACTAACCGAACCAATTTTAATGATTTTTTTTTAATAATAAATAAATAAATATTTGACAACATCACATACATTGCTCCGATTCCAAAGTAAGTAGCTAAAGCACTTGTATTATGGAAATCAGAGACAACGGTGGTATCACAAACACCCAAACCTGAGCCAATATAGAAAAATTCGTTTTCTAAATTGACCCGACCGGGAATAGAACCCGGGACCTCAGAGATGGCGACTCCTTGAAAACCGGTGTACAAAGCCACTCGACCACGGAGGAATTTTGGTATAGAGATAGTCTGAACTGTGGGCAAGAACTTAAGTAGACTAGGTACTTTTTGCGAAAAAATAATAGAGCAAAAAAAGCTTATAGGATCTGGACCAAGTACACACGGACAAAGATGCCGGCCGTTAGTTGTAAATAAAATGTTTTTTTTTAAAGACAGTATTACTTAAAAGTGATTAAAAATTACAACAAAATTAATTTTGTCATTGTAAAGATAACATTTCCGCTTAGACGTTAATTAAGTGATTAAACATTTGCTAAATAATTTTATAGATTATTACTCTTAAAAGTGGGTCAAAAACGGTTATCTTACGTTGAGTATTACTGCCGATAGACTATAGATAAACAAAGTTAATTTATATACTACTCTTATTGTAATAAAGCCTTATTAAACTTGTAAAATTCGAATGAAGAGTACCTAATTACAATAGTTATCTCTCACGATGTATAGGATTAAATAATTATATAACGTGTTACAAAAATACCCCTAATGTCGAATATGGTATATAGGGACCATCAAACTGAACAACTTGCACTATGGGACTTTGAAATGGCGAAAAAAAAATCAGCTGTTTCATATAAAAATTAAAATCGAAATAAAAATTAAAATCATTTCAGAGTTGGTCCCATAGTAAAAGTTGATCAGTTTGATGGTCCCTATATACCATATTCGGCATTAGGGGTATTTTTGTAACATGTATTATATAGCTTCAGAAATTTTAACAAAAAAATGATCTATATTAAACATTGATGAATATATTCAGTTTCAAGTTATGCTGTAGATCACAAAAAGTTGGTCATTAATTTTTTTAATTGATTTTTAACTATATCAATTGTACAGTGCACCTATAACCATTATGTTGCTTGCTACATAGGTATGCCATGTTTAAACGCATTTGATTTAATATTTTATTATTCAAGTAAATTTACTTGACCGTAAATTACACGATAATGGTTATGCTTAAGAATCGTAAGCATTATTGTTACTAAGTGAAATAACTTGACCTACATTTCAAGTACTTAGTCAGTATTAATTCAATGACTATGTCAAAGATGGTCCGAAGGCAGATAAACAATCATCCAACCATTAATATACTCAAATAGCCAACATTCTATGCGTTTGAACGCTATAAAATTACGTGCCATTAAGCTTGGTTAGCTATAGCGCCCGGCCCAGCGATTGCGAAGGTTAAGCAACTTTCGCAAGGGTCGGTCATGGGATGGGTTCAAAAATTTTGTATCCCGAACTCCTCTGTGCTTCGGAGGCATGTTAAGCCGTTGGTCTCGGCTGCATTTGCGTCGTTAGCACCCACCAATCCGCATTGGGCCCGCGTGGTGGGTTATGGCCAATCCTCCTTATCCACCCATAAGGAAGGCTTGTGCCCCAGCAGTGGGGACATTAAAAATGGCTGATTATCAAAAGCTTGTCAATTCCATACAATACCTACATCCCTACATCAAAGTCTGTGATTTACATAAGTTTGCGACATGTGATTTAATCGTCTATTGTTCATATTTAAGTTTTAATAGTAAGCGTACCTTTCAAACGTATAGAAAGTTTTCCATTTGAGTCAATTACTCAGTTATTTCTTGCTTGTTTTATTTAATAAGCAATTTTTAAAATGTGACTTACAAAAACAGACTGACTACGCAAAAGTGATTAACTTATCCAAAGACAAATGATCAACAACATGTCAACCTTATCAAGCACGAAAAACTCTCGATCGAGCACAAATGTCTTATTAACCGACTTCAAAAAAAGGAGGAGGTTTTCAGTTCGTCAAAGTCTTATTTTACGTAACACTAGCGGCCGCCCGCGACTTCGTCCGCGATTACCCTAGGGAACCTTTGACCATGACAAAAAGTATACATAATCTGTGTGTGTGCCAATCCGTCCAGCCGTTTAGGCGTGGAGAGGTAACAAACAAACACACACACACACACACAAAGTTTCGCATTTATAATATTACAAATATTATTCAAGTCAAGTATGATTTTTTGCTGTCATTGCATTCGTTTAAATTTTGTTAAGTAATAATGACAGATTGAAAAATATGATAAGGCATAAAAACTTCAGTACAATGAAAACCTTGAAAATTTCTTGCGGGTAGTTTTTACAGACATGCATAAGGCGTGTATCATAATCAGAAGAATTACTTTATAGTAATAAATAGGTACCTAATTAGTTTTTTATATCACCTAAAGCAATTTCATAATAATAGCCTTCGGAAGTGCAGTGCTTTGTTCAGCCATGTATTCAATAAGTCATAAATACACGCGTCGCTCAACATAAACCACTGCCAGGAATCAAACCCGGAACCTTTGGCTCAAAAGGCAGGATTGCTACCACTGCACCAAGTGGTCATCAGAAGCTTAAAAATGTTTATTAATACAAAGCTTTCACAATACACAGAAAAGTCTTGAAAAGTTTTGAATAAAATAATAATGAAATTTTCAAGCAACCATCATGAAGAATTTTGTGGCTGTTTTTTCAATGCCATAATGATTGAAGATGCAAAACAAAGATATGTACCCATCTATTAATTTGATAAAGGTGTGTTCGTATTCTGTTCTGACCCATGTCGCAACACATAATTGGTCCAAGGGTAGGACAATGGATGCGCGTGCGCAGCACCGGTAATTACTGCTGGAAAATTATTAATACATTCAAACACATGGCACTTATATTATCACCTAATCACAGAAAAAATATGTTTGGTTTTTCTATGCGCGAGAATACCTTAGGAAAACGTCATTATTACTTATTATTATTATCATTAGATAGGTAAATTAAAAAAAGGCATTTTTTATTTATTTATTATTAGAAAATAAATTACACTTTTGTTCACACTGTCTCGCAAAACCTAGCAGTAGGTTTGTCTGCGAGTACTGACAATTCGATAATATACAAAAAAATGATTTTCTTTTAATGTAGAATTGAAAAAAAAAAAATGTAAACCAATAAAACTAATTATTGACGACGACCTCCGTGTTTCAGTGGCTTTGTACACCAGTTTTCGAGGTGTCGCCATCTCTGATGTCCCGGGTTTGATCCCCGGTTGGGTCAATTTAGAAAACGAACTTTTTTATATTGGCTCAGGTCTGGGTGTTTGTGATACCACTGTTTTCTCTGATTTCCATAACACAAGTGCTTTAGCTACTTACTTTGGAATTGGAGCAATGTGTGTGATATTGTCAAATACTTATACTTAATTAAGTAAAAGATAAAGTTCAAATCACATGATTTAGATAAACCCAATCAATACTATACTAATTTTAAATGAGAAGACAGTCATGTCAGAAGCAGAACATATTAAGATAAAACATAAACATTTAATATTCATAATAGTTTATCATGATTTGTAGTGCTTAAGTACTTATCTTGATTTATAAAGTAAACAATCATTGCGGTTTGCTCTTCATTATAAGGCCTTCGATAGTAACTAATTAACTTTTAAAATCTAGGTAAATATTAGGTAATCGGTTTTTCTTTAAACAAAAATATAATTTCAGTAACTAGGACCCGAAGACACTTGCAAGTATTTATAATTCAAATTATTTTCACCATCTTTTCGGGGAATAATGTATTTGCCCATTAGTTAAGTATATGACTATTATAGTTAACTCATACACACATATTTACGTACTTACGTCAAATGTTAGCAACATTATAATGTCTATATACACATATCTCGACGACGACCTCCGTGGTCGAGTGGCTTTGTACACCGGTTTTCAAGGTGTCGCCATCTCTGAGGTCCCGGGTTCGATCCCCGGTTGAGTCAATTTAGAAAACGAACTTTTCTATATTGGCTCAGGTCTGGGTGTTTGTGATACCACCGTTGTCTCCGATTTCCATAACACAAGTGCTTTAGCTACTTACTTTGGAATCGGAGCAATGTATGTGATGTTGTCAAATATTTATTTATTTATTAATATATCTCATTTCAAAGAACGTAGAACACAAAACTATGTTTTGATTCCGAGCATGTCATATCGAATTGAACTAGCTCAAACTGCGGTAGTTGACCTTTTGTGGTCTTTACCTTAACCGAACCAAAATCAGAATATTATGTTTAAACAATGCGTTGACACCTAAATAAGGTACCTATGTTTATTCAACATTGTTACTGCATCACGTTACTCACAACTGTACCTTAAAATTATCAATGCCACAACACAGTTGTGTAACAAAGAGATGACGTACTCTGAAGATTGTTATCATAACATTAACAATAACAAAATGTTAAAACAGCGATAACTCTGCCTTCTAACCAATAACAATTAAATGAATGAAGAATATATCGAATATTAATTCATTTGTCTCAATGGGAGATCGTACAAAAAATTGTATTTCATACAGGAAACCGACGTAAAATACTTTTACTAATAACCATTGAATGAAGTACGTATTACTGCTAAATAAAATCGTAACATTTTTCTTTCAGCCCCCCTAGCATGACCACCGAAACACGCTATTCGCGTAGTATAGCATTTTATCGATACTCAACTGTCAAAATCCATCGTCTTTTGACAGTTAAATGTGATAAATCGCTTTATCATATCGCGTTTCGGTGGTCATGGTCATGGGCTGGTAGCAATATACTTTATAAAGTTACCTACATCCAAACATTGAGATAAATTCTGATTTGAGTTGATACATAATCTCAATGTCAATAACAGGAACTTGAATCTTCATTTTAATGTTAATAAAACGTATATTGTTACAGATAAGATATGGCAGCTGATACAGCAGATAATCAAGCAAAGGACACAGCGGAAACCACAAGTGTAAATACTGCAGATACTTTAGAAGTTTACACAGAAGAAAATGACAAAGATGTGACTAAACAAACTAAAATAGAAGACAAATCAAAAGATAATAATACTAATAGTAACGTAGCTAGTGAAAATATTCAAAGATATAGTAATAATGATACTGCCAAAAAAGAAGATAAGGATGAATCCAAAAATGTCGCACAGGAAAGCAAAACCTCGCATTATTTACAGAACCTTAAGATTTCCAGTTCTAACACAGGATTAGTGCTCACTGAAAAAGACAAAGAGGCTGCACTTATTACTGATACTAAGATTGTTTCAAGATTTTCTCCAGTATGGAGACAGGTGAGAAATTGTTTTTTTAAACCTTTGACAAAAGTCTCTTGGCTTTCATGTTTTATATGCAAAGACGCCGAATCGGCAAAAATTTAACACCATGACACCCACTGCAAGTTTACTAGGAGGTGTGGATTCCAAATTTCGAACCAAATTATAGTATTTTTTTCATTTAAAAACTATTGATGCATAAAAATTTTTACATTAAAAACATTTATCGTAACATTTCAGAAGTGTACGGACCTTAATCTTCATCCACTATGAAAACTATTCTTACTACTTGTTCTCTTATTCAGTACATTTTCTTGATTCCAGAGCCTCGCAGCATCAGCGTCTATCCTGCTCACATTCACGGCTGGTCTTACCTCCGGCTACTCAGCCATCCTGCTACCACAACTGGAACTTCCCGGCAGCCCCATCATCATGAATGAAAGCACCAAATCTTGGATTGGTTAGTATTTCACTAATGCATCATAAAACGACATAAAACAATCTTACTTAGATCTTACAATCTAATGAGTTTTTTTACAGAATGGTTACCGACACTTATAGAGTAACAAAAATCTCTTAATAAATAGTTGCTAAGTAAATGTTTGTTTCAAATTACAGCTGCAATGGCCGCCCTCCCGATGGCCCCTGGGTGCCTCATAGCCGGCTGGCTGATGGAAAAATTCGGAAGAAAGACATCGCACTACATCATTTGCGCCCCATTCCTGCTGGGCTGGATACTCATCAGCTGCGCCAGCAACCTCGGCCTCATGCTGCTTGGAAGATTCTTCACCGGTCTGTGCGTGGGCTTACTGGGCCCCCTAGGACCAGTTTATATTGGAGAAACATCAGAACCCAAATACCGAGGGTTCTTCCTAGCTGCCATATCTCTGGCCATAGCAATAGGCATTTTTGTCGCCCATTTAATGGGAACGTTTATGACCTGGCAATGGACTGCAACTATATGTTGCCTATTTCCAATCCTATCTATACTTCTACTCACGGTAGTCCCAGAAAGTCCGACATGGCTGATATCTAAAGGAGAGGAAGCAGAAGGCATAAGATCTTACTACTGGTTAAGAGGCTACGGTGATGAAGCAAAGGCTGAATTGAAGGGCATAATTGAAAATCAGAAGGCTGCAGATTCCGAACCAGTAATGAGTTTTAAGGAGAAAATGATAAAACTGAAGAGTCCGGAGTTGTTAAAACCTCTTTTCATCATGATACTGTTCTTTATAACTTGTCAGTTCTCAGGCGTTAATGCAGTTGCATTTTACTCCATCGAAATTGTCGAGAAGGCGGTTGGGAAAGGGTTTAACCACTATGTAGCAATGCTGATTATAGATTTAGTAAGAGTTGTAATGTCAGTTGTGGCATGTGTAATTTGCAAGATGTACGGGCGAAGGCCTTTGACTTTCATAAGTGGAATATGGACAGCGATTTCGATGGTTGGTTTATCAATGTTCTTGTACTATAAGCCTGAAAATATGTCATGGCTCCCTTTGAGTTGCTTGATGATGTATATTTGCGCTATTTCGATTGGTTTAGTTCCTATACCATGGATAATGTGTGGGGAGGTGTTCCCGACTAGAGTGAGAGGTCTCGGATCAGGAATCAGTTCGGCGACCACATTTGTTGCATTTTTTGCTGTAGTGAAGACTGCGCCGGGAATGATGACGTATTTAGGAGAAATGTTCACATTCCTCATTTATGGAATCATATCACTAGTAGGCACTGGTATATTATTCTTCATTTTACCTGAAACTAAAGGAAAAAGTTTGCAGGAGATCGAAGAGAGATTCAGGAATGGAAAACCCAGTGCATCTAAAGCCTAGTTTTAAGTGCCAGAAATAAAATTATTCTTTTATTGTATATTTTATTCGCTAAGCGATAAATATGTTAATCTGTGATACTCATTATTGTCAGTGATGACTGAATAAAAATCGTATTATTGTGATACTCGCTGCTCGTTTTATTTGACCTTCAATATTATTATGAAACTAAGTACATAATTCAGATCAATTAGTTGAGAGTTAAAGTTCAGATTCCACAATTAAGTAATCTGTTTACTGTGGTTCTTAATAACTGAATCCCGGAAGTAATATAATAAAAACAAGTAAATAATCGCATTAATTTATTGGTAACAACAGTATTAAAATTATCTCTTCTATCGACTTAAATGGCACATTAGTACAACTACAGAACTCAAAGTAAATGCAGATCGGTACAAAACAAAAACGTAACTAGATTTAGATACAGTAAATAAGTTGAATTTGTTATTTGCCCAGAATCGACCTTGATGCGTCGATGGTTTCAAAGTATATATATTATAGATTTCAGAGTATAATGTATTTCAAGGTATTAGTGTTAAGATCATGTCTTGAAGCTTAGCGTCTTGGGGTCCTGAGCCAGGAGGCACGGTCACTTGGCCCTTGGCTTGACGAGGCGCGACGCGGGGGGCGCGAACTTGGAGAAACCCTGCTGGTCAAAGACTGGTAAAAGGTCGCGCACTCGAGCTGATACTGTTCCACCCGTGACCCTGGAAGATGAGGAATTGATTGATAAGTAGGTTTTATTAATTACTTTCTTTGGAGTACGCTATCTATGTGTACGGCAACTTCAAAAATGATATTCTTGGTTTGCGCCTGGTAAAAATAATGTTGCAATATGCACATACTCGAAAAGAAGCTTTGGAATAGTTTAGTAACTGGCAAAATGTAACTAACTGTAATGAAGGGGTTTTTTTTTTTAATGATCAAAATAATTTATAAAATATAATAAAATATTCAGAAACTCATTAATTCATCAATGCCCGAGCGGCCGAATGCGGCCGGAGAACAATAGAATACCTATTGCATCTCATTTTCCAGGCCTTGATGGGTTAATAAACATATTAAAGAAAAGAAAAATCCATTAGGCAATCAATACCAAATTATCTAGAAGGAACATACCCTCGTGCATTTACCGTTTTTTTTATTTCTTTTAACACGTTATTAATATGTTTTTTCTTTCGTGTTTGTTTGTTTGTCCACAAACTTAGCAAACGAATTTATACTCGCTTCCCGATGAGCTAGAGCATACAATAATTTCGCCCGTAAATATTTTACAGAAGTTTTAAACCTAAAAACGTGAAGCGCATACAAAAGACAATTGATGAGAAATCTTACAAAATGTGGTTTATAAATCTTTACGAGAGAAATTATTGTATACTTTTTCTTTTGAGCAGTATTTTTAGTATAACATAAGTGCCTATACGTGGGTTTGAACCAAACAGGGATAAAATTATAATTATAATAAACACACACCTACTCGGCTTGATGAGTTTCGCAGCCTGAGCTGGAGTCGCCAGCTCCGTCGGAAAGTACGTGGCCCCGTAGAAGTCAAGGCCGTTCTGCAGGAGGATGTTGGCCTCCTCGATGTTGGCGAGGGTCACGCGGATGACGCTGGTGGCTTCCTTCGGGATCATGCTGCTCATCAGCTCGCCGTCGATGGTGGTGAGGGCGCGAGGGGGAGTCTTGTCTAACGGCTTGGGGGTCGAGGTTCCTTGAAATGGGGAATCAGTTTTTTTTAAACCAGGGGACTCATTGTATAACTCAACATCTTTTTCCATCGTTTTCATTACTATAGCAGTCAGTACCTATGCAGTCGGTTGCAGCCACGCATTTAATTTTGTTTTAGTTTGTTTCTAACTTCATAATTATAATCACTTTTGCATAAACGAAACGCATTATAGTTAGTGAGGGTAGTTTGGTTATTTTCGTTGATGCCTCTCGCTGGTGACGTCGTCACTTATCGGGACGGAACTGCGCGAGCAACAAGCAGGTGTTTCGCCGCCTATTGTGAATATTGGAAACTATGAAAATCCGTTTGTGGTAGTGCATTGTGCCGATGTTATGTAAGGACTAATAACCAGTGAAATTCGGCGATGGCAGACGTAAATACAGCAGCTGAAAAGAGCAGCCTGGTGAGTAGGCTTTCAAAGTTTTACCAAAACAGATGCTCTCACTGAATATTTAAATTTCAAATTATTTAGTGTCTTTGTCGCGAGGGCGGATCCATAGCCATCACTGGCCTAGGAATCGTTGTTTTGTATTGCTCCAGCAATAGATTTTACACTGTATTATGGAACACCGATTGCAATAGGGTGTTGATTAACACAGTAAGAGCCATAGCCAGAAGAAAGACAGAAGCCACAAATTTTAATAAGAAAACGTCGATGAAAATGACATCGAGTGTAGGTTAGTGCATCCCGTTGTGTTTGTGCAGCACCAAGTATATCCTTTCCTTGGTTTAGGTTAGGTTAGGTTGCTTTATCAGGTATGCATGCAACTTGAATGTTATGATTATTGAGATTCCGTGCGACGATTTTAATAAGTAAATCGCTTTCGGTAAACGAACGTAAAAATTGTTTCCGAATGCCGCGTAGGGATAAATACCAGTGTTGCCCTCTCGCGGCGATCCGGTGAAGTGCAGGCGTATTACTTCCACGACGGATCCAAACTTGTAGAGGGCGTGGCGGACGTCCTCCTCTGGCACCTCGTCTGGGATGTCATACACGTACACCGTGAACGTCTTCTGGGGACGGCATGGGATCGCGATCTGGAATGCGGGGTTATGGGGTTTTAGGGGATCGTTCTCTCAGGGCTTGGCCCAGGCAACACGACCCACACGACAGAGCAACCGGCGCGGTGGTGCGGTGAGCGTTTCAACCGCGCATTAAAGAAAATTAGCTTTTAAAAGGTTAGACAAAATTCGAACCCATTCGGTTCAAGACAAACTTATAATATTATTACATTAGGTAGGTAGGTACTTATATATTTTAAATATTACTTCTTGTAATTTTACCATAATATTTCCTAATTAAATTAACTTCAAAAATACTGCAACGAAAGAAAATGTAAAATGTAATGAAAATATATTTTTCTTCATTTGTTAATAATTAACATAGGTAGTAAGTATTCACAAAAACTTTGATTAGTAGAATAAACTACGTTTAATTAATTATAAATAATACACAATAATAAATAGAAGGTATGACATAATAATAAAAAGTCCGAAGAAGGGCGAAGAGAGAGGCTGTTTTAGTTGTGTAAATCTTTAATAATAATAAAAATATGTCTAAATAAGCTGAAATAAAGATTGATTAAGTTATAATATTAAATTATTGTTTAGTTAGAGCAAGCGGTTCAGTTAAAAAAAAGTTTAAAGAATAAAATATTATTTTTACTGTTAAATAACATAATAAAAATGAATGTTGAAGTTAATTCTTTCTACATTGGTGAGATGGCGCTGGCTTGCAGCGTAAGAGTTGATATACTAGAAGAAATTCAACGTTCCCACTAGTGACTCGGTAGCTCAGCGGTCAGAGGATTGGACCGGTTATTCAAAGGTCGCGGGTTCGATTCCCGTCCGAGAACATGATCTGGTGCGAGTCCTATTTTTTCTAGTATATTATTTAGTATTATAATAAAAAAATAACCTAATTATTAACAGCGTATGAGAATAGCAAAATGAGAAAACTTCAAATCACAACCGACTACCTTTGTAATGCTTACAGGGCAAAAATATCAAAAATTAATTTAGGTACACACGACAGCATGTCAGGTTATACAGTCAAACTGCGAAAACAGCTTTTATTACGTAGGGCATAAACGCGATCTCAAGGTCAACATGTATCCAACATGGTCAATATGTGGCCGTCGTGTGTACCTACCTACTTACATACAGCGATTTGAAAACTCAGCTTCCTGTAAAACCTGGAGCCTGAAACTTTGTGGATACCTTCATAAACACCATCTTAAGGTTATTCACAATTGTCGGAAATCCACTCGAAAGCATTCGATTCGAATACATATCCTCCGATAGATTCGAAAACTGCTATTCACAAATACATTCGACTGGCATTCGATTCACTTTCCGACGGGAAAGCGCAATGCATTTACAAAGTTTGGTAGCATAAGGTAGAAAATAAGATCTATATCGGAAGACTTTCCGATTCGATTCGGAAAGTTTATTTCCGGCAATCGTGAATAACCCCCCCTGATAGTCGTCGACGCGCGGGAACTTGAACCGGATCTCGGTAGCGGTCTTAGTGAGTGAGAAGCAGACTTTGAACTCCATCTTCTCGCAGATGGTGAAGGCCTTCTCCATGCTGAGGTCATGGGAGGGCGTTGAGGATTTGAGGACCTTTTATGAGATGATGTGATTTATCCTGTTGAACAAACTAACCTTCCTGTAAAACCTGGAGCCAGTGACTTTGTGGAAGCCTTTCTTTAACACCATCTGGTAGTCGTCGACGCTCGAGAACTTGAACAGAATTCCGGTCGCAGTCTTGGTGAGTGAGAAGCAGCCTTTGAACTCCATCTTCTCGCAGATGGCGGAGGCCTTCTCCATGCTGAGGTCATGGGAGGGCGTTCAGGATTTGAGGACCTTTTATGAGACGATGTGATTTATCCTGTTGAAAAAACTAACCTTCCTGTAAAACCTGGAGCCAGTGACTTTGTGGAAGCCTTTCTTAAACACCATCTGGTAGTCGTCGACGCTCGAGAACTTGAACAGAATTCCGGTTGCAGTCTTGGTGAGTGAGAAGCAGCCTTTGAACTCCATCTTCTCGCAGATGGCAGAGGCCTTCTCCATGCTGAGGCCGTGGGAGGGCGTGATGAGGAACGCGCCTTTGGTGAGGAAGTGCTCGGAGTCCGAAATGTCGGACTCGCTCTCTCCGCCCTTCATCAGAGTGTGTATCTGCTCCTTCCACATGTAAGAATCTGAAATCTGGCGGAGAAGTAGAAGTTTCATAAGTTAACGAACTGTTATTTTAAAAACACATAATTATAAACAAAAAGCAGTAGATAAAAAAAAGTAATAGAAACCTATGCATTTTATTAAAGCACTAGCTGTGGTACCCTGCTTCGTTCACGAGCTTGATATGAGATGTGTGTAAGTTTTAATAAAAGAACAAAGGGATACACTTTAAAATTCAATAATCTGGGATGGCTATTCCAAAACATTCCACAGCGTTCCAGAATGTTCTGGAATGCTCACGAATACTCCCGTTATGTTCTAGACTGTTCTAGAAATTTCTAGAGGGCGAAACTTCCAGCCCTTATAATTATATTCAAAAGCACGCCCTTCAAGTAACAACAGGAATACTTTTCATGGATGGCGTTAGAGAGCTACTACACCATATTATTATACTTATAGTCTGTTTATCCTTACTTGTCTATTCGTAAACAGTTTTTGACAGTTGTCTACGTCTTTTAATCTTTAATCGTTATTAAAAATATATTGTCTTATTAAATTAAATCGTCATTAATAATTATCATTTTCTTTGTGGAAAACCATTTTTTGTATTTTAAAAATGAAAATTTCATTAAAAAGTTGAGTAAAGATTATTTATCAAATAAGACAAGTAAAGATAAACAGACTATAGCTATACTATACATTTATCGTACCGGGATTCGTTTTTTAGTTTTAGCGGAACTTTCGTTTTTATTAAGTATTTAATTATTGTTTATTTATTTGTGTATTTTTATTGTAAGTTTGTCTTTTTTATTCTTACATATGCGTTAGTTACCAAACAACAACTATAACAACACTTGTGAATTCAGTTTGTGAGATCTTAAACCAATCAAATTACCTACTATAAGGAAAAACGTATAAAAATGTTCCTTTGTTTTAGAGTGTTTGTTTTCTGATCTTAGTCCATAAATAGTTTCTGTATCGTATAAACTGAATCATGGTTTATTTTTTGACATAGTAGAAGAGCCGAGAGCTAGTGCCGTGAAAAAAATATGTGAAAAAAAAAACAAATACTTTTTTCAATGCTTCATAACATTGATTTGTAATCCATTACAGCCGTACAAACAAACTAATATGAATACAATGGCATGGCTTGCGCATACGCACGCTTCGGCGAGCAAGGAGTGCGCATCGTCTTAGCCCCTGCTCTCTTGATTGTAGCATTGTTCTTTATTATCGCTTCCTGTTCACAAAAACTTACACACACCCATATTTTTATTGTAGCTGTCAACAAAATTGAAATTTGAATTGTATTCTTCAGAAAAAATAATTGGAAAATTAAATTTTGTTTTTATAATGAAATGAGTTACACTTTTCAAAATCCAAAGTTGTACTTGAATAACAAATAAAAAATTGCTCGGAATTAAAAGTACAAAAAACAATCAAACATTTAAGTAATAAAAGAATGAATATCAATGCTGTCTGTAATGCGCAGGCGTAAAATAGTAGGCTATTAAAACAAATTGAAATGACTTCCTTATTCTTGTAAGTACAATAATAATATTATAATTATCTTCATATTTTACGTGTAACCCCCTTACCAATAAAGACTGTATAGCAGATGTATAGTTACACAGTGTTTTGTCCCTTTCTTTTTAATGTCAAACTTAAATAGTTGGACAGAGAGTAACCATTGTGTAACCATACATCTGCTATACAATCTTTATTAGCAAGGGGGTTAGTATAAAAAATATAAGCAGAACTCAAATACAGAAGCAAAAAAACTTTAGAACCGACTTAAAACTTGTTTTTTAAGCTGTATCTTTAAAAATAAGTTTCTGATAAATAAAGAAACAAGCTTTCAAAGCATGTTGTTTAGATGACACCTTAGTTACAATGTCTGTGAAAATTGTAAAGTGTAATAATTATCGTTTATTCATATCTTATAATAACTCTATTCTAAAGGAGAAGCGGCACAACTTGTATATGATTGGAATTGGTCTTAAATAAATCCAATAATATTTGCTACATTGATCAAGTTCTGTCTTATTTTTAGCGCATGTAGAAAAAAAGCTATTAAATTATGAATATTTTTTTGTATGGAAATACTTTAAAAACAACAAGTCATTCAATTTTCAAAGGGCAGAAAGTCACTATGTAATGTAAAAGCGTGGCTGCATAAACTATTATTCTTTTCCTTTTTTCGAAATTAGGAAAACGAAATATCAATTTGACTTCCGCTTGACAGATACCACATACTAATAGGTAAAAAAGTACAGTAATTATGAATCACATATTAAAAAAGTAACAACAACTTTAGCATAAAAGGCCGGTTTTCCTTTGAATCTAAATAAATTAAAAGAAATATGTATTTTACTTCCAAATGTCTTATTTTATTTATTTAATAAACAGCGAAACAGCATATATATCTTAGGAAAGAGCGAGATAATTATTATTTACTGAAACTCCTGCCCACAGAGCAACCTTTTTTAGACCACTCCACTGAATTTATGATGTGCAGTTAAAAGTTAAAAACCGATAGTCTGAAAATAACGGACTAAAAGAACTTGTTTTATTGGCAATGGTAAACTCAAGACGCGTGCGCAGACGCATTCATTCTTAAACAATTTCGAGCATGTAAGTCTATGAAAGCTCTAAATTCGTAAATCAGTAAAATTGTAGGACTCAAATAAACCTTAATGTCTTGACTAATTATGTAATATTTAACTGCGCATACAAGAGATACGCCCATTACTTTATAGATGTACAGTACAACTTAAAAATTAACCGTGTAGTACTTAAGTAATTTTCTTGTTTGGAAAAATTTTACTCACAAGCCAATCTTGCCAAATGTTTGAGACCTATTAGCAACAAAATAAAAAAAAAATCTTTTGAAATCTATGTAAAGTAAAAATTTAGACAAAAGGTGTTGGAGGTACAGTCGAGTTCATTAATATGTTGGCACTTTTGACAGTTCATCAACCTTTATGCCTTTGTAATAAAAGTCAACATCCTGTCAAAAGTGCCAACATATTAATGAACTCGACTGTACCTACAGACTTCGAAACGCACATATGTATTTTTCAATTTCATTGTTTTCCTTTGGTATCATTTTCTAAGTACCCATATCCGATTAATTTTATAGTATTGTTGGGTACGCCTCCACATTATAGTAGGTGGACACAATAATAGCCAGGCTATCGTGTTCTCATGCCATAACACCATGTATGGCACAAATTGGCACTGCCAACTAATTGGTTAATACATCTCGGTGTCCAAGGTTCGGTTTGATTGCGCCACTGTTTTGGACATACTTGGTCGTAAGATTTCAATTATTGGTAAATTAGATCGAACTGAGGCAATTGTTTTATTATTGACTAGCGACCGCCCGCGACTTCGACTGCGTGGAAAGTTTTTTTGCTATCCCATATGTGTATACATATCCCGGGGACAAATATTTTTTTCGGGATGAAACGTAAAACATTAGCCTAAATAATATTTACAACTAGCAACTAGACTTCGTCTACGGGGACAGTTTTTTTTTCTATCCCTCGGAAACAGTTCCTATTTTGGGGATGAAAGGTACCCTATGTCCTTCTTTGTTGCCCTGACAACGTGTATGCAAAATTTCATGATGATCAGATCAGTAGTTAAGACGTGAAGGCCTAACAAGCAAACAAACGTACTTTCGCATTTGTAATTATTAGTAAGGAAGTAAGGATATTATTCAAAAAAGTCTGATATACAAGGTGTTACAAAAATACCCCTCATGCCGAATATAGTATATAGGGACCATCAAACTGAACAACTTTTACTATGTGACCAACTCTAAAATCGCGAAAAAAAAATCAGCTGTTTCATACAAAAATTAAAATCGAAAATATTAAAATGTAATAAAACAAAACAAAAAAGCCAAGTGCGAGTCGGACTCGCGCACGAAGGATTCCGTAAAAGTCACGTTCGTTGTTATGGAGCTTCACTTAAATACTTAAATGTTTGTTTTATTTTAATTTCATTATTTATTTTTGAAGTGAATATATAACTAATAATTCTGTGAATATTTCAAACGTCTACCTGTTGCCGTTATCAATATCAAAAAAATCACGTTTTTTGTGTGGGAGCCCCCTTAAATATTTATTTTATTCTGTTTTTTAGTATTTGTTGTTATAGCGGCAACAGAAATACATCATCTGTGGAATTTTCAACTGTCTAACTACCACGGTTCATGAGATACAGCCTGGCGACAGACGGACAGACAGACAAATGGACGAACAGCGGAGTCATAGTGGTACGGAACCCTAAAAGTAGTTACAAAAGCTTTACAAACTCAAAACATTGTTGACATTATTCTATGAGGTTTAGTAAGAGAGTTATACTGCTTAATCGCATTATACTGTGACAGATTTATACAGTATTCAATAAATGTCAATGTTATAAATAACAATGTGATTTAGTTTAAAACCGTGACGTTAAGTGACACTTATTAATTTTCAACGGTAAATAAATAACATCTTTGTTTCACATAAATGTTTGGACAATTACAGACGAAACACAACACAGAGCCTACTCGAATGGGCATTCTACTAAAACTAACGCTAGTAGAATAAATAATAAATAAATAAATATTTGACAACATCACATACATTGCTCCGAATCCAAAGTAAGTAGCTAAAGCACTTGTGTTATGGAAATCAGAGACAACGGTGGCATCACAAACACCCAGACCTAAGCCAATATAGAAAAGATTGTTTTCTTGACCCAACCGGGGATCAAACCCGGGACCTCAGAGATGAGGACACCTTGAAAACCGGTGTACAAAGCCACTCGACCACGGAGGTCGTCAAGAGTTAGTCCCATAGTAAAAGTTATTCAGTTTGATGGTCCCTATCTACCATATTCGGCATTAGGGGTATTTTTGTAACACCTTGTATATTTTTAACACATATTGTAGTGTCAAATTATCTAGTTTTGGAATGTCCTCATTTGATGCCCATATTGTTATAATTGAAGATTTTTTTTTATCGTTGAAAGTGGGGTCTCGTACAGTCGCTATATTTTTTTTTTAAATAGCCATTGTCACTCGGGATGATATAAGGATAACGATATGATCTAACGACACCCCATACATCCAAATCCGTGAAGGCATTTAGAAGTTATGGTGGAATAAATAAACTCACAAACCCACGCACATACATGAACCCTGAACACATTACACTTACTGCTTTTTTGGGCAGTCCTGTAATAAAAATGATAGTAACTACATTCCTGAACGAATTTTTTTAATAAATAACTATAAATCGCTAATTAAATAATTATGTGAAGACAGCTAAGTTACAGTTAGTACCGTTTTGTGTAATTTACTAAAATATGTTAGACGTTGATATCTTAAAAAATAAAGGGTGGATACTAATGATTATTATTCATTTTAATATTAAAATAGTTTTTACATAATTAAGATATAATATTTGACAACATCACATACATTGCTTTGATTCCAAAGTAAGTAGCTAAAGCACTTGTGCTATGGAAATCAGAGACAACGGTGGTATCACAAACACCCAGACCTGAGCCAATATAGAAAAGTTCGTTTTCTAAATTGACCCAACCGGGGATCGAACCCGGGACCTCAGAAATGGCGACACCTTGAAAACCGGAGTACAAAGCCACTCGACCACGGAGGTCGTCAAAATGTGGGTATAATTTACTAACGTGACGTGTGAATATATTCCATTACCTTATAATCTAGTACAATTACGTTTAAAAATAATTGACTGAGCGAGCGCGAAGCGTCTCCGTTTTAGCTTGGGCAAAAATGCTTTCGTATCGTCTGTCCCGCTGTCCGTCTGTTCGCCTCTACAGGGGCCGTAACGGCTAACGCATCGAACTTTGGAAAGCCTGCCGAGCTTCAAATTAAAACAGATAAATCGAGCCCCAATCGGGCCAAAATGGCGAACCTCAATTCATAATGTCACACGAACATCGATATCTTCTAAATAACTTCGGCGAATAGTACAATACGAAACTCCTTACTTCGATTTATCTGTTTTAAGTTGAAGCTCGGCAGACCCGCCGAGGTTCGAAAAGTTAGCCGATAGGGCCCCAGGTCGCATTTCCCAACCGATTTTCGTGAAATTCTGTGAGCAGATTCTATAATTTATAAAGAATTATTTTGCCCATTCGGTTTTTCGAGATTTTTCAAAATGACAGAGATATGAAGAAAATCATATTTCAGAAATTTCGAAAATGTTCAAAAATGTTACAAACGCGAAGTTTACAACTCTACAGACCCACTAGTAGTTTTTTTAACAGAATCATAAATGAAAATCTATTTATAAGTATTTAATTAAACTAGGTACCTGAAGACGTTTTTAAAATACTACTTTAAAGTTGCCTACCTACTTTTATTTAACCCTTTATAGGGCAAATTACCTTTTTTCCTGCTTAATCTGATTTCTAATGGATGTGCAGAATTGGCAAAATGAAAATTGTATCTATAAAAACATTACAAAGTGTTAGAAAAAAAATATAACAATGAACAGCTTCTAAATAGTAGTTAAGTCCTTATATTTATAGGGATACGAGTGGTCGATATATCGACCGATTTTACAACTTGACCTACTAAAGGGTGAAGAATGTAAACATTTTAAAATAATGAAACAAAGTATTATGTACAAAAGACAGCGGTTACTGCTCAAGAGATCGTTTGCATACTGCATTCTTACTGCACTATATTGCACTTTAATTTTCACAAAAATGCAAGACTTTCAATACAATTTATATCTCTCTGTTTAGTGACTTAGCTTTTTACTGCTGTGACTTTAGCTAACTACTTCTTAAGGTTCCGTACCAAAATGGTAAAAAGGAACCCTTATGGTGCGACTCAGTCTGTCTGTCACAGCTGGATATCTCGAGAACTACTAATGCTATCAACTTGTTTGGAATAGTTTTAGATTACGTTTTCCCAAATATTTTGCAAATAAGAGAGAAATAAAAATATTTCTATATTTATTGCAACAGGGACTGAAAGGGGGTCTTAAAAATTCGAAGCGAGGCTACTGGGCCATAGGCTTTAGGCCGCATAGCTTTCGACTTTTAATAAAAAATGTAAAAAAAACCTTTTCTCCCCCCTATTTACGAAGTTTGCGGATATCCGAATATCCACAATATACGAGTAATACTCATAAGACTTTATTTGCTAAAAACATAGCAGTATCCACGCATAAGTTTTCTTTTCAGTAAGAACAAGTGCTTTTTCAGAATAAAGTAATTTTTTAGTACATACATGTACCTTTTTCAGATTTAAAACTGTCACAAGAAGTTTAAACAAAACACTAAAGAGTTTGTTGCAATTTACGAACTTTTTAAAACCACAACTAAAGAGTTTTCCATCAGTTAAAAAACTTTTTAATAAAAACACCAAAGAGTCCACATTCTTTTTCGTGAGTGAGAAATGAAAGAGTTTACATACCTGCCCTCTGCCCTTATCGTTTTTATTCTTCCCGTTTTTTTCCTCTGGTCGCTCGTTCTCTCTGTCAATCCTTTGGTCGTTATCCGATGCGCCTTCTGCTAAGGACATGGTATACCGACTGAGGGGCTCGCTAGTGCTGCGCGGGTATTCACTGCCGACTGCTGTCAGTGAGCCGTGAAGGCACTCCTATCTGTAAACGGACTAGAAGAGGAGTGGAGAGGGTATGCTAATTCAGTAAGGGATTGGAGTCGCTGTGACATTTATTTTTTAGGAAAAAGTATTTTTTCTCACCTAAACCTAAAGCAGTGGGCGGTCATGAGGCTCACCTTCGTAAATGCATTTCCGTCGAATTACAAAAAACGTCTTCCAAACATCGGAAGACTCCGTGCGCCGTTGTTCTGTAACTCCCACCAATCCACATTCGGCCCGGGTACTAGTTTTAGGCAAATCCTTCTTAACTAACAATGAGGAAGGCCTGTGCCCCAGTAGTAGAGACATTAAAATAGCAGATAATGATAGGTGACTAACATCTACGTTACCTTAAAGTTGTAAAAAAATTCAAGTTTCTGATTTTTAAGATGAATAATAATATTTTAGAAAAATATATTTCTGACTCTTATAAGGCTAAATCAAAAACATCTTTATTCAAATAAACTAAGTAATTAAGCGCTTTTGAATCGTCTATATTTTCCTATCACCCGTTGCAGACTTTTTTAACTGACAAGAAGAACGGACGCAATTTATATTGCATATCTCAACTTCGGAAAAGAAAAAACCAATGGGGCACATCCGTTGCCTACTCAAATAAAGAGGAAAAAACAAAATTGACTTGTAGGTACATACTTATAAATTAATCATAAAAAAAATCGGAACACTCGATGAGCGTGTTAGATTCACATTTGTCTGAGTTTTTCTTGCAGCAGATATTTTAAGTTTAAACACAGAACTACAATTAATTCCATGTTTTTTTTTAAACTACAACAATAATAGATATGTATACTAATTTTCAATTATTATACTTAAATATGTATGCCACATGTGATGTGAAAATACTAACTTTTGATTAAAAATGGTAAAAATAAATAATTCAAGCGCAATCGATTCATTTCTTGTTCTTAAAACAATGAAGAGATTCTATTTTTTATTCGCAAGACGACTCCATGACTTCAGAAGCAATTTTATTGCGGTATCTAAAGGAAGAAGGTACAGTCGCATATTATGTACAGTCTCAATAAAAAATACAATAAAAAATTTTAGAAAACTTTTTTGGTAGTGAATTTTTGGAAATAGGTAGTAGATAGGTAGACAGTGGGAAAAAAAATGCAAAAAAAAAAACTTGTTTAAACTCGTTTCTATACCATATCATCAGCTTTCACTACCTTTAGTGTGGAGAGAAAAAAACTATATTTACTCCATACCAACCGATATGTATAATGAGATGTGTCTTCATACGATCGCTTTCCCATTCTGTTTCACTTTCATCTGACGCATGCCTCAAGGCATTCAATAGCGCACGCAGACCATGCGCTTGCGCACAACAGATGCACGCCTCAGGAGGTGCAATAGCGCACAGACATGTCTGGCCCGCGATAAGATTCAATCCGGCCCGTGACTATAATCCGTTATCTTTATTAAATCGTATCGCGACTAACATTATTAGAATATTCATAATAAATAAATAAATAAATCATAAATATTTGACAACATCACATACATTGCTCCGATTCCAAAGTAAGTAGCTAAAGCACTTGTGTTATGGAAATCGGAGACAACGGTGGTATCACAAACACCCATACCTGAGCCAATATAGAAAAGTTCGTTTTCTAAATTGACCCAACCGGGGATCGAACCCGGGACCTCAGGGATGGCGACACCTTGAAAACCGGTGTACAAAGCCACTCGACCACGGAGGTCGTCAAAAAAAACAAAAAAGACTGACCAATGGACCAACCTCTCGAGCTAAACAATCAGTTTCATCTGTCACACCGACCCAGCACGTCAAAAACGTACCACTGGCCCACGGAAATGTTGTGATTATTTTATATGGCCCATCTCTAAACCTATTTCCCCTTCCCAGCAATAGCGCATGCCTTATCTTCTCATAAAACGTCAAATGTGTATGGCAAAAAGTTGAACATAATTGCGTTTGACGCAAATTGACTTGAAAGTTGAAGCGACTCGGTGAAGAGATTCCAATATGATTTCAAGTTACTATTTATAATCTAAGTAGCACGGTATATGTTTTTATTTCTAGAGATGTATTATGTGGTATAAAGTAAATAACAAAATTTTCCAAGCCAAGCCAACACAAAAGATTTTAAAACACTGTTTAATTTAGACACTGTTTAAATGTGACGCCGTCCCTTTCAAATCATATTGTCAAAAAAGTGACAGTATTACATTTAAACAGTGTCTAAGTGAAACACTTATTGAACGGTGTTTAAAAATCTTCTGTGGTAAGGCCGTTGAAATCTACTTTTTATATCGAAGAATCTGCTACACAAAAGTAATACTTTAAAATTATTTTTAATTTTTCTGCTGACACTACCGTTGTCTTTTCAAACGTTATTTTATAAGCTCATTGATTGAAAAATAGACTGAATCCATTTTTCAGTCATCAAGACCGCATGACGGCGGCATTCGGGATAATGTACGATAACACACCTAATGAAATAATTCTAACTCGTTTAACAGCGTTATAGCACAGTTATACAATTTAACGAAGGTCAGTACTAAATAATAATTGGTATTTTATTATTGTTGCTGGCTTTGCTCTTCGAATCTTTTTAGCAATTTTTAGATACCTAGAGCTTTTTGAAACCTTATTATTTTATTTATAGTTTATAGATAAATTTGATTTTTGCCATTGCTCAAATTCCTCTTTTTTTTTAAATTTGACAACATCACATACATTGCTCCGATTCCAAAGTAAGTAGCTAAAGCACTTGTGTTATGGAAATCAGGGACAACGGTGGTATCACAAACACCCAGACCTGAGCCAATATAGAAAATTTCGTTTTTCTAAATTGATCCAACCGGGGATCGAACCCGGGACCTCAGAGATGGCGACTCCTTGAAAACCGGTGTACAAAGCCACTCGACCACGGAGGTCGTCATACTAAATAATATACTAGAAAAAATACGACTCGCACCGGATCATGTTCTGGTTCGTTCGATATCGTCTTTAATTTAGAGGCAATTATCATTTTTACACGTGTAAGCTCTACATATTCGGTTACTAAGATTACAAGCTTAGCTTTAGCTTCCAGTTTACATACAAAACAAACATGATTTCCAAAAACAGAAGTAATTAAACACCTTAAAATGTTAAAATTACATGTAAACAATGCTATTTAGAATCAACTCGCTTCTAAGGCTGAATGCCTACATGGAAACGTATCGTGAGTGCAGTATACAAGGTGTTACAAAAATACCCTTAATGCCGAATATGGTATATAGGGACTATCAAACTGAACAACTTTTACTATGGGACCAACTCTGAAATCGCGAAAAAAAAATCAGCTGTTTCATACATTTTGATATTTTCGATTTTAATTTTTGTATGAAACAGCTGATTTTTTTTTGCGATTTCAGAGTTGGTCCCATAGTAAAAGTTGATCAGTTTGATGGTCCCTATATACCATATTCGGCATTAGGGGTACTTTTGTAACACGTTGTATATGGAATAATTAAGTACCACAGTCTTATTACTACTAACAGTACGTACATACACGTGGCAACGATGCGGTACGCAGGGAAGTGAGCGGCAGAGTCGGCGAGTGCAATCTCTCTTAAGGCGATTAGTGCCCTAACAGTGGCTCCCTTATTATATTAAATTTATTGCATAATATATCGAAAATTTGAACGAACTGATTGAAGCTACTTAATCTCTACGTTTAAGTAGCTTCAATCTGTACGTGGCCACTTATTGCTCTTTTGTCTACTACTACTACAACAAACTATCTTTTACTGAGGGGTTGGTTTGTGAATAAACTATAGAAACTTAGCTTCAATCTGTACGTTTGAATTTTCGATACATTATGTACTTAGCGAGCAATAAATTTAATTATGATGAGGGCGCCACTGTGAGGGCACTAATCGTCTTAAGGGCCATCCACAGTGCCGAATAAGCCCAAATTAAGCAATTGCTTAGGGCACCATAATCGGCACCGAAAAAAAGTTCAAAAACACGAGCAAGGCGGCTTTGAAAGCTCGCCTGTTTGCTCATGAGCCGCATGCGCATACTTCTGTGCTGCTCTGCCAAGAGTGACTATGTGTACTTAATCATTTATATTCAATGATTCCATATAATACTTTTTTGGTCTCATGCGAATCTATGTTATGCAAGCTTGCCTACTATCGCTTCGCATCGTGTTATATATGACAGCGGGGTTAGAGATCTAGACCGAATTTTAAGAGCTTAGATTGAACTCCGACCGGATTTTTCATTGCGCTTAGACAAAATCATTACCTACACCTTTATTGATTGTAATGATTTTGCGATGATGGCTTCATTGCCGCATGATCCGGAGCGCGCGGCGTGCTTTGCATTGAGAAAAGTCTTCATACATTACACTGACTTGATGCCGCGCCGACTCAACACCATTTATGGCTCCTATAAGTCAAGTGGCGCCCTCATCTTAATTTTTATTGCTCGCTAAGTACATAATATTTAGATTGCACAGATTGAAGCTTAGCAATAGTTTATGATGAACAATAAACTCAGTAAAATATAGTCTGTTGTAGGCTTGCAAATACTAGAGCCTTTATTAATAAAGTTCCACAACAAGTGATTGATCTTAATTTGCATGAATTTAAACACCATGTCAAAAAGACGCTTATGGGTAAAGGTTATTATAAGGTAGACGATTATCTAAAATACCGAAATGCGTGGAGATGATGTAACATGTAACATAAGTACTTTGTTGTTAATAATCCTGTTGTACTGTATTTGGTTACGATATATTAAAGTTTGTAAATATAGTTACATTTTTCTGTTAAAGCTGATAAGTTTCTTACGTCTGTTTTTCTTGTCAGTTAAAAAAGTCTGGAACGGGTGGTAGGAAAATATAGACGATTCAAAAGTGCTTAATTATTAAGTCTATTTGAATTATTTGAATAAAGATTGACTTTTGTAGTGGTATAGTAGACAAAAGTACCTAAAGTGGCCACTTTTTGATAATTTATGTGAGCTTTATTACCTATACGGGTTGCATGTTAATTTGTCACCCTCAGTAACATGTAACCTTGGTTTTTAACGCGGCAATCAATGAAGCATAACACGATGACATAACTGTGATCCCGCCCTCCAGTTAAAAAGATTGATGTGCAACGCCTGGTTACACTTGGATCTATTTGAAAAATATTACTAACCGCAATTAAGCAATAGTTTTGGCGATTCAAACAATACCTATTTTTCTAATGTCCATTACTGCCAAACTAGTTACCTATACCCACAGAACAATTAAAAATAATCCAAAATGTTTATTTAGTTCACAAAACATTGGTTTTCATAACAGCAGGTTGGGACTGCCTAGTGAGTATTACAATACTTGTGACAGACAGCCCCGCTCCATCGTAACACTTATACTATATGAACAAACTAATTTAGTTAAGTTATATGTATATATGTTAAATAAAAAATGTTATTCTTTGTTCTGTATACAGAGTTATTTGTAAAACACCAACAACTCGCAGGAGTAGATTACTAACATCATCAACAACATATTTTCTTCTGTGACTTTTCCGAAAACAGACAAAAAAATTGACTTTCTATACAACATGTTACAAAAATACCCCTAATGCCGAATATGGTATATAGGGACCATCAAACTGAACAACTTTTATTACGGGGCCAACTCTGAAATCGCGAATAAAAAATCAAATTTTGATATTTTCGATTATAATTTTTATATGAAACAGCTGATTTTTTTTTCGCGATTTCAGAGTTGGCCCCATAGTAAAAGTTGTTCAGTTTGATGGTCCCTATATACCATATTCGGCATTAGGGGTATTTTTGTAACACCTTGTATACATTTCCGAACAGCGAGTGTTGTTTGAAAAGACGTATTTGTTTGTCTGTTTTCGGAAAAGTCGTAGAACAAAATCAAATGTTATTATTTATGATGCTAGTAGTCTACTCCTGCGAGGTTGTTGGTGTTTTACAAATAACCCTTACTTACTTACTCCGATGGCTCAGCGACCCGGGGGCTGATTACGTAACTCTGTTGCTAATAATTCTAGATTGTAATCGATGGAAACCGCAGTTACATTGCTGCCTTAATTAAGATAGTTGTCACATTGGTTCTAACTAAAGCAGCAATGTAGTCAGAGCTGATTGCAACAAAGTTACATAATCAGGGGGCGGTTAGCTTACCTGACGGATAATAAAATAGACAAATTCTCTAAAAAAATCTAAAATCAATGGAAATGAGCCCCTCTTAATTTATCGATTTCCAAAGAGATTAGCTGGTAAGTTTCATAAAGTCAAAAGATTCGTTTATGATCGAAAGTTCCTTTAAAGGATTAGGGGTATAGGCATAGACTTATGGAGTACAATAAGTTTATGGATAAAAGAAATTAATAGAATAAAGCTTTGATTGAATAAAATGATCTTTCGAATAACAGAATTTATAGAATATACCTTCAGATGTAACTAGTGCAGTGCAGGATGTTTCACACCAACTTATAATGATTCAGGACCTAAGCAAGTAATGTTTTTATTATTATTTTGCCTAACAAAATGCATTTAATATGATGTCCAACAAAAAAAACATATTTACTGCTTTAAATCGAACACAATTTTAATAAATAACTACCTAAATCACAGATTCAAATATAAATACTTAAAATACTTAACAATAAGATTAAACTTAAAAATTACTTTCAGATAAAAAATAACACAAATTATTAACAAATTAATAATAATGTTGACAATTTATTAGGTTCAAATTAGAATTTTCCAGGTAACATAAATAAGTATTATATTGATAAATATTTCACGAAACATGTGAAAAAAGGGGTTTTTCACCAACTCGACACGAAAGACTGGACACACGTGTGTCCAGTTGGTGAAACTCAAAATTAGTATCACTTATTATTTCGTCATCTGGACACGCCAAGATTTTGACGTGTGTCCAGTTAGTGAAACTTAAATAAAATCACTTCATGTTTTCGCCAACTGGACACACTTTCACATTTTATCAGAATTCATGACAAAGTACAGTCGCGTAGATAAATGTTTCGTGGCAAAATCATCATCGCCCAATAAATTGTTAAATATTCAGCATTTGTGAATTTATAAAGAATATATTTTTGCCACTGATAGTATTGAAAAATCACGTCTCTATGCTTGTATATAATCTTCAACATGTAACCAGTTTTATTACTCTTTTGTGTTCCCGGCCGGCAGCCAGTGGCTAACAATGACGTAGTCTGCTCTTATTGGTTGGACTAGGGATGCTCAATATCAATTCGATAAATCGATATTTTACGTTTGAAATTTTTTTAACTAATCGATTAATCTAATAATTTTAATAATCGATGTTATCGATTATTTTATGGCAATTAATTGATATTCAACGGCCTACCTAGACTTGTATGTTGTTTCGGCTTACGTTTAGTTTAGACTTGTTAGTAGAATATGATTTTAGGTTACATTGACAATCGAACATAAATCGATTACGTTTTAAATTAACAGAATTGGGCCGCAGTGTTGCCTGAACTAAACTGCATAAACACCGAAAAAGTTTACGTTATTTGACAATGACATACCGGTATAGGCAAACCAGCATACCAGCGGCGGTATCAGCTAAAAACATTGAATTGTTCAATTGGTCATTGTTCATGTTAACTGTGTTTTGACAGATGTATGTGATACATTGCTATTTTTCTTTGTTAAGTTGTTATTTGTGCCAAGACGAAGTAGCAATGTATAACATACATCTGTCAAAACACAGTTAACATGAACTTCAATGTTTTTAGCTGATAGAGCCCCTGACCTGGGGGGGCTACTGGCTAAAAGATATGGATACGGACATGGGCTTCATTTGACATTTGAAGCCTATATTTCGTTCTTATATAGGCATAATATTAGCTTCAAATGTCAAATGAAGCCCGTATCCATACCCATATTTTTTAGTCGGGTAGCCCCTCTGACCCGATGGTGAGTCTGGGGGGTAATAGAGCTAGCAATACATAATTACAGAAATGAATGTCGGTAGCAAAAAAAAATTATGGTTCTAAATATGACCATCGGGTTAGATAAAGTTCGTGACACTATAATATAAAGGCTATTTTCTTTTCATTGTTCACTTTTCTCAACATTTAACGTAACGAAAACACTAGAAATATTTTTCAGTTTTTCTTCGATTAATCGATATCATGGGTGCATCATCATTTTATTATTTTTTGCCACCTATAGCTCCTCAAAGCTGAATGTTTCAATTCCACTTCTATTTCAACGAAATTTAGTAAACATTGTCATAGTAATATTCTATGTTATACTGTTGATTTTATCGATCTCTAAATTATCTAGTTTAATGATTGTGATATAATTACCTTATTTATAACTAAAATACTCTATTTCCAAAGTATCAAAGATTGTTGTTACAGAGTTAAGTAGAATGATTATTGTTTGTAAAATTACAAATTTTATTATTGTTATGTCGTAAGTTAAGTATGATTTGGAAAACTAACACGATTTGCAAGTTTGAATATATAGTTTGCATCTTTCAAGACTAAAAACGTGATTGCATTTAACCCTGTGAGCATTAAGCAATTGCTTAGGGCACCATAATCGGCACCGAAAAAAATTCAAAAACACAAGCAAGGCGGCTTTGAAAGCTCGCCCGTTTGCTCATGAGCCGCATGCGCATACTTCTGTGCTGCTCTGCCAAGAGTGACTATGTGTACTTAATCATTTATATTCAATGATTCCATATAATACTTTTTTGGTCTCATGCGAATCTATGTTATGCAAGCTTGCCTACTATCGCTTCGCATCGTGTTATATATGACAGCGGGGTTAGAGATCTAGACCGAATTTTAAGAGCTTAGATTGTACTCCGACCGGATTTTTCATTGCGCTTAGACAAAATCATTACCTACACCTTTATTGATTGTAATGATTTTGCGATGATGGCTTCATTGCCGCATGATCCGGAGCGCGCGGCGTGCTTTGCATTGAGAAAAGTCTTCATACATTACACTGACTTGATGCCACGCCGACTCAACACCATTTATGGCTCCTATAAGTCAAGTGGCGCCCTCATCTTAATTTTTATTGCTCGCTAAGTACATAATATTTAGATTGCACAGATTGAAGCTTAGCAATAGTTTATGATAAACAATAAACTCAGTAAAATATAGTCTGTTGTAGGCTTGCAAATACTAGAGCCTTTATTAATAAAGTTCCACAACAAGTGATTGATCTTAATTTGCATGAATTTAAAAACCATGTCAAAAAGACGCTTATGGGTAAAGGTTATTATAAAGTAGACGATTATCTGTCGATGATATGACATGTAAGACATAAGTACTTTGTTGTTAATAATCCTGTTGTACTGTATTTGGTTACGATATATTTAAGTTTGTAAATATAGTTACATTTTTCTGTTAAAGCTGATAAGTTTCTTACGTCTGTTTTTCTTGTCAGTTAAAAAAGTCTGGAACGGGTGGTAGGAAAATATAGACGATTCAAAAGTGCTTAATTATTAAGTCTATTTGAATTATTTGAATAAAGATTGACTTATGTAGTGGTATAGTAGACAAAAGTACCTAAAGTGGCCACTTTTTGATAATTTATGTGAGCTTTATTACCTATACGGGTTGCATGTTAATTTGTCACCCTCAGTAACATGTAACCTTGGTTTTTAACGCGGCAATCAATGAAGCATAACACGATGACATAACTATGTTCCCGCCCTCCAGTTAAAAAGATTGATGTGCAACGCCTGGTTACACTTGGATCTATTTGAAAAATATTACTAACCGCAATTAAGCAATAGTTTTGGCGATTCAAACAATACCTATTTTTCTAATGTCCATTACTGCCAAACTAGTTACCTATACCCACAGAACAATTAAAAATAATCCAAAATGTTTATTTAGTTCACAAAACATTGGTTTTCATAACAGCAGGTTGGGACTGCCTAGTGAGTATTACAATACTTGTGACAGACAGCCCCGCTCCATCGTAACACTTATACTATATGAACAAACTAATTTAGTTAAGTTATATGTATATATGTTAAATAAAAAATGTAATTCTTTGTTCTGTATACAGAGTTATTTGTAAAACACCAACAACTCGCAGGAGTAGATTACTAACATCATCAACAACATATTTTCTTCTGTGACTTTTCCGAAAACAGACAAAAAAATTGACTTTCTATACAACATGTTACAAAAATACCCCTAATGCCGAATATGGTATATAGGGACCATCAAACTGAACAACTTTTATTACGGGGCCAACTCTGAAATCGCGAATAAAAAATCAAATTTTGATATTTTCGATTATAATTTTTATATGAAACAGCTGATTTTTTTTTCGCGATTTCAGAGTTGGCCCCATAGTAAAAGTTGTTCAGTTTGATGGTCCCTATATACCATATTCGGCATTAGGGGTATTTTTGTAACACCTTGTATACATTTCCGAACAGCGAGTGTTGTTTGAAAAGACGTATTTGTTTGTCTGTTTTCGGAAAAGTCGTAGAACAAAATCAAATGTTATTATTTATGATGCTAGTAGTCTACTCCTGCGAGGTTGTTGGTGTTTTACAAATAACCCTTACTTACTTACTCCGATGGCTCAGCGACACGGGGGCTGATTACGTAACTCTGTTGCTAATAATTCTAGATTGTAATCGATGGAAACGGCAGTTACATTGCTGCTTTAATTAAGATAGTTGTCACATTGGTTCTAACTAAAGCAGCAATGTAACTGCGATTTCTGTCAGAGCTGATTGCAACAAAGTTACATAATCAGGGGGCGGTTAGCTTACCTGACAAATTCTCTAAAAAAATCTAAAATCTATGGAAATGAGCCCCTCTTAATTTATCGATTTCCAAAGACAGTAGCTAGTAAGTTTCATACAGTCAAAAATTTCGTTTATGATCGAAAGTTCCTTTAAAGGATTAGGGGTATAAGCATAGACTTATGGAGTACAATAAGTTTATGGGTAAAATAAATTAATAGAATAAAGCTTTGATTGAATAAAATGATCTTTCGAATAACAGAATTTATAGAATATACCTTCAGATGTAACTAGTGCAGGATCTTTCACGCCAACTTATAATGATTCAGGACCTAAGCAAGTAATGTTTTTATTATTATTTTGCCTAACAAAATGCATTTAATATGATGTCCAACAAAAAAAACATATTTATTGCTTTAAATCGAACACAATTTTAATAAATAACTACCTAAATCACAGATTCAAATATAAATACTTAAAATACTTAACAATAAGATTGAACTTTAAAATTACTTTCAGATAAAAAATAACACAAATTATTAACAAATTAATAATAATGTTGACAATTTATTAGGTTCAAATTAGAATTTTCCAGGTATCATAAATAAGTATTATATTGATAAATATTTCACGAAACATGTGAAAAAAGCACCAACTAGAGTGGTAACCAATCATAGTTCCCTAAGCTTTTAAAATCTGTAACTATATGTCTACTTCGCACTATGACTAGTCTAAGGAAAAGTCATAACGCGACTTAGTCCATCTACGCATTAGGTACACTGATTTGAAAGGCCCCTAAGATTATCTCATAGTTTTTATACTTTTAACGGCTCTTTTTCATATTCAGAGTGTAGGTTATTCTGTTCTAACTTTCCGCTAAACTCATCTTCAATATCCTGAAGTGTCCTATCCTTCGTCTCGGGAAGAAGAACCCACACCACCACCAAACAATAAAACGTCACTGCTGCATACAATAAATAAGTTCCATGGATACCTATGACACTTAGCAAGTACATAGCGGTTTTACTGGTTACAAAATAGTTCACAGAGAATGATAAAGAACTGATCCCACCGGCTAAACTCCTGAATTCCAGAGGAAATAATTCTCCCGATATCATAACAGGAAGAGGCAAAGCACCCGTTGTAAGAGCACACATGTGGAGGTGTAATAGAACTAGCCCTATAGCAGGATGATCGAATGGAAGTGCTCCATTAACTTTAGCCAAGGAATACAAAGCTATAACAACCAATATAACAAAATTAGCACCGACAGTTGAAAACAAAATCTTCCTTCTTCTAACTGTTTTTACTACATACAGCGCGCCAAAGGTTACAATTGTTCTTTGAATGTCAAGAATAGTCAAGTGCATCGCCACATCGACATCATTTCCAACGAGTAGCTTTATAATATCCACTGTAAACACGATCAAAAAACACATACCAGTCCATAAATGTATTGTATACAAATGAACCATTATAATGACGGGCTTATAAAATTCTTTTCTGTTGAAAATACTAATAAAATATCCTATTTTGTTATTAGTCTCGCTTTTATTTTCAATATTTTTGATGTCTCTCGCTTTACGTGCTCCTAGCATACTTTCCAGTTCATCATCTTCTTCGTCGCCTCTTAGCCAATGATACGCTTTTTTGCTATCTTCAAATCTGCCTTTATCTGCTAACCAACTTGGAGATTCTGGAGACAATAGCAATATGGTAAAACTTGTGAAATTGATGAATGCACAGAAGAAAGCTGTAAACTCCCAGGAGAGGTATGAGCCTATGATATGAACAAAGAGAGTGCCAACAGTAATGGAAGTAGCCATGAGTGAAGAAAATATGCCACGGTTTCTTGGACTCGTCAACTCTCCTACCATGATGGGGTTAAGAGATAGATTGATCCCTAAAGAGAACCCTTGAAAGAATCGGGCGATGAGGATTGAGGTGACGTCACTGGCGACGGAGATCCACAGCCAGGATGCGAGGATGATGAAGCTGCTCATGAGGCTGGCGAATCTCCTCCCGAACTTTCCCATGATGGTTGGCACTAGGAAATTTCCGATCAGAAGGGAGATGCCCACGATAGATGCTGAAACATAACAATTGTCTGTATAAAATTGGATAGTCTGACAATCATTACTTGTACCAGCCCCTCTAGCATGACCACCAAAACACGATATCGCGTGATATAGCATTTTATCAACACTCAACTGTCAAAATGCATTGAACACATTAAACGTGATAAATTGTTTTATCATATCGCGTTTCAATGGTCATGCTTCGAGGGCTGCGAACTTAAATCTATGGAAGTGTAATTGCGAACAAATATTGCTTAAAACACATAACCCTTTCCTTGCGATAATGACAATGACTCAATAGTGACAACTCGCACAGCATAGTCGGTCCAGCGACGGTCCGGTGACAGGACGTTAGCGTTCTGTACAATAATGTTGCAGTTTGTATTGTAAAGAAAAGAGAGAGTTTAACAGAAATCACGCTCTGTGTTAGTTAAACGCAAAGAAGACAGTAAAAAGGTGCAGAAATAATAGATAATAATCTTCTTTTTTTCGTTTAAGTACTTATAGAAAATATCTATTCTTTTATATTAATTATAATAAAATACATCTATTCTACAAATTATGGTCGCTATTATTCAACCAGTGTAGTTAAATGCCAGCATTTTTAGCTCCACCCACTTAGGGTTCGTCCATTAATCACGTCAGGGGGGCAAGGGGGGGAGAGGGTTCGGAAAAAATCAGTGAGATATCACGTGTATTTATTATTTCTTTAAACGCGCAATTTAAAAAAAAACGGTGCGTCTCTCCGTTGCTAAGCAACAATATCCCTGCGCGCCGCTGGATGAAATACGAAAAAATGTTTGATTGAAAGTCAAAGTCGATAAACGAATGTCGAAAGTCGAAAGTCGAATGTCGAAAGTCAAAAGTCGAAGTCGAAAGTCGAAAAACGAATGTCGAAAGTCGAAAGTCAAAAGTCAAAAGTTTAAAGTTGAAAAACTAATGTCGAAAGTCGAAAGTCGACTGTCGAAAGTTGAAAGTCGAATGTCGAAAGCCGAATGTTGAATTTCGAAAATCGAAACTTGAAAGTCGAAAGTCGAATGTCAAAGTCGAAAAACGAATGTCGGAAGTCGAAAGTCTAAAGTCTAAAGTCGAATGTCGAAAGTCGAATGTCGAAAGTCGGAAGTCGAAAGTCGAATGTCGAAAATCGAAAATCGAAAGTCTTTTAGTCTAAAGTCGAAAGTCGAATGTCGAATGTCGAAAGGCGAAGTCGAAAGTCGAAAATCGAAAGTCGAAAGTCGAATGTCGAAAGTCCAAATTCGAATGTCAAAAGTCAAATGACGAATGTCGAAAGTCGAATGTTGAAAGTCGTAAGTTGAATGTCGAAAGTCGAAAGTTGAAAGTCGAAAGTCGAAAGTCGAAAGTCGAAAGTCGAAAGTCGAAAATCGAAAGTCGAAAGTCGATTGTCGAAAGTCGAATGTCGACGTCGAAAGTTGACGTCGAAAGTAAAAAATCGAATGTCGAAAGTTGAAAGTCGAATGTCGAAGTCGGAAGTCGAATGTCGAAAGTTGAAAGTAGAAAGTCTAAAGTCGAAAGTCGAAAGTCAAAGTCGAAAAACGAATGTCGAAAGTCGAAAGTCGAAAGTCGAATGTCGAAAGTCCAAATTCGAACGTCAAAAGTCAAATGTCGAAAGTCGAAAGTCGAAAGTCGAAAGTCGAAAGGCAAAGTCGAAAGTCGAAAGTCGAATGTCGAATGTCGAAAGTTGAAAGTCGAATGTCGAAGTCGGAAGTCGAATGTCGAAAGTTGAAAGTCGAATGTCGACTGTCGAATGTCGAAAGGCGAAGTCGAAAGTCGAAAGTTGAAAGTCGAATGTCGAAAGTCGAAAGTCTTTTAGTCTAAAGTCGAAAGTCTAAAGTCGAAAGTCGTAAGTCGAATGTCGAAAGTTGAAAGTCGAATGTCGAAGTCGGAAGTCGAATGTCGAAAGTTGAAAGTCGAATGTCGGAAGTCGAATGTCGACTGTCGAATGTCGAAAGGCGAAGTCGAAAGTCGAATGTCGAAAATCAAAAGTCGAAAGTCGAATGTCGAAAGTAAAACGTCGATAGTCGAAAGTCGAATGTCGAAAGTAAAACGTCGAAAGTTGAATGTCGAAAGTCGAATGTTGACTGTCGAATGTCGAAAGGCGAAGTCGAAAGTCGAAAGTCGAATGTCGAAAATCGAAAGTCGAAAGTCGAAAGTCGAAAGTCGAAAGTCGAAAGTCAAAAGTCGAAAGTCGAAAGTCGAAAGTCGAAAGTCGAAAGTCGAAAGTCGAAAGTCTAATGTCGAATATCGAAAGTCGAAAGTTGAAAGTCGATAGTCTAAAGTCGAAAGTCAAAAGTCAAAGTCGAATGTCGAATGTCGAATGTCGAAAGTCGAAAGTCGAAAGTCGAGAGTCTAAATTCGAAAGTCGAAAGTCGAAAGTCGAAAGTCCAATGTTGACTGTCGAATGTCGAAAGGCGAAGTCGAAAGTCGAAAGTCGAATGTCGAAAATCGAAAGTCGAATGTCGAAAGTAAAACGTCGAAAGTCGAAAGTCGAAAGTCGAATGTTGACTGTCGAATGTCGAAAGGCGAAGTCGAAAGTCGAAAGTCGAAAGTCGAAAGTCGAATGTCGAAAGTCCAAATTCGAACGTCAAAAGTCAAATGTCAAATGTCGAAAGTCGAAAAGTGTATGGAAAATATTAATCGGTGATGATTACCTATCCATGAAGCAGAGGAGCCGTCTATCTTGATCCTAGAGTCAGGTGCCCTTAGCTGAGGTAGCAAGATGGCGGTGAACCCCATCACAGAGCCGAGGCTGCTCATATTCAGGGACACTCCCAGCACCACAAAAGCCTGGAGCGAAAACACAAAAGAAAGAGATAATATAAGACTCAGTCATTATGATTTTCTCAATAGTATAACAGACTATCTCTATCCAATTAGACCAATAACTAGGGTAATGAACGCGCATTACTAAAATCCAATTAAAGTATCTACAAAAAGTAAGAAAGTCAGTGGATGAAATTATGGTTGTGGGGATGATGATCTCTCGTCATTTATTGGAAAGCTTATCTATAAAATGTATGAAATTAAAAACGCATTATTCAAATATACTCACATAAAAATAAGCATTTTCGTCAATTATTTTACCCTACCACCCATTATTAACGTCCCTTAGCTGACAAGAAAAATGAGCGTAAAAAACTTATCAGATTTATCAGATGAAACAATATTTACAAATATGTATATTGTTACCAGACACATTGATATGTAAAATGTTACAATTAACATAGATTAATAAATGTTTAAGATTAAATAGCGCTCAGCGCGCCCTCAAGCGGCGCGGCCTCGCAAAGGCCTCTCGCTATGGCAATACCATAGAAATAGAATGTCAAAGAACAACAATGTCAATGAACAAGTGATCCGAAAAACGAAGTGCAAATGTGTGAGTGAAATAGTGTTGTGTACACTACTTAATAATGTTATCGATGACTGTACCTGCTTACGTCTATCTGTGTGGCTTACATAGTGGTGATATTGACATTTAGAATCCAATTTTTCATCTGCGCCATCGACCTACAAGGTAGGTCGATGGCGCAGGTGGTTGTGCACTCAAAGCTCAGTATCGTAGGATTCGTAGGTAGGTAATTAAAACATTGCGTATAGTTCGAATAATTATTAATGGGTGTGTAATGTATGACATAATATATTTATATGGACAAGCACAAAAATAATATCATACCTACAGTATTAACGTGATTTGACTTACGTACACGTACTTTTTTGTTTGAGTAAATAAGTAAATTGATTTTGATGACGTTCATTTTTCTAATTAGGTCTTTCTTAAATTCTATAATTAGGTAAGTACTAACAGATTTCCACACCTGACGGAGGCAGAGTAGCAGATTTTATCTTATATGTCATTAATGTATACTATCATATTCTGGGATATAAAGGATTATGATTATGACTAGCGACCGCCCGCGACCTTGTCTGCGTGGAAAGTTTTTTTGCTATCCCTCGGGAACAATTATTTTTTCGGGATGAAAGGTACCCTATAACCTTTTCTGTACCCCTGACAACGTGTATGTAAAATTTCATGATTATTGGTTCAGTAGTTAAGACATGAAGGCGTAACAAACAAACAAACGGACTTTCGCATTTATCATATTAGTAATTTTACTACTGGCACATCTTAATAAAATAACAAAATACCTAAACAAAATACCCACCAAAAACTAAAATAGGTATTTAACTTTTGCATAGGTACTTAGATATGTACCTACCTAGTCAGTAACAATCTGATTAATGAACTATAAGTAATTTTTTACGATTCGAGTACGTAGGAAAATCAAACCTCAACAATGTCAGCTAAATTAGCCTTTCATAATATCTAAAAACTTAAACTTACATTTTCTAAAAACAACCAGCGCGGCAAGCGAATTCAATAATCACTGCACGCACAACCGATTACCGAATTTGCTTGCCGCTCCTCCAGTTCCGACCGACCGACAGACGATATGGTCACCCTACACTTTGATTATTCATAGTAAATAAATTTGCAAATTTCTCTAAAACGAATGAAGATATCGTGGAAATATATTTTCGGGACGTTTATCGTGATCAAACGGTCAAGAAAATTTGTTTATTTATAATCTGAATACAATTTTCACCAATATTTTAGACTTTACATTACAAAAATAGTATGAACTGGAGGTTCGCATGCTTTTATAAATTTAGATCGCGATATCTTTGTCCCGGTTGCGTTACATGAGCAACGAATGTATTCGTAGCTGTCACAATGAATATGTGACGGCTACAAATACATCAATCCACCGGTATAGGCTCGGATTGATCTGGAATTCGACGATTTAACCAAAACATTACCTCAAAAAGTGGCGGATCTCCGGCCCACATGTTTTTGTAAAAAATTCTGCCGGGGAAGCCGTCACAATCATAACGAAACCTAAAATAAGAACGCATATTATCATCGGTACATTACTTCTAGGTGGTTTTAGGAAAGAATTATGCAAGTGGCACGGACATTATTTCGTTGTTCAAGCTCTAGCGACGTCACATCCGGTAAAATTTTAGAAAAGTATTAAAAATAGTGAGAATCAATAAAACTTGAAAATAACGAAATCAGTTTCTTAAAATGGTCTTTATTTTCAAAAAATAAAAATACATCAAAAATAAATAGTATGGCCAATTGGACTGCCAGTCCTAGTTTATCGATTTTATCGATACTCGTGACGTCATCAGTTAGTCAAGCCCTATCGTAAAACAACATTTTACTGTTTTACGTAAAATAAACTAAATTATTTATTGTACATATAAAATATGACTATATATGGCAAATGAAATTAATAAACTATGTTCCATACTGTTTTCTTCGTCGATAAACGAATAAATGTAGTATAATTTTGTATTTAAAGAAATGTGTGGCAATATCTTATTTACCTGTGAAAATTGTGATTACTTGGATTGTTTCTTTTTGTGACATCACAATTACATAAAGGACAAGACACCGTGACTCCACGATACCTTTATTAAAAAAATTAATTAAGATTCTCAAATATTTTAAGCAAAATGTGATTGCTCATTTGCAAGACGGGACGCTAGGGGCTCTTACTGTAAAAAAAGTTGGCACACTGTCACTTGATCCTTTGTCTCTTTTTTTCATAGACCGTGTCCGTATAACGATAACTTCTCTTTTCCACGCTCTATTGGTCTTCTTGAGCGCAGCGAAAATTTTTCTAAGTCTATGGGCAATACAGTCTGTGCGAGGTTGTCGGGAACGGGAATTACCTCAATCTGTCAAATACAACAGTTGGTGCACGTTTTTTGATAATGGCGGTGCGCGCAGGGCGTGTGACCCTTTGTTTTAGTGTTTAATGGTGAAAATTGTTGTAATTACTGAGTGTGGATACGTATTACAGTCGGGGTTGACGGATCAACCCGAGTATTGGTTTGGTTTTGCATTTTGATGTTTATTTTGGCCGGATTGTTAAGAGCTTATTAGACCTTCCTGAATTCCGGACCCGTTATTCAGAGTCCGATTTAGCATCCGTTATTCAGCCGCCAGAGCTAGCTGATTACACCTTCCTTGATTCAGCGTCCTTAATAGAGATGGGTGAATGAATCAAATATATTTCGTATCGATATTATTTTAAATATATCATATTAATATGTAAAAATAACAAAATATCGATATATTGAAATATCGAAAAAAAAATATTAACGATATATACTATAGCTATATAAAAAAAATCTATATTTTGATATTTTTTACAAGGTAATTAAACACATGCAGCCTACTTATGTTAAAAAACGTTGTTTTTGGTCGGATACAAGACATGATAAGATCTAAAAAATATCGAATTTCATACGGTTTTCATGTGTGTAAATATCGATATATTGAGAAAAAAATATCGATCTAATGATAATTATACAGGGTCATTTGTAATTAATTTAAAACCTCTCGTGGGGTTGATCAGACCATCTAACTGAACATCTTTCATTATGGGACCAACCTTAAAATCGCGAAAAAAAAACAGCTGTTTCATACAAAAGTACAATGCCTACTCCATCGAAATGTATAAAACAGCTGTTTTTTTTTCGCGATTTCAAGGTTGGTCCCATAATGAAAGTTGTTCAGTTTGATGGTCTGATCAACCCCACGAGAGATTTTAAATGAATTACAAATTACCCTGTATAGAGAAAAAAATATCAACGATAATATCATATTTAAAAAAAAAATATACCTAACGATATTTTTTACTAGCGATGCACGACTCCGAATGATTCTACTTTTCGATTAATTCGTAACTACTGATTTGGATATTCGAATGGCAATTTAGTACCGAGTATACTAATGTCTATGTTCAAATAATAACTACTAATTGCTAAGTACTATAAATGTCAAATGTACGAAGATCCCAACCAAGCCCGAGTCGACCCGCCCCCAGATTATTTAACTGTTGCAATCAAGAAACTGACAGAAATCGCAGTTACATTGTTGCTTTAAGTGACATAGTTGTCACATTTATTCTTACTAAAGCAGCAATGTAACTGCGATTTCTGTCAGTTTCAATCAAAAATTGTTAGCAACGAGTTACATAATCAGGGGGCCGAATGTATCGACTGACTGTTCGTTTGTTCTCAACTCGTGTCGAATAAAATGGAACTGCGTTGCAGCCATGGATTTTTGACACTAATGTCATTTTGATGTTCACTATTTGTTCACCACTAGGGACACCGCCATTCTACGGATAAAGCTAGTATTCCGATATTTAAAGTCCCCATAAATTGCGAGTTACGCAGGGTGTAATCACCAAATATCAAAATTAAATTTGTAGTTTATATCATTCTGATGTTATTTTATTCCATTTTTTGGGTTTATATTACAATACAATACTTACATCTGTTTTTAGTATAATAGGTCAATTTGGCAACCCTAACCCATAATTTAGAGACTTGTATTCTATGCAGACATTTATATAGGTAGGCCAATTAACTAGAGAAGATTTATATTTATTCATTTTTGTAATGACAAAATAAATGTGGTATTTTATAATTTATGGGTCGTATTCACCATTGTTTTCAGAATTTGAGAATTTCAAATATACTACAGATCGATAGTGGAGAAAAATCTAAATAAGATGGCATATAAAACTCATTTTGGCCAAAATGTTACGCCCTTTGAGCCGCAAAGTATCGATAAACGCAGTTCATTTAAACAAACCCTAGCGTCGTCAGAAAGAGAGAGAAGAGACGTCGTAGGAACTGTAGCGATGTCCGATCTGAATTGCGCTTTATTGTGTCGGAGTAAAATCGCTATTTATTTAAATGACTACTGCGGCAGAGCGTCCTAAATGCGATTACACTGTCCTTAATGTAGCATCCTTTCTGCCGAAGAACATTTCATCCTGAATTAAGGATGCTAGGTAGGATCCTACCTTCCTGACTGCAATTAAACGTCTCGGAATTAAGGAGCGGCTGAATAACGGATCCGGAATTCAGGAAGGTTTAATAAGCTCTTTAGCTGGCGATGGACGCCGGTAGCACGCGTTCGAAAACTAAATAGATTCCGACGTAGGGAACTTGCAACGAACAAATTGACATAATTATATCATATGGAACAGTTTATTGTTAATATTAAATGAGTGCGTTTTGATCTATTAATTGTGCGCTCCTAAGGTAATTTAAGTGTTAGAACATTGTCGTGTAACATTGTGTGAAATGGCGGCGTCCGATGTTGCATCGTGACTTCAATAAACCTTGTGTGAGGGTGCTTCGCCAATCTTGGATGGTGCCAAGTGACCGAGTTGTCTTTCATCGGGGTTTTGGGTGGCCACCCGGGTGGGTTGAGATTAGGAAAATTGTTCGAGTGTGTGTGACTCGCCAGCCCACTCGTGGGCACGACCACGCGTGGAACGTGAACAGCTAAGAGACTGTAAGTGTTAGTTATAGTCATTATTTATTTAGATATGATTGCCGAGACCGTGGTTTCGACTGGTAGCAGAGCTGCTACATGCCGACACAAAACCGGGAACCGGGATTGTGCCTGTATGTACTTAGTTAATAAACAATAAATATAACATTGTTTAATTAGATTGTGTCTTAATGAATCAATTTACAGGGTTCAAGCTAAATTCTGTCATTTATTCAGTCTAGGCTGTTACAGAACATGAAATTCATGCAAATATAATATGCGTTAAGATAGGTAGTCAGAAGCAGACCCATTCCCACTGGCAGCAACCGTTCACGAGCATGACGCATGAACTAGCCATCGCTTCGCTCAACCATACTTGACGGAACGTAACGACCCGCCTCACACAACGCCATCGCAGAAATGATTAAAGAGAGCATGACATACTTAGGCTACCCATGTTAAGGCATCGAATTGAAAACGAATATCCAAAAGCCTTTCATAGGCCTTTACTTACAAAACTACTGACTATAGAATGTGAAATGATTGCAATTATAGAAATTAAAACAAGATATTAGTTATGAATTTTAGGTTTTGAGTAAAAAGTGCCATACATATAGATAACATTAAACAGTTTTTTATACGACGCTTTCAATAAAAGCAAAAGCAGACCCATTCCCAATACCAACACCCGTTCACGAGCATGACGCATGAACCAGCCATAGTTTCGCTTAACGATATTTGAGGAAACTTAACGACCCGCCTCACACGACACCACCGCAGACATTGTTTAAAATGAGCATGACATACTTTGGCTACCTATTAAGTTGTATTTTTGTCTACTTATGCTTTTAGAGTTTATGAAACAGATATTAAGTAATCTTGTACGTAAATCAATGACAATAATCTTCAAAACGTGAATGCCGAGATTAAAAAAAACGATAAGATATTTTAGATACTAAATAATCACATGATGTAATAAATGTAAATAAATGTCTGCATTTTTTTTACACTAGTAATAAATAGTTATGATTTGAGGATATTTTTTTTATGTTATACGCCGAGTCGGAGCTGGTTGGCGCAGTGGTATAGCGCCTGGACCAGCGATTGCGGAGGTTAAGCAACTTTCGCAAGGGTCGGTCATTGGGTGACCAAAAATGTATTATCTCGAACTCCTCCGTGCTTCGGAAGACACGTTAAGCCATTGGTCCCGGCTACATTTGCAGTCACCCACCAATCCGCATTGGGCCCGCGTGGTGGGTTATTAAAGGCCTGTGCCCCAGCAGTAGGGACTTAAGAAAATAATCAAACCCATATGAAAACACGTGGCATTGTAGCTAACTTGGTTTACCTAGCGAAACGTCTCTGATACGATTGCGCCAAACTACGAAAATAATTTATGATGTCAGATTTTAATTTAATGTGTCAGACCAAATACATTTTCTCGGAAAACGTTGCCAAAATGACATCGTTCAAGGGATCCGGTCACGCGGTTCAAACCGAAGGAATTAGTATAGCCAACCAATTATACAACATGTTACAAAAATACCCCTAATACCGAATATGGTATATAGGGACCATCAAACTGAACAACTTTTACTATGGGACCAACTCTGAAATCGCGAAAAATATCAGCTGTTTCATACATTTGATATTTTCGTAATTATTTTTTGTATGAAACAGCTGATTTTTTTTTTCACCATTTCAGAGTTGGTCCCATAGTAAGAGTTGTTCAGTTTGATGGTCCCTATCTACAATATTCGGCATTAGGGGTACTTTTGTAACACGTTGTATATTAACCATCAAATTAGGTGTTTTTTTAAATATGGACTTATTTTCTCCTATGAAATGAAATATTTCAAGAACTTCTTTAACTAAGAACCAGATCAAAAAAATATTTTGATATTGAATGACCTATGTTGTACTTACTTGTCGCATAATTGGAGTTATCCATTGTCGTCCCATCTCGAAACTTCATAATATACCAACGAGTTAATGAATGAAAACGGGAAAACTGTTTCTTCGGACCATCAAACTGAACAACTTTTGGGGACCAACTCTGAAATCGCGAAAAAAAATATCAGCTGTTTTATACAAAAAATAATTACGAAAATATCGAAATGTATGAAACAGATGATTTTATTTCGCGATTTGATGGTCCAGAGAAACAGTTCTCACATTTTGGGTTCATTCATTAACACGTTGTATAATATTTAATTAGCACATTAAATATTCACTTTATTAAGTATACACAAAATATGAGGCCGTTTTATCGACACGGATTCACCGTATCAACTACGTAGAATGTATTATTACTTAATACTTTGCGTATGAGTTGAGTAGGTAGGTATATCAGTAGGCATACTCACTCAACCGTCAAATCTGAAAGATAAAACGGGATAAAATATAATACAAGGTTTTTGGAAATGGCCTTAAGCCAAATATGGTAATAGGCCATGCGTACGACCTCGGAAAATCAGTATAAACCCTGACCACCACATTGTCTCAATTATTTTTAAAACTAATATATTTATTAAGGAATATTTTATCAATAATGAATATTTTAATAAAAGGAAATGAAAATTGTCATTTAATTTTCATTTCTTACAGAGAAAATTCCACACAAAATCAAACCAAAGCATCATCCATTTATTAAAAATATATTTTATAAAATTTATTTTAACGAAAATGATTTCATTGTATTATCAATAGGTACCTAATTAATATAAAAAAATCAAACTATTGAATACCTATATACCTAATGGTATTTAAATTTTAAAAATATCAATGAGAATAGACACAATGTGCTAATTTTTTCAGGATCTTATCGATGACAATATTTTACAATTTCTATCGAACTTCTAAAGGTAGTAGCTATAGATATAAATATTGGTAAAATCATAATAGGCAAAGTTTCGGGGACAACGACAAGATGGACCAATGATCGTGTAAAGTTCTTCCAGAGGTTGACGATTCCGGGTGTAGTGATAGTGAGCTTCCAACTTCGGCCTTATCATCAGATTGTTTCTAGTAATTATTAAATTTTTGTCGCTTTCGTAAAGATATTGCCATTTCACTGTTCCACACAGTGTGATGTTATGAAACATCATGCTCAATCATTTTCGTATTTTTCCTCAACAGCTTCCAACGCCTGCATCTGCAATGCTTCTATGTTTTCAAGTTTCAAAAATGGTTTTCCTCTAAACTCCTCCTCAATATCTTGCAAAGTCCTATCTTTCGTCTCGGGAAGAAGGATCCATACCACCACCATACAATAAAACGTCACAGCTGCATATAATAAGTAAGTTCCGAAAATTCCTATGGAATTTAGCATAAACATGGCAGTCTTACTAGTCACAAAGTAGTTGATAGAAAAAGATGTAGCACTGATTCCACCCCCCAAACTCCTGAATTCAAGAGGAAATAATTCCCCTGATATCACAACCGGGAGAGGCAAAGCACCGATTGTAACAGTACACATGTGAATATGTAATAACACTAGACCAATAGCTGGATGATCAAAAGGAAGTAGTCCCTTAACTTTAGCCAATGCATATAAAGCTATAACAACTAAAATCACAAAATTGGCACCGACAGTTGCAAACAAAATCTTCCTCCTTTTAACAATTTTCACGGCATACAACGCGCATAATGTTGAGACCAGTCTTTGTACATCAATAATAGTCAAATGCATGGCGACATCAACATCATCACCAGCGAGTAACTGTATAATATCCACTATGAACACTATTAAAAAACACATACCAGTCCATAAACATACTGTGTACAAATGTATCATTATCACAACCGGCTTATAAACCTCTTTTCTTTTGAAAGCGTTTATAAAATAATTTATTTTACTTCTTATATTATTTCTATTAATATTCACTTCATTATCTCTTGCTTTTCGAGCGGCGAGCATTTTTTCTAATTCCTCATCTTCTTCATAGCCTCTCAACCAATGAAAAGCTTTTCTGCTATCTTCAAATCTTCCTTTATCTGCCAACCAACTAGGAGATTCTGGCGAAAATATCAATATGGCAAATCCAGTTAAATTCATGAGCGCGCAGACTAAAGCTGTGGTTTGCCAGGTGAGGTAGGATCCCATGACGTGGACAGAAAGTGTGCTGGCTGTTATGAAACTTGTCATGAGTGAGGAGAAAATGCCACGGTGTCTTGGGCTCGTCAACTCGCCAACCATGATGGGGGAAAGAGAGAGGTTTATGCCTAACGAGAAGCCTTGGAAGAACCTCGCGATGAGCAAGGAGGTGATGTCAGTGGCGACAGCAATCCAAAGCCAGCTGACGAGGGTGATGAGGCAGCTGAAGAGGCTCGCCAATCTTCTGCCGGACTTCCCCATGATTGTGGGCACGATCAAGTTCCCGATGACGAGGGATATGCCCACGATCGAAGCTGAAACAATAATTTATTTCCCATTAAATTTGAGAGTATAGTACCTAATCACTTATTAGAAATAGCTATCCCTGGTCATGTTATCTCATATAATGACATGCTCTTGACCTCTCCATTGACTTATCACCATCACCAACTTATAATTCTGCTGAATTACCAGCAAACTGTGGTGTAGTCTGGGTGTAGTATATGACTGTCTCGTCGACATAGATTTGTCTCATCATTTATCATACTTATATCTTCTACGACAATGGCACTATAATTAAGTACCACACTTTTAAAATTGCAATTTCTCTGAAACAATTTTTTGAGTCCTTTTTATTTTGAAAATATATCTTTTGTATTTTAGAAGTTATTACAATTTTAAAAGTGTGGTACTAAGTTTTGAAGGCCAGCGTAGATGGGGTTATTATAATATTTGTATTTTTATGAGTTAACACAAATTATTGCTTAACCTATCTTACTAAAAATTACAACCGACCTACCTATCCATGATGCAGAAGAGCTGTCCACTTTGATCTCGGACCCGGGAGCCCTCAGCTGCGGCAGCAGGGTGGCGGTGAACCCCATCACGGTGCCGAAACCGCCCATGTTTAAAGACACACCCAGCACCACAAAAGCCTGAAAAATTTACACTTTTGCTTTGATAATATTGAACAGCAATAACACAACCGATTCCAAAGTGAGTCGCTAAATCACTTGTGATAAGGAAATCTATGACAACGGTGGTAACCACAAACAACCAAATTTGAAGAGTTTGAGTTCGTTTTCTAATTTGGCGAAGCCGGGACTTCAGAGATGGCTACACTAATTGCTGTACAAACAATTCAACCACGGTCCTTATTATCTTTTACAAAACGTGCTTTATCTTATTTCTGCTCCTGATACATTCCTCTGTTGTCATTGTGCTAGCTTAATACCTTAGATTCCCCTAATCCAATGGAATCTCACAATCTTGGCCAGCTCATCAGTCCATCTGACTGAATGGAACACTACCCTGCTACCCACTACGAGATGCAGTTGGTGGTTCCGACTAATCTTTTTATAATTATTAATCAAATACTTCTATGTATATACTACACCAGACAGGCTGTACAGTACCGAATAATTGCTCATTAAGTTACGGTGCATGCACCGAAACTCCTTTAGTCTATTGCGAGCGACCGATAGAAACAGTTGATGAGCCGAGAAGGTTGGTTGTGACACAATATTAATATTAGATTATTCGAATTTGCTGATTAAGATTTGCAAGCCTAGAAGGAACTTCTAAATAATGCTACATCAATACCTATGTGATGTCATTCTTGCACAATTTGCAAGTGGTTGACTAACACCATCAGCAAAATTTAATTAAATAAGTATAAAAGAAAGATGAACCTTATTAAAACACAAAATTCATAAGTTTCGTGTTATTTGTTAATACAGATGTTCAATGAACATCTGCAATCTACCTAACTTATTACAATCTCAAATTAATGTGGTATATAAAGTCATTGGGTATATACAATAGTTATTTTCTTTACAAAACCGAGAATAGTTGCCAAATACATAAGCTAGTAAAAAACTATTCTAAACCTGACCTGTCTCATAACTGGTGTTGTCCATTGTGCCATTTTCCCATAGTTTTAATTCACAAAACAAACATGAATAAAATTGTTCGATTAACAGACACAACCATTTCGTCGCTCGGCGCTTGCCGAATGGACGCAATATAATTATTAACTGTTTTTAAACCCGACATTGACCCCGGAGGCAGACGTAGAATTAAAAAATCTACTTGCGAATAGTTTTGGGTATCTTGATGAATTAGGTATCGAATGTAAGATGTAACAAACAAATGTTTCGTTAGTTCGTGTAACATGCATCTTACTGGATTGAGTGAGTATAATATTGTGCTACAAACTTTATTATTTAAAAATATATAAAAAGGAAAATAAAGATGAATCGTCTTATTCATAAAAAGTTATGAAAGGCCTATTCCTATAGGTTGTTTTTTGAAAATCATTATGCATAACATAATAGCTCAATAGCTACAAACGCTCTATAATCTTTGATAAAGTCATAGAAGGGCTGCCTATTTTATCCCTATTTCTATTTAAATAACATGTCTGACTACATAACAAGCACAGCGAAAAATTTTCTAAGTCTATGGTCGGCCAGCTTTCACGTTATTTTACAACATATTGACATTTAATGACAGATAATTGTTTTTTTCGGAAGATATGGATTGGATATTTTTTTTCTTTTGGCTCCACCCGGTATTAGCCATAACAAAAGGTAGGGAAACATTATAAAATAAAATTTGGAGATTTGGATAGTGGAGAGGATTCATGATAATAAATAAATTTGATTTCTCTTTTCGGCTTTCCCATTCGAATTTCCCATACAAAATTACTCTATCGAATGTTTTTACGCGTATTATTTTTTTCGCTTCGTGCTAAGGGTAATTATATGATCAAAGGTATTATTAGTAGAATTACTCTAAAGTGTCGCCATTTCTAACATAGTTTTTTTGCCAGGAGAAGTTTTGTAGGCGCATTAAGCATTAATTAAGATTAAGATGTAAAAAAATAACTTCATGAATACCTATGTACTGTGAATATTTTTATATTACACCGGTTTTCAAGGTGTCGCCATCTCTGAGGTTGGGTCGATATAGAAAACAAACTTTTCTATATTGGCTCAAGTCTCGGTGTTAGTGATACCACCGTTGTCTCTGATTTCCATAACACAAGTGATTCAGCTACTAACTTAGGAATCGGATCCGATCGGAGGTTGTCAAATATTTATTTATTTATGTGCCTACTAATAGTAGTTTATGATACAAGGTTGGTAAAGAGGTTTTTAAACCGTACACAATATTTTCTACCCTGTCGTTTGGTTTAATGGAGTTTTAAACCAAACGAGAGTTATTATTATTATTATTATTATTATTATTATTATTATTATTATTATTACAGGTAGGTTCGAGGGTCCGACGCCGGTGGGGTAAACGATAACCCGCCTCCCCCAGCTTCCAGCTTTCAGGGGACTTGGGGAACTGGGTGAAATGGTTCCGATTAGGGAGACTGATCACCCGTCAGACTTCGCTGGCGTCCCCCCTTCCAAATAATAATAAACGAGAGTTAATAGTGGCCACTTTTTGCATAAAAATCTCCATTAAACTAAACGACAGGCTAGAAAATATTGTTTAACCTATAAAAAGTACCAAAAAGCTTCTTCGGAGTGCACTAGAGAGAGATAATTCACAATTTCGTCTTTAAGCATTATGTTTTTTTTTCAATGGCAGGGCTAGTGCGCATACTACGCGCTCTTAAGTAGAGTAACAAAGATGTTCGCCCCCTGATTACGTAACTGTTGCAATAAAAAAACTGACAGAAATCGCAGTTACATTGCTGCTTTATGTACCATAGTTGTCACATTGATTCGCACTAAAGCAGCAATGTAACTGCGATTTCTGTCAGTTTCAATCAAAAGTTGTTAGAAACTGAGTTACATAGTCAGGGGGCCGGGCACTATTTCTGAGATACAATTCCTTTGCGTCGGGCCTAGGGGTATTACAACCTCTTAAAACTTATCACATTTCTGAATGACTATCAATGCGTCTCTTTTATTTGCTATACAGCGAGAAAAAGACGCTGTTTGAAAGTAAACCTCTTTCTTTGATATTCCTACTAATCTTTATAAATTCATGTAATGTCATTAGAGTCAAATAAAAACTAACGTCACTCAGCAAAACCAGACTTTCTTTATTTCACATTTAGTTAAATTACAATCATTTCTGGTCCTTCTATTGCGGATTTACCGTGCCTACGGCTACCACTAAACGATGGATGAATTGCTTTGTGAATTCGGTGAGCAAATTAAAACTTTATACTCGAATTACAAAAAGACTTCTCGCGACAGATACAAACTGTCATTTCTCAATACAAGAAAATAAATTTTGGAAAATTATTGGATTAGATTTACTGACGAATATGCTATCTTGCTTAAGGTTGAAAAAATAACTGCTGATTTGAAAAAGAAAAGCCGAGAATTCTATACTAAAATACAAGATATTTACTTAGAATTTAAAACTAGTTTGAACGAAGAAATTCTGTCATGCGATTCTCAAACTGTTTCGAAAGAACCATCTTTTACTTCTATGTCACCCGAAAGCACTGCTGTGTCACAAGTTCGATTGCCATCTATAAACCTTCCTATTTTTACTGGAAACTTTCGCGACTGGATTTATTTCAAAGATTTATTTACTTCGCTTATACACAATGAACCGTCTTTGAGTAACGTCCAAAAACACCACTATTTGAGATCCAGTTTAAGAGGAGAGGCAGACCAATTAGTTCGTCATTTTGAAGTCACTGCAGCGAACTATCATGCGGCATGGAATGCTTTTGTTGAGAAATACAGTAATAAAAGAGTAATGGTGAATACTATCTTAAATCGCTTTCTAACGCAGAAGAAACTTACTTTTGAGTGTTCCCGAGGAATAAAGGAGTTGATTAGTACCACTAAGGAATGTATCCATAGTCTACGTACTTTAGAACTGGAGACAACAAGCTGGGACCCATGGATCGTTCATTTAGTAGTATCAAAGCTCGACTTAGAAACGCATAAGAGTTGGGAGCAGTCTCTAGGGCATGGATGCACAGACTTATTAAGACTAGGGGCCACTCGGGAAAATTATGAACTGATGGTGGGCCACCAGAAGTATAGGTAATTAAAGACAATGAAAAATTGATAATAATGTATTCAAATTGAAAAAGAATTTATTAATTTGAAGCGTGGCACTGCATAGTGCTTACAATCTTTTTTATATTTGGCTCAAATTTACTTGTAGCAACACGTAAAACTGCTTCCAAACTTTCATTTGCAAGGCGGTTTCGATTTTTTGTTTTATTATTATTTAGGATTGAAAAGGTTTGTTCACATATATAGGTAGAACCAAATAAGCTTGCACATTTCAGAGCGTTTATGCGCAACTCTTTGTACGTATTTTTATCAATGCAGCGGTAAAAGTTCAGCAAGTCTCCTTCGTTGAATTTGTTGCGTAAATCTTGGTCGTTCTGAATGTCGATAATTTCTAACTGCATTAACTCTGGCGCATTTTCAACTGAAATCGTGAAAGGATTGCTAAATATGTCCAACAGAGGTTTCACTGTTTTAAACTCCGAAAATCTGTCTTGAAAAGATTGAATCAAAATATCTAGCTTTTTTACATAACTGAAATTAATAGCAGTTTTTTTGAATTTTTCAGCCATTTTCTTATAATTCGGAAAATGATTGTAATTTCCAGAATTCAATTGCGATCTGAAAAGTGTCAGCTTGCATTGAAAGGATGATACATGTGCGTAGAGCTGGGATATCAGTTGATTTTTGCCTTGAAGCCGTGTGTTCAAGACATTCAAATGATTTGTAATGTCAACTAAAAAAGCCAAATCACACAACCAATCAGGACTTTTAAGTTCCGGGACGTCCCTTTGCTTTTCCGCCAGAAAAATATCAATTTCTTCTATTAAATTTAAAAATCGTTCCAGTGTCAATCCACGACTTAGCCACCTTACTTCTGTATAATAGGCAGTAAATCTCCATGTTCGCATTCAATGTCATCAAGGAATTGTTTGAATTGCCTGTGATTGAGTCCTCGTGATTTTATGAAATTCACAGTCGAAACTACCACTTTCATGACATTTTCAAATTCAATTTTTTTAGAACAGAGGGCTTCTTGGTGTATAATGCAGTGAAACTGCATGAGATCTTCAGCGTTTAAGTTTTTTTCTTGCAAATGCTTTTTCAACAAAGTAACTAGCCCAGAATTGACACCAATCATCGAAGGAGCACCGTCAGTCGAAACTCCCGATAATTTCGATAAGTCCAAATCAGTTTTTGAACACTCGTCCAAAAGTACATTGAGTATATCAACTCCTCTGGTTTGACCTTTCAATGAACACATTCCTAATAACTCTTCGAAGACTTCAAAATCTTGAGTAACACCTCGTATGAATATAAGAAGTTGAGCTGTGGAACTAATATCAGTGGATTCGTCGAGTGCTAATGAAAAAAAATCAATTATCTTAGTTTTTTCATTTAATTGTTCCGCAATATTATCTGACAAAGACATAATTCGTCTTTGGATGGTCATACGATTCAGTTGAATTTTCTCAAACTTTTTTGCTGCTTCTGGACACATTTTCTTAGCGGCAATTTCTATGCATTCTTTTACAAAATCCCCATCATTGAAGGGGCGACTCCGCTTTGCTATCATTCGAGAAATTTCATAACTAACTTCTGTAGCTGTTTCTGTATCTTGAATGGGTTTTGTAAACATAGCTTGTTGACCAATAAGCTCCCGTTTTAAAGACAAAACTTTTTGCTTTCTTAATTCGCCTGTAAACTTCGTAAAAGTAGGATGCTGCGTTTCATAGTGCCTTTTTACATTATATTCCTTTGCAATCGCAACAGAATTCTTGCAAATTAAACAAACGACTTTGTTATGCGACCATACAAAAAAGTATTTCTCAGTCCAAATTTCTTGAAACTGCCGATTTTCATCTTTAACCTTACGTTTTTTACTAGTTCCTGGCATGTCCATGTTGCGTTTTAATCCTGACTAGGATTACCACAGCACCTAAAACCAATTACAGTTCCTAATTAATTACCAAAAATAATTGATAAAATATGTAGATAAAATTAATAACAGTTTTACTTACGATTTCACAACACAATTATACACGGCACTTGACGGGAAATCTACGTTGAATGTGGATCAAAATATATTATAATTATGACACCGGCTAGTCGAGTTAAAATCTACACTAGAACTAACGACACTTTACTCAAATTAAAACCGAACTGTCGGTCGCTGCGGTTAGCGTGGCTTTTATACCACGCGCATAGAGTCGAAAACTGTCTGGAGAAATCTCGAAACCGACTCTGGAAGCTTCGTGTATCTACCTACGCGAGCTATCGGGAATTTGGGACTATTGCTATCTCGCTCGCTCGAACAGTATAACGCGGCGCGCTTCCTCAAGAAAACGAATTTAACCGAGATCAGCACGAACATTACCGACCGCTGTTACCGACGCATGCACGGCGCACCGATAAGATTGATAGAGCGCGCGCGCGAGATTCAAATTACTTTTCGAACATTTGTTATTGGTTTTATTCTGGAATAGAACTCAATATTTTCGAATGTACGAGAGTATTATTTTTGCTGTCGGCGGGCCACCAGTATTCGACCGGCGGGCCGCATGCGGCCCGCGGGCCGTAGTCTGTGCATCCCTGCTCTAGGGTCTTCGAATACGTTACCAACATTTGAGCAGTTAGTTCAGTTTTTGGAAGGAAGATATAGAGCAATGGATATAGTTCAGACTGCTAGAAAAGATAAGAAAGAATTTCAACCTCAAAATGCTCAACCGATAAAGATGAAAAGTTATAAAGCCATCAGCACCGAAGCAAGTTCGAAATGTTCATACTGTAAAGAAAGTCATTACATTTGTCACTGCACTGAGTTTTCGCAATTAGATGTTGAACAACGAAGACTATTTGTCAAAGATAATGGCCTATGCTTTAATTGTTTAGTCAAGGGGCATTCGATCAAACAATGCAGACAGAAAACTTCATGTAAGATTTGCAACTATAAACATCATACGCTCTTACATGATCAGAACATAATTGCGAAGCATTTGACAACCGAAGAAGCTGAAGAACCTGTGGTAAAGAGTGATGAAGAAGCTACTCAGATCACAACAATGAAAGTTTCTGTAAGCAACAAGCAGGTTATTCTCGCTACAGCGCAAGTTCGTATCAAAGATGGAACAGGGAAGTTTGTTCAATTGCGTGCATTAGTTGACCAAGGTTCGCAAGCTACATTTATGAAAGAATCTGCCGTGCAATTACTTAGTTTGAAGAAGTCACCATTCAATGCTTCCGTCACTGGCATAGGAAACAACTCTGTCAAGTCCCGACATATGGTCACGTTTGACATTTATTCACCATTAGATTCGACGTTTGTTACACAAGTTAATGCACATGTACTTACTAAGCTGACATCATTGTTACCAGCAAGAGAATTTGAACTATCACAATGGCCTGGTCTCACTACTGTTAAACTTTCGGATCCTGAGATGAACAGACCGGGACCAATCGACCTCTTATTAGGCGCAGATGTCTATGCACTAATTTTGTTAGATGGACTCAAGAAACACGGCTCTCTTATTGCACAAAATTCAAGATTAGGCTGGCTTGTTTCAGGAACAGCCAACTCACAGATTGATTTGCCTTCCAACACAATTTTAGTTTCGTCAACACAAGTGGAAGTCGATCAGTTACTTAGAAAGTTTTGGGAGACCGAGGAGTACCAAACCAACGAAAGATCTTTAACATTAGCTGAGAAAAAATGTGAAGAACACTACAAAAACACTTATACCAGAAACCATGAGGGTCGGTATGTGGTTCGATTACCATTTAAAGACGAGTTTCATGAGAGATTGGGTGACTCGTATAAGATCGCACTAAATAGATTGAATCAAATGGAAAGGAGATTCGTTCGCAACCCAAAGTTTCGAGAAGGTTATAAAGATTTTTTGGAAGAGTATAAGAGTAAAAATCACCTCGAAGATGTCGATCCAAATGATGATAAGCCTACTCATAATTTACTATTTACCACACCACGCCGTGATCCGAGAATCTAGTTCGACAACAAAACTCCGAGTTGTTTTCGACGGGTCAGCGCAGCCTTCAGATGGTACAGCTTTAAACGACGAGCTACTTATTGGGCCGTCTCTACTAGAAGATCTGAGAGATCTTACACTTAGGTGGCGTACTCATAAAATTTGTCTTTTAGCGGATGTCAAGCAAATGTATCGCCAAATACTAGTCTCTAGAGAGGATGCAGACTATCAGCGGATTTTATGGCGACCTTCACCCAATGATGACATCGTAGAAAAACGTCTTCTAACCGTAACGTATGGAACATCTTGTGCTCCTTTTTTAGCAATTAGAACTATTAAACAATTAGCTTTAGATGAAATCACTGATTTTCCTGACATGTTTCATATCTTAAATAATGGATTTTACATGGATGACTTGTTAACGGGTGCAAATGATGAAAAAACGGCCATTACTATTAAAAAAAGAGTTACGGAGATTATGAAACGTGGGCAGTTTGAAATGCACAAGTGGGCATCTAATAGTACTGCTGTCTTGAAAGATTCAGAAACTAGTAGCATTGTAAAAGAAAGTGTAAATATAACAACGAATAACACAGTAAAAGCTCTTGGTGTGAAATGGAATTCACGTAATGATAACATAGAATTTAGTTTTGATGTATCTAAGCAAACTAAGCCATTTACAAAGACTACAGTACTTTCGGATATCGCTCGAGCATTTGATCCAATTGGAATTTTAGGGCCTATTGTAATTACAGCTAAAATATTTCTTCAAAAACTTTGGTTATCGGGAGTAGGTTGGACCGATGAACTTCCTCATGATCTTGCTTTAGAATGGGCTAAGTTTAGAGATCATCTAGTCGCTATGAAACCTTTTTCTATTAATCGTTGGATCAATACTAAGAATGATGATTCTGAGCGAGTGGAAATTCATGGGTTTAGTGATGCTTCTTGTTTAGCTTACGCAGCAGCTGTTTATGTAAAAGTTGTCAATGAACATGGTATTCATATGAATCTTGTCCTTGCCAAGACAAAAGTAGCTCCTGTGAAACAAATTTCACTGCCACGTTTAGAATTATGTGGAGCAGTGTTACTTTCAAAATTAATTAGAGATGTTCAAAAGAGTTTAAATATTTCAAATGATCGCGTATTCGCATGGACAGATTCTATGATTGTTTTGTCATGGCTACGGAAAAATCCTAATATTTGGAAACCTTATGTTGCAAATCGTACGACTGAAATATTGAATGTTTTAAGTAGTGATCAATGGCACCATATCAAGTCCATAGACAATCCCGCAGATTGTGCGTCGCGTGGATTGAGTCCTGAAGCTTTGCATAATTTTGATTTGTGGTGGCATGGACCTACATTTCTTAGACAATCTGTTAATATTCAAATACCTAATACTGATATCCCTGATACTACCTTGGAAAGCAAAGGTAAAGCAGTTGTTAAGTTAGTGTCTCATCTTTCTGTGGGGGAGGATAATAGGGTTTCTGATCTCAATAGATACTCTGATTTTAACAAACTTATAAGAGTAACAGCATACATTTTTCGCTTTGTAAATATTTGTAAATTTCGTATTGCTTCTAAGAGAAACACTAGTATACCAGTATCAGTCACTTCATATTTAACTGTTCATGAGTTACAGAAGTCTAAAAATACTTGCATAAAAATGTCACAGTTAATTTACTTTTCGAAAGAAATTTCATTGTTATTGAATAATGCTGAGATTCCAAAATCTAGTAAACTTCATTCTTTAACTCCGTATCTGGATGAAAACGGAATTTTACGTGTTACAGGACGTTTAAGAAATAGTAATCTTTCAAGTAATTCTAAATTCCCTATAGTTTTGTCTCCTAATTGTGCTTTTTCTAAGTTGATAGTGAGAGATGCACATATTATTTCTTTGCACAGTGGACCTCAACTAACATTTAATACAGTGAGGCAAAACTACTGGATAATTCATGCTAGGAATTTAGTTAAAAAGGTTATACATTCTTGCACTGTTTGTTTCAAATACTCTTGTAAACCAGCTAATCAATTAATGGGTCAATTACCGTCATTTCGGGTAACTCCGAGTAAACCTTTTCTTAATTCAGGGGTTGACTATGCAGGTCCATTAACTTTAAAATTATATTCTGGACGATGTCAACGTACTTGTAAAGCCTATATTTGTATATTTGTTTGTACAGTTACTAAAGCAATTCATTTAGAATTAGTAAGTGATTTGTCTACAGCTGCCTTTATCGCTGCATTTCGACGTTTTGTCTCTAGACGCGGCTATTGTAGTGATCTATGGAGCGATTGCGCTACTAATTTTGTTGGGGCATCCAAAGAATTGGATATTATGTTTAAAAATCGAAAGTCAGCCGTTATTGGAGAAATAGCTGAATTGCTCGCGAATGATAAGACTACCTGGCATTTTATTCCGCCTGGGTCACCTCACTTTGGGGGACTTTGGGAGGCCGGTGTTAAGTCGATTAAGGGTCACTTAAAACGTGTGATTGGGTCGACTTTGCTCACATTTGAAGAATATGCTACGCTTTTGTCGCAAGTCGAAGCTTGTGTAAATTCTCGTCCGTTAACACCTGTTAGTTCTTCTATAGATGATGAACCTCCAATCACGCCTGGACATTTCTTGATAGGACAAGCTCCGATTAACGTTCCTGAAGAAAGTCTCTCTGATGTAAATATTTCGCGATTAAGTCGATGGCAAATGATTCAAAAAATGGTTCAAAATTTGTGGTCTCGTTGGAGTTTTGAATATCTTAACACTCTGCAAAATAGACACAAATGGTCGAATTCGCAATCAGAACCTGAAATTGGTACAGTTGTTCTAGTGAAAGACGAGAGACTTCCACCAGGGAAATGGTTGATGGGTAGAATTGTTGAAAAACACCCTGGGGCAGATGGTCTCACGAGGGTCGTTACTATAAAATATAAAAATAATCTGTTTAAACGCCCTATTACTAAAATTTGTCCTTTACCAATCGAACAATAATTAATTATCATAGAGTTAATTCTTATGGGTTTTAAGTGAAATGTTTTGTTTTGTTTACTTTTCAAGTTTTGTTATGTTTAAGTTCATTTATTTCATGTAACTGTAAGGACTCCCATAGTCGTCCTTGGGGGGCGGTAATGTTTGAAAGTAAACCTCTTTCTTTGATATTCCTACTAATCTTTATAAATTCATGTAATGTCATTAGAGTCAAATAAAAACTAACGTCACTCAGCAAAACCAGACTTTCTTTATTTCACATTTAGTTAAATTGCAATCAGACGCATTGATAGCCATTCAGAAATGCTATCAAGTGTTAAGGCCCCTATATACCTCAAGTGGCGCCCTCATTGTAATTAAATTTATTGCTCGCTAAGTACATAATAAATATCGAAAATTCACATGTACAGATTGCTAAAAGTGGTGTTTTTTTGCGAACTACTACTACAACAAACAAAATTTTACTGAGGTTATTGTTTGTAAATAAACTATAGAATCTTTTTCGATACATTATGTACTTAGCGAGCAATAAATTTAATTAAAATGAGTGCGCCACTTGAGGTATATAGGGGCATTAAGAGGTTGTAATATGACGTTTGCCCAACTATTTTGCAAATAAGAGAGAAATAAATATATTTATACTTTTTTGAAACAGGGAGGTCTTAAAAATTCGAAAGGGCATATCATATGAAAGAGCGCTGCTTGAACATTCTCAAATATTTTTTTAGGCTGCATAACTTTTTCGGAATGTCGGTACTGAACCCTCGGTGCGCGAGTCCGACTCGCTGTTGTTTATTTAATATCATTGAGGGTACCTACTCGACATAAGCAATCGATTTTTATATTTGTAGCTCAAAGCAGTGTATTATTGTCAATTCACTTGAATCTAAAAATACATTGTCTAAAGCGCCCCTAGCGGTAATAAAACAAACTACGCAACTAAACCTGCTAGTTTCAAGATTTCACTGCAGGAGTTACTGAGCTGACGACAATTCTTATACCAACTGTTTAAACAACCTAAGTATATTTGTATGCAAAATCCATACAATGACTTTTTGAGACTTATGAAGTAATTCAATGCCACTGATAATTTTTAGTAATTGTCTAAGTTAAGGAAACCTAATAGGTTAGTTTCAAAAGATTATCCACGATCAGCCATGTATAATAAAAATTGTCTCGCAATGTGTGTACATGTATATAATAAGATTCCGACTGAAATAAAAAATCTACCAATTAATATAATAATATTTAAAAGAAAATTGTATAATATGTGGTTAAATCAAAATATTTTTTATGACTTAAAACAGCTATTAGAGCTTAAGAATGAAGTAAGACATTTCGATTACTTCTCTAATTTAAAATCATATTGTTTTTAATTAATTTGCATGCTAATTATGGAATGGCAAAACTTGTGTACCACTTTTATGCAAATAAATGATGATTATGATTATCAACTCTTCGCTTATCATCTTCGTGACGACTATTTCACACGGAACTAAATTATGTACGTACTAGGTAATCTAGACTAGGTGTACCTACTTTTTTATAGTAGGGGAATGCATTTACGCATTACGTTATGTGTGTGCCCAGGCAGGTACACCTAGTCTCACACATAACTACGAAAACGGATAAACGTAGGGAATAAAGTCTTAAAGTCAATAATTCAACATGTTCACTTTAATTTCTGTGACGGATCTGGGTGTTGCTATGTTAATAAGTATATATAAAAAGTATACAAGTAGTAGGTATATCAGTTGTCTAGCACCCCTATTACAAGCTTTGTTTAGTTTGGGGCCAGATGGCGCTGTGTGACATTGTCCAAGCATTAATTATTAATATGTATAGTCTGATGTGCCGTGCCGACATCTGTACCCAAATATTTATACTGAGTTAAAGATTACTTGGATAGAAACTATAAAAAATAAAACACTCATGATTGATACTTTGTATCAATCATTAGTTTTACTAGTAAATCTCTTTGTGATAATAGTTTTCTATTTAAATTCGAACTATTTAATTAAGTATTAAACGCATTTACTTTAAAAGAACCAACCACCTACTTATTGAAATGCCCATAATTTATCATTAAGTACAAATATCTACAACTTATAAGTACGTAAATTATACAAATAGGTAGCAAAGATAATTTATTATTTCTAAACTATCACAACGCAACCAAACCAATATCACATTCGAACAATTTAACCCTTCTACGCCCGGAAAATAAGGCACAGTAGATGTTCCATTGTTATCCGGCCTCATACGTCCGCTCGGGCGTTGTTGAATCAAAAGTTTAAATCAGTCTTCATTTGTTCTCACTAAAAATCGTAAGTATCTTCCTCGTATCTTTCATTATTCAAACCAAATCTGGCTTGCTCGTGTATTGTTCAATGGCTTCTGAAGGTTTCTTGTTTCCCCTCAACTCTTCTTCTATGTCCTGGAGGGTCCTGTCTTTTGTTTCAGGGAGATAAATCCCCGCTATTATAAGACAAGAAACTTGTAAGCCGACGTACAGCAGAAAAGTGCCATACAACTGTAGGCTGTTCAGCAGAAACGGTACAGTCTTGATCGACACGAAGACTGTGAGGGAGAAACAAACAGCGCTGATTCCACCAGCCAAGCTCTTGAATTGAAGGGGGAACAACTCTCCTGCTAGGATAAAGCCTAGTGGCATTGCTCCAGTGGCGATTGAGAACATATGGATGTGGAGCAAAGCTATCCCAATGTAAATACTGTCAAAAGGTAGTAAACCATGATTCCTAGCATAAACGTATACAGCTGTGGTTCCCATAGTCAACATATTCAACCCCACGCTTAGATACATCAATGTCTTCCTTTCCATCTTCTTCACAATTATTAGACCGATAGCTGTTGAGACAGCTCGCTGGAAACCAAGGGGTAAGAGAATCAGGGACACGTCATGTCCCTCACCAAGCGTGAGGTTTATCAGATCCACGCCATATGAACAAAATACATTAACAGCGCTCCATTGGCTAAGCCCGTAAATATTAAACATTATAAATATTGGCAAGTAAAATTCTTTCTTTTTTATTGTGTCTCTGAAAAACTGGAACTGTTTCTTTGTTTTTGTAGTCCAAGTGTCCTGACTATTTCGTTCCTCTTCAAGAGTTTTTCTCGCAAGCATGTTTGAGTTGATCAGCTTGTCCAACTCTTCTTCTTCCGTGTCGCCTCTGAGCCACCGAAATATTTTCTTACATTCGTCGTACCTCCCTTGGTCGGCTAACCAACTAGGCGACTCTGGTGAAAATAAAACAATGAGTGCATCGACGACGATAATGCCAACGCAGATAAAAGAAACTGTTTTCCAGCTAAGGTAAATGCCGATGGAGTGGATGGTGAAGACTCCAATAGCAATGGAGACTGATAGAGACATGAGGAAGACGCCTCTGTTGGCGGGGGTGGTGTACTCCCCGACGAGGACTGGTCCGAGGATGCCGATCATCCCCATGCCTACGCCGTGGAGGCCCCGCGCCACCAGCAGCCACGCCCCGTTGGTGGCGAACAAGATGCAGAGCCAGCCGATGCCCAAGATCATGATGCTGGTTAGGTTAGCGATCTTTCTGCCCAACTTGCCCATTATGATGGGCACGATGATGTTGCCCACTATAAGCGTAAAACCGGGAAGTGCCGCTGAAAAAAACATAATACTTAAATCAGTTATAAAACCTATGAAAATAAACTGTCGTTGGAAGTTTTATTAAAACACCATTAGATTTAGATCTTATATTATCGGTGAGAAAAATGGGCTTTCTCGGATTCCCAAAATTTTATTGTCTTTACTAGCGGCTACTTGCGACTTCGTCTGCGTGAACAAGTACTTCTTTATCCCTTGGGAACAATACATTTTTTCTGGACGAAAGGTACCCTATGGCCTATGGGTTGTGTAGTAGTTAAGACGTGAAAGTAACAAACACACATTCGCATTGATAATATTGTATAAAAAGAAACATCAACTGGGTTTTCAAAGATAGTGAAAAGACTTGTGCACATCTTTTCACACCAAAATGCAAATAAATGATGATTATGATTATCAACTCTTCGCTTATCATCTTTGTGACGACTATTTGATTGTATAAAAAGAAACATCAACTGGGTTTTCAAAGATAGTAAAAAGTAGACTAGTACCGACCCAAGTAAGAAAATGTTTCTTTTGAGCAAATAAGCCATTACGAGCTGATAATTAAGAATCACGAATCCTTAACCTGTTGCAATTCTAGAAACTTATCGTGAATTAATTTATTATAATGTAAACATGTTGTTTTACATAATTTATTATAATGTATCTATATTAGATAGAAGTTCCACGTTCCATGATTACAAAATCAGCGGAGTAATTCTGAAGACCTATATATATATATATATATATATATGCCTGTCTGTGTCTGTACTGTGTGATCGGATCATCATGGAGATTATTTGCTCAATGGTGATCACATTTCATTTACTTAGGGCCGGCCGGTTCACAGTTTCTGGTTATGTGCAAGTTTGACAGATATTATGCTGCCTGCTAAGTGACTAACAATAGATATTTCAACTATGTTTTGTTCACCTTATTTCTTTAGGGTCAGTTTTCGGATGGGTGATCGTACCTGTTTAGGGTTATGCTGTCGTTTTACACTGGTTGGGGTTCCCTATTGGGTTCCGGTAGCGTAGAGAGTTACGCCCCACCCTCCTTATCCAATCCAATACAATACAATACTATTTTGACGACCTCCGTGGTCGAGTGGCTTTGTACACCGGTTTTCAAGGTGTCGCCATCTCTGAGGTCCCGGGTTCGATCCCCAACTGGGTCAATTTAGAAAACGAACTTTTCTATATTGGCTCTGGTCTGGGTGTTTGTGATACCACCGTTGTCTCTGATTTCCATAACACAAGTGCTTTAGCTACTTACTTTGGAATCGGAGCAATGTATGTGATGTTGTCAAATATTTATTATTTATAATATTTATTTATGATTATTATTAATGAAGTCACTCAAAATAAATTTCTTGGTAGTAATTGACCAAAACCTGGACAGGCAACATCATGTAAAAAATTTGTGTAGCAGAGTAAATAAATTTTCATTTCTCATATTCGGAAAGTGATGTATATTTAAACTGAGCAACGGGTTAAAAACTCCGCGTTCCACCCTAGGGTGTAAAAAGAACTGAATTTGGTTACATAGTCGCATAAAGTTGGTATATCATACAATGATTTTCTTAGTTATCGAGTAGTAGACAGCAATTTCTCAACTAGTTGAAATTTATTTTACCTACCCATTGAATGTAAACTTTGTTAATTATTGTAATGGAAAATGACGTCACTTTAAATGCCGACCTCATTTTTCAAAATTTTACGACTCTGTATGAAATATACAGGGAGAAAAAAGCAGCCCTTGACGAGTTTCTTGCCGGTTCTTCTCGTTACAAGGTCTCCCGCTTAGGGTTTGCGAACCGATGGCGTAGCTTCTTTGACATTCACAAGTGCTTGTAACAGCCTAGACTGAATAAACGAGTTTTGAATTTTGAATTTTGAATTTTATAACAACCAGTGCAAAATTAAAAACATTGGGCGGAGCGGCGACGCGGGCTGTTCCAAATTTGAAATAAGAAATAAATAAATATGGTCTACCTATGTAGTTACTATATGTTTTTATTGATAAATATTTTGGAAAAACTAAGATTTTTTTACTTTCCTTATATTCGAAATGAAAAGTAGAGTGTTTAACACAGGTAAAAGGCAGTTTTGACCCTTGTCTAAATCTACTATTATAGTCTTAAGGATTTTTTGACAATATGATCTATATTATATATATATTAGATATAAAATAAATAAATAAATAAAAATTAAAAAAAAATTAATAATAATAATTCAAAAATCCAATTCAATGTAATCACGGTAATGGTATTGTAATGTAAATTCTATGTAGTAATTTCATTAATGTTACACTGGAAATCTTATATGGTTTTAATAATTTTGCATGCTATTTTAAGTTAGCTTAACATATTGACCTCATTAATGTGTGTAATATCTTTTCCACCATGTTAAACAGCAAATAAATGATTATCTTATCTTATTTGCTAATATTATAAATGTGAAAGTAAGGATGTTTACTTAGATGTTTGGATGTTTGTTACTGAATTTAATCACGCATAGAGTTGGGTGAAATTTGGCACACAGATTGAAACAGAATACTTATTACCCTAGTCAAAGGTTGAAATCGATTGAAACATTTTGAAATTAATGAAAGTAAGTTTCAGAAAAGCACTGTGTTAGCAACTGAAACTGACAAGTTTCATTAATTTCAAACGATTCAATTCGATTTCAAATGGGAATTGTTAGCAACAGAGTTACGTAATCAGGTGCTATAAGTATCTCACCGATCCAGGAGCCGTACTCCTCATCAATTGGGATGGGTGAGCCTGGCTCCCGCAGCTGCGGCAACAGGGTGCTGGAGATGCCGAAGATCAGCCCCAACTGGCCCATGTTCAGGGCCACACCTGCGCTCACCCAGCACTGGAATCATACCAAACAAACTTAAGCAGTTAGAACTGCAAATCGCTTTAATGTTTATTTGGTTTGGTATTTTGGATTTTGTATTTAATAGAACCGTAGACAAATACTTTCTTAATCCGAATAACATCACAAGAAGAGGTAATTATGCTCAAATTGCTAATCATTTTGGTATTATTATATTTGTATGGGAAGCTCAGTCATATCAGTTTTGACAAAATATTTAATTAAAACTACTCTAGTCAAAGTTAAATTAAAAAAATATCAGTAAGATAGTGTTGCACAGCTGTTTTATAACCGAATGTAGAGTTTAATCAAAAGTACAGCAGGTAACTACATCATATAGACTTATGTACTTTTCATTCAATTCTACAAAGAATATAACATTGTTATTATATAGTGAAATAATACAGTAAATTGCTTTTGTTAGTGAACACATGAATCAACAAATGTTTATTTACAGATTGCATGACTCGTTACCTTCCATTCATATTTATATGGAAATCGAATAAATACATTTCTTACGCGCGAAACAATGTGCGTTATTTTGTTATCCATAAAATTAAATACTAGCCCCTAGAGCTAGTTTTAGTAGCTCTACTATGAGTTGATGCAAACGGTTTCCGCTACCGTAAACTATCGGATATACTGCTCACAGTCAAAGCGAGTGAAAGAGAGAAAACGATAGTTTTCGGTAGCGAAAACGGTTTGCAAACTCATGGTAGGGCCACTGGTCATAAAAATACACTGTTTTTGTGGTTTTAGCAACTTCCATGCAATACAGCCAATAAAATAAATAAATACTTACTGTCGATTTTGTTACCAAACTAGAATTTCACTTCACTGCGCGGGAGTTTTTAATCATAAATGGGAAAATCATAGGCTGTTTTTTTAATCACAAAAGATTTTAGAGCGCTACGGTAGCTACCTAAAACCTTTTACAATCGGTAAAGTATGTTATATTCAGCTAATTTCTAATAACAAATTCACGCGAAGTTATATTTTTCTTTCGTCTATTACTTACCGACAAACCACTCTCTCCACCTGGGGCCGTACCGGTTAACGCATCGAACTTCGGAAAGTCTGCCGGTCTTTAAATTAAAACAGATAAATCGAGCCCCAATCGGGCCAAAATGGCGAACCCTAATTCATGATGTCACACGAACGTCGATATCATCTAAATAACTTCGGCGAATAGTACAATACGCAACTCCTTACTTCAATTTATCTGTTTTAAGTTGCAGCTTGACAGACCCACCGAAGTTCGAAAAGTTAGCCGGTAGGGCCCCTGGTGGGACGGTTATTAATTTTTTTTTGACGAAGTGAAGTGTGGTTTGAAGTGAAGTTTCAAAACGATTTATGAAATCTATGATATTTATTTTAAAAAAAATACAATGGTGCGACTCAGTCTGTCGGTATGTCTGTCTGTCTGTCACAGCTGGATATCTCGAGAACTACTAATGCTATCAGCTTGAAATTTGGAATAGTTTTAGATAACGTTTGCGGAACTATTTTTAAAATAAGAGAGAAATAAAAATATTTATACTTTTTTGCAACAGGTACTGAAAGGGGGTCTTAAATTCGAAGTGAGACTACTAGGTCGTATCATATGAAAGTGCGCTGCTCGCACATTCAAAAATGTAAAAAAATACCGTACCATAATAGATTTCGATTCCTCAGACAAAAATTAAACATAAAATGAAGAGCTAAGTTTCTTAGATAAATTAAAATAAATTAAACAAGCAATATAATTTTATTAACTTACCTGTTTTATTAACGGCGTCAACCATTTTGTTGGTTTTTTTTCTATCATCGTAGTGCAACTAGTACAGAGGTGTTTACTTAGTGAACGCAAGTGGCGTGTGCCTCACGGACATATTCATTCGACACTGACTACTGCAACTAAATCATTTAGTAGTATTTAAACTAACTTTTGTATTTACCTACTTTATCTTCGAAGGAAACAGTTTTTAATAATGACGCAGCCAAATTGTAATAACTAAGTGGATATGTTATACAAAAATTATGAAATATTCGTCGATAACTAATTATGAACTTAGTAATACTAGTGGTTTAGTGAGCAGTAGACCTCGCTTATTTTGAATAATTTCTAAAAAAATAGTCGACAAATAAATCTAGTATATTATTACCTAATTATCGAACCTGCTCACAAAATAACATGAGAATCGGTTGAGAAATGCGACCAGTAGCTCTACCATGAGTTGATGCAAACGGTTTCCGCAACCGTAAACTATCGGATATACTGCTCACAGTCAATGCGAGTGAAAGCGAGAAAACGATAGTTTACGGTGGCGAAAACAGTTTGCATCAACTCATGGTAGGGCCACTGTAGACACAAAGTATGTAACGGCGAGCGGCGCATGTTGTGCTGTAGAGGAGGACAGAAAAACAGCCGGACAGACATAATATGAATGCATTTTTTCCTAAACCTGAAACAGAGACGCTTCGCTCACGCTTCGCGCTCGCTTAGTAAAAAAGTCAACATTTAATTATTAAATTGTTTAATTAATACTACAAAAATATCGGTACAAAACAAGAACTTTAAATTTATTCTATGACACAAAAACAAGCTTTTGTTGATATTGGAAATTTTTTATACACGACCGCACACTACTTGTCACGAGTAAAACGAAAATTAGCTACCTACTGTGAAAAGACACAGAGAGCTCATTAGCCGTAGATTTTGCCTGAACACTGGATTCCTTTGCACGGTTTTTTAAATCAAATCTGGCTTGGCAGTATACCGGTCATCAACTTTCTTGCGGTTGTTTTTGCTTCTGAACTCTTCCTCAATATCCTGGAGAGTTTTATCTTTAGTCTCCGGAAGTAACACGCTTGTGACAATCAGGCAGAATAGTTGTACGCCAGCATACACCCAGTACGTCCCGTACAGTTTAATAGTGTTTAAGAGGAACGGTACCGTTTTCATAGAAATGAAAATATGCAAGGATAACGCTATAGAAGAAATACCCCCCGCCAAACTTTTATATTGGAGGGGGTAAAGTTCCCCAGATAGGATTAAACTTAACGGCAAAGCGCCGATGGCGATTGCGAAGATATGCATATGAAGGATGACGAGTCCCACGTAAATGCTGTCGAAAGGCAACAGGTTATGAGACCTCGCGTACAAATACACTCCTGAGAGAGACATCACAAACATGTTGAACCCGACACATAGAATCATCATCGTCTTCCTCTTCACCTTCTTAATAAAAATCAGCCCCACGGTCGTCGACACTGTCCGTTGCAAATTTAACCAGATCACTGTCGAAGGCACATCGACTCCATCTCCTAACATTATCTTTATGAGATCTACGGCGTACGAAGCAAATATGTTGATACCACTCGATTGGGCCATCCCAAAAACGTGGGTCATTATAACTATAGGCAAGTAAAATTCTACTTTTCTGATAGAACTCTTTAGAAAATTATATTGATTCCTTAATTTAATCATCAAAGTGTTGTTGGAGTTTCTTTCTTCTTTTGAAGCTTCTCTTGAGAGCTTGCTGGAGTTTATCAGCTTTTCCAACTCTGCTTCTTCGTTAACGCCTCTTAGCCAACGGAATGAAGCTCTGCACTCTTCGTATCTGCCTTTGCTGGCTAACCAGCTCGGTGATTCCGGTGAAAATATAACTATCACTAAAGTGAATACAGCCACACTGGCGCATATCAACGAAACGGTTTGCCAAGCGATGTACAAGCTCAAGGCTAGTATTACTAGGACTCCTGCAGCCATGAGGACTCCAAGAGACATTGAGAAGACTCCTCTGTTAGTTGGGGAGGTGTACTCCCCGACCAAAATGGGTCCGATGACAAAAATAATACCAAAACAAATTCCTTGGAGGCTGCGAGCTATCATCAATATTGTGATGTTGGGAGCGAACGCTGTGAGGAGCCAAGCTATGGCTAACAGGACTATACAGCTTAAGTGAGTGATCTTTCTACCACATTTGTCCATCATTATTGGCCCGATCAGATTTCCTGGAATGAGGGCGATTCCCGTAATTGAAACTGCAAACGAAAAGAAAATACAATCATAAATATTTACTATCGGAATAGATAGTACAGCAGATAATGATTAGTAATTGTAGTTGTGTGAGGTCTGATAAATTAATGGGCAACATCATCAAAATAACCTAAGTAGGTGAATCAATTTGAGATGGTTATCTTTGTTAATGTCGGATGGTAGGTGCCAGATAAAATACGAATTAAGTTATCAACAGTCTCATGATCGTGGGTATGATATACGGTGTGGAGACGACAATACGACAATAAATGAAAACATTTGTGACACTAGTTCATAGGAGTATTTTAAAACTATCAAATAATTCCTAGAAACGAAATAATTTTTTTTTACAAACAAACTAAATAGCACGAAAATTAATTGTATTGAAAATCGTAACTGAAAAATATTTCCTGTGACTAAGCTATTGGATATTTTTAATTGTTTTTTTATGAGACTGCATGGGAGCGTTCTTAGCTATACGACATTTAATTTATTGTTGCATTGTCGTCTCCAGGTTGTATGTATATATACCAAAAATTTTAATTTAGCATTCGCAGCATCTGGTGGCGAGTTAGGTAAGGTGGCTTTTTCTAGTACTTATATTATTTATAAGTAGCTTCCGCCCGCAACTTCGTCCACGTGGATATTAGAAAAACTCCTTAGGGAACCTTTAATCAGGATAAATAGTATTCTACATTTTTCATTTCATCAAAATCCGACCAGCCGTTTCTACGTAATTAGGCGGGTCCCCACCAAGCGTGCTTTCACGAGGCAGGCTGTTTGCCGCGTGCGGGGCCTCGCTGGTATGAACCCGCCTAGTCACGTAGAAACGGCTGGTCGGAACTGAATGAACTGAACTTAGTGAATTTTACTTCGAAAATGAAGGATTTTATGTATATACCTACACAACTTCATCCCCCTTTCACCCCTTCGAGGGTGGAATTATCAAAAACGCTCAGATACGTCAATATTCATTTTCAATCGTCAGACTAAACACAATAAGACCCTATATTCGAAGCTGAGGGACTTTCATACTAACTTTCATCCCCATATTTTCATCCCCTTAAAGATGGAATTTTCAAAAATCCTTCCTTAGTGAATACACTGTATAAGGTATCTATGTGGAAAATTTCATTTCTCTTGGTCCAGCGGTTTGGGCTGTGCGTTGATATATCACCCAGTCAGTCAGTTAGTCATCTACGTTTTTATGCACTCGCGTGCAACCAAATCGATTCACATGTTATACAAAAACAAAAAAAGAATCATTGAAAACGGTTCATAAACAAAGAAGTTACCTGAAAATCCGTAAAAACTCGTGCGATAATAAGCTAAATAAATGATATTTTTTAGGATTATGAAAAATCTACTAGCCAGATCTCTGTAATTTTTTTATGGGACCACACATGAACTATTTTCTTTCAAATACAAAAAGAAAATTGAAATCGTTTAATAACTGGTGAAGTTATGTTAAAACATACATTAAATAGAAAAAAAACCGTCGAATTGATAACCTCCTCCTTTTTTGAAAAAGAGCCATAAAAATAAATTTCACATAAAATAGTATAAATATAATCGTGGCAGGGTTTGTATGAAAATAACCTGCTGGATCGATTTGGTTGCACGCGAGTGTATATTAAGATATATCTTGCTAGGTATAATAATATAAAAAAATCTTAGCCCGTCGGAATGCAATGCACGTCATGTCATTGGTCCCGGCTGCATCTGTCGTTACCGCATCAGCGGGCTTACTCAACAGCACCTTTCCAATAACGAATTTTCGTGTCGTGATCGTCAATTTGACATTACAACGTTTGCGATGACCACGGCTTTACAATGCATGAATTCCGTTATTTCTGTCGTTATTTCACATGCTAGTGTTCACCAAGTGTCCGTGTGCGTGGTTCTAAAAAATATCATAATTTCGTTTATGGTTCATGTAGGGTAACCCTAAGTAAGTAGCACTCAGATAACCTATTTAACAGTCCTTGAAAGCAGGTCCAAGCTATTTTTGTGTTCGAATTATTTGTATATAGATATAAAAAATTCAATCATCCTTGGCTTAAAATTATAGTTTTATCACTTACTAGGATACCTATAGAGTTAACAGTGTGTAAATTGACTTATACCTATATACACTTGTTCTTTAAAATTTAATAGAGTATTCCGCAATTTGTTAGCCCAAAAACCTTTATGATAACTCTCCATTCAACACTTCTTATAAAAAATAAATGCTCTCTTAAATATGAAAGTACCGTATATTACATAGTTACCCTATATTTTTGACATATAACATTACTTTAACTGTCTTATTCAGAGTGCGTTCGTTAAACCAGGGCTAAAGATAACCTGGCGTTAGAGTGCGTACTAAAGCCATTTTAGCGCAAATCGTATTCATAGTGACAGTTTAAGTTTAGTCCCACGTTTAAGGATGGTTTACAAGCGGAATCATATTCATCACTTGAACCTGCTTGGGGGTAAGTTTAAGGGTGATTTAATGCTATTTAATAACCAAAGACTTCTGTGTTGTTAACTTTATTGGCAGAGCCAAGACAAAGCACACCATTCAAGCTACGACATAAAGAGCTATAACCATATGGATTGTCGTAAACTCCAATTTTCAAACCATGACAACTCAAATATTGTATTAAATCAAAGCAACCATATTATATTAATTACTAGCGGCCTGCCCCGGCTTCGCACGGGTACAATGTAGTTACTAATGTGGTGAGTGTGAAGTTATTAGACTATACTACAGGATAACTATATATAGTGGTGGCCACAAAATTAAGGACGCTAGTCGATTTTCTTACAAACGAAGTAACTTTTCAGCATTGCTTCTCCGCCAGGGATTGACCGAGCGGTGATCTGTTGATGGCCATCCAAGGAGTGAATAGAGGAGATCCAGATTTCTATACACACCAAAGTGATTTTAAGAGATCTTAAAATGCTGGTCAGATCAGTTGGGTGTGTATTGCTATCATAATCTTCTCCATTAACTCCCTGGATGGCCATCATCTCATCAGATCACAGCTAGTTCAATCCCTAGCGGAAAACCAAGACTTCAAAATTACCTCGTTTGTATGAAAATCGACTTGTGTCCTTAATTATGTGGCCACCACTATATGTATATACGACGTACACAACATACGCAAGGGGTGTTATAAGTTTGACTTGTGTGTGTCTGTCTACCTGAGACAACCAAGCTCCCAAACTTATGGACCGATTTTGATGCGGTTTTTTATGCATAGTTTAAAAGATCTAAGTGTACAGACGACGGGACTCCTAAACCATTGATCCGATTATGATGAAACTTTGGTGAGTTGTTCTGCTTACGACCAGGAAAATCCCTGGCTAAAAAAACGGAGCATTGCAATAATACACATGCCGGGTGCAGCTAGTTCTAAATAAAAATATGTTGTGCATTATCAGGATTATCAATCTCGATCATCCAACACTTCTCTATAATATACAACATGTTACAAAAATACCCTTAATGCCGAATACGGTATATAGGGACCATCAAACTGAACAACTTTTGGGACCAACTCTGAAATCGCGAAATAAAAATCAGCTGTTTCATACAAAAATTCAAATCGAAAATATAAAAATGTATGAAACAGCTGATTTTTTTCGCGATTTGAGAGTTGGTCCCAATAGTAAAAGTTGTTCAGTTTGATGGTCCCTATATACCATATTCACCATTAAGGGTATTTTTGTAACATGTTGTATACCTACCACATTTCTTGTCATGTTATCCGGTTGCAAAATAAAAAGGCTATTCGGCGAGCTGACTTTCGAGCAGGCTACATTAGAGCTGGCCATGGGAGAAACAATCACTGCGCAGATCTACACCAGCCGCTCTTAAACTTTTGTCCCTGTGCTTCATTAATTGTCATAGCATAGGCGACTTGACCGAATATTGTATTCTTTTAAAAATAAACTGATAATTAGAGGGAATAATTTTGCACGTTATTACAACGCAATAAGGAAAAAATGACAGCACTGTCAACATAACGCCATAGGTACTATTCAATGCCTATGGCGATAATGCATTCTACCTACTCTCAGGGGAAATGACCAAAGAGATTGTAATACTACGTTGATATGACAAATGATATTTATTTTTCTTATTTAATCAATCAAATGCACAAAAAAGTTTCAATTTCGACATCGAATTCAATTACAGCAAAAATAGCTTTTTATCACTTATTAACCCTGTTAGGTAACAAATATTTAAAAAATACGAAACACGTGTTCAATTAATTTTGTGAAAGAATGTCTATGCCAAATTCCAAGTCAATCGGGCCAAGGAATCGCGTTCTCCCATACAAACTTTACCACCCTGTTTCACCCCTTTAGGGGTTGAACTTCGCAAAATCCCGTCTTAGTGAGCACCTACGCCTTAAAAGGAGCCCCCATGCAAAATTTGAGACTCCTAGCACTTGCAGTTTCTGAGATTTCGTGATCAGTGAGTGAGTGATTTTCCCTTTTATATATATAGATAGAGACACTCACAAGATTCTGAAAAATGTCGTAGCGTGTATGTTTACTTAAATTTTCGTGGTCTCCACCGTCATAGACAAGTTGTGGAAGTAGTCATTCGCAAGTGCTTACGCAAATGCACTATTTTGACAGCGATTTCGTTAATAATACGTTTAAGATCACGCTTTCCACAGATAATAAATACCACTATCCAAAACCTTGTAGTTATCGTCAAAATGAAATTCACAATATGTATGGTATTTATTCATAACTTGGGGGTTGTTATTTAGGGAATTTTGCAATATACAACGTGTTACAAAAGTACCCCTAATGCCGAATATTGTAGATAGGGACCATCAAACTGAACAACTTTTACTATGGGACCAACTTTGAAATCACGAAAAAAAAATCAGCTGTTTCATACATTTTGACATTTTCGATTTTAATTTTTGTATGAAACAGCTGATTTTTTTTCGCGATTTCAGAATTGGTCCTATAATAAAAGTTGTTCATTTTGAAGGTCCCTATATACCATATTCGGCATTAGGGGTATTTTTGTAACACCTTGTATACCGTGATACTATCTACTTTTTTAGTTTTAATTAAAATTTTATTTAAAACTAATTTTATTTACAATAGGTGTATAATAGCAAATCGTGTTGTAGGAACAAGCTGTTGAGTAAGCCCGCAGGTCCGCGTGGTAAATTGAATAACTGATGATGATGGTAATGATACTTTTACCAAACTTGTCTAACCGCATGACCACGGCGACGCAACGCGCGATTCCTAACATGGGACATGACGCTTTGCGCTTGTGCAGTGACCGTTTCGGCCGCACAATGAGATGAAGAGAGAATTTGCATGTCGCGCCGCTTGTCGCCCCTACGCGTGACCAGAGCCTCGACTCTGCTGAATTTTAACTCAATAAACTTGTCTCAAATGGTTTTTCAATATTAATGCTTTTTCTTTAACCGACTTCAAAAAAAGGAGGAGGTTATCAAGTCGACGATATTTTTTTTTATTTTTTTATGTATGTTTTAACATAACTTCACCGGTCAACCAATTTCAATTATTATTTTTTTATTTGAAAGAAAATAGTTCGTGTATGGTCCCATAAAAAAATTACAGAGATCTGGCTAGTAGTTTTTTCATAATCCTGAAAAATATCAATTATTTAGCTTACCATCGCACGAGTTTTTTTTTATGTATGTTTTTCGATATTGTATAGAATACCTAGGTAAAATTTGAAATATATTTGTCATACATGAATGTCCGATAGCCTGAACATGAAATCACTTAATACCACAAAACAACTTTGGCTAAGAAGGATCTATACAATGATTTGAATATTATTTCTTGCTTTTCATTTTGAAGCTTTTTTTGTTATTATATTCAGGTTTTTTGAAGGAGGTCTTTGTGTTTTATTGAAGTCTTATTGCGTTCTGTGAAAATTGTCTAAATTCTAAAAATAAATGTGTTAAAAAGCAATACCATTGAGACTGATTGTTGCCCTAACGTAAGCAGAATCTAGTCCCGTTACGATTGCTCACCTATCCAGGAGCCACACTCCTCGTCGATGGGGATGGGTGACCCGGGCCGCCGCAGGTCCGGCACTAGCGTGCTGGAGATGCCGAAACCGAACCCTATATGCGCTATGTTCAAACCGACGCCAGCGCACACCCAGCACTGCAAGAAAATAGACTCTTTGCTTAATTGCTTTTTGTTTTTCGCATAATTGAAACAATACACATTTAAATAATTTTAGATAAATAAGTGGGCTCATCCTCCTTATTCACCTATAAGGAAGGCCTGTACCCCAGCAGTGGGGACATTAAAAATGGCTGATGGTCAGATAATATAAGTACCTACCTACCTGTTTCATCAGTGGCGAAAACCATGTTAACGGTTTTATAACCATGATTTCCATTTACACACCACTAGCTATGATAGCACCACGTGTTTAACTGACACAGGTGTCTTTCAGGCTCGTTACAGAATACTAAAAATATGTTGTGTAATATTTAATATATTATGCGTTTCGGTTTACGAATGAAAAAGAATTTAACCCGGCTTTGTTAGCCGCAATTAGCAATTTCTTTGTTGTTCTAAAAATAAAATAACAATAGGCATGGTTTAAGGTCTTACTCGTATGAGGATGTATGGTCACTGTCACTAAATCCTACTATATATATATTATAAATTACTTTGGGTCAATCCGGACTGTTTTTCAATTCAAATTTACTGTAAAATATTACCTATGTATGTACTGTCAATCCTGACAATGACGACCTGAGTGGTCAACATGCCAGTCCACCATGCAAGAGGTCCCGGGTTCGATTCCCGGCCGGGCAGAAATTTAAATGATGAATTTTAATTTCTGTGATGGGTCTGGGTGTTACTATGTATAATAAGTATATATTTAAAAAGTATATAAGTAGTATATCAGATGTCTAGCACCCATATTACAAGTTTTGCTTAGATTGGGGCTAGATGGCGCTGTGTGGAATTGTCCAAGTTATTACAATCAGTATTTTTGTTACTTTCTACTCAAGCGGCTGCGAAGTTATCTGCAAAGTCATCTTTGTAAAGATTAGGTTTTATTTTCAAAAACCAGGTAAAGACCGGACCATAGTGGGGTAAGTTCAGAATTTCTTTCTAAAAGCGATTTTATTTTTTCTATAAAACCAGCCAATTAGGTACCTGTTTTAAAATCAGACATTTCAAAAATATTCTTGACTAACTTATTAGAACTATAGTATCCTGCTTATGCGTAGTAGTTTGATTAAAATCGGTTCATTCATTACGAAAAATAAGGACTTGAAAATTTGTATGAAATGCCGTTTGTGTCAACGCTTAAAAAAATAAATAAAGCTAGAGGCACCGACACTACCTTAAAACATTAAACCAATAAAGAATAAAAAAATGTCATTGCAATGTAATCCGCAAAAGTATAATCAGCCTTGTGGAGGGGGGCATGGCCCCCTGGGCCCTCCTCCCACCTGAATCGGCCTTGGTTCCACATTCACGCCACCTTGTAAGCACGTATCCACCACCACCTGTCGAACTGAGCATGGCACTGGACAAAATCTGATTACTGAGTAAAACACAGCTAGTTTCGTGAAATAAGCATTTTATTAAAAATTCCGTAGAAATAAACTTAGTACATTAGACTAGAGAAGCCTTAAATTCTTTAATTATATTGTTGGTCAATCAATAATGTCTTCAACTTTACCGGGAAAATTCTGTGAACACAATCAGAATTTATGCACTTATCGAATTAACCAGAAATAAGGAACTGTGGAGTTTACTGCAGGTGCTGCTATAGGGAGAGCTAGCAACTAAAAACATATCAATGGCTATAAAGCTCTTTCACTGAATCCAAGCACGCTCTTTATATTTTCGTAAATGGAGCAGGGGAAATCAAACTGGGAAGTGAGACGGTTTTTTACGCAGGTAACATGTTTGTGCAAGTATTATTTCATTGGCTTTATTATAAAATATGTCAAGGCATCCCACAGCCTGCGGAGAGATTGTGAAGAAAACATTCCCAGTCTAGATTTTGTATCTATGTACCTTAATCATGAATAAGTAATAGCTTAGTTTTCTGAAATACTTTTCGCACGGTTAAATCAAATCTGGCTTGGCAGTATACCGCTCATCAACTTTCTTGCGGTTGTTTTTGCTTCTGAACTCTTCCTCAATATCCTGGAGAGTTTTATCTTTAGTCTCCGGAAGTAGCACGCTTGTGACGATCAGGCAGAATAGTTGTACGCCAGCATACACCCAGTACGTCCCGTACAGTTTTATATTGTTTAAGAGGAACGGTACCGTTTTCAGAGAAATGAAAATATGCAAGGAAAAAGCTATAGAAGAAATACCCCCCGCCAAACTTTTGTATTTGAGGGGGTAAAGTTCCCCAGATAGGATTAAACTTAACGGCATAGCGCCGGTGGCAATTGAGAACATATGCATGTGAAGGATGACGTGTCCCACGTAAATGCTGTCGAAAGGCAACAGGTTATGAGACCTCGCGTACAAATACACTCCTGAGAGAGTCATCACAAACAAGTTGAATCCGACACTTAGAATCATCACTGTCTTCCTCTTTAACTTCTTAATAAAAATCAGCCCCACGGTCGTCGACACTGCCCGTTGCAAATTTAACCAGATTACGGTCGAAGGCACATCGACTCCATCTCCTAACGCTATCTTTATAAGGTCTACAGCGTACGAACTGAATAAATTCATACCACTGTACTGGCTCATCCCATAAACGTGGATCATTATAACTACAGGCAAGTAAAATTCTACTTTTCTGATAGAACTCTTTAGAAAATTATATTGATTCCTTAATTTAATCATCAAAGTATTGTTGGAGTTTCTTGCTTCTTTTGAAGCTTCTCTTGAGAGCTTGCTGGAGTTTATCAGCTTCTGCAACTCTGCTTCTTCGTTAGCCCCTCTTAGCCAACGGAATGAAGCTCTGCACTCTTCGTATCTGCCTTTGCTGGCTAACCAGCTCGGTGATTCCGGTGAAAATATAACGATCACTAAAGTGAATACAGCCACACTAGCGCATATCATCGAAACGGTTTGCCAAGCGATGTACAAGCTCATGGCTAGTATTACTAGGACTCCTGCAGCCATTAGGACTCCAAGAGACATTGAGAAGACTCCTCTGTTCGTTGGGGAGGTGTACTCCCCGACCAAAATGGGCCCGATGACAAAAATAATACCAAAACAAATTCCTTGGAGGCTGCGAGCTATCATCAATATTGTGATGTTGGGAGCGAACGCTGTGAGGAGCCAAGCTATGGCTAACAGGACTATACAGCATAAGTGAGTGATCTTTCTGCCACATTTGCCCATCATTATTGGTCCGATCAGATTCCCTGGGATAAGGGTGATGGCTGTGATTGAAACTGCAAATGGAAAAAAAAACATTTTTACTATTAGTGTACTTAGCATAACAGATAAAAAGGTATTAGAACATACTGAAATTGTACCTTATTGTAAATTGAATATTGGCATAGAAAAACTCTTTATTCAAATAAACTTAGAAATTAAGTGCTTTTGAATTGTCGATATAGGTAGTTTTCTGTTTTTCCACATACATATTATTCAATTTTTTTTTTTTTTTTCAATTCAATTTTTATTTCGGAATCATCCATAGTTGCTAGTAACATAGGTACTTAATTCTAGTGTTAGTATACATTAAAAAATACACGAAAATACACAAAAATATACAAAAATATCACACCTAGGAAGTCGCCGCTGCCGTGTGTAGGTGTATCCAACGCTTTAACAGCGGCGAGTCCCAGCGTTCGGTTAAAGCGCGCACGATACTGTTCGGGCTGGCGCGCACGCGCGATAGTAACGACCCGCTTCGCTTGCGCATTATTGCGTAAAAGCAATCTGTATGCGCTTCGGCAAACATTGTGGATGCACTACAGTATCGCGCCAGCCCAAACAATATCCTGAACGCATTATTATCCTGAACGCGCAGTGCGCTATATGCACGCCGCGTAAAGCTAACCCACAGGCCACACGTGTAGAAGGTTTGACAATAAGCCTTGAATAGCGTTAGCTTAACCGTATTACTACACCGTGCAAACCTGCGAGCCAGCATGTTGCAACGCACACTTATCGCCCTGCGCTCTCTCTCTATGTCTATGTCATCTGTCAGATCTTCCGTTATCCAGTGGCCTAAGTACTTAAATTTAACGACTCTTTTTAGTGCAACACCACAAAGAGACACAGTGGGTATTTTTTGGTAATTTTTGCAGTGAGCTTTGAATACCATCAACTCACTCTTTGTGGAGTTGTACTTGAGTCCGTGGGCCATCGCATAGGTTTCACACATTTGTAACAGTCTTCGCAAGGCGCCAATCGATGGGCTCAGCAGCACCATGTCATCGGCATAGCTTAAATTGTTAACACATACCCCGTCTATGTGACACCCGATGCCTGTACTACTGAGCCCCTCGATTAGCCGGTTAATGTATAGATTAAAAAACTTAGGTGAGGTTAACCCTCCCTGCCTCACTCCGCACTCCAGCGTATACACATCCGAATGCGAGCCTGCCCATCTAACACTATTACGTTGATTTTTATACCAATATCTGAATATAGAACACAGTTCAGACGGCAATGTAGTGTCGTTTTTCAGTTTGTTCCACAAGACGTTGTAAGAAACCAAGTCGAACGCCTTCGAGAGGTCCAAAAAGCAGGCATAGACTGGTGTTTTTCTAGCTGTATAGTATTGCACAGCTTGCTTGAGGCACAGGATCGCACTTTCAGTTGAAAGACCCGGTTTGAATCCAAATTGCGCGTCATGGATGTTCAGGTGCTCACCCAAATGCTTATCAAGCAAACTGTCCAACACTTTAGCTATGATAGTCGCAAGTGATATAGGCCTATAGTTAGACAAATCGGAGGCGTCGCCTGTTTTGTTCTTAATAATCGGTACAACTACAGTATACATAAGTTCGTCTGGCAGGTAACAATGACTTACACATAAATTATAAAACATAGCAAGCACACGTAGCAAATGATCGCCAGCGTACTTCAGGTGCTCAACACTAAGGCTGTCATGCCCAGGAGATTTTCCTCTAACCATTTTTTTGATGACAGCTGAAACATCCTTAGCAGAAAATCTGACAGAAATCTCGGCGGGATGTGCCTCCAAATTGAGCACCTGCTGCACCTGGGTTAGCGGTGATTCAACCACAAAGTGTTTCTGAAAGGCATTGGCAATATCAAGGGGTTCGTGCTGACCAGCCACGCTCACAGGAAGACTTGGCTTTAGGTTTAGTCTATTAGTATTTTTCCAAAATTTTGCAAAGTTTTTATCTGAATGATTTTTAGTAATTATGTCCATTTTAATTTGCTGTTCATTATCCTGACAATATTTCAATTTTAATTTAAATATTATACTTACTTAAGTGGAAGAAAAGGAAACTACCTATTTATAAGTAGGTGACTACCTATTCGTCTTTTTAATGAGAGGACTATTTTGAACGGGTGATTTAGGTGTAACAGCGTTTTCAATTTGTTGCATTTTTTAAGCGGAGAAAAGAAGTTGTTTCTTCATGGTTTCAGAATTAGTATGACGTACAGAACAGCTACACTCCGCCTCCCGCCGATCCGAGATACCGCACCTCCCCAATCCCATACGGACACAATCGGTAGTAAGACAGAAGTTCATTCTCCGGGACCGTGTCGCGCGGGCGGGTTGTTTGTAGGTACTGACATACGAGCTCAACAGATATCAAGGTCAACCCCAAGGCTGGCCCTAGACCTACCGGTTTCATTTCTTTGCTTTGCTGTTCTAGTAGAACAGGGGGCCGTACCGGCTAACGCATCGAACTTCGAAAAGTCTGCCGGGCTTCAACTTAAAATAGATAAATCGAAGTAAGAAGTTTCGTATTATAGTTATTCAGAAGATATCGATGTTCGTGTGACATCATAAATTAGGGTTCGCCATTTTGGCCCGCTTGGGCCTCGATGTATCCGTTTTAATTTGAAGACTTTTCGAAGTTCGGTGCGTTAGCTGATAGCCCCTGTTCAACTAAAACAGCAAATCAAAGAAATGAAACCGGTAGGTCTGGGGCCAGCCTAAAAGGTTCACGCACACATTCGCAGTGTGTACAAACGTAATCTGTTTATGTTGTAGTTAAAACGCACTTTTTCTATGGAGTGTCCGGAGTGTGACATGGTTCCGATCGCGGTGGTACCTAATAAAACGAAAACTGAAAGGTACCTACTTAGTCATTTCGATTAATTTTGTTTATCAAAAATTCAAACGATTGCTCACCTATCCAGGAGCCACACTCCTCGTCGATGGGGATGGGTGACCCGGGCCGCCGCAGGTCCGGCACTAGAGTGCTGGGGATGCCGAAACCGAACCCTATCTGCGCTATGTTCAAACCGACGCCAGCGCACACCCAGCACTGCAAGAAAAAGGAGCAGGGTAGAATTATAGCCACACTACACCAATCACACGCTAAAACCACACTACACGTGCCAAGCTCTGAGACTTCTATGCGACTAAATCATCATAATTACATATGTGATTTATCGATACTTAAAGCCTCGGTTATGTATTAGGAGACAATTGCAGCGACATGTCGCTCAAAAACTACGTAGAATGTCCCGAACTGTCAAGACAAAATGATGTAGAGCATTCTGCAGGTTCTCGCTTTTGGAGCGGGAGCTCCTAGTAACGTGTCCCGCGTCACGTAAATGCGTCAGAGTTTGTCGCAAAACGTTGCAGAACACTGGGCAGTGTTGCAGCGTCACGTAGATTGAGCGCTGCGCTGCGCGTCATGTAGGTGGTCATGTTGTCCCCTAATGTTTCCAACGCTTTAAGTGTCGGCAAATCGCTTTATCGTGTTTCGGTGGTCGTGCTACGGGGGCAGGTGGTGATGAGCATAATTACTGAGTCAAGGATGTTTATTATGTATTCTCTGCGTCGACATAATAGTAGGCACTTACTCTGCATATTTGATACTAAAGGTGCGGGAGCATTAATATTCATTTCATTCATTCATTCCCTACCCTCACCTATCCCAATTTATTTGCGGGAGCATATCTGAACTAGGATGGCACGGACTGACAAAACTAGTACCTAAATGAAAAAGCCTGACAAGTGCGAGTCGGGCTCGCCCACCGAGGGTTCCGTACCTACATTATAAATAGTTCAGAAATCGAGTCTCACAGTTTTTCCGAGCTTCACCCAAAATTCAGTGCCCAAAACGGACGACCGTCGTCGTGTCGTTATCTTCAAGATTTAAGAAAGCTGTCATTGGGTGCATTCCAGCAGACCGATCGCTAAGTCATCGACCACCACAGAATACATTTTAATAATTATGAAAAGTAATTTGTTTTACTTATACACTTCTAAGTCTTTCGTGCGTACAGTTCATTGGAAATAAAACACTTTTTACGGATTACAGCGCGTATATTATTAATTCAGGTGTTGTTATAGAATTATTTAGTTTGTATTTATTGGTTTTTAGAATTCCCGACGTTTCGACAAAAAAAGTGTTTTATTTCTAATTTGTTTTACTGTTCAATTTTATTATTTTACATTGGTAAAATATACTCTATGGCGATCGATGACTCAGCGATTAGTCTGTTATAACACACCCATTTTCTTTAATAACATTGCGATAGATTTTACACATATACACCATTTGATATACAGCGCCATATATTGACAATTAGCAGTACTTGTATTTTATACAAGTGCAGTGGGTTGTGTAATTATTTTATTTTTCCATGATTTCAAATTATTATAACTTACTAGCGGCCCGCCCCGGCTTCGCACGGGTACAATGTAGTTACTAATGTGGTGAGTGTAAAGTTATTAGACTATACTACAGGATATCTATATTTGTGGTGGCCACATAATTAAGGACGCCAGTCGATTTTCATTCCATCGAAGTAACTTTTAAGCATTGCTCCTCCGCCAGGGATTGACCGAGCGGTGATCTGGTGATGGCCATTCAGGGAGTGAATGGAGGAGATCCAGATTTCTATACACACCCAAGTGATCTGACCAGCATTTTAAGAGATGTAAGGATATGTTTAAAAAACCGCGAATATAGCATAAAAATGAATGAAAATCTTGCAACTGAAAATTCAGATGCTTACATCTCTTAGAATGCTGACCAGATCAATTGGTGTGATCAGTGTGTATTGCGATCTGAATCTTCTCCATTCACTCCCTGGATGGCCATCATCAGATCACAGCTAGTTCAATCCCTAGCGGAAAACCAAGACTTCAAAATTACCTCGTTTGTATGAAAATCGACTTGTGTCCTTAATTATGTGGCCACCACTATATGTATATGTATATACGACGTACACAACTTACGCAAGGGGTGTTATAAGTTTGACCTGTATATGTCTGTCTGTCTGAGGCAACCTAGCTCCCAAACTTATGGACCGATTTTGATGCGGTTTTTATGCATAGTTTAAAAGATCTATGTGTACAGACGACGGGATTCCTAAACCATTAATCCGATTATGATGAAACTTTGGTGAGTTGTTCTGCTTACGATCGAAAAGGTCCCTAGCTAAAAAAACAGAGCATTTCAATACGCATGCCGGGTGCAGCTAGTTCTAAATAAAAATATGCTGTGCATTATCAGGATTATCAATCTTGATTATCCAACACTTCTCTATAATATACAACGTGTTACAAAATACCCCTAATGCCAAATATAGTATGTGGTATAGTAACCATCAAACTGAACAACTTTTACTATGGGACCAACTCTGAAATTGCGAAATAAAAATCATATATTTCATAAAAAAAATTAAATCCAAAATATCAAAATGTATGAAACAGCTGATTTTTTTTCACGATTTCAGAGTTGGTCCCAATAGTAAAAGTTGTTCAGTTTGATGGTCCCTATATACCATTTTCGGCATTAGGGGTATTTTTGTAACATGTTGTATACCTACCGCATTACTTGTCATGTTATCCGGTTGCAAAATAAAAAGGCTATTCGGCGAGCTGGACATTAGAGCTGGCCATGGGAGAAACAATCATTGCGCAGATCTACACCAGCCGCTCTTAAACTTTGTCCCTGTGCTTTATTAGTTGTCATAGCATAGGCGACTTGACCGGGATATTGTATTCTTTTAAAATTAATCTGATAATCAGATGGAATAATTTTGCATTACAAAATTATATAAAAATAGGGCTAAGGTGTTATCTGTGCTACTCGTTTGACCTCAAAATTAAGCTGGTTGTAGAATTTAAAAGAAAAAAAAATAGAATTATCAATGTATTGGTATTTGTTGGTAAAATATACGTAATAATAAACATTATCACCAAATTTCAAGTTTATAGGTCAATTAGAAGTTAAGATGACCGCGCATACCGTCGTTTAACCTCGATGGTTGATTAGAAATAAAACACTTTTTAAGGAGGAGGACTGTCCTCCCGTGACCACGGCCCCTGGAAAGGTGTCGAAACGTCGGTAATTCTAAAAAACCAATAAATACAAACTAAATAATTCCAAAACAACACCTGAATTAATAATATACGCGCTGTAATCCGTAAAAAGTGTTTTATTTCTAATGAACTGTACGCGCGAAAGTCTTAGAAACTCGATGGTTGAGTACGTAGGTACTTTAATGACTATATTTTTTATGATATAATTACAAATGTATAATTTTCAGATTTTATCTTGTACTTGTAGTATAAGACGATATTATTAATTGCCAAATTTCATAGTTCTAAGTCAACGAGAAGTACCCTATTAATTTTGATTCTCTTGAGGATGTTGAAATAGAGTAAATATGCGTTTTTTGAGGCATTAATGGCTAATCTTTTATTAAATTTAGATTTTTCGCATTCACAATGCTATTTTTATATTAAGATAAATAATATTAGAAAAAATACTAGAAAAATCCGACTCACCCGTAGCCGTCCCGTCTGAGGTGCTACGAGTGAGTCGATTTTTTTCTAGTATTTTGGCTAATCTTTTTTTTACGTTAACTTAGAAGTTTGATTTTTTCACAGCTGCAAGTGCTTATAGACTTGAGTAAGTATATGGTTTTAATTTCAAATCGATACCTCCACGCGTTCCCGAGATAAGGGTCTTGACAGACAGATGGACAGACAGACAGACAGTTAATGATTATCAATTTATTTACTTTAAACAATAAACATTAAAATGATTTTAATAAATACCTGTTTCATTAATGGAGAGTTCCATGTTAATGGTTTCACAACCATGATTTACACTTAACGCACCAGTAGGTAGTCCGACGTATGTACGTATTTAACTGACACAGGTGTTTTTCAGGCTCAGACTGCCGCTCAGCACCGAATACTTATTAAAAGTATGTTTTGTCAATTCGTCCATGGTTTTGTAAAGATATTAGGAACACAACAGCACGTCAAATATAACAGATGTACTGCAAAAACAACTTTTATTCCATAGGGCATAAAGCCGTTCTCAAAGTCAACATGTCACGTCTGATGTGCCGTCGTCTATACATATGTTTAAAGACAAACATTACGTTACTATTTTTATGGTTGACTAGTTACGCTCGCGGCTTCGTTTGCGCGGGACTTGGACATATAATTAAGTAATTATAGCAGTTTTGTGTTGCTCTTAAAAATTAAATTAAATGTTCTAAGATCATGTAGATACCGAGTCCCGACCCCGACAGAATCGTTTCTGCAAATGTGATATCGACTAAACAGTTTTAACGATAAATAAGTGTTTATTATCATTTCGACATCTCGGTATCAAGGAAAAAGGACGTCGTTCTTTGAAGTGTTGAGATAAAAAAAATGCAAGCAATCATTAATAGATACCTCAAAAGAAGTGTATGAACAATGCCGAAAGATAGCAGTAGTTTCTCTCCATTCATCAAACAAGTAAGTTCTTATTCTGTTAAAAAATATATGTCATCGCGAATATGTTTGTGATTTTCCGTTACATTTTTACTATAATTTTACTGTCATTGGACATTGGGTTTTGAAGACATACAAGGGAACTCCTCAAAATCAAATAGAAACTGTAACTTTAGCACGAATAGCTATCGAAAAAAATAACGCGCGAAAAACATTCGATAGAGTAATTTTGTATGGGAAATTTGTACAGCGCCATCTATCGCCGAAAAGTGAAATTAAATTTCTCATAGAAAAATACTCGATCAAGTAATTTTATGCGCGTTATTTTTCTCGATAGATGTTCGTGTAGTGGTAGGTACTGTGTAGTGATTTAAATATTGGTAGGTAGGTATTATGACAATCAAATACAAGTAAGGTAAAGGTACCTATTGGTCAAGGACGTTCTGGACTAGACTTGAACTGCGAGGACCCAACGGGACTCCTTAATAAACAGCGCGAAATGTGGAAATTGAGTTATTTTATCATTGTAAACTGCTATTTTTATAATATCATCGCTTACATACTTAGCACAAAAAATCTGAAAATAAAAAAGCTTTTAAAAAAACTTCCTTCAAACCCTTAAAAAAACAGCTCTTAAATAAAAAAGCAAGAAATAATGTTCAAATCCATTAATTAAAAAAAGTCTAATGAAGTCGGGTGGGGCTTTAGAGAAAACAATACAATACCTAAATACTTCTTGAGAAAACGACACAATTAATTTAATCAAAAATTACCTCCAGCCCCACCCGACTTCAATAGATGATTTTTTTAATTAATTGATTTGAACATTATTTCTTGAGTTTTAAAGAACTGTTTTTTTAACATTTCTGAAGGCGGTTTTGCTTTTTTTTTTAATCCTTTTTCATAAAGCGGTAGGTGATCTTGGATAATATAATTTGTCAGTTAGTTTTAATAAGCAAAAAGCTGTTTTTAAGAACTTTCAATCCAAAACAAAATAATGTAGAGACTATTTAACATCCTTTATCGTTGTGCAGTGCTTCGTGACATGCGCGGTGGGCCTCAACATCGTGAGTCACGGGTGTGTGCTGGGCTACCCGGCCATCCTGCTGCCGCAGCTACACTACCCAGGATCTACCATCACGCTCACTAAGGAGGCTGAATCTTGGATAGGTGAAACATATTAATACAGCTAACGACCCCATTTGTACATGTTAACTTTAGTTTTAGATGTTCTCTATTGGCCGTGATTTGAAATTGTTTCCCCTCCGTGGCTCCGTTGCTCTACGCAAGTACAATACATTCGTTTCCCAACTGAATGAATTTGTAATACTGTGTCGTAAACTAATGGGACCACCGATAAAATAAATATTATTTTTCCGTAGTCCGGTTGACCGGACAACTGAACTTGTACCACGGGCAAAAAGGGGAAATAAACCGTGGACATCGGTGGGACCGGCGAAAAGGATTCTCCCGTTATTTTTATTTATGGTTCGCGACGTTCGTGCCTGAAAATTAAAGATTTGTTTATTTTAACATCGATTTGAAGTACAAATTAGTAACGCATTACAAAATGAAATGATATGAATGTTTTTTGTAAACGTTTTTTATGTAGGTAACCAAATAAAATTTTCATTCAATTATTCATAAATTATAATCACAGAATACTATAATATTACCTACTAAACGTATATGCAGATGATACCACTCATCAGTCTGTAGAACTGCTTCTAAAGTTAATAAAGGTTACAATTTCTTGATACAAACTTTCTTAATAGGTAGGTTTGATTATAGGATTCGCAGTTGCTATTTTTTTTCACAGCTTCTATAACTGGCATTATGATGCTGATAGGCAGCTTCATGATGTCTCCCATCATGGAGAGGTACGGCCGGAAGATGGCGCACTACGCGGTCACCGCGCCGGTCATTGTGGGGTGGGCGATCACCGTAATGGCCACCAACTTTGCCGTAAGTTGTGCTAACTAAACAAAAAAAACTATAAATAATAAATAATAATAAATAATAAATTTGACAACATCACATACATTGCTCCGATTCCAAAGTAAATAGCTAAAGCACTTGTGTTATGGAAATCAGAGACAACGGTGGTATCACAAACACCCAGACCTGAGCCAATATAGAAAAGTTCGTTTTCTAAATTGACCCAACCGGGGATCGAACCCGGGACCTCAGAGATGGCGACACCTTGAAAACCGGTGTACAAAGCCACTCGACCACGGAGGTCGTCGAAACTATACTATAACTATATTCGTATAATTCGAGTCATATTGTATTTAGCAGTGGTTATACTCTCAGGATCTGTTTCACAGGTTCCCGATAGCACTATCTTCTGGTTTAATAAAAAAAATATAGAGATAACGTATCTGTTACGTAAGTTGAAAGAACCTACTTGAGTAGATAGCTTGTTGTCTTGGTTCTAGCCTTTGAAAGAATGAGGAAAGCAACATAAAATGTAATTTTTAGTTAAAACTGTGTTGTTAGAATGATTACTAACAACACTTATTATTACTTGCAATTTCAGATCATTTTCATCGGAAGAATCTTATGTGGTTTATCGTTCGGAATGCTCTGTCCGCTGCGTTCGATACTCATCGGCGAGTACACCAGCCCCAAGAATCGAGGCGCTTTCCTCACGACTGTAGCCCTCACGCAAGCCTTCGGCATCTTCCTCGTGCACCTCATCGGCTCCCTCATGTCATGGAGGATGACTGCTGCAGTCTGCGTGTGCTTCTCCATTGCCAGCCTCATCATGATATTCTACTCCCCAGAATCGCCTAGCTGGCTCGCTTCTAAAGGACGCTACGATGAATGCAGGCAGGTCTTCAAATGGCTTAGAGGAGATGAAGAAGATGAAGAGTTAGAAAAAATGATACAAGCCAGGATTTTGATAAAGAAAGCCAAAACTGAAGATACGAAGGACCAAAAGATCAATCGGTTCAGAGACATGTTGACGACGGTTAAAAAGAAAGAGTTCTACAAGCCTATAACGCTAATGGTCCATGCCAATTGTATGATACAGTTCGCTGGTGGCACTACGATGGCTGCTTATTCTACTGAGATATTGCGGTTGATTTTGGGTCCTCTTGTTAACGCTCACATCTGGATGATCGTGCTGGATACTCAGAGGATAATATCGAATGCTGCTGCAATCTATGTGATAAACAAGACTAAGAGACGCACAATGATGTTTTTTACGGGCGGTCTTTGCGTCCTGAGTTATTTAGCGATAGCTGCATACGTCTACTTGAGAGACCATGGCAGACTGTCTTACGATGCTCTGTGGATACCGGCCATTTTGATCAATGTACACTACTTTTCTGTGGCAACAGGCATGGTGCCTTTACCAATTGTCATAGCAGGGGAAGTACTTCCTTTGCAGTACAAGAGTGTGGGAGGTATGATCAGTGTGTGGTCATTATCAGGGTTTATGTTCGTGGCTCTTAAGACTTATCCTGGCTTGCTAGAAAGTGTCGGATTACACGGCGCATATGTGGTCTACGCGGGTATTTTGTTCTACAATTTAGTTGTGATATGGTTCTTATTGCCAGAGACAAAAGGTCGGACTTTGCAGGAAATCGAAGACGAGTTCAGGGGCAGGCCGCTGGCCCGTAAGGAGATTGAAGCTAGGATGTCCATAGAGATGGATCCGATACAGGCTTATAATAGGAAGGACTCAGAGAGAAGATGCAGCACCCCTTTATTAAGTTGAGATGAGACCATTTTGCCAAAGAATCAGTTATTCCAATAAAAATAATGCCGACATAAAAAGCCTTCAAAGTATGTAAGATGTAAAATGGTGTAATGGCAAAATAAATAAACAAAACACATAGTTATTTTTCTATAATATTCTATATTATTTGGTACACGATGGATCGCCCTGTCCAACCATACGTGGAGATGTTGGCTTGATCGGCTACTAGTTTTTGGCAATATTAATGTTAATTCAATACAAATCAGTCTGTACACATTGTCGCGGGGCTCGCCACTATAGTTGCACAGGCGATTACTTAACTACACTGTACAATTTTCATACATAAACTCGGTTAAAGATCAACCTTGCAGCGGGGCGCGGCGTGGTCCGAATCGTAAACTTTACTTTGATGCATTTGCATTATTTATTTAAATAATATTTTCATTCGGAAACAAGATGTCCAATCATCATAATAATTTCGAATGTAACAATTTAGTCTGTGGGCCCTTACACATTGCGACTTTTTGCAGCGATACAGTCGCGATTCAGTCGTGATGCAGCATCGATACGGTCGTGATGCAGTCGCGCGGCTGTTTGTCGCGCATCTGTATCGCTGCAATAGTCGCAATGTGTAAGGGCCCTAAGATGCTGATATAATATTCGTACTGGAGCCGCGACCCGCTCGTCTAATCGTAGAAACAGGTGAACCGACGCCAATATACAGAGATCAAACGAACAGCGGAAGTATCGCCCTCGATTAACTTAACATTCATGATATAACAGCCGTTTGCTTCACAATGCCACTCCTAGATAAATGTTTGGTAATTTGGATATCATTTTCATTCCTTGACTTTTGTCACCATTACTCAGACCACAATTCAATTATTGCAAGAAATACTTCTTTTTTGCTATAGATCATTAACTTGGTGTTTATTAGAACGCATTTTTGCTCGTCAAATGGCGTTTTAAAATTAGAGGTCAGCCAAATCTTGAGTATGACAAATCCAAGTCTTATCCATCTAGAAATAGCACTGTCAAGTATTTAAGAAAATATTAACAATCCAAACTTTAAATTTAATTATTAAAAATTGGACTAAATTAATAAATGGCTTGCGGCCGGAACCGTCCCTACATGTACACATAAATAAAAGCTTTTCGTAATAAGCTATAGAGTTCATATTGGCTTAAAGAATTTGTCATCAAGCTCCGAACGAAAAGCAAACTTAATTACACCAGTGGAAAAATCTATAAGGCCTTTGCATCACGAGTTTACAATTTACTATCATTAAAGTCTGTTTTTCTTTACAAGTTTTATTTTTCACTAGATTCTTTAAATTAGTTTGCGATTAATAAATATAAAAAATAATCTTTATTAGCTACAATATTTTAGACAAGATTTTACAAGTAAAGAAAAACCGACTACATTTACATTCATTTTACAATTCATTAATCTTCCCCGCATTGCAATTTCAACAATAATAGTTTTGTGATTCGACGAAAAACCAATTGCAGTTCATTCAAATGATTGAGTGCAATAAAACATCAAAAGTACACGTTATGGCGTAGGCATTGACGCGAGCGGCGAGGCGAATAGCGAACTCGCACGTCGCGTCGCCATCAGCGTCGCCACTCAAGCGAATGTGTGCCTAAGCCATTAAATAAATTACAAATAAATGTAAAAAAATAATTTCGGAGTTCACTCCGCGATCGTTTCGACATTTTATATCAATTTCCACTCACTGAAAAGTAATTGCTATATATAACTGTCAAATAAGATTTATATTACACGAATAACGTTAAAAGTGACACGGTCGTCAAAACCTTCTTACAAACAAATAATAAACGCCCGAGCGCTTCATGTACACACGACAGCACGTCAGTTTATACAGTTAAACTGCGAAAACAGCTTTTATTACGTAGGGCATAAAGGCGGTCTCAAGGTCAACGTATAGTCTGAGGTGCCGTTGTGTGTACATAGAACAACCACAACTACGATATTTACAGGTTTAATAAAATATATTGATCATTCTTGGTTTCAGCACGCATCAACATAGCTGACAACGTTTGTGCGTTATGTTGGTACGTGTGTGGAAACGCTTGGCCACGTGAAGTGAATGAATGGAAAGCGAGTGAATGTAACACATGGTTTGTGATGCCAATTAAGTGTCTATTGCGATTATCGTCGCGCCGCTCATCGCCTCTTCGCGTGGCCAAGCCGTTGTGTAAGGGCAAACACTCATTTTGTCCGGAGTAGCAAATCATTTGAAGTTAAGCATAGGTTCACAAAAAACACAAAATAATTATCAGAAACAAGACCACCAGTGTTGGAACTTAAAAACACGAGTCTTAATTCGATATTCTTGCAAAATAATACTCAAGTTGACCCAAACTTTCGCGCTCACTTATGTATGACTTACAGCATCAACACACAACTTACACTATCAGTTTTCCAAAACTCCAATTACATTTAAAAAATTCTTCTAAATAATTATTTTATTAAAACTTTCTTATTAAAAAAATATTTACAAAAAATTTGTTTCCGATATATCGCTTACTGTCAAAATTGTTTTGATCGCGATTATTACAAATTAACAAATGTCGTTTTAGAATTTCACTCTTTAATAATAGATGGCTTAACTAGCATACAAAAAAGTAGCAAACGTATAGAGAAATAGGCAATTTTGCAAACTATTAAAAACCAGGTAAAGTTACGAGTGACAAGTTGCGGTTTCTCACCAGTCATTCATTAAAAAGTTTATGTTAATCGGTAACAACATCAAATGACTATTATTTATTCCATAACATCGCATCTATAACTATTGTAACACTTTCATAAACATGGAATATGAGAATAATTTCTGACCTTAGTGTTATGAAACCACCTTCGATCATATAAACCACACTAGATACACACAATCCCATACTAAATGCGTTTGAAAAAGTGATTCCAACAGTGTTATACAGTTGTAGTTGTAATATAGATAATTCGCTTCCGGATACTACTGTTGCCATATTTGATATTCGACCTTACGTCACAGTAACTGGTTTTAAATTAAGACGGAGTTGTGGTACGCACGACAGCACGGTAAGTTAAACAGTTGAACTACGAAAAGAGCTCTTATTACGTACGGCGTAAAGACGGTCTCAAGGTCAACATGTATAGTCTGACGTGCCGCTGACTGTACTTACGAACTTATTACATGAAATGCTCACGTTGTCGTCCGTCGCCAATCAGTAGTCACGTCGTCGACGGACGCTACTGTTTCTTATGCATCTCTGTCTTACTAAATTAAATAGAAGAAACGGTTGCACGGCATGGAATATTTTAATAATCTTATTTAAGTAATGAAATTAAGGTGGTTTCAGTACATTTTTGACTTTAAATTCGTAGTGAATTATGTGTACGCTCAATTTACTGAAAATATGACATTCCATCTTTTTTTTTCACTTCTTTCAAGTTGTTTTTGCACAAATTAACAGCACATTTAGGCATCGTTACGCCCGGGCGGTATTCGTTCGCGGCGTCACTTCTAGTGCGCTTTCGCTACATCTAGGCCTCTAAGGTTTATTATATGATCGAAGGAAACCACATAGAAGTTCAGTTTAGTCATCCTAATATTACAAGACAGTTTGTCAACGTCTCGTTCAATCAATCAAGCAAATTATTTTTCCATTTTTTATTACGTAATATTACGTAACCAAAATTAGAGGTTACAGACAGTTTATGAAACAGACTGCGACGTATTTTCTCAACACCGACTCTCGTAAACTTGGACTCACTATAAATCTCACCTGTTTTTCAGTTGTTTTGTTATCTGTTGTTTCTGTTTTCATAACACTACATTGTCAATTCATTGAGTCAATAACTGTACATTTCAGTTAAAATTCGCAGTTATTTCATCAAATGCACCTTAAATTGTACTACCGGAGGAAATGGTGAATTCGGATCGACTTCTTCATCGGGATCAGGGCACTACAACACCAATAGATTAAAATTTATCAATTTCTCTTTGATCAATTCATAATTTTCTTGCATATTTCTGGTTATCCACTCTTAGTTATTATTTTATGTAACTGTTACTAGATTTGCATGTCAAAATACATCTTTGTTTTTAAATTTGAGTTTTTAGCATTCACAATGTTATTTTTATACAATACTAAATAATATACAATTCGACTCGTCACCAGAATTGTCTCAGGCGGGAATCGAACCCGCGATCTCAGAATTCGCGTCGAATATTTCAAGCATATTATTTAGTAATACAACTTTGTTTACAAAAAGGTTAACTTTTATAATTTTAAACTTTTATGAGAGCAAATTGTGGTTTATTTGTTTGATATTTGTTTTTGAAATAAATTTGGAATGTAACATCTAGATACATCCATATAAATAATGGAATTTTTTAAATCATTGCGACCTGCAAATTGAAAAATTCAATTTAACTACATCACATATGAATGTATTTCTCGTATGTTAATTTGACAACAGCTTTAAATTTAAAATGACATTTTGACATAAAACAGCCAACCTGTCAACTAGTAGTAAATAATTATAATCCCGCGTGTTACCAGTTATGCATAGTTGTATCATTCGACTTATTTTAAACACTGAAACACAACATTTAAAACATTTGATTAATCTACTATGTTATCAGTAGAGATCGGATAATCGGATGCATATTTACCTAAAGTCTATTGTTTGCTAACATATTATGGAAGCGGCTTCTTAAAATATTTAAAATTCTTAAAATGCGTATGTTCGCATGAAGTTTAATAGGCCTTGTTACAACGTAATAAGATTGTTTGCTTCTTCAAAAATTACTGACAATAAAAGTAGGGAAAAGCAACCAAACGTTTGCAACAGGCCGATTGGAATTTGTGTCAAATCGGGTTTATTCATTACATCTCATTACACTAAAATTGTTTTTTCCCTGGGATTTTTTCAAAATCCTTAAATTTTTCGATAAATAAGTGCTGTCCATAATATCCAAATCTGAACTTTAGGTAAATATGCATCTGAATATCCGATCTGTAGTTATCAGTTTCCCGGTTCTGAAAGCTGTTGCAATGCTTTCAAATTATCTTGTCCGATGTATTTTCAAAAGATCATTTCAATGTTTATTTTTGTAGCTTCATCAGAGTTAGTCATTTCTGTTAAGTAAAAAAACTCATACAAAACATTACCCTTTGCATAATCTTTAAATTTTGATTTAAAAATCTTAACAAATTGCATTATTGATGTTACAAATTACAACTCCTTAAATAACAAAATTAATTGCCTAAAAATAATTACAAAAAACTACTCTTATTTCACGCGTGTTATTTCTCTAATAATGAAAAATTGTCAGGTCCATGTTAATTGTTTTTCAGCAAGCAAAACATCATGAATAAGTATTCCTGTATTATACCAACACATTCCACTGAACCATGCGTGTGATCGACCAAAAAATCTGCTGGATTTCAAAACCTATTTATACTGTACACAAGACTCAAAATTGCAAGAACACTGCTCCACGAAACCATAGTCACGTAACAACACCCGTACCACGATCACAGTACCCGCGTCCAACCGTTCGTGGTCACTGCATAGTCACTGTGTCACAGTAGTCACTGGCGACGGTTGACGATGCGGCGACACGTCGCGGGCCGCGGGCGACAACAGCACTACAGAAGCGACGCGCTGCACCTACAGGTAAACATCGTCGTCGATAAAAGCTCTGTCTATGTTATAGCTGTTGGGTGAAATGGTTCCGATTACGGAGACTGATCACCCGTCCGGCTTCGCTGGCATCCCCCCTTCTAAATAATAATAATAATGTTATAGCTGTTATAGCAATAAACACCCATATTCAAGAACAATACTCAAACGACCCTTGCCTACCAACGCACTGCGTTGAAATAGAGTTCTGTCATGGCATCTACAACATGTAACAGAATAAACGGCACAAAGTTACTTTTTAGTTTTGTTTTACTTTATTGCTTGCACAATGTTACAGAAAAATTCAAAGACAACTTAAAAAGAAATTGAAAGAAAGAAACTATTTATTTAAAACAACCTTAAAAAAGCAATATAAAAAAGTATAAAGTGTTAGAAACAAAAAAAATGCGGCACTAAAAATGCATACATTCACGGCTTTACCACAAAACATTTTAAAACACTGTTCAACAAGTGTTTAACTTGGACACTGTTTAAATGTGATGATAACTTTTTTTACAATATGGTTTGACAGGGACCGCATCACATTTAAACACTGTCTAAATTAAAGTGTTTTAAAATCTTTTGTAGTAAGGCCGTCAGCATCTGTCGAGTTGAGCTTAAATATATGGTAAGAAAAGGCCGCCTATCGCTGGCCTAACCCTTCTAGACAACCTGTAAGACATAGGATAAGTATTTGTAAATGTTTTAGTTGGCTAGCTACCTATAGCTCAGCGTCTGTGGGCGCAGGAGCCGCACACGTAGTCGTCGTCGTCGCGCAGCGCGTCGCGCTTGAGCCCCACGCAGTGCATGTGGAACCACTGGTCGCACCCGCCGTCGCACTGCACCCAGTCCACCTTGCCTAAACACGACAATAGTTATTTGTTAGAGAGCAAAGTCAATTTGTGCTGCGAGTGCAGACTTTAAATCACGAACTAGCGAAATAGTCTAGAATTCAATCACGAGTTAGTGATTCTAGTATAGACTAATGAGCACAGTGAGTGATTTAAAGGCACGAGGCAGAACAAACTAGTCTCGTGTTAAACATACAACTTTTCACCTCGACCAGCGAGAAAAGTGTTATAGGTAAGAACAGTTATTTACACGTGACTCTCCCGGTAAAAAATTCAGCATTGGAAACTTGTTCTCTCAACTCTTTTGGAGTTAGACAAAGACAACTAACTTAATCGCTGGATGCACTTATCTTTGTAATATATCACAAAAATAGTTCAATCAAACCTATGCTGAAAATAATTGATTCATAGAGTTACAGTATAGTATATTCCCGTCATTTCGCTTTACATTACGTCGTTTTTTTCTTATTGATTAATATTCCATCTTATTAATTCATCAACGCCCGAGCGAACGCATGCGGCCGGAAAACAATGGAATATCTATTTTGTCTCATTTTCCGGGCGTTGAAGTCTGCATTACCAGTGAGATGTATTGAATGTTAACTAAACATACTTAATAACTGTATACACTATGTAACCTAATTAATGATGCATTTAATGGATGTTCTTATTGAAAATACAGTCAGTATTTACTCAGCAGTCTTGGCTTTCATTTCTCTCTCAGGGCACCACATTACATGGCGACCCTGCCAAAAGTAGATCCACGCGCGCGAGTATTCTGACACCGGTCTCCGCCGGCCCATTTCCGTATATGGACCGTGAATTATAAACATCGCGTGTACTCGGGACGATGACATTATCGATTATTACAATGAATTCTATCCAGAGTTTTGTTCGAGACGGTAGTGTACCGAAAGTATTCGCGAAAAATGGGGAAACAACAGTCTAAAGAGGAAAACATACTAATAGCACAAAACGCGGCAGGAGGCACGAATAGTGCACCAATCGAAGAATTTAGGTACCATATGCAAACGTCGAGCATATTATTGTGCATAATCGTACTTTGTCTGGTTTTGGGAGTCCTTTACGGAGTATTCCGGATGTACCGGAAATGTCATCTGCGATGGATACGGCAAGAGTGTAGTGAGCTGAGGGGCAGCAGGGGGCGTCGGCCTTCTTTTCGACGACACCAGGTTTACCCCGATTTGAAGATTGACGATAGTGTAAGAGTGTAAATGAAAAGTTGCGCGTACTACGGGAAAAGTGTCGTGTGAAGTGAAGTGCGGTCACGTAAATATGCATATATCTTCTTTCGCGTGCATCGGAATTCGTTTGGCGTTATTTAGAGGACTGTAGCCCTATTTACCTTTATATAATGAGTATTTAAATAATCAATATATCTTTTAAAATATGTGTAATGAAACAGATATCTAAATTTATAGGTACAAAAATATAATTACGTATAGATAAAATGAATAATTAAAATATTTACATTGTGTACCTAAATAATTATGTACTTAATTGTGTTTTAAAAAGGTTACAGTGCTAGTTATGTCGCTGAGGATTTAAGGTTCCAAGCTTATACAGGTATGTTAATATTTTATTATGCATACGTAATTAATTTTAAAACTATATGGCAACGTTCTTAAAGAAATTATATGATGATTTATTAGTTATAAGACAATATTTGATTAAAATTGGACCTGCTAGACGACAAGGTAAAATATTGCAGACAAAGTTAGACGAAGCCAAATTTGTTGTTGCCCAATATAATAACTATTTAGAAAGTATTGACAAGGAAACCTTGGGCGAGAACGAGCTTCTACTTTTTGAAGAATATTGTGAAGATATTAAAAATTTGTTTAAGGAAATTAGCGAATTGTGTCAAATTTCAGAGAATTCTAGCTGTTTTTCCACAATGGATAAGTTTGACCTGAAGGTAGCTTTGAGCTTATTGCCAGTTATGAATGACGAACTTTCCAATTTACGACAACTTATCGACGGCATAGAGTATTATAGTTCGGTTCTGAATGCTGAGTCACAGCCTTATTTAATTTCTTTTGTTGTGAAAAGTAGACTGTCGCAGGCTGCTAAGCTAAAATTAGCAACAAAATATGATACTGTTTCTAATCTTTTAAATGATATGAAAATGTTACTATTGCCAAAAAAATCTACGAGTGCTTTGCAAAAACAATTTTTAAATTGCAAGCAAAATGATGTGTCTATTGACGAGTTCGGAAAAACCTTATCCGAATTATTTGTTGATCTTACAATTTCTCAATCTGAGGGAAATGTCGAGAAATTTAATATTTTAAAATCTATTAACGAAAAACAGGCGATTAGGCAGTTTAGCGACGGATTGAGAAATCGTAGGATTGGCACGATTATTACGGCTCAGAGATTTGAAAATTTAAAGGATGCTATTCAAGCCGCAATAGATGAGGACGTTTCAGGTTCAAATGCCACAGCTGAAGTGCTGACATTAAGGCATAATAATAATCGTTTCTTTAAAAACAATTCCAGGCAGCCTCCTCTTCAGAATAATCCTAGAGGTGCGTACAACACTGGTCGTTGGCGAGGCAACCCTAACAACCACTTCCGTCAGCCGCACGGCAGCACCAGGCAGTGGTTCCGGCAGCATCAGCCTCAGCAGCAACAGCATCAGCCTCAGCCACGGGGTGCGCCTCGAGGCAGAGCGCAGTATCGAGGTAGAAATTTTAATAACTTTTATAGGGGTCATGGACCGTTCAGAGGAAATATTCGGACGGCAGTAACTGATGAGGTACAGCCTCAGTCGAGTTCTTCTACTCAGAATTCTCAACCTGAAAATGATTTTTTTCGTGCCTATGACATATAGTATTTTAGCGAGCGATAGTAGTTATTACATTGAGTTATTTTATAACAACAGACACGCATTTAACTGGCTCATAGATACTGGAGCTTCAATTTCGGCTATAAAACATAAGCATATTTTAGATTTTGGTATCCCAGTTAACAAAGAAAATATAACAATAAATGGGATAGGTGGAAAAGTTCAGGCTATCGGATATGTATGTTTACAGTTGACAATACACGGGCAGTGTATTAGTCATAAGTTCTATGTATTTGACTCGCTACCTTGTAAATCGCACGGTATTCTAGGACAGGACTTTTTAGGTAAGTATGGAGCGGTCATTGACATGAAACATAATAGTTTATCATTATGGCCCAGTGAATCTAAACAAATTACTGTGCAGCTGATAGACTCGTGCAGTAATTTATTATCTTTACCTGCCAGATCAGAATCTATTCACTATATCAATACTAGTTTAAAAGAAGAGTGCGTGGTATGTACGAAAGAAATATGCGAGGGCGTGTTTATTGCGAGTACGTTAGTAAATCCCATAGATGGTAAAATACCAGTTCGAATTTTGAATACGACCTCAAGAGACATATCTTTATCCGGAATAAAACTAGATATACAGAACTTAAATGAATACAATATTTGTAGCTTTGATAAGACCGAGAAAAATGCATCGCGAGTTAAGTCATTATTGTCAAAGTTAAATTTAAATAATCTAAATAAAGAGGAAAGGATTAGTATTCAAAATTTATGTGCGAAGTATCCCGATATCTTTTATTTGGAAGGGGACAAATTATCAACCACCGATATTTATCAACACACTATTAAAGTAAAACCAGATATTCAGCCAATTTTTTCAAAACCCTATCGATTACCTCACGCTTTGAAAGATGAAATTAATAACCAAATTCATAAAATGTTGAAGGAAAATATTATTGAACCTTGTCAAAGTGAATGGTCCAGTCCAATCTTGCTGGTGCCAAAGAAAAGTGACCAAAACGGAAACAAAAAATGGCGTTTGGTCATAGATTATAGAAAACTTAATAACAGTATACATGATGATAAATTTCCTCTTCCAAATATAACGGAAATTTTGGATTCGTTATCCGGTTGCATGTATTTTTCTCATTTGGATTTACATCAAGGCTACTACAATGTAAGCTTAGACCCAGACAGTCGCAAGTATACTGCTTTTTGTTCGGGACAGTTTCAGATGACCAGGATGCCGATGGGCTTAAAGACCAGTCCTAGTTCATTTTCCCGCATGATGACTATGGCAATGACAGGTTTAACATACGACAAATGTTTAGTATACCAAGATGATTTGGTTTGTTTCAGTAAGGATTTACCCTGTCATGAGAAGAATTTACAATCCATTTTCGAAAGATTACGTAAAGTCAATTTAAAGTTAAATCCACAAAAGTGCATTTTCTTACAGAAAGAACTACTTTATTTGGGGCATATTGTGTCAGCAGAAGGCGTAATACCTGATTCAGATAAAATAGAGGTTGTTAAAAACTACCCAGTTCCTACTAAAGTCGACGAGGTCAAAAGATTCGTCGCCTTTGTGAACTATTACAGGAAATTTATTCCCAATTTTGCTACCAAAGCACATGCATTAAATAATTTGTGTCGGAAAAATGTAACCTTTACATGGAATGAGGAGTGCCAAAAGTCATTCGAATTATTGAAACAAAGTTTAATATCCCATCCCGTATTGCAATACCCCGACTTTTCGGAGTCTAATCAATTTATTTTACAAACAGATGCATCGGGATATGGCGTTGGTGCAGTCTTGTGTAATGGTGATAGTAGGCCTGTAGCCTTTGCTAGTCGTAGTCTCAATAAAGCAGAAAAAAGGTACCCAACGATTGAAAAGGAATTGCTTGCGATTGTATGGGCCGTAAAGCATTTTCGTCCATACCTGTATGGAAGGACATTCAAAATTCAGACTGATCATAAGCCACTTATATATTTATTTGGCATGCGAGATCCGTCAAGCCGTTTAATTAAATTTAGATTAACGCTAGAAGAATACGATTTTGTACTTGAATATTTGAAAGGGAAGAATAATTCTGCTGCTGATGCACTTTCACGTTTGCATTTAACTTCGGAGGAATTGAAAGAGATGAATCAAACGGTGATGAATGTAATGACGCGTGGCCAGATGGCTAGGCAACAACCGGGTGCTAGTATTTCGAAAAACGATTGGCCTGATCAACCAAAAGTTGTAGAAATCCTAAGCAAAACGAGATATTTCACGGAATTACGTTTCATAAGCGCTTATGAATTAAATCGATATCGTAAAATGAAAGAAATAACACATGAGAAGGGGTGCTTGAGTTATGTACCCTCTATGAATACTATTTTTATTAATTTAGCTTCTCGATCGCAACTATCGCCAGGCGAATTTGTGAGAGAGCTAAATATATTTTGTGGGAAAATTAATATAAAAGAAGTATACTTCATTAAAACTGAGGAAAATAATATATTTGTAGAAAAGTTAGTAAATGAAATAAATAACATAAGTAACTGGTCCGGACCACGTTTATGTATTTTAAGGGGAACAAAAAGAATAACGAATAAAGACGAGCAGCGTGTAATTTTAAACGATTTTCATATATTACCCACAAGTGGCCATGCTGGTATAAGACGAATGGTAAATAACATAAAGAAATATTATTTTTGGCCTAAGTTAGAAAGTGACGTTACAGAGTTCATAAAGAGGTGTGATAAGTGTCAAAAACAAAAATATACCTCACATTATACTAAGGAGCCTATGACAATTAGTTCAACTGCTAATTCAGCATTTGAGAAAATATACTTAGATATAGTAGGGCCGTTAGATAGAGATTACAATAATTTTGTATACATTTTAACTATACAGTGTGAGTTGAGTAAGTATATTGAGGCTTTTCCTTTAATGTCAAAGAGGTCAAGCGAAGTAGCTAGAAATTTTGTAAATAATTGGATCCTGAGATATGGTATTCCGAAGGAGATAGCAACAGACAGAGGAACGGAGTTTTTATCGGACACAATGAAAGAGGTTTGTAAACTTTTGCATATTAACCAGCTTCAATCTACCGCGTATCATCATCAAAGTATTGGTGCCTTGGAGAACTCGCACAAACACCTAGGTAACTATCTGCGAATACAGACAGGAAATCATCCGGAGGCATGGAGCACGTGGCTTCCTTTTTGGTGTTTTTCCTATAATACTGCGGTACATACAGAGACCAAGTTTACTCCCTATGAGTTGGTGTTCGGTAAGAAATGCATTTTACCATCTAATTTAATGTCGGGGCAAGTTGACCCATTGTACAATTTTGATAATTATCCTTCAGAACTCAAATTTAGAATTCAAACGTCTCAAAAGGAGGCAAGAGATAATTTGATAGCTAGTAAATTAAAAAGGAAAGAAAAGTATGATCGTAATATTAATCCAGTGACTTATAAACCGAATGATTTAATATTAATAAAAAATGAAACTGGCAATAAGTTCCAAAACATATATTCAGGTCCATACAAAGTTGTAAAGGAATGTTCGCCCAATGTAGAAATCATTAAAGATAATAAAAACTATGTTGTTCATAAGAATAGAACAAAAATGTATTTTGAACCAATTACCTAATAATTATGACAATTTTGTTAATTAATAATTATGTACTAAATATCTACTATTGTAATCATTAGTATGACATTATAATGTATTAACGTACATAGTATTTATGCGAAAATAAAATAAATTGTTAGCTTTATTTTATTTTCTTTATTGCGGTGGAGATGAGATGTATTGAATGTTAACTAAACATACTTAATAACTGTATACACTATGTAACCTAATTAATGATGCATTTAATGGATGTTCTTATTGAAAATACAGTCAGTATTTACTCAGCAGTCTTGGCTTTCATTTCTCTCTCAGGGCACCACATTACACCAGCTTTGAAATTCGGGGTCGTATTCACCATTGTTTCCATAATCTGAGAACTTTAAATATACAGTTCGATAGCGGAGAAAAAACTGAATAAGATGGTAAACAAAATTTATTTTGGCCTAAATGGTGGTTAGGCCTTTCGAGCCTCAAGGTATCGATATAATTTATCGTAATCAAACAGCTTGTATATTGTGGTCTTTCGAGCCGGTTAACACAGATAACAGTTTTACAAATCATAACCTTCCAAGTTAGTCCCATATATAATATGTTACCTGTGGGCCTTAAGCAGTCTGCCGCGGCGCAGTCCTCGTCGTCGTCGGCGGACGACTGCGACGAGCTGCTGCTGCGCCGCCGCCGCCCCGCGCCCGCCCCCGCGCCCGCGCCCGCCCCCGCCCCCGCGCCCGCCCCCGCGCCCCCGCCGCGACCTATACACTCATTATATAAATATTGGGCGACATCACATACCTACATAATATATTTTTCTTTTCATGCTAAACTGAACTGCATAGTGGCAGCCCTAAGCCGAAATTGTGTTTTGCTTTTGCCCAGTACTGGGATTTACTATCGAAAACAATAGTCTATTTGCGTTTAGGGTTGTCACTTTGCAATTTTCCATACAAATAAAAAACAAAAGAACAATGACCACTTCTGTTAAGATAATAAAATTATATTTGAAGTTGCTATAACCGTAGGACACTAGTATTTATTGAATTTTTATTTGGCAATCAGTAAAATATATAATAAAAAGTTTATATTAATTAATTGTAATAAATGATTGCAAATCTTTCATTATTAATTTTATCTCTTTCTGTATTGCCGATTTTTATTTAAGTTAGCAATTTATAAATAACAATAAAATGCAACTTTATGAGCTATATTACTTCTGTATACACTTAATAATTGATAAACTTATATTTTTTCCTTTAGGGGTTATAATGAAAGAGCGTGTAGAACTGACCGCCTCGCTGCGTGGGGCGCTTGCCGCGCGTGGAGGGCATGTGGCGCTTGCGGCGCTCCTGCCGCGCCATGTAGTGCTTGCGCATCATCAGCCCGGACCCTGATGACCCCTGCTACATCACAACACAACTTGATATACTCTGGTTATCCTTACTTTTCTTATTAATTAGTAAACAGTTCTAGATACGTCTTCTAAACTTAAATATTTATTTAAAAATATGTTGTCCTATTAACTAGTGACTCTGCAGATCAGCTGTAAACCTCGCGTTTGTAACATTATTGATCCTTTATTTTGAAATGGCTGAAATACGATTTTTCACTATGTCTCCGCCATTTCAAAAATTTTCGAAAAATCGGCTAGATAAATTCCATATAATTGTTGAACCTGCTCACAAAATTTCACGAGAATCGGTTGAAAATGCGACCTGTAGACGAGAACAGACGGACAGCTGGACAGCCGGACATACGAAAGCATTAAAAATGCTCAAGCTGAGACGGAGACGCTTCGCTTGCGCTTCGTGCTGTTGGATCAATTAAATTGTCATCTATGTGTGGAAAACAATTTGTTATATTTTAAAATCCATCCATCCTGTTATCATTGTGGAATGCAATAAATTGAATTGAATTGAAAAAATATTTCAATGTTGTGTAAAGATTATATAAACAGACTTTCCATCAGTATTGTGAAGACAAAAGTCGACATATCTTACGAGATGTACAATGATTTTTCATCAAGTATACACTACTTTTATATCAAATTAACAATGTACCTTAATTAATGTTAAATCGATGACACATTAGTCAATTATCTAAAATCAGATAAATACTATAAAATAAACATTATGTAATAAATATGAATAGAAGTTTAGCGAAAGTAGAAGCTTAGCCATTTTAATTTTTTCGGCTACTTATTTGAAAACAGTGAGTTACATTTTTATATGAAATCAGTCCTATTCAGTCATATTTAGCAAAATGTTAGGTAATAACAATATGTAATAACGCAAAGAAAAACTCACCTGTTTCCTGTTGAGATAGTTTGTTGTGGTCGCTGAACCACGTTTTAACGTCGTTTTTGGGGCTGTTGCTGCTGGCAAAGAAAATAATTATTATATAAGACTGACATGATTAAAACATGATTACTAGAACTGGAAAATAGAGTACAGACACCGAGCAGGGCGGAAGTATTTCCCTTTGCGGCAGAAGTATTTGTATGTAAGCAAATCATATGGTATAATGTATGTATGTATGTATGACAGTCACCGTGGTGCGCCGGCCTGGTCCTCTTGAGCTGGTGATGCCTGGGCGGGGGCTGGCGGGGCGCGCGCTTGCGGCGCCCCGCGTCCAGCACGCGCCCCCCGCGCCGCCCCTCCGCCTCGCGCGCGCACCATACGCAAGCCCATACTTGTGACTGTTCTTCTAGGCGGACCTGCAAACGAACAACACAATTCGGAATTCGGATCATTCACACGCTCAGTCACGTCGACGGTCAGTCAAACGATGCTGCAACGAGCTGAAACAGAGACGATTCGCGCTCGCTCGGTCATAAATACCATTTCAGTGACAATTTGCACCTGCAACTCGAAGCCATACCTCACTATTATAAACATATTTAAATAAAATTCAGTTAAATAAACAATGCTCACCTCCAATAAATCCCCTTCCAGCATGAGGTCTTCCAGTTTCTGCAGCAATCCTGGCGCGATGCGCGCGCCGGGCGACCGCGGCGTCGCACTGTACGCGTGCTCTACGCTCGCTGAAGACCTACACACAAATATATACATATTTTTAGAGTTCCATACTAAAATAGTAAAAAGGAACCCTAATGATGCGTCTGTCATAGCTGGATATCTAAAGAACTACTAATGCTATCAACTTGAAATTTGGATTATTTTTAGATAATGTTTGCCCAACTGTTTTGCAAATAATAATGAAATTAAAAAATATATATTTTCTTTTTTTTAGGACGTCTAGTTTTTGACTTTTGATGAAAAATGTAAAAAACCTGGCTATTTCAATTTAACAAAATAAGTCTGAAAATTAATGTTCGCTATCGCTTCCTTTTATCTGTAATACACAATTAATAAAAAAATAAAAATAAGAACTCACCTTGAATTTTGTGACACATCATGCGCTCTTCCTGTCGCTTTTTTGAGTTCTGCATTTAGTTTATCTGATTTTTCTCTATTTGCCTGCAAAAAAAAATTAAAAATAAGTTTTTTATTACAGGGGCTAGGGTTGGCAATGCGGTTGTGATAAAAACTGTTGGCAATGGTCCGTCACGCGCCGCAGCGGTGGCTGTATGTGTCATGTATACCTGCACGGTGTCGGCGTGGTGCGGCGGCAGGTCGGCCAGCGCGGGGCTGGCCAGCAGCGCGCGCGCCGCGTCCTGCCACGCCATCGCGCGCTCCGTCGCGCGCTGCAGCGGTGGCTGTATGTGTCATGTATACCTGCACGGTGTCGGCGTGGTGCGGCGGCAGGTCGGCCAGCGCGGGGCTGGCCAGCAGCGCGCGCGCCGCGTCCTGCCACGCCATCGCGCGCTCCGTCGCGCGCCGCAGCGGTGGCTGTATGTGTCATGTATACCTGCACGGTGTCGGCGTGGTGCGGCGGCAGGTCGGCCAGCGCGGGGCTGGCCAGCAGCGCGCGCGCCGCGTCCTGCCACGCCATCGCGCGCTCCGTCGCGCGCTGCAGCGGTGGCTGTATGTGTCATGTATACCTGCACGGTGTCGGCGTGGTGCGGCGGCAGGTCGGCCAGCGCGGGGCTGGCCAGCAGCGCGCGCGCCGCGTCCTGCCACGCCATCGCGCGCTCCGTCGCGCGCCGCAGCGGTGGCTGTATGTGTCATGTATACCTGCACGGTGTCGGCGTGGTGCGGCGGCAGGTCGGCCAGCGCGGGGCTGGCCAGCAGCGCGCGCGCCGCGTCCTGCCACGCCATCGCGCGCTCCGTCGCGCGCCGCAGCGGTGGCTGTATGTGTCATGTATACCTGCACGGTGTCGGCGTGGTGCGGCGGCAGGTCGGCCAGCGCGGGGCTGGCCAGCAGCGCGCGCGCCGCGTCCTGCCACGCCATCGCGCGCTCCGTCGCGCGCCGCAGCGGTGGCTGTATGTGTCATGTATACCTGCACGGTGTCGGCGTGGTGCGGCGGCAGGTCGGCCAGCGCGGGGCTGGCCAGCAGCGCGCGCGCCGCGTCCTGCCACGCCATCGCGCGCTCCGGCGCGCGATGCAGCGGTGGCTGTATGTGTCATGTATACCTGCACGGTGTCGGCGTGGTGCGGCGGCAGGTCGGCCAGCGCGGGGCTGGCCAGCAGCGCGCGCGCCGCGTCCTGCCACGCCATCGCGCGCTCCGTCGCGCGCCGCAGCGGTGGCTGTATGTGTCATGTATACCTGCACGGTGTCGGCGTGGTGCGGCGGCAGGTCGGCCAGCGCGGGGCTGGCCAGCAGCGCGCGCGCCGCGTCCTGCCACGCCATCGCGCGCTCCGTCGCGCGCCGCAGCGGTGGCTGTATGTGTCATGTATACCTGCACGGTGTCGGCGTGGTGCGGCGGCAGGTCGGCCAGCGCGGGGCTGGCCAGCAGCGCGCGCGCCGCGTCCTGCCACGCCATCGCGCGCTCCGTCGCGCGCCGCAGCGGTGGCTGTATGTGTCATGTATACCTGCACGGTTTCGGCGTGGTGCGGCGGCAGGTCGGCCAGCGCGGGGCTGGCCAGCAGCGCGCGCGCCGCGTCCTGCCACGCCATCGCGCGCTCCGTCGCGCGCCGCAGCGGTGGCTGTATGTGTCATGTATACCTGCACGGTGTCGGCGTGGTGCGGCGGCAGGTCGGCCAGCGCGGGGCTGGCCAGCAGCGCGCGCGCCGCGTCCTGCCACGCCATCGCGCGCTCCGTCGCGCGCCGCAGCGGTGGCTGTATGTGTCATGTATACCTGCACGGTGTCGGCGTGGTGCGGCGGCAGGTCGGCCAGCGCGGGGCTGGCCAGCAGCGCGCGCGCCGCGTCCTGCCACGCCATCGCGCGCTCCGTCGCGCGCCGCAGCGGTGGCTGTATGTGTCATGTATACCTGCACGGTGTCGGCGTGGTGCGGCGGCAGGTCGGCCAGCGCGGGGCTGGCCAGCAGCGCGCGCGCCGCGTCCTGCCACGCCATCGCGCGCTCCGTCGCGCGCCGCAGCGGTGGCTGTATGTGTCATGTATACCTGCACGGTGTCGGCGTGGTGCGGCGGCAGGTCGGCCAGCGCGGGGCTGGCCAGCAGCGCGCGCGCCGCGTCCTGCCACGCCATCGCGCGCTCCGTCGCGCGCCGCAGCGGTGGCTGTATGTGTCATGTATACCTGCACGGTGTCGGCGTGGTGCGGCGGCAGGTCGGCCAGCGCGGGGCTGGCCAGCAGCGCGCGCGCCGCGTCCTGCCACGCCATCGCGCGCTCCGTCGCGCGCCGCAGCGGTGGCTGTATGTGTCATGTATACCTGCACGGTGTCGGCGTGGTGCGGCGGCAGGTCGGCCAGCGCGGGGCTGGCCAGCAGCGCGCGCGCCGCGTCCTGCCACGCCATCGCGCGCTCCGTCGCGCGCCGCAGCGGTGGCTGTATGTGTCATGTATACCTGCACGGTGTCGGCGTGGTGCGGCGGCAGGTCGGCCAGCGCGGGGCTGGCCAGCAGCGCGCGCGCCGCGTCCTGCCACGCCATCGCGCGCTCCGTCGCGCGCCGCAGCGGTGGCTGTATGTGTCATGTATACCTGCACGGTGTCGGCGTGGTGCGGCGGCAGGTCGGCCAGCGCGGGGCTGGCCAGCAGCGCGCGCGCCGCGTCCTGCCACGCCATCGCGCGCTCCGTCGCGCGCCGCAGCGGTGGCTGTATGTGTCATGTATACCTGCACGGTGTCGGCGTGGTGCGGCGGCAGGTCGGCCAGCGCGGGGCTGGCCAGCAGCGCGCGCGCCGCGTCCTGCCACGCCATCGCGCGCTCCGTCACGCACTGCAGCGCCTCGCCTTCCGCCAGACGGACTGGCAGCTTCTGCAGCCACACCTGGTCGGGAAATAATTCGAACGAAGTTAGGGTTATGACTAGAGATCGGATAATCGGATGCATATTCACCCAAAAAAGGTAAGTACTTCCGCCGAGTTAGATGTCTGTGCTTGGGGAAGGCGGTCCTACTGTTTGATGTTGGAATTTGAATTTATGCGAAGTGCTTAGTAAACTTCGGTATCGTGAGTCAGGTTTCCATACATTTGCCTTGATGTTAGCTTGACGTAGTGCGACGTCACGTCTGCGTAATGTTTACATATTGTACTTTTCGCTGATCCTGCATTTCTTCGTCATTCGTCGATTGCTTATGTAGCGGTATGATCGCGCCGCTACAATACACAATGCTATTTTTATACAGTACCAAATAATATACCAGAAATTTGTGTCAAATCGGGTTTATTTATTACATTTCACGGAGTATTCGCTAAACTTAGTTAATCCTGGAATCCTTGGATTTTATCAAAAACCTTGAGGTTTTTCGAATAAAAAGTGCTTTCCATAATACCCAACATCAGAACTTTAGATAAATATGTAACTTTAACATTAAAATACGTGCTCAAGTGGGATGGTTACACCGCTTCGTGTTGCCCGAGATCGATAAAATTTGATATTTTTCTTGATTTTTTATTCTAATTATTTTTACTATCATGAAAACTTATTTGTAGAAACAATAATATAATATTAATTTTGTCGAATAACTTTCGAGATAATTGGATTACAGTCTTAAAAATCATCTAAAAAGGCGTTACGAAAAAAATATATTTTTCGAATCGCTTTTTTAGCTGATTTTTAAGACTGTACATTAATAATTGAGAAAAATAACCCCTTATACAGCGAATTTTGACAAACTGGCCTCTGTAATTCCCAAAACTTTAATTGTACTTCTTGAATAATTCCACTTCGCTTCACCGAGCCTACTGGTGAGCAAAGTGGAATGCCTCAAAGTTTTCAGCCACACCTGTATCGAGAATCAAGTGGAATTATCTGTAGTTAAACCTTTTAGGACCTTTTATTATTAGTTACCGTGCGGTCATACAAAAGTGTCCGTATTTTGCAGAACCGTTTTAACGGATCCGTCGCTACTGGATGCGATGTTCACACCGCATTTACAGGACCGTTTTATCGGATCCGTTGCTATGGATACAGTACACATACGGATCCGATATACTGTGTTGCGTGTGAACACGCTCGTACAACTACATACGCCATAGCCGAATAAAAACGTATCCGATAAAACGGACCTGTAAAACGCATTGCAGTGTGAACGTACACTTTAACAAAGAAAATTAAAACACATAATGACTGAAATCCTTAGATATACAAGAATACTCACCAATAACGCAAGGATCCGGTCTAATCTAGGTCGCTTGGTGCGCGTGCAGTCGGGACACAGGAACTTCGGTTCAGGGCTCCCGAACGGCATGTCTAATCGAGATGGGGACTCCGCCCTTTCTTCTTTCGCCGCCGATATACATGAGGCTAGAGGAAAAAATATTATGTTAAAATAAATACGCACAATCCCATACTGCGAAAAGATTAGTTTTTTCATTTTCACAGATTACATATTATACAGTGTTATCCCGTATTCTTTTACTAGAAATAATGGAAACCACAAGCAGATAAATGGGTACTTGCTCGTACTATGATTAGTATAGTGCAGTCAGTAGCACGTCAGGTTATACAAAACTATTTGAAATTTTGAGATTTAAGCATTCACAATGCTATTTTTATATAATACTAAATAATATTGGTGAGATGGCGCTGGCTTGCAGCGTAAGAGTTGATATACTAGAAGAAATTCGACGTTCTCACTAGTGACTCGGTAGCTCAGCGGTCAGAGCATTGGACCGGATATCCAAAGGTCGCGGGTTCGATTCCCGTCCGAGAACATGATCTGGTGCGAGTCCTATTTTTTCTAGTATATTATTTAGTATTATACAAAACTGTCAAAATTCTGCAATTTATTTCGAACCTTAATGTGTTCGTTTTTAAGTATAAAATTAATTGAATGTGATTATTATCGTGAATGCCCAGCGTGCCGTTGACTATACGTACTGCTTATGTCGATAACAGTCGATGGATGTGAAGAGACCGAACTATAATGTTCAGTGACGTATATGGTTTGCATTTATTCGTACTAGGGAAAAGTTACATCAAACTATACATGACTTTGAGACCGTCGTTATGTTTAAGGTTTAAGGCTGTATTCGCAGTTCATTGTTTAACTTAATGAGCTGTCGACTTATCGTGTGTACTAAAAAATTGACGCTTTTTTTACTTCGGTTGTGAGTTTTTTCTTACCATGGAACCAGTCCTTGCAGAGTTCGCACTGCGTCATAACTCCGTACTGTCTTTTGAGGCAGATGCAGAATGTGAGGCCCGCGGTCGGTGCCGCGCGGACTTCCTTGCGCATATTCCGCGCTCTACAAAATAACGATACAAGTACAATTTTATCGAGTGACAAATACAAGACAGCATTCAAAATAAAATATATTTAAAAAGAAAATACAAAAAAACATTGATGGCTAAATAGAGCACAGAGTATCTCCATATTAATAATGTCTAATAGACAGCGTGTTTTGTTTGGTTAAAGTAACTAGAGGCGGCTTCTACTTACTCATGTTCAAAGCCGTGTATTTCTTTCTCCAAATATACATTCCCGACATCAGGCGAATATTTGATGACTTAGACACAGATATTTTATTGAGAGTTCAAAATCTTCAATTTAGGGATATACATAAACCTTCGTATCTACATGATAAGGCTAGTTTCTCCAAACTTTTTTTTAACTTATTACAAACTAGCTTCCGCCTGCGACTGCGTCCGCGTGGACAGCCGAAAAATCCCAGAGCATTTGATCGGCATAAAAAAGTATCCTATTTTAATTCAGGTTATAAATTATCTGTGTGCCAGATTTCATCCCAATCCGTTCAGCCATATTTGCGTGATAGAGTAACAAACATCCAAACATCAAATCATACAAACTTTCACATTTATAATGCTAGTAGGAATATAATTTTTGAATGTCAAAAAAGAAATCAAAAAACTTACCTAAGCTCTTTGATAGCAGCAAGTTCCCTATACTCGGCCTGTTTGAACGCGGCGACAATCTCCGTAGGGGTGGAGTCCTCGCTAAAATTGCGCAGAAACAGACCAGCCTCTAACGACGAGGGTGCGGGTTCGGTGTTCGGTCGTGTCTTGCGCCGGGGGAACGGGCACTCCGTGCGGGGGGAGAGGGCTTCTAGTAATGTGTACGGCCAATTCTGTTTAATAATTAAGTTACGTTAACATTCATCATCATTAAGAGACCATATGTATACGTTTCACCGCTTTCTCGCTCGCACATTTCACAGTTCAAATAACATTCAGAAACGATATCCGTTTGTACTTCAGCAACACGAAACTGAAATTTATATTAAAATGTCCGTATATTGCGAAAAGTGGCCGGAACACATTTTTTAATTAAAACATGAAATGTGCGAGCGAGAGAGCAGCAAATCGTATACGGCCTTTTAATACGAAAATGTAATGTGTTTGGAAAAAATCATGACCTCAAAACGACTGTTTGATATTGAGACCTCTTTTCTCCCGCATTATAATTTAATGATTTTTTTTTCTGTCGAGCCAATTCCTAAGGTATATCGGTAATTTTATCAAAGCGCAATCATGGCCTAACTCTCATTGTAAAATCGGCATCATCCTTCATGCCGACATTTTAATTTTTAATGTCTCCTTTGCTGAGACACAGAGCAATGAGGACATAAAATATTACCATGAATTGATATGGAGGAAGGTCCATAATACACCACGCGATCGAATGTGGGCATGTACGGTATGATTACCACTTCAAAATTATTATCAACATCAATAAGAGAAATAAGAACTAAGTATTAAAATCAAATCATTATCATGCGGACTCTTTGTTTTGTTCGTTCCTATGGTTCCGAATACATCAACAATTGTATCAAGCAGCTTAGGCGTGAATGAAACAGACAGTGAGTACAGTAATTATGCGTTTATAATCAATCAATTTCATTTCAGCTTCGCATAGAAATCAAATTCCTTCATCAGATCATCTTACCTGCTTGAGGAACATCTCCGCCGCGCCCCGCTTCCACTCGCGAGCTGATAGTAACGCAGTCGCCAGTTGGTCCTTCTCGTACAACAGCAGAGGTATCTGCTGGCCTTTCTTCACTAATGCTTCTACGCTGTGCATGTATGGGTAGAGGTCTTTGGACTGCATCTCTTCCACCTGTAGAATAGGTAGCATTTAAAGTGTGTTTTAAGTTAGTGGGTTAGGGGTGGTTTTACTTTGACATCGGAGAATCTTTGGCTAAAAGTGGAAAAACTTTTGTACTATTGTAACTGTAAAATCACAATTATCACGTGAAATGTAGTAGCCAATTCGAATTCTCTTTGATATTTCTGCGCCTTTCTGACGTTTGCTGATTGCAAGTTTGGACGCCATAAAGCCAATTAGTACTCATAAAATACAAATTGGTATGTCTTCGCGAATATATTTTTGTAAATACTCTAATAACGTTAGAAGTTCAGCCAATGTAGTGTATTGATGATCCTTAAGTCTCATTGTCATTGACTCTGTTAACTCTCATCAAGTTGTCATTGGCGGAACTGCACAATATCTGCAGTTCCGCCAGGTGGTGTACTACAGTCTGTCTTATAACTATTTAATTCTGACTTAGTGTCGCGAATGCCACGATCAGTACCAAACATTTCCGAATCTGCGTCATACCGATATTGAATCTGTGGAATCGATAACCATTTTGTTTTATTATAAAAAATGATAATGCAAATGGGAAATATGAAGCAAATGCTCTAAATATATATTTAGATATAAAAATTGTGTATCTAGTTTTCATGTACTACGCTACGACACTAACTTTGGCGAGCCAATCCCTCGCATGCTGCGTGGCAGTATGCAGCGCGTGCTGTGAAGGCAGCGCGGCCTCTATGTCGTCGGCTTCGGTCAGCAATGTATGTAGTTCCGCCAGAGTGGTGTATGGCGGGTCTTGGTCGGAGCGCGGGGATCGCGGTTTGCTCGTGTCGATTAGGACTGCGCGGGCGCGGATTTCCCAGTCTTCTACTTGGGCTGGGTGAGAAAAAATTAAATTAAGATACATACATTGAATCAGCTTAAAATTATAAGAATCAATCATCGTTTTAACAATATTAATCACACAGATCACACTCGTTTAACCCAGTGAGTAGCGACCCCGAGCATTATTAGAATGGTTTGTTTATATATTTCGAAACATCTAAAGTGATCAATTTTGACAAAATAAGAAGTGACGATAGTTATTATAGACAACATCTTAAAACGTTTATGAAGTTGACATAACATAAGCTATTATAGAAACTTTGCTCGAGAGTAACGTGCTAAAGCCACATAAGTTAAACGTATTTTCATTAAGAAAATATAATAGAAATTCTTTTAAAATTTACCGAAAATCTTACCAAAACCCTAAAATTGTATTACTCTATTATCACACAATACCAAAATAATTAGTGAAACCAAAACCGAGCAACCTAAAATTTAATTGAATTATTCAAGTAACCTTTCAACTTGCACAGCAGCGCCCTCTCAGTCTCCACCGTGTAATGCGGCACGACATTCGCCGCGTCGTCCAGCAGGCGGTCCATCACGTCGGGCGTGAGCGTGGAGCAGTCCTCCCTGTAGGAGCGCACTTGTTCCAGGAACCTCACTTGCTGCAGACGCGTCTGGAGTGGCGGCAGCTGCGGCAGGAGGATGCACAGCTGGGAACCGAGCTCTACTACCTGTGGAAAGTTATACGATTTGCCAAATTAATCATTTGTTGTAACTCCTGCAAACTTCTGGGTCGCTCTAAAGTTGCTTTGCGCATGCGCAGAGTGTATTTTCCGCACAAAGGAGATCATTCATTCTGGGACTTTACTCAAAGTGCCGGCCGATGAAAAAAATGGTACGTATTGCTAGAACTAGCCATTCGAAGCAATAGTTAATATAAGTTATAGCACTACTCGGAGCCGAGCTATCCAATTTCGAAGGTTCGTAATTTTTTATATTATATTTATAATTTTATTGAATTCTTAAAAGTGCTGGTTAACATAAAATAATACCATTATTTTATGTTAACCAGCACTTTTAAGAATACATATTGCTAGAACTAATTATCCGAAGCATTATAATTAAAATTTTTTGGAAGTATAAAAATGACGGTTTTATAACTCGTTTATCAGAACAGATAAAGAACCCACAGCTTTAAGGCTATAATGACCATTACTTCAAATGATTAGTACTAGTAATATCTTTTCATTCATTATTTTATGTTTCCCAGCACTTTCAGAATTCAATAAAGTTATTATTATTTGTATTTTATTTCACAAAATTATTGATTGACGTCAAAGCTTGCTTTCTATACACAACCTATGGGATATCGCGATTTGACAGCTCGTCAAAAGTATATCGATTGAGATAAACTCGGTAGCATAATTGGTCAGTATATTGGGCCGGATTGCGGGTTCGAGTCCCGTCTGAGGTGCTACGGGTGAGTCGATTTTTTCTAGTATATTTTTCTAATATTATTTATCTTAATATAAAAATAGCATTGTGAATGCGAAAAATCTAAATTTAATAAGTATATCGATTGATTGGTATCATATACCCAATTTGTACCTAATGTGTATAAATCACAAGAACACGACTTTACTCAACCTTATCCGAAACACACAAAGCTAAAAATAGGCTGCCCGCCCACGTCAGACTTTCTAATCTCTCAAACTTTATAGAATCATGTATTCACAAAACATTTGAAAGGCAGGATGACAGAGAATTTAACCGCTTGGTGGCGCTGCTCTAGATGTAGACCTTTTGTACGTGTGCATATGAGTTATGATCTCGGTTATTTTTCAATTGTCTAAAATGGTTGATAATAATAATTATTATTATTATGGAAGTTGGACAGTAAACGAGTTAAAGATGGTAGAAAAATGAATATTTACGAAAATTCGCTGCCAACATCTAAAAATTGATGGCAGACACATAGAAAACAACAAAATGACTTGTCTACACCGACACTAGCGCCAAGTTAGCGGTAGTGCGCAGACTGGTGGACGATTTGTGAATCAGCTAAGTTACCCTGCCATTATGAAATCTAAAAGTTCTTTTTTCAACTTAAGGGCAAAAGTATGTCTGACGTGAGCGAGCAGCTTGCGAATGTCACCTCCTCCAACTCGCGGACAATGGCGGCGTCGGTTTTCTCAAGGTCTCTGTTTAACAGTTCCGTCGCGCGGGTCTCGAACTCTGATGTTTGACGTAGCACTTCCTTTACTGCTGACCCTGCGGGGAATATACGAATGAGCTTTAATGAATATCATCTAAAATGTGTTAACAATTATGTTTTTTTTTCGTTCGTGATGTTGGCAGACAAAAATAAGATTGTAAGACAGGTGAGCCGGTATTGGGGCCCGATTATTCGAGTGTAATATGGTTCTCCTAACATAAAACCTCCATATGAAAATCTTAACCTTTTTATCAGTAAGAACCACCGCGTCTGTAAGTTATGCTAGTGTAATGTGCTAATATATAGCAGTGATGAGAATGCTGAGGCGTATGTGACGAGATCACTCGTATCAACGAATGGACAAAATTAGGAATGAGTACGAGGAAGTTTGAAAGTGGCGGACATGTTTTAGTAAGGATGAAATGCTTGTTGTTAGATGAAAAGGAAGAAAATTCAAATAAACATATGAATTATTTGTGGATTGAGAAAACGAAGTGACGGAAAAAAGTGTTAGATTATGAAAAATGCAAATGCTTATGAAAAGTGGGAATTTTAATGTGAAAACTAAGAATGTTTATGAAAAGTGCAAATATTTATGAAAAATTCAGAAATTTCAGTTACCTTCAGGCAGCACGCAGGCCAGTCCGTCTATTTCAGCGGCGAACAGCGTGAGCTCGTGTATAGTGAGCCGGTACTTGGGGTCGTGGTGGCGCGTGCGCGTGCGCATCTTGTTGAGGTCCAGCTGCTGGATCACGCTGGCGCATTTTTCCGCGTCTTCTATCGCTATTTCTAGGGCGCGGACTAGTTCGGTTTTGTGCATCTAGAGGGGAATATAATAGAATTTTATAAGAAATAAATTAATTATGAAAATCGTAATACACAAAGTCACTAATTGTAATTTTTATACAAATATCAAGTACTAATGAATATTTAAAACTTAATTCAAATTGACTGTGCACTTTTTGTTTTCAATAACACGTTTGATTATCTGTGCCAGTTAATGAGCAAGAGATCAATTGAGAAAATCAAATTTATTCAAATATATACAATATTTGTTAGTACTTATATATTTTTTATAAAATCAGTTCATTTTAAATGGCAGAACTGGTAAAAAAAGTCGGTCAAAACATTGTTAAAACAATAACTAATTAATTTAAGGAATTGTCTGAAAGACATGAAAATACTTTTGTATCGATACAGACGTCAGCATCAGTCGATAAAGCAAAATATTCACAAAAATAAAATTCTAAAGCAATATTGACAAGTTGGCGAGCTATCATTTCACACCATTTAGATTACTTACAGCCGATTTCAATAACCTATCTTCAGTAAGAGATAGGCCTACTATGGATCTGTTACTAGGTAACTGATGTTATTTCCCATCATTTAACAGAAATATCTAGGCAACAAATCTTTAGTAAGCCTGAAATCTGCCGTAAATTCATCAGAGACTTACCTTAAGATCATGGGCCTTCCTCAAATGCGCGCGCAGCCCGTCCAAGTCGCAGGTCTTGGGCGTATCCGGGTCTAGCGCGTTTTGTACCGCTTCAGCCCACTCACGGAATAACTCTGACTTTTTCTTCAACTTCTCGAGCATCGCTGGTAGCTCATCTAACGTGTAGCGATATCTGTTCAAATAGTAATTACGTCATGATTAATGTTCAGGTAGTAACTAAAAAATAACTCGTGTTATGTGACGGGTGAAGGTTCGGTTCAGTAAACACGAATTTCTTGTTACCAGAATTTTAAGTCAATCTCAATTAGATTAGTCTGAGAAATAATGGTTGGCTTTCTAAATTGAAAAATATTCCTACTGTTACAAATAAATTTATTCATTTTCTTAATTTTGAGGGAAAAAAACCAAGTCTAAGAAAAAGCTAGTCAGAAATGAAGTCAAAATTGATTGCTTTTTATCAAACTATCAAGTAAATTAACCTCAATTTGTGTGCAGCTGGCGGGCACACGCACAGCTGCGCGTAGTGGCGCAGGCACGCCACGTGCGGCGTGCACGCGCACGTCACGCACGACAGGAAGCACGTGGTCTTGCACAGGTGGCATTGCCGCTCGTCGTCTGGGAGCAGCTCGAAGGCTTCGCGTTCGGCTTCCGTTACGCCCTGTACATTTTATTTATTATTTAGGGCTAGTTTTTGATAAATTCCGAATACACATTTAAGGTCTACGCACAGTAGCCATTTTTAATGTCCCACTGTTGAGGCACGAGCCTTTCTTATGGATGGATGAAAGATAAAGAAGGATAACAAATAATACAAATTCTGTTCATTATTTTTCATTAAACCAGAAGATAGATAATTATCTGGAGCCTACGAAACGGACCTAAAACTATTAATCAGGTTGTAAAATAAAAGATGTATTATTAACTGAATCGATTAATAGATCGAAAGTTTAGCAGCCAAAAAAATTTTACTGTTGAATTTACAAGAGATAAATTTAATTTAAATATATTAGACAACATCACAAACATTGCTCCGATTCCAAAGTAAGAAGCTAAAGCACTTGTGTTTGGAAATCAGAGACAACGGTGGAACTACAAACACCAAGATTTTGTAGATAGAAAAGTTTGTTTTCTAGATTGACCCAGCCGGGGATCGCACCCGGGGCCTCAGTGATGGATTTTGCAATTTCAGCTGAAAAAAATTATAAACATTACGTTTTCCAGGTTGCAAAGTGATTATTTTAGCACTCGCTTAAGGGCTTCGTATACGTTACGATTGAAACGACGAATCGACAGCGTATGTCAAGTCGATAAAAAAGCTCCGAACACCGAACCGTTCGTTCGCACGAGAGCTTAATTAAAGCGTTCGGTTTTAAATTTCCATGGTTATTGACGTTATTAGAATAAACTATATCGGGATTTAGACCATGTACCTGTTTATTTTTGAGACTCCGATATTCCGATATAGTTTATTTTAATAAGGGAACAATATTTTCTGTCACCTAAGTTTAGATGTGTCACTAATCTGCAATACCCTAATTATAATATCAGTCCCCAAGAAATATATTAGTCATCATATTTATCAAAACTGTCTCTAAGTATAAATCACCGTATTAATGTAAATATGTCTCTTAAATTATAGTTTGATCACTTTTTTCTATAGCCTAAATATAAGATCTGTCCTCTAAAAAGTAAATCCCTGGCAGCAATAATATATTTGTACCTAAAATAGTAAATCTGTCACCTTATAAATCTAATCAACAAACTATTAGTATCATTTAAATCGTTCAATCAACAAAATAATAGATGTGTCACTTAATTCATAGAAAAATTCCTAAGTAGGGGTGGAGTCAAATTGGCGGGCTATGAAAATTTAAATGCACTAGGTAGGTTAGGTTAGGTTAGTGTTTAGACCACTCGCAGCGGAGCGAGCGAAGCGAGCGAAGCTCCATAATACTTATCAGGATCAACTAGTTTGGCCATAATGCTTATATCAGGATCAACTAGTTTGGCCTAGCCTAAACTGGTTTATCCTATCGGGCTTAGGACAAACTAGTTTGGTCTAGGCTATACCAGTTAATCCCATCGCGTATAGGAAGAACTAGTTTAACCTAGGCCAAACTAGTTTGTCCTGAAAATCGGGTTTGGCCGGTAACAAATATACCTAACTAACTCGCACAGCTCGCACTTGACTGCAGTATTTTGTTTAGTTTTAGATATGTAGTGTTTTTGTTTCGATTATAAATGTAAATTATATTATTTAAACCTATTGTAGTTTTATTTAATAATTGTACCCATATCGTCAAATTTCAGTTAAATTATGTAATAAATTAATATTATTTTTCAATGATCAAATATATTTTTAGGTAAACATTTTTAATTGTTTGGTGATTTAGTTTAAGTGACACTTTCATTATTTAGAAACCCAATATAATTATTTGATGATTGATATTATTTCCAAGTAATTCTTAATTTTTATTTAGGTAAGCGTTTTTATATTATTTGGTGATTTAATTTAAGTGACAGATCTACTATTTTAGGAACAAATATTATTTATTAGGTCACTGAAAATGCATTTATTAGGTAATTGATAAAATCATACCCTTTTAATAACGTCAATAACCATGGAAATTTAAAACCGAACGCTTTATTTAAGGTCCCGTGTGAACGAACACTAACACATAATGTCATCTACATATAACTAAATACGTACCCAGTCTAATAATCCTTTTCTCAGCTTCCTCTCGTCGTGTAACATAGTTCTCATGTCTCTGTACGCCGCTAAGGCCACGGTCACACTCAACGAGTCCGCTTCTAAGGCCATCTTGCAGACTAGCTCGTCGTGCGAGAACACGCAGTAGCGGCGGAGCGTGGAATAGTGGGCGATGCATTCGCGACCCATTTTTAACTAGGGAAGGGATAACATTTTTGAATAGAAAAGGATGAAGTCACATTTGAGGAAAATTTAACCAAAATGAAAATCTAACCCCTCGTTTTCACCAAGAAACAAGTAAAATACTAGTAGTAAACAAAACATGTAGGATACTTGTCTAAAACCAAACATGTAGAATTATTTGTTTTATACATGTATTGCAACTGTCTGAAACATTGTTTCGTTCACACTGTGTCGCCAACAAGTATTTATACAAGTTTACAACGCATTGGTGTTTACACTTATGTCTGTGACGTGTTTAAACTTGTCTAATACACTGACAGCGTTCTCACCTACAAAACACAGTCGTGTTAACTAGTGTTTTAGACAAGTATTGATTATTTTATTGAAATTTCTGTAGAATACTAATTACAAACAAGTTTTAAACTTTATCCATGCTTGTTGGATAAAGTTTTAAACTTTTTCAACACACTTGCTCATAAAGTTAGCCTTAATATCGCCTAGGTCCATAAACCGAGCTATAATAACACACGTGCGTAATATATTATGCACTAGTGCGTAGAAATATCCCTACAAAGTTAAATTACTGCAAGTTATATGCGAGAAAACAGAACATTCTCAATTTAACCGAGAAGTTTTAAGCCGCTGAAAATCCATATACATTTTTGGAATAAATAAATGTGTACGTCCTTAATTAAGTCAAACAAACATTTATTATTATCACTTTGTATACAATATACAATGCAACAAAAAATCGCTTTTTAACCGACTTCAAAAAAGGAGGAGGTCGTATTCTACAAGTATTCACTACTCGTTTTCTACAAGTTTAGCTACAACATGTATAAAACATGAGATGTACATGTAGACAACTAGAAGCAAAACCTGTCCGAAACTTATTCACCTCAACCAACAAGTTTCATACAAGTTTTGTATACAACATGTTTGATACATGTTTATGAATGAGAACAAAAATCAAAACAATTGCATAATACTTGTATTATACTTGTGTTATACTTTGGTGAAAACGAGGGGTTAAGTTGGATAATTTTGACATACCTATAAACAAAATTGAAGCTATAGAAATGTTAAAAACAATATTCTTTTACCATCAAAAGATTAACCCTTCAACGCCCGGAAGATGAGACACAATAGATATTCCATTGTTATCCGGCCACCTACGTCCGCTCGGGCGTTGATGAATTAATGTTCACTCGCGAGTAGAGAAATTCATACAAACGAGGTAACTTTAAAGCTTTGGTTCTCCGTCCACAATTTAATATATAGAATAATTGTGATATACTAAATTATTAATTTGTACGGAATTTAAAAATTCATCAATAACATGTGACATACATAATTTAATTTGCACATCGAACTTCTCGATAGAATATGTCGGATTATTATACATAAGACCGCAATGTAACCATATTCTAGCAAATTTTTTATTTTATTTATTTATTTAATGGGGTGTGATCAACATCACCAGCATTGCTCTGATTCCAAAGTAAGTAACTAAAGCACTTGTGTTATGAAAATCAGAGACAACGGTGGAACTACAAACACCTAGACCTGACCCAACATACAAAAGTTTGTCTTCTAATTTGACTCAGCCGAGAATCGAACCCGGGACCTCAGAGATGGCGACACCTTGCTAGACCACGGAGGATTATAACTTACCCAGTCTGCGGGCGTGAAGTTGACCGCCTCTGCGAAGTTGTACCCCTGGTTGAAGCCCGCGTGGTACGCGCGCGGGAATGTGATCACGAACTCGCCCGCGTGCTGGTCCGTCCTACAAACAAAACAACATACTAAATATAAATAATAAGTCAATTAATATTAAGCTTCCGTACTTTGTGACCGTTATAACACAGTCACAGAAAAAAGCGACCTGACATTTTAAACTAATTATTTCAAACTTTAGATCCATAAAGTATTAGTATAGTCTGTTTATCCTTACTTGTTTTATTTGGTAAACAAACTTCACCTAACTCTTTTTCAAAAAATCAATTCAAAAAAATTCAACAAATGGTTTTCCACACATATATTTTTGAAGACCACCGTGGTCGAGTGGCTTTGTAAACCGGTTTTCAAGGTGTCGGCATCTCTGAGGTCCCGGGTTCGATCCCCGGTTGGGTCAATTTAGAAAAACGAACTTTTCTATATTGACTCAGGTCTGGGTGTTTGTGATACCACCGTTGTCTCTGATTTCCATAACACAAGTGCTTTAGCTACTTACTTTGGAATCGGAGCAATGTATGTGATGTTGTCAAATATTTATTTATTTATATATTACGAAAGAAATTGCTAATTATTAGTGAAGAATTAAATTAATATGTCGTGTTCCATGAAATTGAAAAACTTTCTCAAAAAAACATGTGTTGTGTCGAAATATCAAAATTGTTGGTCCTACCGTACTAAATCGATGACAGATCTCTCTGAGTAACTCACCTGTAGACCGGCACGCCGGCCTTCATGAGGATGTTGGGGTTCATGATGGTGACGAGCTGGTGCAGCAGGTCCGGTTGCAGCTGGAACAGCTCCGGCGCCTCGGCCTTCATGGCGGCCTCGAACTGTTCCGCCTTGCAACTGGGCACGCCGTACCTGGTGGGGAACATTGAACGTGACGAAACGGAACTATTATAGGAGGCACTCATGGCACGATAATATACTGCGCAGGTATAGCACGGCGAGCGTTTTTAGAGCAGCGTTGCGTCAGTACTATCTGTGGTACTCTATTCCAAAATACTTAACCAAATAAAAATTAATGCGATTTACAGTTTTGTATGAAAACATGTAATTGGCATTTATTTTGAATTGGGTTAGTATTTTTGATTTTTTACTTAATAGAAACCTAGACAAATACTGTCTTAATCCGAATAACATCATAAGAAGAGTTAATTATGCTCAAATTGCAAATCATTTTGGTATTACGTTTGTATGTGAAGCTCACTGTTCGCCGGACTCTTAAGTTATATTATTTTAATTTAATTCGACTCACCAAGTCTTCGGTTCTCCCCAATGCAGGTAGTTGATGGAGTAGCTCCAATGGTCTTCGTTATGCCAACAGAACGTGGCGAAGCACATGCCGACGTACAGCCACGGGATCTATGCAAATAAGTACAATGCGATTAAATTGACAATAAACTGTGGTCCGTTGCAACTTCACTCGAGAATGTATGGCAAAAAGTAAATTTTATAGATTAAAATACGTCGGTATGTACCGCAAGCGCTCTGAAGTTAGCCACTTCAGTTGTACATAGTTGAATTAATCGCATCCTACGTCGCGGCGTGCAAGCGATTTTGACCTTTCCAGTGGTAAGCATCAGAGTTCTTAATAGTCTCCGTTCCTAGATAACATTTCACTCACTAAAACAGCATGCAAGTATGGCACCGACGGACAAAACAAAAAGCGAAACGAAATTTCAAAATTTGAATTCCCACTTTAATCTTTTTATCTAGGTACAAATTAGTACTATTCTTTCCAAAATCAACTTTAGATAGTTAGAAACAAAGAAGATAATGCTTTGTACAAAATAAGCGCCTAGTTTGAAAGTGGGGCGAATATCGAGGTGCTGTTTTTGAGACTCTTGATTGGACATCTAGGGTACCTATTCTTGATTAAACTCGAAAGTACATCACTCACCTTCATTCCCGATATGTCAGCGTTGATATGTCCCAATACGGAACCCTCCAAGACAGGCAAGTTGTTGAGGTTCCAACTCGACTCCGCGTATTGTTGTTCGCCCGGGTATAAGTGGGCGCTAGATTTCGTGGGGAACCCTAAAACAAAACATGATCATTATATTTTGACTAGCGGCCGCAAGCGACTTTGTCCGCGTGGACTTTGTTAAGTAAACGAAATTTATTTATTTTTGCACATCCTACCCCATCCTAATACATTTATTTTCACGACCAAAAGTCTTTCTTGTCTACTATACGGGGTGTTTTATAATAACCCGTAAAATTTTGCTTTTTATTTGTAAGGAAAACTGCAAAGTGACCACCCTAGACGCAAATATACTATTGTTTTCGATAATCAATCCCATTAATGAGCAATAGCAAAACACAATTTAGGTCTAGGGTTGCCGTTTATCATGAATAGAAAAAATTTTTTTTTTTAAAACATTGTAAACATTGTTGTAACGACAAAGACAGTTGCAGAATTTGCTTATCAAAGTATGTACACATACTACTTTAGTCCCCTTTACTTGAAATTACAAATTAAATCGGTTGGTGTAAATGTATACCTGAGCCATGGTCCATGGTGTGCAAGTCGGCTCCATACTCTACAGTGACGTCCTCGTCTATGGAGGACACCACGCGCCAAAATTCCTTCTCCACGGTGGAAGTTGGCACCATCTAGTAGGGGGAACAGGTATTGAAGTTACAAGCAGTCTAATGTGTGAAGTGTGACATATACTGACAATGAGGATCAGCGACGATTTTTGTTTAGTGGCTTATCAGAAAGCTTATGCCACCACATGATTTACTGTGAAGAAAATTCGATATTTTTTAAACCTGAGAAGTTATACGATCGCTGTTCTTTTGGGGGTCCTTATGACGTCATCCGCCACGTACGCGAACTTTACGTCGTACGTGATAAAGCACATATTGCATTGAGCTTGACATTTCTCTTAAACCTTTTTAACTCTACTATTTTTAAACAGATTTCAATAATCTTTCAGTTGATTTTAAAACGTTACCTCGACACAACCCACGATGGGTAATGCTGCGTAATGTAATGCAATCGATTATTCTACTATGGCAACACAGACTGACATTGACAGTATTGCCACATATTTTTAAATTGAAAGATTTGATTCCCGGTTTGCCGGGAACCGGTAAGCCGGTTGACAAAATTGCTAGACAGCAATTATTTGAAAATTATACTACAACGTACAGTATAGTACCTATTATGTTTGACAGTGCAATACAAACTCACGTGTACAGGCATGTTGAAGTAGTCTGACTTGAACTGGTCGGCCATTTCCCCGAACTGTTGCAGCGTGTACTCGCGCGACGCTTGCTCGAAACCAAACGCCTCCGCGGGTTTGGATACCTTAATAGAGGAAATATCACAGAGTTTATGAATATGTAAACATGCTTATATTCAAACAAGAAACAATATTGATAAACTATTTTACCAGTATCTTTATACAAGTGATTGTCATATGCATGGAGTATAATAATTATGATAGTAAACATAAAAACTACATGTTTCTAGAGCACTGTTGCAGCTTTATTGGCGCCCATCTTGTTGTTCAGTTACGATGGCGACTTGATGGCGACTGCGTTGCATTAACAACTTGTAACAGTGTAAGTGTGTGTGTATACATGTGTAGTATGTAGTGTAGTGAGTACAGTTCTCACCTACTCGGCGAGGCAGACGGGACACCTCCAATCTCCTTTAGGAACGTCCGCCAGTGGTGGCACCAGACAGAACGTGTGATATGAGTCGTCGCATAGCAACATTTGCTCCTGTGTTACGTGTATATGTGTGTGTATACATGTGTAGTGTGTAGTGTAGTGAGTATAGTTCTCACCTCCTCGGCGAGGCAGACGGGACACCTCCAATCTCCTTTAGGCACGTCCGCCAGTGGTGGCACCAGACAGAACGTGTGATACGAGTCGTCGCAGCCGTCGCATAGCAACATCTGCTCCTCTATATCGCCGCGACCGCACACGTGGCACATGTACTTCGCTAGCTGGAAGAGAAATGCAAGGTTAGCTACGAAACTATGTAGATGTGCCCTTATTTGATGGCGAGACTATAGGTCATGGATATGTCATAAAGGCAAACAGAACGCGTTAGGGGCCGTTAACATCAAAAATCAATGACAAACCGCGTGAGATGGCACGATAATGGCCGCCATTTTAGATTTGTTTCTTCATTGGCGAGGTTTTTACAAGTATGCAGCCATTGTCAAACGAGAGGACGTGGGGGCTTCTGATCTAGAATTTTAAATTAGCGGGCCGCAATTTGTAACGAGTTAAGAGACCTTAATTTTTAACTTTTTTTTAATGAACTATGTTTGTTTTGATTAGAGGTACAGGTGGTGACGTCACTGACCGGGTCTATGGCGCGCGGGGCGGTGGCGGGCGGGGCGGGGGTCACGGACACGGTCATGTTGGACATGCGGTGCTCGCGCAGGCGCGTCGAGCGCGTCACCCGTGGCCGGCCCCCGCACGCTGCCCCCGCTGACATCCACTTGTTTTCACGGGGACCTAGAGAAATAAAAGTTTATTAGATTGCTGACTATCTTCTTCCTTCTCTTATTTTTCCATTAGATCGCTGTCTACGATCAATACGATACTCAACAAAACGAGAGCAAAAATATTACCCGCTTTACGAGATTTTCATTTATCTATCTGTGCTTGATTATTTTATTGTTTAGAAATTTTCTTACTTTGTATTTAAAAACTATAGGATTTCAGTAAGAAATAATAGTGTCACCCGACTTAAATTCATCTTTTTCCTGTTTTACTACTAGAAATTGGCAAACTTAGCAATTCAAAGAGTTAAATCTTTTTATATTCTAAGGTATTTTTGTATGAAAAAGTTCAAATTAATTAAATATCTGTAATGCGGTCTGCGGGTCAGGGGTCAGTCCTCAGTCTCCCCGTCCGTTCCCCGATAGTCATCTGTCCGTCTCTCCGGTACGTCATCCCTGTCAACCTCTGTCGTATGTCTGTCAGCCTGTCAGTCATTAGTCAAAGGAGGCTGGACGCCGCGACAATCATTAACACTTTTTTTATATAATTTACGAACAAACAAGTTATATAAGTAAACACAAACGCGACTCACTCCTCCTAGTCTCCGGGCTGCCCTCCTTGACGGGCGTGATCGGCAACTGGGGCTTGATGTCCTCCGGCTCGGCGGCGGGCTCCGGCTCGGCGGGCTTGTAGCGGCGCGCCGGCGGCGGCGTGGCGGCGGCCGCCGGGGAACACTTGCTGGTCGACCGGCTGCGGCCTGTTGTGTTCGCCTTCTCGGGGGTCTGCTCGCCTTTCACCTCGATCTTCTGTTTAGGGTTGAACCACACTAGTCAGCACGGAATAGCATTTTATAATACTTTTTTTATTTTTTGACACTCAGGAACGTCATTCACTACAGTCCGGCGCACTCGGTCGCCCGGTCGCCGGACTAATAGCCTCACAGATTTTTATTCATTTATCTGTTTTTGGAACAAAGGACGTGCCTTTATTTTGCCTCGTTTGTTTCTCTATGATTTTTTTTTAATCGAGTAAGCATTTAATTAGTAACGATAATATTGCAGCTTCTCTGCATGAATGTACAAGAAACACTACTCATATTCGAGTCGCTCGCTTGTTCGCCAGCCTAGTAGCCCAGTCGCCCGGCGACCGGTCGACAGTACTATCGCGCGCGGCAGCATGGCGCTGTACTCACGCTATCTTTCTCGTTCTAGCAAATGGCATTTCCGGGCGAGAGAAAAGATTAGAGCTTAAACAATGCAATCCCGTGATGACAGATGTGGGTCAACCCTTAGATTATTATTTTTATCTTATGTCTTATCATGGTTTCATAATTCATTGCCCACAAACAAGATATAAAGACCGCATAAGACAATCTCGTTTCCTAAACATCAGTGTCTGCACTGATTTAAATGCTTTGATGAATCACACGTCACGTAATGCACGAAGAAGTGACCATTTAAAACTACTTCGAAGAATACTATCAAAGAATGATGTGCAAAAAACCGGCCAAGCACTGTAGCATTTTTTTAGCTATCAGAAATTGCAAACCATACATTTTATTATACAGGGTTATTTGTAAATCACCAACAACTTCGCAGGGTTAGATTACTAACATCACAAACAACAACGATTGTTCTACGAATTTTCCGAAAACAGACATAAAATATTTGACTTTTTGTACCAATGTCTGAACAGCTGATCGAGTTTTGTATGAAATATCGATTATTTTGTCTGTTTTCGGAAAAGTCGTAGAACAAATGGTGTGGTTTAAGATGTTAGTAATCTACTCCTGTGAGGTTGTTGGTGTTTTACAAATAAACGTCTGTGTGTAATCAAATGTAGACGACCTCCGTGGTAGAGTGGTTCGCACGCCGGTTTTCAAGGTGTGGCCATCTCAAAGGTCCTGGGTTCGATTTCCGGCTGGGTCAATTTGGAAAACGATCTTTTCTATATTGGCTCAGGTCTGGGTGTTTGTGTTTCACACCATTGTTTCTCATTTCCATAACACAAGTGCTTTAGCTACTTACTTTGGGATCGGAACAATATATGTGATGTTGTCAAATATTTAGAAAAAAAAAAAAGAAAGAGAGCATTTAAAAAAATCTAATATGCAATTACTATTTAAACACCATTGATACACAATTTTTACGTTAACACTAGTAGAAACTTGCGATAAGGTTCATTCATTAATTCTTTCGTTTTTAATTAATTTGTAGGAATGTGGGGAATGGTATGGAGGATGGTATGCCACTAGTAGGAAGGCCAAATGGAAGTCCAGCTGGGTGGTATTAGCCCGGGGACCGCGGTCCAACCGATGATAGTTGAACGTTGTATAATAGTTTGGCTGCTGAGAAAACTCCATGAGCAAGATGTAGGTTCTCGATACTACGAGATGCTATTTATTCATAGACTCTGGGCCCAACAGCCGTATAATTTTGCAAATATTTTTTTGTTTCATATTTCTGCACCCCCTTTTTCGAATGGGGATGAATACGGAGGAACTAATGGCGCCACAGGGTCAAGTCAGTTTCTCCCATTTGTCCCTTTCAGACACCATTTGGTATTGGTATTGGTATTGGTGGTGGGCACTTTCTCCGCATTTAGACCAATTTCAGACACCATAATTCACTTTTCTTACATAAAAATAATTTCGAACACAATTTACACATATTTTCCTGTGCCTTTTCTACTTCTTCTTCTAATAAATGTTTTTTCATCCTTTGTCATACAATGTCAATATATACCTAAATATTTTATCTGTAGATACTTTTAAAATTAAATAAAAAAAAAATGTTCAGTAACTAATCTTGAATTAGTAATAAGTATATTTCTTATCTTAATCAATTGTTTAAAAAAATATCTGGAAAGGTATTCAATTGATGTCGAGGTAATTCCTTGTACATGGGTGAGATGGCGCTGGCTTGCAGCGTAAGAGTTGATATACTAGGAGAAATTCGACGTTTCCACTAGTGACTCGTTAGCTCAGCGGTCATAGCATTGAACCGGATATCCAAAGGTCGCGGGTTCGATTCCCGTCCGAGAATATGATCTGGTGCGAGTCGTATTTTTTCTAGTATATCATTTGGTAATAAGTATTTTGTTACACAACCAAATTCTTTAACACTCACCGTCTCCTTACTATCTCCCACCACTCCGCTGTTCTTGAACACATCATACGGGTACAGAATACGTTCATAATGGTTCTTCAGAATGGACCCGATGCCTTTCCCCTGAGGGAAGCCCATGCGCCGCGCGATCTTTGACCACTTGCGCTCCGCTGAGCAAACTTCGAAACCACCTGGGTAAGAAATAAATGTTAATGAACGAACATCGCATATGAATTTAAGTAATGGCTATAGAATGGAGATAATAATAATAATTTATTTGCATACAAATGAGGTAGGGACAGTCAAGTATAAAATATGTATGCAGTATAAAACTTTGTCACTCTAACTAAAGCTATTGCTTTTTGAACAGATATTAATGACAATACACAACTACAACAAAGTGACAAAGTTCTAAACTGGATACATATTTTTAGACGTGCCTATACACTGGAGATCTTAATTTAATGGGAGGCTCAACTCATTAGCTATCAGCAAAGCATGCAAATATTTTTCATTGTATTACGATATTATCATATTATTATTCATTTTTTTATGTTATGGTAAAATTGTCTTTATGGTAGTTTAGAGATGAATAGCCAAGCCTAGCCTTAAGGCTGCACGACTGCACGTCAGGTTATACAGTTGAACCGCAAAAAAAGCCTTTATTACGTAGGGCATAAAGGCGGTCTCAAGGTCAACATGTATAGTCTGAGGATTATTCGAAAAGTTAAAACACCAACTCGTATTAGGTCCTCTGCTGAATTTATACAAATACAACATTACAAGTGTGGTACTTACGTAAGAATCTATCAATCTTAAAGTACCAAAGATGAGTTTATTGAAAGTCGAAAGTTGAAAAGATTTTATAATATTGTAGTACAAGAACTTTTCCAGAAATTTCCAATGATGAGTACAGATTTTGATGGCAATACAGCAATTGAGTTACGCGCGTAGTTTTGGCAAGGAACTATCAATTAGGTTGTTTTTTAATAATTTATGTAATTGGGGACACAAACTGTTTGCTTTTAAAAAAAAATAATTTAAAGGCCCTTTTATCATTTGTCGGCGCGGAATCTGTACTGCGCCGCTGCTGAGCCGAAAAATCAGGATCTTACGTCCAGTAAGCTTTCGGTATGATTTCAGTACCGCGTATACCGCGCATGTTGATGTCGTACCGATGCTGCGCCGACAAATGAGAAAAGGCTCTTAGGAGTACAATTTTGTTCATTATCAAGTAAGAGAGGGATTACACATACATGTAAAGTTGACAACGAAAACGAGCACATGTCGACTACCATACACATTTACTAACCTGCTTCTTTGACAATTCTATGAAGGGCGTATAGGTCAAGTGGCTTCCTCTCAACAGTCGGTATCTTGAGGACGGAGCCCTGCAGCTCCCAGAATTTGAGGATTTGGTCGAGGAAGTTCAGCTTCACTCGAGTTATGGCCTGGTCAATGAAACATAGTCATTTCAAAAATATATGAGAGTTTGATAACTCACATAAAAAATAAATACATAATTAATAAACAGTAGTAGGTTAAAATATTAAAATCATTTTTGACCAACATTTGCTATCCAAAGGTCGCGGGTTCGATTCCCGTCCGAGAACATGATCTGGTGCGAGTCGTATTTTTTCTAGTATATTATTTTGTATTATATAAAATAGCATTGTGAATGCTAAAATCTCAAAATTTAAAAATTAAAATTAATGTTATCCTCAAGCACTCTCAAGTAAACCAAAGTCAGCAGAATGTGAATGAGGTAAAAAGCATATTATTCCTTTTACAGCATCAAAGAGTCTTTAAACAATTAATTCAATTAATTAATAAAATTTGGAGAGGCTTGAGGCACTTTGACTACATCTACTAAATATCACATTATGAACATACTTTTAAAGTAAATAATAGAAACAGACACTATTGTTTGCAACAACTGCTGTTACAAAAACAACAAAACCATTTGAATATAATGGTAAAACTTACTAGCACTACTAACTTGCGATTTTAAGCATAGGTAAAAAATTACAAACCTCCAGTTCGTTGAGGCGTTGTATCCTTGGTGTGAAACGTAATCGGTCCACATCCACGGCAAATGGCGGTTGCCAGTGCTGCAACAATGAATTAAATATTAAAAGCTACAAAGGTGCCGAATCGTCGGGAAAATAAAAAATGAAACAAAATACCCACTAATTACCAAAGTACTTTCAATAAAACCGCACTAGTATTCATTAAAAAGTGTTTTTTTTTCATGTCTAATTATTATAGTTCTATACATATCAATGTTTTAAAACATGTAAAGCGTCTCTGGTCAGCTTGGGAAAAAATTCTTTAGTATGTCCTTCCGGCGTCCGGATGACCGTTGTTCTCCTCTACATGTCGCATTTCTCAACTGATTTTTTTTATAATTTTATTTATTACTCTCTATTATTATGAATAGCAAGTATTAAAACTTTTAACTTTGTTGTACAGCAATGTTTTTCAAACTTTTTAGTCACAGACCACTTACAGAATTTTAAAAAATCCATAGTTAATATTTTAGGAAAAGAAAACAAGCCTTATATCATAAAATAACTTTCATTGGTAGTTTCATTACAGGTTTAGGGTTAACTGGTGGATACACATGCTACAGACCCCGGGGTCCTTTGACCACACTTTAAGACACCTTATTGTATAGTGAGTTATTTATAATAACCTACTCAGTAACTCTCATTTTGATGAAAAACTCTTTAAAAGTTTGACAGAGAGTTTACCAAATCAGTATGCAACTTTATATCTGATAATTAAACAAAGCATACCATTTTTTATGTCCCCACTGCTGGGGCCTTCCTTATGGGTGGATAAGGAGTTTGGGTCATGATCCACCACGCAGGTCCAATGCGGATTGGTGGGTGCTAACGACTGCAAATACAGCCGAGACCAACGGCTTAACATGCCTTCCGAAGCACGGAGGAAGAATAAATTTTTGGGTCACCTATCCCATGAACGACCCTTGCGAAAGTGGCTTACCTCCGCAATCGCTGGGCCTGGCGCTATATCACTGTGCCACCAAGCTCCTCAGTAAAACATACATTTTTATTATTATGAAAATTCTAACAAAATGCAGTTACACCTGGTGTTGACAGACACCTGAAGTAGTTTCTTTTGAAAACAATGGGCAACCAACATAGAAGGCAATGGCCAATATCGAGGAAAAGCTGATTTAAAATTCTATACTGAGGATAAATTAAAATTTATGTGATCATGATAATTCTTTAGAATTTATGCAATAGGTATCACTATTCAGTAATGTTAGTAGTCATAAAAATGATTCTTGATAAAAGTATGTGATTTTTACTGACGTGACTGCAGTGATAAAAGTAAGTAACGTTGTTAGTAAAAAAATATGACTATAATCCATTCCACAAAACAAGTTCCCAAAGAAAATCGATCTGTGTGTGCCCATTGGTTAAAGCGAGTGACCTTCAATAGCATAGGCCAGGGGTTTCCAATCTATTCTATACTGTGACTACCTTTACCAATGACCTGCTAGTATTTTGTTCCCTAGGACAGTGGTTCACATATTTCCTATAGTTCCCAAGCAAGAACTCAAACTCACATACCCCATTTTGCATTTGTTAAATTAAATTATAGATTAAATCAAATTGCTTATTTTCTTTCCTATTTGTATAAAAAATAAAATTATTAATTTTAGATAATGGATAGACACATACATACAAATGTATGTAAAATAAATTAACTTTGTGTTAGAATTATTGCATAATACTGTTTTGTTTCTAAAAAAACTGTCAAATCATATGTCCTTATAGTTTCCAACAGGCATAACTATTTAATTGATCATGTGTTTCTTTCAAATTAATGTGTTAAATAAGTTAAACAAAAACGAGTTGTGGTTTCACACACTATTATAAGTGGGTTTTAAAGGTTCATGCAATAAAATAAGTGTTTTTTTATTTTTTGCAACCCCTGGTTTGTTTGACAGTATTTTAAGCTATTATTTAAAATAAATTACAATTTTCATGTTACAATGTCCAGTAAAAGTTCACATTATGTAAGTAATTAGTTAATTATTATCACTATCACAAATATTATTGAAATTGTTAGTGGCAGCTTAAAATTTGATTAACATTTACTGACCTGGTACCTGTCTATATTTTGGTTACATAGTAACAAATTGTCAAGTTTTGAGCTGTAGGTTTTGAGTGTATTGATATTTTCAATAAAAACAGGAATCACACAGCAAACCACTTCTTTTTTTCAATTGTCACAGTAAAGGTACAGAAAAATATTGCAATTTGAATTAGTATTTCTCGCCTTATATTTATGTCTGAACATTATATCACTGAGGCTAAGATTAAAGTAGGTCTTATATGCATACTAATTAAGAACATAGATAGATGAATATATAGGTACATAATTAAACCTAGGTACTGTGTACTGTGCACTGCAAGACTTTTACAAAGACAAACTCTGATGAAATTCATGAATTTGGCCAAAATTGGTGTCCATTCAGCAGCTACAGTAAACACAACAGTTAGACGGCGACAAAAAAGAGACGATAGTTCTTTTTTTATCTAAAGTATGGTAGGCAGGAGGGCACACACAAAATGGCAACCAAGCTCATACAATATTGCATCCATAAAACACATAATTACTATGCAATTGCACTACGACAATTACTAAAAATGATAGTTTGTCACGTTTATATTAAGATTATATCATAAAACCGAAATTTAGATAACACGCGAGGGCCTAACACGGAGTAATATGGTTGCATCACACGTAATTTGCGAGCGTTTTTAGGGTTAGAAAACTACAATGCAACGCAATATTGTGCCTTAAAAACAAATATTTATGTTGAAAACTCTAAAATGAACACTTTGGAAACAAAGGAAGTTGCTTACCGCTGGTGGTTTGATCTTGCATATCCCTGACTTCTCAGCGATTGGTCTTATTTTACTGATGTAAGCTAGTGGATCCAGGAACTCCTCCGGTGTTGGCTCGAAGACAGGAGCCTCCGGGGGCACAGTAAAGGTGAAATTATCAGGTTTCATGGGGGACGCCGAGTCCCCCATACTAACTTCGACATTAGCTTCGTCACATTTTCCCATTTTCAATAAAAATTATATGCAGTTCACACAATGCAACTATAAAGAACTCACTAACATCATCTAACGTTAAGGAATAAATAAAGCACGTCCACAAAGAAACAGAATCATCTGAATTACTCTTTCCATAAGGACACACAATGAGATATTTATTAAAATTTTATCACCAACAAATAACAGAACCCACTTGCACGTCCGCCATGCGAAATTGAACTTTCGAAACTGAAGTTGCCAGTTTAAAAAAAAATACCTGACAAGAAATGTAGTATATAGAAACTTGAGTCGTGGCAACCCTGTAGTTAGTTTGGTTTGAAAAATGTGAAAGGTGCTCGGCACTTTTGTCTGACAAACGTGTTAACGTGTTAACTAACACACCGTTATTTTATATGGACGTGTTATAAGATAAGTGCACAAAATACGTAGCGACGGCACTCCGCTCCGCAGACGAGCTCACTGCGAGCATAGCGCCATTTTGCACACACATTGTTGTTACGATTTTACAGGGGTTCTCGGATAGTTTTGGACAAAGCTTTAGTCGCAAGTGCTAGCGTGAGTTAGGATGAAAAATACTCTTTAAAGAGATTCACACTTACTTTTTTTGTTTTTGTTTACAAAACAGAAACAAAACGGCACTGTGCCAGCCAGAGAACCAAAGAACGCCCGCCAGTCATTTTAATCCCAAATAACATTTTACTTGCAGTATAGTTTTTTTAATTACAGTTGCTCTAGAATGAGTGATTTCGATGATAGTGCATACAGCGTAACGAAAGTTGATTTTACCGTGCGCCCCGTGCGTTTTTGTATACGGTTTTTTCTATTACAGTAGGTACATACTGACTAATAAAGTATTTTATTAGTACCAAAGAATTTACATGATGGTTGTGGTGGTGGTGATTCTGCTACTGATGATACCACCACCACCACTATTACCACAACCTTTCACCACCACTAACTCTACTACTACCACCACCACCACAACCATTGTAAAAAAGTTATTATATTTTATATTTCACTAAATACCTATAATGTGGTCTCGCAAATGTATTATTTTATTTTATTTATTTGTCACAACAAAACAAATTTACAGCAAATACATTATAATACATAGTAACATTTTTAAAAAGTTTCCCCAACAATATGAGCGAACAACATGATTAATCCAGATAAGTCATCAATTAAATGAAATTACATAAATTGAAATTGAAAAATTCTTTATTCAAATAAGCTCACATAATAAGCATTTTTAAATCGTCAAAATAAATTAAATATTGTAAAACGTACCCGATTGTTAGGGTTTTTATAAACTCGTAATTATAAGTGCTCGCCTGGTTAACTCGTTTTAAAAACCTCCTTACCAACTTTGTATCTTAGACTACTATTAACAAGACGCACGGCACTACCTACTCCTTTTCAAAATTAAAAAATGTTGTAGCAACCCTAGTGAGTCTGGCAAGTTTAGGTAACAATTTTCGAGGATGGCGAGAGTGGTTCTTCTGCAAATTCAATATTTGTAATAAGTGTGCTTCTACTTTATACATTTACTATGAAAACCAATATGCCATCTGACGGGCGCGGGAGTGTTAACACGTGTTAGCACGTAACGTCAGATAATGTGTCAGCACCCTTATAATAGACAGACTGTAGCTAGCTTTATAAACGGTGTGCTACAAAATAAAAAAAAAAACAGCAATCGATGAACTTGTCATCCGCTCGCCGCCATATTATTTCTGTGCGAAAGGCCGATAGGTGGTCCGCAGCGCGAGTGTCACCGTTTTGATTATGTCGAGTGTGTAATAGAATATTTGTTATTTTTCGATAAAACTGTGAACCGAGTGTCAGTATTTGATCAGTTAAAATGATTGTGAGATTTTTGAGCGTTTTGTGCGTCGGAGTTCTGGTAGCTTCGCTGCAGAACGTCGAGGGAAACAACGACAATGAAGGTTCGTGATTTTCTTTTTCTATTTATTTTGCACGTACTTCGGTATTCATGGGTTTCGGATTACATATTATTCTGAGAAATCTTAATAGAAGCTTCGTGATTGAGCAAGCTGTACGAATTTTTTAAAGAAATGTATGTTATTTTGTATTAGAAACGATGAAAATAAAATTGTCATCATGTGGTTCATCTTTCAATATTACTTTCGAAAACTTCCCGTATTGGTAACATGCGCTGGGAGCTGTGGCTCAGCATGTGTGGGTGTTAGGAACCGGCTTGACAACTTTGTTCCTGCATGCTGCACACAACAGTTGTGTTGTGATTCTCATAGCTGATTGTCATAATTCTGCTTTTTGCAACTGATTCATCTAATTTGTAGATTATTGTCTGGAAACGCGATTGTTCTTGAACATTAAGTGGACTAAAACTGTCATTCCTAGAATTAGAGTTAAGTATTTACAGTGTTATCCATGCACTAATACTTCATAAATTTTACTTTTAAATAAAAAAATAATATAAACTGATAGCCTACCAGTTCACAGACTCACTATAATTTTACATTTGTCCAGGTTGTAACTTTTGACAGGTATTTAATCTTGATATTTTAATCAAACCCAACTTTTTATTCTTGACAAGTGACTCAGGAGGTATTTCGCTATATCATTACTTATAGGAAATAATTATATGTCTCACTAATAATTATGTGACCAACTTCAGCGCACACAAAACAACATATTTGAATCTGTAAAATTTACTATTTGCCATACATTCTCAAGTAAAGTTGCAGCAGAAGTCTATTGTCGTATTAATCGCATTGTACTACAATGCGTTTAGTTAGAATAGTGTAGTTCTGTTACAATTAAACAATAATTATTATGAGCTCAGAAGGTACTAACCTACTTTAATTTTCAAGTGCTTATCATTACCATACACTTCAGGTTAGAGTGTTTAACTAAACAATGTCATCTTGGGCTCAAAAATCATATTTCAATCAAACACATTATTGTGTAGACCTACCTATCACCAGTGTGTACACTTATGCACAATTCTGTTGGTGGTAAAACTTTTGGATATTCCTCCTGGCTAGACATCAAAGTACTGTTAACATTTTCATGTTACAAATAACATATAAAATTTCAGTTTTTGTAAAATCCATGTAAGCCTTACATTGTAAGGTTCTGTTCAACCTCTGACCTTATCTTTATTTAATTAAAGGTGAAAGGTGTAACCTGTAGTATAAAAACTATTTCATTTATTTAAGTACATTTTTTTGCTGATGATATCACCAACCACCGCCCATAGCTTTTTCAACTACGTTACATTCTATTAATTTTGCAGCATAGAGGTTTCAATGAGCTAAAATAATGGGTCTGTATTAGGTTTATAGCACTATAAAAACTCAGCTTTGCCTACTTTCTTACATTCAGTACTATATTTTCCGCAGAAACTATTTAAATGAGAACTTTTTGCTCTCTTCTTTTCTCGTTTTCCCGTGACCTAAAAACAGCCAAATTGAGAGTACAATAAGTAAGTAAATATTTGTTTACTTAAGAGACAAAAAAATTAAACCATTTAAATATTAAATAATTATAAGTAGTCTAGTTGTGCCATTTGTTCAAACAAGTATTATGTGTGTTAAACAGTCTGTTAATAATGTACAATTTATGTCTGTACTGATATTTTGCTGTTATTCCCAAATGCCTTAGAGTTCATTTTCAAAAAATGATCCACAAATTATCCAATTTCTTTACAAACCTTTTCCTTTTTTTTCTATTCTATAAAATGCATACTAAAGTAAGTCCTGGTTTATGATGCTGTCTCTGTCGTCAATTTTGCATATTATGTGACAGAATCATTTTTAACTGGGTCTGACATTAGTATTAGTTTAGACTAAGATGAAGAATATATTAGATAACGGGTGAGTGCGGGTGAGTCGATTTTTTCTAGTATTATTCTAATATATTATTTAACTTAATATAAATATAGCATTGTGGATGCGAAAAGTAAACTCTTTCACTCTTGTCAGTGTCATGTCACGGGCGATTAGTTGCTGAGCTATTTTTTGTAGCCCGTGGGCGTTTACGTAATGATCTTTGTATGTTCTATTCTCGCCGACAAAAAATCGCTCAGCGATTAATCGCTCTTGGGCAATGTCGCTAAAGGGTCATAAGTTGAAAGACTATCCAGTTTGTTTCTGAATGAGGGTTGAATATTAAATTCAAGTATTCATTTACTGCTTCCTTAGTTTAATTAAATGAATAGGAACTCCCTAATCCAAATATGGCAAGTAATCCATCTGTCTGCATATTGAGTGTCAATAGCATTATTGTTGCCAAATTGATAAGAGTCAGGTCTTGAATATTAATTTGAAACCATTTAGAATTTTAGAGCCTAATTAAAATACACCTTTATATAAGCAACCCAAAATTGACTTCTCTGACCTGGAAATTGTATTCTCATTTGCATTTATATATTTTATTCTGTATGTCTTTCTGTACATATGATATACTTAAGTTTGTAAATATCGTTACTTATTTCTGTTAAAGCTGATAAGTTTCTTGCGCCTGTTTTTCTTGTCAGTTAAAAAATACTGGAACGGGTGGTAGGAAAATTATAGACGATTCAAAAATGCTTAATTATTAAGTTTATTTGAATAAGGAAATTTTGAATATTGACTATTATAGATGACTCATGAGAATATTAATTAAAATTTGATGGTTATGATGTTGTCTGACATGTGCGAGTGAAAGAGAGAAAACGATAGTTGACGGTAGCGTAAACAGTTTGCATCAACTCATGGTACGGCCACTGTGAAAATGAAAGGTGTATAGATTCGACATTTGAAATCGCTATGGTTAACGAAAACTTAGGTAAATCCTAAATGCTAAAGTGTTTTAATCATTGGGTTTTAGAGTTTTAGTTCTATGGCTTGAAGGAATAGTTTCAATTTTCGATGAACTTCGTGACCTTAAAGCTGACATCCACAAGCTGATGTAAGCCCATATCATGCAGGCTATGTTTGTTTGTCAGTCAATACATAAATAAAGTTCTTACGAGTTTGCTGTCGACTTTTGTATAGTGGACGACGAGTTGACGAGTAATTTAAATGACCCTTGGTTGCAATAACGTAAAAATAACCTTTGCAAGCAGACCCTTCACAAGATCAATCATTCTTTTCTTCTCGAAATAACGAGGTTCTTTAAGAATCTATTAAATTCCTTATCAAACGGTATCATTAGGAGCTCCTTAAAATATTTAACGGGAGACTCAAAGAGCATTTGATAAAAAGCTTCGAGATCTGAGTTAAGAGGGAATTATATAATTTATTTAATGCTCTTATAAATCTTTATATCGCTCTTGCAAATGTTACGTTAGCTAGGGGCACTGATTAATTAACATTTTCACCACAACTGCGAACAGTGCATCGACATGTACAATATGGCAAAACCTGGCTGCGATTCAAACAATGAAATCCGTTTTGAATGAGGTAGTTATGACGGCTACGTACCCCATTGTTTTCCGATGTTTATTATGTAAGGAGGATGTAAAGTGGCTAATTATATATTCAGATAACGCTGTTAGTTTCGATGCAGTGCGGAGGATGTCGTCCAGACACAACCCTACACATTGAGAATTGTAAATTACATAAATTGGATCACATCTTAAAACATAACATTTTTCACCATTACCACAAAGTTGTTTGTGACATAGACATAATTTTTATCTTCAATTGAGCACAAAAAAGGATGTTTTTGAAATCCAGAATAAGTTGTAAATACCGTAACCGAAGCGTGCAAAAATATTCCACATCTGTAGGTACTCCTTTTTTTTACAAACCTGTCGAGTGTTCCCTGCAGGTGGCGTTTTTAAACATCTGCTTTTAGAGTCTGAGTGACATTGTGCTCGTGATTTTTTTTCTAAACTGAGCCCGTGACGGTGTTTTAAGGCGCTACTTTTAAGGCTGTTTATTTTGTTTGTTATTTTTTATTTTGCATCTGTTTGGTGTCTTTTTTGCGGTCTAAATTAGGTGAAGATTTTTATTTGCTTCTTGTGATCGGATGGGACAGGTCATTATAAACATTTGGGTTGAAATAATAGTTAATTTCAAGAGAAATGGTTATGTTTTAGAATTTTAATACGAAATCCAAAGACTTCTATGTGTATACTACATAGAAATGCTGTACAGTACCGAAAAATTCGAAGCGACCGAGAGAAACAGTTGATGCGCCGCGAAGGTTGGTTGTGTGACACAATTTTAATTTTGAACAGCTGGTCTATGTAATTGAAATCATTGACGAAAAGGAATGATAAACATGAAGACTTTAATTATGATGGAAATATTGCGCTTCGGAGATGAAGTATCGCAAACCCCAAACCAAGATACTGTTAAATAAAAAATACAAAAGCATTATTTGCTTTTATTTTCTTTTAGTAGCACACGATCAAAAGGTTTAGTTAGAGAACCGTTCCATCAAATCGGTAAAAGATTAATACCTATAAAGTTAAAATACTGTCCACATTTTCCCGACATCAATCAGGCTATTGATCTGAAGTTGAAGACCTTTGAAGCCTTTTCAATGGCGACGTAAAAGGCATTTGATTAAAGCCATATGTGCGGTGATGAAGGGGAGCAATCATAAAACCTGTTAAAAGATCCTGATGGATTTCTTATTGATCTATTTATTGCTAAGTAACTAAGTACATAATCCTAGGAGCTCGGTGGCGCAGTGGTATAGCGCCTGGCCCTGCGATTGCGGAGGTTAAGCAACTTTCGCAGGGGTCGGTCATGAGATAGGTGACCAAAAATTTATTATCTCGAGCTCCTCCGTGCTTCGGAAGGCACGTTAAGCCGTTGGTCCTGGCTGCATTTGCAGTCGTTAGCTCCCAGCAATCCGCATTCGGCCCGCGTGGTGGGCCATAGCTCATCCTCCTTATCCACCCATAAGGAAGGTCTGTGCCCCAGCAGTGGGGACATTAAAAATAGCTGATAGTCGGATAGCAAACATTGTTTACTAAATAGGCCAAGTAAGAAAAAAAATTGTCAGCTTATTATGTTGAAACGCTAAACACATTCTAAAGTTGGCACTAAATTATGAAAGGGAACATGTTACAATACTTTTCTTTAACTTATTTCTTTGAAGTTGTTTTTTGTTGCGACAGCATAATTATTGTTCTTGTAGGTAGTTCAATTCTCATATCTTATGTTCCCTAGGGAGCCATTTTGTATGTCCAATTTATATGAACTCTGTGTACGCTGTCAGATATTACATTTATGTTTTATCTTTATTTTGCTTTCGTATTATTTTTCCAGAATATTATAGTTTTTAAGTAGCTATGTTAAAGTGTATCAGATTTACGCAGTAAATCAAATTTTATCAACTTAATAGACTGATTTGTGACAATTATTGTTAATTACGTTAATTCATAGTTGTAATTAATTACGATCGCTAAATTAACAATTTAGATTGTGTTAGGTAAATACAATTAGTCTCTATTAACTATCGCAAAAGTTCTAACCTTATATGACTTTTCTGGGAGTTTAGAGCATAAGTTCAAGTACCCTGACTTGGTTCAGAATTAACGAATTGGCTACAAGCCTGCGAAAAGTCTTCATAGAACAAAAAGTGATTGTTCCTAATAAAAAAACACTAGGCCTTGGTCTGCTCTTTACGCTGTTCGGTCGCTTACAGCAGGGGTGTCAGACTGATTTTTCTAAAAGACCATTCATAAGATTTAGGGTGTGTTAGGGTCAGACTCAAAATTAAAAACTCAAACGCATACTGAATTATAATGTTTATTTAAATACTTTAATTTTAATCTTTATTTAGTTTAAGTACTTAAATTTTCATACAAAGGTAACAAAAAGGAGTTATCTTGAGCTTGAGAGTTAATAAATAAATAGATTCTGGTCGCGGGCCATATTGAGATGGCTTGCGGGCCGGATGTGGCCCGCGGGCCGTATCTTTGACATCCCTGGCTTACAGCGTCACAATGCTTACTATAAAAATGTACTGTTCCGTCTCCTTCAAACACTGACGTCGGCGTATGAAATGTATATTGAAATTAAATTGAAATTGAAAAATTATTTATTAAAATAAGCTCATATAATAAGCATTTTTAAATCGTCACGTTATAGAAACGTTTACGCTGACTTCAGACGTCGCGTATAACATAAAATAGGAGACCGAGGACTAGAGACAAAAAACACAAGTTAAAAATACAAAGCAACAGTCGCTTTAAAGAATTCATTATTCCAGTGACCGCTATTGATTGGTAGAAAAGATAGGGTCGTGGGTGGCAACACTGGCAACGTGACCTACTTGCGACTTACCGTCAATTCATGGTTCATACAACCTAACCGTTTGATAAACAAATTAGCAACCAAAATGGAGGCATTTGTGATTCTTGAACTTAGGATCAAGCAAGAGAACTTGCTACTTTTAATTAATGGATAATATTATAAATCTGCAAAAACCCGTATCTGAACATTGATGTTATTCTAGAAAAAAACAGTTGGATTAGGATACTGGGACATAACCATGGGCATTTTTTGAGTTTTAGCTGTCTGTCTCTTTGTGCTCGCATCACGCAAAAACAGCTTAACGGATTTTGATCGGCTTTTCACAGTTTGGTAGCTTGGAATCCAACTTAAAATTTAAGGCTCTAAGCCATGTTTCATCTAATTCGGGTGGGTAGAACCAGGAAAACAGCTTGAACTCTTCGTAGTACTAGCTTTTACACACTAAGAAGGTCATTCAAACTGGTCGTCGTCTTTTAAGTAATTGCAAAAAGGATTGTCGACGCGGATGAAGTCGCACGCGGAGGCTAGTTATAAACATTGGAAACTATGCACAACACTTCACGATATAGCGAAAATCAAATAGTTCGTTTATTGTCCGTGGTCGAGGGGCTTTGTACACCGGTTTTCAAGGTGTCGCCATCTCTGAAGTCCCGGGTTCGATCCCCGGTTGGGTCAATTTAGAAAACGAACTTTTCTATATTGGCTCAGGTCTGGGTGTTTGTGATACCATTGTTGTCTTTGATTTCCATAACACAAGTGATTTAGCTCCTTTGGAATCGGAGCAATGTATGTGATGTTGTCAAATAAAATAAAATAAAAATGTATAAGTTTGATCAAGATAACTAAACGAAGTTGGTAATAAAATGGTAGACGTGTGGTCAAAGTTGAAAGAAAGCTTTTAGTCATAGGTACTGTTTGTAAATTGTAAGCTTGAAAGTGATTCATCCACTTAACATACTGCCGCAAATGAAAGCCTTAATGTGAGAAAAACATGAACTGTCTCCTCAAAGTTGGCGTTGGGTGACGTAAATTCTAGTGTTCATTATGTAATTCTCTATTCTGTGGTAGAACTACGAGATACTTTGTCTATGTACTAATGCGGAGTTAAAGGAAATGAGAAAGCTGCACATCACATTAATCATTAGTTACAGGCTACAGTTATGTTAGCATCGTGGAACAAAAAGATGCTACTTTCTATACAAAGAGACTTAGCAACGGGAAATTTGTTTTCAAAGACAAAGTGAGTAGATATTTACAAAAAATAAAAGACTAAACACAAAAGTACAAATGATTAACTTCTTATTAATTTGCATACCTCTTAAGAAAAGGAAGAGAAAACATAAAGCTTGTTAGAAAACAATCATAAAATCAGTGCTTTGTGTTTAATGAATTTGATGGATATATAAAACTTCAGCAACTTAAAAACAAAATCAGTCAGGCATAATCGCCTTGCTTGGTAACATAAATACTGTCCTTGACTTTTTAATTATTTAGGTATTACTTTATCGTTATTGGATTTCATCGTTTCTCTTCCTATTTTTTCACTGAGTTCGCATTCAAAATGCAGCGAAGCTTGTAATGATTCTTGACAAATTCCGAATACAAGCGTCTTAGTATGCAGAAGCTCTCCCAGTCATAAATCTTGTATGTCACAGGAAAGCCAGCGTTTGCAAATATATCTATCTCGTCGCGTACCGAAAACTCCTTCACAATAAATATCCAGAAGATAGACACTTTGAAGAAACAGCCATAAAAAATAATAAAGAGAAGCGCAAACGAGAGAAAATAAGCAAACAAACCAAGAAAAGGATCGGTTGGGGAACTTTTTCATTTGGCAACTTTGATTGCCCTGCGCGTTGCGAAGCTGGTGGAATTTAAATTATCTTATCATGGCTTGCATGGGCGTGTTTAGGTCGCTTTAAAATGCATTACATCCGCGGTGTAATTAAGCTGTGCATTTTTAAAACAGCTAAATATCTTCATTAATACAGTCCCTCTAACCCGAGCTCTACGTGACAATATTACAGCGGAGTCTAATTGAGAAATCCCCTTATTTGTTTCCCTTTTCAACAAATGTACAGAGAAAAAGCAAATTCGATAACGTTTCTCGTTCCGATGGAGTACAGATTCAAAGGAATACTTGAGTTGAAATTGTTTAGCGCACAATATGCGTTCAACATTGGTTATTTTCCAATAAGACTGTGACATGTGGAACTGCTTCGGTTTCATTTTATATTTTCTTCTTCCGAGTCGGCTGCCATTTAAATAAGCTTTTGATTTGAACACAATATTTCCACTCGATTTCCTGATTTATTCCTTTAGTGACATAAACAAAGCTTAATTTTTGAAAATTTAGTCCACCCTCTGTCATGGTAAAAACCTACGATAATTCAGCCAGCATTTTTTATCTTAAATTAAGTGTAGTATACGTAGCCTGCGCGACACCTTGAGAATTAGTTTCGCTTTATCAATGCCGAGATACGTATTCCTTATCATAGGAATCATACAAACCTAGTGCAATTATTTGTCCTTTGCCTGTTATGTGTGTTATCTAATTAAATGCCTAAATGGCACATGCTCAGGAAACGTCTTTTAAGTTTACCTCGTTAATCACATAGTTCACTTTTGTATGGGCCTTAGCTGTCATTGAACCCAATTTCAAAATTTAGACGCAATTTAAAGGGCTTTAGCTGTATTTTTTTCTAAAATAAAATATTTAAATAGTTAAAGCTGAAAATTCCCTGGATGGCGCGATACTCAGTTAATTTTTGTATCGTATGGCATTGTTTTTGATTCTATGCCTCAATTATTGTTTTGATTTTAATCTTTTGGCTGCAATTCAGTTAATTTGTCAAATTAATAGAAAGCAGGAACTTTAAGTGTCCTTGGAATTACTTTCCAAACCTCTGTCACAGTCACTCCCTAAGCTGACCTTTGACGAATGAGAGCTGTTATTTAATTAAACTCGGCTGCCATTGTTTCTAACTGTCAGTCCGTTTCAGTTTGTTTAGAACTAATAAATGTATTCCGTGAATCGCAACTTGGAAACTTTTTATCTGAGACTAAAATCCTTCTTCGCAAGTTTCGGAGCCTTTTAAAATTCCTCCTTCCACTCTATTTCGGCATGATTTAGGGTCTGGAATCCTTTGATGTATTTAAGATAAAACGGTGAAGGTGCTCAAGTTACTTTTTTGGAGCAAAGACAGCGATTTTTTTTCTTCGATTGGGTTATCTGGTGGCCCAATTTTCGGTATCGATTGTTTGGCTAACGTGTTTCATTTATCACATGATAGGGAGTGTTTCGAAAGTGTTATTTCCACTCGGAGTAGTGTGCCCGACAGACAGTTCAAATATACGGTCGCTGGCACTACCTGCATACTTCTGAGAATTAACGCCTGCATCGGGACCACTGTTTCACGCGTTCGCCGTTTCACGCTAGCCTACGTGTGGTATTGTAATTAACGACGTTGTATATGTTTCATATTTTTGTGATGAATTTACCTTCATATTGTTTGGTTAATATAATAAAATAATTATAATAACATTGTTTCAGTTGAAAAATTCTACGAATTCTGATAATGAACTGTCTTATTGAACAATATCAGATCACTAAAAAGATGTAAAAGTTTTTAAAGATGACAAGTCTAGTCTTTCAATTCGATTTAGCCTGCTCTGCTATAAATAAATAAATATTAGACAACATGTCATCACAAAAATTGCTCTGATTCCAAAGTAAGTTGGTAAAGCACTTGTTATGGAATTCAGAGATAACAGTGTAACTACAAACACTCAGACCTGAGCCAATATAGAAATGTTCGTTTTCTAAATTGACCTAGCCGGAGATCGAACCCGGGACCTTAGAGATGGCGACACCTCTCGACCACGGAGGTCACCAAAAGGAAAATAATAATACCCGTCCAAGGCCCGTCCTAACAACCTCAAAATTCGTCCCCTGACTCGAAAATATTTACGAGTCGCCAACATCGAAACCTCATTTTGTATTCCAAAGAATTTAGTTTCTGTCTAGACCTTTGTTCTCTGAACCTTTTTGAGGCTTAAATCGGCGCTTAATAAATAATTTCCTGTTGATTTGAGGGATGGGAACTTTCAATAGAAGGGTCGACTTAGGGGTTTTATAATTTAGTGGACCCGAACCTTAACTGACCTTCCGGGAATTTAATCTGTGCGGGAGAATGCAACGGGTTCCTTAATCTTGTCTTGGTATTAAGCTCGTTTATTAAACCGGAAATGTAAATCATGTCAAAGTATTAACGCCCCTATATACCACAAGTGGCGCCCTCATTTTAATTAAATTTATTGCTCGCTAAGTATATAATGTATCGAAAATTCACATGTACAGATTGAAGATAAGGTTCTATAGTTTATTTACAAACAATAACCTCAGTATAATATAGTTCATTGTAGTAGTAGTTCGCAAAAGTCCTAAAAGGGGCCATTTTTAGCACTTTTGCGAACTATATTATACTGAGGTTATTGTTTGTAAATAAACTATAGAACCTTAGCTTCAAACTGTACATGTGAATTTTCGATACATTATGTACTTAGCGAGCAAAAAATTTAATTAATGTGAGGGCGCCACTTGAGGTATATAGGAGCCTTAATATAAAGTTTTCATCAAATATTTTTCTACCAATAGATAAATACTTCGTTTATAAAGTTCGAATGGTTTTAAAAAGAAATAGGCTTGTGATTTAGGAAAGATATTACTTTGTTTTTTGATTCCCGCATTTCCATTTCTTTCGATCACATTGTTAAACGCGAACATTGTAAAAGTTGTAAGTACCTTATTATTTAGGGAATAGAGCTGGAATTTTAATGTCCTTTGACATGGAGATACTGGGTCTAATTAAGCGCCGTCTTTGAGTCTCCTTGTTTTTATGACTTATTCGACGCAAAGAGTGTACTTGGAATCTTCATTTTGTTGGCACTTCTTATCGGGGAATGTTTGAAGACTACGAAATCAGATGAACTCAATGGCGAAGACGAGTCAGAATCGACATGGATTGCTCTTTTAAAATAACAATAAGAAATTTATGTAATCTTTAGTACTCCTTTTTTTTTACTATTTTAATAATTATAAATAAATGCTTAGACAACTTCACAATCATTGCTGAACACAGACAAAAAACAGTCAACATCCTCCTATTTTGGCAAAAATATTGAATCTATAGAACAATTTTATTAAAGCCTTTGCCTTTCGATTTGATAAAATATTTTAATGCACCACTTCAGTGATAGTGCCGTGTGCTACACTTAAAGTGCTTTTAAACGAAGAAGTATAGTTATTCGTTTAAAAAACTTCATCATCGTCATCAAAACATCAAGCTTTCAAAGGATGTTTGTATTCCTTATAATAAATAAGTTTACGCCTAGTTATTGAAAGGACAACTGCCTAAAAGGGTTTCCTTGTCATGGGTAAGCAATGTTCTTGTTCTTGATGTTTTGTTTGTGTAAAGGATTTTGGCCTAAATAAGGATTGAAATCAAACTATCACTTAAAAAGCTAAAGTAGAATATTGATGTGATCTTTATCTTGTACATCTTTTGATGACTGTCTGTCTGTCTTTGACTTGATTGATACAGGGATACTAAGGCATATGCTTTCCAACATTATTTTTCAATTTGAAATTCAAAATATTTCATTATTCCATTTTTCATAATCTGGGGTTGACTTACGTCTGTTCATTACGTTCCATTTTATATGGGTCTGGGCTTAAAAGAGCGTGCTACATTTGAAAATCCGGTTGATTTTTGCGAAGAGTCATCACTATAAATGGCTATTTTCGTCCGGCGTCCATTTGTCTCGCCAATTTGTTTCGTCATGCTCACTGCTGCTTTAATCCTGGATCGTTGCGCTATCATGCAATGTATTTGATGACTATCTAGCTAGTTACAATAACTAGGTATACATACAGACATAAATGTATTTTTACCTATAACTTTATCATTGCGAACAATACTGCAGCTTCCGCTATGAAAATTAATGAAGTTGACGATTAATACGTTCACATTTATATTCTTGATGATGTTAATCTTTATTGATATTGATACCTTGAACTTGTAAAAAAACAATCTAAATCTTCAAAATACGTTTATTTAAACCTACTGCTACATATGCAATATTATTCTTTACAAATTTAGTCTAGCCATAGCCATCCAGTCTCCCAACTCATGCAATTCGGGACTTTTCTACCCGCTTACTTTAGGACAGTTTCCGACTTTTCAATGGCGGGTAAAATGTATTTGATCCCGTATTCCACATGGCAGAAGAGATTAATCCAATTTTAAGTGTGTTTGCTTGGCAACTTTCTATTAGTGGAAGATACAGAAATATCGTACAATTTCCTAATAATCTATTTAGAATTGATACTGACATCGAATCCTAAAAATAAAAACTGTTTTGTTTAACAAAGATCACTAGTTATACTCTCTATAGTCTCGTTGGCGTTGGCGACCCTAATAATTTCTAAAAACGAGTTTCGAACTAAGAATTCTATAGGGGAATATAAAGTGTGATTATCTTAATTCCACAAGTTATTATAAATAATAGGACCTCCCAAAAGAGTAATGATGATGTAAGTCCTGTTCATTATGTCCTCATAACCTTTGAAACAATCCGAACTCAAATCAAAGATGTCCAAGTTGAAAGAAAACTTTTAACAATATCCAAGAAACTGGAGCTTTGTTTCGAAATTTATCTCCTCAGACACACTTAGCGGGTACTTAAATGTTTTGGGGACCCTTATTGACTATACTCGCTCAGTTGGAAGGATCAATTTATGGAACTCTCGAGGATTCTTGATTGGGAATCCTTTTTGCGTTTTTCGAGCGTTCCAGATGTTTCAAATGGAAATCAAGCCAAGCAAGCTCTGTATACTTTTTGTGTTGTTGAAACTTTAACTTGGTGGTTTCGTTTTGTTTATACTTTGTTTTTTTTTACGATTTACTTTTTATTGTGATTCCATACCTACTTGTGTTTCATTATTGGATCATTTAAATTATTTGACGACTGTTCATTATAGTTACGTGATGAACTTTTGAGTTATGTTATATTCGTCTGAGTTATCCGTATTTATTCGATAAGTTTTAGAAGGGATTAAAGTATAACTGTTTATCCAACATTTAGCTCTTCTGCCCCCCTAGCATGACCACCGAAACGCGATATGATATTGCGATTTATCACAATAAACTGTCAAAAGACAATGAATTTTGATAGTTGAGTGTCGATAAAACGCTATATCACGCGATATAATATATCGTGTTTCAGTGGTCAAGTTTAGGGGGCTAAACTGTCGTTTAAATCCGTACGATTTTGTGATCAGACTGGTTCAGTCAGTTGCCTATAGATTTGTTTCATTTAATTAACGCTTGCAGTCAACCAATTAATTTTAATTTACTTCAGCAGAAATCTTTTCAGAATCGTTCGCCATCGCCGGATGTTTCTGGTAATTAATGACTTCACAGTTTCCGATTCTACAACTCGCACCGCAATCGTTACGAACGAGAACTAATTATGAATTTGTTGTGAAAGTAAATGAAGTGTCTGTCGGTAAAATATTGGCATCGAAAACAATAGTTACATCTTATGAAAATAATGTTGTAGTGTAGAGATAGTTTTGTAAGGTTTTGTCATTTGCTATCTTTGTTTCATGTTCTCTTAAGGTGCAATAGTTATTATTATTGTTATTCTTATGTGTTTACTTATTTATTAACAAGTTTTTACACACATAATAAAGATGCTTGGTGATATTGTCATTAATTTAATTTACAATAGTCGCTCTACATTCTAATTGTCAAATCTAATTGTCATTCCTCTTCATATTAAATCTAATTGTCATTCATAATTAACAATTTATTTCGTATTCTATGTGTGGAAAACCATTTGTTATATTTTATAACTGATTATTTCAATAAAGAGTTGGGTGAAGATTTTTCACCAAATAGGACAAGTAAGTACCTATAAACGGACTATGGTATAGATATTCAATTTCCCGAACGTTTATTAGTTTTATACTTATTGATAGACTTCGTTTCTTGAAGACTAAACGAAATAAAGCAATATCTCACTCTAGAAGAGGATCAGCGAGTTATTTGCTAATTCTTGTTTTATGTACAGCGTTCGCGTCCGAAGTATAAAACATGGCGCGGGAAAAATTGTTCACTTCAAATGAGGTGGAAGCGCTTTGATCGACAGTCGAAGCGATTATATCCCACTTTTGAAACGCACTTGAATGGGAAATTTCGCGAAACCTTTCAAGTATTTACTGAATAGGCCTATTCTATATCTAAGTTGTTTGCTTGATCCTCCTTTTCGTCTTTATTAGGTAAATCCTGTACTTAATAAGAGCAGAGTGGACCTTGCCAAGTCTGCTTTGCGTGACTGCATTGATTCTGTGCATGGCGTTGCTAATTGCTATAACCTAAAGATTCCCAAACGTGTCTCGACCTTGGGTGGGCTATAAAGTCCAAATCCATAAGGATTGGGTGGTCACTTAATAATATTAATAATTATGTAACTAGGTCTCCCGTTTAATTATTATCATTTATCATATTATAATAAATAATAACGTGACAATATCCATAAGACGGACTTCAATTTACCTCTATATCCTAAAAACTTTAATTTGAAATGCAAGATTAACCCTCATATTGATCCTTTATATTTAATTCGTGGAGGTAATTGGACTCAAGATAATAATAGTATTGGTTTTAATCATTAAACTCGAGAAATTAGTGAACCGGTAACTGAAACTATATGCTGAAACAGTGTAACCTCGTAATTAATTACTTTGATCGGTTTCGGTGCAGTCATTGAACTTTAAACAGATTTAAATGGAATTGCAAATTGGAACTTAGTTATGAATAGAATACTAAGCGGATTAAGGTTCAGAAATAAAATATAATAAATATTATAATTATAATATAATATATAATTAACTACAACTACTATTTTTTAAGTATAGAGTTAAAACACTAACCCCCGGTTTCTGTCTGAGGTTATTATTGCCATTAAGACTTATATTTATAAATCCCTAAATGATTGTAATAATATAAATGTGAATGTATATTTTCCAATTTATCTTTAAAATCATATTATCGCGAGCATGGTAAGTGGTATTTTCGAAATGCAAATCTGCCACATCTGTTCCGTCCGGCCAATGGAGCCTTAATTTTGAAGGAAATTGTTCAAGTAATTTTCCTTCCTTGAATATTGATAAGGACTTTACGACGGACAGTTGTGAATTATCTAGATATTTTACAGCACAAGGTGAAGAAAGTTATTTCTGCTCAGCAGAAGGAATTTTTGATATTTCATCTAAGGCGATTAGTGCTCTCACAGTGGCGCCCTCATTATATTAAATTTATTGCTCGCTTAGTACATAATGTATCGAAAATTCACACGTACGGATTGAAGCTAAGGTACTATAGTTTATTTACAAACAATAACCTCTGTAAATTATAGTTTGTTGTAGTAGTAGCAGGCAAATCTACCAAAAGTGGCCACTGTTTGCTCTTACCTCTTTCAAAATTCAAAACTCATTTATTCAGTCTAGGCTGTTACAAGCACTTGTGAATGTCAAAGAAGCTACGACATCGGTTCGCAAACCCTAAGCGGGAGTCCTTGTAACGAGAAGAACCGGCAAGAAACTCGTCAAGGGCTGTTTTTTTCTCCCTGTATATTTCATACAGAGTCGTCAAAATTTGAAAAATGAGGTTAGATTTAAAGTAACGTCATTTTCCATTACAATAATTAACAAAGTCTACATTCAATGGGTAGGTAAAATAATTTAAATTAGTTGAGAAATCACTGTCTACTACTCGATAACGCATAGCTAAGAAAATCATATTGTATGATATGAAGAATTAGCCCAGGTGAATTAAGTCTACGACGGGGCAACATTAACTGGAAGTCACTTGACATACAAGTTAACATTAATTATTAAAAAAAATGCAATTATTACAATATCTTGCACAATTTACACTTAAAAAAGAAAATCTACGACCAAGCTGTTTTATCAATTAAATAATCTGTAACGGTATAGTATCCATTTTTGAGAAGACAATTTTTTTCATGAGTCTTAAAGTTTTCAAATGGTAAATCAAGAATATTACTTGGAATTTCATTATAAAACTTCATAACATATTTGCTCGTAAAGGGTCTATTATTACACCAATTTAAATATTGTATTATATCTCATTACGTACTTGTGCGTTATTGTAATGTAGAATAAGAATAAGAAGAATAAGAATAAGAATAAGCTTTATTTTGCAAGAATGCGGTACATAAAATAAGATCTTAAAAATAAATCAAAGAGCAGGACACATTCACCCAACCTGGGCATGCAAAAAGAAAAAAAATACAATATATTCAAATTAAATTAATACTTAATGTCAAGTTAAATTAATAATGTCAAAATTCAATTAATTAAATAATACAATACTATTGTTACATTTTATGGTCAAAGTACTCACTTAAACTATAAAAACAATTTTGAATTAGCCACTTTTTAAGTTTATGTCTGAATTGATTCTTTGTTAGCGTCTTTAGATCATTTGGTAGTCTATTATATATTTTAACAGCCATAGCATGACTGTTCCTAGAGGCCAGTGCTGTTTGCCTCGATGGAATTATTAAGTTATTTGGATGTCTACAGCTATGCGTCCGAGGAACATCACACAATCGTGGAAACAGCTCTGGATGGTTTTTGACAAAAATACACATCTCATATATGTATAAGCAGGGAACAGTTAAAATGTTTAGTTCCTTGAATAGAGGTCTACATGAAACCAAATTATCCACGTCATATATGGCACGAATGCATGCCTTTTGAGCAATGAGAATCTTTTTCGTGTAGCAAGAGTTGCCCCATAGAACTATGCCGTATCTTAAAATTGAGGAAACATGTCCGTAATACGCCTGAAGAGCAGTTTGTTTGCTTGCGGTTTTACCTAGTTTCCATAAGGCATAAACGTAAGAGTTAATTTTTTTACACAATTTGTTTATATGTTCTTCCCACGTGCATTTATCATCTAATATTATTCCAAGGAAAATAACTTCCTTTGTTTCTTTTATTTGTTTATCGTCATAAGTTATTTTAAGGTCTTTCTTATTTCCATTTTTATTAATAAATTGAATACTTTTTGTTTTATCTAGATTTACTCTAAGATTATTTTGATTAAGCCAATTTATTATGAGTTCTACCGTTTTGTTTATTTCTTGATTATAATTTTCTACTTTTACGCACGGCACCACTACTGACACATCATCCGCAAAAAGTACACAGGGATAATTTGTAATTTCAGGAAGATCGTTGATATAAATGAGAAAAAGTAAGGGCCCCAGAATACTCCCCTGAGGCACACCAAAGCTGTTTATTCTGACGTCCGAATGAAAAGACCTCAGTACTTTCTCATCATCTATATTTAAGACCTCGACATACTGTCGCCTATTCATAAGGTATGACTTCAGCCAATCGAGAGCCTTGCCCCTAATACCATACCTTTCACACTTAAGAAGGAGTAAGTCATGCGCAACAAAATCGAAGGCTTTGCTCATGTCGAAAAAGATGGCTGTTATAGGAGTTCGTTTATCGATATGTTCCACAACTTTTTTTACTAGTGAAAATGCTGCTAAGGTGGTTGATTTGCCTTTTTGAAAACCATTTTGTTCACATTTTATTAGATTATGCTTATCGATAAAGCATGCCAGTCTAGCCTGCATTGCTTTTTCCATTATCTTTGCCCATATAGATATTAAAGATATGGGTCTGTAATTACTAGCATCACATTTATCTCCTTTCTTGAACAAGGGTTTTACTACTGAAACCTTTAAGATTTCCGGAAATGTGCCAGAGCTAAACGATAAATTTATCAAATGACATAGCACTACAGCTATTGCGTCTTTGGCGAGTTTAATATTTTTTGTTGCAATGCCATCAAACCCAGTAGAGTTTGTTGAATTTAATGAGTCAATAATTTTTTTAATTTCATAAATGTCAATAGGGTATAGAAAAATACTTGAATTATTAAATTTTATTCTATTTAGTATCGATTTATCAATGTCAAAATTATTAGTATGTGTCAGTTTTATAAAGTATTCATTAAAACAATTGGCAATGTCACTAGGTTTGTTGATTTTTTTGCTCATGTCATTTACGACTGGTATAACATTATGTTTATTTGTTTGTCCCATTTTATTATTGATTATGTCCCAAGAAGCTTTCATTTTATTTTTCGCATCAGTTATGTATTTAGCATTTGTTATTCTTTGAGAGTGAAAAATACATTTCTTTAACAATTTTGTATAGTTATTGTATTTACTTTTGTTTTCACAGTTCGGATGTTTATAATAGAGAAAACGTAGATTTCTTTTAACCACAGTAGCCTTTTTTAATCCAATTGTAATCCAGCGCGGCTTTTTAACTCTCGATGAGTGTTTTATTTTTTTTATTGGAAAGCAGAGTTCATAAAAAAGTTTAAAATCTGCGTGGAATGTGTTGAAAGCGATATTTAAGTTTGTCTCTGTTAAGACTTCATGCCAAGACAATGCATGGAGACAAGACAAAAATTTTTGCACATTTTCCCGGCTATAATCTCTTTTAAACTCAAACCACACCTCTGGTGGTTTCTCGACTTCACCAACTTTAAACGTTAAGGATTGCGCTGTGTTATGGTCCGACAAACCTAAATGATGAAGCTGTCCCTTAGCGTCATGTATATTGCTCAAAATATGGTCTATACATGCGTTTTTCCTTGTAGCCTCAGTAATGTGAAAGTTTAAATTATAATTCACCGCAATTCTATTTAACTCGTTAGAATGATTAGTCGATTTTAATGTGTCAATGTTTAAATCTCCAATTATAATAATTTTATGTTTAGTTTTGTACCTGAGCTTTTTTAATATAAGTTCAAATTTGTTTAAGAATAATTCGGGATTAGATTTAGGTATGCGATACAAACAAATAATTATACATTTGTAAGAAACTAGTTCAATACCACAGCATTCAAAATTGTAATTACTCGCTATTCCGTTTAGAAAATTTACTTCTTTTACCTCTAAATAGTTTTTACAGAGTATGCTGACACCGCCTCTTTTTTGATGTTTTCTAGAGTAGCTAGCAACCAATTTATACGTAGGTACATTTATATTATTTTCACTTCCAGACTTAATAAAAGTTTCGGAAAAACACAGTACATCAATGTTTTTATTTTTATTTTTAAATTCATCTAGAGTCAATTCTAACAACTCTTTTTTGCTTAATAAACCCGCAATGTTTTGATGAAGAACCGTTAATGTATGTGTCTTAGGGACGAAAAAGATTTTCCCTGCTATGGCCATTTTTAGTGTCTGTAGCCCCTTTTAACACTGGAAAATAGTCGTAAATAGATTTTTGAATTATCTTAACCGTGGATCCTTTCAACTTATTTTTCCCTGCATGCATACATGATTTGCGTAGGTGTTCTCTAGTATAATTGTATACATTACGGTTTGCTTTTGTGAGAAGGTACAGATTTTCGTAATCGATTGTGTCTATGAGAATATTTACTCTATCACATACTTTTTTTAATTTAAGTGAGTTTGATAAATTGTTTATATTTTCCTCAAATTGTAGGAAGTAGCAATTTTCAAAACAATCGCAAGTCAATTTTAAATTATAATTTAACATTTTCTCATTCAAATGACTATTATTTAAAACTCCTATTACAATAACACTATACTTATTTAAATCCTTTAATACAGAATATAATTCAGACGTGGTTTTTAAACAGTTGTTGTCATTTTCTCCAATGCACAATATAATCTTAGAGTCCTTATTTAAGTCTTCACAATTTATTGATTGAAGAATTTCGTCCGTCAACGCAAAAGGTTTCGTAACGGCGCTTACTTCGTAGTCTTCATAATTTGTAGATTGGCGAGATTTCACTATTGACGCGGCTAGGCCAACACATTGCTGCGAACCATATATTAGGATTTTCTTTTTTGGAGGAAATATATTTTTAGTGGCGTTTGTGTCTTTTAATTCTGATTCATTATTTGTTTCACTTTGTAGTTCAATACAGCATGTAGTCTTATTCGCAGTTTCAACATTATTTTCCATTAAATTTTCATAAGACTTATTTTGAATTGTTTTTGAGGAGTCAGTTTTGTTACGCTTATTCTTATTTGTACTAGGAAGGCAAATTTCTGTCAATGTTTTTATTTTCTTGTCTTTTTCTTGGATTTCGCTTTGTAATTTATTGTTTGTCAAATGCAGGTTTTCAATTTCTAAGTGAGCACTTTCTAATTTAATATTTAGATCTCTTATAATGTCTTTTAATGCATTTATTTCTTCACTGTCTCCGGTAGATAGATCTGGTAAGCTTCTCACTATTGAGTGTATAGACAAAAAAGAGTTTTCTTCGTCATCGCATTGGGTAGCTGTATAAGATCCGGATGGTGTATTTCCTAGAGGACGATTTGGTTTCCTCTTGGTTATATTATTTTCAAATGAGAAGTTGATTTCATCATTTTTTTGAGGTATGTTTTTTCTTTGCGATATAGGTGTACTTGTATTTTTATTTATTTGATTGTCCGACACCTTTTGTCCTATACAATTATCACATTTCCAATTTTGTTTATTTTCAGGTGTCATCAAGTAGAATCGTTTCTCCGCAATATTTCCACAGTTTAAATCAAAGGTGCCTTTACAATTGCAGCAAATTATAAATTCTTTCTTAAAAATGTTTTTTTTACAAACGATACACTTTTTGTTCGCTTTGTTTACATTCGCCTTTAATAATGGAGATGACATTTTTATCTTCAAATTTATTAGTTTTAAAAAGTTCCGAGAAAAAATATTTTAAGTGCGCAGGCTTGAACTCTGGATTCTTGCGTGGCTAGCGACTATTATCTCAATACGCCACACTGGTCATTAGATTTGCGGCTCAAATGTTCAGTCTTATTTGGTTGTGTAAGGCATCTACCGTTTAGGCATCTACCGTTTAAGAGATAATTACGCTATCTCTTCATAGATGGCGTTGTATTGCTTACATATACAGCAGGCAAGTCGGTAAAGCAGTATAGTAGTTCATTACCTCCACAAAAGATGGCTTCTTGTGATAATCTCTTCACGTCGGTAACGAAGTAGATATATGTCGATAAAGCGGATTATAATGTAAAACGCACGGTTTATCAAGATGCTCCGTCTAAAACATACAGTACTTTTTTAAATCTTAGCAAAGAGTTTTTATGTCAGAAAAGAGGTCAGCATTTTATGAATAAAAGCCATCGGTCATTTATGTATGAAGACTGGCATACCTACCTGTCCGCCATTTTGAAAAAAGTCGGTTTTGGAGGCCTGTCCTAAAAGTGGTGTCAATCGATAGAATAAGTAATTACAAACAAAAAGTAATAAGTAAAAAAATCTCGTAAGTGATATACTTACTGAGATATTTGAGTTTGAAGTTGAAAAATAAAATCTGTCATTTTCTGCATTAATTAATAGAATAAGTCATTACAAACAAAAAGTAATAAGAAAAAAATCTCGCAACTGATATACTTACTGAGATATTCGAGTTTGAATTTGATAAACAAAATCATATTCTGGATTTAGTGGTTATGTCTATGCAGATTGTTTTTAAGCTATTTTATGTATGTAGGAAGCGTCCATGGCTCAGCTCACGAAGTGTGCTCCAGTTATTCTATCGATTGATCTAAAAAAATTACTTATTTTGTTTTTCAACTTCAAACTCAAATATCTCAGTAAGTATACTACTTACGAGATTTTTTTGCTTATTACTTTTTGTTTGTAATGACTTATTCTATCGATTGATTTAGAAAATGACAGATTTTATTTTTCAACTTTAAACTCAATTATCTCGGAAAGTATATCACTTACGAGATTTTTTTACTTATTACTTTTTATTTGTAATAATTTATTCTATCGATTGGCACCATTTTTATCACAGGCCTCCAAAACCGACTTTTTTCAAAATGGCGGACAGGAAGGTATGCCAAAAGCACATGATGCTCTTTAACTTTGGGGGATAAAATATAATAAATAGACATTTAATCTTAATTTTATTAATTTTGACAATAAATTACAACCATTTATCTGTAACAAAAACACAAAAATATTAATTTACTTTATTAGTAATACTGGCTGTTTTTTATGCCTTTGCCTAAAAAAGCGCTGATGCGCGCGCATCGCTAATTTGTGAACAAGTAAAAATTATTCAGCGCGCTTTTTCTTTTCGCTGTATTGTTTTTATTTGAAAATGTCGTCAAGTACTGATGAATTTAATAATTTGACACCGCCAAAAGTCTCAGAGGCAGCAAAAAGGCTACTTTAAGCCTCTTGCCCGAAAAATATATAAGTCAAGCTCATTGTGGTGCTACTTCAATTCAATGCTAAAAGCACTGTGAAAACAAAACATGGTATTGATATCAATCAAGTCTATATCAATATCAATATCAATAATAATCAAGTCATACTCCAACTTGCTGGCATTTCTAAATAGACGCTCAAGTGGCCATGTGGCAATCCCAACTGACAACGTAATAATCAATTTTACAAATTGTTCAAATTTTTATAACTGCTTTTACAAGTGATAAAAAAAATTTTCGTTTAAGAAAGTCCGAGTTTTACTAATTTCCTCGCAAATATGTTATAAAATGTCGTATGACATACGTGCGCTTTGCTAATTACAGCCTCTGCTTTCTTGTAGTCCGGCTGTAATTTTCAACTTACCGCACTTATTAATATCATAATGTACTATTATACCTAGACCTATGAAAGAACCACGGACTTTTTCTAATGTATACCAAGGCATTACAAAGTTTGTCTTTATTTCTGGTGTTCCGACCTACCTTTGCATCTACTACTACTAGGTACTACAACGAACTATAATTTACAGGTTATTGTTTTAAATAAACTATAGAACCTTAGCTTGAATCAGTAAGTGTGAATTTTCGTTACATTATGTACTTAGCGAGTAATAAATTTAATATAGTGAGGGCGCTACTGTGAGTGCACTAATCACCTTAATATAAAGTTTTTTTTTATTAATGTAGAATCCTAAGGCGAATACAGTCCGTCTCCGATTTTCCGTAATTACATAAAACGTTATTACATTTTTGTTTTTACTCCACATTTATTCCATTTACGTCTATTATGCGAGATGTTGCTTTTTAATTACTAGGTAGGTACCTAATTATTTATCATTTCTATATTTTTTAAATTTTATGCGACGCACTTGTAATCAAGTAATTGGATTTGAATGTAATTAATTTATAATTGAGTCGAGTGGCTTTGTACACCGGTTTTTTAAGGTGTCGCCATCTCTGAGGTCCCGGGTTCAATCCCCGGTTGGGTCAATTAGAAAACGAACTTTTCAATATTGGCTGTTTGTGATACCACCGTAGTCTCTGATTTCCATAACACAAGTGCTTTAGCTACTTACTTTGGAATCGGAGCAATGTATGTGATGTTGTCAAATAAAAACAAATGTATGAGTTGATATTAATCTAGAGGGAATAATATGGAAATACTGTATTCATACTTTTTACTCCTTATTAAAAAGCAGCAAAATGTATATTACTTAAGTATCTTTTTTAACTAAAATCTTAAGGAAACAACTTAGAAATTATTTTTAAGTATAAAAAAAATAATTAAGTAACTACTTACTTACCTATTGTTTTATTTAAAAAAGCTAACAAGTTGATATTGATAGGTAGAGTTGAGTTAGAATAAAAATTATATTTTTAAGACATTATATTTTTTAATCCGTAACGTAATGCATTCAACCACCATTAGAAAAAAAAAGTGAAAGTGGTCCCTTAAAATTCCCTCCCCTGCATTCAAACAAAACGGCTCGCAACACAAAGGTGGAAATTTTAAAGTTCATTGTTTTAGCTCAACTAATTTGATTTCGGTTGAGTGTCAAAAACATTTCGGGCCGCGCCCTTTGTGTCTCTCTCAAATTATTTATAATGGCCTTTAGGAACGCAATTTCGTGTTGCCCTCCATACAGGGTTGCCAGGTAACGAACTTCCTCGATCTGTCGGAAAACTCGAATCCTACCTTGCAAGGTAGTCTAGGAAAAATAAATTGTAGATATACAATTCTACGATAAGATGCGAGCAGAGTAAACGATTGATTATAAGTGAGTGGCTCGTTTGTGTATTTGAGAAAATGTTAATTGCAGGTCGAAAAATTTTTTTGACGTGTCGGTCAGTAAAGTCAGTTTTTTAGCCACCTACGTTCTTTTCCATACACTTTTTTTATTATTAAGTTTTGACATAGCTAACAAAAGAAATAACTAGTTATGAAAGAAAATAAATTATAATTCGTTTGATTTTAATATATATTAATAAAATCAAACGAATATAACCATAAACAAGTTTAACTAATGCTGGTCTTACCCCTCCAAGCTGATATGGCTAATAATAACGCATTAATGGGGTAATCACTGCTTTTTTCTGCTAGGTGGCGCATTAGCGATGGTACCCAATTGAACTGTCAGTTTCATAAGAAAGTTGTCATTTTTATAATTTTCCTAAAATACTGTGATAATGCCTCTGTGCGGCTTTTAATTGCAATAATCGAGGTATCCATAGTTTTCTGAAAGACAAGAAAACATGAGTTTGTTGTGGTTCTGCAACTTAAATTACTGGTAGTCTTAAACATATTATTATGAAGCATCAGTAGACGTAGGTATGTGAAGTATAAGTTATAAAAATATGTATTTTATTACATTTTATAAATTCTATTTTTAGAGAGAATATCTTTAAATGTTTCAACAGGTGCATGATCATATTTATCATTATCTACTAGACAGTCTTCGTCTATAATCTATTGTTGAAAAATCTGAGTTCAGCAAAACATTCTTGATAGTTATCTTTTACTCACCATTTTATTAAATTAGCCTTCTTTCCTTTTAATGATGACTTTCCGTTTACGTAATACATTGCTTCCAGCTAAATTAAACAAATTCGCAAAAAACAAATGTCATAATTTGTAAACAAGGTACAATTGCCGAGAGCGCCATCTACAAAAGTTTTGAGTGATACACCTCATTAATTAAAACAAAGATTTTAAAGTAAATTTCACTTTTATGTCTGGTAACTCTCGAGAACTCCGCGGGAAATGTGCTTCGAGTTTATTGTTTTTTTTTCTAGTCGCTCGCGGCCAGGGACGCGTGGAATTTTGCCAGTGCCATCGATATAGGTTACTGTAAAGTTTTTGTGTCCGACTGGAATTCGAAACAAGCTATTTATATTGAAAAGGCTCTTTCTGACTAAAAGACTTATACTAAATATTGATGATGCTTCACTTAATACTTTTGTGGTACACCTACTTATTGAAAATATGACGAAGTGTTCAAAAAGGCACTTATGTTCTTGCCACTGACTAATGCTTCTTATTTAAAATAAGAGATTCAATTTTATTCAATTTAAAAATCTTTACTTATTGTATTACTAATACTAACTAAAGTACAAAAAGCGAACTTAGCATTCTCTGTCAGTCAAGAGATATGCCTTAAAGATTTGCTGACTTTTATTTCTGAACAATAACATAATTTGTCCAGTTGATCCAAAAGACCTATCTCTTGCTAAGTATTTATGAACGGCTGTAGGCTGTAAAATGTGATAAATAAGTTCGATTTAACGTGATCATTACGTTCGAATTGGTAATCTTAGCTGTGTTTTCAGTTTACGTGTTTCCATGTTTCAGGGGCTACGTCTGTTTTCTGTCCCTTGTCCAGTGCGTTTCGTTTACAGATGTGCTGTCAGTAGCCCATTAGAGACTATTTGTCTACGTCACTTATCTGTATGTTAACTGTTCCGTACAAATAGCAGCTGACTTGCACCTTCTTGGATTATAAAGTGGGCAGCATAGTTTTCCTATGACCTGTCTTATACTGCGATTTCCAACATCCTGCAGTCGACTATAATGGACTGCTGATGATGAGGCGCTTTTCAAAACTCCTTAGTTTGCCTTGCCATTAAATTCTTCGAAACCTGAGCCAATTATCTTTTTCCGTTCCAAAATTAAATGAGAGGAAATAACCCCCAACTGTTTTTGAAACTAGTTGTTGATTCATTTTCCTTTTAATCATAAATTAAATCGTTTACTCTCAAACGTTCACATTGTTTTACTTAAATCCTGATCCTCTTCCAATATTTCAAACAATACCAAATGGCGTCTCTCAACATTTCCATAACCATTCCAATTTTTCCATAAACGAATCGTACCCTCATCACAATCCCATCCAATAACGTTTCAAATGATAAAGCATAATGGCCGCATAAACAATTAAACTTCATTGTTCGTTTTATCATCGCCATGTTTATGTCTTCATTCGATTTTGTTTTCTTTTTCGGCGTAATACTGGAGATTTATTTCTCTGCATAATACGTGGCATGGTTAAGAAGTATATCTTGATATGCTTTCCATTTGTTGTCGTTTTCTCTAGGGAGTCGAGTGGAGATATTTTTTTTAATAATGGCCATATCTAATGGATGTTATTGCAGTACGGAAGATGTTTACTGTTACTGACTTACTTCAACAATATCGCAAATAGGTGGTATCATCTTCAAAAATAGAGTTTCCTCAAAGGACAGTTTATTAAGAAGATGAAAGAATGTCACTCATTTGATCTAACTATTACCCAAAATTTGTAATAGGTAAGTCATTCAATCCCCACCCCATTTTGAACAATTGACGAAATCCTGTAACCTTTATACCTAGTACCTAATGTGTGGTAAGGTAATGTTACATACAACTAACACGGTAATATTTAATAACATTATGCAACTTAATATTGCTGTACCAAGCACAAACTAAATTCAGTAGCATAACTAGACACTGATTACTAACATATAAGCGTACCTTTCTTTGAAAAATTTAATGAAAATTTTACCAATTGCAAATCTCCTAAAAGGGAAATGTACACTAGCATTCCAACTCAAGCTTAAATACCTGTTTTATAGGCATCAAATAAAACGCAACCCTAATATACCCTAATACGTAGCCTTTTTACAACACTAGCCCATTAGATTCTACAAAAGCCTTGTTACGTAAAAATAGAATTAACCGACACGCATCAAACATGGCGTCGGTCGTCGGCTTAGCCAAACATTATTATTTACATTAGGCACCAAATTATGCGCATGCATGAATCGCTCGTAGGTGTGGTCGGTTCGCAAAACCGCTTTTGGGCGTTGCTTTGCTTCAGTAATTAATTGCAGTTTCAATGTTAAATGATGCATGAGCTTTATCAATCAATTGAGCTGTTAGTGACTCGACACAAGCAAAAATGGTTAATTGTAGTTTTCCACGGTAATCGCTCCCAAGTCCCAGATCTAACGAGCTGTGGATTAGAACCTTTAGGTCGCTAGGAAAACATTAACCAGCTAAATTTTTAAATCTGGGAACCGTGTTCTTCTTATTTATATTGTATGTTTTAAAATATGCGTATAATAACGCATTACCATTCAAAATACACCGTAGTATATCTAAAAATGGAATGGGGATTTAAGACCACGTGAATGAACAACTTTTACTATAGGGCCAACCACGAAGAAATCAGCTGATTATTTTCGCGGTTCCGTGGTTGGCCCCATAGTTCCTTGACGTGGTCTGAAATCCCCATTTCATTTTTAGATATACTTAAATACTATATACTTAAATAGATATACTGAAATTAACAGTGTATATTTTTCTTTAAGCTTCTATTATTTTCCTCTTTCTCTATTTATTATTTCTGAGTATTATGATCAGCTTTATCTGTGAAAGTTCAATGGTTTCTCAAGCTTTTTTCCGAGAATAGTTATTTGTTATACCAATGCTCTAAGGTTAGTATAACAAATAACTACTGCGAGTGCCGACTTTAAATTACCCTCTGTGCTCAGTAGTCTATATTAGAAAAAATTATAAAATTATTTCTCCTGTAAAGATTATAACCCTATACAGAAGTTTTAAACCTAAAAACGTGGGGCGCCTACGTAATAAAAGCTGTTTTCTGTCAGTTTAACTGTATAACCTGAGGTGCTGTCGTGTGTACATACCTATGTGAGATTACACCTCCGTACTTCGCCGCACTTTTCATAAGACAATTTTGAAATTATGTTTAATTCTCTCATTGAATTGTAACAAACAAACATATTTTTTTTCAAAACCCGGTATACTTTTGTGTCGTGCCTAAGTGTGTCATATTTACTGATAGTACATGTCTTTTGAGAAAACTTTTCTGTTACGTGCTTCGTAACAAAATCCCTTAGGATATAAAATCTTACAAAGACTTTTCGATAATTGAAACATCCTTCAGTCGATTAATAAAACTGCCATTGGAAAAGGGTCAAGCTAGCTTAGATTTTTATTGTATTTTATTCATTTAGTTTTATTTTTTATTACTTGCAACCTATGCATTTCATAAACAATGTTTGTACTGATATTTTATAAAATGTTTTGCCACTTCTACTCAAGCATGATGTCCAAAGTAAACAGTGAGGTTTTGGAAATAACAAAAGTAAAGACATTTAAGTAAATATTTCATCATTACATTACACATGGCATTCATTTACATTGTTACGAAATTCTGTTTTAATGTTGATGAATATGGTAAAGAACAATGTATTTGATCTCTTGTATAAAGCTTATCACATTCTAACAAGATTTGCTTAAGTCGTGTCTTGATCTTATAGCCTTAGGTAGGTACTAAAACATCCAAGAAACTGTTTATAATTCAACGCTTTGAATGGAATATGATTTATGTTTTGTAGTCCAAGAGTTTTGTTGAGCTGTGTTCGTATGTTACGAAGTTATTGCATATCTCGTAGACATCATATTTTATTTAGTCAAAGCTAAGCGAAGACAATATTACAACAGGGGAAATGAATAGTGAGAATATATCTACTGCTAAAAGCAAGTTCACCCAATCAATCAAAATCCGGTGGAAAAGACATCCTGGTGAACCTGCACCTTAAATTACATAAATATATTGTGACATAATTGTATCCATATAATTAAGAATCCAGAAAATTAGAGATCCGTAGAATTCAGAGAATCTACATTTTGGACGTTTAAAAGGCATTTTGGACGTTTAAAAGGAGGAAAGAATGGCAAACTGGGAACCACATCTTTAAATTTTAAAATACTGAAAATTCCCAAATCGGACTTTATGAGGTTTAAAGGTCTTTATTGGTAGTTACTTTTCATTTTTAAATGTTGCTAGAGAGGTTGGTAATAACTAGAAAAACATGACAGTCAAGGGACAAGTTGCATTCATTCGCACATTGTAACTACTAAACACCAGCGTCTATATTTGACTAATATTTGCTATTCTTTTTAATGCTTGCATTTAGAAACTAAAACAATAAACTCAACCGCATCAGCGCCTATTACTATTCCCATTACGACTTTATTTAACCAAACTTAAATTGCAAACGCGAGCTGCGCGTGGCTGCGCTGCACATTCCTGTCGCTTGATAGCCCCGTTCGCCGCGCCCTACATTCGCTCCAACTTCATCTCGCATACCTTCCACACCTGCGTCATTCTCAACTTTATCACCAACTAATAAAGGCAACCTATTAACATCTACACCTGCCACTTTTCAGGATTTTAAACCTTATTGACTGGCTTTAGAAGCGATATTACTAGAGCTGGCGCATGTGTCATCGTTCAATATTTACTGTTTGCTGTGGTTTGGATCGTGTCGACTTATTTAGTTACAATAGGGACTTCATTATATTGTTGTCTTTGACAGTTTCTAAAAGCTTTCTATAAATAATGTTTTGTTTACGTCAATCAAATTTTGACGGCGCTGTTTTTGTTAGAATTTCGATCACCAAGAAAATTCAACCAACAACAAAAATGACGAATAAGACCCACTAAAGTTCTTGGATCCTCTAATCTAGAGCCATATCTTTGAAACCATTCGTTTGAAATCGTTCGTTTGACATATGTCACACACTTCACATGCGACGTTATATCACAGTTGAATTGTATACTACACTACACTGACAACTACTGAAGGATTTCAAAAATAGGGCTCTGACCCGAGTTCACCAACTACTTAACCAGCCGATTAATTTATAACCATCTGTTTTTTATATTTTCCACATACATAAAAATGACAAAAACAGACGGTTAAAACTTAATCAGCTGTTTATGTGTTGGTGAACTTTCAGTAATTTACAGATCACTGTTTAAAACAGCTGACGGATCCATTGGTTAGTCAGATAGTAGGAGACCTTGCACTGAAAGATGCAAGAAATAAAATGAAAATACTAATGTAATCAGATATTGTAATATAGAGTTAGAATGATTGGCTTACAATTTCATTTGAATGTGCTTAAATTACATCATTATTATTTTATTACTGAGACCCAGATTCGAGTTATTGACATTATTTATTGACCAAACACAATCGCAAAATCAGCCTAGCTACTAAATTATTTTAAATTCGGGTTCAATAGTATGCCAGATGTTATACCTACATAAACAAATTATCGCACCTAGGTCTGGCCTGGCACTGCATTATTGACAATGACGTTATTGAACGAGGTAAATACTGGTGACCTATTCTTAGGTGTTGCTTGGACATTATAAATTTATAGTATATACACATTATGGTTGTTGAATAATCTGAAGTATTTTTAAGATGGCATTATTACGAAACGCTATTGCTTTTGAGAGATTTCAAATCAAATATATCAATGATCACAATCCACTCCTTTACCATAAAGCACCTATTAATTCGCAATTTGTCGGTTACCCTATCACAAACCACATGACACATAATCCGGATCAAATTTAGGGCTCAACTTGGTAATTGAAGTTTACAATTTCAACATACCTCGTTGACGTATTTAATATTAAACTCTCATGTGTTTGTAATACGGGCGTGTATTGATTTCGCCTCGGGTTTCTTGTGCTTTTAGTGTAGTTTAACATTGTTTAGTTAGTTCGTGATTGGGCGAACCTAGCTCAGACCTGCGTTTATTTTAGCTAGGTATCTGAATTTGTTATATCCTCTTTATACACGCTATTCAAAAAGTTCCCCGTATTGTGTAGGAATAGTATGGAAATATGAATGAATATGCCCATACTAATACCACAGTATATAATAAATTTGTTTTTTATTTGAACTGTGATAATACATAAGCTAGCTCTAAGTTTATTTTAGCCCACGCGATTGCGGAATATTGGAAGTACAAGTATTTTGGCTATTTAATAAAATGAGAATAATGAGATCTATCTTTGTGATGTGACATTTAAACATTTGGGCTTTTCCTAAGCTATTTTTGTCTGAGATTTCTGGAAGCTCGTTGGGATCAATAAGTTATTATTTTTCTTTAATATCTTTATGATAAATTATTTTTAGTTAGTGTTTAGGAAAGCAAATAATACCACTATTCAATTTATTCTAATAATCACTTTTTTTTAATTCAACTAGTTTTTAGTTTCTATAAATTAATTATTAATTCATAAAGATTTAAAAGCCAAAGATTCTGAGTTGTAAGTTACTTTTCCAATTATCAAAGGAATGGTCTAATTTTCTGTCTTTCTTGGAGCCAATTCTCGCTCAAGAATATATGTGAGCTGGTAATTGGAGTACCTCGGGAGGATATAACTCGACTTGAACCTCGGGCCGGATCCAAGTGAGAAAATTGCTGACAGCTGTTCTCACTGTTGCTTATAATATTGCTTTTACCTACCATGTTTTGAAAAACGAATTTTTTTCTTCCTTATTTCTAAAATATGAATTTTATAACTTTTTATCGATAAGGACTTCACCATCTCCCTGGCCTTATACCAGTTTATTTGGGGTCGACGCTGTACATCCATCTATACTACCCTTCCATTCTTCTCTGCCACCGTCCTCCTCTTATTCCCCTTCACATTCAAATCATTCTGCACACAATCTATCTATCTTTCTTTTTTCTTCCGCTTCTTATCTATCTCTATCTATCGATCTATAGTTTCTTTTCTTCCTTCTTTCATGAAACTTTTCTTATTACAGCCAATGATGTTTTTGTTCTGCTATTGATAAGAACTATAAATTATTGAACATTCGGCTATCATTATTAGACTTGTCATTGAATATGTTCTGGATGTTCTGGTGGACTCTGTAATCTGAGTAGAAGCCAATTGGCTTCAAATTATGCATTATGCATATACTCACCCGCTTTTGGCGACGTTCTGTATGCATATTCATTATGCATGGGTTTATGGATGGCTGGACCTGTTAAGTTCAACTTAATTTTAGGCAGGTTAATACCTGCTAAGTTACTTTGTTTAAAACTTTAGTATAAAAAGACTTGGTTTGGCATTATTGTTTTATGCTTGCTTGCAAAACATGTAAAAAGTGTTTATTTTTAACACGACTGCCCAAAAAAAGAAGAGTGTATTGTGTTCAGGGTTCATGTATGTTTTTATGTATGTGAGTTTCTTTATTCCACCATAATTCTAAATGCCTGAACAGATTTGGATGTGTGAGGTATCGTTGGAATCCTTACCTCATCCCGAGTTACACGGGCAATATTTATTTAGAAAAAAATGAATATGGCGACTGTACGACGCCACTTTCAAATGTGAACACATTTTTCTTTTCTATATTATTGCAATTATGTGTATCAAATGAAAGGCATTGATGAGCAAATTCCAAAACTATATAATTTGTCACTAAAATGAAAATTTAATTTATTTATTTAAATAAAAATAAATAAATTAAAAAATAACCACCATAACTTCGGCTTAAAGTTATGGTAGAATAAAGAAACTCACATACCCACAAACCATAAACTCTGAACACATTACACTCTCTGTTTTTTTGGGCAGTCGTGTAATTTATTTCACATTTATAATATTAGTAAGAATTCTAATATCAAGTTCATATTTTGCAACGCGCAAGTTCTTGGTCAAACCCCATTTTTAAATCGAATTTAAATTGAACGTATAAATATTACTTTATCTTATTGTTGTCGTGATGTAATAGTTTAATCTTATCTTAATCATCTAATCTTCTTTGTTACAGGTAAACGAACTTTATCTTAACCAACCAACGAGGAAATAAAACGTATTGCGCTGAGTTGTCTCTCTACCCACTGCTCTATTTGAAAGCTAAAAAATCTCCTTCAAAAACCTAACAAAAACATCTTCAAAAATAAACGGCTCTAAAAAGTAAGAAATAAAATATTCAAATCTTGATTTTGGGGTTATAGGAGACGAAGGATTTTTTTTATCTAAACTTAAAACTTTGCTCTGATCCCAAAGTAAGGAGCTAAAGCACTTGTGTTATGGAAATCAGAGACAACGGTGGTATCACAAACAGCCAATATTGAAAATTTCGTTTTCTAAATTGACCCAACCGGGAATCGAACCCGAGATATGGCGACACCTCGAAAACCGGCGTACAAACCACTTGACCACGGAGGTCGCCAAGATAAATCAAATAAAGTTAAAATAAACCGGTTTAAATGTTTTTAAATCGGAGATTTTGTTCAGATCCTTTAAATTACTGTTAGTTCTTGAATCTCTTAACTGAAGCTTAACGCGGCTTAACTCTTAACTTGTTGATCGCGAAAACATTTCCATATAGTAGCTTAGCAAACTGTTTGCTTAAACGCAACTAACGAAGGGTTTACATTTCGTCACATTTCATTGACTTTATTTTTTTTTTGATGCTGTTAAGAGGGTTATATAACGAGTTACAGAAAATCCCCTAAAGCCGAATATGGTAGATAGAGTATAATGCATACAGCCCCGGAAAACTATTATATAAACCATAAAAACTGCCGCTTTTTTGTTAAATAAAAAATATTTTCATGATAAACTCCATAGTGGCAACCTTAGACCTAAATTGTGTTTTGTTTTTGCCCATTAATGGGATTGATTATCGAAAACAATAGTCTATTTACGTTTAGGGTTATCACTTTACAGTTTTCTATACAAATAAAAATCTACATTTTACGGGTTACTATGAAATATCCTAAATACTTTATAATTAAAAAAAAAATACTGTCTGTACCTTACAAAGCAGAATTGACTGTGAGCTCTACCTTGCGCCACTGTAGCTCACTTACTCCATTTTAGCAGCTTAAGTAAATCCAACGACATTTGTAAAGAATTTGTTAAAGAAAACAATGTAAAATTCGTGTTTCAAGTTTGTAAAAATGTAAATGATTGCCGCAAGATCCTGAAAACTTTCCAAGTCACAATTTGCACACAAGCCGTTGTAAAACATGGCGTCGGCCGCATATTTCATGTTGTGCCTGAAATTGTTGCTGGTAATGGAATAATAAAAATTTCATGAAAACTACAATTATTTAAAGCCTTAAGTTCTAATGCTGCGTTAAAACGAAACAGACAAAGAATACCGGCTTGATGATTTTATAATTTACTGAAAAGGTGCTGTTTCTTGTTGCACACTTGTACTAATTATTATTATTATGGTAGCCCTGGCAAAATATCACATTCTAAAAAACATAGCTGTCTTTCGATTTTTGATTTCCGACGCCACCAGCCTAATTTATTGGCATGTTTGTTTTTGGCCAAGAAATGTCATACAACTTGTAAAATTCGTTGCTCGCCTCGACAGTGTAAACGGAGGTCTTATACCATGTGCTCATAACGTATAATATTAAAAAAAGATACTGTGAGGAAATGGGAGGGTACTTTGCTGTGTGTGGCACCGTCTCGCTTTAACAACCGCGATTAATACCGTTTAAAGACCCCCTTCCCTCTTTCATTCCGTCCCTCCACCGTCGAGAAGACTCATCATCAAGTATATAAATTAACGTTTTTTGTGGAATTAAAACCGCGAATGAAGAATGAGTAATGAAAATTAAAAACAGTGAAGCATCCTCGAAATCCCCTTTGGGGGGTTATGGCTCGGAAACGGAGAGCCTCCTCAAATGTCTGTTAAAATATTATACAGAGCCCGCAAAATAAATACTCCAAGTTGTTTGTTCAAAAGCTGAGCACCCCAGTTTTTACAAACTTTCCTTTTTTCGTGCCCGAATTGTGCAAATTTTCATTATAATGGCGTGCTTAAAATTCTAATGTCACTTTGACAAATAGAACTTTTACTATTTGAATGTGCGTCGCGTAGGAGCCCGGGGACTTGCCCTTCCAGCGTATAATGCTTACACAGCACGTTTCGGTGAGAAAAAGGAGTTGACGCCATTTTGTAACAACTTAACATGTCTTTGATGTATTATGAACGGGGAGAAGCTACCGGTCTTTCCTTTCGACACCCCTTAGGGGTTTCAACCCTTGTGTTTTCGACTAAAGAATACGCCATGCAAATTGATCAACTTACTAGTGATGTTTGTTTGTATCTCTGTTGTTCTTGAATATATGTGTACGCATTAGTAACTTCGTAGATACGTCTAACAACATGAGCACATGTTCTTACAACGACATCAGAATAAACATGAAAAAGCAACTAATCCGATATAAGCGATTTTTTTCTTACATGATTTAAACTGCAAGATACAAGTAACGGTACCTAGATCTGAGAACTTAAAGTGACTACACGACAACAAACATGTTTGGCAACAATTAGGCGATCAAATAAAACTGAAGTTTATGTATTTGTCTGTCAACAGTCTTGTTTGTTTTAATGCAAAATACCGCATAACCTGTGCGAGATCCGAATGACTTGGCAGAGAGCCAACTGTTTAACGAGGATAAGCTGTTGGGAAAAAGCCATCTAGTTAAAACTATCAACAAAGAGCGCAGTTTAATGAATTTCATACCCAAACCTGTGGTCTAAAATTGTCCCGATGAAGTAGTTAAAACAATAGATGAAGCCAACGTACTTCTAAATGAAGTACCAAACTTCTAAAATACAATTGAACATATAAAATAGGAATTTTGTAGTATGCTAGAGATTGTTGATGAAATACTTCAAACTAGAGCTTACTCAAAGTAGTTAGACCAACAAGAGGTTTTCAAATACATTTACAATTGAATACCTTCCTCTGCGTCTTTGAGCCAATTACGTAAAGTGTAATTCTCTGTTTCTCCGGTACTTGTAGCCTCGTTCCCGACCCTCACCAACTTTATTATTATCAATAATTAAATTAACCTTTACCTAACTTCGTCAGAAATGTCTAATGCTGTGTTGTTGTAACTTCTATTTCGCTTTGTTTCAGTTGAATTTCAAAAGTTTAATGTAATAGAAAGTATGAGGTAACCGGCTTAAACAACTTGGATGGTATCTTTTAAGTCGTTATTTCCTGCAGGATAAGGAGGATCCGTAAAACCTTCGGGTAGTCCCATTTCGGAAAGGTGGATTTTGGCATATCGGTGCCTTTTTATTATAAGATTATAAGATAACTTGATTTAGCTGTTTTATACATCCATTTAGGTGTGAGTAATCTAAACTCAAAACGACACGTCCATCATAAAAAACGGGTCATATTTCAAATGTGAATAATTATTATTGCAGAAAATCAAATGATTAAAATTTATCCTTTCCTTAATACGGAAATTAAAAACCTTTAACTAAAAAAATTTGCACACAAATTATACTTTAGCAAAATCCCTTCAAGTAGTATCCTAAGATGTAATACTCAAATAAGGCAAATCCTTAGAAAACCTTATTGTCGCTATTTCCAGACATCTTCAAAAGAATTTGTGACTTAAAACATCAAAGAAAAAACTGTTACTACAAAATATATACACGTACTGTTACAAAGTACTATAAAGAGTACTAGAAACCCTGACAACGCGGATATTACCCTCAGTGTTATAAATGAACAGAAGTATCTTGCAATACAACTGAAGTGTGCCGGAGGATAAAACAATAAAGGAAATCGTGCCTTATTTCAATTGTGTTTAGGAACACAACTTATAAACTCAGCACATCTCTTTGAGAACGATATTACGTTTTCTCGAAAGCTTCTTGCCTCTTTTTATCACTCGTAACGTTACCACAAATATTCTCGAAGGTTTGAATTCTCTTGAAGGTGTAAATTTAAAAATCTACATTTGCTAAAGAAGATTAACATTTATGCGTATTAAAGCAGTTCTGCAATCAAAAGTGGAGCAATAAAGGCATTATCGGAAATAAGTTTGAACAAAAATAATCTTTGCTTCTTCTATAAATAAGAGTTGTAATATTTCGGGAAGGTTTGGCCGTTGTCTGACTATTGTCGTGGGATAATTGGCGAATCGACTGTTTAATTAATGGAGGTTGTTATTGTAATCTCGTTTGATTTCGAAATTCTCTTGGTTGACTTCGTCAAATTACTTTAAAGCACTTTCCTGGTTTAAATTAAATAGACAAGACAGTGTTTCCTTATATTTAATCAATCTGGTGAATTTAAATTTTCCAAAATATGTCTTTTCATGATGTTGTAAAGTATATTCAAGCATGCGAATATTTTTATAAAGCGCACCTTCATTCTTTACGGAGGCTTGTTGTGGTAGCTTCGTGATAACATGCTATGAGATTTAAATTTATTCAACCGCAACGCCATTTAGCCACTTTAGTTCGCACCGTGCAAAGAAAACTCTAGCTAGAAACATAAAGTTTAAAACGCTTTCTTCTAGTATGTTTTCAATTGAAGCGTTTATTACTTTAGCTATAGAGTTCCGGTTTTTGTCATGTTCAGCAGCTGTATTGCATTCAAGTCACGTGCAATATGACTAATGACTAACCTACACACAGGATGTGGCACCAATGATTCGCATGCTTATCTAGACTTGTTTATGTTTTTCTATCTAGTAGCCAGATGATTGTAGTATTCTTCTTTCTTAGTTAAATCGTCATATCGTCATCTAAGAAGAAACAGCTTCTTAGATAGTTTGATCTGAACAACTATATTATCTCAGTTTTTGCTTTATTCGTCCTTCGATTTTTTTTAAATTTTTAACAAGCATTATTTGGTCGCTTAGCGAATACTAAGCATTCTCAAATGATGTTCTGAGTCCTTTACAAGAAAATACCCTTTTTGAAGACAGATTAATTACCGAGTCTTATTCCCCTGCTCACAAGATTGAAAGACCGCTGAAGGTTTTTAATTTTCTTTTTCGACCGTACACTGAAATGCTTTTGTCGATGCTCTTGAAAAGACAATATGCGAGCCCTTATGGAGAAAATGATTTGACGTTTTTCGTTAAACCTAAATCATTGTCAGTGATGGAGCGTGTTTTTAATTTTACATGATGGATAAGACTGTTTTTTTTCTCAGAATATAGAATTACTCTTGTTTTTTCTAGTATCATGATAATTATGAAAATAAATTATATTTTCATTACTTTTATTCGATTCGAAGTCTGACTTGTTAATCGCTTATCGATCGAATCGCCATATTAATAATTAATCCCGCCGAACTTCATGAATGATTAGAGTATACAAGGTGTTACAAAAATACCCCTAATGCCGAATATGGTATATAGGGACCATCAAACTGATCAACTTTTACTATGGGACCAACTCTGAAATCGCGAAAAAAAAATCAGCTGTTTCATACAAAAATTAAAATCGTAAATATCAAAATGTATGAAACAGCTGATTTTTATTTCGCGATTTCAGAGTTGGCCCCATAGTAAAAGTTGTTCAGTTTGATGGTCCCTATATGCCATATTCGGCGTTAAGGGTATTTTTGTAACACCTAGTATATGCCCATCAGCAACGTCTAGGTTTCCTTTATGGCACATAATGGCCCTTCTGATTTGATTCTGCAAAGTTAAATTTTGCTTGTCACTTTCAATTAATAAATAAAACGGCGCGTCATTCGACATAAAAAAATATGACGCCTACATGGTAACTTTTGCAAGGTAACGGTTCAGAACTGAATTCTGAAATGGCATTACATAAATGAGTTTTCAAAATTCAATCATGAAAGCTGAGCGCCGATTCGTTGGCAGTTGCAGAACTGACTAAAATGCATTAAATCACGAACCTCATCCATATTCATAGACTATAATATGCGGCAAGTTTCGCTGCACTCCGGAAACCGGTTTGTTCCGGAATTTTCCGGATTATGATCAGGTCCTAGCGGGTCAGCGTGATGTGTGCAGTAAATGCAAGTTGCATTCCTATTTTAATTGCTAACTTAAGACTTCTGAGCTAGCTGTACAAATAAATTTTGCATTGCTCGCAGAAAAAGGCGCAGTTCTTTGAACCTATAGCAGTATCCATTATACTATATTCTGTGGCAGTATTGCGTTATTTTATTTTCAATATAGATGCTGGAAAATGTGTGCTTTCGATGACGGTACAGTATAGTTGATTTTACCGCACGCCGTGCGTTTTTATTTACGGTTTTTTATTTCTTTTATAATTTCTGTAGGTACTAGGTACCTATAATGTTTTCTCTCTAATGTATTGAAAAACGAAGTACTCGCCTGCGGCTCGGGCTTATAATACGTCAACTCGTAGTAAAAACATCCTTACCAACCTTGTATCATAAACTACTATTATAAGTCTGAGGATGCACTAGAAAATCGGAAGTAAAGATACCACTAACAAGCGAGACTTCGATACCTATGTAGAGTTAAAACAAAGAACTATTATCGAATACGGTAACATATTCTGTATCTTCAGTGAGGTGGTAAATTTCCACTTTTGCGACCAAAGTGGCACAAAACGTGCGCCGTGCTCCATCGATCAAACTTTGCGTTGTATTAAAGCTTCCATCTGACAATTTTGACAAACGACCTCTGATGCGGTGTCGTCCTCTTATTCGGTTGTGTGATTTATAGAAGTGCTGTCGGAGGCGACTACGGCTTTTTCTAAACACCGCCATGTTTGCTGCGCCATAAGTGCTTGTGTTCGTCCAAAAATGGTTGTGGGTATTATGTTTTGCGTGGGGGTGTGTAATGGGTTATAAACATTTTATGAGTTATTGGCGTAATTATTTAAAGCTTTTTCTGCATTTCTAGTACCGCCTACTTTATTTCAGAAACAGAAACTGTTGGTCATAACTTCCTACACATTTTACCTCTCAAATTCTGCTAACTACTAACAAGCAAACATATTGTACAATGTACATCTCAAATTAATACTACTAACTAATATACTGGATGCATCCTTCAATTCCCAACCAGTTTAAATAATGCCGAAGCTATCCCTGCAACGTACAAATTTACGATAGCACGGAAAGGGAAATTGTCCATATCCGGGACCATAGATCGCTCCACTGAATATTTCCAGGAAGATGGAAATTCACCAGATTCTAGGATAACTAGTCGGTGAATTATTGTACATACTTTTAGGTAAGTATTGGCATTGCTGAGAGAAGACGAGATAATAAGACAGAACATATTATTTTGCCTGAATATGAAAGTTATGCCAAATTACCTTTAAACCTCGTAGGTTGGTAGTGATATTATTGTTAATATTGATCGCATTATTATTTAATACTGAAAGTCAAAAAGCAATATAAACGTTTCTTCATAAATACACGACAAGCAGTGGCTGCAAGATATTATGTGCTACGTTATGAAAAATAAGGTTTATCTTAAGTTTATTGGAGGCAAAGAACGGCAAATTAAATTTTCCGACGGAGAACTATAGATGTTTAAGACTGGAGCCATAAATATTTAGTTTGAAGTCGGTGCGTCTCGTCGGCTGGCATTAACAAAAAATAGAACTAGACAGAAGCCGCTAGGAACAAATCACATAGACATAATACGTTAGTACAGGCAATCTCGAACCAAACCGAGCTTTATTCAATACTGTAGCAGCTCCCAAGTTCTTAAACTAACACAGCAATACAAATGACCATACGACACGGCGAAGTGCCAATATACCTCCTACCTGTCATTTTTTTAAAAATATTGTTGTTAAAATAGATTCCTATATATTTTAGCAGACTGCAGTAAAGTTTTACTGGGCTATAATAATAGTAAAAATGTATCGGAAAACCCCAAAGACTTCTATATATATATATATATATATATATTGGAAAAACCTCCATGTGTCAGTAACATGAGAGCTTATATCTAGTGTTAGTGATTAAACTTACAGTACCTCGCCACTGGGGCGTGTAGGCGCACCCAGCGCATCAGCAGCGGCGAGTCCCAGCCCAGCGCTCAGCTAACGCATCGAACTTCGGAAAGTCTGCCGGGCTTCAAATTAAAACAGATAAATCGAGCCCCAATTGGGCAAAAATGGCCCAATTCATGATGTCACACGAACATCGATATCTTCTAAATAACTTCGGCGAATAGTACAATACGAAACTCCTTATTTCGATTTATCTGTTTTAAGTTGAAGCTCGGCAGACCCGCCGAATTTCGAAAAGTTTGCCGGTAGGGCCCCTGTTCGGGCTGGCGCGCACGCATAGTAACGACCAACTGCGTTTACGCATTATTGCATAAAATAAAAGCAATCCGTTTGCGCCTCAGCAAAAATTGTTGATGCGCTACAGTATGGCGCCAGTCATACTCTTATCATATTGGACGCACAGAGCGCCATATTATGCACACTACGTAAAGTTACCACACAGAGTGTACGTGTAGAAAGTCTGACAGTATGCTTAAAAAATGTCAGTTTTACTTTCTTATTACTACACCATGCAAATCTGCGAACCAACATGTTATACAACATGTTACAAAAATACCCCTAATGCTGAATATGGTACATAGGGACCATCAAACTGACCAACTTTTACTATGGGACCAACTCGGAAATCGCGAAAAAAATTCAGCTGTTTCATACATTTTGATATTTCTATTTTAATTTTAGTATGAAACAGCTGATTTTACCCCCTAATGCCGAATATGGTATATAGGGACCATTACTACACCATGCAAATCTGCGAGCCAACATGTTATACAACATGTTACAAAAATACCCCTAATGCTGAATATGGTACATAGGGACCATCAAACTGACCAACTTTTACTATGGGACCAACTCGGAAATCGCGAAAAAAATTCAGCTGTTTCATACATTTTGATATTTCTATTTTAATTTTAGTATGAAACAGCTGATTTTACCCCCTAATGCCGAATATGGTATATAGGGACCATTACTACACCATGCAAATCTGCGAGCCAACATGTTATACAACATGTTACAAAAATACCCCTAATGCTGAATATGGTACATAGGGACCATCAAACTGACCAACTTTTACTATGGGACCAACTCGGAAATCGCGAAAAAAATTCAGCTGTTTCATACATTTTGATATTTCTATTTTAATTTTAGTATGAAACAGCTGATTTTACCCCCTAATGCCGAATATGGTATATAGGGACCATTACTACACCATGCAAATCTGCGAGCCAACATGTTATACAACATGTTACAAAAATACCCCTAATGCCGAATATGGTAGATAGGGACTATCAAACTGATCAACTTTTACTATGGGACCAACTTTAAAATCGCGAAAAAAAATCATACAAAAATTAATTACGAAAATATCAAAATGTATGAAACAGCTGATTTTTTTACGCGATTTCGGAATTGGTCCCATAGTAAAAGTTGTTCAGTTTGATGGTCTCTATCTGCCATATTCGGCATTAGGGGTACTTTTGTAACACGTTGTATATATTTTTAAACAAACAACACACAACAAGTAAATTTAGAATGAGTAGTCCAAAAGTTCAGTTTGATATGAGTATGAAGTGTTTGCATCCCGCTTTCCACAATTGTGTTTGTGCGACCATGATCAACATATTCATAAGTTGTCACACTTTTAACTTCTGATTATGTACAGTTCTCTGTATAGTAAGCTTAATTTGCATATTTGAAGAAGTAAATAAAATCAATTTAGGGTCAATCAAAAGTCAATTTAGAAAACGAACTTTTCTATATTGGCTCAGGTCTGGGTGTTTGTAGTTCCACCGTTGTCTCTGATTTCCATAACACAAGTGCTTTAGCTACTTACTTTGGGATCAGAGCAATGTTTGTGATGTTGTCTAATATTAATTTATACAAAATTAAAAAAAAACTAAACTCCTCAGAATTATATCTTGATGGTCGTCATGTGTTCTGTGTCTGTTTTCCAGTCGGATAGAAAAAGGTACCTTGTGGTTTTTATTTTGGTTATTGTAGTCGTGTCATGGCAGCCCTAACATCCGCCCACCCGATTGGCGAATTTCCCCCGGGTCTCATTTCTGGTTGGTACGATAGACTAGGCCTTTCAATGGATTTATTGTAGTCTCTAATTAGTTTACTGTTAAACTTGGCAATGAAACCTGAACTAAGCACAGGTTGTTAAGCTTTATCTTTGATAAGCTCCGATTCTCTCTGGTAGTTAAGACGGTGCCCAGATCAATGACAGCGCCGCGGTGAATTTTATTTAATGTCTTAATTATAATACATAATTTTAATAAAACTTTATGAGGAAATTTTACATTAGCTACCGGAGAGAAACGGAGCTACTCAAAGAGCTTAACAACCTGTGCTTAAGGTGCATGAGGTGCATCCCATACCGAAAATACCGAAAGTGGCGCCCTCAGAGGTTTTTATTTAATAAGCTCTTTTAGCGTTGGTTTTGTTTGCAAAAAAAAATCACTTGAAGGAAAATTTATAAAACACAAATTCCAAAGCTTTCGAAAGGAAATACATGAATAGCCCATTTTAAATACTGGAGAAACGTATGTTATTCTAGGAAACTTTCATTCCTATAGTTTGATGATGCATACTTAACCCAACCCTTATTTTAAACTGAAAATCCTACAATGACACGTACCTAGTCAGCGTCGCCCAAACATTGAGCAATTAGCGGCGCGCCCCCCAGCCGCCAGGGGTGGATATGTCGTAGAATTATTGGAGAAACCGTAATTTCGTAATCTCACTAGGAAACTTCACTGTGTGTGATGTGAACGCCATCTATTACAATTATTTTTAAAAATTACGTACAAGGTTTAGTAACACTATGATTTAACTGGAGATTCTCATTCCCAGATTTATTATAATCGTAGGGAATTGTGAATAGTCGGGTGCATCCTATATGCACCCGTATACAGGGTGGAGACGACAATACGAAAAATAAATGAAAACATTTGTGACTCTAGTTCATAGAAGTATTTTAAAACTATCAAATAATTCCTAGGAACGAATTTTTTTTTTTCAAACAAACTAAAATTGCACGAAAATTAATTGTACTGAAAATTGTAACTGAAATATATTTCCTGTGACTAAACTATTGGATATTTTTAATTGTTTGTTATGAGACTGCATGGGAGCGTTCTTAGCTATACGAAATTTAATTTATTGTCGCATTGTCGTCTCCAGGTTGTATAATAAAAAAATATATTTCTTTGAGTAATACAGTAAAGATAATGTTACTGAAGCAACTATCACTTAATAGTCGATGGCGTTAAATGACAATAATCCGGGTTTGTTTTTGTAGTAAGATGTTAAAATTCCTGTTTCTACCAAAGCCCTGCGACAGATATTTTCGCGCCATATTTCGTGCTCATCAAATTTCCATCGCAGTGCGATTAAACTTTTGTTCGGTGAGCGGGTAAGCCTTTGTGGTGGAGCCCATAGTTCCGTAATGATGTTAAAGGCTGACTGTATTTTCAACGGTCGGCGAGAATGGCGGATTCAAATGCTGCTAAATTTTCATAGTTTTTCCGATGACCTTTGAAAGATAAACAACTTGATTTGGTAGTAAAATAAAAGATGAGGACAGACGAATGATTTATTGGCCATTATAAAATATATTTTAAAAAATCTGAGATTAAGTACCTATATGATTTTAATTATTTGCTGATATTGTTTTAATCTTGTATTATCACTGTTTTGCACACCCATTAAAGGTAATTGAGGGTAAGGGAAAATATGACGGACTCAATATTGTACCTCTTATATACTCATATTTATGCAATTAAACGAATTGAATTTAACGGTCTCTGTGATTCATTCGTTATTCGTCGTCTATTCTTTATAGAGAACGATATAACTTTAAAATTGACAGACAGGCGGACCGACAACAAAGTGATCTTATAAGGGTTCTATTTTTTCCTTTTGAGGTACGGAACCCTAAAAATTGCAACATTATTTTTTAACCAGTTCATCTTTTGTCAAAAATAAATAAAACAAGGTCAGTGTAAATCGGCAAAAGCTGAACAAGATTTGTGACAGGAATGAATGGAGTCGTTTCGCCTCCGTTTATTAGAATCGAAACCTTTCGTGCGATGGAGCCCTAAGGTATCGGCAGTTTACCGCTCACAGCTTTATTCCAGTAATAATTTAAACCGGAGCCTCTCAAACTGAATTATAGCGCCCTCTTTTATGCCCTTAAAGTATACTCTCGCTTAGAAACTTGAGCTTTTCGGGTGAAGTATTGCGGTATTTTTACTAATCAAGTTTATGCGGGAAACAGCTAACCTAAATTGAAAATATACAAGGTTTGAAAAGAACCGTAACTCTATAAGCAGCAGACTTTCGAATGACTAATGCTGTAATATCTGATATCATCCATCACAGCAAATGTGGATTACTTCTTTCCATCAATTTTAGAAAATAGTTTCTTATTTAAGCTCTGTAATGTAATTTATCTAACCACATGCTTCCAATCTCATTAATAACAGCGAGTGCACCCAAGAGGACAGTTGAGAACCACTGCACTAAACCCTCTTCTGGGGTATTCTCAAGCTATTTTGCGGACACCGACAGCGGCCATTTTTCACAGCGGGATTAAAACAGTGCGAGACGTGAACCGTTCGGGGTGCTTGAGGTCTACATTTGGGAACCGCTGAGATTAGATAAATCTCTTGTGCAGGAAAGCTTGTAATTTTAGTTCATTTAACATAAACTGGGTTGTATGAATGCGGATTCATAAATACGGAAATATTTAGATTTTTTGACATTTGTTGATTTAAAAGGATCTTTTAGTACGGACGGACATTTATTTGCTCTTATATGGCTTTACCAGAAACAAAAACCATACTTATATATAACAAATACTACCAGAGAGTTATCACCATGAATATCATAAAATAGCTGTACTTTTAACATTACATTTTCATTTTTCTTTTTGTTTTGCTCTACACTTTAACGCACGTGAGTGGCCGTGAGAGTCTTACAATTTTCCTCTGTTCTGTGATGTATACTATACTATAATCATGATATGGCAGCATTCAGTTGTATGTAAGTTAAACTTGTGATGATAATAAGTTATTGTTATTATCTCTCATTTGAATAAAGCCCTATTGAAATAAATAAATATTTTCAAGACAGATTAATAAAAGGTTTCAGGTCTAAATCGTTATGCCATTTGAGACATTTCGATTAAGACAAACCCATGTCGTGGTGTCGTGTCGTGCTGGAACTTGGAAGGCCGGCTCGACCCAGTGACCCGCCGCCCTTGGGCTCCTTATTTATAGAGTCGTCGATACGTCTTGTCTTGATTGTATTGTACGAATATAAAGACACTAGAACAAACCTACCAACCACCGAAGACCCTTGCTTATGTAGGTTTTTATTCACAACGAGTCAGTGCTTCCATCAGAAGATTCAGAAGTTTGCCATGCTCAATTCACATCGGGCTCACCAATATTGAGGCAGGCTTCACTATTATATTCATCAAAAAGAGAAGTACTTCCACCGAGCTAAGTGTCTGTGCTTGGGGACCGCGGTCCAACTGTCCGATGTTGGAATTTGTATTTATGCGAAGCGCGTAGAAAACTTCAATATCGTGAGTCAGGTATCCATATATTTTCACCTCGATGTTAGCTTGACGTAGTGCGACTGCACATTCTACTTTTAGCTAAACCTGCATTTCTTCGTTCGTCATTCGTGGATTGCTTATGTAGAGTGGTATGATCGCGCCGCTACACCCTTCATCTCATCTGATGGTAAAGGTCGATAAGGCCGAAGGTGGAAACAAACTGCACCCGGAATCACTGAAGAACTGGCTATCCTAATTCTTAAGTGCAACACATCAATATATTGTTGTTATGGTGTCAGCGGACTAATACGCACTTTACCACCAACCAAACCGAGTACAAATGTATCCCCTCCTGGAAATCGAACCCGGGACCTCTGCGTCTTACACGGGTGGGCGAACTACTACACTCTACAATTAGATACTATGTACAAAATCTCTTTCGAGCCCGTCTAATTTTTACAGTAGAACTGAATTTATGCAACTGAGAAGAGAAGGTACTTTCTCAGTTGCATAAATAAAGTTAATAATGAAAATAACTTCAATATTTCACACTTGTTTATTTTGATTTTACGTTCTCTTAATTTTCGAGTGCCTTTATAAAACCTTGGGCAGTTAACTTCGAACCCCATAAAATATTAAACTGCTATAGTATGTCGGGTATTGACAGCTTTATAAATGACTATCGTTTGAAAATAAATTGCGTTTATTCAGTGAATAAAATCCAATGCAGCTCAAACTCTTTAAGTCTATGAATATTAAGAATAGACTTTATTTTCATATTTTACTATAAGAGTACCGCGTAATTTCGTGAAATATAATACATGGTCATAGATCCTATAGTAAGTTAACTGAGTAATATGGCTGTTTCAAGAATCGTGATAAATAGAATAAGTTTAATCATCATAATCATAATGATCATAAAATTGTTAAATGAATTCTGTTTTTAGAATTAGAAAAAGAAAAGCAGTTGGCCTCCTGCCACACCTGACTTCAATAGAAGTGTTTTATTAATATTGATATGCGTAACTCATAATATGAATATTTTTTCTTGCTTTTTGAAGGTTTTTAATTTTAAAGCTGTTTTTGTTTTTGGGTTATTGAAAGGTTTTCCTTTTTTAAAAGGTGCTTAACTTCAACGATCATACGTCCTTTTTTTGCTCGTGTCGTGTATGTTTGTTTGTAATAAATCTACTAATTTAAGTTAATCTACTAATTTAAGTTAATCTGCCACAGTTCTAACAGCCAGTAATAGGCGTTACATTGCGTTTAATGGACCTTTCAGCTGTAATTGGCCGCATCAGTTTCAATTAACATGTGACGTACGGACAGGCTGATTGATTTCCGTATATATGTTGTATATGTATACAAAACGGGCATAGACGTGGTGTCAATTAGTGACACTAGAATTGAAATATACAAAAAAACTGACAATGATGCTGACATGATAGGGCTATAGGTATGTGTTCTCTCTCGCTCTGTTTGTGCTAAAATTCATAAAATTAAATAGAAGATGCTTGAGTTTTCTTTGAGTATTTAGCCTTCAACATTTTAGGCGACAACACCATTTTAAATTTTGTTGAACTGGTGTGAGTCGTATTTTTTCTAGTATATTATTTGGTATTATATAAAAATAGCATTGTGAATGCCAAAATCTCAAAATTTAAAAATTAGTAACTTACTACCTATACTTGCATCTAACTCAAAAGTAATAAATAAACCTGGATCATCCCCACTGTTCTTTCTTCTATAATAATATGTATATCTTCTTAGATTATTCCCGCGCCCCATAATGCCTTAATAACTTCTTGAAAAAAACCTATTAAATCTGCTAACATCAAATTATTAGCGAGTAATATCATAAAATGGCGGACTAACGGCTTCCGGCGGGTTTTATTACTTCTCGTAAAGGACCGCCTGTTCTTCCTATATTACTTTACTCTTATAACTCTTATTTTAATCCATTTTTATATAGACTAATTGTTTTAATAACTTTATACTATCCCATTTAAAGGAATTATTGAAAACTTCTATATTTTCGTGACAAAAGTTACGAGAGGACTATTTAAACTTATCTACTTAAACAGCCAAAAACTCAATAATATTATCTAAGCCCTGTTTCTAATTAATTAGTCGGTGATGGAGTCACTAGGTAAGTCAAAGAAATTCAACATTCAAACTACCTACTACCTACTCAAACGACCATTAATACTAATATTAACGCTAGTAGAATATAGAATGACGTTGTATGGGACTGACGCCAGGGTCGGTCATGGGATGGGTGACCAAAAATTTATTATCTCGAGCTCCTCCGTGCTTCGGAAGGCACGTTAAGCCGTTGGTCCCGGCTGCATTTGCAGTCGTTAGCACCCACCAATCCACATTGGGCCCGCGTGGTGGATCATGATCCATCCTCCTTATCCACCCATAAGGAAGGCCTGTCCCCAGCAGTGGGGATATTATGAATTGCTGATGGTCAAGCGTTAGCTTATGTCATTCCCATACATTGTTATTCTATTCTTCTAGCGTTATTATTAGTAGAATGGCCATTTGAGTAGGGGGCTGTTAAGTTAAGCTAAGTTGAAATTTTGAGATTTAAGCATTCACAATGCTATTTTTATATTATACTAAATAATATACTAGAAAAAATAGGACTCGCACCAGATCATGTTCTCGGACGGGAATCGAACCCGCGACCTTTGGATATCCGGTCCAATGCTCTGACCGCTGAGCTACCGAGTCACTGGTGAGGACGTCGAATTTCTTCTAGTATATCAACTCTTACGCTGCAAGCCAGCGCCATCTCACCAATGTAGAAGGAAGGAAGGAAGATAGAAGAAGAGAAGGAAGATGAGAAAGCTATATAACTATATAACTACTCGGTAGCTCAGCGGTCAGAGCATTGGACCGGATATCCAAAGGTCGCGGGTTCGATTCCCGTCCGAGAACATGATCTGGTGCGAGTCCTATTTTTTCTAGTATATTATTTAGTATAATATAAAAATAGCATTGTGAATGCTTAAATCTCAAAATTTCAAATAGTTATATAGCTTTCTCATCTTAATCAACTGTTTAAAAATATCTGGAAAGATGTTCAGTTGAATGTCGAGGTTAATTCCTTCTACATTGGTGAGATGGCGCTGGCTTGCAGCGTAAGAGTTGATATACTAGAAGAAATTCGACGTCCTCACCAGTGACTCGGTAGCTCAGCGGTCAGAGCATTGGACCGGATATCCAAAGGTCGCGGGTTCGATTCCCGTCCGAGAACATGATCTGGTGCGAGTCCTATTTTTTCTAGTATATTATTTAGTATAATATAAAAATAGCATTGTGAATGCTTAAATCTCAAAATTTCAAATAGTTATATAGCTTTCTCATCTTAATCAACTGTTTAAAAATATCTGGAAAGATGTTCAGTTGAATGTCGAGGTTAATTCCTTCTACATTGGTGAGATGGCGCTGGCTTGCAGCGTAAGAGTTGATATACTAGAAGAAATTCGACGTCCTCACCAGTGACTCGGTAGCTCAGCGGTCAGAGCATTGGACCGGATATCCAAAGGTCGCGGGTTCGATTCCCGTCCGAGAACATGATCTGGTGCGAGTCCTATTTTTTCTAGTATATTATTAAGCTAAGTTATTATAGTAGTAGATCATAGAGAAACACTGAGTATTTTAGTGGATTTAGTCAATGTGCATTAAGTATGTAATATCATTAATGTATTGGGCGTGGTGCAAGACCATCCGTAAAAGTTGTTCTTAGTGTCTCGCTGTGATTTACGTAACGACAAGTCGAATATACCATCATAAATATATTTATCATTTCGAGCGCAGTCAAAACTGATTTTGGCCAGTAAAATCTTTACAACTTGGACATTATTTGACATGTTTATGTGACAGTAAAGTCAGGCCATAAATAATCGTTCAATAGTTCTGCCAAATGCTTTAGAAATAGTTTAGGCAAAGTAAATTTCGATATTCCGTTTTACAGAAAACATATTTATCAATTTTCGAAACTCTGTTTGTCATCTTGTTCTCTGAACCATTCATCCATGTAGCATTGCAACATATGCAGGGTACAGCTAGTCACACATAAAACTTAAAAATAAGGTCATATCATATCTCAAGATCCGGAGCAGCGCCGGAATGCGCTGCGGTTGCCTCATTTCCATACAATCCTCTTGCGCCGCCACTGCATTGTCCGAGCACTTAGCGGGATGAGACACAGCTGTTTGTGGAATGCTTAAACATGTTACTTAAACTTAATTTCCAAGTGTGTGAAGCTGCTTTAGAAACAGTATACCTATGTCATGGGGTCTAACTTAACGTGAGCTCCAATTGAGAAGCCTTTTAAAAATGATGCTATAGCATCATCTTCTAGTCAAAGAAAGTATACAATACAATACAAGTTTAGGTATGCATTAGACAAGTCACCACTTACCATCTAAGCATTCTAAGCGGTTACCACTTAACAAATCTTTCTTCCTCTATATCCTTCCCTACTCTTAAAACTTTGGCTATCACATATACCCGCATAGACAGTAAGTAAAGGATATACACTCGCGAGCAAAAGTATGGAATCACTTACTTGGAATTGACTCTGCGCGATCTTGAGTACTTAATAACTAGTTAAGAATAATAAAAATGGTACCATTTTAAAGGTTAAACTGTTAACTTTAAGTTGATACCAAATTCATTTAAATCACATCAGTATTTAAGGAGATATCCCGGATAAGGTGAAGGAGTAAGGAAAACATAAGGAATGTGAAAAAGTAATAAATAAAGAAAACAACAAAAACTTCGATAATCTGATAACACGTGCTTTTATAGGGAGTCAATAGGCCGCAACTCGCGACGTATCAAACAATTGAAACATATCTTTTTCCTTACTCCTTCACTTAATCCGGGATAGCTCCTTAAATACCGATGTGTTTTAAATAAATTTGGTATCAATTTAAAGTTAACAGTTTAACCTTTAAAATGGTACCATTTTTATTATTCTTAACAAGTTATTAAGTACTCAAGATCGCGCGGAGTCAATTCCAATTAAGTGATTCCATACTTTTGCTCGCGAGTGTAGTTAGGAAAAGTAAAAGTATAGTCCAAATAAGTTCCAACTCGATCACATTAAAAACTGTTCCTCAAAGGAAAAATTAAAACTGCATTATTTCAGCCCGCAACTACCTACCTCAACAGCTCAGCGAGTGACCTGATGTGTAACAGGTCGTTGGTTCGATATTAAATCGACAGTTGGTGCACCTTCACCTACATTTGGAGTATTCAGGACGAGTTATAAATACAAGCGCCGTCTGTTTAGACAGTTACTGGTTTGATTACCGGTGGTAAATTGGATTTATAGTGATTAGGGCTGCCAGTTTTAATAAAAAATAGAATTCTCATAGAAACCTTGTATGAAATACTACTGAAGATACACGAAATTATTTTCTTATACTTTTTAATGTAAATGATAATTGCATTGACGCTATAATTTCTTGGAAATAAAAGCACATCTGAAAAACATGCTCTTTCTTGCAGACATTTGGTAGAGCTAGTATTATTTGAAGTAGTGGTATGCCTATTTGTTTTTTTTAATATAAAAGAATCCTTAAATTGCGAGATTTAATTTTGATCAATTTACCACAGAAAAAGTGTTTCATTCAAAACCAATCTACAATGACAATAGTTGTCGCGGAATGTTTGTCTCCTACGATTGGACTGGACACTCGATACGGCAAATTGTTTTGCAACTATCGTGTTGATTGCCTTTCATCCGTGTGTTGAATCATTCATGACAGCTTCAACCATCAGTGATCAACCAACGTGTCATAAAAGATCCATCCGAGACAATTCAAATACAAAATCTATCAAACCTCGACTCGAATATCTGTACAGTTATATTTAAATCTGGATTTGAAAATTGGCATTTGCGGTATCGTGAGAATAGCGAAAAGCTCAGTGCTCCGGAAGGCAGAGGCAAGACAAGTTGTTTGTCCTGGCAGGATTTGCAATCAGTAGCACCCACTAATCCGCATTGGTCCCACTGAACTTAGTGCATAAAAACCTCAGTGATTGGTCTCGCTTTTATCCATTCGTAAGCAAGGCCCAGCAGAGACATTAAAAATGGCTGATGATGATGATGACATAACATACTACTAAATTATTCGATAAAGAATTGGAAAGGAAAGAGTAGCTGTAGAAATTAAATGTCTGTATTTAATTGTATGAATAGCAGTAACACTACATAAAAGCAATCACAAAAGGGTGTCCAATTTCCAATAGTAACCGCATGCATACATATTACAAAACCCGTAACCATCTTCAAACGGCAATATTTCCATTGGTCCTATTCGTAAATATGGCGGCGCGGTTGGCAACTCGCCAGCCGGTGACGTCACTCTACCTGTATTTATAAATATACCTTGTCAGCAATGCGGTAAAGCCTTGTTTGAAACACACTAGAATATAAAGTAGTAACGTGACAGTACGAATACAATATGTGCAGCTAAAGAAATACGTATGGTATGGTATATACGTATATAATGGGTTCGCAACCTGACAATATTTGTTAGTGTTTTATGTATAACTTGCTCCGACGTTGGCAAGACAGACGAACTTTATGAAAAAACAGCCCTATGTGCTTTCTCTGTTCTTCAGTGAATAAAGAATTGCATTTCCCGTTTAGTCAATGTATAGCATCGGAGACATCACTTGCGCTGCGCACCGGTGCTTCTAAAAAGTTGGCAATTAGTGAATTTACAATTTTGTTTGATCTGAAAGAGAAGTAAAAAACGACACAAATTGGGCTGTGCTATACTTACTTGTGAAATATCTTTACAAAACCTATCTCGTGATGAAACTTACCTACCAATATTTCTAGGTTTTGGCATATGATTGATTGGTCTTTCTCAGTTATTAGCCCCCAATTTAGCTTATAACGTTACAACACAATTAGGCATAATGCCAAAAAAGCTTAAGTGAAGGTCAAAAAGTACACCAAAGTATTGTTTATGCGGCAATATAAGTTGCGTGTGATTCGCTGACAAATCGCTGGCACCATTCCATAGCTCAACGACTGGAATATGAGCTTAAAAAGTTTTAAGTTAGTCTTTTCATGTCGTTGAGTTAAGTTTTGATTTATGCTTTCACGGATCGCACATAGTAACGGCGTGCTATGAAGCTTTTGAAAAGCTTGATGGCGGAGGAATTCGGTAGCGCAGTGGTATAGCGCCTGGTTCATTGATTGAGGAGGTTAAGCAACTTTCGCAAGGGTCGGTAATGGGATGGGTGACCAAAAATTTATTATCTCCAATCCGTATTGGGCCCGCGTGGTGGGTCATGGCCCATCCTCCTTATCCATCCATAAGGGAGGCCTGTGCCCCAGCAGTGGGGACATTAAAAATGGCTGATGGTCAGATGGTCATAAAGCTTTTATAAATGAACGACATTTACTGTAGATACCTTACTGTGTTCTCAAAATATACTTCCCATGCTACGGAAATCAGAAACAACGTTATTATACACTTCTAAGATTTTCGCGCGTAACGTTCATTAGAAATAAAACACTTTTTACGGATTACAGCGCGTATATTATTAATTCAGGTGTTGTTTTGGAATTATTTAGTTTGTATTTATTGGTTTTTTAGAATTCCCGACGTTTCGACACCTTTCCAGGGGCCGTGGTCACGGGAGGACTAAAGCAAAAAGGCTGCTCATATTTTTATGAAATTACCCGCTCGAAATTTTATAAAAATGTATTCAAGTTTATTAAATTATTTTATAGCTGCGTTCTGATTTTAATAATTATTACCGAATTAAATTGAATAAAGTTAATAAGAAAACAAGATCTAGCTACTGAATCTACTACCAGTTCACAAATTGGGAGGCCTCTGAGAGAAAGAACTGGCGGAAGAAAACTCAGAGAGGTTGTGTCGACCTCCCTTTTGATCCCTATCTACAGAACGAATTAACTATATCTTTAGATCCTGCAGTGTGTGATTTGGGATGGGATTTTAGTTGATGGATTATGGGGTCCCAAGCTGGTGGTACTCTCCAACCATCATCTCTATTGAAATTTGGATGTTTGTTGATTTCAATAGCCTCGCGTAGCATTCTGGGAATGAATCTTTGTTCTTTAGCGAGTATTTGTGGTTTATCAAATCTAATGTAATGGTTAGGTCCCTTTGATGCATGTTCACACACTGCAGACTTGTTATCGCGCCTATGCTTCATGTCAGCTACATGTTCTTTAACGCGCGTCCCTATACTTCTCTTTGTTAGTCCGATGTAAGAGAGCCTACAGTCACAATCTAGTTTGTAGACGCCCGCATCTTGAAAGGGAATATTACAATTGACAGGTCGTAAGAATTGGTTTATCTTCTTCGGCGGCTTGAAGTAGGTCTTGATGGACGCACGCTTCAGAATACCTCCAATCTTGTCACTGACACCTTTCATGTATGGTAGGATGGCAGGACGTCGTTCTACTGTGGCTGGTTTGACACGGGTTCTGTGATGAAGGCGTGGTACTGGCAGTTTGTTGCTACGCAGTACGTGCTTGACATGCTGAAGCTCAGCTGTCAGGTGTTGTTGGTCACAGATCCCGCGTGCTCTCTGAAACAAAGATTTCCCTACGGTAGCTAACTGTAAAGGATGGTGGTGGGATTCACCACTGAGGTACTTATCTGTATGTGTTGCTTTTCGATACACAGTGTGGCTCAAGGTTTGATCAGAATTCCTGATGATAAGAATGTCTAGGAAGGCTAGTTTATTATCTGCCTCTAACTCCATAGTGAATTGAATGTTAGGATTGATGGAGTTAAGGTGGTTCAAGAAAGCAGGAACACTATCTCTAGGTAGTATTGTGAAAGTGTCATCTACGTACCGTTTGTAGAACCGGGGAGACACAGGTGCTGTGTTTAGTGCTTTCTCCTCAAAATCCTCCATGAAGATGTCAGCGACAACGGGGGATACAGGAGAGCCCATAGCTACCCCGTCTACTTGTAGATAGAATTCTTCATTCCACAAGAGATAGCCGGATGTTAGGCAGTGTTCTAGAAGTTCTGCATACTCAATTGGCATGTTGTTATCAACCAGCTTCTTCCTAGTGATATCAATGCAGTCCTGTACTGGTAGGCATGTGAATAAGGACTGCACATCAAAACTGACCATAATTTCATCATCAGTAAGATTTAGATGTTGTATCTCACTAACGAATTGGTAGGAATCCTTCACATAAGCTGTTGTGTTACCTCTCAGTGGTGTGAGTGTTTTAGCTACGTGTCGAGCCAATTTGTAAGTTGGTGAGTCAATTTGGCTGACAATGGGACGTAGCGGAGCGTTGTCTTTGTGTATCTTGGGCAACCCATACAGTTTTGGTGGTTTGGGGCAGGATGGAACAAGGTAATTGACGTCTAGATTCAACGTTTCAGAATGTTTTTTGATGAGCTCACTAGTTTTCTTAAGAATCTTGGTGGTTTGATCATTTTTGACGTGTTTGTAGGTTTTCTCATCATCTAAAAGTTGTTGTATTTTATCATTGTAATCTGACGTGTTCATCACAACCGTTGCGTTACCCTTATCTGCACGGAGAATAGTAAGTTCTGGCTGGTTGCGCAGGTTCTTCAGCGCTGTATATTCATCATGAGGGAGGTTGAGTTTGGGCAGCTTGCTACGCCGTAAGACGGATGAAATATCTTGACGTATGGCTTCACTGTCCTCCTTTTTCATGTTGTTTTTAACCAGGCATTCCTCAACGTTGCAGATAATGTCCTCATAAGGTATTCTACGTGGTGTTACCGCAAAGTTTAATCCTTTATTTAAAACTTTCAATGTAGTTTGATCTAAAGTTTGTTTTGATAAGTTGACAACTGCACGGGTGTTTTCATTTACTCTATGGTCTGTGTTGACAGTGACGGCTGCATTCAGAAACGTATTTTTTCGCGTGTTTAATTTCTGATATTTTGAAATTTGTCGGTTCTTGCATTGTTTATATTGCACGGTTTCACGTTTATCGAGTACTTGAATGCAGTCATTGTATGCCTCCGTAGCAAGTTGTGTTTCTAATTCTTTGGTTAAACGGTCTATTTCATGGTTAATTGAGATTAATTCCGAGCGTTGTTCTCTGATTAAACTTATGAGCAGTCTTTTGCTTGCCTGTTGTAAGATCTTGGCGCTCCCACGTATATCATGCTTAGGAGAAATTCGAACACACGATGGGATGAGATCATGATCACGACATCTCTTCAAGAAGATTACTGATGTTATTCTTCTTGCGCGCTTAGTTCTGAGACCTTCCAATCGGTGAAAATTGTTGGCGACATCCAGTCCGTACTGGTTCACATATACACTTCTAAGATTTTCGCGCGTAACGTTCATTAGAAATAAAACACTTTTTACGGATTACAGCGCGTATATTATTAATTCAGGTGTTGTTTTGGAATTATTTAGTTTGTATTTATTGGTTTTTTAGAATTCCCGACGTTTCGACACCTTTCCAGGGGCCGTGGTCACGGGAGGACTAAAGCAAAAAGGCTGCTCATATTTTTATGAAATTACCCGCTCGAAATTTTATAAAAATGTATTCAAGTTTATTAAATTATTTTATAGCTGCGTTCTGATTTTAATAATTATTACCGAATTAAATTGAATAAAGTTAATAAGAAAACAAGATCTAGCTACTGAATCTACTACCAGTTCACAAATTGGGAGGCCTCTGAGAGAAAGAACTGGCGGAAGAAAACTCAGAGAGGTTGTGTCGACCTCCCTTTTGATCCCTATCTACAGAACGAACTAACTATATCTTTAGATCCTGCAGTGTGTGATTTGGGATGGGATTTTAGTTGATGGATTATGGGGTCCCAAGCTGGTGGTACTCTCCAACCATCATCTCTATTGAAATTTGGATGTTTGTTGATTTCAATAGCCTCGCGTAGCATTCTGGGAATGAATCTTTGTTCTTTAGCGAGTATTTGTGGTTTATCAAATCTAATGTAATGGTTAGGTCCCTTTGATGCATGTTCACACACTGCAGACTTGTTATCGCGCCTATGCTTCATGTCAGCTACATGTTCTTTAACGCGCGTCCCTATACTTCTCTTTGTTAGTCCGATGTAAGAGAGCCTACAGTCACAATCTAGTTTGTAGACGCCCGCATCTTGAAAGGGAATATTACAATTGACAGGTCGTAAGAATTGGTTTATCTTCTTCGGCGGCTTGAAGTAGGTCTTGATGGACGCACGCTTCAGAATACCTCCAATCTTGTCAGTGACACCTTTCATGTATGGTAGGATGGCAGGACGTCGTTCTACTGTGGCTGGTTTGACACGGGTTCTGTGATGAAGGCGTGGTACTGGCAGTTTGTTGCTACGCAGTACGTGCTTGACATGCTGAAGCTCAGCTGTCAGGTGTTGTTGGTCACAGATCCCGCGTGCTCTCTGAAACAAAGATTTCCCTACGGTAGCTAACTGTAAAGGATGGTGGTGGGATTCACCACTGAGGTACTTATCTGTATGTGTTGCTTTTCGATACACAGTGTGGCTCAAGGTTTGATCAGAATTCCTGATGATAAGAATGTCTAGGAAGGCTAGTTTATTATCTGCCTCTAACTCCATAGTGAATTGAATGTTAGGATTGATGGAGTTAAGGTGGTTCAAGAAAGCAGGAACACTATCTCTAGGTAGTATTGTGAAAGTGTCATCTACGTACCGTTTGTAGAACCGGGGAGAGAGTAGCTAGATCTTGTTTTCTTATTAACTTTATTCAATTTAATTCGGTAATAATTATTAAAATCAGAACGCAGCTATAAAATAATTTAATAAACTTGAATACATTTTTATAAAATTTCGAGCGGGTAATTTCATAAAAATATGAGCAGCTTTTTTGCTTTAGTCCTCCCGTGACCACGGCCCCTGGAAAGGTGTCGAAACGTCGGGAATTCTAAAAAACCAATAAATACAAACTAAATAATTCCAAAACAACACCTGAATTAATAACATACGCGCTGTAATCCGTAAAAAGTGTTTTATTTCTAAACAACGTTATTGTTTAGTATTTTCATACTAAATTACCTACTCTGTGGTTTGACACTTTTGATGTTAGGTTTTGTTAGTCTGTGATCGACCTCTTGTGAAAAATGTAACTCGCGAGCCACGCTCCTTTTGCATGAATTAAATAAATAACAGTTTTAATGTAAAATGTGGTGTTCAATGAACCAAGTGCAGTGCCAATTCAGCTTTTAATTTATAACGCCACCAAATCTTGAATAGTTAGACTAAAAACACCCGAAAAAAGTTATTTGCTAATTTTCATTCGTAGATAAGGTAACGACAGACAAAGCAAGCATGAAATGTTGAACTAAGTTACTTTAAAAAAAACAAACAACTCGCTAAACATTAATTGTGAAAAATTTAATGCATTGAATTTCTAATTACACTGGACTGAATAAAGTGTGATGAAACAGGACTCTAATTTAAAATAAGACTTTAGCACAAAAATAATACTGAACTAAATTCAGACGTGAATTTGAAATGACATATGATTATTTCATCCTCTCTCGATTGAATATGGCGTCGTGAACCGTAAAATGTATTCATGTGGAGACTGCGATGCGCTTGTGAATAATCCTGGCTTACTGCAGCCTGTATCTAGGTCTAGGTTTTCAATGAAAGAGACTTATATAACATATTATGTAACTAAAGATTATTCTATCTACTAGTATTCCATCTCGATAATAGTTTTTTGGATGCTCTATTTACCAAATTCTATATTTACTACGAATTTATATATTTATTTGAATTTTATCTGTAGAAAATTCCACGTTAAGTAGATTTTTTCAAGTGGCAAGTAATTTTTTTATGAACGTAGCAGGAAATAAACTCGGTTAAAAAACGACTTGAAGAATCTTGCAGATAATTTCAAAATTGTAGTTCATAATCAGGAAATGAAGTTGAATTTACTATTTGAGAAGATTTACGTTAGTCCAGTAGATTCGCAGCTGCCGACTAATGTAATGAAGTCTTTGAATGTAACCTATTATTTCAGTTTGCAAATAAAAAAAACATAAAATATTTGCAATGAAATCAAAGCATTAAAATATTTGTCTGTTTTTCACCAAAGTCATCACAAAAGTGAAGTACCGATATTTTGACAGTTCACTATTCAAGTTCGACTTAAATTGGCTCCCAAACCTTAACCTCCTTGGTGCTCAAACTGTGAAACAAGGCGAGCTTTCAGCGCGGATGGATATTAATGGTCGGCTGCCTCCAGTGATTGATTGGCTGAAGGCATCGATTCTGAGTCTTCCTTTTTTTTAAGTCTCTGAAGGGCGCATTATGGAGAAGTCCTGTTGGGCTTTTTTGGGGTTTCATGAAGATTGAATTAGACCAGATTGTTGATGCTAATGACTAGTCTTTATTGTAGTTCGTTGTACGATATTTTGTCTATGGTTTTTTAACAATAAGTGCCTTGTTTGGTTTTGAAATATTTACGTAATGTCAATGAGATTTACTTTCGCGTTTTTAAAATGATTTCTACTAAAGTTGTCAAAGAACTTAAAATTTTTATGAGTTGTATTTTAATTGAATTTTAAAGTAATAAAAGTTTAATATTTGATATTGTCATTAAATCCACGTCAACCAAAGGCTGTCGAGGTTCAGAAAATATAAAACTAATCAGACGATTATAATGTCAACCAAAATTCTTTAATGTAGTACCTAAATTAATTCTCATTTGAATAAAACCAATATTTTCTTTTCGTCTCGTATTCAATAGTATTATACTTAGTCACTAAAGAAACTATAAATAAGCCATAGAAAAAATAAAACATATTTTTAAATAACTTCATTTCATCACTAAAATGTCTTTGAAGAGAAATAAATTAAGACAATATTATTTTAGTCATGACTGAAGGAGGTAATATTTTATTTGTTTGCTAATCGTCCTTTTGATCATCTAGACTAGAATTTACTTATCTATGCTATATGAATAACTTTATGTTAAGGTAAACAGTAGGAAAGTCTGTCTTAAACGTGATCGACCCATCAAAACATCTCAAAGGAGATATTAATTTTTGGTTACGCTGAAGAAATGCATATTACGCGTCCTGATCCTTACTAATACCAAATGTTACAAGTCATTACACAATGCTGTCGTTCCAACGATAAAGTCGTCCACATAAATACTGAGCTGCTACCACAATGGACGAGAAGCTAATTTAAATCTATTGTGTTGTACCCAACTGCTTCAAGATTGCTTAAACACATACATCCAGACAATAGTGAAAGCTCTAGACTTTCTAGTTATGGCTTAAGTCTTTGAAACTAGTGCTTTGGCTTAACGATATCTAGACGGTTTTATTAGGTTGCTTTCTTATTTGTTTCTTTGTATGGTTGTTTGTCCACAAAAGCAAACGATCTTGTACTATCTTCCTATGAGCTAGAGACTTGAAACTTTGAACATAGGTCAGAACTGGAAGGCAATGCAAAATTATGGTGTCTTTGAGCTGATCTGATGAAGGAACAGAGAATAGGCCACAGGAACTCCATAATAAAACCATACAACCCCATCATCGTCTTGACAAGTACTCTGGCAGAAGACGAGGGTCCAGGGTCTGATGATGAAGCCGGAAGAAGACCACAGGAACTCGGTATTGAAATAATGCAACCCCATCGAGTTTGGGCTCGTTTGCTTCGTCTTGACGACTCTGTTGAGAAATAGTGTCCAGGGTCTGATGATGGAGCCGAAAGAAGCCCACAGGAACTCTATAATAATACTACACAGCCCCATCGAGCTTGGGCTTGTTTAATTTGTCTTGACAAGTACTGCGATAGGAGAGTAGAGTACCAGTATTTTTAATACCCAGTATCACAAGTATTTTTAGTTTTAAAACTCTACTCGTTGACTAAAAAGCAGAAAATTATAATTTAATAAAAACAACTTCTTTTTAATAAAAAACACGTTTGTAAAACGGACTAAATAGTATACAATAATTTCTCCCGTAAAGATTTATAACCCTATACAAAAGTTTTAAACCTGTCTGTTTTAAATTCGCACATTAACGTATTCCGTACTTTAGCGGTTAATTGCAAAAAGTAGACTATACTTAATAAGTGATGCTTGCAGAAATATCAATGGTAGTAGTTTTAAATCAGCTTATATGTTATAATCGTACTTTTTCTAGTATATTATTTAGTATTGTATAAAAATAGCATTGTGAATCCTAAAATCTCAAATTTTAAAACAGCTTAAATGTTACCAAGTCCAAGTTACATATTAATCTTTTCTAGGGAATTCAAGTTAAATTATTATTCAAGGATTTTCAACTGAGAATCCATTTTCATGTTCGTTAATTTTCACCGAACCTCACTCTTCATTGCTTTTTTTATATTTTTTTACTCTTTTTAACTTTATGTTTTGACCTTTCAGTTTAGCCTAAAACAAACTCCAGCTGAATATATTATTAAACTTGCCACTGTTTAAAACAATGGGGTATGTATGAAAAAAATCTAATTTGGTAAATAATAAGCAATTATTGAATCGCTTATTATTTGTCGTCACTAGTAAACCTAAAATGGACGACTCGGTAATGTAGCAATATTTATTTATTTCTATTTGGTATTGTTTTTATAGTACTTTTGCCATGTCGTCACTTGTGAAAGTTTCATCTGCAGCACGCTATAGTTACCACAGTTATTATTATGAGGTTAGTTAGTTATATTAAAATATAAAGTTTGGCAGACTTATGTAAATGGTGAATGGTTTCGTTTTTGAAACGATACCGCCATTTTAGGAGCTTAGTGCATCAAGTGGCACCGGACTGATCAGCCTTCACTAAACCCAAGAAAGAGTTGCTTATAACAATGTGTCTCACTCACTCGTTGACCCATAACTCTCCACTCGACTCTACTAAAAATCTCGCTAGCAAAACCGAAAAGTTTAAACCAACTAAGGCAAGTTAACAATAGCTCGTTTCGTATCCAAAAGTGATTCACGGCCTTCCAACATGGCCGCTCACCATTTATGGCGCTATGACATCAGCTCACTGACCAATACGCTAAGAACCTGAATGAATAATATTTAGCAATTATGACCTGACTCCAACCAAACATAATATGCAAGTTGCATCTTAATTAATGTTTCTGCAGTTAATAAAATAGGTACTGAATTAATATTGCAACTTCGATTCGTGTAATCCTATATGTATTTGGGACGACAATATCTTTTTAGAAGTAATGAATTTGGGTTAATGACGACCGCTGGCTGATGCCGAAGAGCGCGGACGAGGCCGATTGGTTTTCTCAGTCTAATGAATGATGTTCTCTATGACGGAAAGAGATAGGTAAATAGCTCTAGCAAAATGCAGGGCCGAGCGCGTATTGGTTCGCATTCGCATTTCACAAGCATTATTGTCATAGGATCTTGAGGATCTAAATCAAAATGTACCTAGATGTTTCAGCCGATATTGTTATCTTTTCACACTTACTTGGTGAGCTGATTTTGTGTAGGTGATAAGACCAAAGAAATATTTTCTGTGACTAATCCAACTTAGTACATTATGTAATGGATTGTATTTCCATATTCGAAGCAGCTTCGTTTAATTTAAATTAATGTTCTAAATCCTGGAATATAACCTCTTAATTGCTTAATCAAATTAACTAAAAGACCATTTACTTTGTTTCAGGTAATTGAAGAAAACGTAGGTGTTGGTGAAACGATGGGGATGAACCCATAATACTTCGGAGCGTATTTCTTAGCAAGAAGACATTATGTTATCATTCAAAAAAAATCGAATTCTAAGAAAAGAGAAAAAATGTGATACTCCGTACTTGTATTGTAATGTAGAAGGTTTATTTAGTAAAGAATGAAATGTTTTATATTGGATGTCACGTACGTACTTACTCGTATTCTAATCTCAAATGTGTTGCGAGAAATGAAAGTTTTAGTTGTGTCACAGATTACTAAATTAAATAGTTACAACGTGATTGTGTTTTTAACAAAAATCCTAGAATTGAAAAGTATTCTTCACTTAGTACTTCTTTTATATATCGAATCCACTTAGTTAATTTAACACCAGTCAACATATTTTGAAAGTTACAAAATGAGTAAGAATCGTGGATAAACATTTTCAAGAAGATTAACGAAGCACGAACAAAGTCAAAATACAAGAACGAATCAAAACGTGTTAAGCAAACAACGAGATAACATCATCTTCATCATTGTTCTGTTTAGCACGAACAAAGTCAAAATACAAGAACGAATCAAAACGTGTTAAGCAAACAACGAGATAACATCATCTTCATCATTGTTCTGTTTCGATTGTTTAAATAAATCAACACTTTGTTATACTAATACAGCCCCACTAAATAGGGTACACCCGACAACATCCTCATAGTCCTTTCATCGAAGCTATGGATCCCTCCCTGGATCCATTAATCAACTGAGATGGTATTAATTTCACAGGTGAGTTGCCAAGGTTGTAAAAGTGCCAGGCACGGAGTGAGAAAGCCGGATAAATCAAAATTTAATTTAACGTTTTGAATGCCAAGTTGACAAGTCGTCTATGAATGAGTGAATTATTTGCGAACGAATTTCGGGTTTATGGGAGCGATAAATGGATTTGCAAGTGATGTTTTTGAGTCGTGGAAAAATTTAGTGTTTCATAAAGATAGCTTTTGATCTAGAGTAGAGATACCCTTCAAACAAGAAGCGTATTCCGTCAGTTTGTTTTGAATGTACAGCTGTTTATGATATCTTATTTTACCTTTTCGAAATAAAAACTGACTTGCTGAGACTGTGGGTCTACCGCATCACTTAATGAATTAGAAGGTCAGCCTTTTGTTACTTTTTGCTTAGCGACGCCCGTATTAGACAAGCGACGCAAAAAGATCTAAGTAACTGCCTAAAACAGGTACTTCAAATGTCAAAATAAGCCTGTACTTCCAGTTATTCAGTAGACCTACTATCTCAGCAAGTGTTGTTCGTAATCCGCCCCTGGCTCATGGTAAATTGGACGTTTCACCGAGGTATTGCTCCCAACGTTTTGTTCGGAGAGCTGTTGATGCTCTGGATCTGAAGTGACCTTGGTTGTGATTAACTTTCGACAATAATTTTCGGAACACTATTTAGGAAAGCCTTTTTTGTTTTGAAGAAAGTGAGCATCGGAGAAAAATCCCGCTGAAGGTAGAGTAACTTTACTTTACTTTTACTGTATACCAAGTTGGACTAAATGTTTTTTATTTGCGACAAAATTGTACTCATTAAAAACTTAATTGCCACACTGTTTCACAGTTTGTTAGCTGACATTTGTATCATAGTTTTATCTAAATTCACATTTTACAAGTTATTTTCGGGTCCCTAACGAAGTACATTTTTCATTCCTTTATTGTTTTGAATATGAAATGGAGATTCCGAGTTTTCTAAATAAAAACTTTTAAAGGCTGTTCTTTAATGTTAATGGAGTTTTTCTCCAAGTTTTTGTACCTAATTCCGTTCACAAAGGTCACTTTCCTTGAATTTAGTACATTTAAATTTATTCTCGACTTTTTGAGAAAATACAATATTGTGTAAGAAATCAAACCGATCTTATCTTACCTCACCTAGGTTTACATACACAGTTAGGCGTTACTGATAGCAAGTGATGATTATAGTTCCATAGTGTATCACTAACCGTATTGTCAACCCGCATTCTAACTAACCTACACAGAACACTTTGTAGTGTTGTTTGGTTGTTATAGATTGCTTCAATCTCCAATCGCCCACAAAGCTTATTGTTAACGACAATAATTATATTATTTTATAATGTGCCATTCATCACCCTAGCTCCAAGCTCCAAGCTTGAACCCTATCTCATGAGATAGAACATTTGCGATTTCTGCCATGTTTTGTGTCCTAATTGACTCGCTCCGTACTGAAAGGGCGATATTGTTTCATTCGGGACTTAGGTACGCCTCACGGCCCGATATCTCAAGTAATGATAATCTTACCGGTAAGATTAATTATATTGAGTCTAACTTTATAGTCTTTAAATTGCTTTGTTAATTTGTTATGCGATTTACTTTTATCGGCTCAATTAAATATATTTGAGCTATCATTGTGTTATGTATTTTATATATTTGCTTTTAGTTGTTTCTTTGCTTTGTGATTATTGACTATTTCAGTTCAGATACGAATACAATATCTGAATAATGTGTGTTCTTCTCTGTATTGGAACGGTTTGTTATGTTACGTTATGAAGGTGGAACAACAATTTGGCTTCATATATTCCGTATAGAAATGTATTTTATTGATCTCAACTTAGGTTGATGTCGCTACGGCAGTTTCCTTTAAAAGAGAATATCAGCTATGAAACTACTGAAGGTATTCAAATTACAATTTAGTAAAACTACTAGGATTGCAGTTGAATCTAACATGTGTTGTGATTTTTTCAACGAAACCTTTGTCTCCTAAGTGAGATTCATGTGTCTGGTTTTGTTTTAGATGTGAGTTACTATGCTATTACTAAAGGTGGGATAAAAAATGGGTAAACAATTGTTGTCAGCTATTTTATTATACTTGAAAAATGATAAAGAAAGCTGGTGAAAATAATTTATTGATGGTATATCATGGATTGTAAGCATGATTGAGTGAGACACAACCTGAGTGCTCTAGACTTAGCCGGTGATGATGCTGGCACCGGTGTTCGTGCCCCTGCCGAAGCCACCCTGACCACCAGCGTAGTTGTTGTAGCCACCGCTGGATCCACCAGCAGCGCCGTACTGGCTGGCACCGCCGCGGTCGTGGCTGGAAGACGTGTGGCTTTGGGTGATCTGCAGAACGAGAAAGATGGTTAGAATTGACTACCTCCGTGGTCGAGTGGTTTGTACACCGGTTTTCGAGGTGTCATCATCTTTTGAGGTCCCGGGTTTGATCCTCGGCTGGGTCATTTAGAAAAACGAACTTTTCTATATTGGCTAAAGTCTGGGTGTTTGTAGTTCCACCGTTATCTGTGATTGCCATAATGCATTTAGCTACTTACGTTATACGTTGGAATCAGAACAATGTTTGTGATGTTGTCTAATAACAATTCCAGCGAACGAATTGTGGTCTTGAATGAGGTCAAACATTATGAAAATTAGATAGGGCTGCGAATCACGCAAAAGTGCGGAACTAAAATGACTTTGAGCGAAAAATATACAAACTTATAATATTACGGAATTTAATATCACAGGGATAAAACTCAAAAGTGGTACTTATTTCTTGATATTGTTATCATATACTATACTACTATTATCTTCAATTTTGTATAATATTTGCTGCTATCAATGTATTCACAACAACAGGCTACTCGTCTTTACTTCAACTTACCGAGCTGAAGCTGCTGTCATCTTGGCCCCTGTCATATCCAACTGAGCTACCACCTGTCTGGAATCCTTCGTTGCCATACCCTCGGTTGCCGTTCGCGAAACCAGAGTTCCCAAACTCTTGCCCTTGGGCGTATTCATTGGCTGCCATGCCTAAACCGCCCAGACCCAATCCAGTGCCTAATCCGGCTCCTAGTCCTCCTCCTATTGCACCCCCTACTCCGCCTACCCCTCTTATTCCTCCTACACCAACACCTCCTACACCTACACCCCCTATGCCTCCTGCACCTAAACCTCCTACACCAACACCTCCTACGCCAACACCCCCTATGCCTCCTGCACCTAAACCTCCTACACCAGTTCCAAGGCCTACACCAGCTTCTAGGCCTACACCCCCACCCATAAGCCCAAAAGGCCTGGGCACTGCAGTAGTGACAGCTAAGACTGCGACGGCAATCACCTGAAAAGTGGAGATACGGTGTTTTTAGGAGTATTAATAAAATCGTGACCGTGGAGATTCTTGGAAGAGGTCTATGCCCAACAGTGGGTGTCGCGTGTTGCTAACAGAAAGAATCATGACAAATAAAAGAAATAAAGTGAATCGTCGAAACAAGTTGATTAATCATTGTTGTATGAACATGAGGTTCCAACTATAATAATATAAGATATGAACTGATAAATATATCACTAAGTTAGGGTTGTATGTCAAAACAAAGGACACTTGACGTTTTGTTCAAAAATTAAATAAAACTATAGTTGTAAGAATAGTAGACTTAGATAACATTCATAAAACGTCTTATTGTACTAAAACGTGAACAGCTTGTGTTAATGTTGTATTTTGAATAGTCATGTTTCATTGTTAGTTCAGTTAAACATTTACACTCCACTATTAAACTTGTCGCTAGCACTCTCGCAATAAAATTCAGGTTTAATTAAAACGAGCCCCGTTATTTGCACTGTACACTTGACATCAAATGAAAAGTTACGTTTTGGGACACAGCACTATTTGCCCAAACAAATAACACTATTATTTGTTATCTGCAAAGAGAACCTTCTGGAAACGGTTTTATTAATCAATGGTGAAATTTGTGGATCAATAATGGACGGATGGAACATAGCATTGAAATCATTACTGTAAATAGAAAAGATACCAATACTACTGAGCAATATATAAATTCGTATGATACAAAAATTACGAGATTGATTCGAGTTCTTTCTTTTTTTACAAAGGCGAAATTAATAGATGATACATCAATCAAGATAACAGAGGCCAAAAATTTTCTTCCTACATATGAGGATAAAAACGAATTTGGTGTCTTACCAAGCACTTCATTTTCGGCTGCTGTGTCTCACTGAATGATCTATCTCCTATATTACAATATCTTTTATAAGCTACTAATTAGACAAGTTAGTCAACTAATGGATTCATCCACTAAAGTATACGTTAACGATTACGGGAACCACAAGAATTGTGAAATTTACGTGTCGTTAAATTTTACCTAGTCCTAATAGTCTCAGCAGTTAATGTGCCAGATTGGAATCATTAAAAAATAATTAATAATTTTGAGAAATTAATGAAGATTGCTCTAATCTTATGCAGAGGAGGAGGAGCTTGTGGTGCAGGGGTCTCTCATGATTACTTTTTGGACTTTTTCAAAATAGTTTGTTGGTAGACTAAACATCTTTTTTCTTGTTAATTGTTTATTGATCTTGTACTTCTGAAACGGTATCAATTTGTTAAGTAACCTTTATATTAATCTAATTGATTCGTGTGTGGTGTGATATGGTTAGTTTATATTGGTTTATGTATTTCTACAGAAAGTGATGTCTTTTGTGTTTTAGTTTCTGCATTAATCTCTTCAGATATATATTTCTTGCAAGAAAATGATCCGTTCTATTTAACATTATTCTCTTAATTTCTCATTCATAGCAAGAAATTTCGCGACTAAAATTACGTCTTGGGATAATTTATCCTTGTAAGCAGTGGAACAGACAGGCCAAATTAATGACAAGAAAAGGCTTATTTTAAGTAAAAACCCTAGATTATATATTTCGTTGAATTCTGCTATGATTTAGTACTTATTACTAGCAAGCATGGCTTTCCAGTAATTTCTCAAAATTAAGGCGCAGTCGTAATCCGAACTGCTGCCGTATATTTTTGAGCAACGGAATAAAAAGCGAGCGTTATGCAAAGGCATTTTCTCGTTTTTTAATGAAAAATTCCGGCAGCACTGTTATTTGGTCCTGGTTCCCGTTTATTAGGCTTATTGTTCATTTTAATGCGGTTATTAAAAAGAGAATCTTTCTTACCACATGTTTCGGTCGATTTAATTAAAGTTGATGCAAGTCAGTTTACTTTGCTTGTTGAGAAAAGACTCGAAAGAAGGCATTTCTATAATTTGACATCAATTTCAATAGCCCATCAGCATTACTTTGATTCTGCATGTATTTACTGGCATATGTGGAACGTAATCACGTTGATTCCAAACGAGGTGCCGTGCGTTCAGTCGAGGCTCTCACTAATGTATGCAAATTCAGCTGTGGGTTAGGGAAATTTATGTATCGCGATCATCTTGCACATTAATCTGGTGCGTGTGTAAGATTTAAGCCTGTTGTGAAGTGTTTTTGGAGAAGAAATGAGAAATGCGTCTGAAAATCCGCGACCTTTTGCGATTCCAAGCAATTGCTCTGAAAAAAAAACGTGTCTAAAATCCACGATCCAAACAATTGTTTTAAGAACTGACGCTTTGCTGAATTCAGCTGGTATGCCATAAGTCTTTTGTCTAACTCAAAATTATTGTGAAAAGAGAAATATATGTAGCTTACTCCCGCAAAAAAAGTTTTGCGTGAGTAAGCTACATATATTTCTCTTTTGGTTTGGTAATGGTTTGGGACTTCCGCCAAGTGACGCCTGATTCTATTAAATAACTCAAAATCAATCGATATCTCTTTTAATTTGATGTGCAATGAAATACTGTATATCTATTCCATCCATACCTTTTTACCAGTTTTTTAATATTGTCTGCAGTTTTTTGCTTAACTTATCCTGGGATTTAAGAAATGTTATTTTATTAACAATACGTTGAAATACGGTAAAAAATAACAAACAAGTTTGGTTTAGTTAAATAGTGACGTAATAAGCTGGTTGATTAAGAAAACAGACTCGTTTACTCGCTACGAAATTGTTTACACATATTGTTAGCTAAAACATGCTTCATGTGGGAAGCAAATGGCAACCAACTGACTACCAGGTTCAAGGTAATGTACCTATGTTTTTTATGTAAAATTCACAATTTTCAATTTGATTTTAAGCATTGGTAAAACTGGACCAGAAAAATTAAAAAGACATGCTCTGGGGACTTTTTTTTATGTCAGATCAGAATTATCAAGTCTACGTTGAATTTTATGTAGGATTTTAATTAAAACCAGTTTTTAAATATGGGTGAAGACTAATAAGAATAACCTCACTTTTTAATGTTTTTTGCTGTTATTTTGAGTATGAAGTCACTTTTGGAAAAAGTAACCGTTATGTATGTATGTCATTACCTACCGTTACCGTTATGTATGTCATTACCTATTTTTCTATATTCATGAGTTAGAGATGAATAACTCTAAGTTTTATTCAAAAAATATAAAATTAATGAAAATTTTCTTTGTTTCTGCATATTTTTATAGTCGAGTGAAGATACGAATATCGTGTTTTTACCCGTAAAATAATCAAGATAGTTTATGAGACTACAACATATATTATTATCTCCTCAAAATAAAGAACATTTGATTGTTTACCTTTGAATCAAAAATAGATTGATTTCGATAATTTCGAATATACTGGCCTTAAATATAAGTGAGTTGGTTTAAATAATAAATTAAGAGAGGTATTATTTATTATAAGGCACCTTCCTTGTAAACATTAGCAGAGCTGTGCAAGCAATTTTTATTGTTGGTTTGATATAATAAATTAAAATTAATTCTACAGACTTATATAATCGAAGCTGCAGACTCATGACATTGATTATTAATTTGATATTAAAGTATTAGAATATTGTACACAAATTATGTTTGCCAGAATATTTTAAGACCTTTTAAATCTTACATATTAATCAATTTTCATTATCATTTACATCAAAATGATTTATTGATGCCACTTTGATAAATTCGTTGTATTTATTTAATTTTATAAAAGTAACGTAACAAAAAAAAGTGTTTGCAAAAAGAAAATATGATTTTGCTATGAATTGATTATATTATTCACTATTTTTCTTTTTGAAGGACCACTGCGCCTTTTGTGTGCCAGAACGCCGACACTGGTGTAACTTCGAAGGTTCGATTCCCGGTTTTGACAATATAAATAGATTTTCATATTAACTGACTTCAAATGAACATCCGTCTAAATTCATATCAGTATTTTCAGGATTTCCTGAAAACTATGAACTGCCCCCCTACTTTTGAGTTCACATCAGGATCGAATTAAGAACGCGTAGTCGGCACACTAGCGCCGCCATTTTAGAAAAAGAAACAGTGCTTAAATAAAGACGAAATTGTGAATTATCTCTCTGTAGTGCTAAAAGTGGCCACTTTTCGCCAAAAAACTTCATTAAACTAAACGACACGCTAGAAAATATTGTTTAAGCGATAAAAAGTACCACAAAGTTTCTTCGCAGTGCATTACAGAGAGATAATTCACAATTTCGTCTTTATTTATGCACTATGATTTATTCGGCGCTAGTGATAACTAAACTAAACTAATTTGTAAAAGCGTTCAATGAAACACGTAGTACAGTCACTATTATAATAATATTACACAATAACAAAATTCACAATCCAGTACAGAACAACCTCTTCAATCTAAATATGACCAAGCTCTGCCCGGCGCGATACTCTCGCGCCTGAGCCCAAGTTAAAAAACAAAGTCATCAATCACATTTCATTACTAAACGTATTTATTTCTAAGACCCCGACAAAGCCCTCTTATTCTACTCCGCACTGAACCTAATGTTGTTAATGTAAACATAAGCCGGGAATATGACACTTCCAAGCGCCGCCGCCGCCTCTCTACGCCTCATGCGTCGCTACAAGTTGCCAACACTGCCATCCTGCGCGGTGTCTGTCTCAGACACCCCACGAGTCTGATAAAATACTGTAACATATAACAATGACTTATGTTAGGCTTGTTGGCTATGTAAACATGATTAAATTATCCGTTATCCAATTCAGACCATCCGGCACTTAAAGGGACTTTGCCACACTTAAGTAACCTGGGTTTTCCTAGAATTACTTGCACTTAAAGACAGTTCGTTCACTTAAGCGTACCAAGTTAATTCTAAGAAGACGCTTATAACCAGATATTTACGTCGATTTACACTTAAAGACATTTCGTCACTTAAGTGTACCAAGTTAGTTCATGTAACACTTTAATACTCGGTGGGCAATAAGTCATTGCACTCAAAGACATTTCGTTCACTTGAGTGACCTTTGTTAATCCCAGTAAAGATTTGACATTCAGGCACATCTTACTACTTGCACTTAAAGACATTTCGCTCACTTAAATGCAAGTACGCTTAAAGACATTTTAGTCACTTAAGCGCCGGTGCCCATTTACCTACAAGAACACATTACTAACCACACACATTCTACTACTTGAACTTAAAGACATTTCGTTCACTTAAGTTTTCCAAGTTTCAGAACGTGCTGAAAGTCATCTCATATTTCATAATACCTACAAGAACACATTACTAACCACACACATTCTACTACTTGAACTTAAAGACATTTCGTTCACTTAAGTTTTCCAAGTTTCAGAACGTGCTGAAAGTCATCTCATATTTCATAATTCATTACGTAATTTACGAGCATTAATTTAAGTATTTTATCTAGGCTCGTCACAATAAACAAAATCACCCAAAATTATTATTACTGTCACATAATATTTAAGGACTATTCTATTTTTTTTTTTACTTCAGATCCTTGCCAACACGGAAAAGAAAAATAATATCATCAATAATTAACATACTAATTAACATTCTTAATTTAGTCAAAATCGAATTCAGCTATGCGGATCCACGGTTTCAAATTTTCAGCTGCTGCGACACCAGTATATTGCTTGGTGCTCCTTTCGCAGCCCCTTACATCCGCCACCTCATATCTATCGTGCCCCAATATCTTTTTACTTGAAATGGACCTTTGAAAACTGGTAGTAATTTTCTGCTTTTTCCTTCGTTACTCTGACTTTGAATTTTCATTAGTATTAAATCTCCTTCGGCATAAGTTCGCGCCTTCGTTCGTGATTTATTAAATTGTAGCTTTCTGGGATTTACCGTTGGTTATAATAGATTATTCTCATCTACATTTTCACGTAACTTCGTCACATCTACAACATGTCCGTCATCAAGTTCCGGGGCTAACACGTCACTGTCCGTGCGTAACCTATATCCAAGGAAAACTTCAGAGGGCACGGCTTTAGTAGATTTATGAAAAGTGCTGTTTAGACCTTGTTGCAAAGGTTACATACATTAAAATGTATGTATCCCATCTATCGTCAGTTGCGGTAGCACCAATAGCTTTCAGGGCCTCCAAAATTGTTCTATTGAATCTCTCAACTTGACCGTTCGAACGAGGCATACCAGTTGCCACAGTATGCAGACGTATATTTTTATTTAAGCAATACTGAGTAAATTCATGTGAAGTAAAAGATGTTCCTGCATCAGTTATAATTCTCTTTGGGTTTTCGAAAGTTTTAGAAATATTCTCTAATTCTTTAATAGCGAGGGAACTCTTTGTTGAGCGTACTGCCGAAATAAAAACGAATTACGTAAAACCATCACAAATAAATATTTATTTTTATTTTTAGTCGTCACAAAAGGACCTAGGTGGTCAACATGGAGTGTATGATAAGATTGTGCATACTTTGGCAAGGAATATAATTGTCCCTCTTTGGGGCCGCCTTTATTTTTATAAGAAACGCAATTTAAACAATTTCTAATGCGCAAACGCATACGGGAAAACCAATACTGATGCCCTATTCGTTCAACTGTCTTATCGACAGCGAAATGACCCAAATCATCGTGATTGCATTTAATTACTTGCCACATACATTTTTTTGGCACTACCCAACGACGCCCGTGGCAGTCCTTCTATAAACTTTGCCACCTAGTAATTCATAGTTTTTGAAAACATCCTTAAAGTTATCGGCCTCTCCTGATTCTAAAATCTTTCTAAGACGCTGTAGTTCAGAGTCTTGCAGCTGCACCGAGAGTAACCAATCAGCCTCAGTTATGGACATTATAATTTCAGATTCAGATTTTTCTCCGGCGAGCGCTGAGTTTCGACTCAACGCATCCACATGTTGCATACGTGTACCTTCGCGATGTACAGTTTCAAATGAAAATTCTTGTGTGGATAAAACCCAACGCGCAATTCGAGGAATTATCTCTTTCTTTGTTAACGCATACCTGACTGCGTTGCAATCGGTTACGAATTTGAAAGTAGATCCTAACAAATAAAGCCGAAATCTCTGTAACGAACAAACACTTGCTAGTAATTCCAATTCAAACGAATGATATTTTTTTTTTTGTCCTCAGTCGTTTGCCTGCTATAATAATGAATAGGTTTCTCACCATCATTTGTAACCTGCATGAGAATACCGGCAATTCCGTCTCTGCTCGCGTCCGTATACAAAATGTGTTCGCTATTTGGATCGATAATGGTGAGTACACTGTCAGATGTAAGTTTTTTTTTTTTTAACGTTTGTACTGCCTCCTCATGGATCGTATTCCATGTCCAAACAGAGTCCTTCTTCAACAGTTTCGTCAAGGGAGCAGAAATCATGGCACAGTTCTTAATGAATTTCCGAAAATAGCTTATAAGACCGAGAAACTGTCGAAGTTGGTGCACTGTTTTGGGCATGGGATAATTTTCGACGGCCGCTAATTTAGACTCATTAGGCATCACACAGTTTGATTTTATTTTATAACCAAGAAATTCGATTTCACTTTTAAAGAAATGACATTTTTTTTAAAATTAAGTGTCAGTCCATTCTTCCGAAATATTTTTAATACCTCTTCGAGTAATTTCAAATTTTCCTCAACTGTTTCAGTTACCAAGTAGACGTCATCCAAATATAGAATTACGTTACCAAATCTCAAGTTTCCGAGTACCTTGTTCATCATTTGTTGAAAACAGGACGACGCATTTGCCAAACCGAAAGGGAGTCTTAAAAATTCGTAATGTCCGTCTTCGGTAATAAAAGCAGTCTTCTCTACCGATTGTGGATCCATCATAATTTGGTAATAACCACTTTTAAAATCCAAGCCAGTGAAGCATTTATGCCTCTGTAATCTGTCCACCAATTCTTCGATACGTGGCATAGGGTATTTATCCTTGATCGTTATTTTATTTAACGCGCGATAGTCAATGCAAAGCCTTTTTTTTCGCCATTTTTTTTTTATAATTAACTAACAAAGCGGGGCTCGCGTAAGGCGAATTATTTTCACGTATGATATCGTTTTGTAGTAACTCATCGACCATCTTACGAACAATCGTTCTGTCGTCATGGGAGGACCGGTAGGGTCTGTATTGAACTGGTTGTACACTAGTTAGGTTGATAGCCATTTTATGGTTACGTGCTTTTCCTAGTTCTTTAATGTTTGCTGCAATACAATCGCTATATCTCCGAAAAAGACTGATCAATTCATTTTGATGTGAATCGGCATCGAACTCAAATTCACTCACATTATTACAAAACTCAGTAAAAGTTTCAGCTTAATCGAATTTAAGCGAGTCACCTATTCGTGAATACATAAGATCGGGGCGTTCTGTAACATTTCTACCTATCAATATTTCGCAATCGACTAGATCATCGATTACGTAGAAATCTACTTTGGTCAATCTCACAGAATCCATTTTTAGTTCAATAGTCACTTTATGTGTAACATATTTAGAATTTTGTTTTGAAAAACCTTGTAATAAGATCGGTGAAGGAAGGACGTTAATGTGTTGGCAAAGACCATTTAATTACCAATGATTTCGAAATTAGCGAACAACTACTTCCAGTATCAACAAATGCCTCATGACACCAAATATTCACATATACCTCCTTCACAAATTTATTTCGCGGGTCTGAAGTTGACATGAATTTTATTTCTTGTTTGTCGGGTTTAACTGCATTTTTCTTATGATAACAAGTAGTTTCTAAATGACCTCGCTTACCACAGTAATCACATTTTTTTTTCGCACTGATTTCTTTTATGGTTACCGTCACAAATATAACATTTAATTGGTCTCCGATTCTGGGATTGTCCTACGTCATGTACGCTCTTCGCAGTAGCGAAGCGATTCGATGCATCCGCGGAAGTTGTCTGTATAACTCGTATGAGGTACTACTGGCAATAACTGATTCACGCTTTTAACATTAGAGCTCAACTGTTTCAAACCCTTTGGTTTGTAGGTACGTCCATGAAGAAAGCTAGCTAGACTGTCACACGAAACGATTTGACTAGCTTCAATAGACGCGCTCATATTATTGTCACCTATATTGCCGATAATTATTGAGATAATGTCTTGCTCCGAAAAATTTAACGATAAACGGTCTATTTTACATTTCTGTTCAAAGAAAAACTCTTAATCTCTTTTTCCAATCATCCCAAGTCCAGGAAGGCCACTCATTTTCGGTACGCAACAGTGAATCATACCACACCTTCAATCCTTAAGTTTATTAAGAGCTTAATAGCGGATCATGTTGTCTGACCATTTAAAAGTTTGGGAGTAACTTGCAATAATTTTGAGCCAGGCATTTATGACGTCCTTTAATGGGTCAAAATCAGGTATGATGTTGCACAAAGAAGTATTACTTGTACTCACAGTTCCGGTATCAGTTCCAGTACATGATACCTTTGTCCTCCTTGCTACGAGTGACGGAGTTCGGGCACTACTGCTGTCGCTAGAAATCGAAGCTGCACGAACTCGCTTCCGTTTCCGTTTATTATTTTTATGATTTCCCATTATTGTGTGGGTTGGGTTGCTTCTCGCTTCTGATGATAACTAAACTAAACTAATTTGTAAAAGCGTTCAATGAAACACGTAGTACAGTCACTATTATAATAATATTACACAATAACAAAATTCACAATCCAGTACAGAACAACCTCTTCAATCTAAATATGACCAAGCTCTGCCCGGCGCGATACTCTCGCGCCTGAGCCCAAGTTAAAAAACAAAGTCATCAATCACATTTCATTACTAAACGTATTTATTTCTAAGACCCCGACAAAGCCCTCTTATTCTACTCCGCACTGAACCTAATGTTGTTAATGTAAACATAAGCCGGGAATATGACACTTCCAAGCGCCGCCGCCGCCTCTCTACGCCTCATGCGTCGCTACAAGTTGCCAACACTAGTGTGCAGAAAACGCGCTCTTAACGTCAAAAATCTGTTATTTTGGTACCTTGGAAATGGTTGCCATGGTTTCCATCGCATTGTACTGGTTTGAGGTTTATTCGTTTCGAACTCAAACGCGATCTCGTCGGTAGTACCACCCCTGATTACTAACTTTAAAAAAATGGGACCAACTTGTAACAAACCTGATGTAATAACGTTTGAATCATTTCAATCTTTTTAGCCGTCTTGGGGGAACATACCTAGAAAAAAAAACGCGACGAACAGATAACCTCCTCCTTTTTAATGTTTTAAGTTGGTTTAAAAGGAGTATGCTCTAATTCGTGTATGCTCCAATTCTATAATATTTTATTTCAAAATTCGTGTCGTACGTTTTCGGCCTACTTTATGCAATAAGAGCATAATTGATATAATTTTGTCAAAGAAACATTGAAATGAAAGATCAAAGTTTGATGACTTAAACTCATAACAAAGGGATTCTCATTCCCATAATGAGTTTTGTCCATCAGTAGGGTTGCCAATAAGTTGCCAAACACTAAATAACAATTGTATTCAAATTTAAAATTTGAGTTCACGGTGAACAAGTGGTTTTACCTATGTCTTTAATGATTATGACGTAATTAACTCGATTTATTTTTGCTTTGTGTAAAGTATTGTAAGCAGGTTCGATAATTATATAGAATTTTTGGTGGAGCCAGTTTTTCGAAAGTTACTAATCGTAAAAAATATCACCCATTTCGAAAAATGATCAAAATTAGAAGTGCCATCTAGCTTCAATTATATCAAATAATATACCAAACAGCACATAGTACTGCTTTGTAAACCTCGTGACGTCATCTATTAGATTAATTTTTAAACAACATACAATTTGAGCTACTTTTTAACGCACAAACGCGAGGTCTACAGCTCACACAGCCACTAGTGGTAAAACTCCAATAAAAATCTCTACGTAACAATTTATTCGTCAGTTTTTGACAACCCTATTCGTAATGGCATCTCAGCTCCATGAACGATTCTCTTTATCGGGAATTCTTCCAGAGATGCCTGCAGTGTTCCCCGGAGTAAGATTGTATGAAATTAGATGCTCTTCGATACGTGTCAAAATATATGCTATGGGATTTAGTTGATTAGTCACCCAAACTCTATCTGGCTGGCTACCACCACGTATACAGAGTTATTTATAAAACACCATCAACCTCTCAGGAGTATACGAGGGTGAATCAAAAAGATCTTAGAAGTGCCTATATATAAAACCATTTTGGGAGAAATTTGATATTAAAACTAAAGAGTGTCAATCACACAATATTTATGCAAAATGTCACTTGTTTTCGTCAGTTCGTTCGCACGTAATAAATTGTTTTGTGCAACGAGTTGCTAAAAACGCAAAATTATAGATAAACGTGAGTTACGTACGGTGATAATATATCTCAGCTTGAAAAAAATGTCTACGAAGGAATTTTTTTCGGACATTCATCAGACATTAGGGGATGATGCTGTACCCTATTCTGCGGTTGCGTACTGGGTGGCTGAATTTAAAAGACGTACATCAAGCTGTAAAGATGACCCACGTTCTGGGCGGCCTTCAACCTCCGTTACGGAAGAAAATGTCAAAAAGGTTGAGAATATGGTTTTGGAAGACAGAAGAATAACTATAAAACATATAGCTGAGATCCTTAACATATCATTTGGTAGCATACAATCCATTTTAATTGATTCACTGGGGTCTAAAGAAGTGACGGCAAGATGGGTGCCACGAATGTTAACCGACGAAAACAAAAAGCGACGTTTGGAAATTTCTAAGCGTAATCTCGAAATGTTCCAGCATGATTCGGAAAAATTTTGCCGACGCCTTGTCACCATAGATGAAACGTGAGTCCACCATTTCGATCCTGATACTAAAAGACAAAGCATGTGTTAGAAACGACCATCCACTCCATCCTTTAAGAAATTTCGAGTTGCTCCTACCGCTGGCAAAGTTATGGCCTCAGTGTTCTGGAATAGTGAAGGAATCCTTTTTATTGACTGCATGCCAAAAGGCCAGACGATTACTGAAACTTATTATGCAAATTTAATTCCGATAGTGCGTGAAGCGATTAAAAAATAACGTCGTGGAAAACTTTCGTTGGGCGTGTTGTTTCTTCCAGATAACGCTCCTGCTCATCGATCGGAAGTTGCGCTCAACGCAATCCGCTGTGCTGGCTTTGATCTTCTTGATCACCCACCATATTCTCCGGACTTAGCCCCAAGTGATTTTCACTTATGCCCAAAATTAAAAGAGGAAATTCGTGGAACTAAATTTCACGATAATGACGCGGTTATGGCTGCCGTAGAGGAGTTTTTCGAGAGTCAAGAAAACATTTTTTTTCTCTAGGAATAAGGAAATTAGAAACGCGTTATTCTAAATGCATTGCATTAGAGGGAGATTATGTAGAAAAATGAAATATTTTTGATTAATTTTTTGCATTTTTTAATACTGATTCCAAGAACTTTTTGATTCACCCTCGTATTATTAATATCATAAACAATAACGTTTGTTCTGCAACTCAACCGCCTCTGTGGTCTAGTGGTTCGCACACCCGTGGCAGACGCAGGGGGCCCGGGTTCGGTTTCCAGGAGAGGGGTACATTTGTACTCGGTTTGGTTGGTGGTAGGGCTTATTTCAAGTCCGCCTGGCTAGCTACCACCATCTTACCTTTTTTTTGTATCAAGAGGAGAATGCGATCTTTATGCATACCAAACGGCATGTTGGACTGTTGGTCATGACCCTAGGGCATATCCCTCGCGCACCCAGCCCTCCCGCCAAGCCTGGTAGGCTTCGCGTCAGGGCTGGACGGTTCTGGACAACTGTCCCACCCCCTAACGAGCTCGAAAGCTTGAGTGAGGGCCGGACAGGGACAGGAAGCATCCTCCCCAACTCTCCATAGACCAGGACCACATGGTGCGTGTCACCACGGTCCCGTAGGTCCTGTGTGTTAGTGCGTGATGTAGTAGGGGGCTTAGTGGGTAGTGCCTCCGGCGAGTCCCACATACCTCCAGGATGCGTAAATGCACTCCCCCTACTATAAATGAAAATCCAGTCCTGGATTCGACCCCTGGACTGAATTTCTCACTGGAATAATGTCAACCAGATTCAATCCAAAGATTCCTTTTTACGGGACGAAAAAGAAACGAGATTCATATTTTACATTTGGTTAGAAACGACCTGTACAAGTGCAAACAGTCTGAAAAGTAACCAGAAATATATTCGGCTTATAATTCCTTGAGCACTTATGCCAATCGCTTGCCATTTGAAATGGGGCGCGCGTATCAGCAAAGAGGCCAAGTTACTTTGGGTTGAGTTGGATTCGCGGGAACTTCAAGTTATGCGCGTTCCAAGTACTTCTAGACTTTACGAGCTCTTCACGAGTTTCATGTGTTCTCAGTACTTAGTCTCAGCAAATAATATATCTAGTTATACGTGGAATTGGAATAATATTACAAAAAAGTATCTTAAAAAATATTGACGTTTTCTTTTTCTCTCAGCAATAGGAAACTACAGCTTAATTCAAGAAAAGTATGATAATATTTTATAATTTTTGTTAATTGTTCTTTGTAGTACCTACCTTTCTTATTTGTGTTATTCCAAGTAAGCATTCCAGTCCCGCGGTCGAATCCAGTGCTGGAATACCACTGGAATAACCAGTGCGATCTAGTCTACTCTGGACTGAATTTACTCGCTGGATTACTAGACTGGAATAATGTTAACCACATATTATAGTCACATCACTACACTATCCAGATAGCTACGATAAAAGCTCTCACTCAAGCTGTTCTCGTTTGCAAAAGTGAGTTAGATAATTTGAGTATTATTTTAAGCCAGTTCCAAAAAATAACACGTTACCGTCTACATGTGCCTGCCCCTCATCCAAAGTAAAATACCCAACATTTATTTATATTTTCGTTTGAAACCAGCAAAAACGTCACAAAGCTGAAACGAGCAAAAACCGGTCTCATACGAAAACGTTGACCCGCTGTTTTACAGGACGTAAATACATAGACTTAGTTAATTATCATCCCCACCCTTACCCCCACCACCGTTACCTTGGAGTCGGAGCGCATTTGAAAAAAGTCGTGTAAACGAAAGGACGTGTTTATTTTGCTGCGGCTCTTGCGTTTATGTATGAGTCGCATTATCACGTGTGCCACTGTTTTTTTATTTAATGATGTTGTTTTAACAAACAAACAGTTTTGATGTTCGTTTGAGCTGTTAGTTTTCTTCTTTTGGCACCCAAGGCGAAATGCGAATAGCAATTTTTGACTTTGTGACACGACTTTTGGTCATGTTATTTATTTGTTTTTAGGGTTCCGTACCAAAATGGTAAAAAGGAACCATTATGGTGCGACTCAGTCTGTCTGTCACAGCTGGATATCTCGAGAACTACTAATGCTATCAACCTGAAATTTGGAATAGTTTTAGATAACGTTTGCCCAACTATTTTGCAAATAAGAAAGAAATAAAAGTATTTACCTATATATTTTATTGATACAGGGACTGAAAGGGAGTCTTAAAATTTCGAAGTGTGGCTACTAGGGAATATGAAAAAGCGCTGCTTGCACATTCTCAAACCTTTCTTTTAGGCCGCATAGATTTCGACTTTTGATGAAAAATTTAAAAAAAATACCGTTCCCTCCTATCTCCGAAGTTTGCATAGAGAAAAATCTGAAATTATTGTATGTGATAAAAGTTTATGTAAAGATTACAGGAAAAATAAAACGATGTCTCTAAATAGTAAACTTTTTCAGAATGATGGTACGGAGCCCTCGGTGCGCGAGTCCGACTCGCTCTTGACCGTTTTATTGTTATTAGCTGCCAGCTAATCCACCAGATCTCATGAGTGTACACAAACACATACATTCGCTACAATGATGCATGTCATCATTGACCATAATAATAGAACAAATCAATAAAAATTCCATTTTACTTAAACGTATTTCAAATACAATCCTTTTTTATTTTTGTGCTAAAGATTTGAATGCCGTCTCTTATTACATTTTGTTATTACTGCAAAGGAAAAGGTTCATAAACGACACCCAAGGTTTAAAATAACCCTCAACCAACAGATCGGGAAAAAACCACGTTGAAGAGCTAATTACGCGGCGTTCTTTTTACTCCTGGAGTAATTAACACGGAGTGACCTGGGGTTTAATGAGGTTTGGACTTTAGACTATGAATATTCTCACCTTGCTTAAGAGGGGGTACAAAGCGAAATAAGCAGCTGTGATGTGCATCGTTGGAATATCGGACATAACGCATTAAACTAAGATTCAAATCAATGCGCGCTCACGCGGCGGTTACGTCGAGATTAGCGGTTGTAATCTGATTTTTGACGGTTTTAATTCAATAGCTCGTAAAATATATATATATTTTTTAAATCGCTAATAGGGTCGCTTGGTAATATAATTTGATATTATGGATTAAAATATTGGCTCAGTAATATGCATCATATTGTAAATAAATTGATAATAGTTGAAAATTAGACGTAACTTTGTGATTATAATTTTTCGATAAAATTTGATTATTTTACGTTTTCACTTATTCCACTCCCTTTCAAGTATGCTTTAATATGCATGATTTTTTTTCGGGTAATTCGGAGTTTATTAACTAGGGTTAAAATACAAATTACGACTGGCAATTTGCTTTCTATCTCCTCTTAAGGGTGCTCATATACGAAGTGTAGAAGAAAATATCCCACCAAAAACATTTTCATGTCAAATGTTCTCAAGACGAGCAGGGGCCCTACCGGCTAACGCATCGAACTTAGCATAGTCTGCCGGGCTTCAAATTAAAACAGATAAATCGAGCCCCAATCGGGCCAAAATGGCAAACCCCAATTCATGATGTCACACGCACATCGACATCTTCTAAATAACTTCGGCGAATAGTACAATACGAAACTCTTTACTGCGATTTATCTGTTTTAAGTTGAAGCTCGGCAGACCCGCTGAAGTTTGAAAAGTTAGCCGGTAGGGCCCCTGATCATATTATGGCATAACGTTACTTTAAATCGACTGAGTTAATTGACTTTGCAATTCTTACACAGTGGTCGCTGTCGCGAACTTTTCTCTTTCATATTTCCTAATGAACAAAGTAATACCTTAAGTATCTAAAAGTTATTTGTGACAACTTGAATAAGTGTTCTTGTTGAATAAAGTTGTTCGTTACTCAGCTATGTAATAGCGATCAAGGTTTACTTTTAAAACTGCATTAAGTGTCGCTTATCTGCCGTCAGGCGGGACACATTGAACGCTGTTTCCATTAAGGCCCAAGCCTTTGTATTAAGTAAGGTGTGGTCTTAATGATAGCGAGTAAAGTAAAAATGTAACGTCATAATTGTGGTGGTAGGCAAGGCAGTGAGCTCACTGACCCAAGTAAGCTCTAAGAAGTATTTTACTCTTGGTTAGTGGTAAGGTAAGGATAGTTTCCAATTATTAGCTAGTACTGCATCTAAACTAAGTCTTTCGCTGTTATAAAAATGTTAAGTTTAAAATCTCGGCTTGGTTCACCGCAATCGTATTTTTTCAGGTCAGGGGCCCTACCGGCTCACTTACATGGCTGTCGTAATGGTTTTCATTTGACATATGGATGTGATACATTGCTACTTTTCTTTGATAAGTTTTTATTCATGCTAAAGAAGAAGTAGCAATGTGTCACATCCATCAATAAAATTAAAGCAATTACGATAACCATGTAAGTTAGCCGGTAGAGCCCCAGGCCTGTTGCACCAGAATACTTAGAGTAAAGAGTTCAAATAACGTCATGTTCCTCAGTGGTACTAAAAAAAGATGTCTAGCATTTTGTTCTTTGTTGTGAAAAAAACAATTAATGTTTTAATCGCACTTTGGAAAAAAATGCTTCATCTTGTCTTGAATGAAACGATCAGAGGTACCGATATTAACTGTAATATCGGTACCTCTGATCGTTTCATACAGGTACACTGGTACCTACACATAATTAGACATTTTATTTATCAAAGTGGGTTCTAAACTTGTAATTTCGAGCTTACTACTTGCCCGCTGTAGCTGTACTTACCTTTGATAATGATTTCTCGCTACGCTCGCCGCTGTCACTGAAGCCCCACCCAAAGTTATCTCGTTTACCATCAGCATGATTATCGAGATTGTACTTTATTGTCGGATGACATTGTGAGCGATTTATAGCGCGAATATTTCACGCCTCGGTACTATTCAATTATACGCGACTTATTAAATTATTATATAATATTTTTAATGGAGATTAGAAGTTAAGATGAAATAGTTTGTACATTTGATTTTGCTTCTTACGTTTTAAAATAATTTACTTTATAGAATAAACGGACTGAAGTTAAGTTGCAATAGTTTTTAGGGTTCCCTACCCAAAGCGTAAAACGGGACCCTATTACTAAGACTCAGCTGTCCGTCCGTTCGTCTGTCACCAAACTCTACCTCATGAACCGTGATAGTTAAAAAGTTGAAATTTTCACAGATAATGTATTTCTGTTGCCGCTATAACAACAAATACTAAAAAACAGAATAAAATAAATATTTAAGAGAACATCAAACGTGATTTTTTGCTCGATATTGATAACGGCAACAGGTAGACGATTGAAATATTTACAGAATATCTTTAAAAAAAATATTCGAGGAGGGCTCCCATATAACAAACGTGATGTTTACGGAACCCTTCGTGCGCGAATCCGACTCGCACTTGGCCGGTATTTTTATAATTTTATACGAAAAAAACATATCGGTTACCATTAAGCATACCATCTGCAATGCTTCATCTTTAAAAGTGAAAGTTAATACAAGTCATCCTTGTCACATTTTCGTCCGCCATGTTGTACAGCCGGACCTCATCTCATATTGGACTGCAGCCGAAAAATATTGGATATAAATCAATATAAACGGGTAACCGTACAGAAACCTTACACAATAATGTGAATTATTTATTTATTTTTAATTTTGAGATTTTAGCATTCACAATGCTACTTTTATATTAATACTAAATAATTTTCTAGAAAAAATACGACTCGCACCAGATCATGTTCTCGGACGGGAATCGAACCCGCGACCTTTGGATATCTTTGGTCGAATTTATTTATTATTATTTTGAATTTTATGTGATTCAGTTTAAGTTGGAATCGAAAATAGTTTTGGATTAAAATTAACTTGTCATTTGCACTTTAAGACGAGTTCAGACCTTGTTTTTTATTTAGTTTTTCTCAAAAATATAGTTTCGTTACAAATACAAAGTCACTTTAATAATCAAATATTTGTACTAAACATAAATAGATACTCATTTTTCCGCAAGCAATGCAATTTTATGAGTATATCGTGACAAACTTAATAAATATTAAATGTAAATTTTACTACCAGTTAAAAAGTTAGAAATCTCTTTTCAACCGTTATCTCGAAACAATGCAGAAGGCTAACTTAAGAGACAAAGTTTGTTACGAATACGAACACAGACATATCCGTTACAAAGTTTTGTAGTTGAATTTTCGGAGAGTTGATACTAATAGTCCACTATTATTATAGAGTCATAGTGAGGAAAATTGCTACCTTTTGAAGTGCAATAAGTTAAAACATAGCCTTTATTTATAGTATGTCCTTAAAAAAATTGTACATTAAAAACAAACAAATCTTTGAAAGTCATGTGAATGTGTGTCAATAATGAATAAACATGAATTTCGTCCTCGTATTTCTGCCGCAAAAAGATTTTCTGTCGACGAAAATTCGCTGTAACAATGACGTAACACATGTGTTTGAAAATGGCGGGAAACGTGTACCGATACCAGTGGGTGTGGTTCCAGTGATAGCGTATGACATGTGTGATGTACAGTGTAGTCTGGCAACACCAGCGAGTATCCCCAGAAGTAAAAAAGGAAATGGAAAGTACATTACAGGGCGTGCGCGGGAAGTTACCATTTACATTGTCGAGGATGGCTTGGATTTGGAGTCCAAGCCGTAGGCGAGGGCTTTAATCACTCGAGGCAGTGTACATTGCTTCCCGTACTAGGCTTTTATAGTGCTTTTCTCAAGAAATGCGAGGAAATAAAAATATATTTAATTTATTAATTGGTTCGTGTGGCCATGTGAAGCGACTAGTCATGCAGCCATAGAGTTTTATAAAATAACTGATGTTCTACCGTTTTGAATTTGGAATACTACGCACTAGTGCGGGAGTATGTATCGAAATTAATAATTTCCGCACAATTTTTTTTTTCTAGAGCATAATTAACCAGACCTCAGCCACAGTATCTGTGCCACCACTTAAATGTGGCACGTTTCGCATTCTTTTTAAAATGAAATGACAAAATTTCAGAGCTTATAAGTGAGAAAAGATATCTGTTTATTTATTGAAGTTATCAGTTATTGAAGGATACTTGAGATTATACGTCATTTTTTGGCTAGTGTTATTTATTCTGTGTAAGTGTTGGTTGTCTATACAAGGTGTTACAAAAATACCCCTGATACCGAATATGGTATACAAGGTGTTACAAAAGTACCCCTAATGCCGAATATGGTAGATAGGGACCATCATATTGAACAACTTTTACTATGGAACCAACTCTGAAATCGCGAAAAAAAAATCAGCTGTTTCATACATTTTGATATTTTCGTAATTAATTTTTGTATGAAACAGCTGTTTTTTTTTTCGCGATTTCAAAGTTGGTCCCATAGTAAAAGTTGTTCAGTTTGATAGTCCCTATCTACCATATTCGGCATTAGGGGTACTTTTGTAACACCTTGTATAGGGACCATCAAACTGATCAACTTTTACTATGAGACCAACTATGAAATCGCGAAAAAAAAATTAGCTGTTACATACAAAAATTAATTACGAAAATATGAAAATGTATGAAACACTTGTTTTTTTTTCGCGATTTCAAAGTTGGTCCCATAGTAAAAGTTGTTCAGTTTGATAGTCCCTATCTACCATATTCGGCATTAGGGGTACTTTTGTAACACCTTGTATAGGGACCATCAAACTGATCAACTTTTACTATGAGACCAACTATGAAATCGCGAAAAAAAAATTAGCTGTTACATACAAAAATTAATTACGAAAATATGAAAATGTATGAAACACTTGTTTTTTTTTCGCGATTTCAAAGTTGGTCCCATAGTAAAAGTTGTTCAGTTTGATAGTCCCTATCTACCATATTCGGCATTAGGGGTACTTTTGTAACACCTTGTATAGGGACCATCAAACTGATCAACTTTTACTATGAGACCAACTATGAAATCGCGAAAAAAAAATTAGCTGTTACATACAAAAATTAATTACGAAAATATGAAAATGTATGAAACACTTGTTTTTTTTTCGCGATTTCAAAGTTGGTCCCATAGTAAAAGTTGTTCAGTTTGATGGTCCCTGTATACCATATTCGGCATTAGGGGTATTTTTGTAACATGTTGTATCCTACATATTTTTAAACGATCAGACAACGCTTGCTTATTTCGTCAATACAAACGCAAGTGAGTGAACTCTGTTGATTTTTTACAATCTGTTACTACAAAACGCACTACTATACCGAAAATGACATTAAGGAAATTAGTTAAGTAGATGATAATTCAGTTGCGGCAAAATAAATCCCTAACATTTACGATAAACACGAATGACGAAACAGAAAATTATCATCCGCAAATTGAAAACACCCCAAACTTAGTACACAAGTAGCCACAATATTAATAACTACCGCTCCCCGACAGTAGCGCAATCCGGCACCGAAATCGAACCCGTCACCCTGCCGCCATTTATCTCCCCTCTTCCTTAATTGTCCTTGATTAATGTCCAGCAGTCTGCATTCTAGACGGGTCTCTTCTTTATTAACGTTTTTCTTACTCTAAATACGTTTGTTGGGAAGAAAAATCGTCTTAAGCTCAGTCACTGAATTGTGGTCGAGTCGGCGGAAAATAAATTGAACTAGATAATACTTCATAAATATCAGGCGTTACTTGGCGGAAGTCTTTTAAATTATTTTTTATTTTATAAATATTTGACAACATCACATACATTGCTCCGATTCCAAAGTAAGTAGCTAAAGCACTTGTGTTATGGAAATCGGAGACAACGGTGGTATCACAAACACCCAGACCTGAGCCAATATAGAAAAGTTCGTTTTCTAAATTGACCCAACCGGGGATCGAACCCGGGACCTCAGAGATGGCGACACTTTGAAAACCGGTGTACAAAGCCACTCGACCAAGGAGGTCGTCGTCAATTGATGCAAAAAAGTACAATATGAATTTAAAACTTTCAGCACCACTCAGGTCGTCAAAACAAAAACCCCTGATATTTTCCGAACTGCCTTCTGTACAATATGAACTTCGTTGCCGTGTTATTTGTGACAGGCGCAAAGTTCTAATCTTTCCGTTTTTAATTAGATTTCGTAGCGGGATGCCTACTATCGCACTTAGCCGAATTTTTAAAACTAGAATCTGAAGCACAAAAACAACATTATTCAATTGCATACTTCAGGTCGCGTCATGCCTATTTTATAGTGCTCTATGTAGCATTGGCACATTTTCCTCAGTATTCAAATGGAAATAATTATTATCGAATCGAATATAGAGGGTTGGAGTGCGTATATCACCTACTTTATAAAACAATGGTTGAATCCTGTCAAGATCATGCACTAAAGTTATACACATATTATAGATCAAGTAATTATGAGGAAAAAAGGAGATAAGCCTGTGCCCCAACAGTAGGGACATTAAAAATAGCTGATGTCGACTAAGGAATCCATCCGATATTAAATTAACTGGTAAATGTGCTACATTAAACGCTATAAAGTAGGCAAGGTGCGATCTGAAGTATGACATTTTAATAATGTTGTCTTCGCTACAGATTCTATGAAAGTTTAAAAAATTCGGCTAAGTGGACATAGTTGGCATTTCACTACGAAATCTTTCAGTGCCATTGCTTCGTACAGTACAATACGTTTCATTCTTATTGCATGGCGGCTGTGAAGTTAGCCACTATGCGCGTGCGCATGCCCCACCACTCGCCTCTACCACCCACTTACATCGAAATAGAGTTCGTCTCGCGTGATGTTCCGCGCGAAGTTTGAAACGTATCATAATTGGGTTGGGTTCCAATTTTACAGCAGAACACTTTTAAAAAAAATGTTGGCGAAATATTTTGCTTGGTTCTTCACAAGATATAAAAATCATCCATCCAAAGATATACCGTTGTAAAAGATTTTTTTTCTTTATGGACTAGTTTCCAAGTCCATGCCTTAAGCTCGTGAATTCCGATAAAGTGTGACAAATGACGTCATTTGATATAATTATGAGCGCGTCTGATAACTCCTATCTTGGACCTAGATGGAGGCGAATAAACGGCTGGCCATTTGTACTGTGGGGCCACAAGAAAGACGGGAAAATGTTTCTATTAAATCCAGTATACAAAGTTAGAACTGTAGAAATGAAATGAGATTTGAGACATTTATTTATCTAAAAGTATATATTTTTAAATTTAATCACTTAGAAGAGAAATTCAATATATTATTAAAAATAAATCATAGAAACTATTAGTTGCAGCAGACAAGATCGTAGTTACATACATTAGGATTTTTTAAATTACCCACAGTGCATTTGTAAAACTATTTCTTGCAATAACAAGTATCGATTATATTGTTGCCGATGTAAGTTACTTATATGAAAAATTAGATTCTTATTAGGAGCATGGCATAAGTTATATTTTTTCAACCCTTACACACTTGGTTTTATTCCCCAAAGAGTAAATTGGGAAGTAGACAAAACTAACTGCAATAATCAATAACGAAGTGCATAAAGACAATTATTATTTTGAAAGCGTTTACCTACTCGCTAGCTCAGTGGTTCTTAATCGGTGGTCCTGGTGGTCCCTGAAAGCACCAGAAGTGGTCCGCGAAGGGATTCTAAAATAACAACCCTTCGTTCATTTACTTACATTTACTGTTCTGTATTATGATCAAAATACCTGTCCTAAATTCTTATAAATAACTTAATCGAATATAGTGGTGGGAAGTGCTACAATAATTAAAACGCTCACGAAGGAGATTGAACAAAGATTATTCGATTGAGTTACCAACCCGCTCGTTTCATAGCCCCAACCCTCTCTCCGTGCACTCCATCATAACAGTATCTGAACAATTTGACAAGTTCTGCTCAATTCACCACTTAGTCCACTTGCCTTTGAGAAATTATCCACGGAGAAAACTGACAGCGGCCATTTTGAATGATTATACCGAGGAAAATGGTGGACTGGGTAATTGTATTATTGGCTGTGCCAGTTATTTTAAACAACACTTTAAACTTCAAAGGTTTAACTAAATGTATTGAAATTAATACATAATTTGAAAAGCTTCAGTGATTAAGGAATACTCGAACAAATTTTGCCTTTAAAAAAAATATCTATGTAATCTGTCGACCTCATGATTATTGCACTCACAAACTGTATTAGTTTTATGACGCGAGAGAAAATTTTGAAATTGCCAAGTAGTTTCACGATAATTTTCTGATGCGCATTTCAAACAAACGCATACGTTGCGAAAACAAACTTTACCATGTCCCGGCTTTTATCACATGTTCGTTGCCGAAACGTGGCCACTTTTCGGCGACGACGTTGCTCGTGGACATGTCGTCGACGTCGCGTCGACAAATATTGTCGCGGTTTCGGTGGTGCCATATTGAGTATGGTAGAATTTTAGAATAGTGATGTCAAATATTGTCTTATTTTTATTTGTGATTGACAGAATGTATACGACTGATACCTATTTGAGTGGTTTTACAATATGATGACCATTGCCAATTGCCATATATTATCAAATTTCTGAAGAAGAAAAGGAAGCTTTAATAGTTGTTATAGCACAGAATATAATATAATATAATATATTATATTATAATAGTACTACGTGTTATAGGATCCAATTTAGGCTGGTTTTAAGATACAAACCGTTGTGTTACTAATAATACGATCAAGATTCTTAAAAAAAATACAAGGTGTTACAAAAATACCCCTAATGCCGAATATGGCATATAGGGACCATCAAACTGAACAACTTTTACTTTGGGACCTACTCTGAAATCGCGAAAAAAAAATCAGCTGTTTCATACATTTTGATATTTCCGATTTTAATTTTTGTATGAAACAGCTTATTTTTTTTCGCGATTTCAGAGTTGGTCTCATAGTAAAAGTTGTTCAATTTGATGGTCCCTATCTACCATATTCGGCATTAGGGGTACTTTTGTAACACCTTGTATATTGGCATACCTACTCATATACATAACAGCTACATAACTTTTTTTACCATCATCCATCTCTTCACCATCCTTACTGCAGGATAGTTTATGATAATAATCATTAAAAGGATTTTTCTTTATTTCACAGGTATGTCGAGAACTAGACAGAACAATGACCGTGTGTATCATTGTTATGACAAAATGGCTGCCATCATTATCTTTTATATCATTCAATAACAAATGATCGAACGTGAAGAGTGAAATGGAAAGGTAACATATGATTAATTAGCTTATCACATATTAGGTCTTTACCAATGAAATTGACGTTTATACAACGTGTTACAAAAGTACCCCTAATGCCGAATATGGTAGATAGGGACCATCAAACTGAACAACTTTTACTATGGAACCAACTCTGAAATCGAGGTCTCTACCAATGAAATTGGCGTTGTATGTACAACGTGTTACGAAAGTATCCCTAATGCCGAATAGGTATATATGGACCATCAAACTGAACAACTTTTAATATGGGACCAACTTTGAAATCAGCTGTTTCATACAAAAATTAATTACGAAAATATCAAATGTATGAAACAGCTGATATTTTTCGCGATTTTAGAGTTGGTCCCTTAGTAAAAGTTGTTCAGTTTGATGGTCCCTTTTTACCATATTCGGCATTAGGGGTATTTTTGTAACACGTTGTATAGATAATGTTAAAGAATTTGCATTTTCCATACTAACATTTTCTTAATTTATTTAACAAGCATGAACGCTAATGTTTAAAAACTAGAAATACTAGAAAAAATCAACTCACCCGTAGCACCTCAGACGGGACTCGAACCCGACGTCATGTTTCTTTCGAATGTCGAGGGTATTTTCTCACATTGGTGTTATATCGCTGGCTTGCAGCGAAAATGTAAAAAGTACTGGAAAATTTCGCCGCTCCCACTAGCGACTCGGTAAAATAATTGGTCAGTGCATTGGGCCGGAATCCCAAGGGTGCGGGTTCGAGTCCCGTCTGAGGTGCTATGCGTGAGTTGATGTTTTCTAGTATTTATTTATCTTAATATAAAACTAGCATTGTAGAATGCAAAAAAACTAAAATTGATGGACTCTGATATTTCTTTTCTTATGATAATCATAAAGCCTTAAGTATTGAAATTGTACATACTTATAGTACTCATAGCATTTTGTTACCGGTAAAAATATACAGTGATTATAATTTGCTTAGTTACGAACAGGTAAGCAAACCTCAGATCGGATCGTATATTCTAAAGGGCTCAATACCAAAATGGCACTTTGCGTGATTAATCCGGAGCCTCTATGGAAGCCATTAAAGGATTTGAAGATTAAACTAGCAAGCTTTGATCCCGCGTCTTCAGCTGCTCTTTTGTTACATGGGTTTGGTAACCTTGAAATAACATTATCGGTAGTTCGATATCTGAAAAGTTGCTGTGAAGCAATTACAAATATTTTATCGGTTTTGGTTAAAATGAAATGTAATAGCCATCTAATTCTATAATGGGCCCTCCACACGCACAGGCCCGGCCGGAGGACTGCCGCGTATCGGTCAAACAGAAAATAGAGGACAGAAGTTAAGACCGCATAGTCTGCACACTAGCGCTGCCATTGGAAAAAAATCGTAGCACTTTTCGCAAACAATCTCCATTAAACTAAACGACAGGCTGGAAAATATTGTGTAAGTGATAGAAGTACCACAAAACTTCTTCGGAGTGCACTACAGAGACATAATTCACAATTTCATGATTCAATGGACAATAAGACAAAAAAAAATTGTCAAAATAAAAAAAAACCGTTTGTAGATTTGCCCCTCAGGAGTGCATGAAAAATAGTTTTAGTATTTTTAAAGCCATATTTATGGAGAAAATAAATGAAATGTAAAAAATCCTTAGTGACGTCACAGCTCGGCACGACAAAAGCATACATACACCTTTGATCACGTTGTAGGCCACATAAAAAAAGTAAGTCACTCAAAATGTCACATTGTTTGACAGTGTGGTGGTGGTGGTGACAGTTAGGCACTGTGTGGCAATGACATCACAGCCTAGAGCCTTAACTTCCGGCAAAATTTTTAATCATTAAAAACATTTTTATTTTCGTAAAAAAAGATTTAACAAAAACTAAAATTTATGGGTCATCTGTTTTTTCATTCTCTCTTCGAAAAGCAAATAAAAAGGGCATGTAATTTTTTTGTCGTATTGTCTATTCGTTTACAACAACAAAGTAAAAACCAAATATGATAGTTTTATGAAATACTTAACTACTTTTCATATTTTATTAAAATGAACGTTGTACAAGTGTAGTGTCGGTGAAAGTTATTTATTTTTATCAAAAACGCTATTCGGGAACTATCAGATTCTAGATTTATATTTCGTAATAGCTATATCGCGTGCTACTATTCCATAGAGGTACTTAGGTACCTATTTCTAAATCAGTGTTTATTATCTGGAATTTTTTAAGTCCGTATTTTTTTGAGATACATTTATTTCTTAATGTGTGTGGGTGTGTCCATTGACCAACTACAATTATGTAATTCTCATTATTTTAGTGATACAAGTAAACAATATTAACCCCCTTACTAATTAAGATTGTAAAGCAGATGTATGATGTGTGTAACTACACAGTGTTTTGTCCCTTTCTTTTTAATGTCAAACTTAAATAGTTTGACACGGAGTAACCATTGTGTAACTATTCATCTGCTATACAATCTTTATTAGTAAGGGGGATGTGTTTACCTACTTAATACCATACGTTTATGAACAAAGATATTTATCGATTGCTTTTGCTTTCATTTTCCCTATCTAAAAATAAAATTGTAACATCAAAGAAAACGTTCTTTAAAATTATTTTTTCTTAAGACTTTGTGCACAATTAGGGGACGTTAAGACTTTAATTTAAAGGTAACATCACAAGCCAGATTAAATTCTTAATTTTCGGTAATATTTTCAGAAATTTCCTCAATCTATCAATCTAATTACCGAAAGCCCAGTAATTAATTTTAATATGTTTTCTTCTCGAATGTTCGGCGACAAACCGCGGCTATCAAGCGTGCGACAGCCAAGCGATTATCGCCCTTAGAACTTTAATTAATTATGCCTTTCGCGGCGAAGTTACCGCGCGCATAATTACTTATGTTCACCAACGTTTCTAGTGAAATGGGACAAAGGGTAAGAAGATCTATTTTCTCTTAATGAGCGTTATGGCTCCTGCACACTATGCCGGCGGCACGACAGGCGGCTTTTGTGAAGCTAAAAAAGCTGCCGGGCGCATCGCGGCTTACCCGGCGGCAAGACCGGCGGCAGTGCCGCCGCGCCGGCATAGTGTAAAAAAAATGAAAAGAAAAATAGGCCGACTACAGACAACAGAAGACAAAAATTAAAATGTTATGTTCTGTTAAAATAGTTAATTTTAGATTTTGCATCCACAATGCTTTGTTATCAAATGTACTTGGAAAAAACTCTTTTTCCTGTGAAAAACTAACTTTATAAGACATCGTTTTCCTCGTATTTTTATCAGTATTTAATCTATAAATGCAGATTAGATTACCATAGTGTTTAGAATAAAAAACCTTAAAAATATGCTTACTTTTGATTTCATATGTATATTTTTCACATCTTCAACTTGCACAAGAATGTGAATTCCCAATAACTTTTTTCACAAAATTGCCGTAAAATCCTGATCGTATTGTCACCGCACAAGTGGGGAACTTTAAAACAGTTTCCGAACTGAATTTTAAAGGAAAAAATGCCACTCTTAAACGCTGGCTGTTCAAAACTTCCAACTCAGGCTGTTGAAAACTTTCCGGGGAAAAGGGGTGGGTATAGTAGCCAACCCAGTGACTGTCAGCTGTAGACCCCGCCCTTGTGATATATTTGAACATTTTTCGAAATGGCTGAATATTTTTTTACATTTTGAAAAATTTCGAAAAACTTAATCGCTCAAAAAATTTATATAATTATTGACCCTGCTCACAAAATTTCAGGAGAATCGGTTGAGATATGCGACCTTTAGAGGAGAACAGCCGCCGGACATACCTAACATTTTTGCCCAAGCTGAAACGGAAACGCTTTGCTCGCGCTTTGCGCTCGCTGGGTCAATAAAACATATACTTACTTTATTACATACATATTATATTGTGGTGTCGAAAAAATCTAATCTATTTCATCGTCTACAATTTTTTTACATTTTACAAGTAATATAGATGTAAAAACAGTTGGCAACCCTAGATGAGAGGAAAGGAAACGGCACACTTGTCACTTCCCGTTATTTTGGCAAAAACGGATTTGGGCATTTTCTGATGTCAACTGCAGCTGGGCCTTTCAGATCTGGGCCCGTGTCAACTAAGCTTAATTAATGTGTTATTTTAAATAACCGTTTGTTACCTTTAAAGAGTATTACGAAAAGGACGCTCTGCAATGTTAAAGATGAAAAAAAAATGATATATGAAATCAGTAAGTTGTCCTATAGGGAAAATCATGATTCCTAACTTAATTTGAAGTACTTGTTTAATTGGCTACTAAATATTATAGTATACTGTTTTTAAGAGCCTCCTTCACAGGTTCCAGATTGCATTTATCTTCAAATTTAATAGAAAAATGGAACTGAATTGCAATGAAATTATCTAATTACCTATATGTCAGATTACGATATCTGCAATATATAGAATCTGTGAAATTGGCCATAAGAATCTCATCTTTGTATAAGCTAACCCATTTGATAAAACGTCCTGCTCAATTTTTTAAACAGTTGACGGATAAAAAACCGACACTTGTTAATGGGCGTATTTACATTGGACGATAACTGTAACTACACGATATCGTCCGACTGGTAGCTTGATACAATCACTACTAAATGCTTTGACACTGTGTCGTTGTAGTCAACGTTATCGTCGCCGACAGATTATCGTGCCGATATCGGGTGGCGACACAGTGCGGGTGAAGCATGATCGGTTACTTTTGCTGGCGCAATGCGACTGACCGCATAACAAGAGCTGTTGGTTATATCGTGTCACATAACGATATCGTCGAACGATATCGTTATCGTCGAGTATCGTGTCGTTATCGTTATCGTCCAATGTGAATACAGCCATTGGCAGGATGACAGAAAATTTATCCCGCTTGGTGGCGCTGCAGTAGATGGAGACCTTTTGCACGTGTGCATATGGGTGGGTTATTGTTCAATTATGTCTAAAAATGGTTGATGACAATTATTATTATTATGGAAGTTGGAAAGTAAACGGATTAAAGATTGAAGAAAACCAAAATGTGTTGGAAGAAAAATTGATATTTACGAAAATCGCTTCCAACATCCAAAAATAGATAACGAACGCATAGAAAACAACAAAATGACACGTCTACATCTATACTAGCGCCATATTAGCGGTAGTGCGCAGACTGGTGGACGATTTGTGAAACAGCAAAATTATCCTGCAATTAAATGTTAATAATCATGTTATGACGTCACACTTAGAATATACTCCTCTATTTCGTCATATCTCTCGCTGTACTCGACAGCGCAGCGGCAGCGCACGCGCACCCGTCGCGTCGGTCGCCTCTACTCTGCGGTCCTGAGTTCGAACCCGCATGGAACACAGAGGGTCGACTTACCATAGTCGACTCGTCTGCAACTACATGCTAGAGCGAGACGGAAGACAATTTACATACTCTTCGTCCAATGAAGAATGTGTTGTGTACACTTCCTACATTTTTTTAGTCATGTGTCAAAAAAAATCGACCTTCGCTGTTTTATTTAACCACAATAACGTACCAGTAAAATTAATATTATTTATTTGGTAAACTTTTTTTTAGTTACTTTTTTTATACCTTGACTTACGATGAAATTTAATTTAGTTGATTTTAGCATTTTACTGACGTTTCAACACTGATTATTTGGTGCATTTGGCAACATATCTAAAACGCAAGAGGTCCCGGTTCGATTCTCGGCCGGGCAGAAATTGAAATGATGAATTTTAATTTCTGTGACGGGTCTGGCTGGTACTATGTATAATAAGTATATATTTAAAAAGTATGTAAGTAGTATATCAGTTGTCTAGCACCAATATTACAAGCTTTGCTTAGTTTGGGGCTAGATGGCGCTGTGTGAAATCGTCCAAGCATTTATTTAATTATTTCTATTTATTTCAAGTTTTCAATGAATAATACTTTTTAAAAGGACAAGTTGCAATTTCTGTTTCATTAATGTGTTTTAATTTATTCATAATTTCATTCGTAGATGTTAGTTAGTATCATATAACACTTTATAAAATCATATAAATACATTAAGTATCTAGTTAGCAAAGTTTATTAATTTCCGTAATATTAGGTGTTTGTAGATTATGTAAACAATAATATTATGTTAAATTATTCCCCCTGAGATGCCGTTTACCGTCTGCCCATTTCAACAAGTTTCCTTTTTATAGCTTCTATATCTTATTTTGCTGTGATAATAACATTTTTAATCATCCTTTAAATACGAAACATAACTATGTGTTCTTAGGCAAGGTATTGCATTGTTCTTTTGTTTTTCGGAATATTGCAAAGTTATAATATATATCTTCGCGCGATGAGAATTGGACGGAACCTTGTCAAGGTAAATCGAAAATTGGCTAATTAGTTAATTTTAATTTAATTAATCAACTAATTGTTAAGGGGCTGACATGAGCCAACTAGCGCCACCAGTCGATTTTATTTTATTTATTCTAAATAAGCCCAATTTCTTAAAAAAGGAATCAGTCAAGGTTTTGTTAATAACGTCTAAAATTTATTGAATAACTTTACACAGTTTGAAAAGGCATTCAAACAGTTTAAAACGCGATTTTGTTAAAAGTGGCCACTGTTGGTTCAAACCCGTTTGTAATGTTGTAACGTTATTCAATAAACATTAGACGTCATTTACAAGACCTTTACTGATTCCTTTTTTAAGAAATTGGGCTTATTTAGAATTAATAAAATAAAATCGACTGGCGGCGCTAGTTGGCTCATGTCAGCCCCTTAACTTGTTATCTCACTTGAAGTTTTGCTGCAGCAAAAGTTCCCTCACCTCGGATGCGTGACACCGTGTTTTTGGATATCCCTGTGGCTGGCCGGTACCGTGCGCGTCTCAGTTTGACAAAGTTCCTGGTCTTTTCTTTCCAGGTGTATTTATGTCATGTACAACATACGAAATTGTAGGACCTTGCAGGCTTCACTTCTTTTTAGTGTGATATTACGTCCGTCTTTTTTTCAGGTCCTTGAGCATAAAGTTATTATTTTTTTCGAGTGGTGTTGGCCGATAATAGCTTACATTCATTCATAAAGCTAGTGCTAATATACGGACTTCAGAACGGATATATTTATCAAAACCTTTCACGTCAGATGCTTAAAAGGAATTAACGTGTTTTTATACGCGGCATTTTCGTCACATATCTATTCTGTAATTATTTATCTAGATGAAGCGAGCCTGGCTCTGAACTGAATTATTTATTTGGTTAAAGCACTAGTCGTGTCCCGCGAATGGGGGTTGATGGAGGCCCCACTTACCCGGTGCAAGGAGGCTTTTATTAAATCGACGACCTCCGTGGTCGAGTGGCTTTGTACACCAGTTTTCAAGGTTTCGCCATGTCTGAGGTCCCGGGTTCGATCCCCGGTTGGGTCAATTTAAAAAACGAACTTTCCTAAATTGGCTCAGGTCTGGGTGTTTGTGACACCACCGTTGTCTCTGATTTCCAAAACACATGTGCTTTAGCTACTTACTTTGGAATCGGAGCAATATATGTGATGTTGTCAAATATTTATTTATTTATTATTAAATACCCCCTTTTTGAATTCCCAATGGTTGAGCCAACAATCACTTCAGACCGAAAAATCGGCCAAGTACGTGTCGTGCCAAGCGTAGTATAGGGTTCCGTTATATTTGTGCTGAATTACAGCTTTCTAGTACTAAGGGCCTCTTAGCTATGCCGCGGACGGACAGACTGACAGATAGACATGGCGAAACTATAAAGGTTCCTTGTTGACTTGACTACGGAACCTTAAAAAAGGCATGGCTAGGGTTATCTTAATGACAATAAATAAAAATTAAAACAATGTTTGTTAAAAAAATTAAAATAGGTATAGAATAATGAACTCCAGAACTTTTTATAATGTTTCTTGTAAAATGTCACAAAAATTCACATTTCGTCCTTATTATAGTAAGGGAAACTTAACAACCTATAACATTTTTCACGACAAACAAAGCGGTCGTATTTCATAAAGCTCATCAAAATGGATGCCACTAAAAAATGGCGGCTCCTCCGAAGATGGCGACGAAAGTGCTCTTTGTTTTGTAATTTACACCCCCTGTAAGTTAAAAGTTTCTCTGTCATCAATTTTTGTAGCAATTAGTATTCTATTGTACACACGACGGCACCTCAGACTATACATGTTGACCTTGAGACCGACTTTATGCCCTTTGTAATAAAAGCTGTTTTCGCAGTTTAACTGTATAACCTGACGTGCTGTCGTGTGTACCAACTTGTTGGAAATTTAGCCTTTAACATAACTTATAATAACATACACTGTTACTCCTTAAAAGGAATTCACAAATGTATCGCAATAAAAAACGATGTTAAAAAAACGATGATTTCCAAACCGCCATATTGCGATAAAAAAGAACATTTTAATATAATAAATTTGCTGACCATACAGATAGGTTTACGCGCACGGTCAGCATAAACAGCGGGCAAATACACTGTGGCGAAAATACTGCAAATGGTTCCCAATAAAATCAACAAGTGAAGGCCCACATAAGCCTATTTTCTAAATAGGGATGTTCAGTCATAGATTATACTTGTCGATATTATATTCGAGTATTCGTATCAATATCGATATTAAACATCCGAACAATTATACACTTCTAAGACATCCGCGCGTACAGTTCATTAGAATAAAAAAACTTTTTTCACATTTCTGAGCGGGTAATTTCATAAAAATATGAGCAGCCTTTTTGCTTTAGTCCTCCTGTGACCACGGCCCTTGAAAAGGTGTCGAAACGTCGGGTATTCAACATCACATACATTACTCCGATTCCTAATTAAGTAGCTAAAGCACTTGTGTTATGGAAATCAGAGACAACGGTGGTATCACAAACACCCAGATCTGAGCCAATATTGAAAAGTTCGTTTTCTAAATTGACCCAACCGGGGATCGAACCCGGGACCTCATAGATGGCGACACCTTGAAAACCGGTGTACAAAACCACTCAACCACGGAGGTCGTTTATAATAATAATATATTAATCTAAGTTCAACTTCAAATGAAGCATGTTAAAATGTTTTGTATTCTCGTGTGACGAAAATCGATTTAACAGCTATGTTTTGGGTCAGGCAGGTCATCTCTATTTCTAAGCCTATACTATACACGCAAAAGGAAGGTCGTATTTTTTGTGTATCGCTGTCTTGGGGGGCTGTGTTTTAGAACGGATGTTTATGAATATTGGGGTCTTGGGAATCCATAGACGAAGGACGATAGTTAAAATAAACGGCTTCTACTAGTATAGTTGATTAGTTTGTACATACAATAAGACATTTTTGTTTGGTGTACAGTCCAGTTAAGGCACTCAAGTGGCGCCCTCAATTAATTGTTGCTCGCTAAGTACATAATGTACCTATCGAAAATGAGGGCTTTTCAAAATGTCCATCAAAGCCATCTAGTGAGGCATATAGTTACTATTTTTTTTAAATGTCACTTTGAAATGCCCTCATTCACATGTACAGCTAAGGTTCTATAGTTTACTAACCTCAGTTAAATATAGTTCGTTGTAGTAGTAGTAGGCAAAAATAGCCACTTTAGGCACTTTGAGGTATATAGGGCCCTTTAAGGAGATTTTATAAAAACAATTAACAGGTAATAAAATATTCCAAATACCTAGGTATGTACATCATTTCATTACATTTTCTTATGGCATTTATAAATATACTGAATAAAACAACCGTCCAATCTCAAATTAAGACATAATATACCCAATACTTATCAAAATATCGAATCGGCAGGTAAGGGTCGGGAATGGCCTGACTCATATTAAGCAATAACCCTAAAATGTGCCCGCCAGCAGTAATCCCTACCGGGTCTGAAGGACCGAAAGGATCTTGGGATGGATCCATTCTTGCTTATTATGACATTGTAAGAGTTTGTCCCATTCTTTTTCTCGTCATCATATTTTGTTTGATTGGAAAATTTGGAGTGACTTCCAAACCAATTTCTTACCTAAAACGTTTTTGCATTTTTTTCAATTAGTCATGATATCTGTCTTTACCCTGTAGAAAGACAGCCCCCTTAGCATGACCACCGAAACATGATGTATAAGGTGGACCCAAATTAAGTAACAATACTGAAACAGGTGATAGTGTTGCTTAAACTGAACAACATTCTCCAAGGAACATAGGTCGAAAAACAATTTTTTTTTCGTCTTTCCATACTAAGTCAAGCCATGATGATGATGTCCTCCTCGACGAGTCCGTCGACGGCGACACACTAGCTATTTTCTTGCATGAGCCCGTATGTGACTAGCGAAGCCAAACTTAGTTTTAAAGCCACGGTCGCAGCTCGCGCAGTACAGTTGTCCACTTGCGTTATAAGTATAGTTGTAAGTTGGCTTCGGTTGGGTCTTTTTAAGGTGTCGTTTTGCATCCAGATCTTCGAGACGCATTTCTTCGAAGTTTTTTACACCCTCATTCACGCTTCTACGCCACTCGGACCGTTTTGAGGCGAGATGTTCCCAGTCTTTTGGCGGAATGTTACACGCTGATAGGTTTCGTCTGAGAACATCTTTGTAGCGGAGATACTGTCCACCAGCACTACGCTTTCCCAAATGCAACTCGGCATAGAAAGCAGATTTTGGTAGTCGAGTGTCGTCCATGCGCACAAGGTGTCCACACCATCGAAGCTGTCCAGTCATGAGGATAGCTTCGATGCCCTTCACATCAGTTCTGCGCAATATTTCTGTGTTCGGAACACGATCTTGCCACTTAACGCGTAATATCGAACGTAGGCATCTGATATGAAAAGCATCCAAGCGTTTAATATCCGATTTATAGGCGACCCACGTCTCTGAGGCATATAAAAGTATGGGTAAGATGACTGCTTTATATACACCTATTTTGGTTTTCAACTTTAGGTCGTGAGAGCTCCAAACTCTGTGGTTTAACTTTCCAAACGCAGCAGCGGCTCTGGCTATCCTGGTGGAAATCTCAGTCTCAAGCTTGTTGTCACTACGCAGCATGCAGCCCAGATAACGAAAAACCTCAACTTCCTCAAGATTATTGCTGGCAAGTTTTAGAGGAGTGTCGCACGCAGATGAGCCTCTAGCAGGTTGTTTTAGAATCTGGGTCTTCGACACACTTATCACCAGTCCGAACCTATGGCACGAGGTATTTAGTTCATCCAGGAAATGTTGGAGGCTGAACATGTTATCCGCCATTAAGCAAACGTCATCGGCGTAGAGGATATCCAATACCGAAACTTGGTGCACGCTTCGTTTAGCCCGGAAGCGAGAAAGATCAAAGACACCCTTGTCCGTTCTCACATTTAACGAAATACTGTCGTGGCAGTGCTGAAGTGCGTCACTCATCACGACAGAGAAATAGATTGCAAAGAGCGTTGGGGCCATCACACACCCTTGCTTTACGCCACTCGTCACAGGAAATGGGCTAGTGTACGAGTTGTCATGTTGTACCCTTGCAGACATATTGGCATGAAATTGCTTTATAAGCTCCACAAGTTTGGCCGGACATCCAATCTTGTTCAGTACAATCCAGAGTGCATCCCTTGGAACCCGGTCGAAAGCCTTCTCAAGATCGACAAAGCACAAATAAAGGTCACGGTGCTGTTCAAGGCTCTTTTCTTGAAGATGTTTGACAACAAAGATTGCATCGACGGTTCCTCTATTCGGGCGAAAGCCGCATTGGGTTTCAGGCAAAATTTGTTCTGCTAGACGACTGAGACGTTTATTTATAATGTGGGCGAGGACTTTGCCGGCAGAACTTAGAAGTGATATGCCCCTATATGAACTGCAGTCCGATCGATCTCCTTTGCCTTTATAGAGTTTGCATAAAGACGCATCTTTCCAGTCTTGAGGTATTATATTTAACTCCCAAACACGAAGAACAAGCTCGAACAACCTGTCCTGAACACTCGAACCGCCACACTTATAGACTTCAGATGGCAGATTATCAAGACCGGGTGTTTTTCCGTTTTTAAGAGTCAATATGGCACGGCAGAATTCATCAAAGTTGGGGGGTTCTTCCAAATCAGCTGATGTGGCTCGGTCATCCAGAGAGTTAATATACTCGAGATCGGCTCCCTGAGTTGACGGATTAAGGACATCGATAAAGTGTTCAGCCCATCTCTCTAGAATTTCATTGGGGTCCGTCAATCGTCGCGACTTGTCGCGTGAATACAGAGGGGCAGTGATCTTATGTATTGGTCCAAAGACGGTGCGAAGACTTTCATAGAAGGCACCAACTTGGTGTGTATCTGCGAGTAGCTGCAACTCATTAGCTTTCATGTTCCACCAACGGTCCTTGAGTTCTCGAGTTTTAGATTTAAGCTCTTGGTTTATGCGCCGGCGGGTATCGACATTAGTATGCTTACGTAGCGAAATTCTAGCGTCGTCGAAAAGTTTTCGTAAGGTTTCGTCAGAATCGTCGAACCAGTCCTTATTAATCTTTTCCGGTTTACCGACTACACCTAGGACGACCTCATGGAGTGATTCCGCGAACGCTTGCCACTCATCATCAATGGAAGCATTTTCTGGATGGTATGGTAAAGTTCCGAATTTCAAGTCGAGCTCACTTCTGGCGTCCGAACTATTAATCAGCTTATTTACGGCCAGCTTAGGCACAACTTTATGATTTGCTCTGCGTTTTGGTTTCAGTGCGAGTTTCATTTTAGTTCTTATAAGTCGGTGGTCAGTCCAACCTTCAGCACCACGCATGGCCCGCGTTATCAAGACGTCCTTAAGGTCCTTTCTACGGACTATTATGTAATCTAGCAAATGCCAGTGCTTGGAGCGAGGGTGCATCCAAGATGTTTTGTACTTCTCAGGAAGCCTGAAGAAAGAGTTAGTGATGCTCAGGTTAAATTCAGCACACAGTGTGAGAAGTGCAAGTCCGTTGGCATTACATTTTCCAACCCCATGCCGCCCCAAAACATCATTCCAGGCTTCATACTCAGTTCCAACACGCGCATTAAAGTCTCCGAGCAAGATCAACTTATCGTTGGATGGAATACTAAGCAAGACAGCTCGAAGGTCATCATAAAATTTAGCTTTGTCTTCATCGGATGAGGTAAGTGTAGGGGCATATACATTTACGAGATGTAGGTATTTATCATGGCCAATATTAACGCTAAGTGTAATGAGGCGATCGTTAATGCCTTTTGGGCGCTGGGTTAGGGATTTTGCAATCGTGTTTTTTATAGCAAAGCCGACCCCACTAGATGATACTTCAGTCGCTGGCTTTCCGGCCCAGTAATATGTATAGCCACCCAAATCTTCTTTAAGCTCTCCGGTTTCTGCTAGGTGAGTTTCACTTATGCCAGCAATATCAATATTGTATCGGGATAGTTCACGCGCAATAACTGCGGTTTTCCTTTCTGGACATAAGTTATTGTCATTATCTAATAAGGTTCTCACGTTCCATGTTGCAATTATAAAAGGTAATCTACTTTTCTTTTGTTTCTTTCGACCGCTGAAGTTGGTGCCCTAGTGACCGCGGTTAGCCACTGAGTTTTAGTGAGATGGACTATTTTTAGGCCACCTTTTCTAGGCCCCTCCCCTGATTGGGGAAAGCAGAGCGATCCTAAATAGGGCTGCTTTGTCGCCGAACGTGCTGCCGAACCCGTCTTCCCATCTCGATCGAAAACAGGAGCGACCACTCTCGTCCAGCCGCCTACGTGCGGAGGTTAGCTAGCAACAGGACTCACCAAAGCCACATTACTCCCACCAACACTCCATCGCCGCAGGACTTCGATTCAGTGTCCAGTATAAAAATGCCAGGTGTCATCAGCGCGTGAGTATATTACAGTGGATGAGCAATTGCGCAGGTGCAAATCCACTCTCTCGTCCCAAATCCTCGGTGGCCAATGGATCGGAGACCGATACGATTGACCGAAGTTAAGAGATGCAGTAACTGGCCGCAGACCACTATACGAATCCTGGCATGCGCCCTTAGAGGTATGTCACACATACCTTGCTGCATCGCTATAGAAGCCGAGATCAGTGCCTATCGACGGTGTTCGCCTTCCATACCGGTGTAGTCTTCGTGTACTAAGCAGGGGATCTCCTGTTATAGCCACGTCCGCAAGATAGCGTGCATGGCCCCCTTCACCAGGTTTAGCCCGCAGGTCGACGCGGTTTACCGGGGTGTGGCCGCTGCGTACACGACAGCTACTTGGAGCCACTGGTGAAGAGATTTGGGAGTGTCTGTAGACCAGCCAGCAACTACCACTTACACCGATGTAAGCCGACCGACAGTCCTGTAAAGGTACTACTACTAGACACCCCCTACACCCCAAGTCAAGCCATAGTAAGTAAGCTGACCGATACATTTTGTATGGGAGGATGATTTTTTTTTTCGTATTTCGTCCCATATTTCTTGGAGAAAGTTGTTCAGTTTAAACAACAGTATCACCTGTTTCAGTATTGTTACTTAATCTGGTACTACCTTATATCTAAGTCTATCAGCTGACCAATACATTTTGTATGAGAGAATGAATTTTTTTTTTACGTATTTCGACCCATATTCCTTGGAGAAAGTTGTTCAGTTTAAACAACAGTATCACCTGTTTCAGTATTGTTACCTTATTTGGTACCTTATATATCGCGTGATACAGCGTTTTATCGACAATCGACCGTCAAAATCCATTGTCTTTTGACAGTTGAACGTGATAAATCGCTATATCACATCGCGTTTCGGTGATCATGCTTGAGGGGCAGGTATTATGATCACTGAATTAGTACATTTTATGATGATCATGATACCGTTTCCAATACAGATAAGTACACTAAATAAAATATCAATTAACGATTAAGGATATCGTGAACCACCCAACTTCAGGCAAACTAGCTTAGTTAAATTAATTTATACAGAAACTTACTCAATAACGTGTCCGCGTAAAATATTTAAGGTTACTTATAATGAGGTGACTTCAGAATTCTGTCATTATAAGCTCGGTGGCGTAGTAGCTTAGCGCCTGGCTCTGCGATTGCGGAAATTAAGCAATTTTCGCAAGGGTCGTTCATGGGATGGGTGACCAAAAATGTATTATCTCGAGTTCTTCCGTGCTTCGGAAGGCACGTTAAGCCTTTTGCAGTCCAGCTGCAATTGCAGTCGTTAACACCCACCAATCCGCATTGGGCCCGCGTGCTGGGTTATGGCCCAGCCTCCTTATCCACCCATTAGAAGTGGGGATATTAAAAATGACTGATGGCAAAATAAGCTCTAATTAAACAAATCCAAAAATATTCGCACGCATGACTTCTAATTTGCGAAGTTATATTTTAGTTCTCACACCGGCCTTATACACCCTCGTTATTTCATTACTAATATAGAGTACTTACATCCTCCTTATTTATTCCTGTACACAGGATCGTTACGTTCCGGGATTACTCGGGACAGACGGCAGGTAAGCTGGCCGGGCTAATTAGCTAAGTGCCGCGCTTATTGATAAATGTACGCCCGTAATGTGCTCCCGCAAGGAACACGCTTGGGACACGGTTTTCTTAATAGAGTTGAGTTAAAATTGTAACGGTTGTAATTTTCATTTCATGGGTCATTAAAATTTACCGGGAGACGTATAGTCTCCCCAATTTTATGGGAAAACACATACCCCCCAACGATAATATTAACAAACGAAGAAAATTTAAATGGGTGTGTTTTTTTAAGTAGTGTTACGAACTGGCCATCAGGCCGGCTTTGTAAATATATTATTGTTTATAGTTTGTGTTTTTATCTTTGCTTTTATCTGTTATCTGTCTTCTCTTCGGTCTTCTGTTTTGCTGTTTTGGTTTGTACATTTTACTAATTTACTAATATAATTTCTTTACTTCCTTACTTTGAGCCTTTCTCCTTTTCCCCTTCTTTAACAAGTAGGTTATAAACAATCAAACACAAGAGGTTCACTACGCATCATCATCGGTAGCACCATCCACGCCGTGACAAATTGTGAATTTGAATCAGTACTCTATCTGGAGTAGCTCGCCGCGCCCTATGAATGTCTCTACGCCCCCCTAGTGAGGCGCGTTCCACTGGTTGGGAACCCATGTTTTAAACCATCTCCTTAAGTTACTTGTCATAACTGACACAACACGCAGTAACGCTGCGTTTACCTGCAGATTGCTCGTTTAAGTTACGTTTAGCGTTGTACTTGAGCAAGTCGCCGAAAATGTATTAACTCATGATGAGATTCATTCGAATTTCTTTTCTCACGTTTTTCTCGTTGATTTGATTTCATATTATTTGGTAAGGAAGAAAATTTATTTTGAAATATTAGTAATAATATGTTTTTGTAATTAAAAACATTAATGCAAATAATATTTTAATTAGTGGTTAAGAACTAAGAGCATTTACACAACTTTGTAACAAAAAGTACTATTTTGGTCTTTTGCAAAAATGACCTCTGAAATCTGAATTACAGTAGGGAATTAAAAATATTTTATTCTGATTTTAAAGAAAAACCTCGCTCATGTTTAATCACCTATAACAATTATTTGGATGGAAATCCACTATGCAGAAGAAACGAAATTCGTATTTAAATTGGCCGGAGCTCTCTGGAAAATGCAAATATATACAAGGTGTTACAAAAGTACCCCTAATGCCGAATATGGTAGATAGGGACCATCAAACTGAACAACTTTTACTATGGGACCAACTCTGAAATCGCGAAAAAAAAATCAGCTGTTTCATACAAAAATTAAAATCGAAAATATCAAAATGTATGAAACAGCTGATTTTTTTTTCGCGATTTCAGAGTTGGTCCCATAGTAAAAGTTGTTCAGTTTGATGGTCCCTATATACCATATTCGGCATTAGGGGTATTTTTGTAACACCTTGTATATAAAAATAACTTCCATCGGTCGGTGCATTATTGAAAATACCCATTACAGACATCTCGTTTTTTCACTTTGAATTTAAATCTTGTTACGATGTCATTAAGATCCAATATTGGACGGTGGAGCATCCAATCGCTGCACGTAAATACTTACAATTTTCCACGTACACGAAAATGCATCTTATAGGGTTCATGTTAAGGTTGGGTTTCGGGTAGTGCTGTGAGTGATGCACAGCACAGTAGGTTTGTGCGATGGTTTCGAACCCATTTCCGCTTGAGGAAGAAAATTGAAAAGCTGTCTCTACGTGCGGGGCGTTGTATACGGACGGGTACACGTGTAGATGTGTATACATATGTGTATTCGATATATACGTTGCACGTTACGTGCGGTGTACGTTACAGTGCCTAGGGTTGGGTTATTTTATTTTTTATTTAAAACGAGGTTCTCTCTGTATAAATACAATTAGGTTAGATGTTTATTCACGCGTTAAAATTAACACATTTTATACAGTTAGTAACACTATTTATTTTTTAGTTATTAGTACTGAAAATGAAACCATTTCAATTAAAACTTTTTCTATAAAATTTAACATGAAATAACGTCCCGGAAATGTAGCAGCCCTATGCGGGCCGGAAGTTCCTCGTCAGGGCTGCCAACAGAAGGTCGCCGGATGTCGTGACGCGTTTGAGGGTAGATTTGCATCTCAAGAGAAACGATGTGCTTTGGAACGGTATGCTTAAGATATTATGTTCAAGTCATTAAAGTTACTTATACATAAAATTAAGTAAAAATCTGAATTGGCGTGTATTTTTTTAGATTGTTTAAAATAGTCCGGGAGTTTTGTTACTTAAAGCTTTTTAATTTTGTCATTCATTGTCAAAAATCAAATAGATAATAAAGGCGTCATATATTTTTGGGTCTTTTCTGAAAGTGCCGGCCAAAAATAAAACAAGCCATTTGGAGCAATAGTTGGTACAAAAGTTGTAGCTCTGAGCCAAGTTATACAAGTTCGAAGATTCGCCATTTTCATACAATAATAATTTTATTGAATTCTGAAAGTTCTGGTAAACATGAAATAATGATAGATACTCCTAGAACTAATCATTTGTTTATTATTTTTATTGATTCTTCGACAACCCTACGTTTTTGTTTCATATTACGCCGATGTGTTCGGGACAGATACTAATGTGTTTTGTGAAGTTTAATTTCCGCCCTTTTACAACGCTCGCGATTCATGTTATATTTTATCAGGCACAAAATGATAAAATGATTGCGTAATCTTTAAAAATTACATTATATATGTTGTTAATAGATTTTATGACATTTAACTTACGAAATATTAAGTGTTTACTATAAAAAAAATTCTAACACAGAAAATCGCTAAAATCTGTAATATAAAAAAAGTTTATTTTTTATTATAACCACGTGTCGTCGGGTCCAATGCGGATTGTTGGGTGATGACTATAATTGCAAATGCAGTCGGGACGAAAAGCACGAAGGAGCTAATGATACTAAATTGTCACCCATCCAATAACCAACCCTAGCGATTGTTGCTTAACCACCGCAAACGGACCGAAGTCACTGCACCATCCATTTTTACATGGGTATTATTACCTAATATTATGCAATTCATGTATTAATCTTTGAATAACATATTTCCTTATTATTTGACGACCTGAGTGGTGCAGTGGTCAACATGCTGGTCTACTACGCAAGAGGTCACGGGTTCGATTACCGGCCGGACAGAAATTGAAATGATGAATTTTAATTAGAAATGAGAAAGGCGGCCTGTAGAAGAGAACAGACAGCCGGACAGAGCGGGACGGAGCATTTCTGCCCAAGCTGAAACGGAGACGCTTCGCGCTTGCTCGGCAATAAAACAAAACTATTAATTTCAGCACTTAGAACTTAATCAATATGAGTATTATTTGCTTTTCCAATTACCACGTTGTTTCACATGATTTCACACATTGGGTGTAGGGTGTAGCCTTACACACTTAAGATGATAGGAATGATAAGAGTGATAGTTGATTGATCTATGATAAAGGGATGCTGTTCTGATATTTATATGATATAAGGGTGCTGATAGGAAATGATATATAGGAGTTCAAAATGATACAACCGTGTCGAGTGCTAATCGTAATAGAACTGATTTATTTTAGTTATAAATTAGGTGCAATAAACGCGTGTAAAAAAAGTGCAAGTTCGCAAATTACAAATGTTGCAATAATTAGGTATTTCTTAGACCAATGTGCGGTTCACCGTACATATTGCCGCACCGAGAAGATACAAGATGAGAATAAACAATGAAGATCATTTAGTTAGACAATGTTAATGAGATTAATATTAAATGATATAAAAGGTGATAAATGATACAGATGTTTATAGCAACATAAACCTAAAAATAATAAACAAATTGAAACTTAATAGTAAAATTGTCTGTTTTTTGATCGCTAAACACGCGCACAAAGGTTATGTTTCTTATGGACTGTCACTGTCTAGTCTGAATCTCGTAAGTTTGGGGAAGACCTTCGAGTTCGAATCACTGAGTTTGGGAATAACTTTCGAATCACTCGCGCTAGATACATTTCGTCGCGCACTCACTCGCGGAACGTTCGACACTCTCACTTCACTGACACTGTCGCGACTGCTGCTGTCCATCGCGCCCTCCAAGGGCGCCTCCGCCCCGGGCGCGGTCCGAGGCTGCGGCTGGGGCTGCTGACTGCTGCTCGAGTTCGAGTGCTGCAGAAACCGGAGCCTGGTCTTGCGTGCTGGTATGGCACAACCAAGACCAAGAACTATGATGATGATTACGACGTAGCTGCCGTAGATTGCGTAATGGTGATTCTCGTGAATGGTAAACTTATCTTCAGCTTGTTCCTTTAACTCATTTATCTGCTTATGTAGTTGATTATAGTAAGCGTCATGGTCTTCAAATTTCGTAAAGTTCATGCTGGTATCCTTCATGATATTATTAAGCATAGACACTTCTGGTACGGAGACGGGTTGATTTACATTAATTTGATTGAAAAAGTGATTATGTGCGAATATAGTAAGTTCGTCGCTTTTAAGTGTGCAACCTTGACCTATCTTGATAATGCCTCGGTCAGTCAACCTTTTCATTGTCACACCTGACGGACATAAAATGCGGACATTGCATTCTTCGCAGCAAGTGAATATCCATGTGTTATCGGCTTGCAATTTAACCCACATTTGTTTACATGTACTAATTTGTGACTTACATAATGAAGGACTTGTGTTTGCCGCAGAATTGATATATTTAATATTACATAATGATTGCTCAAGCTTCATGTCATAAAATGGTTGTGTTAAATGACATAAGAGTGATGCTGGTAATTCAAAGCATGTGTGAAGATCATTATCTGTTAAAAATAGTGCAGTATCCTTTCTCAGGTTATATGCAATATATGGTACTGCTGGGATAATTTGGTACATTTCCTGATTTCGTATCTGTGGAATGCTGATAAGTCTATTTAACTCAAAAACTTCATTGCTTACGATCGGTATTTTGATCTCTATTATCAGATAGTTATTCGTAACCCTTGAATACACTCGTAGTAATTTGTAAATGTTCATGATGTTTTCTTTTATCGGTAAGACGAGATCGCTGCTTAATTGTCCTGCTATGACATCGAGTTGATACTGTAACTGTCCCGGGGATAGCAAATGTGTATCTAACCTGCCGTGGTAGATGTCAGTCACGGTGTTCAGGAGGGTGCTCTGGATGCGCTGGAGGTTTCCTAAGATGACGTTTGCTGCCAAGGACGATGACACTATATAAAGATTGTTGTTATTGCTTACTTGTACCTTGCCAACTTCTAGTGTAATGTTACTGATATGCTGCCTGATAATTTTAAATTGCTCTTTCATCGTGAGTTCGTTTCGCTGAATGATGTTGTACTCTGCTTCTATGATGCTTGTCTGATTTTTTATTAGAGTTTGTAAGTGATTTTCATTCTGCGTAATTTTTTCTATGTCTCGTTCATATTGCTGCGCGAACCTGTCATCTAAAACACCGAATAGGTAATTTGATGCGTAACCGATCCCGTTGACAAGCCCTCTTCGCTGTCTTCTGTTGTTATAGTTCTTTAGTAGTATGCTATTATAATGATCTATGTCGTTTAATTGTTGTCCTAATTGTAATGATAACGTTCTGTATTGCGTATTTTGATACCTCGTGTCCTCGCAAACTTCTTTAATATGTGCTACATAGCTTCGGATATCTGATACTCCTTTCCAGTAGGACGTCATGTTATAATAAATGATTAATTTCCAGTCGTCTCTTATATACTTTAAATCTGATGTTTTATCGAAAAATAATGTTTGATTTTCTGGTAGCGATGTTATATTATAAGAGCTTGATGTAAATGATTGATAACTTGGTACGATGCATGTAAACAACATTAACGTATAAAATATTTTATGTAAAAAAAATGTTTTAAGGTTTCTTGTGCTTTGATTGCGGCGACTTCGAGGGGATGACCTTTCGTCCTTATTTTGTGATGTAGTATCATTTTGTACTGGTAGCAACACTAATTTGTTTATAGGTCTTTTTATGATATTATTTTTAGTTTTTAGGGACACTACTCTTACGTAGCCATCTTTACCGGGATGCAGCTCGGTCACCCTGGCCAACGCCCATTTACCAGGTGGTAAGTTCTCATCCTTAATTAATACGATGTCATCCTCTTTCAGGTTTGGAGTCGGTGTCGTCCACTTCGATCGTGTTTGTAGCTGCTGAAGGTACTCGCGAGACCATGCTTTCCAAAACTGCTTATTTATATTTTGTACAAGACTCCAGCGCTGTGATATGCTTATATTTTCCGTTTCTGTTTGCGGGCGTGATAGTAGAGGTGCACCAATTAAGAAGTGACCTGGTGTCAGGATTTCATCTTCCTCGTTTTCAGTGATGGCGCAGAGGGGTCTCGAGTTCAGACACGCCTCAACTTGGTGAAGAAGAGTGCTGAATTCTGATTGATATTTTGTGCTCTTAACTGCTGCTTCCCACAGTCCACCAGCGTTGGGCCATGAGGGAGCGTTGTAATGCCAATCGATGTCCATGTCCTGAATTTTTTCAAATAACGTTGTGTCGATACTGTTGATTATTTGTTTGTATTCTGCTTTCAGGATCTTATTAGCTCCAACGAAATTAGTTCCGTTATCACTATAGACATGCCGCGGTGTTCCTCTACGACTGATAAATCTTCTAAACGCTGCAAGGAATCCCTGTGAACTCAGGTCGGATACAAGTTCTAAATGTATAGCTTTGGTCGTTAAGCAAATAAAAACTGCTATGTATCCTTTCAAAGTTTTAATACCTCGTCCTTTGTTCGCCTTTAGCTCGACATGTCCGGTGAAGTCCACTCCTGTGTGTGTGAACGGGCGGGACGGTATTACTCTTGGCTCCGGGAGATCTGCCATAATTTGATGTTTGCTCTCTTTACTAAATCTTCGGCATGTAACACAGTTCCGTAACTGATTTTTTACTGTTCTCAATCCGCTGATAATCCAAAAGTGTTCTCTGATTAATGATAATGTGAGTTTAGGGCCTCCGTGTAATGTTGCTAGATGTGCCTTACTGATGATTAATCGGGTCAGCTGATTTTTACTCGATAAAATCATAGGATGTTTTGCACTGCTACTGATACTTGAATTACTTAGTCGGCCACCAACTCTCAATATTCCATTAGTGTATATGTAAGGATTCAGATTCAGGATACTACTATTATTTCCAACATGACCTAATTTTCTGATATCATTCAATTCTTTCTCGAAGTCTTGTTTTTGTATTGTCATGATTATAAAATTAAATGCATTATTTATTTCTGAGATGGTCAGTGTTTTTGCAGGAGTCACGTTACTATCGTTCCGCACGCGACCAACGTAACGTAACACCCATGATAAAACTCTGGTAGCGTGAGTGAGAGAGCTATATTTGTTTAATAATGTATTAATAAATAATTCTGAGCCATTTGGTTGTAAGGCCACGTTTACATGTGCTGATTTCATTTCTATTTTTGGAGACTCATAATTAATTTTAGTCTTGGTTTCAGGTTTAAAATGTGGTAACCATCTGGGTCCTGACCACCATAATTCATGCTCCAGCAGCTGCGAGGCTGATATTCCACGCGACGCGCAATCTGCTGCGTTATCCTTTGACGATACGTGATACCAATTTGATGCTGGGATGACGTCATTAATTACTTGAACTCGGTTAGCTACAAATTGCTTCCATTTTGATATGTCACCTTTCAGCCAACCGAGTACTACCATCGAATCGGTCCATGCATAAATAGTGACGTCATCTGTTATAAGAGTTTCCTTGATTTTCTTTATTAATTGTGACAGTAGGACCGCTGCGCACAATTCGAGTCGCGGTAGTGATATTTTCTTATTTAAGGGCGCTACCTTAGTCTTTGCGGTAAATAAACATGATGTGTACTCCCCCTTATGTTTTGATACAACATAAACTGTACAGGCGTATGCTCTTTCGGATGCGTCAGCGAAACCGTGAATTACAATTGAATTTTCTGTATTTCCGACTTGTCGTGATATTTTAAATTGATCAATATTACTCAAATCTCGTCTTATCTGATACCATTCCTTTTTATAATTTTCTGATAGTTCATCGTCCCATGATAACTCATCCTTCCACAGATTTTGGAAAAACAGTTTTGCTCTGATTGTTATTGGCGATAACCAGCCTAAGGGGTCAAAAACTTGTGATATTTCGGCTAATACGTGACGTTTAGTTTGTTTTGTTGTTATTTCCGTAGCTAGTTTATTATGATAAGAAAAAACGTCATCTACAGGGTTCCATTGAAGGCCAAGAGTTTTTCTCGATTCCTTGCATTTAAACTCAAATGTAGAATTTAATTGATATTCTGATAAACCTGATAAAATTGTTGATTGATTACTGGACCATTTTCTTAGATTCATCCCTGCTCCTTTAAGAATATCAATAAGCTGTGTTATTAATAGTTTTGCTGATGTTTCACAATTATGTCCTGATAACACGTCATCCATATAAAATGATGATTGCAATTCGACAGCGGCTAAAGGGTATTTTTCACCATCATCTATAGCCAACTGTTTTAGGGTTCTCATGGTTAGGTACGGGGCGGCCTTGGTTCCGTATGTTACGGTGGTGAGACAGTATTCTTGTATTTGTGTGTTTGGCGATTCTCGCCACAAAATCCGCTGTAAATTTTGATGTGATTCCTTGATCATTAAATTACGAAATGCTTTTTCAATATCAGCTGTAAATACGTAATTATACTGTCGCCACTTTAGTATCACAGTCTGCAGGTCTTGTTGCAGATTGGGGCCGCAATGCATGAGATCATTAAGGCTTTTTCCCGAGCTTGTGTTAGACGATGCATTGAACACAACGCGAAGCTTCGTTGTGGTGGAGTCTGGTTTTTCAACGCCGTGATGTGGAAGATAGTACGTTATCTCCTTTGTGATAGATGCTGGACGCATGTGGCCTAATTCTTCGTATTCCTGCATGAATGATTTATAGCTCGCTGCAAAAGCTGGTTTGCTTGACATCTTACGTTCCAGTTGCTTAAATTGGGCAAACGCTTTTGGTTTCGAGCTCCCCAATTGATTTTCATAATCTTTTTTCATTGGCAAACTGACTTGGTATCTACCATTGTCTAGGCGAACCGTAGTCGACTTATAAAAATCTTCGCAATACTGATCATCATTTGGTAACTCTGATACCCCGGTACTGATATCTTCGACTTCCCAATATCTTGATAAATCTGATAATTCCTTTATGACCACATTGCAGTGAAAAGTACGAATGTTTCCTGATAGTATCCAGCCTAACCTGGTCTGCTGAGCGATGGCTGCATGGGACTCGCCTTTGATGAGGCCGTTCATTATGATCTCAGAATACACACTTGCATCTAGCAGAAGGTCAATAGGTTTCGAAAGGTTGTATTCTGGGTCTGCCAAATTAATATTTTGAAGATGCTGCCATGATTTTTTATTAAATGATATATTAGGTAAATTGTTGATAAGAGATGATATAACTAACGCCTGCGTAGAAAAGTCATAGTCATTATAAATTGATTTGCATTCTAATAAAACTGCTCCTTTACTTTGCTTAGAATCGTGTCCGATACCCGAAATTGATGCATGATATTTGTTTCTTGGTAATTGTAACATCTGTGCTGCCCTTTCTGTAATTAATGATATCTGTGACCCCTGATCTAGTAATGCACGCAGTGTAATATAACAACCATCGCTGGATTTTATCTGCACTAAGATCGTTTTTAAAAAAACTTCTTCATCATTTTGGGCTACGTGATTCGCATTAAATTGTTTCTGTGACGTATTCGCTGATTTGACATTTACAGCTGTTGGGTTTGTAGCGGTCTTCGAACTCGATGCCGTTTCCGTCGGTGATTGCGAAAAGGCGTCATGAAGTTTCGTATTATGCTCACCGTTGCAATGTTTGCATCGCTTGAGCGAAATGCACACATCGTTAAAGTGATTATATAAACAATTTTTGCATACTTTTAATTTCGTAATTGTATTTATTTTAGCATCTGGGGTCATTGAATTAAAATTGTCACATTGAAATAAATCATGCCCCTGGTTACAAAGTGGACAACGGCGCCTGTATGTTGCATTTGACTGATAATTTTGAGCGCCAAATTTCTTATGATATGATGATGGTTGTGGTTTCTGCTGATTAGGGTAGAAGGTGCTTCTCTTGAAAGTATTTTCTTGATTTTGATGAAACCTTCTGATATGCTGCTGTTGAACGGGCTTCGGTGTCTCTCTTTCCTTTCTGGTGACAGGTTCGAGGGCAATGAACTTTCCTTCTATAAAATTCATAAGTTCTGTTAAAGTTGGAAGCTCCCTTGGTGACTCACGAGCCTCCTTATACTCACTGAAAGTTTCAGGGTCAAGCTTTTTTGATACCAGATGTACGATGAGAGGATCCCACGAATTGGTGTCTACTCCCAGGTTGTGGATAGCATGAATGCATTCTGCAGTGACGTCATGCAACCGCTTGATTTCTGATGCTGTCTGTCGCTGTACATTTGGCTGATTTAGCAGGATTTCTATATGTTTAGTGAAAATAAGCTGAGGGTTGTTGTAACGATGCACAAGTATTTCCCAAGCAGTATCATAATTTTCCTCTGAAATATGTAAATGCTGAATGAGTCTTTCCGCTTCTCCCTTTACCTTTCCCTTTAAGTGTTGCATTTTCTGTGATTTTGTCAGCATAATGTTATTGTGGATAGCAGCCGAATATAAATCAAAAAATGTGGGCCATTGAACATAGCTTCCAGCGAAAATTGGAATTTCTAAGCGTGGAGTTGATTGCTGAAGGTGACTCGTAGATGATAGTTTCTGATTTAGTTTTCGCTTGATGTCCTTGAAAAGTTTCTCATGTTCATTCAACTCGATGTCATAATCACCGTTGCATCCTTGGGTGACGTTGTCAATATCTAAATGAAGGACGTCAATCGCATTCCATTTTAATTGAAGATTACGCAACTCATCCTCGATCTCCCATTTTTCTGTTAACAGGTCAAGGTTTATTCCGCTTAGTAATCGCTTAAATGCTCTGAAGTTAGTTTTCTGTTTAGATAGCAAATCTTGTAGAGGGTTGCTTCTTGGTGTTATTTTAGGTTCGGTGGGTGGTTGTTGTCTGTATAAAGATAGTACATGATAAGTATCCTGGTATATTTTCAATGTTTTCTCATAAACGTTTCCTGCGAAATATTCCTCATCTCTCGAATAATCACTCTCTAAAAGTCGATTATGGTTCTGATCAAACTCTCCCCAGAGGCTCTCTAGCGTGTCTATGCGTCTCTTGATGTAGTCAGGTGTCTTCCTGCTGTCGGAGTCCTTACTAAAGTTTGATTTAACTTGCTTGATGATTTCCAAAATTTCTGCTTGGCGGTTGATTATGGCTTCCATCTTAATGAGTTAGTAATAAAAAAAGGAACAAGCTTACTGATAACTGCTGATGGTAACTGGATATCGTAATTCGGTTACGATTTTCTGCTCACGATGATGGCTGATACTGGTGTGTGGTGCTATTGCCTTTGCCGTGCAGCCTTGGGGCTCACAGACAAAAGACAAATCCAGGAAAAAATATAGTTTTCACTTAGTCACTGATTAAGACGATCACAGTTTAAACGGTATGATTATTTTTTATATAAAAAAGTCACTGATAATGATAACTAATTTCACTGATATTATAATTTTAAATTTAACTAATGAAAGCTTTTCTTGATACGTAACTGAGACCGTATAGTAAGATTGCGCAATGCACTCGACAAACGCGATTCCCTATTCGACACGAATCCGCGCGCGTGCTCGATGTCGAAAAGGACTGATGATAGGTAAAAATAAAACAATGAAATGATATTTAAAATGATGATAAAATATAACAATGCGTGAACAAAAATATATATTATAATCGGAATATATTTTTATCGGATAGTCAAGGATCAAATGACTATAGATATGTTAGGATGCTGTTAAACGGCTCGAAGGACCAAAATATGTAGGGTGTAGCCTTACACACTTAAGATGATAGGATGATAAGAGTGATAGTTGATTGATCTATGATAAAGGGATGCTGTTCTGATATTTATATGATATAAGGGTGCTGATAGGAAATGATATATAGGAGTTCAAAATGATACAACCGTGTCGAGTGCTAATCGTAATAGAACTGATTTATTTTAGTTATAAATTAGGTGCAATAAACGCGTGTAAAAAAAGTGCAAGTTCGCAAATTACAAATGTTGCAATAATTAGGTATTTCTTAGACCAATGTGCGGTTCACCGTACATTGGGCCTAATTGTAATAATAAATCATTTAATAAATCGTTCGTTGACCCAAGTTTAAGTGTTTAGCCAAAAGCTCAAAATAAATAAGTAGGTATTAAAAATAATTTAAGGTTACATTAAATTCCGGTGAAGTTGATGAAGTTTTAATAGGGGTTAAAGTATGAAATTGCTGATTTTTCTCACACATAGAGACTTATATCTTCTATGATGTTAAAGATGCTTCGGTGGTTTATTTCGAAATATGATCATGACGGCCACCTGCCTGTTAGCAATAAGAAAAATATATCTGACTTCCTTTTTTTTTTTAAGTACCTTATTATTAGTAACTCCTTTTTTTGTTGCAGAAATGAGCTCTTATTTCGTTGTAACTTAGCCGATACTTATTTTCGCATAACCTAAGTGGCATACTTTATCTTAGTGTTTAAACATTAGTGCATACAAGTTTTAAAACATTAGCGTTCATGGTTGTCAAATAAGTTAAGAAAATGTTAGTATGGAAAATTCAAAATCTTTATAATTCTCCATACAAAACGGCAATGTCATAATTAAACCTCTAATACAAATAAGCATTTTGTATGTATCATGCGGATTATTACGAAAAAGCAAAGAAATAAGAGATGTACTGTTTGAGACAACGTCAATTTTATTTACACTTTTTGTATTTAAATATACGACTAAAATTATATACAAGGTGTTACAAAAGTACCCCTAATGCCGAATATGGTATATAGGGACCATCAAACTGAACAACTTTTACTATGAGACCAACTCTGAAATCACGAAAAAAAATCAGCTGTTTCATACATTTTGATATTTTCGATTTTAATATTTTGTATGAAACAGCTGATTTTTTTTTCGCGATTTCAGAGTTGGCCCCATGGTAAAAGTTGTTCAGTTTGATGGTCCCTATATACCATATTCGGCATTAGGGGTATTTTTGTTGTTACAATTGTATAATATCGTTTTCGTTTCTACGAACTACAATATTAACAAAGATAACATCTCAAGATTCACGCATAAACTTAACTGTTCTCTAACTCCAACACAACAAAAGAAAAAGCAAGTTTCTCCTATATTTTTCGCTTTATTTTCACGGTAAATCTTGCTGTAATTCACAACAGTACGTGTTAGTAAAGATCCATAGACAACATAGCTACTACAAAAGATATCAAATGTGCTATTACTTACTACTGACTTCGTTTGCGTGCATTTCTTTAACCGGGATAAAAAAAATAACCTATATGTTAATTCAGGTCTTAATCTGTCTACCAACCAAATTTCATCCATGAAATTGAAAATCCATGGTTGAGGAAAACTTATGATTCCATACATCTTTTGATAGTCTTCTTAAAACTGAAGCATCTTCAAATTAATTCACAATATTTATTTACAACAAATATGGTACATATTGATTTGACTGTGACTACTGTAATATGTATTGTATTTGGTAACGATATATTTAAGTTTGTAAATATCGTTACTTATTTCTGTTAAAGCTGATAAGTTTCTTGCGCCTGTTCTTCTTGTCAGTAAAAAAAGTCTGGAACGGGTGGTAGAAAAATATAGACGATTCAAAAGCGCTTAATTACTAAGTTTATTTGAATAAAGCAATTTTTTACTTTACTTTTTTTACTTTACTGACGACCTCCGTGGTCGAGTGGCTTTGTACACCGGTTTTCATGGCGTCGCCATCTCTGAGGTCCCGGGTTCGATCGCCGTTTGGGTCAATTTCGAAAACAAACTTTTCTATATTGACTCAGGTCTGGGTGTTTGTGATACCACCATTGTCTCCGATTTCCATAACACAAGTGCTTTAGCTACTTACTTTGGAATCGGAGCAATGTATGTAATGTTGTCAAATATAAAAATATTTACGATGTCATAGTAGGATTTGACCTGGGCCCTATTCAATAAAACTTACAATTGTAATTTACAACTACAATTTGACGTACGTTGCTGTTTATGTTTGAGCGTATAACATGAATAGTAACAAGTCCTCTAACATTGTTAGTAATGTATCGAAAATTGTAATTGTAAATTACAATTGTAACTTTTATTGAATAGGGCCCTGCAGTAAAGGCAGGGAAATATTGGGTAGGTACTAGGGCATGCAAAAACCGGGTAGTTTTGGGAAACCGAATATTTCGGTTTTCATAAAAAAAAATCCGGTTAACCCGGTTTTTTCGGGTATTTCGGTTTTTTTTTAAATAAAATTCAATAAAAAAGGTAAAATAATAAAAACTGTAACATTAGTTTCTGAACACATTTGAGATCAATCACGTAACTAAATTATGTATGCCACTATGCACTTATTAACCTTAATAAATTCTAACATAAAAATCAATAAAATCAACAAATCGTAAAATAAAAAACACGTCTTTAGAACCTTTGAGGTTAATAACAAAGTCAAAATTAAACATAAGAGAGAGATTGAGATAAATCTTTTTTTAAACATACTTATATGCATTTTATATTGGTGAAATGTAATGTAATGCAATAAAAAAGTTAATGCAAAGCATGCTCAAATGCTATATGGGTTAATGTTAAATTATTCAATAACAATTGTAGAACTCTGATATCACAAATCTTTATTTAACAAGCAGGTAAGATTAACAAAACCTGAATAAAAAGTGCTTTTAAGGTTAGGTATCGGTGGTTTGTTTATAAAATTCTCTCCGTGAGTTGGCTGAAGTTGTAATTTAAAAAACAATAACGTCCTTGCTCATATTTCCTTTCACAATTATTCAAAAAACAAAAGTTGAAGAGCTTACCTGTATCGTGAAAGTTTCTTTGCGTTTACTGCGACTTGGCACTTGCCAGAGAGTGAAGGCTGGTTTATACGAGGTAAGCGACTGACTCCGAAATCGAGACAAGTCAGCGCTGACCCAAAAAAAAATCCAATGTAAATTGGTTTGAAGTCAGTACAGCGGCATGAAGTCAGCGCTGACTTGAAAATTCCCACACGAATATTTTGAAGTCAGTCGGTACTGACTTCTGTACTGACCCTGTGTAAACTTGGCTTGACTGACAAAGCAAAATGGCAGCCAGCCGGTTACGTCAATTTAAAAACTAGACACAAAAATGCGTTTCATATACACGCTTATTACTTTCCTTGAATACCATATATACTATATACTACACTATAGCATTTTTGAAAAAATAAGAAAGTTTTTGTGTAAACTGTATGTGAAGTGAAATAACCGAAAAACCCGAATAATTCGGTTTTATGACTAGAAAAAACCGGGTTCAAAATTCTGTCGGTTAATCGGTTTTTTCGGTTATCCGGTTAACCGGTTTGCAAGCCCTAGTAGGTACAAATTACAGAAGATAAAATGTAAGTTTAGTAAATGTCTTTTCTTACAGAATAATAAAAAATGTCATAATATTTTCACAATTAAAATCAATTTTATGTCAGCTCGATAAAAACAAAATATCAAAACAAATATGCGGACGTACACTTCGTCTGCGTGGATAGCAATTTTTTCATAGTATACAACGTGTTACAAAAGTACCCCTAATGCCGAATATGGTAGATAGGGACCATCAAACTGAACAACTTTTACTATGGGACCAACTCTGAAATCGCGAAAAAAAAAACAGCTGTTTCATACATTTTGATATTTTCGTAATAAATTTTTGCATGAAATAGCTGATTTTTTTTTCGCGATTTCAGAGAAAAGTTGTTCAGTTTGATGGTCCCTATATACCATATTCGGCATTAGGGGTACTTTTGTAACATGTTGTATAGTAAGTCAGGATTGGCAGTGTTTTTTTTGATTAAATCAGTAAAAAAAAATTCGGCTTGCGTACAAAAAAAACTATTATGTAATGGTGTATCGTACAGGTTTGTTTTCTTAAGTCTATGGTATCCCTCAGTTAGTTAGGAGGAAAACAAACTCTATTACAAAGTAGTCGGCCGATTCATACAACTTCGAGCGATAAACTGCCTTAATAAGGGTGTTCTCTGTTATAAACTTATTAAGCAGGTTTCGGTAATTAATTACCGAATAATACCGTTATTTGTAACTAACGGATCATGTAGATGAATTGTATGTTTTATCCTACTACACAATAAATAATAGAAGTTAGAGCATAACTGATATTTTTTTAGAATATGTAATCATTATCTATACTTTTACCCAACTACGGCGAAGCGAAAAGGAGGGTTATGATTTTAATCAGTATGTACGTGTATTTATGCGGATACGTTCATGTGTTCCTTAACTTATAAACTACTTATCATAATTTGACAAAAGAGGTAAGTATGTGGCGAGCTGCTCTGTGGCGCAGTGGTTTAGCGCTTGGCCCAGCGATGGCGGAGGTTAAGCAACTTTAGCAAGAGTCGGACATGGGATGGGTGACCAAAAATCTATTAACTCGAGGTCCTCCGTGCTTCGGAAGGCACGTTAAGCCGTTGGTCCCAGCTGAATTTGCAGTCGTTAACACCCACCAATCGGCCTTGGCCCGCGTGGTGGGTTATGGTCCATTCTCTTTATCCACCCATAAGGAAGGCCTGTGCCCCATCAGTGGGGGACATTAAAATGGTTGATGTTGAAAATTAATTTGATATCTAAGTACTTGATTTGATATTTAATAAATGTCTGATGTGAGTAATTAATTAATTACACATTATAACTGATTACGAAACACATTTAATTACGTTTATACGGTTTGAATAGATTTGTTTCGCTTGCGTGAATTTGTTTATTGTCTATAAAAAGTTTTTAATTTCGGTGTGTTTGTTATGTTATGTAAATGTTAGCTGTTTATTTAATAAACGGTTTTGTTTGCTTACTGTTGCGTATATTTTTTAATATAACATGATTTTAATTATTCAGAAAGCATTTGTATTATAATGATATGTCTGGACTTGAGTCGAGATTACTTCTAAGTACTTAAATAATAATTTGTTACTCGCTACCAAAGCAAATATTGTGAAAAATAATAAGTATTTTTATTTTATAATCCTAATGTATTTAAAAAAATATCAAATGTTATGTTTTCTTATTACTTTTGTGAAAAGAGAAATATATGTAGCTTACTCCCGCAAAAATATATGCAGGATGCACCGCCCGCCCGCCCGCAAAAAAAAATGCACATGCACACAAAAATATCAGTGCACAATACTTGCATTTAGCATGACAGCGACACACCTTGCACCTTCACCACTTAGACTACTCTACACGTGTTTCGCCCCAACCCGGAGCATCCTCAGGAGTTAGATCGTGCGTGAACCGACACCGAATGAGAACCAACACTCATGCATGATGATGCGGTGCATCCTGCATATATTTTTGCGGGAGTAAGCTACATATATTTCTCTGTAACTTTGTAACAAAAAGTACTATTTTGGTCTTTTGCAAAAATGACCGCTGAAATCTGAATTTAAAAATATTAATTAAAAATATTTTATTCTGATTTTAAAGAAAAACCTCGCTCATGTTTAATCACCTATATCAATTATTTGGAGAAATCCACTATGCAGAAGGAACGAAATTCGTATTTAAATTGGCCGGAGAAAATAACTTCCATCGGTCGGTGCATTATTGAAAATACCCATTACAAACATCTCGTTTTTTCACTCTGAATTTAAATCTTGTTACGATGTCATTAAGATCCAATATTGGACGGTGGAGCATCCAATCGCTGCACGTAAATACTTACAATTTTCCACGTACACGAAAATGCATCTTATAGGGTTCATGTTAAGGTTGGGTTTCGGGTAGTGCTGTGAGTGATGCACAGCACAGTAGGTTTGTGCGATGGTTTCGAACCCATTTCCGCTTGAGGAAGAAAATTGAAAAGCTGTCTCTACGTGCGGGGCGTTGTATACGGACGGGTACACGTGTAGATGTGTATACATATGTGTATTCGATATATACGTTGCACGTTACGTGCGGTGTACGTTACAGTGCCTAGGGTTGGGTTATTTTATTTTTTATTTAAAACGAGGTTCTCTCTGTATAAATACAATTAGGTTAGATGTTTATTCACGCGTTAAAATTAACACATTTTATACAGTTAGTAACACTATTTATTTTTTAGTTATTAGTACTGAAAATGAAACCATTTCAATTAAAACTTTTTCTATAAAATTTAACATGAAATAACGTCCCGGAAATGTAGCAGCCCTATGCGGGCCGGAAGTTCCTCGTCAGGGCTGCCAACAGAAGGTCGCCGGATGTCGTGACGCGTTTGAGGGTAGATTTGCATCTCAAGAGAAACGATGTGCTTTGGAACGGTATGCTTAAGATATTATGTTCAAGTCATTAAAGTTACTTATACATAAAATTAAGTAAAAATCTGAATTGGCGTGTATTTTTTTAGATTGTTGAAAATAGTCCGGGAGTTTTGTTACTTAAAGCTTTTTAATTTTGTCATTCATTGTCAAAAATCAAATAGATAAAAAAGGCGTCATATATTTTTGGGTCTTTTCTGAAAGTGCCGGCCAAAAATAAAACAAGCCATTTGGAGCAATAGTTGGTACAAAAGTTGTAGCTCTGAGCCAAGTTATACAAGTTCGAAGATTCGCCATTTTCATACAATAATAATTTTATTATATTCTGAAAGTTCTGGTAAACATGAAATAATGATAGATACTGCTAGAACTAATCATTTGTTTATTATTTTTATTTATTCTTCGACAACCCTACGTTTTTGTTTCATATTACGCCGATGTGTTCGGGACAGATACTAATGTGTTTTGTGAAGTTTAATTTCCGCCCTTTTACAACGCTCGCGATTCATGTTATATTTTATCAAGCACAAAATGATAAAATGATTGCGTAATCGTTAAAAATGAAATTATATATGTTGTTAATAGATTTTATGACATTTAACTTGCGAAATATTAAGTGTTTACTATAAAAAAAATTCTAACACAGAAAATCGCTAAAATCTGTAATATAAAAAAAGTTTATTTTTTATTATAACCTCGTGTCGTCGGGTCCAATGCGGATTGTTGGGTGATGACTATAATTGCAAATTCAGTCGGGACGAAAAGCACGAAGGAGCTGATGATACTAAATTGTCACCCATCCAATAACCAACCCTAGCGATTGTTGCTTAACCACCGCAATCGGACCGAAGTCACTGCACCATCCATTTTCACATGGGTATTATTACCTAATATTATGCAATTCATGTATTAATCTTTGAATAACATATTTCCTTATTATTTGACGACCTGAGTGGTGCAGTGGTCAACATGCTGGTCTACTACGCAAGAGGTCACGGGTTCGATTACCGGCCGGACAGAAATTGAAATGATGAATTTTAATTAGAAATGAGAAAGGCGGCCTGTAGAAGAGAACAGACAGCCGGACAGAGCGGGACGGAGCATTTCTGCCCAAGCTGAAACGGAGACGCTTCGCGCTTGCTCGGCAATAAAACAAAACTATCAATTTCAGCACTTAGAACTTAATCAATATGAGTATTTATTGCTTTTCAAATTACCACGTGTTCGTATCATTTAATATATCGTTCGTTGACCCAAGTTTATTTGTTTTAAATTTACACGCAAGTGTTTAGCCAATTAAATACCGGTGAAGTTGATGAAGTTTTAGAAAATATAATAGGGGTAAAGTATGAAATTGCTGATTTTTCTCACACATAGAGACTTATATCTTCTATGATGTTAAAGATGCTTCGGTTGTTTATTTCTAAATATGATCATGACGGCCAACTACCTGTCAACAATAAGGAAAATATATCTGACTTCCTTTTTTTTTTTAAAGTACCTTATTATTAGTAACTCCTTTTTTTGTTGCAGAAATGAGCTCTTATTTCGTTGTAACTTAGCCGATACTTATTTTCGCATAACCTAAGTGGCATACTTTATCTTAGTGTTTAAACATTAGTGCATACAAGTTTTAAAACATTAGCGTTCATGGTTGTCAAATAAATTGAGAAAATGTTAGTATGGAAAATTCAAAATCTTTATAATTCTCCATACAAAACGGCAATGTCATAATTAAACCTCTAATACAAATAAGCATTTTGTATGTATCATGCGGATTATTACGAAAAAGCAAAGAAATAAGAGAGGTACTGTTTGAGACAACGTCAATTTTATTTACACTTTTTGTATTTAAATATACGACCAAAATTATATACAAGGTGTTACAAAAGTACCCCTAATGCCGAATATGGTATATAGGGACCATCAAACTGAACAACTTTTACTATGAGACCAACTCTGAAATCACGAAAAAAAATCAGCTGTTTCATACATTTTGATATTTTCGATTTTAATATTTTGTATGAAACAGCTGATTTTTTTTTCGCGATTTCAGAGTTGGCCCCATGGTAAAAGTTGTTCAGTTTGATGGTCCCTATATACCATATTCGGCATTAGGGGTATTTTTGTTGTTACAATTGTATAATATCGTTTTCGTTTCTACGAACTACAATATTAACAAAGATAACATCTCAAGATTCACGCATAAACTTAACTGTTCTCTAACTCCAACACAACAAAAGAAAAAGCAAGTTTCTCCTATATTTTTCGCTTTATTTTCACGGTAAATCTTGCTGTAATTCACAACAGTACGTGTTAGTAAAGATCCATAGACAACATAGCTACTACAAAAGATATCAAATGTGCTATTACTTACTACTGACTTCGTTTGCGTGCATTTCTTTAACCGGGATAAAAAAAATAACCTATATGTTAATTCAGGTCTTAATCTGTCTACCAACCAAATTTCATCCATGAAATTGAAAATCCATGGTTGAGGAAAACTTATGATTCCATACATCTTTTGATAGTCTTCTTAAAACTGAAGCATCTTCAAATTAATTCACAATATTTATTTACAACAAATATGGTACATATTGATTTGACTGTGACTACTGTAATATGTATTGTATTTGGTAACGATATATTTAAGTTTGTAAATATCGTTACTTATTTCTGTTAAAGCTGATAAGTTTCTTGCGCCTGTTCTTCTTGTCAGTTAAAAAAGTCTGGAACGGGTGGTAGAAAAATATAGACGATTCAAAAGCGCTTAATTACTAAGTTTATTTGAATAAAGCAATTTTTTACTTTACTTTTTTTACTTTACTGACGACCTCCGTGGTCGAGTGGCTTTGTACACCGGTTTTCATGGCGTCGCCATCTCTGAGGTCCCGGGTTCGATCGCCGTTTGGGTCAATTTCGAAAACAAACTTTTCTATATTGACTCAGGTCTGGGTGTTTGTGATACCACCATTGTCTCCGATTTCCATAACACAAGTGCTTTAGCTACTTACTTTGGAATCGGAGCAATGTATGTAATGTTGTCAAATATAAAAATATTTACGATGTCATAGTAGGATTTGACCTGGGCCCTATTCAATAAAACTTACAATTGTAATTTACAACTACAATTTGACGTACGTTGCTGTTTATGTTTGAGCGTATAACATGAATAGTAACAAGTCCTCTAACATTGTTAGTAATGTATCGAAAATTGTAATTGTAAATTACAATTGTAACTTTTATTGAATAGGGCCCTGCAGTAAAGGCAGGGAAATATTGGGTAGGTACAAATTACAGAAGATAAAATGTAAGTTTAGTAAATGTCTTTTCTTACAGAATAATAAAAAATGTCATAATATTTTCACAATTAAAATCAATTTTATGTCAGCTCGATAAAAACAAAATATCAAAACAAATATGCGGACGTACACTTCGTCTGCGTGGATAGCAATTTTTTCATAGTATACAACGTGTTACAAAAGTACCCCTAATGCCGAATATGGTAGATAGGGACCATCAAACTGAACAACTTTTACTATGGGACCAACTCTGAAATCGCGAAAAAAAAAACAGCTGTTTCATACATTTTGATATTTTCGTAATAAATTTTTGCATGAAATAGCTGATTTTTTTTTCGCGATTTCAGAGAAAAGTTGTTCAGTTTGATGGTCCCTATATACCATATTCGGCATTAGGGGTACTTTTGTAACATGTTGTATAGTAAGTCAGGATTGGCAGTGTTTTTTTTGATTAAATCAGTAAAAAAAAATTCGGCTTGCGTACAAAAAAAACTATTATGTAATGGTGTATCGTACAGGTTTGTTTTCTTAAGTCTATGGTATCCCTCAGTTAGTTAGGAGGAAAACAAACTCTATTACAAAGTAGTCGGCCGATTCATACAACTTCGAGCGATAAACTGCCTTAATAAGGGTGTTCTCTGTTATAAACTTATTAAGCAGGTTTCGGTAATTAATTACCGAATAATACCGTTATTTGTAACTAACGGATCATGTAGATGAATTGTATGTTTTATCCTACTACACAATAAATAATAGAAGTTAGAGCATAACTGATATTTTTTTAGAATATGTAATCATTATCTATACTTTTACCCAACTACGGCGAAGCGAAAAGGAGGGTTATGATTTTAATCAGTATGTACGTGTATTTATGCGGATACGTTCATATGTTCCTTAACTTATAAACTACTTATCATAATTTGACAAAAGAGGTAAGTATGTGGCGAGCTGCTCTGTGGCGCAGTGGTTTAGCGCTTGGCCCAGCGATGGCGGAGGTTAAGCAACTTTAGCAAGAGTCGGACATGGGATGGGTGACCAAAAATCTATTAACTCGAGGTCCTCCGTGCTTCGGAAGGCACGTTAAGCCGTTGGTCCCAGCTGAATTTGCAGTCGTTAACACCCACCAATCGGCCTTGGCCCGCGTGGTGGGTTATGGTCCATTCTCTTTATCCACCCATAAGGAAGGCCTGTGCCCCATCAGTGGGGGACATTAAAATGGTTGATGTTGAAAATTAATTTGATATCTAAGTACTTGATTTGATATTTAATAAATGTCTGATGTGAGTAATTAATTAATTACACATTATAACTGATTACGAAACACATTTAATTACGTTTATACGGTTTGAATAGATTTGTTTCGCTTGCGTGAATTTGTTTATTGTCTATAAAAAGTTTTTAATTTCGGTGTGTTTGTTATGTTATGTAAATGTTAGCTGTTTATTTAATAAACGGTTTTGTTTGCTTACTGTTGCGTATATTTTTTAATATAACATGATTTTAATTATTCAGAAAGCATTTGTATTATAATGATATGTCTGGACTTGAGTCGAGATTACTTCTAAGTACTTAAATAATAATTTGTTACTCGCTACCAAAGCAAATATTGTGAAAAATAATAAGTATTTTTATTTTATAATCCTAATGTATTTAAAAAAATATCAAATGTTATGTTTTCTTATTACTTTTGTGAAAAGAGAAATATATGTAGCTTACTCCCGCAAAAATATATGCAGGATGCACCGCCCGCCCGCCCGCAAAAAAAAATGCACATGCACACAAAAATATCAGTGCACAATACTTGCATTTAGCATGACAGCGACACACCTTGCACCTTCACCACTTAGACTACTCTACACGTGTTTCGCCCCAACCCGGAGCATCCTCAGGAGTTAGATCGTGCGTGAACCGACACCGAATGAGAACCAACACTCATGCATGATGATGCGGTGCATCCTGCATATATTTTTGCGGGAGTAAGCTACATATATTTCTCTTTTCACAATGGTTTGGGACTTCCGCCAAGTAATGCCTGATTCAATCAAATTCTAATTACTTTTTAGGGTTCCGTACTAAAATGGTAAAAAGGAATCCTCATGGTGCGACTCAGTCTGTCTGTCTGTCTGTCATAGCTGGGTATCTCGAGAACTACTAATGCTATCAACTGGAAATTTGGAATAGTTTTAGATGACGTTTGCCCAACTATTTTCGACTCTTATCTTCGAAGTTGACTTAAAGAAAAATCTGAAATTATTTTAAGTGATAGAAGTTAAGTTTATGTAAAGATTACAGCAAAAATAAAACGATGTCTCTAAATAGTAAACTTTCGCAGAATAGTGGTACGGAACCCTCGGTGCGCGAGTCCGACTCGCTCTTAAACGTTTTTTTAATTATTTATAAAGTTAAACCTCCGAGAAAGTACCTGAAAAACCGGGGGTTTGTTAGATAATTGGAATTTTAAATTAAAGAACAAAGACCACTTCCCTTACAAGCGTTGACTTATAAAATAGCATTTTTTAAATTTCATGTAAATATTATGTATAAGTATTATAAAACACTAGCATATCTTGAATTTTAGTTTGGCAATCAGAAAAATATGAAATGGTAAAATCAATATGTTCTAGTTTGTAATATTGGCAATCTTTATGATTATTTTTCTCTATTTTTGTATTACCAATTTTTATTTCAGTCAGCAATTTATAAATAACAATTAAAATGCAATTTTATGAGCTATATTACTTCTAGATACGATAATGATAAAATCAACATTTGGCAGTTCAGAAATGGGCATCGTTCTTTTGGAGTTTGAGACTTATTTGATGACCGCTGTGGTCGAGTAGCTTACACACCGGTGTTTTGACCTTTGACCGAGGTCCCAGATTTAATCCCAATGTAAAAACCAAAACTTTTCTATTTTAATTAAATTTTAATAATTTGGTTCCCGCAGTGGGGTGGTTCTACTCATGATTACAAGCAACTTTTACTATGGGGCCAACTCTGATATCGCAAAAATTCAGCTGTTCCATACATTAAGGTCGAGGTATTACGCTTTTGTATGGAACAGCCTTCGATCATATAAACCAATAGGGTATACAAGGTGTTACAAAAATACCCCTAATGCCGAATATGGTAGATAGGGACCATCAAACTGAACAACTTTTACTACGGGATCAACTCTGAAATCGCGAAAAAATAAATCAGCTGTTTCATACAAAAATTAAAATAATAATAATATATATAATATCAAAATGTATGAAACAGCTGATTTTTTTATCGCGATTTTAGAGTTGGTCCCATAGTAAAAGTTGTTCAGTTTCATGGTCCCTATCTACCATATTCGGCATTAGGGGTATTTTTGTAACACCTTGTATATGATCGAAGGGACCGGCCCTTCTATTGTCTGATTTCAAAATTTATCGCGATCGCTTTCAAGATGTAACACATTGATGATTCTTTTTGGCATAAATAAAAACTTATCAAAGAAATGCAGCAATGTGTCACATACATTTGTCAAATGAAAGCGATTGCGATAGATTTTGAAATTAGACAATTAGCCCCCGGCATATCAGAGTTGGCCCCATAGTAAGAGTTGCTTGTAATCATGAGTGGAACCACTCCACTACAGCGCGTATTTCTCAGGTAACAGTGTTAATTTTACTCGTTTTCTCTGCAAAAGTGTTATTTTCGGCACATTTGATGTCCGCCATTTTGTTGGGGCCGCCATCTCGCGACGTGATGAGGTAACTTTCGATGGGGGTAGAACTGCCTTTATTGCTTAGGATGGAAGGGTCTGGAATTGGCGACATGGCGGATGTTCTGTTATAGTGTCTAATCTATGTTATAGTGTGTTATCTTATAGTGTCGTATCTATATCTACATGTCATAAAAACACAATTTACTTATTTCAATCATTTTTCACTTCGTAGGTTTGACAAAATGAAGTCGGTAGCTTAACTTATTTCATAGTTTTCTCATCATGATAGAATTAATAATAACGCTTTATTGCACACTAGAAAAATATATTACAAAGAAGCAAACAATAAACATGAATAAGTACACAAAAGGCGGCCTTATTGCTATGTAGCAATCTCTTCCAGGCAACCTTGAGTAGAGAAATATTATGGGGAGGAGGACAGGGGGGAGTGGGTGCAAAAATACTGGAACGACAACAGATATAATATAGATGTACAAAAATCTTTTCTAAATACAACCTGAGGAGACTATTATTTAAAACTAAATGAATAATAAAATCTTTTAATTTCCTTTCAGTTATCTACCTTTTGAATCCAATAGTTTACCGTCCTCTTCTGAAGAATAGACGCAAGAAAAAAGTAATTTTCTCTATGGCAACTGTACCATTGTATTAGAGAAAAAGTGTCTTTAACAGAACTTAGCCACTTAACCAATGGTTTTGAGGGACAAAGGAAACTTTCCGAAGTTAAATAGCGAAGAATGGATTGACGAGAACTGCTTCACTGGAAACTAACCAGTTTAGTTTTCGTTTAACTTTTATGAAAGTTGAAATCTTCAATGCTGTGAATTTGTAGGTCTTTAAGAGGGCGTAGTCTACACACTAGCGCCACCATTGGAAAAAAAAATCATTGTGCTTAGATAAAGACGAAATTGCGAATTATCTCTCTGTAGTGCACTCCGAGGAAACTTGGTGGTACTTTTTATCACTTACACAATATTTTCTAGCCTGTCGTTTAGTTTAATGGCGTTTTATCGCTAAAAGTGGCCACTTTTCGCAAAAAAACTCAATTAAACTAAACGACAGGCTAGAAAATATTATTTAAGCTATAATAAGTACCACCAAGTTTCCTCGGAGTGCACTACAGAGAGATAATTCGCAATTTCGTCTTTATCTAAGCACTAAGATTTTTTTCCAATGGCGGCGCTAGTATGCAGACTACGCAGCCTTAAGGCCTTGGTCTCCTATTTAATGATATACGCGATGTCTGACGTCAGCGTAATCGTTCCTATACATTTCATACGCCGACTCATACTCCAAGATAATTACATTATATGACTCATACCGAAAAAAGTATAAACTAAAATATAAAGAGGCTATACTCCCCTAATGGCCACCGATATAATGGGCGAACTCGAGTGGCCAGAAAATGGGAAACCGTCAGTTATGCCGCTTATGGCCGATGGGCCGCGGGGAATAAATCGAGATATGAGGTGTCTGCTTATTACAAGCGGTCGGGAGATATTGGGCTATTTCTCATTGTTGGTAAACTGGAACGATTTTTATAAGGGTTACAGGTTTCCTTTATACTTGCCCATTGGCAGGCAATAATACAAAACTTGTCTGCCAAAAGATTGTTAGAATTAATTGTAATAAATAGACATGAAGCATAGGCACGATAACAAGTCTGCAGTGTGGTGAACATGCATCAAAGGGACCCAACCATTACATTAGATTTGATAAACCACAAATACTCGCTAAAGAAAAAGATTCATTTCCAGAATGCTACGCGAGGCTATTGAAATCAACAAACATCCAAATTTCAATAGAGATGATGGTTGGAGAGTACCACCAGATTGGGACCCCATAATCCATCAACTAAAATCCCATCCCAAATCACACGCTGCAGGATCTAAAGATATAGTTAGTTCGTTTTGTAGATAGGGATAAAAAGGGAGGTCGACACAACCTCTCTGAGTTTTCTTCCGCCAGTTCTTTCTCTCAGAGGCCTCCCAATTTGTGACCTGGTAGTAGATTCAGTAGCTAGATCTTGTTTTCTAATTAACTTTATTCAATTTAATTCAGTAATAATTATTAAAATCAGAACGCAGCTATAAAATAATTTAATAAACTTGAATACATTTTTATAAAATTTCGAGCGGGTAATTTCATAAAAATATGAGCAGCCTTTTTGCTTTAGTCCTCCCGTGACCACGGCCCCTGGAAAGGTGTCGAAACGTCGGGAATTCTAAAAATACCAATAAATACAAACTAAATAATTCCAAAACAACACCTGAATTAATAATATACGCGCTGTAATCTGTAAAAAGTGTTTTATTTCTAAGGCGGGTAGTGTTAAATTCAGGTCAGTTGTTTGCAGATTTCAAAAGTATAGGGGAAATCCTGCTAGTTTGCTGGTCGGATTCCCCCTGTGCATAGAGAAAAATTTTAAATTATTAAGTTTATGTCAAGATTACAGGAAAAATAAAACGATGTCTCTTTTGACAATTTCCGTGGTTTTTGAAAACCCTTCGCCGACAAGACAAAGTAACGGATGGAAGCTAGTATTTTGATGAAGTAGCGATCGGTATTCACAGTACATAATATGACGTAATTATGGCTGTAACTGAATAGGGTTGTCACAAAATAACCCACCGAATTTATGTCACGCCAGGGAAATGAAAATTTAAATTAACACTTTTTGTATTAACGCTTTATTATCGACACACAGAGTAGGTAATTATTATACATTGTTTGTTATTGATGTGTAATAAATTAATGATAAGTATTAATTAAACTATTGGAGTTGCTTTTCAGTTGTTTCTTCACTGCTCTATTCAGTTTTTAAATTTTGAGATTTTAGCATTCACAATGCTATTTTTATATAATACTAAATAATATACTAGAAAAAATACGACTCTCACCAGATCATGTTCTCGGACGGGAATCGAACCCGCGACCTTTGGATATCCGGTCCAATGCTCTGACCGCTGAGCTACCGGCTTACTAGCGTATTTTTTCTAGTATATTATTTAGTATTACTCTATTCAGTGTTTTTTTTTAAAGTGGACGTTCGTATAATTTATTCTAGTAGGTACCTACCTACATACTATAAATGAAATGTCCATGTATTAATGCTGGACAAGTCCAATACTAAACCTAAATTAAATATTATAGGATTGACTTAACCTTTGCTTACATCCCGTGGTCGAGATGTTTGAACAAGTCCACTAACTTAAGGCCCCTACATACCTCAAAATGGCACCCTCATCTTAATTAAATTTAGGGCTCGCTAAGTACATAATCTTCCGAAAATTCACTTCTACAGATTGAAGCTAAGGTTCTTTAGTTTATTTACAAACAATAACCTTAGTAAAATATAATTCGCTGTAGTTGTAGTGGTAGGCAAAAGAGCAAAAAGTGGCCACTTTAGGCACTTTTGCCTACTACTACTACAACGAAAGATGAGGGCGCCACTTGAGGGCTATAGTCGCCTTAACCAATTAGACCAACTTGTTAACAAAAAAACAAGTTACAAGTTTTATCGGTGTCTTAATTCCAAATGATATCGAACAACAAGTAATCTCACCAAACTTGAATAAGTGAACAATCTCCTGTTAAAAGTGAAATTGGTTTGGTTGTTCACATAGGCGTATTAGTTGATTAGTTGTAATTGTTGAATCATGTAGGTACCTAATTCTCTAACAAGTTCTCGCAACCAAAGTTGGAAGACGTCAAATTGGCTAAGTGTATACAAGGTGTTACAAAAATACCCCTAATGCCGAATATGGTATACAGGGACCATCAAACTGAACAACTTTTACTATGGGACCAACTTTGAAATCGGGAAAAAAAAATCAGCTGTTTCATACAAAAATTAAAATCGAAAATATCAAAATGTATGAAACAGCTGATTTTTTTTTCGCGATTTCAGAGTTTTGCTAAGTTTGCGGCTAGATGGCGCTGTATGAAGTTGTCCAAGCATATTTAATCAATAATGATAATAAATTCCAGAGAAAGCATCAATTTTTACAACACGAATACAAAGCGCCAACCCTAACACACTTACACCATTAACATACACACGTCCACACATGTTCATGCGAATTTCCAAAGTATACCTAATACAAACACATTGAACAGAAATCGTAATATCAATATCTGTAAATGTCTTACATAGTCCACTTCAATAGCATTCATTTATGAAACTAGCCAACATATTTCATATACGTATCCGATACGTGTTTATTTGATCTACGACTCCTGAAATTCAGTTTTCCCCGCAGATGTTTTCTGAGATCGTTTGTCATCCAACATTCGTTCACCACAATACACCTGAAAATAATAAATGCGCTATCCTGAAACTTGTATTTCATTGTTCAACAGAGATTTATGCTCTACAAAGTATGATCGATGCGTATTATTTTAAACTTGACAGTTTTATATGAAATAGGAAATGTAAAATGCTTATTACGCTGTTGGTTCAGAACAACCTACGTTGTGGTAAAAATATATACCGAAGTAGCTGAAGCAACTGAGTCATGGTAATCAGAAATAACGACAAACACAAACCCAGACGTGGTTCGTTTTCTCGATCGAAATGGGGACCTCAAGAGATGGCAACACTGATTTGACTGATATTTATTTTTTTGTGACTTTTCTTGTTTTAATAGTAGTTTCTTTTCTTTTCAGGTAGAGACCGCTTTTCTTCTGCATTCTCAAAGAACGAGCAAGAATCAAATTTAGGTAAAACATTAAAACAAGCAGAAAAGACAAATGCAATAAGATTTAACTGCATCATCAAAATAAGTCGGAACGTCCAATTTACAACCCGCACAGATAAAAGAATGGGATTAGAAATCGTCGTTCATATTCACTTTTCGCTCGCACTAAACGCCACACCTATCGCTCTCTCAGTCACACTCGTTGTGGTAAGCGCGGTGAGCTGCCATTTTCAATCCCATTCTTTATTAGGGTTGTAGGTAAAACATGCGAAAAACAGCGTTAAAAAAAGAAATTAGTAAGTATTTTATTTCCTAATTAAGTTAAAAAAATACCAGGCGTCCATTAATTATAAAGAGGTGTTTGTTACGACTATAAAAATACCTCGTTACAGGAAAATATGGGTCTCAGCTACCTTACCCTTACCATTTATAATCAACAATTGCGGTTAAAAATGAAGTTAAAAACCTCTCGGTTTTCCGAATCTTATACATATATAACACTTGTTGTTTGATTAACTTTCAAAATAGCCGTCTGAAGTTAAAGCCACTTTCATACGAGTACTTGCATCGATACAACCTCTTTTAATTATTATTTTTCTTCTTTTTTTGCACTTAATGTAGTGACTGAGTGACTCAACCATATCGCTACATAACAAAGAAAAGAACGCTCTGAGTGTACGTAAGTTCAAGAACAGAACCCAGAGTGGTTCGGTCAATCTACTAGCTGAAATCAACTGAGCGTTGTAAATATGCGTCGTACCTACGTCAAATGAAATTGCTCTCGATTTTTTAACCGACTTCAAAAAAAGGAGGAGGTTATCAAGTCGATGGTATTTTTTTTATTTATTTTTTATTTTATTTTACACTTTATTAGTAATTAAAACATAGGGACTAAATTATCTTTGCTCGTACGTTAGCAAATAATGATTAGCAATTCATGAAGCCTTTTTGTCAGAAAACAAGTTTTAAAAGCATTTAAAGAGTTTTGAGGAGCTCGGTAGCGCAGTGGTTTAGCGCCTGTTTTAGCGATTGCGGAGGTTAAGCAACTTTCGCAAGGGTCTGTCATGGGATGGGTAATAAATTTATCATCTCGAGCTCCTCCTTGCTTCGGAAGGCATGTTAACCCACCAATTCGCATTGGGTCCACGTGGTGGGTCATGGACCACCCTACTTATCCACCTATAAGTAAGACCTGTGCCCCAGAAGTAGGGACATTAAAAATGGCCATAGAGAGACTTTACAATATATAAATTTTATAGAACGCGTATATTACGTTATTTCATATGTTAGTATAACAAAATCTGTCACTTTATCGTCCTTTGATCTCTTGAAGAGACAATTTAATGAGGTTGTTAAATAGATTGGAAATTTCTTTTAGTAATAAAGAATACGATTTTAGAGTAAAGGTAATTCGTAACCTAAGTAAACCTTTGTCTCGTAGGATCCTTCCTACCAATTTTTAGTTCCGCGTGAAGTCAGACAGTTTTAAACTCGGTTGCATCATCTTAATTTAACTATAACAGTACATGACACAAACTTATCTGAGCCGGTGGCCAAAACTGGAACTACTTAAGTGTTATTATTGTTATCTAGGGTACGCCATAGACGACAGCGACGTTGTCACCGAGTCAGATAATTTTGTGTTTGTTAAAGTTAAGGTTAAATCAAGATGATGCAACGCAGCCTTAGATGTCCTTACGGCCAAATACTCAAACGAATCTCAAATACTCGCGAATATGTTGGCATTTAGCTTTTATCGTAGTTCAGACACAGTCAAAATCACGCTATTCAAATCATACTGTTTTTCGTTCTATTCAAGTAGCTTGTGGGTCAAATATATCAAAAAATCGTACGACGCTCTGCGCGTTCAATATAATAATGCTTTTAGAGCACTTTTGCGGCTTCCACGTTTCTGTAGTTCGTCGGGGATGTTTGCGGATGCGCATGTCGACAGCTTCCCGGCCATTTTGCGGGATCCCTGTTGCGTCGAATCCGTGGCAGCCGGAACAGTGTTTTAAGAAGCATAATCGCGCACATGTGCTGTATCACTCGCTCCAATCTAGTTATTAAGTACTAACATAGAAATTAAGCTTTTGTTTTGTATTACCTACTAACCAATTATGAATCTTTGTTGTCCGATTAATAATTTTTATTTTAATTTAGAGTTAAGGCCACCTTAAATCAAAAAAGTTGTCAGTATTGACAGAAACTCTATGAAACGACAGAAAGTTAAGGAGACCTTAACTAAAATTTTTAGCTAAGTAGCCTTTGAGTATTCGGCCGTTAGTACTAGAAAGTTGTAATTTGGCTTGATAATGTGTTTATTGATCACGCCAAAAAGTGGTGCAATAAAATCTTGATAAATATTTGATATTTCGCAACAGATCGGTAGGCTTTACAAGTTCCTTCCGGTCTGTAAGGACTGATTCCTATATTGAACTGATCTCGCAATGAACTAAGCTCAAAATCTTTTCCCAAAATGACTGATTTTCTAAATGTCTTTGTTTTAGAATGTCTGAAATAAAACTGGCAGATGCATGTGGATAAACTTATAAAATTTATTTACATTTTCTTAGGTACAAATTTCATTGCATAGTTAGGTATTATACTTAGTTATTGTCGTCAGTTGTGTAAAACAGGAAGTAGATATAACTTTAAGCCATATATTGTATAAGGTAACTACGGAACCTTATACTGCGCGTGGCCCAACACGCACTTGACCGGTGATTTTTGATTAAAAACTCCATAAATGGGAATGGAATTATGATGCTTTAAAGTTTTTAATGTTTATTTTCTGGTTAGGCCATTGTTTTGCCTTGAAAACATAGTACTTACCACACTTTTAAAATTTAACACTTAAACAATAGAAGTTAGAGTTTTGAAAGAAGGTTATCGATTGTGAAGTTATAAGTTATTACACTTTTAAAAGTGTGGTACTAAGTTTTGAAGGCCAGTGTATTTGTTAACCCATCTCAAGCAATATTTAACTTTCACAAAACATAACCCAAACATTAATTAGAAATTAAACACTCTTTACGGATTACAGCGAGAATATTATTAATTAAGGTGTTATTTTAGAATTATTTAGTTTGGATTTATTGTTTTTTTGAACAGTAATGTTATGCATATTATTATTATGCGCACAGTATAATATACATCTTATAAAAGTAGATAGAATGATCAATAAACGTGACTCCTACTGATGTTTTTATTACCGCGCTCATCCCGGTACTAAGCTTTTAATTTCCCGGATTTTTCAAGCCGCGCGTGCCCCGCGACCACGATCGCAATATCCCTAAGGAAATATTTAGGCTAATACTACACTACGAGGAGCCTCGCTCATCGCTTTGCTTGTTTATTTGACGAACTCCGTGGTCGAGTGGTTTGTACATAGGTGTCGTCATCTTTGAGGTCCCGGGTTCGATCCCGGCTGGGTCAATTTAGAAACTGGACTTTCATTTATTGTTGCAGGTCTGATAGCGTATGCTCCCACCGTTTTTTAGGGTTCCGTACCAAAGTAAACTTTTTCAGAATAATGGTACGGAACCCTCGGTGCGCGAGTCCGACTCGCTCTTGACCGTTTTTGTTCTGATATCCGTACCACAAGTGCTTTAGCTTCATTTCTAATCGAAGCAATGTATGTGATGGTGTTTAGTCTAACAGTATTAAAAATACAAAGTCTGACGCAGCAAACTAATACCTAATGCAACCTAATACCGATTGTGAGCGCATTGTAATAGGGTATGTTTTCACTAGTTGATTGTTGTTTGCGGCCTTTAGTGTTTCAGACTATGTGAATCGGACTCGTGGTTTTTCTAATTACACTTCCGTAGATCTAGTCTGATGTGACCTCATAGATGTGTGCGTGCAGGAAAAACAGAAAATCGATTTGATCTGAGCAGCCCCTCGTCCACTTTATAAGTACCCCATTGTTTGCGTTGGGAGTTCAATAAAAAGAAAAAAAAACACGATAACCGCGCAGCAGAATTTACGCAATGTCTGATATAAACACGCTACGCCAACGGAATAGATGGTGGAATGGTGAGAGGTGTGTATGTGTGCGTTGCTCGAGCGCGCGTAATATTAAGCTTGACTTCTGTGACGGGTCTGGGTGTTACTACACTGGGCCGCAAAGAAACCGGGCCAGCACATTATTTTCATACAAACAAGGTAACTTTAATGCCTTGGTTCTCCGCCAGGGATTGACCTAGCTGTGATCTGATGATGGCTAACCAGGAAGTGAATGGAGGAGATCCAGATCGCTATTACACACCCAACTGATCTGATCAGCATTCTAAGAGATATGAGGTTCAGAGTTCTCAGTTTCAGGATTACCATAGATTTTAATGCAATTTTCGCGGTCTTTATAAGACCGCAAAAATTGCATTAGTAGTTAGTTTCAGGATTACCAATGGTAATCCTGAAACTGAGAACTCTGAACCTCATATCTCTTAGAATGCTGATCAGATCAGTTGGGTGTGTAATAGCGATCTGGATCTCCTCCATTTACTGCCTAGATAACTATCATCAGATCACAACTAGGACAATCCTTGGCCGAGAACCAAGGCTTCAAAGTTACCTTGTTTGTATGAAAATAACGTGGAGGCCCGGTTTCTTTGCGGCCCAGTGTATGTATAATAAGAAGGTATATATTTAAAAAGCATATCAATTGTCTAGCACCCATATTACAAGCTTTGATTAGTTTGGGGCTAGATGTCGCTGTGTGAAATTGTCCAAGCATTTAAAATTTATTTAACATTTCAACGAAGACAAAACTGGTCTCCAGTTTGTCATGCTAGTATAGCAATTCAAAAATTACAACGCTGCGCAACGCAAAGTGCTGTGCTGCATTCGGTTTGACCAAGGCTTTAAGGCGTCATTTCCTTAGTAAAATTTAATCCCAGTTTATAAAAAGAAGGTATTTTTCAATTAGATTAAATAAAGACCGAGGAAGGTTCCGTAGAAACAAGTGTGTAATCTACTCACTCTACTCTATCCTGAAAAAAGTAGACTACTGAGTGTTCGGATAAAGCATCCGTTTTTTCGTTTTGAGATGCGGAACCCTAATAATAAATTCGGCCCTGTTCAAACGCTTCACTGAACAATTGAACATGTTCCATATTCCAATACTCACACAATAATGTTTTTACCTGTATCGAAGCCAAATGAATTTGTATTTATTTGCTGGCCTAACTGGAACCACAGTACAAATACGACCTACCAGTATTCTGTCTATGCAAACCGGCTGAAAGCGAGCTACAATAACGCGATACAGAAATCTCGGTATATTGCGGTACACAACATTAGTGACATTTAATTCATTAATTATAGTCGAAATTATAAAAAGTTTTTTTTAGTCTCTTGCTGTATAAATTCATCTGTATAAGGAAACCAACCTGTTTTATTTTTAAACATAAAATCCTCTTACTAATAAAGATTGTATAACAGATGTATAGTTACACAGTATTTTGTCCCTTTCTTTTAAATGTCAAACTTAAATAGTTGGACAGAGAGTAACCATTATCCATCTGCTATACAATCTTTATTAGTAAGGGGGAAAATATACAGATGTCTTGAGGAGCTCGGTGGCGCAGTGGTTTAGCGCTTGGCCCGGCGATTGCAGAGATTAAGCAACTTTCGCAAGGGTCGATCATAAGATGGGTGACCAAAATTTATTTTGTCTAGTTCCTCCATGCTTCGGAAGGCACGTTAAGCCGTTGGTCCCGGCTGCATTTGAAGTCGTTAGCACCCACCAATCCGCATTGGGCCTGAGTGGTGGGTTATGACCCATCCTCCTTATCCACCAATCCGCATTGGGCCTGAGTGGTGGGTTATGACCCATCCTCCTTATCCACCCATAAGGAAGACCTGTGCCAGCAGCAGTAGTGGGGACATTAAAAATGGCCGATGTATTGTCGATCGATGGATCGATACAAAAAAGCCGCTTCAAACTAATCGCGCTTTTGCACACCCACACACAGATATAACTTTGTACAGGCCAATCTTAGGCCAACACTAGACTATATTATTCAGTATTATAGCAATGCAGTTACCAAGGAGTTCCTAGCGCAACAAAACAAATGACGGTAGCGTTTTCGAATTGGGAAGGCAACTGTCAAAATGGCGCTACGTTTGTTCCATGAGCACTGTCAATACAAATAACTTTTATTAAAAATAGTTTTATAACTTTCAAATGAACAAATTCTGTGTAATAATGATTAAAATCAAAACGCAGCTATAAAATAATTTAATAAACTTGAATACATTTTTATAAAGTTTCGAGCGGGTAATTTCATAAAAATATGAGCAGCCTGTTTGCTTTAGTCCTCCCGTGACCACGGCCCCTGGAAAGGTGTCGAAACGTCGGGAATTCTAAAAACCAATAAATATAAACTAAATAACTCTAAAACAACACCTGAATTAATAATATACGCGCTGTAATCCGTAAAAAGTGTTTTATTTCTAATACAAAGACTTTTTATATAGGGTCACAATATAATAAGTAGGCAAATATTTCAAGGATGCGGACGACACACAGTACTGGTACACTATTTATACTGTGCTGGAACCATTCATTCGCTTTGTATCTCGAATTGATTATTTCAACTGAACTGGGGCAGGTTTTTTAAACCCTCTGTGTGTGTGAATTTACAGACTATTAAGAACGATTTACATTGAACGGGCTTAACACTGTTAAATTAAATTTCTGTATAGTTGTTTAAAGTTCATACTAATAGTCTTTGTAAAATTACGTGTTATTTAAAGGGGGGGTTAGAAATCAATGGAAATTTATTACATTGGAGTAGATATTTATCACACATAGCCGGTTCACACGAAGCGATTTTAGTTGATCAACTGCTAAGTCCCTTGCGATTTGAACCGTCTGAATGTTCTAATCGCAAGCGTCAGCGTACATTCTTTGTTGGCTGATAATAATTGATCAACTAAAATCGCTTCGTGTGAAACCCGGTTTCATCAAATGTAGGTAGGTAATTTCGAATAGCTATTTGTTTTCATCGCTGTTCTAGAAGGATTTTATAATCCTCAATCAAAAGACTTTTCATACAAGTCTCGGCCTTCAGAATTAATGTAAAGGTCTTTTGTTTTCTCTTAAATGCTCTTATTTATTACTCTAAAGATATTTGAATTTTTCCGTCGAAACGCCCGCGCGCCCTCCGCCCCATCGCAATAACGTGGACCTAATATTTTTCGGTGTCATTATTTCTTGGGCCAGATCTATTCTTTGGTCCATTGTGTGTTAAATACTTCACATTATTTGCGAGTAGTCTGTTGTATTTCTGTTTATAAAAAGAAATCGAATATTATTCAAGTAATAGTTCTGTTTGTTAAAAAATAACTGTGCATAGGTTATTTCTTTATATATACATTTGCATTACATACGACTTAATTTTAATTATATTATTTACGTTATATAACAAAAATCAGCTTTCCCGACATTTCAGCTGTTTTTCTTTTATAATCCCTCGACCATGTTCCCTGAAAAGGTGCCGAAATATCGGAAAATTTACATTTACATTGGTATCCGTAAAAGTATTTTATTTCGATGTAATGTACACACAAGAGAATAACTGATAAAAAACTATTATTACAAAAACGATTGCCAGAGATCTTCTATAAGGTTCTTCCCCGGTTCACGATCGAATTAGCAATTATATCTTTCCCGCGTCTACATGGATGGAATCATGTGCAAATTGCATTCTGTTTCGCTTCTGCATGCTTATGACAGTTCCCAACTTGCATATCTTTCTAATTAATCTAACTACTCCCCTAATTAATGGGCTCTTGAGTTCCCAGACGAAGTTGCAAGTTGTTTAGTTTCCCGTAGTTCGCTAACTTCATTAAAACATCAAATTCATTATCTGCTATGTGTGATGAAATTGTGTTTTATGTTTCATCATAATTATGTATCACTTCAATTCTATCAATTTGTTGAATTAGTTTGAAAAAACAATAAACAATCACATACTTTTCCCCCAAATGATGAAGAGAACTTGAGCTACGTGTCTATAGTTGGGAATTTAGGATATGTATCAATAAATAACCATTCAGCACTAAATAATGCCATATGTATCCATCAATATAAAACCCGATTTTCTGTAGTTGGCATTCTCATATACTTAAACTTTTTAAATTTTTTAATTCATCTCTACCACTACCGTGACTCTACGCTCGATCTACGTGAGAAGTGAGATATATTCCGACGTGCATATTGCATTCCGTCCGACCATCAGTACCTGCCGTGTGCTAATGACCGTCTACTCCTACATTACTTGCGTCTAATGAATCCCACGGGAGTTCTATATTATCCTCTTCTTTAATGAAATTATTTGTAACTTGTTTTTGTTTTCGGCCTTTGTTATCTAATTTTGGATTCTAATCATCAATATTTGTGAATAGAATAGCTGGAGGACTAGAATGGAGCTTCAGTCCCCCGTGACCACGGCAGCTGAAAGTGCCGAAACGTCGAGAAAATCAAAATTCAAACCAAATACCAACTAATTACCAAAGTACTTTCAATAAAACCGTTAAAAAGTGTTTTGTTTCATGTCTAGTGAGCGCGTAAGCTTGACAGGTAAATAGAATAGCTGGAAGTAATGAGAGTCACTCACTCTAGCTATTTCGGATTACACAACTTTACCATTTAGCGACCATGTTTCTAAAAATCAGTAAAAAACCGTCCATTTCCAAATAATCCTAATACTTAAAGCTCCTGTCTTAACATTATTATATTAGGTCTGCACATTTGATTAGTTAGAGTGTTTCTTTCGTGTGGCTCTTTCGTCTTAAAAATAGTTTCTCTACAATCCACTTTGGACCGCAGTATCCCTCCACGCGTCACGTCGTTGTCACTGCACAAATCCTTCGATGAACCAGTAATGGTCCTTAATGGCGGATCCCATAAATAATCCCGGACTGGACGGATAACCGATCTAATTGCCACATATCCGTCGGCTACCGTCCGTTGGCATCCGCTCGATTGATTTGTTGCTGTGCACGTGGTAGGGGTCGTGTCCACATAAATTTTGGTCATCATATCCACAATCTGTTTCCTAAATTTCGTTTTGTTTAACGTCTGGTTTTGGACGGATATTGTCTGAAACAATATCATGCCTTAATTAATGCCTGTAATTAAAAGTTTTGAGCAGGATGATCGTTAGGACTTTAGGCTATGATAATCTTTACCTTATTCAATCATTCTGTGACTTTAAAGTGAAGAGCATCAATATTGGAGATTATAAAAGAATCTGGTTTTGCACACATTATTCATGAAAGTACTTATTTTTAAGTACTATATAATATACACTTCTAAGACTTCCGCGCGTACGGTTCATTGGCCAGTGGACTGGTCTTCCCGTAACCACGGCCACTGGAAAGGTGTCGTCGGGAATTAAAAAATACAAATCCAAACGGAACAATTCTAAAATAACACCTGAATTAATAATGTACGCGTTGTAATCCGTATAAAGTGTTTTATTTCTACTAATTAAATATCAAATAAACAATAAGTAAGGAACAATTTGAATTACCGTAATTAAAATACTATATTGTATTTCGGTTTCAAGAAATACTTGGAATAGCTCTCAGGATCAAAATGGATTTTCGTTGAATATGGTTCGTTTTATTTGTAATCTGATTCTGTGTCTGTCTTTAGTGAGAGTAGTGTCCACTCCACCCACTTCAAATTCAAATTATTTATAAATTTAATCTTCAAAAGCAAATATATTAGGATTCAGCAATCGTTGTTAACGTTGTTAAACAAGTTTTGTTACGAAAACATTTAATCACCGAACTAGTTAACTGCTTTCAATTTATTCTCCAAGTCGGGAGCAATATGTTGGACGAGCTAGACAAAATTCTGTCGGACTTTGAGGCAGATGAATGAGTATAATTGGGAGCCAGCGCTCGATGCTCACGAGGCTTTGTTAGGCCAAAAACAGGCCAGCTATGGATTAATAGAATTTCCTCTGAAATTCCTAGCTATAGGGTTAGGAGAAATAAATAATGAGAGCGAAGCTTTTATCGTTAAACTGTATGCGAGCTTGTTAAGGTTTTATGTGAGGTTTTATATTAATTGTAATTCTTATGTTTCATTAATCTGATATCCACAATATTCAAATACATTTTACAGATATCCATATTTAAATAAAATTAAAATTATTCATTCATTAAAAGCTCATTGTGGAACTTCAATAATACCATCGATTAGCGATTATAAAACAATGTCGACCGAGTTACTATTATTCAGTAATAACTTTGTAGGTTTCCAAATATTAAATCATCTTGACTACATAACCATGGCAGAATTAATACAATAATTCTGATCCAAAAACGTAGACAGACATAAAAGAGAGGCAGACAATAAACTTGTCATCAACATCATTTTCATAACAATCCCATCTTAATTTAAAAGCACTACCTCGGGAGACTTGAGATTTAGCTAAATTAGTGCAAATTCCTAAGCCTTGTTACAAGATGGCCGCCCAAATCTCGCCTAACTACTCTCAAGGGAAGGACGCGGGAGACATCGATCATGTCTAATTGAGCCAAATCTGGACGGCTTTAAGTGATATTCTGCGTTTTGTATGCTCGTATCATTATGTCCCTTGTAACGTATTAGGTTTATTAGCTTGTTGTATTATGAAACGTTATCATGTGCGTTATTGATTATCCTGATCTATTATTGAATCAGTTGGTAGTAAATGTCTATGTAAGTATTTGGAGTTGTAACATTGTCGTCAATTATCATCACATCACTATTGTTCTTTTACTTAGGCAATATATTAGAAAGTTTATGTTAGTTTTTATAAAATTTATATGCAATGTAAGTCTCGATATTCTAGCTATTCGATTTCGGATATGTTCAACATTGATATGGATAAGATACATATTGCAATATTTTTAGAACAAAGGATCACCTTATCAAAAGTCTAAGATTCTTTGAGAAGGGGAGACATTTATATAATGTCACATACTAGAGGAAAACTTCATTATGATCAACATATCGGAGCATTTCAAGCGCGTAAGTGCTTTGAAGATCAAAGCGTTTGTTACTTTTTTTGGGAATTGCTTGGTATGCTTAACATTTAAGGAATGTGAATTTATTAAACCTCGTTAGATTTATGTAAAAAGGCAAGCAATTTTGATGTGTCCCTATAATTGTTCTTGTCGAGTTTTAACATTATTTATCAGACATTTTTTTAGAATATGAATATCGTTTCAATCTGAAATACTTTGCTCGTCAATTATTCTGTTAAATTATTTATGCTATCGAGTCTCTTTTTGCTCACTTAATCAATTGTACATTTATTTAATCTTCGAAATAGAGGTTAGCTAAACGCTGATAAAGTCATTAATAATTCACATTTATTGTTATTTTCCCATTCTGATTGCTAAAGTCTCCCCTATCCGTCTATGCTGAAATTATCCAAACAGGTAGCTAGCTACATTGTCGTTGCACAATGGCCATCGCTGCGTCCTGAATGGTCCTCGTGACGTCTCAAACCTCATTAGTTCAGCCACTCGTCCCTCATTAGTACCGTGAACCTACGAGACGAGACATTCGGCATAGTTTGAAACTACACGAGCTTGCAAATTAGTTAACGATTCATGAGTATTTGTGATTGGCTAAAGCCAGATAAATCTGGAGATAAAAGAATGTATTTTATTGTATTGTATTTTATGTTTATTTATCTTTATTGCACAGCAATACACAAAGTATGGTACAAAGGCGGACTTAATGCTAGAAGCATTCTATACTAGTCAACCATCAATAAAAAGACATACATAAATTTGCTGTTCATACAAAATAATCAAAATAATACATAGGTAATATATAAAAATAAATAAACCTTAATATATAAATACATATAATATAAATATATAATAAAAAATACCAAGAAATAAGTATGAGATAATGGTCATTCACATTCCCAAAAGAAAAGCTGTTCTAACTAACCTAACTAAGAGCGAGATATCTCCTGCCAAAATAGTAGTTTTAAGTTTTACGATCCACGAAAGATGTTCTTGATTAAGATATCAATCATTTACTAACCGGATTTTTTTATAATATCACGTCTCAGTCAATATTAGTTCTTGTAGGAATATTGATGTCATCAAATTCAAATTCCTTCATGACTGACCCTCATGAACAATTTAATATTGAAACGAAGAATGGCTATAATAGAAATACCAAAATAAATGTCCTGTTACCAAGGTTGGAGATGTCTAGAAAAATAATATCGATGGTTAAACAATGGGCGCACCGATATGAGCTGGGCATCTAGGTCAGAATGAAAATGATATAGAGGGCGCTCCCAGTGATACCGGAGAATATGAAGCTTGTTCCCTTGACATAGAAGGCATATTTGTAGTACGTGCAACTTATGAAAAGAGCGTTTGCGTTCTGCCGCGAGCGGTATGCTTGCTATCTTGGGTATTTGTACAGCGGTGGGGTGTTAGGATGCTGTTTTATTTATCGCCTGGATTCTTGAACGGATACTAAACTATTTATTATTGAATATCCTACAGTATTTTTAGAAGCTGATGTATTATCAATTTTGACAAAATATGATTCAACCATACCATTGTAGTGGAAATAGTAGAATCCATATTATGATGATCATCTACTTGGACATAGGTTAAGATTGAAAAGAGTCGTGGTCAAAATATACCTTATGTGATATTCGTTCACTAACAACCTTACATTTGATATCCCAATGGTTAAATTTAACCAATAAATTCGTTCAATCATAGATGATGTCAACAACAACCTTGATGATATAAATATTTGATGACCGACCAAACAAACAAGAAAGCTTTTTCAACAAATAATATGGAACAGTATTAAATTGTTAAAGTTATATTGTATTCCGCCGAACCGACACAAGAACTGACGGGGAAAATCGTGAAATAAATCGCAATCGTATTTTCCACCAATCAAGCGGGACGTCCTGAATCGCGCAATTAAAATATTCCCAGCGCAGCATAAATACGGTCCCTGGAGTGATCAGTCAGTGAGCCTTGGTTCGCAAACGACAGCGGTGGAGTGTTTGTCGGAATCGGAAGAAATTAAACACTTGATTTGTTGTTACTAATGAATGATATATCTCTCTTAGGAATATCCGAGAAGAAGAATAGACGCTGTATTTTAATATCAATCCAGCCAGGGATATTTTTTATTCACCATACAAAATTAAAGGGTATTTTCAATCCATGACTGAGTTGATACAATATTATACTGAATTACATACACATTTTCTTATGCAACTCGAAGAGACGACGTAGGTTTCCATTTCCACTCATGTCTCTTAAATAAAGTTGATCGGTATCTTGGATTGGATATTCTTTCAAAGTTTGGATGTGGAATTAAAAAATGATCCTTACTAATTCAGGTAGCTTTTATTGTAAATAATGGGAGCCCACCTTGGTCTAGCTCGCAGTATCTACTGTCCGAGGTGCCTAAAGAAATTTATGATGTTTATTTCCGTAACGCTAAAAGAAACTCATATAAATCTACTATCTGTAAGGGACCCGTAACTGCGACGTTGATTTATATTTCGCCTGGGATCTCTAATTAGTGTTTCCTACTCGGTGGAAAAGGTAGACGACGCAGGTTTTATTATTTATTCTGTGGACGAAGTAAACAATATATGTGTACGACAAAGGTCGCTGTCATATTAAAAATAATCAACTTAAAAATCAATTGAAATATTTTTTACTAAAAATACTTTACCAAAAATACTTTTACTAAATAAGCTCACATAATAAAAAAATTAAAATCGTCAATTCTTTTACTCTACAACTACCTCCCATTATGACGTCCTTTAGCTGACAAAATGGGGGCAAAAAAATTATCAGCAATATCAAAATAAACGATATTTACAAAATACGTATATCGATTCCGGACATATACAATTTATAAAGCTATCTTGCCATCAATAAAAAGGGCAATTATATCGCCTAGTTAGCTAACCTTAACCTTATAGTATAAAATAATGTATTAAAACTTGTAAAATTTATAGCAAGTAATCACAAAAATAGAGACACTGATTTAAGTCTTATCTCTGTTATATTAATAGAGATCAAATTATGGAAACTGAATCTTAACGCCCACTTTGCTTCTTGTGACTTGTAATATAATCAGTGTACTGAAATAAATTTAAACCGATCTCGTAATCTGAATTATGCTCGGAGGGCCAATTTATCTTGGGATCGGGAAAGGCCGGTATAAAACAGGCCGTTATGTAAGCGGGATTGGTTGGTGCACCTACTCAATAGATGGCGTTGTATTTAGATATAATTATTTTATTCACAACGGGGCTTGGCCTTCATCTCACCTGATGTTAAGTGACGATAAGACCGAAGGTGGAAGCGTACCTACTACACCAGGAAACCACTGGATTTGATAATAATTAATCTTTAGTTTTTTTGCTTCTAGTTTAGTTATGTGGTTTTACTGATTTGCAGTGAATTTTCTAGTCGCTCGTGAATCCCTATATCCCATGGGACCTCTTCTTCATTAGTAGCTCTTCTCTAATAGCTCTAATTAATGTTAGCTTTGCATCCTACTTTAGTCGTATTATACCCATGAAAAAGATTTTTCAATTAGATTAATGAGATGGCTACTTTTTAATACGTCTCTTTTAAAAAAGTTGTGTTAGCTGATACATATTTGGTGTGAGTTTGTTTTAGATGTCCTTATTTATTTATCCGCAGTCCATTACGAGGAATTTAAAAATTCACTCGCTGACACTTTATCGTCGAACTGTCGTCAGGATCCCGTCCCACAATTCCGATGCGATGACATTATAAATTCGTGCCCAAATTGTTGGGATTCGGAAAAGTTTAATGTGTACATTGTTAGATGTTCGGTCCTTTGATCAATTAGCATTATAAAGGCTTATTTACCTGTTTCCGAGGTACTATACATGTTGCTAATGGTATAAGTATTAAGTACGTTAAAGTACGTTTTGGTTACTTAATTAAAGCTTACGATTTGTTTACGACTTCGTGGTTTATTGGCTTTTATTATACCTATTATTGTGTTTTTCACTCTCTTCCTCTTTAACACAGCTTCAAAGTCTAATATCTTTTAAATACTCATACTTGCCTACACATATAGGCACGTATGCGTTGAAATATAAGTCAAAAAATTAACTAAAGAAAAATTACCTACCTGTGTCCAAGTCCATGGCATTCGTTCAAATGTGGAAACTGGAAATAGTAATAATAATTAATTTTTATCAAACAAATCTTACATTTTCCCTATTATCTCCGTTTTCCAGTCTGGCTTATCTGTCTAGTTCATCTTTTGTGGTTTAGTTAGAACTTCTTGTAATTTATAATTTTCACCGTCTACGTCACTGGCTGTCGTAGACATATACAAGATTATTTCTGTCAAAGAATTCATCGTGTTTAATACCTTCTTCGGCTAAGTTATTATCTTTCTGCTGAGCTACGAGTGGTGAGGCATCTTTAATTTGCTCTGTTGAGTTATTAAGAGAATCCTGTTGAGTTATTTCTAGATTGGTTTCTTCAATTGTTCATAACGCTGTCGTTAATATGTGGTGTAGGTACTACATAGCGAGATACTTTTCATTTACAACTTATATAATTAAAAAAGAATGCAACATTCAACTATTTAAAAAATATTAATACGTCATCAGACATGTTAAAAATGTTGAAATGTTAAATCATCAATATTATCTTTGAATAAAAAATACTCCTTAATAATTTAATTTTATTTCATATTTATTGACTATAATATTATACCATAGAACATTCGTTATTAACATAACTAATGTTCAACAATAACATAGTTGTTAACATTATCATAAAACATAGTAATTACATTTGGCATTTCATAGCGTTCATTATTAAAATAAATCTTATGTAAGTACTAGGTTTTAGTTATACATTCTAAACATAAGTATTACAATTAATGGAGATCTATAGAGACATCAATGTTAGAATTTTATTCTTCACCTAAAAATTTAGGTACCTACCTATTACTCGGGATCTACCAGAGAACATAAATTAATTAATATCTTAAGTCTAAAAGAAAAATACATAATGTTTAACATCTAAATCCGGAAGGTGCCATAATAAACCTTACAAGATGCGCCCGGCGGCTAAATAATGAATGAGGGTCAGCTGATTAGTGGCAGCCCTGCAGGGTTGCCTGCCACTTCATTTGACCAATATAAATATGACCGGTAGTAGTAACTTATCTTGGAAATTAAATATATGAATGGCTGGCTCTATCTAAAGAAATATTTGTTAGGAAAAAAGCACACTTCTTATATTGTTTACTTTCCTTCCTCGTGCCGGACAAAGAAATTACGCCATCGATCGGTTATCCGCGCGCCCTAAGCGGGAGACCTTATAACAAGAACCGGCAAGAGATTCGTCTGCTTTTTTCTCCCTTTATATTTCATAAAGAGTCGTCAAATTGAAAAACCGGACTAGTGCGAGTCGGATTTGCCCACCTTACAAATTTGTAGATACTTTAAATAAAGACTATTTTCTATGATTTAATTACAGATGTATAGTTTTCAGATTTTTCCCTGTAGGTACTTGTAGTGTGAGACGATATTACTTGCCATAATTCATAGATCTAGGTCAAGAGAGAGTGTCAATTTTCTGCGTTTTTGCGGCATAAAAGGCTGTATTTTTTTTTAAGTTAACTTAGAAGATTGATATTTTCACAGCTTGAAGGGGCTGTAGATCTAAGTATATGGTTTTAATTTCAACTTTATACCTCCACGCGTTCCCGAGATAAATAGTCTTGACATACAGACGGACAAGCAGAGGGTTCCGTTTTTTCCTTTTAAGGTATGAAACCCACAAATGAACTCAGTATATAAAGTGAAGTCACTGTCATTCACAATAAAGACTTAGTACGACATACACGTAAATCGCAACACATTTATTTCGTTCCTTTAGTGTCCAGGGTGTGATTAACTCATGCCATCCCTACCGCAACTCGTTAAAAAGTAAAGTCGTAGCTTATCGGATATTAGCGGCCATTAACTTAAATAACTCGCTCGTTTCGCACCAAAAGTTTTAAGTTTAACTTGGAGTTATGACGTCACGCTGCTTCCTGTCTGGTGACAACTGTTTATCTTCATTTGGTACCTTGAAGGAGGCCAAATGTGCGGCTAATGGTATATGGTAGAATTTGTTGGAATAATACAAGGTGTCAGTAGTGCCCTAGCGAAAACTTTCAGGGTCTAGTCGACTCATGATTCTGAGTCTATCTGAAGTGGATTTTTCGCAAAATTCATGAAAAGTGAGTGTATTTTTTTATTTTTTCTATCACACATAGTCTGTCTAAGTTGCATAGAACCTAAAGAATAAATTTACAGAAAAGTAATTAAAATATCAAAATTGTATTAATTACAACAACAGCTATTTGCTCGCGGTCGAAGGTGGAAGGCGCGCTCCCGCGATGTTATCGAGTTGTTACGCGTACATTTCTGCTCAACGAAAAATCAAAATCTCTACTATGAATTTGCGACAAGTGGTTCCATTGAGAAAGTTGTTTAATAAGGATAGTATTATCCTTAACAGTTTTCGCTAGGGAGCTTCTAACACCCTGTATAAAAGCTGGATAACATACATTTAGATAAGAATTATACTGACGACATAATATTATGCCGCTTGAGAGATTCGAACTTGCAACCATCGGGATTTCTAACCGTCAGATCACTCTGCCTACAGTTACGATACACGTGACGATTCTGAATACAATTCAATTATTACCATTACACATTATTTGTGTATTATTACACATTGGTTGTTTGGTCTTACTTAAAGTATATTTTTTCATTTTTTCTCTAACTTAATTACCTATGCAATAATGGCGTCCACTCATTCCAAATTCTATTTCATTTAAAAGTTATCCAAAATGTTTTTCGTAAACCCTGCTCGTTTACATCACTCTTATTCTGTGAGTTGTAAGATTGAATTTGCGTTGACTTAACCTTCGATTAAACGTCAAAGCCCTAATTGGTTCTAATTTCCAGTTAATAATATGTTAGCACTCATGTGCGGTCAATTAACCAGTTAAACATTTTTAGTGGGTTTACCGATATTTGATTTCAAACAGCTTTATTAAAACTTTTGAGGGTTTTGGCTCATTATTAAAGTACCTGTTTCAATAGCCTTTTAATTAGTAGTTTTGTTAACTGTTTACGGTTTATTGAAACTTAATCTGTTTTATTGGAAACTGATTTTAAAACGTCACACTGATTTTGAATATGATAATAACACTAATATATAATGGCTATTTATAAAAAAACAATAATTTCGCAGGAGCAGATTACTAACATCATAAACAACAACATTTTGTTCTATGACTTTTCCGAAAACAGACAAAAACCGGACAAGTGCGAGTCGGACTCGCCCACCGAGGGTTCCGTACAAACTCGATATTTTTTTATGATTTGATTACAAATGTATAGTTTTCAGATTTTTCCTTGTACTTGTAGTATAAGACGATATTACTTGCTTTTTCATAGTTCAAGGTCAAAGGAAAGTACCCTATAAATTTTAATTCCCTTGAGAGTGCGTTTTTTGCGGCATAAACCGCCGTATCTTATTTTTACGTTAACTTAGAAGTTTGATTTTTTCACAGCTTCAAGGGACTGTAGACCTGAGTATATGGTTTTAATTTCATTTCGAGACCTCCGCGCGTTCTCGAAATAAAGGGTCTTGACTTGACAGGCAGACAGTCGGACTAAATAGTGATCCTATAAGGGTTCAGTTTTTTCCTTTTGAGGTACGGAACCTTAAAAATCAACTTTTCATAAAAAAACTCGATTAGCTCGGGACATTTGTATGGAAAGTCGATTTATTGTCTGTTTTCGGAAAAGTCGTAGAACAAATGTTGTTGTTTAAGATGTTAGTAATCTACTCCTGCAAGGTTTTTGGTGTTTCACAAATAACCCTGTAAGTATATTTCTTTCGTTTACATAAGTCCTGCATACGAAGTTGTCGATGAATAGCGTTAATGCTTTTTTTAACACGAATCGTCAAATCCCCCCTACCATGATACAGATAACGAGAAATGCTGACAATGCTCGTAAAAATGGTATTACCTACTATTGCACAATAAACGTTTATGACCAGTATTGTGTTTGACGACCTCCGTGGTCGAGTGGTTTGTACGCCGGGTTTCAAGGTGTTGCCATCTCTGAGGTCCCTGGTTCGATCCCCGGCTGGGTCAATTTAGAAAACTAACTTTTCTATTTTGACTCAGGTCCGAGTGTTTGTATTTCCACCGTTGTCTCTGATTTCCGTAACACAAGTGCTTTAGCTACTTACTTTGGAATCAGAGCAATATTTGTGATGTTGTCTAATTAAAAAAAAAGCAGTTGTAAAAAAAAAAATGTCAATTTGTTAAACATGTTTTATGGTTTACTAAGAAACATACTTTTAATTCATCAACGCTCGAGCGGACGCATGCGACCGGATAACAATGGAATATCTATTGTGTCTCATTTTCCGGGCGTTGAAGGGTTAATAACTATTTTTTTATCTTAAGTTAAGGTAATAATAATTATTTACAACAACTTCTGTGGTAATAACGTGGTTCTGCTCTACCCTTTGGTTGGACGCTATAAATCAAACATATCTTCACGATTTTAACGTGACAAAGCCTGAAACTATATTATTTTAAGTATCCTATCAATACTTAAAATAATATAGTCTGTATTCACGAAATATTAAAACTTTTTGAAAATCCATTGGTTGGTACTTTTTGAATTTTGTTTGAATTTCGAAATTGTTCTTCTGTGTGTTAACTGACTATGTCAAAAGGGAAGGAAAATTGCTTCGTTTAAAACGATTTCCGTTGAAAATGATTTGCTTAGATCACAGATAATTTAATAACTTTATGCCCGCCTTTCACTTTGATAGCGTAATTAAATGGTTTATGGATTTAGAGAAATTTTTTCGTGCCTTGCGAATTGGAAATGAATTTTTTTATATTAAAATTCGTTTACTTTATCTACTAAAGCAAATTATTCATTATAGAGTTCTAGCATTTAGTAAGGTTAGTTTCGAATGAATTCTCAATTGATATTGAGTTAAAAATAGAATGACTTTACTGATATTACACATCCGCGAAATGTAGCTTAGGTAGCTTTTTTAAATATTAGCAAGTGCCTAGATTGAATAAATGATTTTGAATCTATCCTATAGATTACAGACATAATATAAAAAAAAACTTTACATTATTCTAGGCAATGAAACGTAGTAGAAAGTAGAAACCAAAAGATGAACACAATAGATATCAAAGAATAGGTGTAAGTACCTATATATAAAACACCCCTTTAATCCTGTCATTATCTCGCAGTTTTCCGTCTGACGTAATCGCGGGACAAAAGTTTCATCCCTTCCCTCGTCCGAACCCCTGACCAATCCAGGTGCTTAACTCCCTGTGTCCTGTCTACGGATCCGGGACCCCGGGTATATCAGGAATGCAGGGTCGGAGTAAGGTTTTAATGGGGCGCCAATGACGCATTTTTATTTGGCATTGGCAAAATGACTTAGCTTTGCCTGATTCACATCAGTATAGTTTACCAAAGCCCTGTTTCATAAAAAAAAATGTTTTATTACAACTAGAAAATATACACAGACAAGACACCTCAATATGTACGCACACTGAACTTTATTGTTATATCGTATTTGTGAAACAAGGTTGAAGTTCTTTGTTTTAAGAGTATACACTGCATAAATAGCCCTTGAAAGTCACGATATGTAGATAATAAAATAGGAAGTAATAATCTATTATGTATAAAATGTAAAAGTCAAAACGTGTAAAAGAATGCTTGAAAGTAAAAGTTCTTATTTATCATACCCAAGGACATGATATACCTACCAACCTTTTTTTTTGTATGCTGGAGAAAATGCATTAACGCGCGCCCCAGCAGCTATCAATCTGTTAGTTTATGAGATGCTGCCAGAATAAGTAGTTAATTTACGAAAGTGTAATGCACGGTACGTGTCCGTGCACTCTCAATTTGTTTTCTTTATTTATACAAAAAATATGTTGTCCCCTGGGTCTTATATTTGTAGAAGCCGGCCCTGCCTGCGGTAGTTTTTCTCGACCAGTCTCCCGGGGAGTGGGAAGATCGACGTTTTCCTGTTAGTTATTTAATTTATTTATGTGTACCTATAACATGCCATATCAGAAGCATAATAAATTCAGGATCATCAAGAACAAGATTTATTTTGTGAGATAGGTTCGTTACAGTCGGCCTCATGCCGTGGTCTTTATACAAAAATCTTAAGATTTAAAATGTATGAATTTATGTCGCGCAAACCCTTATTCCGTCGGTCGCACATTAATTAGAAATTACCTTAATTTTGACTTTAAAAATATGCTAATTTGCACTGTGGTCATCCACGCACTTTATTAGGCACACGGAAAGGTTTAATTTGTTTTAAGTTTATTTTGCACGTCCACAGATTATAATAATCCTTCTAAATAATTCATGTCGTTTTTGTTTCAGGTAAGGCCCCGAATTTGTGAAAAGGAGAAAAAGATACAGCCTTGTAAACGAAGGTCAAAGGTTTTTTGTAACTCTCTTGTTAACTCCAAAGAACTACCTATATAAAATTCTAGATCTATCTGGGTTGATCTATCAGTCTTCTTGCCTACGACGTTACAACTTCGAGAAATACTTAACTTCCTTAACACATCACATCTTAGTTATTGTTATTAGACAAGTTGGCAGCCGAATGTATTTCTGTGTGATGTATTTTTTCTAACAAATGTTCAGCCCACTGAACAGATGGCAGATAAAGGCAAAGTTATTCCGCTAGAACTCCTCGTAACAATCGACCAAAAACTTGGTAGACCGCTCACAGAAACTACCGGGGAATCAGAAATAATGCGCCATTCCAACGATAATCCGGAGAAGTCGCGTGAAGTGAGCATATCCGGCGATCTATCAAATAGTTGCAAGTCGAACGCGCCACCGGAAGCGACCGACGGCCATGACAGTCCACCATGACGGTCCGCCATTAGGCGCGGGCTGACTTCCGTCCAAAATGTTTTGCGAAAATTCAGCGGCGTCGCCATTTTATGAGCCAACTTTCAGATCGTGACATGTAATTTTGTGAAAGTTTTCATGTTAATTTTAGCGAGCTTAAACGATTTCGCCTGGAAATTGGATTTACTCGACGTTGTTGTGAAATTTTGGTGTCTCTTTAAACGAGGTAGAACTTAAAATGGACTACGTATGATAATGGTTCAAAATCTCAAGCATAATATTAAATGGAGGGAGGCCCTATAAAAACTTTGTTGTCAATCCTAATTTACTTCGGCCTGTTGGCAAATAGTCTTTACAGCCTATGAAGGTATCTGGCACCAGAGGTAACAATATCCTTGTCAACATTTCTCATGATTACGGTCGTATTTCATTACGGTCTTTTCGAAGATGAAGGTACTTTAAGGGGCAACAATTCAAGCAGAAGAAAATACCCTAGGACAACAAGCCTCACCAAGGGATGAGTCCGAAGGTGCTGCATCTCCTTTTCCACTCCAGCTCTCTCCTTCCCCTTTTAAATCCCTTCCAGCAGCTCCAGCTCTTTCTTTAATCAAGAGTCAAATTACAAGCTGTATACAGGTACCAATGAACCGTATTCATCGTCGTGGAAATCAAGTGCACGCATCGAACTGTTTAGCCTGATTTCATACGAACTTCACACGGGGTAAAGTTCGTATGAAATCAGGCCGTGTATCTCATTTGCAAACATTCGTCATTGAAAGTTCTGTGGGATTGGCAAAGGTTTTCGCTAATTATCCTTTTTCAAACGTCTAACTTAAGGCTATATCAGTAAAGTGAGATAGCAATGAGAAAACCGATTTTGCAGATTAGGCGAAAGAAATCAATTCGTAGTAAATAACGATAGCGATTAAAGAGAAATGATTCTAAACGATTGCGAATATTGGTGACACAAATTATTTAAAGCAATTTAGACTTGAATACTTAATGTTGTCTAACTTATCTCAAACCTTAGACTTCTTGAGAAGTATTTTCGGAATTAAAATGTATCGAGTCAAAATCATTAAATCGTGTTTCTGGTTCAATACGTGTCTGGATAAAGATATAAAGAAATATATATCTGATTCGTAGGATCTTTCAGCGACCTATGGCATTACATACATCAAAAAGTGTTAATTTTCTTTGAAGATCGCCTTAACCCTTTCACGCCCGGAAAATGAGACACAATAGATATTCCATTGTTATCCGGCCGCATGCGTCCGCTCGGGCGTCGATGAATTAAGCGAAGTTTTATCAACTTTGCTTATTCAAGGGATGCGAAAGCCTCCTACTTCGTTTATAATACTACGTGGTATTTTGTAGTTAAGTTTTAACATAGTGGAACACTAACCGCAACTGCTTTTGTCGAACTATAAGTGACACATTATTGAATTGGAAACTTCTCGAACGTTACTGTGGCAACAGTGTAGCTAATTCCCACTGTTCCCAGTGTGTGACGTATAATTTATCCAGGGATTTGCTTCGAGCTAGTAGCTTGGAAGCTCAGTTTAGCGTGCACTACTTGGGAATAAGTAGTTAGGTATTACTTAGAATTCGACGACCTCCGTGGTCGAGTGGTTATTTTAAACGAATAAACATAAATAAATTTAGACAACATCACATATATTGCTCCGATTTCAAAGTAAGTAGCTAAAGCACTTGTGGATTCTGAAACTTAACTTCGACAAACGTTTCTCTGCCGGATGAGCCGCCGACAGAATGTTTCGTTTACGAGTTGTTCAACGACAAAATCTTTGAACTACGAACGATTCGCCGACAGAACGAATTATTCATAAGCAAATTGACGACAGAACCTTTTTACTACGAACGTTTCGCCGACAAAACTATTCCTTCATGAGTGAATCGACGACAGAACCTTTTACCGAAGAAGGATTCGTCGACAAAGCTTATTTGGGCATGGTTGCGGGATGAAGCTATGAAAGGTTAAATAAAATATATTTGCAAATAAAAATAAATTTTATTTACAATTTCCTACAACATGATTAATACTAAAAAACAAAACACAACAAATCAAAGAAAATTAACAAAAACAGTTCTAATTTTGTAGGATACATTATTTTGTATTAATTAAATGAGAAATGTGCGCCCAGCCATTTAAGTAGCTTTTTAGGTCCATATCGTTTTTTTCTGACAAATGCTGAGTAATCCTGTCTTGATAGTTTGTTTTTTTTCTCTTAAGCGTTGGTTCCGAGGAATTAATGAGTTCGATAGTGCATTCAGTGTGCTACACAAGGAAGAACATTCCTTACTTCGAAACCACGACAATTGGTGTTTTGTCTGGGGCATATTTATATCATTTAACAGTTTTATAGGAAAGTAAACCATACATTTAAAAAAGTTCTTTATGCGTGCCGTCCGAAGTTCTGATTACAGCATGTATATAATATATTTGGCGAAATAAACCTACATAAACTATGAATTTGCTGCTTAAATAAATATAACTTGACATGTACTATAAATAATATTAAACCTATGGATGCCATGCCCAAATAAGCTTTGTCGACGAATCCTTCTTCGGTAAAAGGTTCTGTCGTCGATTCACTCATGAAGGAATAGTTTTGTCGGCGAAACGTTCGTAGTAGAAAGGTTCTGTCGTCAATTTGCTTATGAATAAATCGTTCTGTCGGCGAATCGTTCGTAGTTGAAAGATTTTGTCGTTGAACAACTCGTAAACGAAACATTCTGTCGGTGGCTCATCCGGCAGAGAAACGTTTGTCGAAGTTAAGTTTCAGAATCGCACTTGTGTTATGGAAATCAGAGACAACGGTGGTATCACAAACACCCTGACCTGAGCCAATATAGAAAAGTTCGTTTTCTAAATTGACCCAACCGGGGATCGAATCCGGGACCTCAGAGATGGCGACACCTTTTAAACTGGTGTACAAAGCCACTCGACCACGGAGGTCGTCTTAAATTTAAAGCACCCTTTACACGTTACATATTTCGCCACAACCATCCCGCGTGACCAAATTAGTGCCACAAATAGAGCACTCCAGACGCGTCATAATCGTAGGACAGACGAGAAAAACCCCCTTGTCCGAACAAATTAGCTGTCAAGGCCGCGTGACAGTTGACAAGACGCGTGACACAGTAAATTGTGTCCCGTGACGGCGACGAGCCGGAAAGGAATGTCATCCGGATATTACTGGATGCGGGAACTAATGTCGGATCACTGGCTCTGCTTTGGGGCAAATTAGTGAAGCTTTGGTAGTATTTGTTTCATTTGTGAGTGAATACAGAATCAACATCATCATTTTAGTGCCATCATCATACTGAAGTTTGGAGATCAGTAGAAAACTGTCATCATCATCATCATACTAGCCGCACGAAACCCACTGCTGCTTATATATAGGTCTCTAAAACGATGGGTCCTGCGCTGCCCGCAACACTGAAACTTAAAATAACACATGAATTACATCTTTATTATAGTTACTTATGGCCGAATACTCAAATGATACTCAACTTTGAGGGGCGCTCAAACATCAGGCTGTCTTTGTCGTATCTTTGACAATTAATGCGCCAGGACGATGTTTGAGAGCTTCGCAAAGTTGAGTGACGTTTGAGTATTCGGCCATTAGTATTTTTAATTAAACATCGCGAAACGATATAAACGTGTCTTAGGCTCAGTGAGGGCTAAAAATAAAATGCAGCAAACGCAACAAAGGTATCAAAGAAGGTATCGTTGTGTTATGAAAAAGTAAATATGAAGAAATACAAAAGTACTGGTTGTATATTTAGTCAGCCATAATTATTTGTAAAGTACGAAAAGGTTTATTTAAAAAAGAAACACCACTTGACCCGTTACTTTGTAAGAATAAAGAAGATAAAATTGTTCTCATTGTACTGTCACTGAACAGACGAAAAGCAGACGTCTCGCTGTGTTCGACAATATTGCACTTGACACGTAGTAATTGCTTCGCTCTTTCAATACACAGGCCTTTGATGTCAAGTCTTGTTTTCACGTCTTACTATTCATTCTTTCATAAGGTCGTAAAAATCCCGAGATTCCACCACACCTAAATCTCCGCGAAACGTACGCATTTATCTCGTGAACTAAATAAATAAAATAAACCATTTCCCGAGCAAAAAGTGTTGGATTAGGAGTTAGGGCGCGTTTTCAGCCGTAAACATCAATATAGTGAAGTGCCGGCGTTAGTCAGGGCTGTCGCTCTGCAATCGTTAGCTTTTTGGGGTTCTAAATGAGCGTTAGACGCTTGCTGAAAAGTCAATCGCCTAAAAGGCAGCTAGGGAGTAGGGATTTGACAAAACTGTTTTTCCGAAAATATGTCCATCACGCCCTTCACACATTTATAAGTCCAACTAAACTAGAAAACAGAAAGGTGGATCCAACCGAGTCGAGTGTGGCACATACTAGGCCGATCATGAGTTGATGTAACAAAGTATACAAACATACAACTTCTCGTATCCTTTGATGACATAACCCAGAACCTCGTTTATTTTGCGGCAAGTCACAACAGATCTTACAAGTCGCAGTGGCACAGTCATATTAATTAAGAAGCCAGCGAACAGTAAACTAAAATAACAACAAACGTAATACCAAAATGATTTGCAATTCGAGCATAATTAACTCTTAAGATGTTATTCGGATTAAGACAGTATTTGTCTAGGGTTCTATTAAATAAAAATCCAAAATACTCGGTTATTCCCAGTCATCACCACTGGCGTCGGTCCCACTGGTAACTGGTATTACGTTTGTATAGGAAGTTATTCGCCGGCCTCTTAAAAGTGCCTATCGTTTTAGTATTTAATTTGAATAATGTGATCTGTAGGCTTTCCAATAAAACTGTTGTGTTTAGTAGACGTGCCTTCTGCTATTTACTTATTAACTAGATACGATTTGAATAACTAAATTATGCAACTATAAAAAAAATACTCCTTCAACATCTGTCGCTTTTTACCAATCATTAAGCGCTAAATCGAACCTGAGGTTCAGTTCAATAACTTTGCTTGGCTAGTTTCCAATATCTTGGTGATTTACTGCATATTTCATAAGAGATCCAAAGTTAAAAGCTGTTTTACGACTTTTAAATAGCCTTAACCTGCGGGATTGAGATTTATCGATGGCCATTAGATGCTTTTGAGCTTAAATTCACCCCCTTTTGGAATGCTAGAATGAAATAATTTAATATTCTCGTAAGGAAAGCACTCATGTAATTATTTTGACTTTGAATCTTATAAAATGATACACTGGAAAAACAATTTAAACATGCAACAGAGAAAATTCAAAAGTGTAACAATATAAATTTAATTCATTAGACTCTTATTTGATAAACTCATAATATGGCGTCAGAGTAATCATAGACAGTAATATTATTGAATAACATTTTAAAGTAAACACTCAGATAAATCGATGAAATATGTTAAAAGTTCTTTACTACATAATATTATGAATGAATTGAGTTGTTTGTTTACAAAATAAGACTCTGATATAAATGGACTATAGACAGAGCACAGTATCACCATAATTAAACTCTTCCGATATCAGTTTCAAACAACCCTACCCTGAATGAAATAGCTGAAGGGATAAAGTTAAGTAGTGCCCTTTTGTTAGCTGAAACTACATAAAAAGTAGCGGCTGAATCATGAAATATTAATGACAGCCTTGGGTGAGAGCATGTTTGGTTTTCAGCTCTTAGGTTATTGCTTTCAGGAGTGCATTCCGTGCCTTAAAATGGGCCGCGCATATTCAGGGTAGCTGTTTGATCAGGTCTCAAGGGGATGTTTATATTGATTTTAGACTCTGAAGTTTACCAGAATTTTTCGAAGGCTTTGAATAAACCTGCATATATATTATTTTTCAAGTATCAAGCACTTCTTCTGTTTACGTTTTAATGTGTTGATTGTATAATGTCGTATCTTTCTTATAAATATGCGTGTATTACCAACGATTGTCATTTTTATTAATTTCATCCTTGCCCCATTTGCAAACCAACATCATGTTCATATTACATGTGACCGGAAAATATTAAACTTCTAATTTTTAAAGAATATTTTTTTATCTCGGCATTTCAGAACTGTAAATATTCATAATATCCAATTTGCCCACGTTCGCGTTCGCCATTAATAACATCTCGGTGGTTTTGGGCAAATCCTGGAAATTGTTTATTTCTATTAAGTTTATTATTTATCGGCGAGAGTTGGAAACTGTCGTCTGCCACCCCGAGATAACGGCAACCAATCCCGGATTATTAGCAACGAGAACAGGAAGGCAAAAGTTGCCCATTTGAATAAGAAAAACAGATTTATTGAATTAAATTTGTAGAAATAAATATTGGTAAAAAATATAACTATTTTACATTATTTCACTGTGGGTATTTAAATATCGGTCTTCAGCTGTTGATGTATCAACTACCTATATTTTTCCAAATTATTATGTTGTTAGTTTGAAATAATATCAATCTAGTTTTTTCACATTAGACTCACTAACTATGTTATTGAATCGTGCTCAATCGTAGCTTCATCAAATTTTGGAAGTACCTACATGTAATATTTTTCGCTTGGTGAAATAATTGCACCTTGCACTATTTGCAGTAATAATTAAAGCATTAATGGTCCCACGTTGGGCGCCAATTTTGTGTTGTACTAATATAGTACTAGCCTGTTGCACATGGCCTTGCATATTGATGACGCCCATTACCTAATTACTGGTAATCCATTAACATTAATATAACAACATTCAATAAAACAATGTATATAATTCACACGTTTTGCTAATGAAGTAAAGTTTGCTATGATTTAGTTATTCCTATTATTTCGTTATTAAAGTCATTGTTTGTTTATTGTTTTAGTGAAGAAAATAGCGTGACATAAAATTAAGCGTTACAGTAAAGTAAAACTTATTTAGAAAAAAAAACACTTTATGGATTATAGCGCGTATATTATTATTTCAGGTCAGTCTGTAACCACGGTTCTAGGAAAGGTGTCGAAACGTCGGGAATTCAAAAACCAATAAATCCAAACTAAATAATTCTAAAATAACACCTGATTTACAAAATCTCATCACCATAGATACGACACTTTTTATAAAGCAAAAGCTAGTTATTTAAATGCTCTATTAATAGATTCATCAAAAGTTAAATTACAAACTTAAATTCAAGCTTTCAACATCTAATTTGTTCCTTTGATAGGATCCGACCTTTCATTAATAATAGAGACGGTATGTTTGAAAAAGCTAGAATGCATTGAAATATCTACTTCTAGTTATTTTAGTTTGCTTTGAATATGAATGGTAAATGGAAACTTGGAGTTTTCTTTTGAACAAAAATAATATTTTGATTCATTGATATTCGCAATACAGTATTTCACATTCATTTCAATTTTATTACCTTATTTCTTTTCTAGTATAAAATTAATTTCATGTTTTTTAAATGTTAAATCAGAATGTGTCCGTGTTATTACTAAAGATTTTTAAACACTGTTTAACTTAGACACCTATTTAAATGTGATGCTGTGACGTTTTTTATAATATTGTTTAAAAGAGACAGGCATCACATTTAAACAGGTGTCTAAATTAAACAGTGCTTATAAATCTTTTGGAATAAAACGGTATGTTTGTGAGTATTATTATTACGTTTAGTTTCATTGAAGTAGAATATAATCCACAATACTTGCAATAAATAGCCTGCAATTTTACTTTTACTACTACATCTTCATCATCATTGTCAGCCGCACAACACCCATCCACTGCTGGGCATAAGCCTCCCCCAAGGATCTTTACGACCGATCGGTTCAGCTGCCCGCATACACCGGCTTAATGAACTTAAATCTGTAAAACCACACCATTTTTTTCCAATTAATCACTGAATGATGAAGCGGTTTCCCCATATTCAGTGCAAGCATCTGTTTCAGATTGATCGATCTCTCAGTCAATCAGTTCTTTTTGAAAGAGCTGCCGGCCCTCGAAATAGCTCAAGAGGCTGGCATTCAATTAATCTTTATAGCAAGTATTTTGCAATCTCCATTGGCTTTGTGACTGAGCCTTTGCTTGGCCTATTCGAACGGTTTTATCGTTTTGGTTATCTGTAATAAATAATGTAAGTCGGTCTTCGAGGACATGTCATTGTTATTTATAAGATTATTGAACCTGCTTTATCTCCTTTTTTGTCCCTTTTCATAAAGGATTCAATTCTGATAACCATAAGAAGAATCATTATAAAATTAGAGTTTTTATTACCGTACATATTTATAAAACAAGGACATCATATAAAAATTATAAGCATAGGTTGTGAAGAAAAACTGATTCCAATATAAACGAATGACGTATTTAGTATGAATGATTACAAAAGTTTTGACTCTACTTACTTATAGACAACGTATGCAACACTGTATTAACAAAGCTAAGCTTCCGAAACTTTGCCACCATTGTTTGATCCTCTCCTGAATTTTATATGACGTAAATGTTGATGGGACAGTTTTAAATTTAATCCTAGCTAAAAACTATCTCCAGACTATCACACGCTGCAGCCGTCAGAGCTGTAACTTCAGATCAAGGGATTATTTCGACGGAGTATTTGACACAATGGCTAGACTTATAAGTGGCTCAAGTTTCGGTTTGAAGTATATTATTTCATCTTTACTTATAGGTTCATTTTTCCTTCGTCACTTAGTTATTTTAAAGATTAAAATAAATGTTATGTTATTTACGTGATATTATAGAAAAGCTACTCCTAAGTTGGTGTAGCTGTTCAGTCTTAACTTAGTATTCTTGCGCCATACGCTGCTCGGTTGGCAGTTAGCAGGGCTCTTCTTTCGTGACTGGAGCAGTGTCATATCTGCTTAGCTTAGAACCAAAAAGTGCTGAGAGTCGTTTAGAATTTATTTATCATTAAATTTAGATTTACTAGAAAAAATCGACTCACCCGTAGCACCTCAGACGGGACTCGAACCCGCACCCTTGGGATTCCGGCCCAATGCACTGACCAATTATGCTACCGAGTCGCTAGTGGGAGCGGCGAAATTTTCTAGTACTTTTAACTTCTTCGCTGCAAGCCAGCGCAATTTCATCAATGTGAGGAAATACCCCTCTAATATTATTTATCTTAATATAAAAATAGCATTGTAAATGCGAAAAATCTTAATTTAATAATTATATAGCTGTTTCATCTTTATCGATTGTCAAAACATCTGGAAAGATGTTTCTTTCGAATGTAGGGGTATTTCCTCACATTGATGAAATTGCGCTGGCTTGCAGCGAAGAAGTTAAAAGTACTAGAAAATTTCGCCGCTCCCACTAGCGACTCGGTAGCATAATTGGTCAGTGCATTGGGCCGGAATCCCAAGGGTGCGGGTTCGAGTCCCGTCTGAGGTGCTACGGGTGAGTCGATTTTTTCTAGTATTTTTTCTAATATTATTTATCTTAATTTATTTATCATTTTAATTTGGACTAAAAACCTCGGTAACGCGTGAGGCTTGTCTTAACATAGTTGTCGGCTTCAGGCTCGTTCTAACCCACCGGATTATCCGGCGTCGACCCGGAGCTCCGGACAGCCGGACGGACAAGATATGGACCGGACGGACGTTTCAATTAATCCCACTCTCAATCCCTCCAACCTTCGGATTTGCCAGTCCATTGTGTACATTTAAATTGTCTATTTAGTATCCCTGTGTGTTTTCGTTAATATGTGATATGAGTTACCAAACTCATCAAAGGCTTTGCTGAAGGCTCCGACTTAATGTTGAATCTTTGGAACATCCATAGTTATAAATAAACTTTTGACATTTTCTCATATAGGTACTTATCGAATCGTTTGTGAAGTTTGAAATTACCCCAGTAAGAATTTGTTTGAAGTCAAAGAGAAATACAAAAATTGTCGAGAGGACAAATTGCTTCGTCGTTGTCACTCGAGTAAATTGTGAGCTCATCTCTGATATCGCGAGTCATGAATAGGTAACCGACGAGAAATCAGAAGATCGAATCTCTTCTAACGCGATATTTGTTTGAGAATATTCTTCAAGGTTATATAAACAGAGAGGAACAAGGACGTCGTTTAGAAACGATAGGCTCAAAGGTAATTCTGATCGCAAAATTTAATTTAATCCCTTAATCAGTTTTGAACCTGGATACCTTCGCAACGGGAATTATAAAATTGATCCTGATCTATTAGATTCCCATTAAGTTTCGCCACACCGGTGGGAGTTGTAACGGGCTGTTACAAATCGTTGAACATTAATTTTGAGGATTACATCAGAACTGGTAATTTAGAGCCGGGATGGCAGCCATTTATACGCAAAATTCTTAGTATTGTTATAAAATCTTTAATTGAAATCCTGATTCAATTTTCTGATTACGTTCTATGTGTATTCCGGGAACAATTTATGATTAAAGAAGCTTATTGTAGAAAAAACAGATTTTAAGGACAGGAGAATTTAAGAATACATTTTGTACGATTTCCGTGGAACAAGCGAATAGGGTGTATAAAATTGTTTCCACCGCAATTTTATTCGGTTATGTGTTTTTTATTGTTTCCCTTACATGTTTATAAACGGTGTTTTGTCTTTATTTTGTACATTTTCTTTATGACGGAGAATATGTTGTTTATTCGAATATTTCAGAATTTTTATAACCGTTATAATATTTTGGAGCTTCTTTTTCTTTGTGAATACGCTTCTGTAAAGAGATACACGTGGTGTAAAATTACAAAGAAGGGTCTAGTTTTATAAGATATTTTTTATTTATTTATTACATATGAAAAAAATAATCCGTCTAGCTTTTTTTTTTGCTGATGGTTCTAATTTCAATTGAGATGAGGTTTTAAATGACCTTTCTTGTATTTTTTACGATAATCACCAATTACTATTTTTAAGTTTTTTAAACTGCTTATTTTTCAAGCACTTCGTTCTCTGTAGTATCTTTATAGACTGTTTGATTTTCATTTATTTTGTCTGATTGACAGCACCCTTTACACCTAAAAATTTAAAACTAATGGAAGCTGAATCTGTGTAAGGTACTGTAACGAAATTTCATGTAACCTTGACGTGATTGTTCGACTGCGTAGTGGACGAGTGTGTGTAACCAGCCCATCGATCTGAGGTCAAGGGCATCTCTTGTTGGTTTATGTAACTTTTTTAACGTTATGCATAATTATTTTCTATGACGTATGTAAGAAGGTTGTTTGGTGGTGGTAGCGATCCTTTATGAAACAAGGAGAAAAAACTAGCACTTGCCGAGTTTCTTGGCTGTTCTTATAACGAAGTTATAGGGTTTTCCGAACTCGTGTACGATCCTGAAAAGTATACTTTTTGAACCAGCCTCATTGTGGGTATAAGCATTACCGAAGGATTTGTACGAAAGATCAGTCTGAAAAAATATCATTATCGTATCTCTGTCCTTATCTCAATTCATTTTTATATGATAAAATACTCATAAAATCCTATTTATAAAATTCTGTCTTAAATACTTACATCACAACCAAATGCCTAAAGCTACCTACTAATTCAAGGATTTGCTACTACTTAATTCAAGTATACGATTCTCCAGATTCTGAATCACAAGTAATATGAGTACCAAACATCACCCATCTACCTCAAACATCAAAGCAAACGCTATAGTGAAAAAGGGACATCACATACTCCTTGGTGGAAACCTCAGAGGCAAATACGCTTAACCCAATTGTATAGTAATCTATATATATAAAAGGGAAAATCACTCACTCACTGATCACGAAATCTCAGAAACTACAAGTGCTAGGAGTCTCAAATTTTGCATGGGGGCTGCTTTTAGGCCGTAGGTGCTCACTAAGACGGGATTTTGCAAAATTCAATCCCTAAAGGGGTGAAACAAGGTGGCAAAGTTTGTATGGGAGAACGCGATTCCTTGGCCCGATTGACTTGAAATTTGGCATAGACATTTTTTCACAAAATTAATTAAACACGTGTTTCGTATTTTTTAAATATTTATCCCCTAACAGGGTTAAAAAGTGATAGAAAGCTACTTTTGGGGTGATTGACTTCGACGTCGGAATTGAAACTTCTTTGTGGATTTGATTGATTAATTAAGAAAAATAAATATCACTTGTCATCTCAACGTAGTATTACATTCTCTTTGGTCATTTCCCCTGAAAGTAGGTAGAATTCATTTGATTCAATAGTACCTATGGCATTATGTTGTCAGTGCTGACATTTTTTCCTTATTGCGTTGTAAAAAGGTGCAAAATTATTCCATCTGATTATCAGATTAATTTTAAAAGAATACAATATTCTGTCAAATCGCCTATGCTATGACAATTAATAAGCACAGGGACAAAGTTTAAGAGCGGCTGGTGTCTGCGCAGTGATTGTTTCTCCCATGGTCAGCTCTAATGTCGCCTGCTCGAGAGTCAGCTCGCCGAATAGCCTTTTTATTTTGCAACCGGATAACACGACAAGAAATGTGGTAGGTATACAACATGTTACAAAAATACCCCTAATGCCGAATATGGTATACCTATATAGAGAAGTGTTGGATGATCGAGGTTGATAATCCTGATAATGCACAAGATATTTTGATTTAGAACTAGCTGCACCCGGCATGCGTATTGCAATGCTCTGTTATTTTAGCCAGGGACCTTCTCGGTCGTAAACAGAACAACTCACTAAAGTTTCATCATAATCGGATCAATGGTTTAGGAGTCCCGTCGTCTGTACACTTAGATCTTTTAAGCTATAGCGGCCCCCCCGGCTTTGCACGGGTACAATGTAGTTACTAATGTGGTGAGTGTGAAGTTATTACACTATACTATGTATATGTTAATTATGTGAATTAAGGACACAAGTCGAAGTCTTGGTTTTCCGCTAGGGATTGAACTAGCTGTGATCTGATGATGGCCTTCCAGGGAGTGAATGGAGAAGATTCAGATTGCAATACACACCCAACTGATCTGGTCAGCATTCTAAGAGATGTAAGCATCAGAATATTCAGTTTCAAGATTTTCATACATTTTTATGCTATATTCGCGGTCTTTTTAAACATATCCTTACATCTCTTAAAATGCTGGTCAGATCACTTGGGTGTGTATAGAAATCTGGATCTCCTCCATTCACTCCCTGGATGGCCATCACCAGATCACCGCTCGGTCAATCCCTGGCGGAGAAGCAATGCTTAAAAGTTACTTCGTTTGTGTGAAAATCGACTGGCGTCCTTAATTATGTGACCACCACTTTATTTAGATATCCTGTAGTATAGTCTAATAATTAACTTCACACTCACCGCATTAGTAACTACATTGTACCCGTGCGAAGCCGGGGCGGGCCGCTATCATAAATAATCCTGACTATATAGCTAAAGCCTCCCAAATACATAATGTCGAATAATTGGACCCTTTGGGTTGTTTGAGACGGTATCGAGATTGCAAACTAAATCAAGGATCTGTATCAGAGCAATACAGAATGCCACATTATTAGGCATACCGTATATGATAATTTAGGTGGTGGTGAGCAAAGTATTGACATAATTTCACATCTTATAGCGAAATACGTATATTACCTATTACCAGTTTTATTTGATTTCTAACATTTATAGAACTTATTAATAAGTCGTTTTTTTTTTCTTTAAAATCGGGTTCGATCCCCGGTTGGGTCAATTTAGAAAACTAACTTTTCAATATTGGCTCAGGTCTGGGTGTTTGTGATACCATCGTTGTCTCTGACTTCCATAACACACTTTAGCTACTTTGGAATCGGAGCAATGTATGTGATGTTGTCAAATATTTATTTATTCATAATCATTTATTGAATTACATCAATGCTGATTTTGAAATTTAGAGTAATATACATAATGTTGTTATAATCAACTGGTACTTACCATTCTCCCAACGTTTATTAGCATTATCTATCTACCCAAATAGTTAACGACACGTATCAGATGCTAATGGAATAATATGATGTATACCTGCCACGCTCCACCCCTCCCCTCAAACCCCTTCAGGACTAAATTGGACAAGTTTCGTATATATAATCATGTCGTCGGTTTCTCAAACATGACGTTGAAGCATATTATGTATCTATGAAACTTCTATTTGTATTAGCCACCGTGTTTTCCTTGATAGAGACTATGGATGGGTCGATGACGAGTTTCTTGGTAATACTGGGTTCACACGAGGCGATTTTAGTTGATCAATTATTATCGGTCAACAAAAAATGGACGCGGTCGCTTACGGTTTGGTTCAAATCAAGTGATTTAGCAGTTGATCAACTAAAGTAGCCTCGTGTGAACCCGCTATAGCGTAATTCAACTATGGCGATCGACTAGTTGATTGACAGGTTGGATTTTTCGTTTATTTTACCAAATAACGTATGTTTGGGCGTTGGACAGAATTACGTTAAGAAAGTAATGTGCAAAACAATCTCATATCCTCATTTTAAGAAATTACGCATTCATCAAAGTTGAAATTGAATGTGCCTCTTTTTATGAATGTTACTTAAAATAACCATACTTGCTTTAATATCAATTATAGGAATCTAGATTTGAAAAAAATGCTTTTATTAGTACCAATAATCAAAGAAGGACTAACATGTGCTTTTATCTCTTGTTTTAGGTATTTTTCTTCTTCTACAAACGGTGCAACGGTAAACTTTTTAACAATAGTGCTTCGAAGATCTCGATGTTCGAATGTTGATATAGTTGCTATGTTGGTGTGACGAACAAATTTTATAATATTATCCCAAATTTGTTTATGACTGTTTCACTCGCTAGTCGATCAGCACCAACGAGCCGCGAGTAAAACCGACATTCTTTAAAACCGCGGCATAGGCTCGTACGTCGATCACCCACTTTAGTTTGGGACTAAATTATTGATGTATGCTGGACAGGATTAAGTCAACGTTGGATATAATGCTTGCGTCATATATGAACTGTAATCTCAGCATATTAGTACAAAAGTAAACATCAAATTTTGAAGTTTATTTGTTTAATATAGGAATCACGAACACATTAGTTTTTTTCTAGTAATAACATATTGAAGATTTTTATAACAGAACATCGTAATTGTAATAAATGCGTTGCTTCAATATAGTAAACATGAAAATCCACTTTCATGTTCTCAGTTAAGGAGAATGGAACCGCATAAAGGCTGCCATTAATTTATCACACCCATTAAACATACGATAAGTAGTAACCAAGTATTTAGCCGCGACTGAGTTGGGCATCTTCAGATAGTTGTCTGAAACTTACCTCCACTCCGTCGGCAATACCGTTTAGAAGTCTGGATCATTTAACTTTGGGATCACCTTTGGAACAGTAATAAGACGAAGGTTGGGACGTTCATATCGTAACATTAACTGACTGAATTAAGCTGGTCTTAGCCATATATGAGACGTTGAAGAATTCGAAACTGGAAATTGTGCGAATGCCTTTCGGAACGTCAAATAATTCAGACGGCCAAGCTTTATTCAAACCTTTGATTAGAGACAAAGCACTATTTCCTTTACTGAACATGTATGATTAAAATCAGTGTTTCCATATAATTATCGCGCCGTCTACATGACTTTATTACGCCGAGTGAAACTGTCCATTTCCATTGAACGTGCCGTCTGCCTAGTAATCTGAATCAATTCGCTCCACACGTATTCCCGAGTTTTTCCCTAATTTCCCCCCTCTCCCCAGTGGGAGTCCATCTACACCCCTCCGGAGATTGTCATTATCATGTGTATCACACTCGTTTGCCCAGATTAACATGTTCGTACGAGTGTTGTTGCTTTTGTATGAACAAATGGCCATTGTAGTCAAGCGTTTTCCATTCAGAATTTATCGCGTTCAGATTTGTTTCATTGGAAAATGGGAAGCTGTTTGAGGTTATTTGTAAAAATGTCATAGGCATTTAGGAAATTCGTCAGCTTTTAAATATCATTTAATAGGTGAATTTCATTGAGCTTCACCAATTTTCTCGGTGTTGCATTATCAATTATATTTTTCTATGTTAGTACAATAAAACTCAACTTTCTCTTCTCTGTTTGTCTAGGCAAGAAAGATCGTTTCAAACACAGTTAACTATTAAGCAAATGGAAGCTACGGGTATATTCAACCGTGAAAAGTATAAATATCAATTTGGAAGGAAGTAGGCCAGTGGGATCGCGTGACCAACAGCAATTGTACTGATTATTGAAATATAGTTGTGACTTGCACACCTGAGGAACAATAACGATGATTTAGGACTAACAGCTAAAACAATAATGATAATTTCGTTATGTTCTGCAAGTAACTTGAGCTTCATAATCCTGTAAATAGAGAAAAGTTTCTTTTTCATTTTCTTCGAATGATGTCTCTTTTAAGCACCATCAAGAATAAATTTCGGCTTTGATATTACCTCCATCCAAATTATTCCATCTATCATCAACATCAGCCATGTTTTTCCCACCACAATGTTAATAAATATCATTCTTTTCATATCAAAGCAACGGTATAGTTTCAAGTTTTCTTCTTGTAGTACCTAGTTCTGTTATTGCACAATGTAGTTGTCCACCTGCACCGGAAATAACAGTACAAAGTCCTTTAAAGTTAGCAAAAGCCGCGTAAGTATCAGAAACGTATTTTCCGTGCAAACAGAGGCAGTTTAAGTTCGGCAGCAAATAGTTGCCGAGCCCCAAGTTACACATCTGGGCTCAGCTTCGGAATTTTATCTCTTTCACTGAATCTGTGTACTTGATGTATCAACTATGGATCTTTGCTTTTAAATAATTTTTAATCTTTTTCTTTTTCATTTGAATCTAAAATATCATTCTCAGTTTGCTTGTGATTTTTTGGCGGATCATTGTTGTGTGTGAACAATAATTTATGTCATACCACAGATAATATTATGTGAGAACGACACATTCTTTGATCGTGGCTTGACAAAGCAAAAACTCTGAGGTTCTTATGCATATTTTATCTTTGCTTTGAAAGAATACATTGTGTTATATGAAAAGTTAACACTAAAAATAACATTGGGCAAAAAGTCCCCCAATTGCACAGTGTAGCATTTTCTGATTATACCAATCGAAAGGTCTCGACTATGTCATAGTATGACGACAAGTTTTGTCTTTTTATAGACAAAAAAAGGTATTAAAGTTGGAAAATGTCTTTTTCTGTATTTTGAAGCCTTAATAACTTTTTTCAGACAAACTATATACAACGTGTTACAAAAATACCCCTAATACCGAATATGGTATATAGGGACCATCAAACTGAACAACTTATATTATGGGACCAACTCACAAATCGCGAAAAAAATATCAGCTTTTTCATATATTTCCATATTTTTGATTTTAATTTTTGTATGCATCAGCTGATTTTTTTCGCGATTTCAGAGTTGGTCCTATAGTAAAAGTTGATCAGTTAGATGGTCCCTATATACCACATTCGGCATTAGGGGTATTTTTGTAACATGTTGTATACAATACAGGCTTACTAACATGCAATGAATTAATGATATAGTGGAGGGAGACCTTTCGATTGGTATGTATACATCAGAAACAATTGTTGATATAAAAACGGCCTTTGTTCTTTTACATGAGTACTTGTAAATACTACATCGATCGTCTTTTTTCCATTTCCAATAAACCATTGTGTTATGTAATACGTCGCTATTGACGATGATGTAGATATTTACAATTTACAGTAGCAAAATGGTTGTATTTAATTTTACGTAGCGAATTGTACCCTACCCTATTACGAAACGCCCTGTATGATAACTTCGCAAACATACGCAAGGGTCGTGAATACGATTACCGCTGCGATACATACGTCTGTTGATATTTGTATAAATTGGGGTTTTTGTGGAAGCCCTGTCTCGGGTTTCCTTAATGGCTCGTTAGTGTGGGATCGGTGTGTTTACTCAAATAGTTTTTCCAATAGAAAACGGTATATACAAATATCACGAACAAATATTGTTCAGCTACTAAAATTTGAAATCCCATTATTCCTGAGTCGGGAAGCTCGCTATTTCATGATGAATGTGTTGGTGCTTTTAGTCGTATATTACGCTCAAACCACGCGTGCTGGTTAGCCTGGTTACCTAAATTAGTTTGGCTTAATTCGCCATTTGCGAGTAGTTTAACTTGCTAAATAGATGCTAAATGTGTGACGAGTTTCATTATACCCTTTGTTTCAACAATTTCGCCCGATAATGAATTCCATTTAAAAATAAACAGGAAACAGCTACGCTGCATTTTACGCCTCTTTAACCACAAGTTGAAGGTAATCCTAACATTTTTCCAAAATGGCGCCCAACGTGGGGCTACTTTGAATGCATCGCATAAGACTGTTGTTTCTGTGAAGCAGCCGTTAGTCAGCCATTAGGAGCTAAGGCGGAGTCAACCGCGCGTGCTATTAAACTAAATCGGGTAAAACGCAATTCGGCGTCAAATGGTGGCGCGGGTCGCATAATGGCGGTCTAATGGCACATGTAATAGTGCTGTAAATAATTTCTTATGTGAAGTGTTGGTGCGATTCCTAGGTTACAGTATCGCTGGAATAGCCATTTAAGATTGTTAAGGAATTTTTACATTTAATTAATTTTCGAACTCGTTTTGTTTATTATCGGAATTAAAATTAAAATCATTGTCCAATATCCAGCCTATATACTACTACTACTCATCTCTTTTTTTCGATAGCTTTTCTTGCTAGAAATAAAACACTTTTTACGGATTACAGCGCTTATGTTACTAACTAGCTTCCGCCCGCGATTTCGTCCGCATGGATATTCTAGAAATCTCTCCCTTTCCCGTTCCCTCCACTAATTTGAACCCCCATTTTAACATTCACCCCTTTAGGGATTGAATCATCTCCACCGTGTTGGACTTCAAAATAAATGTCGTTTTTACAATCAACATCCTTTCATATAAACTTTCATCCCCTATTTTTCCCCCTTAGAGGATGAATTTTAAAAAAAATCCTTTCTTAGTGCACCCCTAGACCTCATAAAGAATCTACGTGCCAAATTTGGAATCTCTAGACCCCGCGGTTTAGGCTGTGCGTTGATATGTCAGTCAGTCAGTCAATTATTCGGATGTTATTTTAGAATTATTAAGTTTTTATATTTTTAATTCCCGACGTTTTCTAGTGAACTGTACTGTGAAGTCTTAAAAGCTTTTATTGTTAAATATAAATATAACTACAATTGATATGCAATAACATCAGACTCATATCTTAATATCGATACCATTCGCAAACAATTCGATAGCTAATACTTTTCAATTCAAAGCTAGACCCAACAAAGGTCTGAAGTTCTGGAGTGGATCTATCCTTATGGAACGCCTTAGGCGAATCTCACACAAAAGTGCGCACTCTAAAGTCTCGCGTATTTCTGACTCCTACAGAATTCGGGGCAATTCAATCCCACGCCAAAGAAGTATCGAATATTCAATTGTTCAGACTATTTCAAAAGTACTATTCGAAATACAGGGGTCGAATTTGTAGATTATTATATAAACATATAATGTATGGGTTTAGTGATGTGATTTTATCCAGAGGTTCTCTCTCATAAATTGCTTGTCATTCCTTCCTGTGGTAATAGCACCATACCCCAAAAATATTTCTATTAACACATAAACTACGCTATGGTTATTCATAATTTCTTTAGTATTAAATGTTTTAGATAAAACATTTAAAAGTTCTTATGATCTTGTTCTCATGAAGATTCTTTATAACGAAATCACCCACCCGCTACCACCCTACGTCCTATTTTGTCAGGAATCCGATATCCTATCGACTGGAAATTTGGCATGCGTATATAGGGTGCTGCCAAAAATGTAGCCCGAATGAACACGACCTGAAAAAATATAAAATGGAGCTCCACTTCCTTTATACATAGAAATTGGAACGAGCAAATTAATTTTGTCATGTGAATGACGTGCAATTCGAGTCGTTGATTTAACTACTGAAGCAGTTTTAAGGACAGTCAAGTTAATAATCTTTGTTGTATTGGACAGATTTTGAAATACTAATGACCTCTTTAGACCCGTCAAATGATGCTTAGTGATCACATCACAATACCTATGGCTTATGAGATATTTTATTATGGGACACCCTGTGTAAAGTGGTATGCAATTCACATCACGGTTCGATAGTCATAGAGGAAACGGCAAACTAAAAGGAATTGCAAAGTTTTCGCGATCCAACGATACAACATCTTATCATACACTTGACGCCACATACCCCTAATTATTTTAGCTGTCCCCAACGGTTTAGTTGGGTTATGGGATAAGTAGTCCCATGAAATTTAACCGCATCACCTACTGAACCCTATTTGTAATGTGAGCTTTTAATTTGATTACAATTTGGGATTTCAGAAAACAAATAGGCCTCGCACTACGAATCTGTATTTTTAAAAATTTATTAGAATATATGGTGTAGTAAAAGTATTGCATCATGTAAAAAAACTGTATGTTGTTGTGTAGGTGAGACGTTTCGATTCAGCAAAGGTTTCCATGTTGCTAATAAAGTAGTTAGTACTCCTTTATCATACTTTTGTTTAAGATACATAGATAGTTATTCTCTCTAATGCGCTGTTCGTGTGTCGAACTGTCGCTAGCAACTTAATTTATTTCAGCAATAAAGATAGTGATCTTTTCGTCGCGCTCACTCTGAATGTCTGCCTTTATTTACGTTTCGAAACAAGCCTTATTGCATAATGGCGACAAGGGGAAAGTAACACTTATCCATAGTTCTGAGTTCTGTCTGATTTTTATTGTTAAGTTTTCACACCTCTGAACCTCAGAATTATAATAACTGACACTGAACTAATTTTGGTGAATTGATTGTAATGACTACCTTGGAGAAGAACATAAAGAAGTTGCGAAATTAATTTAGAAAAAAAATTGAGAGTAAATAGAAACTAGAAACTTAAGAATAGCTTTCCAACAGTCGCAGAATTGTTTATCACAAATACTTTCCTGTTTTCAAAACAAAACTTTCCTATAAGATCAGTCTCAATTTTATAAATATCAAAATAAATTATCATTGAAGAAGTTGCTACACGTGATTGATGTTCACCCAGCGGTGAGTTTTATTTAGAATGTCGTAGAAACTAACCATTCCCAGGTGTCGGCTCAAGTTACCAAGTCTTAAAGATACAACGAACTTGCTATAGCTAAAATTAAACAAAATTCTTTCCCAAGAGGTATACATAGATGTCATACGAAATAGCATGTAACTTTTTCACTGACAAAAATATCGTAATACATATGAGTTACATTTCTAGACAACCTCTGTGCAACCAATCTGACAAATATAAATCACATCGCGTTCAAAACTAAGCAGCGTGGAGTTACATTCTGATACATGTCAAAAGCAAAACCAGGCAAAGTTGGCCGGAGTCGTGACGTGTGGGGCAAGTTGGGAACGCCGGCAGGCACTGGGGCTGATGCTGAGGAGAAATTGCCCGAACAACTTTGACGGTATCTGGCTAATAGATATGCGGCCCCAGAATACCTCCTTGGAGCAGCCCAGAAACTCACACACGGTAAAAGTTGGAAGCCGGTTTCGGAAGCGACGACGTCACGATGGGAGTACCTAGTACTAGAATATACTTGCTATGTCGTGTGCAACTCGCGCAATTCAAACTTATTTATTATAGGGCTGTTGGGTGTCTCGAGAGCACGTTTCTGATCCAAATACTACTCTATCATAGACGACCGTGCTACTTCGATTTAGTTAGCTTAATTTAACATTTCACCCTATTGTGACTGTCACACAATTGAATTACTAAACTGACGCTCATGATTTTACCTAAACTCTACCTTGTTCAGGTAAATCTGTCTTTTTAGGTATTTTTATATTTAATGAAATAATCTTTATTTTCTCTCCAAAAGTCACTTGCTTAATGTTAACAATATCAAGTTATAAACTATGTTGAATAAACAAATATTGAATGAAAATTCATAAAACAAGTGGTTTCCGATAGAAGCGTATTAACAGGCAGACACAAACCGGCGTTATTCAATATCGTACTTGAATTCTCATTCAAAGGCTGCATATAATTTATTCAGCAAAGGAAATATTTCAATTTGAACTCGATCGATAGTTTGCTATCGAGGCGCCCTCGCAATCGGCATAATACGTTTTCTCAAACCAATACTTGCGAGCATGGTGTATTTGCTCGCTTTACTCAGGTGACTCCAAGGAGCCCTAGGTGAGCAAATACTTTGAAATTGCAGGTAGAATTAAAAATTGGATAAAGTTTAAAAGCTCACTTGCTCGTAATGAGTTTTGCGGTCGGACTTTTGTAAACGTTTTCGAGAGTAATGTTGGAAGATTAATTAAACTCGGTTTCATGAATCCAGTTTAAATTAAAGTTATTGTTATATCGTTTTGCCTTTTGCAGTTTGCTGTTACACTTCATAAACTGTTTTAACATTGATAACTTTAATAGTCTTTCGGAACAAGCCAAAAAAATCCTTTTAAATACTTACCGCCTTATTCATCAAAAACATCAATTTTAGTTAAAATTCTGATAAGGCTTATTTAACGTCATATTATAACTTTCAATATTCATAACATAAACGTATTTTAAGAAAATGTTTGCATTGGGTTACTTTAGCTTTATTATGTCGTCGTTCTGACAAATCCATAGACAAAAGAGCCAAATCCACTGGCTGATATCCACATCTTCCGAAAAAGAAAACTTCAATCAACTTTCATTTAATGACAATAACGTGAATCAACAACTTCAATCAACTGTTATGTCATTCACTAAAATAGGGATGAAATAGGCAGTTGGTACCGTTCTATAACTTTACCAAAGGTTTACAGAGCGTTTGTTGCTATTTAGTGATTATGAATAATGATTTTCAAAATAAATTCCTTATAGCAAACTTATTGGCCCGCTATAACTTTTTATGACTAAGACGGTTAAAATTAAAAAACATATTAATAATGGTAGTCCCTTGTTATTGAATAATACTTGAACATTCCGGTATTGAAATTTTCCCTTTACAATAAGCCGAGAGCACCGTAACGAATGAAGAAAAATGCCTCTTAAATGCCTGGCTGAACTTTTCAATGTTCTCTCATAGATTTCTTTCAATGGTGCCTTTTTATTTCCCGTCGTCAAATTATCGGGCTTTCGAAGAGAAATATTAATAAAGTTTTTCCTACTAATACGCTCTTTTTAATATACCACAGCTCGTAAATTTGGAAAACTGATTTTTTCCTTAATTTTTTTGTGTATTTGTTTAACTTCGCTCTTCTGTGTTTTTGGAACTTGGGTGAACACAATTCATGTGTAATTTCAATATTTTTTCAGACATATCCCAAACAACTTTTGTCTTTAAACTATTTAACTTTGTGAACTGGACTTTCTCACCATTAAATCATAAATTCCAGTATGCTTCTCCATAAAATTTTCTAGGGCAATTGGCCCGTTTTCGTTTCAGTACTGGCGCTAACAACTAAGAAGCGTCACAGCCATATAAGAAACTTTGAAACTTGAAGCGCCCGCTCGGGCGAGTTGGTTGTTGCAAATGTTCCGGTAATAACGCACTCTTGTTTCTTTGTCACCGTATTTCGGTCGTAAATTCTGAGTGGAGAAACTTGGGGTTGAGTTAAAGTAACTATTGCCTTGTAAGGCTTAGATTGAAGACTGCTGAAATATTTGCGCTTTTAAACCCGACTATAGCAACTTATTTTTGCTGAGATTTTTTTTTACTTAATAATTACTTGTCTATCATCATTTTCAAATTTATTTACCTTAAGCGTCTATTCCGTGGAGATTATGTGTGACTCGTTGCGACACTTTTTGAAGTCCTATTTTGGTTGAAAAGTTGCTATTTTATTTAGAAATATATATTTTTACAAAATATATTGCAAAACTTGAGGATTGAGATTAAAATTTGTAATCCTTCAAAAGGTTTTCAATTTTTGTTAGTAGTTATAGGGGACACTAACATTTAGTGTCATCGGCTTGCCTTTCGATTGGGACAATAAGCCGCTTTTGAAAGCCTAAACAAACAAAATCGATCAACGCACAATGTGATTTCACATGTGGAAGAAATTCCGCAGCACAAAGTTAAAAGCCATTTGCGAATGAGCCGAGGTGCGGTGGAAATGTATCTGTGACACGCCATACATCTTCTGAAAGCAATCTGAGAGGATCGTAAGTAACTGTACCTCCATTATTTAAAAAGGAACGTTCATTTTTGAGTCAACCTATTTCTACGCTAACATTACACTTTCATTTTTATCGCAGTCTACTTTTCACTGAAGTTTAACTTTGATGTGATGCAAAAAAGATGATTAGTCTCATGCGGTCTTGCTATTTCAACTTTAAAAAAATATATACATATTAACTATATTAAGGTATTATTTGTTGTATCCATGAGTTATATCTTTAATATAGTTCACATCATGGCTGCCAGGAATAATTTATTAAGGGTGTGGTCGTGTGTTAATCAATATTCGTGGCTGCTCTTAACACTGTTATAAACACACAACTGAAAATAACCATCGTCATTTTAAAAGCTTCTCTAAAATAATTTTCTGTATCGGAGCTTGCCAAATGCGCGCTTATCTGCCCGTGTGTTCACCGGAGCCTTCTAATCGGCCGCTCGCTGGACCATCCGCTATTAATATAAATTTAATTGTTCATTTGGCTCGTGTTATGCGAGAGCCCACTGAAATGGTTATCTGTTTTTGAAATGAGTTCGTGTGGAAATTAAATAGAGACGCAAAGACTTCATTTCTTTTGAATTTGTTCCTTTCCTCGTTTACGTGACTAAAATATTATGTAGCATTTTAATGTTTCTCTTAACTTTTATTCTTTTACTTTTAATAAAAACGTATTTTTCTGCTTTGTAAAAAACTTTCTTTATCATATTTCCTTGAGTGTCAAGTTTTTTTTCATTTTCCATTAGTTTTCTTAACAGGCAAATTATATTCAACTTCAGGGTAGGAAAATGATGACAGACAACGTGTGAATGATACGATTTAATATAATTGTCATGAGGTATTTGTATTAATGGAGACTACTAATAACAGCTAGTGATTGATTACCAATATTACCATCAAGCAGTTTTCTTGCACGTATGCCACCCTTACTGTGTCTATTCTCCAAAAAAAGGCTCTAAACATTTGACAAGCCACCGAATTGGGTTATTTTATCGATGTTTTTCAATAGAACTTTACAACCTCATGCAAATCGGGATGTTCGTTTTCTTTACCCGGAGACTGGAAGTGGCTATTAACCGCAATCCGAGTAATCCCGGACAGTCCCGAAGGCGTTGGAATCAATCGGCGTTCGATGCTTGGACACGACCATGAATAATGCATGCGATGCGCGACGCTGAGGTAACCTGTGGTGCGATTGGGGATTCCAGGATGTCTCCTGGAACACATTCTGGGTGGTTTTGCATTTTCCAGCTGAAGTCGATGACTATCGCAACCTTTTCAACACTGGATTTACTTTCACTTGTTTTTGCATTGTTGTATTGTAGCTTGTATCCACTATAATTCTTTGCATACAATAGTAACTAAGTACCTATTCTGCAAAAATAAGACATTAATCATGTTAATGAGATTCATAACGCAGCACTTTTCAATAGGATTGACTGTTAGTACTAATATATATTCTGTGACTAAGCACTAACAAATTATATCAACTTATTTGAAAGCTCGCGGTTTTAATATATGTTGAAGGAGAGAGAGTACCAATACTGTATACAATACAAAGCTCAACAGTATTTATCTAATCGAATAACTTCAATTCGAGTTTGATTAGAGTCCACGAAAGCATAAACGAATGCAGATAAAAACGTGACTTATCGCAAAGATGCTCTAAAACACGGGTTTTCAAAGTGGGGGGCGCAGAGACTTTCCAAGGGGGGCTCGGGCCACCTGTGTAGTTAAGGACCTTATTGAGATAACTAAGAAACAACGTCCGTAAGTAGGTATGGTGTTTGTACACCTATTGAAAGCGCAAGCCTACTCAACGCACTAACCGCAGCGAGCGGTTAGTTCGGGCGTCTCGAATCGTAACCTACTATTAAAATTGTATGGGTAGAGGGGCGCGGAATTTTTTTTGGTAGAAAGGGGGTGCGTCCCATATAAGTTAGGGAACCACTGCTCTAAAACAATGTGAAAGCTTATTCGCATTTATTCATGTTCAGCACTGCAAAATTCGTTATCAACATATATTTAACTAGTATTTCGCCCTGGTGCGCGGGCTGCTGAAGCAGCCCGCGGGCACCGTTCTGTTGGTCTTTAAGTGGCGGTCTTTGGGGAGTCGGAATGCAAATTGAGGAATGCGGTATTGCCATCAGATCAAATCACATTGCGATTTGTCTTCAAGTTGCAGTGCGGTGTGGTGATGGTGATGCGTGCGTGGTTAACTTGTGTTGCAGCCCGGTGAAATTAATGCTCTATATATTTTTTTTTCTTAGAGTTTCGCTGGCTGATATTAAAATCATAGTAATGAAACATCCAATCACATTGAGAAAGTAGTGGGCCCAGCGTAGTCTGCCTATTTTTTGACGAACCCGAACCCGAATCTAAACCTAAAACTGAACCCGAATTCGAACGCGAACCTGAACCTGAACCCGAACGCGAACCCGAATCCGAATCCGAACCCGAACCCGAACCCGAACCCGAACCCGAACCCGAACCCGAACCCGAGACCGAAACCGAAACCGAATCAAAATCAAACTTGAACCTAAGCCTGAACCCGAAACCAAATCTGAACCCGAACCCAAGACCGAACCGAATCCAAACCCGAACCGAACCTGAACCCGAACCCGATCCTTAACCCAAGACCGAGCCAAATAGAACCCGAACTGAATCCGAATTTGAACCCGAGCCCGAGCCCGAAACCGATCCTGAACCCGAACCTAAGACCGAACTGAATCCGAACACGAACCTGAACCCGAACCTCAACCCGAAGCCGAAGCCAAACCCGAACCCGAACGCGAACCGAACCAAAACCCGAGCCCGAGCCCAAAACAAAACCTAAACCGAGCCCAGAACTGAAACGAATCTGAACTGGAACATAAACCCGAACGCGAACCCGAACCCGAACTCGAACTCGAACCAGAACCCGAACCCGAACTCGAACCCGAACCAGAACCAGAACCAGAACCCGAACTCGAACCCGAACCAGAACCCGAACTCGAACCAGAACCCGAACCCGAGACCAAAACCAAATCCGAACCAAACTCAAACTTGAACACAAGCCCGAGTCCGAGCCCGAACCCGAAACCAAACCCGAAACTGAATCTGAACCCGAACCCAAGACCGAACCGAATCCGAACCCGCATTCGAACCTGAACCCGAACCCGATTCTGAACCCAAGACCGAGCCAAATCGAACCCGAACCGAATCCGAATTTGAAAACAAGCCCGAGCCCAAACCCGAAACTGAACTCAAGACCGAACCGAATCAGAACCCGAACACGACCCTGAACCCGAACCTCAACCCGAAGCCGAAGCCAAACCCGAACCCGAACGCGAACCGAATCCAAACACAAACCAAACCCGAACCCGAGCCCGAGCCCGAAACAAAACCTGAACCCGAGCCCAGGACTGAAACGAATCCGAACCGGAACACGAACCCGAACCTAAACCCGAATACGAGCCCAAACCCGAACGCAAACTTGTACTCGAACCCGAACCCGAACCCGAACCTGAGCCCAAACCAGAACCCGAAACCGAACCCGCATTCGAACCTGAACCCCAACCCGATTCTGAACCCAAAACCGAGCCAAATCGAACCCGAACTGAATCCGAATTTGAACCCAAGCCCGAGCCCAAGCCCGAAACCGAACTCAAGACCGAACCGAATCCGAACCCGAGCACCAACCTGAACCCGAACCTCAACCCGAAGCCGAAGCCAAACCCGAACCCGAACGCGAACCGAAACCAAACACGACCGAACCCGAACCCGTCCAAACCCAAAACCCGACCGTATCCGAACCCGAACCCAAGACCGAACCGAATTTGAACCCAAAACTGGACCAAACCCGAGCCTAAACCCGAGCCCGAGCTTGAACCTGAACCCGAAACCGAAGACGAAGTCAGCCTAACCCAAACCCGAATCCGAACCCGTACCCATACCCGTACCCGAACCCGAACCCGAACCCGAACCCGAACCCGAACCCGAACCCGAACTCCAACCCGAACCCGAACCCGAAACCTATCCTGAATCCAAACGAAAGACCGAACTGAATCTGTACCCAAAACCAGACCGTATCCAAACCCAAACCATATCCAGACCAAACCCGAGCCTGAACTTGAACCCAAGACCGAACCGAATTTGAACCCAAAACTGGACCAAACCCAAGCCTTAACTCGAGCCCGAGCCCGAGCTTGAACCTGAACCCGAAACCGAAGCCGAACCCAAACCCAAATCCGAACCCGTACTTGTACCCGTACCCGAACTCGAACCCACTCCCGAACCCGAACCCTAACCCGAAACCGAACCCGAAACCAATCCTGAATCCAAACGAAAGTCCGAACTAAATCTGAACCCAAAACCGCCGCACCCAAGACGGAACCGAATCTGAACCCATAACCAAACCAAACCTGAGCCTGAACCCGAGCCCCAGCCCGAGCTCGAAACCGAACCTGAACTTGAACCCAAGAACAAACCGAATCCGAATCCAAAACCGAACCGAATCCAAACCCGAAACCGAACCCGAACATCTATTAATTGCTCGTGCCGGGTTTTCTGTAATTTTGTATGGCGGCCATTCGAATATTTTTTCCTCGCTTCAGTATCTGCTTAGAGTTCTCTACAACTTTAGTTTGAGCACCAACTACCTATGTAGTACCATTTTGGCGGGCAGCACCCCGTCATGAGGATCTTAACCTGGACTTCCACTTTCCCAAACGAACTCAAACCCGAACCCAAACTCGAAACCGAAACCGAAACCGAACCCGAACCTGAACTCGAACCCAAACCAGAACCCGAACCCGAGACCGAAACCAAACCCGAAACCGAACCCAAGACTGAAACGAATCCGAACCCGAGCACGAACCCGAACTCAAACCCGAACGCGAACTCAAACCTGAACCCGAAACCGAACTCGAACCCGAACCAGGGGCCCTACCGCGCAAGTAATACATTGCTACTTTTCTTTGGTAAGTTTTTATTTGTGCCAAAAAGAAGTAACAATGGTTCTCATCCATCTGTCAAATGAAGCCGACGGCAAAGTCGACGACACTTGCGCGGTAGCCTTACAGAATCTGAACCCAAACCCATACCCGAGCCCGAGCCCAAACCCGAACCAGAACCCGAAACCGAACTTGAACCCAAAACCGAACCGAATCCGTACCCGAGCCCGAAACCGAACTCAAGACCGAACCGAATCCGAACCCGAACACGAACCTGAACCCGAACCCGAATCCGAACCCGAACCCGAACCCGAACCCGAACCCGAACCCGAACCCGAACCCGAACCCGAACCCGAACCCAAACTCGTGCCCGAGCCCAAACCCGAAACCGAACCCGAACTCGAACCCGAACCCGAAGCCGAACCCGAACCCGAACCCGAACCCAAAATTGACCCAAACCAAAAATTGACCCGAACCCGAACCCGAACTAAACCGAATCTTAGCACAAAACTGGTCCGAACCGAACGCGAACACGAACTCGAACTCGAGCTCGAACCTAAACTCGAAACCGAACCCGAAACCGAACCGAATCTTAACACAAAACTGGCCCGACCCGAACGCAAACACGAACTCGAACCTTGTCAAGTATTTCCTGGCCCGGCGAAAAAACAGGAAATAGTGAGCAGATTTTTAAATATTTACAAATAAAACATGTAGACTAAAGATGTACAAGTATGTTATATTAAAACATTAAAAGAGATGTAAGAAAAACTTAAAACAAAGACTTATGTATGGTAAGTAGGTAGGTGATGAAATAATTGGTATTACACTAACTGTACAAAATGAATGGGGTGGGCACCTTATCTTTTGCTCTCTTAAATTATGAAATAATATGAAAAAAATATTTGGTTGTTGAAATTAAGAGTTGTTTTTACGAAATCGTGGTCTTCTATGATACAATTTAATACCGTAGTCTCGCTGCACAGAAGTCGCAGTTTTTCTTGCTAAATAAAATCATAAAAATAAGAACGCCCTTACTTGAAACAGACGAAAAGCACGTATAAAAACTTCCAAGATCAGGACTGGAGCTGCCCCGTATAATGTAGGTACTATTAATAATAATATAATCATCACATTATGAAAACAAAAATTAATCGATATCTTTCCTCCTCTTCCCTCCTGGAATTGAAAAAGAAAAAAAGGAGTTAATAAAAAGAATAATAAATATAGATAAATAAATGCGAACTGCGACTGTTAAAAGAAATTACTTAGAATACATACATACCCTTTATTGATTAATGTAATTGTCATGAAAATTATATTTACAGCGGTTTTTCACAGTATTTAATATTAGCTGTTTGTGTTTCTCCAACGAGATTTTCCAAAACAGTATGAAAAGCCTAAAAAACCAAACGAACATGTGAAGACTTTATAAAAATCAACATTTAATTTACTTTTAAAATACTAACTGAATAAAAATATGTTATTCTCAAAAGGAATCAACAAAATTTCAACATTTGTTTTAAAATTATATCAGTCTCCTTAAAGTTCGGAGTAAAAATAAGCTTCACGCCGTGAACAGTGAAAATTTTCCTAATAAAAGGCGGGAAAAACCACGAAAACGGCCAACGCAAGAAAAAAGTATTAGAGTAAAAAGGATGAATGATGTAAAATGGATGTGTGAGAAAAGGATAGTAGAATACTTGAATATTTTTAAATGTTGTCGAACATGAATTAAAATGTTATAAAAAATAAATACATAGATACCAAGAAGTTTTATACAAGGAGGTTGATAGTTTGAATTTGGAGTATGGATGAAATGAGGTCGCATGTATGAAATAAATATAGAATAAGGAAAATTAATGAAATATAACAACAAATTAGTGTTTTATGTTTGTAAATAAATAAATATAAGATGGAATATTGATAAATATGAGAATGTGACGTTGTTTTTCTATGTAAAAAAAACACAACGCCTAAACTAAACCGAACCAAACCCGAACCCGAACTCAAACCCGAGCCCGAGCCCGAGTCGGTGTCCGAGCCCGAACGTTCGTGACGGTTACGATTACGATTACGGTTAAGGTTTTGGCTACAGTTCTGGTTACGGTTAGGTACGGTTTCGCGATTACGATTATAATTAAGAGGGTTTTTGTGGTGAAACGGTAAAAACATTTTTCTCCAATCAAACAAACGACACTTCAAAGCTGTGGCCCCACGGTTTGCGGTAAAAAAATCTTTTTTTTTCAAAACTCCAGTGCGGTGTATCTCATTTTTCTAAATTTTAAATGTCAAAATTTACCGATCTTGAAAGTTTGAACAAATATCAATTTTTCTTCAGTTCAATGGGGGTTTTGCACATTTTATCCAAACATCATTATACCCTTTTCCACCTCCTTCTGTGAGAACAATTATGTTAATGAATGAAATTATGGTAATCGATAAATAATTTAAACCTGGAAAATGAGCGGCCATTTTGAATATTTCTTTTCTCGCTTCAGCATGTGCTTAAAGTCCTCTACAACTTTAGTTTGAATACCATCTACCTGTGTAGTGCCATTTTGGCGGGCAGTACCTATTCATGAGGATCATAGCCGGGACTTCAACTTAAATCCTTTTTTCTGAGAGTTTTTTAGATTCTGAATACTTTTTTATACATTTACCTCTTTACACAGCCGCCATCTTGTTTTTCCCAATTGGTATATTTTTTCTCCAGTTCGATTGGGGTTTTGCACATTTCCCCCAACCATCATTATACCCTTTTCCACCTCCTTCTGTGAGAACAATTATGTCAATGAATGAAATTATGGTTATCGATAAATAGTTTAAAAAAACGAAAAACCCCATTATTTTTTATTTAATCTGTGAACGATCATTTTGCTATGCTGTATGTGCGTGGAATGACGATGAATATTCATTACGTGTTATCATAAGTAAACGTTTTGAAGTTAAACGCTCGATGCCCAGTAATGTGTACTTTAAAAAGTAATGTTTTCATATTTCTAGCTTGCTACTATGCTTCATGCTATCAGATCAAAACATTTTAGTTTTATTGTTTTGTTTGTTGATTTTAACTTTGAGAGAGAAATCTCCTTCTTAATTAGTTGCTCGTACTGGGTTTTCTGTAATTTTGTATGGCGGCCATTTTTTTCCGCCATTTTGAATATTTTTTCCTCGCTTTAAGATCTGCTTAGAATTCTCTACAACTTTAGTTCGAGCACCATCTACCTATGTAGTACCATTTTGGCGGGCAGCACCCCGTCATGAGAATCTTAACCTGGACTTCCACTTTAAATATATTTTTTTCTGAGAGTTTTTTAGATTTTGAATATTTTTTTCATACATTGTACCCCTCTACAAGTGCTCCTTTTTAGCAATAAAAATTATGCAGTACCGGGAAATTGAGCGGCCATTTTGTTTTTCCGCTTCATGCTATGTCATCAGATCAAAACATTTTAATTTTATTGTTTTGTTTGTTGATTTTAACTTTGAGAGAGAAATTTCCTTCTTAATTAGTTGCTCGTGCTGGGTTTTCTGTAATTTTGTATGGCGGTCATTTTGTTTTTCCGCCATTTTGAATAATTTTTCCTCGCTTCAGGATCTGCTTAGAGTCTTCTACAACTTTAATTTGGACACCATCTACCTATGTAGTACCATTTTGGTGGGCAGCACCCCGTCATGAGGTTCTTAACCTGGACTTCCACTTTTAATATTTTTTTCTCAGAGTTTTCTAGGTCACGAATACTTTGTTCTACTTTATACCCCTCTACAACTGCTCTTTTTTGGTAATAAAATTAATGCGGTACCTGAAAAATGAGCGGCCATTTTGTTTTACCGCCATTTTGAATATTTTTTCGTCGCTTCAGGATCTGCTTAGAGTTTTCTACAACATTAGTTTGAGCACCACCTACCTATGTGGTACCATTTTTGCGGGCAGCACCCCGTCATGAGGATCATAACCAGGACTTCCACTTTTATTTTATTTTTTCTGAGAGTTTTCTAGATTCTTAATTTTTTTTCATACATTGTACCCCTCTACAACTGCTCTTTTTTGGTAATAAAAATGATGCGGTACCTGGAAAATGAGCGGCCATTTTGTTTTTTCGCCATTTTGAATATTTTTTCCTCGCTTCAGAATCTGCTTAAAGTTCTCTACAACTTTAGTTTGAGCACCATCTACCTATATAGTACCATTTTGGCGGGCAGCACCCCATTATAAAGATCCTAACCTGGTCTTCCACTTTTAGTTTATTTTTCTGAGAGTTTTTTAGATCTTGAATACTTTCTTAATACATTACACCCCTCTAAAACTGCTCCTGTTTGGTAATAATAAAGGCGGTACCCGGAAAATAAACCTTACTTCCAATTCCAGTGTTGCCATCTGATCGATATAAAAATAGTCAAATGTCCTTAGTATGGACAAAATCTAATGGTTTTTGATAAAAAATATTTAAAAATGGCGGTATTTCTATTTTTCTCATTTTTGGGGTAAATCTCAAAAAGTACCCCAAAAATGGGTAATTATTTTTTACATGGCAATACTCCTTGATATGTTGCGTAATTCGACAGTACATGTCAACCTTCTCAAGTGTTGTGAACTGCCTCAAAATAGCCTTAGAATATTTAAAAAATGTATAAAATTTACAAAATGGCCGCCACCGCGTCCGCCATATTGATTTTTCTATTGTTCATATTTTTCCTATATTTTGCAGCATATACTGCGTGCAACCACGTTTTGATTTTCTTTCTCACTTGCACCCAGCCGCCGCAATAGGACTTGAAAAAAGGGTATCTCAAAAATTACTTTTTCCTCAGCAGTTTCCAGGGTTGCCAGACGTTGTCGACCAAAATACCAAAATGTCATTTGTATACAGACAATACATAAACCCTCATACTCGAAATTCCCAAAAAGTAGTCGATTCACTTTTTTTCATTTTGGGGTAAATCTCGAAAATTACCCCGAAATGAGGTAAAAATATTCTACCAATCTATACACTGTGTCTATACCTACAACTATTTTGTGGACCTCAAAACACTCCAGTGTTGCCATCTGGAAGAAAAAAGACTTTAAAAATGGCATGTTTTCGTACCTCAAACAAAATGGCCACTACAAGGGGCGCCATCTTGTTTTTTTTTTAATTTTCCTAAATTTGTCAAAATTGAGGGCTATTGTGGTGAAACGGTAAAAATATTTTTCTCAAACCTAACAACACTTCAGAGCTGTGGCCCCGCAGTTTGCGGTCCAAAAATCGATTTTTTCAAAGCTCTCCAGCTCGGCCGCCATTTTGTTTTTGTCACTTTTTCTCATTTTTCTAAATATTATACGTCAAAATCTACCAGTCTTGAAAGTTTGAACACAATCGGTTGGAAAACAAAAAAGTTACAAATCTCCCCACAGCCGCCATCTTGTTTTTCCCAAATGTCATAATTTTTCCCCAGTTCGATTGGGGTTTTGCACATTTTCCCCAAACATCATTATACCCTTTTCCACCTCCTTCTGGGAGAACAATTATGTCAATGAGTCAGTCAGTCAGTGAGTGAGTGGTAATCGAGCTATATATAGTATAAATAATAGAAGTCTTTATAAAGGAAATTTCACATGTAAGTTATCTGGTTTATTGACCTTCACTGGATCGACTGAAGACACCTTCTTTATCCTGAATCTGAAGATCACAGCTAATCTGTTCGAAAATTTATACGATTCACTACCTCTTAATAATAGTGTCAAATTAAGATTGGGTGAATGGGTTTCCGGAGAAGGTTGATTCCTTATTGGATTTACCTTACCTGCGTTAGACACCTTTGGACATGAAAGGTATTTCATATATCTTTTGTCAATTTGTTGAAGTCCTTTTTATTATTGCTTTATCATCATTTCAGTGGAACTGGAGTAGTCAGGCTTCCTATCGTATTTTCATGTGAAAAGTCGTCTCTAGAGACTTTAACGTATTAATTTACCAATATCTCTTCTTTTTATATTTCATCAATCTCCTCGCACTTACCCCTGTTTATTTGGACTCGGCGCAGTACGTACGTCCTTCTATTCCATTCTTTCATGTCACCCGTCATATCTTGATTCAGTCATATTCCATCATTGTATACGAAAATCAAGTACATAAGTTATAATTTGCCGATTTGCTGTCTTATTTGTTCTGTGTTTGTAAACTTTACAATAACTTTGCTTTCACCAGCGACGTAATGTTAACTTGGACATATTACAAAAACACCTGCGGGGATTTGGTGCTACCCAATTTCTTAAAAACACTCTGACTAGTTTGGCCAAAGTTTTCGCCGCAAATCGCGGTGCCGCCGTAGAAAATTTTGGCCGCTACCCAGACTCTGCAACTACACAAGTTTTCTCATTTCATATTCTGTACACGGATGCGTTTAGTTTCGTTTTAATTTTCTTATTTGCTTGAGTTTCGTTCGGTAGGGAAATCTTTTAGTCCCGACTTTTTGGTTTTACTTTTTAGGTACATTTTTGAATGCGATGTCTAACTTCTGTTTGTACATTTTAGTTTTACAATTTTGTCTTTTATCTTTATCTGGTTTAATATATTTGCTTACTTTTTTGTTTTTATGTAGCTTACCTGAAACTACATTATACTTCGACTCTTGTCAATATCATCTACTTATATTTAGTTTTTATATGTCTAGTTTCTTCGACAAACAACGTCAATTGTCTGTCTCATTTTGCATCCAATTTCATTAAATAGTTTGGTAAAGGTGGCAGATTGATGAGTTCTTACTGTCGTTCCTAACTCTTTAATATCTGCAACCTAAATAATAACGTTTTCTTTGGAAAAAATAACGAAATCCGTCAACTCGAGTCAAGTACAGCACCCATTACCGTATCCCTCGGGGAGTTGCCGGCCCTTAAATTATTTAAGGCCCCATTTTATGACCCGTTGTGAGCATATCTGCATTTATGGGGGCACGGCTCTCAGACATTGTTATTCAAATGCGACACCTTGGCCAGGGCTGACGACTTCGCGAAAAAGTCGTGGATTACTTGCGAAGGACGCCCTTAACGTTTAGGTGAATGTGGCCGTATTTCATGGCGGTGAGCTTTTGTGGTGTTTTAGAACCTATAAGGAACTTAGAAAACAGTTTTTAACTACCTACATTGCGCTGATTGCGCACTGCAGTTTGCCTTTATTGACTTTGCGACGCAACGGATGTAAACCCTGGATCCTAATCATTATTTCATTACCACTTCTTTGCTTTATGCCAACTCTTAAGTGTTGTTTTGTGCCTACTACTAATAAAGTGTTATATATTTGTTATTATGTCAAAATTCAGTGGCGTAAAAAGTCTCCACTCTCGATGCAGTCGAACTTACAGCTTCAATACCACTAACGTTAACCATTAAAACCAGTTGACATCACTCTTCATATTTAGAACAACCTAAGAATCTCTTAGCAAAGGTGTTGAGTAAACATGTGGCTATGTTTTCCCGGTACCACGTAAGAGCCCCGAATAAAATCGTGTAGACTTACCGCACCCCTGCGCAGAGTGGGGTTGAGTGCCGCAATAATGGTCGCATTATGGCGCTGCTTATGGGCAACACGTGTTTTTGCCAAGGCGAGCCATGCGGATTTTTGGCTTTTTAATTTTTGTATTAATTTGTTAGGTAGGATTTAGGAGCCTGTTTAAAATAAAAATATAGTTAAAAGAGTAGTTAGGATCATCAGCCATTTTTTTATGTCTCCACTGCTGGGGCACAGGCTTTCATTGAGGATGAAGAAGAAAGATGGGCTGTAATAAACCACGCGTAGCCAATGTGGTTTTAACGGGATCAACGGCCTAACTGGCCTTCCTAAGCACAGAGGCATAGATTACTATTAATCCAGTATTATATTGAAAACATATAGGACAATATACTTCTTTTGTTGATTACAAAAAAAAAAAAAATCGGTTTGGGGAAACACATCAACGAGCGTACCTGGAGCGTACCTTCCAGGAAAATATGACATTAATAATTTATGTATACAAGAGAAAAAGAAGTGGTAAAAATAAATAGACACATATTTTAGAACTGACTACATAATTTACAACTACGGAATTTATGTGAATCAAGATTGTATAAACTTTTGAAAGGTAAGAATGAATGACTACAAGAATTTCTGCTTTTAAAAACTCCCAGACTAACAAGAATATTAACAAGGACTCGAACCCGTAACCATTTACTCGAATATTTACTTTTATTACTCTTTAGATCATAAAAATGAACTAAAGCTTAGGAAATTGCTCGTTATCCTTTTGTCTCCCACTACCCCCCATCGAGGAGAAGGGTGGGGGTAATTGTCCCATTATGGCGATGGCGGCTGGCTGACATGTGGTTTGTAGATTGATGAGACTTCTTTTCAATCGCTTTGGGAGAGCTTTCCCTTATTAGTGGGTTTTCGTTGGTCGCATAAAGACTGTGTTCCAAATGGGCGACCGACGACCTTCCTATGGCCCTACCACGTAACACAGGGTGAATTCGAACTCATTGGCAGTATTATAAACTAAGAATCTAACGATAGCGATATTGAGGACTATTTAAGTAATCCAAATTCAAGGTGAAATAAACAATCATACAAAAATTACAAGAAGTCATTACATAAGTAAAATAATAGTGATTCAAAAAACATGAAAGTAACGGTTTTTTTTTATTTACTATGAATTTCATTTAATGTTTCACTTATTTCATGTTTTTAGCAGCTTTAATCTTATCAATATCGTTGTTGAGAAGAACAAACAAATGGGCAAATAACCTTAAGTATAGGGACTTCAATATTGGCTTGAAATAAATGGTTACTTGACCCGCTGCTGGTCGAGTGGTTTGCCCACCAGTTTTCGTAGTGTCGTCATCTCTGAGGTCCCGGGTTCAATCTCCGGCTGCATATATGGAAATCCTAGCTCAATACGTCCTTACTAACCCTAGGTATGTTCGTTGATTTTAAAAGAACGTCAAACACAGCAGGCAAAGTACGTCTACACCAGTGGTTCCTAACTTTTTTTAAATTGTTACCCATACGACCTATGTAGGAAAACAAACTTTACCCCCAACTTGGGGGGAGGGGGGCTCACCTCACCGTCTGCATACACATCACGCTGCATTTTGTGAATATACACGCACACTACATGCAACGCGAAAGAGCGCTATACCACGTACCTAGTGTCATTTTATTTAAGCACGAAAAGAATAATAATAATGAAATGAAATGAAATGAAATATTCTTTATTCAAATAAACTTAGATATTAAGTGCTTTTGAATGGTCTATATTTTCCTACCACCCATTCGAGACTTTTTTAGCTGACAAGAAGAATGGGCGCAAGAAACTTATCAGCTTTGTCAGAAATCAGAGTAACGATATTTACAAAAAATTATATCGTTACCAAATACCTTCATTTAAAACAACATAATTAAAAAACAATAAAGTTATTAAAAACTGAAAATCAGATAGTTACTTATAATGTTACATCCATGCATTGCTGTCTTTTAAATAATCTTCTACTTTGTAATAACCTTTGCTCATGAGCGTCTTTTTAACATGTATTTTGAATTCATGCAAAGGCAGTTCAATTACATTTTGTGGAACTTTATTCAAAAGGGCAATTCCTTTCCCCATAAATGAGCCCCTAGTTTTTGCTAGTCTAAAACTTGGAACGGCAAGTTTGTCTTTATTTCTTGTATTAAAACGGTGTACATCACTATTTTTAGCAAGTGAGCAATAATGTTTCCTTACATTAACTAAATTATCATAGATGTATTGGCCTGCCACTGTTAAAATATTAATTTCTTTAAACAATTCTCTTAAAGAATCTCGCGGCCGAAGGTTGTATATGGCGCGAACAGCTCTTTTTTGGAGCACAAAAATATTTCCAATATTAGCTGCTGAGCCCCACAACAACATTCCGTAGGACATTACACTATGAAAATAACTAAAATAGACCAGCCTTGCCGTTTCAATGTCAGTTAAGAGCCTTATTTGTTTAACTGCGAATGCCGCAGAACTGAGTCTACTCGACAAGGCATCAATATGTGGATCCCATTGTAGTCGTGAATCTACTGTAATACCTAGAAATTTTGTGCTCTCAACACACTCGACTACTTCTGCATTCAAATTAATATGCACGTCTACCTGCCTTACATTAGGTAAAGTGAATTTTACACATTTTGTTTTCTTCGGGTTTAATGCTAAATTATTAATGTTAAACCAATTCAAAACTTTAGAGAGAGCACTATTTACATCGTCAGAACAATTATTACCTCTATCGACTTTGAAGACTAAGGAGGTATCATCTGCAAATAGCACTGTCTCACATAAATTCTCCGCGTAGTAAGGTAGGTCATTAATATAGATTAAGAACAGTAAAGGTCCCAATATCGATCCTTGGGGCACGCCCATGCTAATGGGGGCTCCAGTAGATGCCGCTTTATTAATAATTACTTGTTGTGTTCTACCACATAGATAAGATTGCATAAGGCTAACTGATTTATTAGAGATACCATAATGTTCTAACTTCTTTAAGAGAGTTATGTGATCAACACAATCGAACGCTTTAGAAAGGTCACAAAAAATGCCAATTACATCTTGCTTAGTCTCCCAAGCGTCAAAGATATGCTTCAAAAGTGCAATTCCAGCATCAGTAGTGCTTTTGCCTTTCGAAAAACCAAACTGATTCTTATGTAGTATATTATTCTTTGTAAAATATTCTAATAATTGAAGATATATAATTTTTTCAAATAGTTTACTTAGTGCAGGTAAAATAGATATTGGTCTAAAATTTGTTGGATCACTTTTATCTCCTGCTTTAAACAGAGGAATTAATTTACTGTATTTCATTAAGTCAGGAAAGATACCTTCGTCAATGCATTTGTTAAAAATAAACGCTAAATAAGGAGCTATTACATCAATAATTGATTTAATAATATTGGTAGAAATGCCCCATAGATCCTCTGTTTTTTTAACATTAATTATTTTAAAAGCTTTTATGATATCATCACTGTTAATATATTTAAAATTGAAAACTTCATTACACTTATCAACACTTGACTCAAGGAGGGCGATAGCAATGCTAGGACAGGAATTTAGATTACCAGTAGTTTCCAGGGGAATCCGAGTGAAAAAATCCTCAAAAACACCCGCAACTTCAATATCGGAATCTACAGTCTTATTTCCAAGTTTAAGAGAGAAAGAATTTATTTTATCTTTTGGTTTCCCTGTTTCTTGATTAATAATATTCCATGTAGCCTTTATTTTATTCGCCGATGATTTAATTTTATTTGAGATAGACATGGACTTTGCAAGAATACATACATTTCTAAATGTTTTGGAATACTTCCTGACATATTCAATGAAATTAGGGTCACAGGAAGTAGCTTTTAAAGCATACAGTTCATATAATTTATTTCTACTCTGATAAATACCTTGTGTGGCCCAATCACTAAATTCCTTTTTATTGCTACATTTGATTACTCTTTGTTTAAAATTTTTATTAAATTCAATTTGGACCACACTAAATAAATGATTGTAAAGGATATTGGGTTCCATAGAAGGTACTGGTAAATTTTCAAGTTTATCCATAATGTTATTCCTAAATTTATCTACACAATGTTTATTTATTGACCTACAAACTTTTTCGCGTTTAGGACAAACATGATGGTGCTCTATAGAGGCAAATTGTCCGCTATGGTCGGATCTAATACAATTTAATATATATTTTTTAAGGATATTACAATTTGAAAAAATGTTATCCAAACAAGTAGCTGATGTGGGCGTTATTCGAGTCGGCTCTTCAAAAGTGTGAAACAAATTAAAAGATTTAAATAAGTTAATGAACCTACTCGAGAGGTGGTTAGATTCTAGAATATCAACATTAAAATCCCCACATACCACCACTTTTTTATTGCTTCTACATGTTTTTATTAAAACTTCCTCCATAGCGGACTCAAACGCTGGGTAGTTCCCAGATGGGGGTCTATATACACAAATTATAATCATTTGTTCCAGTTCCACACAAGAGAGCTCAATAATTTGTTCAATTGTATGAGATATTACATCTTTGCGCTCTTTATATTGTATTGAATTATGCAATAATATAAGCGTTCCACCTCTTATAGCAAAATTCCTACTCTTAATAAAATTGTTTACTCTCTATTCTATTCATTCGCACTAGGTACCAACTCTGATACCCCCATAAAATTGCCGTTTTACCCTCGTGGGGGTAATTACCCCCAGGTTCGGAACCAATGAGCTACACTCTACTAACAGCTAGGATAATGTAAACCAACCCTAACTAACCCTACTGCAGTACGTCACCGTTGAGACATTGAAGTAGAATTAAAGCGTTTCTGTCTGGAAATGCTAACTTAGTTCGACACAACATGCGGGGTCGTATTGAGGTAGAGTTTCCATATATGCTCCCCGGCTGGTTCAATATAGAAAACGATGTATGTGATGTTTTCCATGTTTACTAGGTATATTATTATTATGAGAGGGGTTTGAATTGACTTGAATATGAATATTTTCTTTATTCTTCTGTTTTTAGGGTTGCAGTGTAAACAGTAGCGACAAAAAATAACTACCTAAATATTTCATCAAAATATAAAATTTACCTAAAACACATCATGTTACAAAGATAAAGATATATTTTTACTATTTCTTTTAAATTGAAAAAGACAACTTCGGTAATGAAAATAACGCGATAAATTTGACTTTTGCTGAAAATTTGATAAAGCGTGTTTTTTGCGTTGTAAACATTATTTTATTTTCAACGAACAAAAGCTTTTTCGACGTTCATGAACACGCGACGCGACCGCTTTATAAATGGTGAGTTTACAATACTTAAATCGTCATAAAATATTTTAGTTCTAAAATAAAGATAGATTAGATATTTTAGGGAAAAATCGCAACTTATTTTCCTAGCCTCGGGTTTCGATTCCAAGATTATTGCCGATTACATTACATAGACACCCGTGTTCACAAACATTACTATTATGTATCATAGTGCCCTATGACGCACAGCGTCCCAACTACCAATCACATGTGATACGTAAAACAAACGGACCAATCACAGCGCTCTATTTCAACGCAACGCATAGGCATATAGGCAATGGTACCTATTTGAGTATTGTTATTGAATACGGGTGTTAGTGGTAGGAGGTAGGGTTTTAAGCCCGCCTGGATATCTACCTCCGTCATACCTACCTATACTTAAATCAGCCCCCCTACCATGACCAACGAAACGCGATATGATATAGCGATTTATCACGTTAAACTGTCAAAAGACAATGGATTTTGACATTTGGGCGTCGATAAAACGCTATATCAAGCGATATATATCGTGTTTCGTCGTTCATGCTAGGAGGGGCTGACGTCATGATAACATTTTCCGGTAGTTGTTATGAGGCTGACAATACATCAGCTGAAATGTCGTAACTTATAATTATAAACATTCAAACTACCAAAAAATCATCTAACAAAGAATCAGTGCCGTACTTTCGACAGTTGTGGTGCTCTTACCCACAGACCCCACAGTATTAACTTGAGGTGAAAAAGTTTTTATATTTTTATAACGTCTACATAGAACTGTAAACAGTTTACCTTCGTCTAGTTGCCCAGTGGCTGGGGTTGACAGCTCGCGACAGCAACATTACTCGGGGGTGGTGGCCGTGACGTCATTCGCAGATTTTTCTCAAACAAAGTTACCTTGTATAAATATGCTGAGTTCAGTTGTTTATTTAGCTATCAATACCGAATACAAATCTGCGGCCCAATCGCGCTAATCTGAATCTGAACGATAAAACCAATACAGTTACGTTGTCATTTAGGATATATTTAACTAAAAATCTTTGGGTAAGCTTTAGAATTCTCTCTAAACGACCTCCGTGGTCGAGTGGCTTTGTACGCCGGTTTTCAAGGTGTCGCCATCTCTGAGGTCCCGGATTCGATCCCCGGTTGGGTCAATTTAGAAAAAACTAACTTTTCTATATTGGCTCAAGTCTGGGCGTTTGTGATACCACCGTTGCCTCTGATTTCCATAACACAAGTGCTTTAGCTACTTACTTTGGAATCGGAGCAATGTATGTGATGTTGCCAAATATTTATTATTTATTTATTAGTATTCCCAGGCTCCCTAGGCATATAGCTTTCAACAATTATGATAAAATTAAAGCTAGTATTTTTCTGTAAACAAAACTGAAACGATAATGATTTAGTTTTGGTTTTATCGTTGAAAATTAGCGCGATTGTTTTTATAAAATAAATAAATATTTGACAACATCACATACATTGCTCCGATTCCAAAGTAAGTAGCTAAAGCACTTGTGTTAAGGAAATCGGAGACAACGGTGGTATCACAAACACCCAGACCTGAGCCAATATAGAAAAGTTCGTTTTCTAAATTGACCCAACCGGGGATCGAACCCGGAACCTCAGAGATGGCGACACCTTGAAAACCGGTGTACAAAGCCACTCGACCAAGGAGGTCGTCGTTATAATTGTACATTTTTAAGTGGTGGTCACCCATCTGTGAATCGGCCTTTGGAAGTTTCTTAGCTCCTGCACTTCTCCTTCGTTCTAAAACTTCAGTTTTATTCGCTGAATGGAAGACAAAGACAGAATCAGTTTTAAACAAATACCAAGCTTTAAACTCTAGTCCATGTTTTAGCATTCGGGGTTCTGAGTATATACGTTATACATATTTACTGCTACGTTTTGCTACATTCTAAATTTTAATGTAAACCAAACTGTAATAAACTGCCAATTTCCTCTTAATCGCATTCACGCAAATTTAGAATTGTGTTACAATTGGGTCATAATAAGAACTTTATAATTACATTGACGAACTCCGTGGTCGAGTGGTTTGTACGCCGATTTTCAAGGTGTCGCCATCTCTGAGGACACTGTTTCGATCCCCGGCTGGGTCAATCTAGAAATCGAACTTTTCTATATAGGCTCAGGTCTGGGTGTTTGTAGTTCCACCGTTGTCTCTGATTTCCATAAAACAAGTGCTTTAGCTCCTTACTTTGGAAACAGAGCAGTGTTTGTGATATTGTCTAATATTTATTTTTATTTATTTATTTCTATATGGGCGTAACCACGCATAACCCAGAAGATGTCCTTAGTGACATATGTGCGTCATTTCAACCATAACGTGGTGGCCCTTGGTGAAACCATAATGTATGGGATAATACGGTGTCCCTTCTAGCAGAGAACGCGACACGAATACCAATTTAGTTGTAGGGTCGACAAAAACAAAGCACGCGAGAATATTTTTCGTTTCGTGAGTTGGTAAAAAAACATTAGTGCATCAAATTAATTCATTTATATTTTAGTTAATAATTTAAACATACACACATACGCAAAGTGTAAAGTAATTGCTTATGTTATAAAATAGTTTGCGTTAACCTAAATAATAAAACAACCCCGCTTTTCGATGACTTCCGTGGTCGAGTGGCTTTGTACACCGGTTTTCAAGGTGTCGCCATCTCTAAGGTCCCGGGTTCGATTCCCGGTTGGGTCAAATTATAAAACGTACTTTTGTATATTGGCTCAGGTCTGGGTGTTTGTGATACCACCGTTGTTGCTGATTTCCATAACAAAAGTGCTTTAGCTACTTAAGAAGTAATGTATGTGATGTTGTCAAATATTTATTTACTTATTTATTATTTTGCCAACCCTACAGTGTCACGCGCGAATAGCATTATGTGGTCACTTTATCATGTGGCTCATTTTTATGGTGTTTGTTTTGGTGACCTTGAGACCTAAGGGTGAAAAAACATATTTATAAAAGTTTTTATCATGCATGACTGGCGATTTATTTATACAAACTAAGTACGTTATATTAGGTATATGATGAAGATTTAAATTGTTTAAGTTTTTTATTATTGAAAAGTTATATAACCGTTGTATTTTAACATATTTTTTGATATATAATAGCAAAAAAATCTTCATAATATTAAAAATATGTTCAACGATTAACGGTTCGCCAACATTAAATATTTTTAATTAAAGATAAATGCGAATCGTTTTATTTGAATTCCTAAAAATAAGTTGAGAAATTAAGTAATATTCACTTAATTAATAATGAATTACATTTGACCGCCGTTTAACAACTCTTTTAAAAAAAATTTTAGGTACTAACGTGGTAACCTAGAGGAGGTTCGACTCTGAATTAGAATTGTATTAAGTTTAATCTAAGACTGAGGTGTCATAAAAAAACAATGATATCCAAGTGTCATTTTGATTAAAAAGAAATTGTTAAAATGGGACTTTGTATGTTCGTAGCAACTTCGTAGCCTCTCGTAGCACATAAGCTCTTTACTTACCCCAGCAAAATGGGACTATTCTGAACCATAAAACCAAAACCGTTATGTTGTCATTTAGGTTATATTTACCTAAATATCTTTGGTTTAGCTTTAAAGTTCTCATTTAAATTGTCCAAGACTGGCATCTTAGGCTCCCTAGGTATGCCTAGCGAGCCTAGGATGCCAGTCGATGCTTTCGACTACTTTTAACAAAACTAAAGCTAGTATTTTTCTGTAAACGTAACTGAAACGGTAACGGTTTAGTTTTGGTTTTATCGCTCAAAATTAGCCCCTGCCTTTCTATTGTCTAATTTCAAAATCTATCGCAATCGCTTTCAGGATGAAACACATTGATGCTCCTTTTTGGCACAAATAAAAACTTACTAAAGTAATGCAGCAATGTGTCGGATCCAACTGTCAAATGAAAGCGATTGCGATAGATTTTTAAATTAGACAATTAGCCCCCAGATTCTAGCAAAAAAGATTAGAAGTTACATCGCATTTTATCTAGAACTAAGTACTGTGTTGCCCGAGTGCATTGATTACGAACTCAGAGGAGTCGCAAGTGGTAAATCAAATAAATAATGTTTTATTCTTTATAATCTTTGAGAGCTCGTTCTGTCCTTTGGACTTTGAGAATATGTCGACTTATCTATGGATGCAATTATGAAAATTGTGATTAAAAATATAAAAGTTAACGCATACACAGTGTTTTAATAAACTCGCTACGTCTCTTATGCGTTATAATACCTACTTTCCTTCGTTATTAATGGAAAACTGCACTGCACTTTGTTTTTAATAGATAAATAAATAGTTTACACAAAAATGGCCTTAAATATAAACACGAAGTTTGGCTCTAATAATATGTTCGGCGTAGTGGAGCTCGCACAATGGGATCGTTAGTGATTCCGGCGGGATCCGGTGGGCTCCGGCGAAAGGCGAAGAGCTGTAACCCTGGCTTTGTAACGCTCAGGCGTTTTCTGATACGCAATTTACCGCCTTATCCTTATATATAGGCCAGGGGACAGAGTCGCGTAGCTCTACGAAGTTCTAATTTATAGTTTATTTAGATTAAGAAAATTATTAATTACTTTTTATTTACTTGAAGGTGTAGTGTGTGTTAGTGCGTGGTACACCCACTACAGGTGTACAATGAGATTAAATTGACAATGTACAACTGAAGTGACTAACTTCAGAGCGCTTGCGGTACAAAACAACGTATTTCAATCTGTAAAATTTTCTCTTTTCCATACTTTCTCGAGCGAAGTTGCAGCGGATCTATAGTCAATTTAATCGCATTGTAAAAAAAACACATTTAAAACTGAAGTTATGATGAAAGAAATGTGAGGTCATTATTATACAAAAAAATATCAATTAATGAATTTTATTACATACATTAATTGAAACATTATTCTTAAATAAATTAAAAGATTGAGAAAGTAAGTAGTCCTCTTTCTTTCAGTCTTCTCACAACCCAACACATTACAATTTTACGTATCAACTGTACAACACATAACTAATTAACACGTCACACACAAGTCATCCCGAACATTTCCTGTTCTTCTTCTCATCGTACGAGGATTAGTGGCCACCTCTGGTGTTAGAGTTTATCAAGCCGTCTGTAAGGCCTCTGACTTGGCTTAGCGACTGTTATGACAACAGCCGGGACCGACGGGTTAACGTGTCTTCCGAAGCACGGAAACGCTCAGTTGTAAAGACACTTAACGGTCACCCATCCGATACCTGGCCGGACCGAGCGTTGCTTAACAAACGTGATCGAGTACGATCAGTCTGTCAAGCTCCGCCAAGAGCGCTTCCTGTATCATTTCATAATCAATCTTAACGCAATAGGTACCACCGAGATTATATCAAATATCTACAGCATTAATAACACGCGGTATGTTCATAAATTATGACGTTTCGGCGGCGGTCACGCAAGCTGATATTAATTGCAGCAGGTTAGATCACGTACGAGTGACGTCATTAATTTTAATAACATCCGCCATTGCATATTATAGGGGAACGCGTGAAGTTAAAATTATATCAGATCAAAAAGGTACTGTTACTCTTTTACTTGATACAACAGCAACAGTTTAAATACCATCAGTACAGCTGTTATCCCCTCGTATGCCGCAATAAAAATGCGCACTTATACTTCTTATATTAAGCTCTTCTATCAAACAACTAAATAGAGGGTTTCCTTCTGGAAATAGAAATCTGGCGTGATTACTTGGTCGGACTCCGGTGGCCTACCAGGCTACCACTAGCGAGCAGATTTTTTGAACCTTATCGCCTGGGGCCGTACCGGATAACGCATCAAACTTCGGAAAGTCTGCGGGCTCCAAATTAAAACAGATAAATCGAGCCCCAATCGGGCTAAAATGGCGAACCCCAATTCATAATGTCACACGAACATCGATATGTTCTAAATAACTTCGGCGAATAGTAAAATACGAAACTCCTTACTTCGATTTATCTGTTTTAAGTTGAAACTCGGCAGACCCGCTGAAGTTCGAAAAGTTAGCCGGTAGGGCCCCTGTACCACACCTCCGCCGCGAAACAATATCAGCGAAACGGCAGTAGTTCCGCCATGACTTGTCTTCTATCGACGACGATATATTATGACGATCACATCTACATGCGGTTTCGCGTCATTATTTTCGCGTGGAGGTGTACCAACGACGACAGCATCATAGTTAAATCTAATGAGAACAGGCTGTTTCGCTTGTCGTACAACTCACAATTCATGGCGGAACCTACTGCGGTTTCGCTGGTATTGTTTCGTAGCGAAGGTGAGCTACAGGCATCAGAAAGAAAGAAATAGGTTTTTATTATTCATTCCCCATGTATAGTATACAAAAAGAAAACAATTAAAAAAAACATAAAACTTAAAGTAAGCACATAAAATGGAAAAGGAAAAATACGTATTTATTTATTACTAGGCGCAAATTAGGGACTAAAAAGGACTGTATTATCGTACTATGAGACTGTATACTAAACCAGAAGTTAGCTTGTTAGCTTGGTTTTCATAAAAAAAACGGTAATATTTTTACAAAAAGTTTTCGAAGAAGGAGAAAAAGGTTAATGTATATTTTGTACATAACATGACTTTTGTATTGGCAAGAGGTTAGGTTAGGTTTAGACTACGATGTATACATGTACCATATCCCCTGTACTAAGTTTAGTGGTAAGCACACAGTGTTGGTTCAAACGTTGTTAGGCGACATCGAAGGCCTCTTCGTGACGTATCAACACGTCACGGTTAACCAATGGCTTGCAAATAAATGGACTGAGGTGAGGGGGAGAATTTTTTTTGTTATGCCGAAGGAAAACGCCTTTACTCGTTGGTGGTCTTTATTGGAGAAGTGGAACGTCCCACCACACTACTACGACAACGAATTCGCGGTGATTTGCACGAAAATTAATTCACAGTTTATTCACAGGGACAATAGTAGTCGGTTAGTTATTGAAAAGCTTTTTAAACTTGTCTAATTTAGAAGCTAATCCTTTCTTAGGCCCGTTTATAAACCGATCTCAACGTTGACAGCTATCTTGAGATCATACTAGAGATGCTCTTATAGGATCAGCATCTCAGAGTTTAATCAAAAAGTGCTGATTAGAAACAATCTGTAAGAATAGTAAACAACACGTTTTGCTATCCAAACTTGACACTTATGGTACAGGTAATAAAGTGTTAATCAAGTTACCGACATCTTAAGGGCCAGTTTTACGTTCTTGAGGGTACTACCTAGTGTGATGGGAACTTGGACTTTATAGGCTATAAAAAAAGGAATGGGATTCTGTAGCCTTTGCATTTGTATGTAAATAATCAAAGTGTATGGGACGCGATACATGATCCCTTTCTTTGCGTTTCTGTTTGTGCTGACCGTGTATGGGATTGCTTTGTTTGTAAACCGCTATTAAAAAATTCGGAAGAAAAGCAATACCAGACCCAAAGACTTCTATGTGTATACACTAGACAGGCTGTACAGTACCGAAAAATTGCTCATTAAGTTACTGTGCATGCACCGCAACTCCTCAAGTCTATTGCGAGCGACCAAGAAACAGTTGAAGCGCCGCGAAGGTTGGTTGTGACACAATTTTAATTTTGAACAGCTCGTCTATGTAATTGAAGTCATTGACCAGACCAAATACATACCGTGATCCTGCCCCATCTCTTTATTTATTCATACCATCTCGCTCCTTCCAGTTATTCTACTTTTCATTGTTCATTTATCATAATTTTCAATGTCCCCACTAAGTACTGCTGTGGCACAGACCTAAAAAAAAACCTGATTTCTACAAGAAGTCCTGACATTATGCTATGTTTTAGTTGTGTTGATTATATACTGCAAATATACTTAGTTAATAGTTACCAAAGAAAAAAAATATAATAACTATAGTGTGAATAATCCAAAAAACTTGTTATTTTCAACTCCGGCCGGAATCCTAATAAGGATCGAAAAATCCTGACATGTCAGGACAAATCCTGACGTCTGGTAACCCTAATTGCAGGTCCAATGCGGATATTTCCCGCGTTGCGTCAAAGATCAAACCACATCACACTTATCTGATCAATCCGCCTCTTTCTTTCCAGATATACCATACCTGGAGTTGGCGGAGCCTGAAGAGGGATACCATGGGTTGATCCGGGAGAACGAGACCCTCGTGGAGGTGACCCCCACCATCAGGGCGAGGGGGCCGCTCTGCTCCTTCCTCATACTCAACAACAAACATCATGGGGAGGCGCCTTTTGAGGTCAGTACTACCAAAAACATATACTTTTCAGGGTGCACCTATGGTATGTGACGCATACAAACTTGGCTATGGTGACAATAAAAATGATAGTATAACCATAGTCAGTGGATAACAAGTTCTCAAAGAAAATATCTTCAATGAAACGGAACAGCTTCTTAATTTTACTGCCCTGAAATTGGCTGGACAGCTGTAACGAAGCAGACGAATCGATTTCCCATCAGCGCGACACGAGTCGAAAAATCTCGATTGATCCTTTTGGCGCGAAACAAAAACGTACGCTGGATATCGGATTGTCAAAGAATGACCAGAAAATGTGTTTCCGGAGATGAGATTCTTGAAAAGAATAAAAATGCATAAATAAAAGATCAGCCCCGAGGACCGCACGTCCTCGGTGCTAAGATGATCAAATCACAGTATTGCCACAGATTACCAGTTTATTATAGTAAAAATATATTATGTTAAATATTTGGTATTAAGTATACTAGAAAAAAAAAACTCGTCAATCATTCCAACGGGACTCGAACCCATTACATTTGGAATGGAATTGAGAATTCTTCCATCTGAGCTACCAAACAGCTAGTAGATTTTTTGAAAATTGTCTAATTATTTTAATGCAAGCACCAAAGCGTATGATTTCCTTTTTCACCAAATCACAAACAGATTTTCAAATTGTATTAATATCGGGGTTGTCCCCATTTTGTGATAAATCGTGTGGTACAAATACATTGTTTCCTAGTATTTCGCGTGTTCGGAACTTTGCGTGTTAACCCTTTGAACTCTGAAGAACATTCACATCGTTTAAGCAAAAAATCGTTTTATACTTTTGCTTTACACACAATGGCGTTCAAAGAGTCTGCAATCTAGGTTGAAATACTAATAATGCGATGAACGAAGGGTTAATAGACGACCTCCCTGGTCGAGTGGTTTGTACGCCGGTTGTCAAGGTGTCTCCATCTCTTAGGTCCCGGGTTCGATCCCCGCCTGGGTCAATTTAGAAAACGTACTTTTCTATATTGTCTCAGGTATAGTGTTGTAGTTTTACCGTTGTCTCTTATCTCTATAACACAATTGCTTTAGCTACTTACTTTGGAATCATAACAATGAATGTGATGTTGTCTAATATTAAAAAACTAACGGTACCTTTTTTTTCGCATACCTAGCAAAGTTTTTTTTACCAATTTCCAATCACGAAGCATTCACCTGTAACTTCACACGCACAAAATTGCAGCTGCCAAATAAGAAATAACAAACTCTGGATTTATGAAAGTATAGTCCAATTTAACGTAGCAACGAGACTTGTGTTGTATGTATTAGGACAGTATGTACCACAGACTGATTTTTATTACATTTTGAATTTTATTAACATCAGTGTTGTTATCAGACTTTATATTGCAATAGCACATACAATTTTCAAAGAAATACGAGACAGTTCTTGCTTTTCTTAAATCAGATTTATTCTAAAAAAGCTTTTTAAAAAAAGGAAAACCTCTAAAATCTAAAAAAAGTAACAAAAACAAATTTAATATTAAACAGCTCTAAAAAGCAAGAAATAATATTCAAATTAATCATTATTATTATTTATTATTATTATTAAAAGTTTAAAAGTTTACTTAACTAGCTTACAGATTGCTCCAAATCACTAGCAAGTTAATTACAAAAAAAATAAATTACAGTGCATTTAAAAAGTATTAAGATATTAAATTTGAAATAACATGTCAAAAAACCCATCAAGGCCCGGAAAATGAGACACAATACATATTCTATTGTTGTCCGGCTGCATTCGGCCGCTCGGGTGTTGATGAATCAATTTGATACGATTTTTATAAAACATGTATTGATGTCGGGTGGGGCCGGGGGACGTTTTCGTCATATTTAAACTTTTATAAGTAGTATTTCGAAAGGCCCAACCCACTTGATTTCAATAGATGTTTTATAAAATTGATATGCATATCTAAATAATAATAATGATTTAACTGTCCGCTTGTAGCAGAGAAACAGTAAACTAATAGGGGTGGAATGCGAAGACGGCATATTTACAGTCTGTGTCCTCGGTCGCAGGTGCCACCCTGAGTTACGTCCCCGGTATTGCTGGCAATGCACCGCCATATTGAATTTTTATTTGTGCAATCTGTGTACTGAAGCCTTGCTTGTGTACATGTGCAGTATTATTGGCCCATATGTTAGATTGAACTTTGGACATGTAATTTTTTTACAACATGAGTTACCTACAACTTTTGTCAAAATGAAAGTTGCTAGTTTGATTGCGGATTTTATCCAAACCAATCAGGGACCCTATTTTAGAAAAGCGGCGAGCAGCAGTAGTTGTCAGTGTAGTACAGTGACACAAACTTATCTAACCCGATAGCCAAAACTGGAACTAATACCCGTTTGCACTAAACTTAAGAACCGCCTAAGTCTTTACCTAACTAAGATAAATAGGCGCATGAAAGCTGCATGACAGCTAAGTTAATGACACCGTTTTAATTTGGTCAATTTGTAGTTAGGAAAAGACTTAGGCGATTCTTAAGTTTAGTTCAAAAGGGCATATGTGTGCCTTCGACTAGATAGACTTCAGTGAAGCCATCACAGGTAAGTTTATGTTTTTCGAGTGCGTGTTGTCAACTGTGACAATAAATCGCATGCGATGAAAATGTACGTAAAGAGCGCTCGCTGCCTTTCAAAAATAGGGCCCCTGCTTACTTGTACCACGCTTATTACTCGTAAAAATATACCATAGACTCAATAACTTTGTACGGTCTCAACACCGCACATATTTTGCTGACAGCGACATACTTTAGTTGCGCGTCACCGTTTAGTTTATTAATTACATTTTAATTCGTTCTTGAGTACGCAAAGGCGCTTGCACTAGACGTCGAGCAAAGAGTTACCTACAACTTATAATTACTGTAATATTTTAGCTATACAATAAACAAGTGTTTTAACTTTAACTTCGGTGACTTCTTTAACTGCGTGCCGCTACCAACTAACTATCCAGCATCCCCTAAGGTGTTAACTGGCTCTTACACACTTTTCTTTGAAAATAAAGCCCAATAAGAGTGACAATTGAACATTCACAATTGGCCTAAGTCGTCCATTGTTTGACATCATGTTTAATTTACTACGCTGTGGTTAGGTGTGGAACACAATACATACTCGAAGTAATTGGCCCTTTAGATCGAATGCCCTTTGTTTGAAAAGTAAGATAGAGAAAAAAGAGATTTCAATGGATTGAGGGGGGTTAAACCTGTATTGAACTGAAACCCCCTTACTAATAAAGATTCCATAGCAGATGTATAGTTACACAATGGTTACTCTCTGTCAAACTACTTAAGTTTGTCATTACAAAGAAAGGGACAAAACACTGTGTAACCATACATCTGCTATACAATCTTTATTAGTAAGGATATAAGAAAATAAATAAAACCATTTATTGTGGATTGTGGATCTATTACATCTTCCATAGAAGATAAACTCTTAAAAACTCTTCATGTTTTAGTCTTTTCTTACCAGTTCTAGCTTTAAGCACTGTCTAAGTTTTCCTATTAATATTCCCTGAAAGCCTCCGAGCGGAGTTCGATAACTCCCCTTTTATTGCCAACTTGTGACAGTTTTTTAACTTTCCTAGATGTAATGTATCTAGCTTAAGATGGCTGACATCGAAGACTCTTGTAAATTAAAAGATTCAACCTTCGAAATATTATGTCTGAGTGATAGATTCGGTGTTCTATTGCACAAGAGATTTAATATTAGAAATAAAGTTGTTTTTTGTATTAAGGATTTTTATGGTTATAGAATATACAATGATCTACCATATGGTAAAAAAACTGCCGCCATATTACTACTTATATGCCATATTTTTTTTAATTTGAGCCTCAAATTCACAGATGCCAGTTTGCTCGAATAAATTCAAAATTCCTTACGAGTAAGCCTTAATAAATCAGTGATAAAGATCTCAAAATGTCTTAAAACTGCAATATCACGATAACTTTCTTCAAATATTTTTTGTTTGTACTGGAGGAACTCGGTGGTGCTGTGGTTTAGCCTACGATTGCAGAAGTTAAGCAACTTTCGCAAGGGTCGGTCATGGGATGGGTGAGCAAACATTATTTATCTCGACTTCCTCCGTGCTTCAGAAGGCACGTTAAGCTGTTGGCCCCGGATGCATTTGCAGTCGTTAACACCCACCAATCCGCATTGGGCCCGGGTGGTGGGTTATGGCCCATCCTCCTTATCCACCCATAAGGAAGGCCTGTGCTCCAGCAGTGGGGACATTAAAAAAATGGCTGATGTCGTACTGAACCGTTACATAAATCATGGCGAGCTGATATTAATCGGGTACATAGTGCATTAATTAATTGAATCTTGTATTATTTTTATTTGCAAAGTACCAAGTTATGAATAAAAGCTACCGCAATTCCGATGTATTGCCAGTCAGCGAAAGATTCCTTCTTGTATAGAAACTACAAAACTGCAAGACCTGGCCGCGAAACCGACTGCATCGGAAATAGCTTCTGGATCTGGAGTCAGGGGTGTCGCGTGGAAGTTGAAGTTAACAGACATATGATATTTTTGATAGTAGAGACAAAATTGTAAATTAGATTTTCATTCGGATATTGTCCTCTATTTTATTATTAACGAAGACTAGCTGAAGAGGCTTGTTTTCTTATTAGTTTTCTTTGATAATGCCACAACATTTTTTTCATTTCTTGTGCAATAAACAAAGATTTTCTGTTGAGTCTACTTCAAATGGCTGTGAACGGGTTAAGTTTTTTAGTATCATTGTCATTTCTAGTAGCTTCGCACTTTCCCTACATTTGTTACATCATCCATTAACTTTTCGCTTAATAATATCACTGTTTTCTCTATCAATTTTATCAACTATCCTACATTATAATTATTGATAAATGCTCGGACAATTTCACACAGCGCCACCTAGCCCCAAACTAAGCAAAGCTTGTAATATGGGTGCTGGACAATTGATATACTACTTATATACTTTTTGATATATACTTACTTAGTAACACCCAGACCCGTCACAGGAATTAAAATTCATCATTTAAATTTCCGGCCCGGCCGGGAATCAAACCCGGGACCTCTTGCGTGTAAGGCATGTTGACCACTGCACCACTCAAGTCGTATTCTCAATTACGTAACATCAATTCCATTCAATTCAATTAACTTAGTTTTGTAATTAACTTTAAAAGGTCAAATGACTTTGTATTTCAGAGACACTGATAATATCTCCTTGTTTAATTATCTAAAGTGTTACGTCAGTAACCCTGGTATCTTATCTCCCGGTGCCACTCTGAATCGCTGCCGGTTTATTTTTATAGGGATAGTTCCCTCACTGGTCCCGTTTTGTTGCGTTTGTTGCAAAGGAAATGCATTTGTTACGAACTTCGGAGATAGGAATGTTTGGTTTGATGGCGCTGTTTCTAGCAATCGTTGTTTCGAAAGTTTGAGATAGTTTCTTTATTGATTTTAATCGTAAAAATATGATGAAAGTACTCTTAAATTTAACCCGTTTAGGGGTACTTTTGTAACACCTTGTATAATTATGTATTGCAAATAAAGACGATATCAAACAAAAAAATAAGTTACGCAAGCTTCTTTAAGGTAGTATAAGGTTTAAGCAGATGTTTATCAAATTATTAGGTACACTTTTGCAATACATATTTACTATTAGGTACACTTTTGTAATACATATTTACACGTGCCGTTGAACCAAGCGCAGTGATTGGCCGACAAACTTTCTAGGGTAAAACCGGGATAGATGCCCCACTTTTTAAAATAGTCTCCTTATTTAAAAAATATTCATTAATATTAATAATTTCTATGAATGTAGGCTAGCTTAATCATTTATGTGGAATTATAATTATTTATTTTTGACCTATCAATTACAGATTTTGCATAATTTAGCTTTTTGTGGACCCTTTTTTTTGAGGATAGATGCCTACCTGTATGGATAGTTGCCCCACCGTGAAAATACTATGAAGGATAGATGCCAGCAGTGCGGGATAGATGACCTTTATACTGTGTAAACAAAAAAATGGTCTACTCTTGAAACAACAATTGTCTCCCAAGAAATATGGGTCGAATTACGAAAAACATTTTGCATTTTTTTAAATGTTTTAATTGTTATCGTTATAAAATAATTCCAATACGATTACGATTTAGACTTCGTATTTTTATAGTTTTCAAAACATTCTATGCAGTTATCTTTAGAGTTATCCTGTCCATCTCTCTTAGTATTCTTTACGGGCAAACCTTTAGTTTTCTTTCCTTTAATTTCATAGTTAGGTGGATTGTCTTGTAAATAATTTTCTTTCGTTTGTACTGTAAATAATTTTCTTTTTAGTATTGCTCGGCCCTGGTTTACCTTTAAATAATTATCATTTTCTTTATCACACAAATCAGCAAGGTCTTCATCGTCGTTTTCACTAAAGTAATGTTTATTTTTTTGTTTTATTTTTGTTGTCTTATTCTTTGTTGGTGGTTCCTTTCTTTCTTTTTTATAGTTATCTTTTTTCTTCGGTAGTTTCAGTCTTGTTTTGTACTTTGGTGGCATGATTTTGCTACAATCAGTAAAGAGTCCAAATATAAATATACGCAAATACATCAAAAATATAACAGTACCCTAAAAATCATTTGAAAATATACACTGACACCATATATGGGCATATATGGTGTATGAAGGGATAAATGCCCCTAAGGGCACCTATACCTCGAAAAATCAGGGCAACTATCCTTTGCGATAGGGATAGATGCCCAAGTAGTTTTTAAATAAATTAAAAACAAAAGAACAATTATTTACATCCAGATGCACACTTAATGAACCAGTACATTGACGTAATAAAAAATATAACGGAATTAATAACTACTTAAAAAGTTATAAAACGGCAAATACTAAGCTTTAAATCTTTGACGTGTTCGTGAAGTTAGCCGCGGAGATGATTGCACGCACGAGCGAAACGCATCCACGCCGTAGGACAGCCCCTGGGCAATTCTGGTGTGGGGTGACTGCGGCTCCTACTTATTCTATTAATTCTTAGTTGCGACTCTGGGAAGTTAGGTTTTTTGTAAATGAGGCATCTATCCCACTGCGGCATCTATCCCGGTTTTACCCTACTTGCGCATATTGTGCATTTTCTTTCTCCACATTCTCAATAGAATAACTTATACGATTTCGTACAAAAATACGAAATTATCTTAAAATACACGAAAAAAGCCATTTACATGATCAACATGTGACATTGTCTTCGTCTCACACAAAAATACAATTGGCTTCAGCGTTTTCGAGTGCAACTAAGCTTGTTATACCGACGGCTGGAGCGGAATAAAGTCAATTTCAGGCACTTTTTTGTTCCTCGATGAACACTGTAGGTTTTTGTTTGTGCTATCCAAAGATTTGGATCGTTGCTATCTAAATACGCTTAAACGTTTGTCACTATATTAGCTTCAATTTTTTATACAATTTTTTGAACTCCTTTATTTGGCTACGTTTATTCGTTTAATAAACTCTTCTTATTATTAAAAAGGAAACGACTTGGAACAAGAAGTGGAAGTAAAAGAGAAGTTATCTTACAATTATCTTATAAATATTATGTTTGTCAACAGATAATGGTGATTGACGAGAACGAGGCGCGGCTGCGTGTGCGCTACCCGCTCAACTGTGAGAAGCGACGCAACTATAAGTTCGACATCGCCGCCGTCGGCTGCGATGGATCTTACTCGAACACGTTAGTATTTTGTATTAATCTGTCAGACTAAGGCTCAAGTGAATAAATAAATGTATGTGTGGTGTGACGCGAATGGATAAAACTAGGAATGAGTATGTGAGAGGAAGTTTGTAAGTTGAAAGGGAATCGTCTGGCTTGGTATGGGCATGCTATAAAAGGGGATGAAAGGCATGTTACTAGAAGAGTAATGGATATGGGTGTTGATGGCTGGAACGTAAGAGGAAGGAACATAACCAATAAAGTCAATCCATAAATGTCGAAGTTTTTTGAAGTAGGTTAAAAAGCTTCTCTAAGATGGTTCATTTGAAAAAAGTGTCCGTTATTCTTCCTAAAATTGGTGTGTCAAGTCCGTTCTAAAACTGCCTCCTTCAACAGTAACTTTTGGATAATTCAAATAGAATACTCGTAGATGCAACGTTGTTTGTATAAATAGATATTTCCAAACTTTCCGATTGATGAATGGCTGGCGATGGGCGAATACGATTTTACCAGTCATGCAGGGGATGGTTCGCTTGTTTCAAAAGGTTTCGCAATAACGTATTCCATCAGAAAAGCTACAAAATTTGCATCTTACTTATTTTCTCTCGCCAGCGTTCCCGTGCACATAACCGTGACGGACGTGAACGAGTTCGCGCCGGTCTTCTCCCAGGCGTCGTACGTGAAAGCGGTGGACGAAGGCAGGATCTACGACGAGATCCTGAGGGTCGAGGCCACTGATAGGGACTGCACGCCGCGATACGGCGACGTCTGCAAGTACGAGATCCTCACCGATAGGAGCCAGCCCTTCACGATCGATAACGAGGGTGAGTGTGCGGAGATAATTTACATTGATTTCAGACTCAAATGGACCGACCGGTTATCCAGGCACCTGGAGATGGGCGCTGACATCTGTCAGCGCCCATCTTCAGACCATATTCATTTAAATCTTCAGAAATTTGTTTGTCAATGAACTACGAGATGGAATGCATACTATTGCTACTATTGAATACCGTGTCGGTGCCAGCCTAGGAATAGCATTCTCTCTCGTCCCGAGGGTGTCACAGGAACTGAAACGGGATTGTTCTACTGGACAGTTTTACCGTGGAGCGAATGGGGCTTTTTTCCTCGTTAGTGCTACTTGCTAACGTGCTTAGGATTTAGTGATTTGTGGTAGCACTAATGAGAAAAAAGTCTCATTAGTTCTACGGTAGAACTGCCCAGTAGAACAAGCCACCTCTGTGGTCTAGTGTTTCCCCACACGTTTAAGACGCAGGGGTGCCGGGTTCGATTCCCAGGAGAGGGGTACAATTTGTACTCGGTTTGGTTGGTGGTAGGGCTTATTTCAACTCCACCTGGCTAGCTACCACCATCTTAGTCTTACCTAAGTCTAACGCCGTAACAACAATTTAAAAACTGTTGTGTTCCGGCAGTTAGAGTTAAGATAGCCAGTTCCTCAGTGGTATAGAGCGCTTAAACTTTTGGCCTTATCGTTACTTAACGTCCGGTGAGGTGAAGGCCAAGCATTAGCCCGTGGTGAATTAAAAAAAACTAACTTAAGAATCGCGTATGATTGCATTTCTGATATTGTTCCTAACTGTGGTTAATATTTCCCAACAGGAGTGATCCGGAATACGGAAGCTCTGGACTACGAGAAGTCGCATAACCACATCCTGTCGGTGGTCGCGTACGACTGCGGCATGCTGCAGTCAGCGCCTGTTATGGTCACCATCAAGGTCAACAAGCCCTGCAGAGCAGGGTGGAAGGGTAAGATCGAATCTCTTTATTAACCGACTTCAAAAAAAGGAGGAGGTTATCAAGTCGAGGGTATTTTTTTTTTTTATGTATGTATGTATTCTGCACAATCAATTAACCAGTTGGTTTGATTGGGAAAAATCCCTTCATCGAGTTCCATTCTGCACAACCAGTTGGTCGGTTCAGCTGGTCGTAGTGGAAATACAGCGCCTTTAGTATAATGTAACAATACTGTTGACCACAAAACACAGCACTGAAAATACTCTAAGATCCTTATCACCTCCTATCAAATATTTTGACTTCTTTCTTTGAGTCAATTTTCAAAGCACATTATATTCTAATACATTCCATGGATTTTCACGTTTTACGTATATTCATGTAACGTGAAGCTCATGCTTTATGTATAAGTTATTTTGTAATCAATCACGAAGGAAGTGCACCTTAGATTCAATATTAACCTACTTCATCCCACTTTATACGTGTAGTAACATTATTACGGATGTTGTGTTGATATTATGCACGTAGAGGTTATTAATTTGCCAGTTCTTCTCGTTACAAGGTCTCCCGCTTAGGGTTTGCGAACCGATGGCGTAGCTTTTTTGACATTCACAAGTGCTTGTAACAGCCTAGACTGAATAAATGAGTTTTGAATATTGAATTTTTGAATTTTGTTAAATACAATATAGTTATCTATCGCATACGTGCTAAAGCAGGCCAGTGACACTCCGCACTTAAGATATGAAGCTATGAGTACGCGGTGGGCTCCACTGGTTGGGCTAATGTAGAGGGCTGCCACGCGCAGAATCAGAAACCACATTTAGCGCCATCGATCATAGCTTTATCAGCAGTCGTCAACATCAATCTACATCGGTGTCTTGGATTGGATTATACAGGGTGTTAATGAATAAACCAAAAATGGGAAAACCGTTTCTTCGGACCATCAAACTGAACAACTTTTACTATGGGACGAAGTCTGAAATCGCGAAAAAAAATCAGCTGCTTCAGACATTTTGATATTTTCGTTATTAATTTTTGTATGAAACAGCAATTTTTTCGCGATTTCAGAGTTGGTCTCATAGTGAAAGTTGTTCAGTTTAATGATCCGAAGAAAATGTTTTCCCATTTTTGGTTCATTCATTAACACATTGTATAAAGTTATTTCTGAACAAGGTGTGCCTCTGTGTGTGATGTTGAAATGTGATGTCGGTGGCAGGTATCGCTGAACGCGTAGACTACGCCCCGGGCAGCGGTCCGCTCGCGCTGTTCCCCGAGGCGCGGCTGGAGGCGTGCCAGTCGGACGAGCGCTGCCCGGGCGTGACGCGCATCCAGGCGGCCGTCACGCTGCGCACGTCGCGCGGCGCCGGCTGCGACCGCGACACGTACGCGCTGCACGCGCAACGAGCCGCCTGCGGTGAGATCTAACATTATAAAAGCTGTTTACCTAATCGGCGGTGGTATCTGCTAAAAACATTGAAGTTCATGTTAACTGTGTTTTGACAGATATATGTGATACATTGCTACTTTTCTTTGGTTAGTTTTTATTTGTGCCAAATCAAAGTAGCAATGTATCATATACATCTGTCAAAACACAGTTAACATGAACTTCAATGTTTTTAGCCGATAGAGCCCCTGTGCCCTTAGAACGAAACCTAGTGAGTGGCAATCGAATTCGAAGACCACAAATGTATTTTTTTGTATTGGAAATCTTAGTTTCTCTTTATGGAGGTAGGTGGCGCTATTAAAGACATTAGTGTTCGATACGAATACGATCAGAAGCCCAATCGCGCTAATTTTGAATGATAAAACCAAAATTGTTACTTTGTCATTTAGGTTACATTATTTGCCATAAAATCTTTGATTTAGCTTTATAATTCTCATTTAAATTGTCTAAGATTGACATCCTAGGCTCCCTATGCATAGCTTTCAATAATTTTGACAAAACTAAAGTGACTATTTTTCTTGTAAACGAAACTGAAACGATAACGATTTAGTTTTGGTATTATTGTTTAAAATTAGTGCGATTGGGCCCCAGGACTCGGTTGGTTATATTTTCGTGCTAAAGTGTCTGTACCTGATATGTGAAATTATCTTAGCTATGCAATCAAGCGATCGAAAAGCACAATTTTAAATATCCTAAAGCCCGTATTTATAAAGCGCTCTCAACGTTGAGAGCTACGAGCATCTCTAGTATGATCTCAAGATAGCTATCAACGTTGAGAGTGGTTTATAAATACGGGCCTTATGGCTGAACACTCGAACGATACTCAACTCTGAGGGGCGCTCAAACATCATGCTGTCTTGTCGTAACTTTGACATTTAATGCGACAGGACGACGTTAGAGATCCTCTCAAAGTTGAGTGACGTTTGAGTATTTGGCCATTAGTGTACAAACTGAGTGGGAGCGGAGCTGGGCGGGGCGGAGCCACTCTATTTTTCTCTTTCTAAGCAAGTGGTTATAGAGAGAGAAAAAGAGCGGACCCGCTCCGCCCCGCTCCCACTCTGTACACTTATGAGTCGGATGTGCGTATTTGGAATCTCTCAAATAACTTAGATATTCCATCAAGGTGATAAAATTATATAATTCCAGGTTTGGACCCCAAGACCATTGACTTGCTGCCTAGCCCCGGAGCTGGAAACGAATGGGTTAAATCTTTAAAACCTGACTCCGGTAAGTTTCACTATAAAATATTTGTTTTCGTCTCTTTTTCCAGTAACTTTATAAATGAGAGTTAGTTAAACGCAGTATAAAAGTTAACTGGCACATGTCAATTCTACTTACACATTCGCGTTTTTAAAATAAATATGCATATTATCTATTTTTTGTCAATTTACCCGACACAGTTTTTCATTTTTCATGTGAGAGAAATGTGGTGCGAACCCGTCTTCTTGTTGTGTTATTAATAATACAGGATCCAATTAATTCTTAATAAATAAGCCACATTAATCCGAATACGTTTTCATGCCCAAATTTACTAACAAAACGTATCATTGCCTTTCTTCTTCAAGTAAAGTAAAACATTTAATGACACACACTGAATACAAGAACAAAATGAAAATATATATACAGACAGACGCGTAAACTATGTGAAAATAATAATAAAAAATACTTAACACTAACTGGGTGGGGCCAATAAATTCCCCGTCCCAGCATTCGCCTCTATGTCATTCATATGTGCACAGCGAACTAAAATCCATGGTATGTACAAGCATTCCGCTCAAAAAATAACACCACACAAAAATTACAACCAAGTAGTGTAGTAGTAGTTATACAGCACAAAGCGATTGAACACGGCCCCCTGATTTTGTAACTTTGTTGCAATCAACTCTGACAGAAATCGCAGTTACATTGCTGCTTTAGTAAGAACCAATGTGACAACTATCTTACTTAAAGCAGTAATGTAACTGCGGTTTCAATTTATTTCAATCGATAATTGTTATCAACAGAGTTACGTAATCAGCCCCTCGGTTGCATAATAGCGACCATAATCTGTATAGTCATTTTTTATACTTAAACCAAAAAATATTACACTTCCATAGATTTTCGCTGGTTAGGTAGAATGAGCACCGAGGCGCTATTATTCTGACAGGGTGAAAAAACTGTCGATAGTACTAAATAATATATTAGATCATTCGACGTTCCCACTAGAGACTCGGTAGCTCAGCGGTCGGAGTATCGGACCGGATATCCAAAGGTCGCGGGTTCGATTCCCGTTCGAGAACATGATCTGGTGCGAGTCGTATTTTTTCTAATATATTATTCAGTATTATGTAATAATGGCATTGTGAATGCTAAAATCTTAAAATTTAAAAACTGTTGACAGGTCGTGAAGGCGAGCAAATGTTCGAGTTCGACGGCGAGACGTCGGCGACAGTGCCGGAGTCGGTGGCGCCGCACGAGCTGCCCGCCACGTTCAGCGTGACCGCGTGGCTGCGGCACGCGCCCGCGCCCGCGCCCCAAGCCGACAAGCACACCAAGGAACACCTGCTGTGCCTAGCTGACGATCACAGTTACTATCCGTTTTCTATCTTATCTTGCTTTATATTTATACCCCCTTACTAATAAAGATTGTATAGTGTAGTCATAAGCAAATCGACGAATGACGAAGAAATGCAGGATCGGCGAAAAGTACAATATGTAAACATTACGCAGACGTGACGTCGCACTACGTCGAGCTAACATCGAGGCAAAAATGTATGGACACCTGACTCACGATTTCGAAGTTTTCTAAGCACTTCACATAAAAACAAATTCCAACATCGAACAGTTGGACCGCGGTCCCCGAGCAAAGACACCTAGCTCGGCGGAAGTACTTCCCTTTTAGCTGAATATATGGTGAAGAGATCCTGCCTCAACATATAGCAGATGCATAGTTATACAGTGTTTTGTCCCTTTCTTTTTAATGTCAAACCTAAACGGTCTTACCACAAAAGATTTTAAAACACTGTTTAATTTAGACACAGTTTGTTTCAAATGTGATGCTGTCTCTATCAAACAATATTGTCAAAAAAGTGACAGCATTACATTTAAACAGTGTCTAAGTTAAACTTTTGTTGAACAGTATTTTTGTGGTAAGGTCTAAATAGTTTGACAGAGAGTAACCATTGTGTAACTATACATCTGATATACAATCTAAATTAGTAAGGGGGATAGCGTTCTTGTTTACTTTCGTGTGTTTAATAAAAAAAGTCACTTCCTAAAGTCTTAAAATATTGAAAATTTAAAAACGCCTTTAATTTTTAAGCTTATTCGATAATTACATTCTGTTTATTCTTACTTGTCATATTTATAATAGTAAAGCCTTCGTTTTAACTTAAATCGTTATTTAAAAATATATTTTCTTATTATATCAAATTGTTACTAAAAGTTAAAAATCTTTGTTGTATTTTATAATTGATTTTTTCAATAAAGAGTTGGGTGAAGATTGCTCACCAAATAATTCGAGTAAGGATAAATAGACTAGTATTTAATTTTAGCTAAGACTGTAATATCGACGAAAACCTATTCGATTGTGTAATTGTATCGTGTTGCAGAGATGAATCGCCACCATTACGCCGTGTTCGTGCGCAACTGCCGCCTGATCCTGCTCCTACGCCGCGACTTCGGCGACGGAGACCTCAACATCTTCCGCCCCGCGGAGTGGCGCTGGAAGATCCCAGAGGTGAGTTATGATTTAACTTCATCATGAAGTCTTCATGAAAGCACGGTATAAGCTATTAGGTAGACGAAAATATCTGGGCAAAGTTTCAAAAAGTCGGGATTTCGGGATTATGGTCGGGATAAATAAATATTACGAAATATAAATTACTTTTATTATAAAAATTAAAATAAACACAAAAAATACACTTTTTAGCAAATTATGAGATCATTATTCTAATATACACTTACCCCCTTACTAATAAACATTGTATAACAGATATATAGTTACACAGTTTTTTGATTTCTTTTTAATGTCAAACTTAAATAGCTTGACAGAGAGTAACCACTGTGCAACTGTACATCTGCTATACAAACTTTATAAGGGGGTTATAGTTTAACTCACACACATTACAAGGCTGGTTTTATTACTAAACTTTTTTACGAATTTATTTTATTTAAAATATGTATTGTGTTTGATTAAACAGGTTTGCGACAACGAATGGCATCACTACGCTCTAAACGTCCGGTTCCCGAACGTAGAGTTGTACATCGACGGCGAGCCGTACCACTCGCCGGACGGCAAGGGGCCTGAAGTGATCGACGACTGGCCGCTGCACCCCGCGCACGGGGTTAATACTACCATGGTCGTTGGAGCTTGTTGGCAAGGTTAATACAACTCTATTAGTTATTGACCGAGCGAGCGCGAATCGTTTTTGCTTCAGCTTGGGCAAAAGAACCAACACATAGAACAACAAGTGTCATATTAACCATAATATCATCCAAACGTGTGTTATATTATAATGTTGTTCTAAATTTCATAATGCAACTCCTTCCAAATTATGGTTACTATGACACTGGTCTTTCTTCTTCTTGTCAATGCAGTCGGTTTCTGCAACTCGACGTCTATTTTGCGTCTGGATATGACACTGGTCGTTTTAATGTTGGCTAAGTTAACTGTTTAAGAACCATTTATAGAGGATTCATATTATGAATGTATCTACATTCAGTCTTTTATGCAACTGTACGTGGTATGAAACCCACTTTCGTATTTTAATTCTTTTAATTATGCAACAGTTGCACAAATAGCTATTGTATGTGTTTTTCATAACTTCCTTGGTCGAGTTTTTTTTTGTACGTTAGTTTTTTATTTGTAAAAAATGATCATACGTAGTGTTCGCGCCTAAATAGGCACGGGGCGAAAGCGCGTGGGAGCAGTGTCGCTGCGAGAGCGCCGAGGACGCACGATCAGGCTGCTCGGCGGTCATCGGTTTCCTTATGAATTTCACTTGCATATTTTTTTCTTGATTATTTTAATATTTGACCAGATATTGTAAAGGCTCAAGTAATAGTAGATTATACAACAAGTGAGTACAAAGGAAATTTAATTCGAGGTATTAAGTTGGATCCCGAGAGTAGCGAGGATTCTAAGCGGAGCGAGGGATACAAGGATCGCGATTAAATTTTTATTTTACGAGTTGTGTAATCTACTTTTTATCATTGACTATGAGAAAATAAATAGAAGATATATAGTTACAACATTACAGCAGACCGATCACTAAGTCATCGGTCACTACAGAATACATTTTAACATGGAACTTTCTCTTTACTTTCTATGTTAAAATGTACTCTTTGGCGATCGATAACTGGACGATTAGTCTGCTGGATTCCACCCTATAGCTCTATGGAATAGTTTTACTTTTTTTGTACATAACGCATATGATGCGCGCTTGTTCCAAATTCAAAATATTTTTATTCACTTGGTGAATAAAATCGCGTATTATTCACTATTATCGATGAATTACATGCCCTTTTTCGAATGGCGACGATAAAAACAATATTTGATAAATAGTATTAGAAAAAATCGACTCACCCATAGCATCTCAGACGGGACTCGAACCTGCACCCTCGGGATTCCGGCCCAATGCACTGACCAATTATTATATATTAATTATTAGTCTAAAAAAATGTAAATTTAATAACTATATTAGAGTTTTTGTTGTCCTGGGTATGATCGACTGATATGGTCGACTGACTCCGAAATAGGGTATTTTACACCATGTAAGAAACAATATAAAAATGCATGTTTATAATAGATTTCATAAAAAGTAAATGAGAAACGTCGATATTTATTCATAAAAATGCAATATGCATTTTATAATTCAATTTGAAAAATAGACTTTTTTAATCTATTCTTCAAATGTTCAAAACGCCATTCGCCATATTGGATTCCGACGTGACGTCACTCCCATAGTAATTAGTAAACAAACAGGATTTCGTACTCGTCGTACTGTGTTATTTTAAAATTTTATGTGATTATCACGTCTGTGGACTTTTATGCTTTATTTTACTAAAATCGCATCATGGAAGACGGTTTTGTGAAAGCACAAAGTACTAATCTACCAAGAATATATAAATAAATAAGTTAATGGTGGCGAAATTTTTGCGTCCAATCCCGATTTCTGTTCTGCAGAGTGGAGAAATGTTAAAACAGCAATGTAAGTACCTACCATATCAAGTTTTTTCCAACATTAAGTACCTACAATAACAATACACAACACGATAATACCCTGTGTTTGTTTACTATTACAATCCAACATAACCTATTTTTTTATTTTGTTATCAGGTCCGGAAGGGAATCTGACGACGCAATAGGCTATGTGCAGCTCAAACGGGTTCAAAACACGTGCGTTGTAGTGTACGGTATGCCTGGAACATAAAGTGCGTTCCAAGCCCTATGTACTGATTGACACATAATGTGAATGAACAGGAAGAGACTGACTAGTGTTAAGTGCTACGATTGTCCCTCGTCAGAAGGTGGCTGCAAGCATGGTGTTACGATGTACACCGCCGAACCGAAGCCCTGTCGTCGTGTACTTCGGTTGAATTCGGTTGAATTCGGTTAATTGAAGAAATCGAATCTGGCTAAGGTTGGCTCATCGATAAACATTTTATGTGCAAAAGAAAATCTAAGGAGATGGTTCCAGACAGCAGTGTGCGATGCAAAAGGTTCATTTATGGGGAAACGCATAACCTTGATTAATATAGTTCCACAACAAGTAATTAATCTACCTTTGCATGAATTTAAAAATCATGTTAAAAAGACGCTCATGGATAATGGTTATTATAAAGTAGACAATTATCTGAAAGACCAAAATGCATAGAAAAAATGTAACACATAACTTGCATATATAAGTACCTACCTACTTTGTTGTTTATAATCTGTTGTATTGTATTTGGTAACTGTTGTAAAGTAATAAAGATATATTTCAATTAAGTGTTTATTTCTATTATTCATATAATCAAATTTCCAATTTAAGTTAAAGAGACAGGACATAACCGAGTGACCATAAACTTGACTGATGACAGCCAGATTAACAATAGCAGATCATGATATAATATTTAAGTTTGTAAATATTGTTACTTATTTCTGTTAAAGCTGATAAGTTTATTGCACCTGTTCTTCTTGTCAGTTATAAAAGTCTGGAACGGGTGGAAAATATAGATGATTCAAAAGCGCTTAATTACTAAGTTTATTTGAATAGTTTTTTGTACTTTGACTTTGAATATTCTCCTTCCCTACCCTATGTATAGTGCATAAATGTATTCACATATTTTCCACATGCACATGACATTGAAATGAACATTATTATATCCTTAACATCTTTATGGTGGCCAAGTTGACCCATTCTTCAAATCAACTCGGCTGTGATGGACCAACATCATCTTTTTACAGTGAGTGCACCATGGAAATAAAAAAACTATAGTTATTATTTGATATATTTATTTATTATAATATAATAATACCTTTTATATAAACTCAAAGTTGCCTGTGTAAGTATTAATCCTTCAAAAACACATGATTGATTTTGAATCAAAAAATGCAAGTGTTAGCTAGCAAACTATCTAAAAATTTGCTGTGTTCAATTATGTTCACATCGCTTATCCTTCTTGCATATCCAGTAGACACAAAATTCACGAGACCGTCAGGTGAACAGGATATTTTTTGTTTGTTTTTTGGATTTCTTTGGATCTCTTCTTACAAGTTTCAACCAAGTTTTTCTCATTTTGATATCACTTGGCACTTGAACCCACAATTTTAGTGGAGATTTTACACTTGTTTTACTGCAATCAGGCGCAAGACACCAATAATAAAACATTACAACTCATTATTTTAAAAACTCTCGTTACTTTTGTAAAAAGACATTGTAACCACTCTTGTTTCCTAACGATGTGACGTCACGGGCCTAAACAGCATGGCGGCTTGCGTTTCCGCGCAAAAATTCAAAATCATAAATAAAAAATCATTTTTAAGGCATTTCTTGGTTTTATAAAATTGAAATAAAAATTGTGCTGGTTTATTACGACCTCAGGAATAACATAAACATGTTTTCAAAAAAAGGTGTAATTCCCTATTGAGACAAGTCAGCGCTGACCCAAAAAAAACCCAATGTAAATCGGTTTTGAAGTCAGTACAGCGGCATGAAGTCAGCGCTGACTTGTAAATTCCCACACGATAATTTCGAAGTCGGTCGGTACTGACTTCCGTACTCACCCTGTGTAAACTTGTGTTAAGGTAGTATGGTCGTGTTGTAGGCACGTCTAGCGACATGCGTCACGGGCTGCGCGGCGCGCTGGCGGGGCTGGGCCTGCTGCGGGGCGCGCTGCAGCCGCCGCGCGCGCTGGCCTGCCTGGCGCGCTGCCGGGAGGGGCTCAGCCTCGCGCCGGATCTATGTCAGTACACTATACTATGGCAGGCACGTCTAGCGACATGCGTCACGGGCTGCGCGGCGCGCTGGCGGGGCTGGGCCTGCTGCGGGGCGCGCTGCAGCCGCCGCGCGCGCTGGCCTGCCTGGCGCGCTGCCGGGAGGGGCTCAGCCTCGCGCCGGATCTATGTCAGTACACTATACTATGGCAGGCACGTCTAGCGACATGCGTCACGGGCTGCGCGGCGCGCTGGCGGGGCTGGGCCTGCTGCGGGGCGCGCTGCAGCCGCCGCGCGCGCTGGCCTGCCTGGCGCGCTGCCGGGAGGGGCTCAGCCTCGCGCCGGATCTATGTCAGTACACTATACTATGGCAGGCACGTCTAGCGACATGCGTCACGGGCTGCGCGGCGCGCTGGCGGGGCTGGGCCTGCTGCGGGGCGCGCTGCAGCCGCCGCGCGCGCTGGCCTGCCTGGCGCGCTGCCGGGAGGGGCTCAGCCGAGCGCCGGATCTATGTCAGTACACTATACTATGGCAGGCACGTCTAGCGACATGCGTCACGGGCTGCGCGGCGCGCTGGCGGGGCTGGGCCTGCTGCGGGGCGCGCTGCAGCCGCCGCGCGCGCTGGCCTGCCTGGCGCGCTGCCGGGAGGGGCTCAGCCTCGCGCCGGATCTATGTCAGTACACTATACTATGGCAGGCACGTCTAGCGACATGCGTCACGGGCTGCGCGGCGCGCTGGCGGGGCTGGGCCTGCTGCGGGGCGCGCTGCAGCCGCCGCGCGCGCTGGCCTGCCTGGCGCGCTGCCGGGAGGGGCTCAGCCTCGCGCCGGATCTATGTCAGTACACTATACTATGGCAGGCACGTCTAGCGACATGCGTCACGGGCTGCGCGGCGCGCTGGCGGGGCTGGGCCTGCTGCGGGGCGCGCTGCAGCCGCCGCGCGCGCTGGCCTGCCTGGCGCGCTGCCGGGAGGGGCTCAGCCTCGCGCCGGATCTATGTCAGTACACTATACTATGGCAGGCACGTCTAGCGACATGCGTCACGGGCTGCGCGGCGCGCTGGCGGGGCTGGGCCTGCTGCGGGGCGCGCTGCAGCCGCCGCGCGCGCTGGCCTGCCTGGCGCGCTGCCGGGAGGGGCTCAGCCTCGCGCCGGATCTATGTCAGTACACTATACTATGGCAGGCACGTCTAGCGACATGCGTCACGGGCTGCGCGGCGCGCTGGCGGGGCTGGGCCTGCTGCGGGGCGCGCTGCAGCCGCCGCGCGCGCTGGCCTGCCTGGCGCGCTGCCGGGAGGGGCTCAGCCTCGCGCCGGATCTATGTCAGTACACTATACTATGGCAGGCACGTCTAGCGACATGCGTCACGGGCTGCGCGGCGCGCTGGCGGGGCTGGGCCTGCTGCGGGGCGCGCTGCAGCCGCCGCGCGCGCTGGCCTGCCTGGCGCGCTGCCGGGAGGGGCTCAGCCTCGCGCCGGATCTATGTCAGTACACTATACTATGGCAGGCACGTCTAGCGACATGCGTCACGGGCTGCGCGGCGCGCTGGCGGGGCTGGGCCTGCTGCGGGGCGCGCTGCAGCCGCCGCGCGCGCTGGCCTGCCTGGCGCGCTGCCGGGAGGGGCTCAGCCTCGCGCCGGATCTATGTCAGTACACTATACTATGGCAGGCACGTCTAGCGACATGCGTCACGGGCTGCGCGGCGCGCTGGCGGGGCTGGGCCTGCTGCGGGGCGCGCTGCAGCCGCCGCGCGCGCTGGCCTGCCTGGCGCGCTGCCGGGAGGGGCTCAGCCGAGCGCCGGATCTATGTCAGTACACTATACTATGGCAGGCACGTCTAGCGACATGCGTCACGGGCTGCGCGGCGCGCTGGCGGGGCTGGGCCTGCTGCGGGGCGCGCTGCAGCCGCCGCGCGCGCTGGCCTGCCTGGCGCGCTGCCGGGAGGGGCTCAGCCTCGCGCCGGATCTATGTCAGTACACTATACTATGGCAGGCACGTCTAGCGACATGCGTCACGGGCTGCGCGGCGCGCTGGCGGGGCTGGGCCTGCTGCGGGGCGCGCTGCAGCCGCCGCGCGCGCTGGCCTGCCTGGCGCGCTGCCGGGAGGGGCTCAGCCTCGCGCCGGATCTATGTCAGTACACTATACTATTATTATAATTAATCAATTCAATATTGACAACCTTCGTGGTCGAGGGGCTTTGTACGCCGGTCTTCATGGTGTCGCCGTCTCTCAGGTCCCGGGTTCGATTACCGGTTGGGTCGATTTAGAAAACGAACTTTTCTATATTGGCTCAGGTCTGGGTGTTTGTGATACCACAGTTGTCTCCGATTTCCATAACACGAGTGCTTTAGCTACTTACTTTAGAATCGGAGCGATGTATGTGATGTTGTCGAATATTTATTTATTTATTATAATTCTTTATTTAGATAGCAGAGATCCATAAGTGTTAGTGACGAGTACCTTATGACCTGTGTTAGTATTCTACGACTAACTTAGATGTTACTCGAATGCCACATAATAGAGCAAACGTCTCGCCTGCTAGCGATAACCTTCAGGATGGTGTTGGCGCTTTTCATCACTCTGTACAACGGGGATATCTTTTGCAAGTACGGCTGAAAAACTATCTGCAAATATAGCAGACGCGCTACAGAAGCGAGGCCTCCTCGACGACACCCTGAAAGCATTATTATATTGAACCCACAGAACGCTGAGCGACTTTTAGGTATAGTTGAAAGCTCTTAAAAGCTGCGTCCGTACTCCTGGCAAATCTACGTGCTAACATCTCCAGTTGTTCAACAGTTATGCAGCAACAATTTATCTCCAGTTGCTCGCTTTAAGACAGATTCGCTTTACAGCAGAAGTCGACTCAATATAGATAATCTGACTTAAAGCAAATCTGTCCTAAAGCGAAAAACCGGACAAGTGCGAGTCGGACTCGCCCACCGAGGGTTCCGTACCTATATTATAAATAGTTCAAAAATCGAGTCTCGCAGTTTTTTCCAAGATTCACCCAAAATTCAGTACCCAAAACGGACGACGGAGTTATCTTCAAGATTTAAAAAAGCTGTCATTGGACGCATTCCAGCAGACCGATCGCTAAGTCATCGACCATCACAGTATACTTTTTTACCATGGAAAATAATTTGTTTTACTATTCAATTTTATTGTTTTTCATAGTTAAAATGTACTCTATGGCGATCGATGACTCAGCGATTAGTCTGTTATAATACACCCATTTTCTTTAATAACATTGCGATAGATTTTACACACATAAGTACAACATTTGCAGTGGCGGTACCTCCATACAAGCCCAAAAGCCCGGCTTCTCTAACAAAATCTTATTTACACTACTAATAAATGTCAATTCATGACAACAACAAAATATTATTCATGAACGTAAATTTTCAATCAAAAATAACCAAAAATTCAATTGATTGAAGCAACTGATCGATAGACAAGTCATTAAACTGCATAATAATAAAGATTTATTTTTTGTTCTCCACACAATCTCATTATATAATACATAATATTGTAGGTATTGAAAATTAATGATACAAGATTGTGGAGAGACTGGTATCTGAACTAGGCCGGAGCCTGTATCTCAATAATATAGCATAATATAGCATATTAATAGAACAATACACTTCATCTCTCTCGCACTCGGTGGCTTGCAACCGGGCTTCGCGAATTCATATATCCGCACTCTTCTAACATTAACGAAACTGGTACCCCACTACATACACACTACTGTACGTATCTATAGATTCTATGAGAAATGCACAATCCGAGCGAAAGCAGGCTTGCGAAGGAAGTTAGCCGCAAGTAGGTACGATGCACGGCCGCCCGGCGCGGCCCGAGATGGCACGACAGCGCATCGTCATGACAACAGCTCACGATCGGGCCAAAGGCTGTGCAATATCTAGTTTGCGCTTGCGCGCGGCTCGTATTATCACCTGTGTGAAGTAGCAACCTAACTTTTAATAGGTTGTCTTTTTTTGCAGTTTGAGCGAATGTTTGTTTGATAAAGTTTTCTGTTTTGCATAAATTAGTGTTTTTCGTTGTACAAAAAGATGTCAGAGTTCAGATCGACGGCTGATGTTGTTCATTGTGATTGTAAAGGATTAAAATGTGTAAAAATTTTGATCGGCGAGAGAAAGGTAAATTCGTTGAACTTTGCCGAAAAAAAGCAGCTCCTATTTTCAGACAAACCTACAGCTCCAGATTTGTGTATTTTGCAAACTAGTAAGACTCACAAAAGGCAATTCAATAGAAATGTGTACAAAACTCGTTGGATTATTGGTTGCTCTCATTTCAAATTCATGTATATTGTTGGTATTGCATCTTTTTTTCGAACGACAAGAACGTTTGGAATACCTCAGCGATTAAAAGGCACCAAAATTCACAAAAACATTTGAACGCTGTTATTTCTTTTCATAATTAGTAAACAGCGTATAGAAACTTCTTTATCTCGTCAATTATGTGATGAGATCTCAAAACACAATATGCGAGTTGACCACAACCGCAGTGTTTTTAAAGATTAGTCGATATTGTTTGTCACTTAGCACAACAAAAATTATCTTTTAGAGGTCATGATGAATCAAATAGTTCTTTAAATAATGGTAACTTTTTAGAACTCGTATCTTTGCTATTAAAATACGATCTTGTCTTAGAAAAACATTTGCAACAACAACAAAGCGGCAAACTGGGCCTAGTATTTTTGAGTTTTTGGTCTTCGGGCTTGCCCTGATCTCAGACCCTAGGCACGCCACTGACCATTTGATATACAGCGCCATATAGTGTCAATTAGCAGTGCTTGTATTTTATACAGGTGCGGTGGGTTGTGTAATTATTTTATTTTTCCATAATTTCAAATTATTATAACTTATGGGTAAAGTTAGTCTTCGCAAAAAGCAGAATTGGTCCCAGAGTTGTTCAGTTTGATGGTCCCTATCTACCATAACTGGTTTCAATTCTGTTACACGTTATGAATATACAGATTATGGTCACTATTATGCAATCAGTGTTCAGGCGCTTTGTGTTGCATAACTAAGGCCCGTATTTATAAACCGCTCTCAACGTCGAGAGCTATATTGATATCATACTCGATATGCTGTGTTATAGGAAACAGCTTCTCTAGTATGATCTCAAGATAGCTCTCAACGTTAAGAGGCAAGGATGTTGTACAACGCCATCTAGTAGATTTTAAAGTAACGTTGCCTGTAAAGTGTGTAATGGTTGTCCGTCAGACCTCCGGTCGGTGTCGGTGGAGGGGGACGGCGTGGCCGACGTGGAGACGCTGGTGCGCCGCGTGGCCTACGCCGACGCGCGCGCCTACCCCACGCTGGGACGCCGGAACCTGCACCTGGACACTACCATCACGTCAGTATCTGTCACTACTGTACCCTACCCTACGCCGACGCGCGCGCCTACCCCACGCTGGGACGCCGGAACCTGCACCTGGACACTACCATCACGTCAGTATCTGTCACTACTGTACCCTACCCTACGCCGACGCGCGCGCCTACCCCACGCTGGGACGCAGGAACCTGCACCTGGACACTACCATCACGTCAGTATCTGTCACTACTGTACCCTACCCTACGCCGACGCGCGCGCCTACCCCACGCTGGGACGCAGGAACCTGCACCTGGACACTACCATCACGTCAGTATCTGTCACTACTGTACCCTACCCTACGCCGACGCGCGCGCCTACCCCACGCTGGGACGCAGGAACCTGCACCTGGACACTACCATCACGTCAGTATCTGTCACTACTGTACCCTACCCTACGCCGACGCGCGCGCCTACCCCACGCTGGGACGCAGGAACCTGCACCTGGACACTACCATCACGTCAGTATCTGTCACTACTGTACCCTACCCTACGCCGACGCGCGCGCCTACCCCACGCTGGGACGCCGGAACCTGCACCTGGACACTACCATCACGTCAGTATCTGTCACTACTGTACCCTACCCTACGCCGACGCGCGCGCCTACCCCACGCTGGGACGCCGGAACCTGCACCTGGACACTACCATCACGTCAGTATCTGTCACTACTGTACCCTACCCTACGCCGACGCGCGCGCCTACCCCACGCTGGGACGCAGGAACCTGCACCTGGACACTACCATCACGTCAGTATCTGTCACTACTGTACCCTACCCTACGCCGACGCGCGCGCCTACCCCACGCTGGGCCGCAGGAACCTGCACCTGGACACTACCATCACGTCAGTATCTGTCACTACTGTACCCTACCCTACGCCGACGCGCGCGCCTACCCCACGCTGGGACGCAGGAACCTGCACCTGGACACTACCATCACGTCAGTATCTGTCACTACTGTACCCTACCCTACGCCGACGCGCGCGCCTACCCCACGCTGGGCCGCAGGAACCTGCACCTGGACACTACCATCACGTCAGTATCTGTCACTACTGTACCCTATAATTAAGTCACTATGAATAGGAGCAAACAGAACAAAAAAATTGCCGTATTTTCCCCGTATTTATACCCGATAACTTCGAAATTACACTATATTTATTCAATCGGTAAATTGTGTTCTAATTATGAATATAATTGAAGACTAACCCCCTCACTAATAATGATTGTAAAGCAGCTGTATAGTTACACAATGGTTACTCTATGTCGAACTATATTATTTTTATGGCCCTAATATGTATATTAGGGCCATAAAAATAATCTAAAATAATAAAAAATAGTAGTGGTAGTCGGATAATTAGAAAAATCAGTCGATATTCATACAAACGAGGTAAGTTTGAAGCCTTGGTTCTCCGCCACGGATTGATCGAGTTCGATCAGATGATGACTACTCTTGGAGTGAGTGGAGGAGATCATCGCGATTTCTATCACACCCGACTGATCTGATAAGCATTCTTAAACCTGTAAGAATCTGAGTGCTTCTTTTAGGATTTCCATACATTTGAATACTATTTTCGCTATTTTTTAAACATTCTAAACAGCTCTTAGAATAATACTAAAATTATTTAATTATGGAAATAGCTCTCGAATTCGCAACATTTCAATACCTCATGACTCACAATTTAATTATAGTTTATATACTGTATAATTTGACCAACTAAAAAAAGAATAGGTTCTAAATTCGACCGTATTTTTTTACCGACTTCAAAAGGAGGGAGGTACTCAATTCGACCCATATTTTTTTTCTCATATCAGTTGCGACAACGGACGTGTCCTAAAGGCGCGGCCCGCAGAGGCGTACATAATGGTGCTCGCGCCACAAACACCCAGCATCCTGCTCAACGGGACCGCTGACCTTGCACGCGACTACGCGCACTTCAGGGCGGGGCTTAAAGTGTTCCCGGACTTGACTGTCAAGGTCATGGCGAGACCTGACCCTAATGGACCGCCTAGAGGTAAACATTCTATTAGTTTAAAACCATTAAGTCTAATAGATGAGACCAGTGTTGCCCCAAGCTTAAAAAAATAGTGCGGCTGACCTCGCCTGCGACTACGCGCACTTCAGGGCGGGGATTAGTGTTCCCGGACTCGACTGTGAAGGCCATGGCGACTGATTTGCGTACCGAATCACCGTGAGCGTGATAACGACAGCCCGTGTGACGTCACTGATTGCGTAATAATATCCGCCTTATCGCTTACGCCGTCCATGCTCCAAACGAAATCACTATGAGCGTCTTGTCAAATCTGACACTTGTTTGTTTTTTTTACCTCAAGTGTATTTATATACAACATTATTTGAAGATTCGTACTGCATACTATGGAAGTAATAGTCGAAGATATTATCCATTAAAAGGACACAATTAAAAATAAAAAAAGTCGGAATTTGAGGTTATGTGAGCCAAGAGATCAAAGAGCGTTATGATCGCTTTCACGAACGTTCCGAATCGTCGTCAGGTCCCAACTGTCATAAGCGCGATATCTGAATCGGTCTGCCTGTAATCATCGTCTGCGCTGAAATTGATTGTAGTCAGAATGCACCCATTATTTATTTGGAGCTGTACTGCAAGTGTTCCGAGATAAATAGTCACTAGTATTAAAATTATTAATGCTGAATAATTCTCTCTAATAATTTTAAGTATGAGCAAACGATGTAAAGCTAATCTCATTTTTTTTTTTGATAAAGTTATACATTGATATATTTTCGTTTTTAATACATTATCTGTGCTTTTTTGGAAATCCAAAAAAGCACAAATAATGTGTATCGAAAAAGGTAAAAAAACACTTTTAAATGTTCATGTCTGCATTATAGAAGCGGAAAGTCAAAAACTGGACTCGTGTGTGGTGTCCGTGTACCCGGCCCTGAACCCGGACCACGAGGCCCTGTCCCTGTGGGGGGGCGCGGGGGGGGCGGCGCCCCGCTACGACGTGCGCGCCGCCGTCACCAGGGACGGCGTGGCGCTCGCGGGGGCCGATGACGTACATGACTACCAACAGGTACCTATACCTGGCTCGATCATGCCCCAACGAAACAAGCTCTCACATTCCGGGAGTAACACTTGCTTACGTCACTATCCAGTTGCACGACTAATAGTAACAAGCAAAAATGAAGGATTTTTGGTGTTATTCTTCGTTCAAGAATATCGTAGATAACGCCTTCCGAACAAAAACAAAACGCGAATATGGCACCGACTGACAAAACTAGTGAATGAAAAAATTTACCTCCAGCTTTTAACAGTTTAAACAAATTTATGCCTTATTTGTTAAATCCCATCTCCTTCAAGTTGCCCAACATCGTTATTGCAGACCGAAAGCAACGACAAGCCACCGTTGTGCCGCCGAGTTGTTTTACCTGTACAGTAAACATCATAGTGACATTTGTGTTATAGACAATTTGTGTTATCTGTAATGAGTACAGATAACACAAATTGTCTTCTTTTTTCAGTGAATGTTGATATAAAAGCATATCTTCAACATTCAGAACTAAATCTTATTTTTCGTTTTTTTTTTGCTTTGTGCAGCCTTTAACCCAAGACATATCACATGTACAGCGGAAGAAAATTGCGTATTCCCGTTGTCCCCCACACCACAAATAGCGTATTCGCGGGGGGTATTGGGAAAAGTGACAAAAATAGAGAACAACAGGAATAGGCAAAAAAATATTACGTAACTTTTCACAGTGCCCCTCGTATCTGTACTGTGTCGATACGTAAATGAAGGTTATTAAAAAAAAAAATCCTATCAGGTGTTGCGCGAGATCGAGTACAGCAACAAGAAGCCAGCGTACTATCTGAACCGCGTGTTCAAGCTCACCTGCTCCGAGCTCAACGGCAGGTTCACCAGCAACGAATACGTGCAGACGGTAACACGCGTTACGCTATTTATTAATTATACCTAAATATATTGAAATTCAATTGTAACATCATACTAGCCTAGTGTGTACCACGAAAAAAAAATATCCGACACTTTTCTCGCTTCTCGCTCACACTGCATAGATGTGAGACGGACAGACATCGCGAGACGAGTCTCGAAAAAAAGCCGTGGCGCCAGGCCAGCTGAATGCATTTGCATTGTGAATATGACCAAGTAGTCTGTTTATTCTTACTTTGTCTTATTTTGTCAAAATAATTGATAAAAATCATTGAAAAAATCAATTATTAAATACAACAAATGGTAAATTGTTTTAATAAGACAACATATTTTTAAGTAACGTTTTAAATTTGACAACTTACTAAACAGGACAAGTAAGTATAGACAGGCTATATTAAAGTCTGTGCCTTCTATCTATGTATACATTATTTAAATATATAAATAAATATTTTGTATGGTTGTGATGAAATAGGGTATATCTTTTAACTAAAAAGTTACGCAAGCGAGTGTCTATGTTTAAATTTATATTTGAAACACAAAAAATTCAACGTATTATTTACTACAGATTTGTACTAGGCGGTAAATGTTATTTCGGAAAACAAGCTTTATAATTATCTGGAGCTCAGTATTTGTATGCCAGACAATAATGCACCTTATTCCATTGTAATAAGCGCATATATGGTTTAGCTGACAGTGGTGCACCCGCACATGTCGGGCGAGGGCCTGTCGCGCGAGCTGCACCCCAGCGGGCTCGCCGACAAGCTCGACAACGTCGCCAGGGACAACCAGGTGAGACTAATCTACTACTTAGGCACATCATATATAATACTACTAAACGCACAGGACCATCTGCGCGAGGATAATCAAATAATAAGCTACTCTCGATGCACGGCAATAAAGTACAATTTCAAACTCCACAGCGCTGCGTGCGCGTTATAAGCACCCGCGTGTTATAATCGCCTCCGAAGCGCTTCTCTTTCTGTCGCGTAGCTCTATCTCGACCGACACATGACATCCCCCGTGTGCTGGCTCAACTGAGTCGGCCGCGAGTAGTAGGCTAATATAAAAGTCTAAGCGCGGAGTGAGGTACCCCTGACTTTTACATTACTGCAGCGGCATGCGACAAGCAGTGATGGACGAACGTGTAAATGTGAGCCGAAGCGAAGCCGAGGCACACATACGTGAGTCAACGGCGCGCTGGGCTTCCACGACAGGGTTGTTATATTTAATCAATCTTATACTTATGCGAAGATATTAAAGTTAAAATAAATTGCAGATTTTAGATATATGTATACAAGGTGTTACAAAAATACCCCTAATGCCGAATATGGTATATAGGGACCATCAAACTGTACAACTTTTACTATGAGACCAACTCTGAAATCGCGAAAAAAAAATCAGCTGTTTCATACAAAAATTAAAATCGCATATATCAAAATGTATGAAACAGCTGATTTTTTTTTCACGATTTCAGAGTTGGTCCCATAGTAAAAGTTGATCAGTTTGATGGTCCCTATATACCATATTCGGCATTAGGGGTATTTTTGTAACACCTTGTATAGGGGGCAGTATAGGTAGTCACATAATTTAGTTACAACGTATATGACATTTTATTCACATCACGTCATACGTTGTTAGCCGGAGCACGGGCACGGGCGCGGGCACGCGATGTCCCCGCGCGTGTACGCGGCGCACGCGCAGCGCGACCAGCACCAAGCCGACGTCCCGTCGGCGAAGCTCATCGACCTGCACCAGGACCACTCGTCTAACAGTAAGTTACATCTACTTTTACATTTATTCAACACTAGTTTCAGCCCGCGACTTCGTCCGCGTGGACAGTCGAAAACATCTCTTTGGAACCTTTGACTGGGATAAAAAGTATCCTATGTTTTAATCCAGATTATAAACTATCAATGTGCCAAATTTCATTCAAATCCGTTAAGTAGTTTTTGTGTGAGTGAGTAACAAACATCCAAACATTCATATTCATAATATTATATTAGTAGTAGATTTCGTCCGCGTGGACTTGTTCCAGGAAACGATACGAACTTTCATCCTCTATTTCACTTAGGTATTATTTTTCAGGAAAAAAACATGTCTTTCCCCATGGGCAATGCTATTCCTTATTAAAATTGGTACCGTGGTTCAGCCGTAAAATCTAACAGCTAGATGAACAGAGTTACCTTTTCTCATTTTTTATCTGTTTTTAATAAAAAAAACCTGTTTCCAAAAGCATAAAACATCACTTTTCTAATATCAATCGATCGGCATTGATTATTAAATCACTCTAAAGTTTCTGATCAAATTAAATGTTTTGCAATACACCTGTTTTTGTATCATTTAAAACATTATGAGCGCAATGAAATATGTGAATTATTACGGACGTAAAGTTCACCGGTCGCGTAATGACGTCGTTATGCGAGTCAAAGTAACAGTTTTCTAGACCATATAACTTTTCGGCTCTATGAGATATCGCGAACATTTTTTCACAGTTGTCCATGTGGTGCCATAAGTAATCGGATAAGTCACTTAACAATAATCGTCGGTGTTCTAATAAGTACAACTTAATGTAACGTGGTTGCATTTCCAGACCACGTGGCCCTCCTGATCGGCGTGGTGTCGTGCGGGGCGGTGGTAGCCCTAGCCGCCCTGGGGGCCGCGCGCGCCGCCCGCCGCGCCCCCCGCGCGCCCCGCGCCCCGCCCCACCCCGACATGGCCTGGGACGACTCCGCGCTCACCATCACCGTCAACCCCATGGACGAGGTAACCACGTCATCATCATAGGGCCGCCCCCCGCCCCCCGCGCGCCCCGCGCCCCGCCCCACCCCGACATGGCCTGGGACGACTCCGCGCTCACCATCACCGTCAACCCCATGGACGAGGTAACCACGTCATCATCATAGGGCCGCCCCCCGCCCCCCGCGCGCCCCGCGCCCCGCCCCACCCCGACATGGCCTGGGACGACTCCGCGCTCACCATCACCGTCAACCCCATGGACGAGGTAACCACGTCATCATCATAGGGCCGCCCCCCGCCCCCCGCGCGCCCCGCGCCCCGCCCCACCCCGACATGGCCTGGGACGACTCCGCGCTCACCATCACCGTCAACCCCATGGACGAGGTAACCACGTCATCATCATAGGGCCGCCCCCCGCCCCCCGCGCGCCCCGCGCCCCGCCCCACCCCGACATGGCCTGGGACGACTCCGCGCTCACCATCACCGTCAACCCCATGGACGAGGTAACCACGTCATCATCATAGGGCCGCCCCCCGCCCCCCGCGCGCCCCGCGCCCCGCCCCACCCCGACATGGCCTGGGACGACTCCGCGCTCACCATCACCGTCAACCCCATGGACGAGGTAACCACGTCATCATCATAGGGCCGCCCCCCGCCCCCCGCGCGCCCCGCGCCCCGCCCCACCCCGACATGGCCTGGGACGACTCCGCGCTCACCATCACCGTCAACCCCATGGACGAGGTAACCACGTCATCATCATAGGGCCGCCCCCCGCCCCCCGCGCGCCCCGCGCCCCGCCCCACCCCGACATGGCCTGGGACGACTCCGCGCTCACCATCACCGTCAACCCCATGGACGAGGTAACCACGTCATCATCATAGGGCCGCCCCCCGCCCCCCGCGCGCCCCGCGCCCCGCCCCACCCCGACATGGCCTGGGACGACTCCGCGCTCACCATCACCGTCAACCCCATGGACGAGGTAACCACGTCATCATCATAGGGCCGCCCCCCGCCCCCCGCGCGCCCCGCGCCCCGCCCCACCCCGACATGGCCTGGGACGACTCCGCGCTCACCATCACCGTCAACCCCATGGACGAGGTAACCACGTCATCATCATAGGGCCGCCCCCCGCCCCCCGCGCGCCCCGCGCCCCGCCCCACCCCGACATGGCCTGGGACGACTCCGCGCTCACCATCACCGTCAACCCCATGGACGAGGTAACCACGTCATCATCATAGGGCCGCCCCCCGCCCCCCGCGCGCCCCGCGCCCCGCCCCACCCCGACATGGCCTGGGACGACTCCGCGCTCACCATCACCGTCAACCCCATGGACGAGGTAACCACGTTATCGTCATAGGGCCGCCCCCCGCCCCCCGCGCGCCCCGCGCCCCGCCCCACCCCGACATGGCCTGGGACGACTCCGCGCTCACCATCACCGTCAACCCCATGGACGAGGTAACCACGTCATCATCATAGGGCCGCCCCCCGCCCCCCGCGCGCCCCGCGCCCCGCCCCACCCCGACATGGCCTGGGACGACTCCGCGCTCACCATCACCGTCAACCCCATGGACGAGGTAACCACGTCATCATCATAGGGCCGCCCCCCGCCCCCCGCGCGCCCCGCGCCCCGCCCCACCCCGACATGGCCTGGGACGACTCCGCGCTCACCATCACCGTCAACCCCATGGACGAGGTAACCACGTCATCATCATAGGGCCGCCCCCCGCCCCCCGCGCGCCCCGCGCCCCGCCCCACCCCGACATGGCCTGGGACGACTCCGCGCTCACCATCACCGTCAACCCCATGGACGAGGTAACCACGACATCATTATGCCAATGAGGATTAAAGCAAAATTTACCCTGAAGGTCGAGCGGTTGGAGTCTCGCCACAACGTGAATTTAAATTCTTTTGTGGTGAGGGTGCCGACCGTCTACCTTCATAAAAGAAGACTTTTGGCCGAAGGGTCCTGTTCCGCCGGTTTCGTGGTCGGCTACCGGACACTGCGTTGCGCAACACGACGCCGCCTACTATTCGTGTTAATATAAGAATAATATAATATGTATGTTATTCTGTAAGGTATTTATTACATGGGCCTAATATTTTAACACCTGATATTGTAGATGCCTGAAATAAACGATAAATATTTTAGAGCCACCCCCCGCGCAAAAAATGTCACAGAAATTTTGATTTTAGTAGGTAGACCAAAGAGAAATCCAAAAAGGCCGTAGCGTCATTGGTCAGTAACGGAGATATCTACATATCTCCGTTACAAAGTTAGTAGTTTCTATTAAATAGTCTGTGTGTAGGGCGAAAGTATTGTGAAATAAAAAAATATTGTAAGTATGTATGTCGTAACAGACGGGCGGCGGAACGTGCGGCGTGGCGGCCGCAGTGGCGGACAGCTCGGACGGCGAGTCCTGCTCCGAGTCCGACTCCGACCACAACGACTCCGACGACGACGACCACCACCACGGTATGACCACACTACATCACTACCACCACAAACTATGATACCATACACGAACAAATAAACGACATCGAAATCATTGACTCCTTCCACCTTTTGACACATTTTTTTTCCTAAAACTTGTCAAAAAAAAAACAAAGTATAAATTCGAACCTCGTTCGCAGCGCGTGCAAAGCCGTAGCCGTCAATTTGATTTTTACTTTTTTTTTTCGATTTATTCTTAAGTAGTGATTCTCTGTTTTTCTCTCTCTATTTTCAAATTTCCTTCAACTTTTCAATAAAGTTCTGTTGAACTGTCATTCAATTCAATAGGTTACTTCATGTTTACTGAAGAAATGATTGTTGACTGACCTTATTCTTTCGTCCACAGTGATGAGTGGCAAGCAGCACAAATACAGGAACATCAGCCAACTAGAGTGGGACAACAGCACGATGTAATCCCCCCTCCCCCGCGCACAGTACTTAACGCACTGCAACCTATTGCCGTCTCTCTCTCGCACCGGCGCCTTCTCGCTCGCGCGCGGCCGCCATTTGCAATATGGCTGCCCGCTATCATTGAAACGACTGATCTGTTTTACTTACTTTTTATGTAGCAATAATGTTTTTACATATCTTCAGATGTTATCAACCTTTTTTCTTAAGCTGGCCACTGACGTGACGTCTATTTGGCTAACGTCTAAACGGAAATACATACGTTCAGATTAAGCTATAATTTGGACATACTTCCATTTGGAAGTATTCCATTTGAACGTCTGCCAAATGGACGCCTCGTCAGTGGCTAGCTTTAGAAAGCTTTCTGTCCTACATTTGTAGTGTATATTTTGAAATTTTCACCTGTATTCTATGAGACCAACAGTTTTAAAAGCAGTCCATATTGCAAGTGGTCCATATATTTCAGTACACAGAAAGGAATTGATTTTTAACACGGTATCGTTTTGAGACGTGCGCTGTTGCGACTAGCTTTCGCACAATCGTTGCACAAACTGCGATCGACGGATAAACGCACTTTTTATGTTGTTGTGACAGGTTGTGACTGTTATTTTTTCATTATGACACATTTTTTAAGGAAGTGTATAATCAACAAGTCTTTTATTCGTTGGTGTATGAAATTAAAGTGATGTAGTAAATTCAATTATTTATATGATTTTCTCTTCGATGAAAAGATATAATTGTAAATCGATTCGCAACATTAATATAAATAAGTGTGTCCGTCGGTCCCGCAGCAAACTTCTTTATTAGTACCTATATATCTAAGATTTGAAAGAAAAAAAATGATCATATCAAAATGTTTATACGTAAACGAATGGTTTGTTCTCGCTTGCTTTCGTAGAGCGTCTCTTCGACTATTTTCTATTCCTTTCTATTTAAAATAAGAGAAAAAGAACGATAAACATTGTATGTATTAAAACTGTAGTTGATGTAATTTCTTATGGAGTGGTAAGTTAGTCTAAGTGTCAGATACTACTAATGTATATTAATAAGTAAGCTTCACTAAATGCTGTACAAGTTGTTAAAGGAATACCAAGATGGCGCCCGCGAGTTGCGTTTTGTTTCTCCGTCCCCTTTGCGTTTCGTTAGCGCGTTCAGTTTAAAATTTTTCAACGAGTGTTCAGGAGATGTTTGCTACTTTAATTTGCAACTCTTCGATCGAACGCTCCGTAGCGTCATGTTGGCATTTCTTTTTGATCAGTTTAAGTTCAGTACAAAATTTTGGTTCAAAGATGCATTTATTGTTTGTGGTACAAAACCGCTTGGTTTATTCTCGAGTAGTGAACGATTTGTCCTTTGACAAAATAAAAAAAAAGTCCAAAATATTTCTACCCTTTACGAGCTTCTCAAACAAAAATCGGCTTAAATGTATATTAGGCACAGAGTTATTTGAAAAAAAACATAGTTTTACGATATACACATATTATTATACAGATGGTATCTGTTTAGGATCAGCTATTATAAACTATATAATTAATTATATATATATTTTGAATGCGTTAAGGGAATTTTTACTAACAATTAGGTACTAAGTGGCTATATGTTAGAATTTGACACTATAAAAGTGGGAAATGACGGTGATCGCTGCCCACGTAGGTAAGGATAGTTAGGGTTTCTTTGAACTTGCTGCTTGAGCGGCGTGTTGCGTCTCGCTCGCGCCGCTAGCGCCGTCTCCCTCGACGTGTTGCATATCATGGTCCATCTGCCATATTAGTATAGATGTAAGCGGGACACTGAATGTAAACATAAGCAATCTTTTTGGACATAATCATCGGTGTACTGTAGTCGACGGGTGTCGTTTCTCGTTCCCCACTCCCTTATGCACGTTTTTTCTATTCACTCGGCGAGCTATCACTTTTGACAGATCTCGCTTGACGGCTGTCAGTTTTGACAGCTGTCAAAGTTAACGCAGCTACTTTTGTTTTGTTATGATCGTTGTAACTGTCAGGAGTGGTATTTCGACTGAGCGGAGTGTAGAGAGTTGTGTGTTGTGCGTTATTTTTTTTCTAAAATGTGGTTCCTTTAGAACAATGTTAGTGCCATTAGAGAATGTTCTAGTTGAGTTTTTGTTTTGTTTACATTTGATCACTGGCACTCTGCTCGTGGCATCACCTGGGTGAGCCCTATTTAATAGCGTGACAATTTGTCAATTGTCATGACAATTTGGTTTATATTGTGGTGTTTGGTTTCTATGAGTAATATTGAAATTGGTTGACGCATTGGATATAAAATTGTCATGACGGGTGACAAATTGTCACGTTTATTAAATAGGGTCCTGGTGCAGTGTAATAGGTGTTGCATTTTTAATTTTCCACTCGATAACCGTCCAGCGTCTATTTCCCATTTCCATCCTTATAAATATTTTTTTTAAGATCTGACTTTTCTTATTTTACCTACGGACAGGGCTCATTCACACCGCCCATACGCGTATGTATGCAATTTTTTATCAGTTTCTGCCAATCTCAAAGTATTATATGAGGTAGCTATTTTGTAATTGATTTTGTATTTGCGTTTTTATTTTTGTATAATTGCGGTATTATTACAGTATACTTAGGAAACTTCTTTCATGTATGGATTATTATATTTTAGCTAAAAATAAAGTTGGTTTAAAAATATATTATGATGTTTTATTACATGGACATACTATACTCTGTTCCAAAAAAAACTCGCACCCATTTTGATTACTTCATTGTGAAGAAGAAACATGCATGCAAAACATGTTTTTTGTAAGTTTTAGAGGGCAGCACTAGCCTGCTCGAATGTTTTCTGTAGTGAAGTCAGCTTGCTTTCATAGCAGTCTTCTTACTAGCGACATCTAGTGAAATAGCGGACAATAAGGTACAAGTACCGCCCGCCCTACTACACGAAGCAGCAGATGCAGGTGCTGAAATCGCACACCTGGTTTTCGCACTCGTATATAAACGACAGGCTAGAAAATATTGTTTAAGCGATAAAAAGTACCACAAAGCTTCTTCGGAGTGCACTACAGGGAAATAGTTTGCAATTTCGTCTTCATTTAAGCACTGATTTTTTCCAATGGAGGCGCTAATAAAATATACAAACACACTGATTTATTTTTGTATTTTTATTTACCCAGTAAAATATGGTAAAACAGGTTTATCAACCTTTATGCCTTTTTAGGGTTCCATACCAAAATGGTGAAAAGGAACCCACACAGCTGTATATCTCAAGAACTACTAATGCTATCTACGGAATAGTTATAGATGACGTTTGTCCAACTGAGAAAATATTTTGCAAATAAGAATAAAATTAAAACATTTTTTTTCAACGGACTGAAAGGGGTTTTAAAAAAATCGAAGTGGGTCTACTAGGGCATGTGGGGTATCATAATAATGAAATAGCGCCGTTTGCACATTCTCAAACATTTAATTCCTTTTTAGGCCGCACAGAAAGAAAATACCTCTACAATAATAAATCTTTATAGCACACCAACAGAAATCTTCGACTAAAACTACATTAGTTTTTTATATCAGTCAAGAGATGGCTCTGGCCTAAAACTGCAGTAATTATTATTCTACTCTGGCAGTGTTTTATATGATGGTACGAAACCCTCGGTGCGCGAGTCCGACTCGCTCTTGGCGGATTTTTTATTAAAAGTCATCTTGTCAAAAGTGCCAACATAATGAACTCGACTGGGTGCATTTTGCAATTTTTTTACTTACTCGACCGCGTTAACGTAAACTTTATTTCGTATGTGATTAGTGGCCCGCCATCTGGCGGAATACGCGATGAACTTCGTCAACGCCATACAAAATTTTTAACCCTTATTTACAATGTACTCTATGATTCTAACGCACTCACGATCGAGCGTAAGGTAAACTCGCACTAAGCACTAAGTAACAAAATTAAATGAAAATGATCTTTATTCAAATAAGCTCACATAATAAGCATTTTTAAATACCTAAGTCAATTCTTTTACCCTACCACCCATTAAACGTCATAATTTAGATGACAAGAAAAATGGGCGCACAAAACTTATCAGCTTTATAAGAAGGATATTTTCAAATATGTAAATACATGTTACAATTATCATAGATTTTATTTAATTAGATCATATTTTATTTTATTTTTAATTAATCAATGTTATTTCAACAACAAACCGTAGGTCATTAAGACTGAAAATACCTAAAGTAAACCGATCTTACTGTTTCAATGTCAGTCAGTAGCTTTATTTTCTTAACGGCAAAGGCAGCGGAACTAAGTCTACTGGACAAGGCATCGATATGAGGGTCCCATTGCAACCGCGAGTCTATAATAATACCAAAAAAAGTTGTGGAGTCTACCAATTCGATTGCTTCGACATTTACATTTATTGTCGTATGAACCTGCCTCACATTAGGATGACACATTTAGTTTTACTAGAGTTAAGCTTCAGATTATTAATAGTAAACCAATGCATCACCTTGGAAAGAGTGCTGTTTACATCGTCACTGCAGTCACATCCTTCATTTATGAGATGCAGAAGTTCATTTATGGGGAAACACATAACCTTGTTTGATAAAGTTCCACAACAAGTGATTGATCTACCTTTGCATGAATTTAAAAATCATGTCAACAAGACGCTCATGGTTAAAGGTTATTATAAAGTAGACGATTATCTGAAAGACCGGAATGTGTGGAAATGTTGTAACACAATAACTTGCTAGTAAAGACTTGTTGTTTAATAACCTGTTATATGTATTGTATTTGGTAACGATATATTTAAGTTTGTAAATATCGTTATTATTTCTGTTAAAGCTGATAAGTTTCTTGCGCCTGCTCTTCTTGTCAGTTAAAAAAGTCTGGAACGGGTGGTAGAGAAATATAGACTATTCAAAAGCGCTTAATTACTAAGTTTATTTTAATAAAGCAATTTTTTACTTTTACTTTACCTCCATCGACTTTGAAAATTAAAGAAGTACCTATCATCAGCAAACACTACTATTTCACACAAGTGTTTGCTATAGTGAGGAAGTCAAAGTCAAAGTCAAAAATAACCTTATTCAAATAAAACTTAGCAATTAAGCGCTTTTGAATCGAATGATATTTTCGATTTTAATTTTTGTATGAAACAGCTGGTTTTTTTTCGCGATTTCAGAGTTGGTCCCATAGTAAAAGTTGATCAGTTTGATGGTCTCTATATACCATATTCGGCATTAGGGGTATTTTTGTAACCCCTTGTATATCTGTCTCTGCGATATCCATTACTCTGTAGCTCGCTGCGCAAACCTCATGAAATATTCTTCAAACACTGCATAATGCATACGAACCGACCCACCTAATGAGAGCGAGCGAGAAGCAGACACACGTCCCCACAAAGTGGAACAAAGAAGGCAAACATACAGGTAGAAATGCGCAACTCACTAGAAAGAGACAGCAAGATTTTAAGCGCAAAGCACCGAGAGGGAGGGGCGCAGCGGCGTCGCAGTTGGTGGATTCGTGAATTATTGAAGATGCGTACGCCCTTTGGGCTGAGAAAGGCGGGAGCGGGGGCGCAGGGCGCGGGCGGTGTTTGCCGGCCACTTGCCGCGCGCCTTTCCGACGTCACACCAATTTTGAATTTGGAACCGCCATCTTAGACCGGTTTTTGGTTTTTCTCGAGTGCAATGACCGTTCAGTGATCGGATGCTCTTTTCGGACATCCGCCATAGATAAAGGGTTTTGTTTTTTAAAAGTGATGGATTCGGAACGCCGCTGATTGGGAACCGGACGTAGTGATTGGCAGGTCAGTGGTGTCTTTTTTTTATTGTGCTTTATGCAATAATAATGAACTACCAAACACATTTTAAATATTTTTTCCGTAAAACAAACTTACATGAGTACCTAAGGTACTTACATGCTGTATCACATACAACATAATTTGTTATTTCATTTAGTTACGTAATTGAAACACAAACTCATTATCGGCATATCAACTGGACCCCTATCTTAGGCATTTGCAGTAATAAATAATTTTATTATTTGTTAAATAACTTATAGTTAAGTTTGAACCTCCGAATAGAATCAAATCATTTCATAATTAAAGCAATTCACCCGGTTTCACCCGACTGACACCAATACCAGAAAACCACACCCAAGCACTTCCGAAGTAGGTAATGGAATTAAATAAAAACATCCAACGATATTCAAAATCAAAATAATTACTATTAGTTAGACATTCTAAACTATTATTTTAGTAAATTACAGTTTATTTATACCACATAAAAACACATTAATCTAATCTAGGTCTAGGTCTGGTATCTAAGTATACCTACATACCTAGGTTTAGGGTCTATCTTTATAAAATAATTCAGAAAATTACTTGTTTTAAATAGTTAAAAAAAACTAGTATAAATCTTTAAGAATTTGAACCGTTTTGATAGCACATAATTTGCGAATTATTATTAAAATAAGGGAAGGGACGAACCGAACTTTGAAGCCAAAGACTTGTTAAGTCCGCCCATAATGCCAATGTTGCCGCGCCATAAGCAGGATATTAAAAACACCATCCAGTAGGCAAAAACATTAATAAACTTGCTTTTTTCAATTACTTATGAATATTTTGACTGACTGAGTCGTCATTGCACAGCATCGGGATATTTGGTAGTCAGTATTTAAAAAAGTAATAAGTACTCGTAAAAAAAAAAAAATCTACGGGGAGGAAATCGTGGTGGAAGATAAAATTAATTATGAGTTGACGCGTTGATGTCGTATGCTCTACAGATTGGAAAACCCAACATTTACGAACAATTAAATAAAAAATAACCAGTCTTGTTGAAAAGTTATCATTTTTATTTTAATACCTAGTTGGAAAGTCATAAAGTATACCTACGGAGTATTTACCTACATATACAATAGGTGTAGCTTTAAAACCTAGTTAATTTATTTTTAAAAGTTTAAAACTAAATATAGAAAAATACTTTGTTAATTTATTTTCAAGTATAAAATTAAATCTACAAAATAATTTCGCGTTAATTATAGATTCGAATGGGTATAATTAACTTCCATACTTACTTAAAAATAGCAGGCAGAAGAAAATTTTAACCCATCATTTGATGGTAATTGAAGTGTTATAAAAATCCGAATCGAATTTCATTCAGCACAAAAACTAGCAATGCAACTCCTAACTAAAAGAAATCCTTTTCAAATCGGTCAGAATGAAAGTGTTTAGTTAACCATAATGCGGGTAAGTCGTCATTTAGGCCACTTTCGCACTTTGCGTCTCGCCCACAAATAAAGGCTTAGAATATATTCTGTGGCTTAGATCCTTCCGGTTTGGCCACCGATCCATTTGTCAACACCTCATTATGAAGTATGCAGGAAGTCTGACAAAGCAACGTGTTAGTTAGCTTTACTTTCGATTTTTGTTAAGAAATTCCTGAAGCGGTTAATGTTTTACTACTATACAAGGTGTTACAAAAGTACCCCTAATGCCGAATATGGTAGATAGGGACCATCAAACTGAACAACTTTTACTATGGGACCAACTCTGAAATCGAGAAACAAATTTCAGCTGTTTCATACAAAAATAAAAATCGAAAATATCAAAATGTATGAAACAGCTGATTTTTTTCGCGATTTCAGAGTTGGCCCCATAGTAAAAGTTGTTCAGTTTGATGGTCCCTATATACCATATTCGGCATTAGGGGTATTTTTGTAACACCTAGTATAGTACCTACGCTCAAATCTCGGTAGTGATTCGATGAAAGTTTGTGTGGTTAACGTTACGCGTTTACCTATTCTTCGGACGTTGGTCTGTCCCGTGTTAATACAAATCTTAAATTTTTCAAAATATTCTACTATCTATGGCCTTTAATAATTATTATATTATTTTAAATAACATAATAATACCTAAGGGTGATATGATTTAAAACATTTACAAAATGTTAATACCTTAAAGGCGTTATATAGGATGGCTAATTTGAAAACTTTACCGTTTCGTTATCTACTCGTTAACAGCATTGTGAATAAAAATATGTTGTACCTGTATCGTGATGATGTCCGCGACTACAAAAATGAAGTTAAAAGAGCGGGCGTTTTGATCGTACGAGATGCAACCTAAGCACCCGCCCCGCACTTGCCCCGCGTGTTAAGGCATAGTTAAAGGTGAGGTGTGAACGGCTATTATAATAATGAGATGCTATAATAGAATGCGACGCTAGTAAACCCCTCAAAATTTACATTTTTGAACGCTTTAAAGTAGAAATAATTTTCATGCTATTCAAATTCCAATTTCGGTATCATTCGTTACTGGACGCGCCCTCGCGAATCAAGAGGCGTCCCAGGGTATGGCACAATGACACAAATGCGATCCAAGTAAAACTTCGAAAACCTACTCACTGATTGTCAGCTGCTATTCATGCCTGTCGGCGCCAGCAATTTTAGGATGGCGAGGAAGTCCTTGCCACAAACACATAAACACAATGCACTACTACGAACTGATTTTCACCATCTACCTACACACAATCACAAATCACAAGCGGTGCAACAGTGTGTGTTGCTCGCGCAGCTCCGTCCCGACGAGTGACGACGCGCGACGACACCAGCATGAGGCATCAACGAAAATAACCGAACTACCCTCACTGGGCTTATATATTGGCTTTACCTATGAAATTGGCGCTTTTTTTTATCACAAATAGAGAACCTCGTCACTTCTATGATTTAAAATATTAAAGAAAAGTAAAAGTAAAAAATTGCTTTATTCAAATAAACTTAGAAATTAAGCGCTTTTGAATCGTCTATATTTTCCTCCCACCCGTTCCAGACTGTTTTAACTGACAAGAAGAACAGGCGCAAGAAACTTATCAGCTTTAACAGAAATAAGTAACTATATTTACAAACTTAAATATATCGTAACCAAATACAATACATAAAACAGGTTATTAACAACAAAGTACTTACTAGCAAGTTATTGTGTTACATCATTTCCACGCATTCCGGTCTTTCAGATAATCGTCTACTTTATAATAACCTTTACCCATGAGCGTCTTTTAGACATGATTTTTAAATTCATGCAAAGGTAGCAATTACTTATCGTGGAACTTTATTAAACAAGGTTATGCGTTTCCCCATAAATGAACCTCTAGTTTTTGCAAGCCTAAATCTTGGAACGGCAAGTTTATCTTTATTCCTTGTATTAATATGGTGATTATCGCTGTTCTTAGCAAAGGAATCATAGTGTTTCCTTACATATACTAAATTTTCATATATGTATTGGCTAGCCAAAGTTAATATATTTATTTCTTTAAACAATTCTCTCAGGGAACCTCTCCGCCGTAGATTATATTTGGCACGAACAGCTCTTTTTTGAAGTATAAAATATTTTGAATATTGGCAGCCGAGCTCCACAATAGTAGCCCATACGACATTACACTGTGAAAATAACTAAAATATACCAACCTTGCCGTTTCAATATCAGTTAAAAGCCTTATTTTCTTAACAGCGAATGCCGCAGAACTAAGTCTACTTGACAAGGCTTCGATATGAGGATCCCATTGCAGTCGTGAATCTAGTGTAATACCTAGAAATTTTGTACTCTCCGTAAACTCAACTTCAACGTCATTCAGATTAATATTAAATTCAACGTGCTCAACATTCGGTAATGAAAATTTAACACATTTTTTTTTTGGGGTTGAGTGCTAAATTATTACTATCAAACCAGTATATTTATTCATCAATGTATAATAATATTATCCTTACTTAATATTATAAATGCGAAAGTCCGTTTGTTTGTTTGTTTGTTACGCCTTCACGTCTTAACTACTGAACCGATCATCATGAAATTTGCATACACGTTGTCAGGGGTACAGAGAAGAACATAAGGTACCTTTCATCCCAAAAAAAAAATTGGTTCTGAGGGATAGCAAAAAAACTTTCCACGCAGACGAAGTCGCGGGCGGTCGCTAGTACCATCATAAACAACTATCAATAGTAAAAAATCCTTATTATAGTTTTATAAACATAAAAAATACCTTAAAAATTACTCTTTTTTTATTAGCAGAAATGATCACTTTCTTTGTTTTAACTTAGCCAAAACTTATTTTTTTCGTTAACTTAAAAAAGCTATTTAACAGTGTCAATTGTTCTTTCATTAAAAATTCGTTCAGCATCAATCATCCAAACATCTAAACACCCAAACTTCCAAACTTTCACATTTATAACATTAATAGTAGTAGTAGGATTCATAAAAAAGAAAATTGTAAGGAACTCTTGGTGCGCAATCTAGACTACACTTGGCCGTTAATTAATTACTTAATTAGGCCGTAAGTTAGTTTTGTAATGTTTCGAAACAACTTAATTTGAGAAGCTCGGTGGCGCAGTGGTATAGCGCCTGACCCAGCGATTGCGGAGGTTAAGCAACTTTCGCAAGGGTCGGTCATGGGATGGGTGACCAAAAACGCCTGACCCAGCGATTGCGGAGGTTAAGCAACTTTCGCAAGGGTCGGTCATGGGATGGGTGACCAAAAATTTATTATCTCGAGCTCCTTCGTGCTTCGGAAGGCACATAAAGCCGATGGTCCTGGCTGCATTTGCAGTCGTCAACACCCACCAATCCGCATTGAGACTGCGTGGTGGGTTATGGCCCATCCTCCTTATCCACCTATAAGGAAGGCATGTGCCCCAGCAGTGGGGACATTAAACATTTCTGATGGTCTGGTCTAACTTAATTTAGACTCAGTAAGTAATTACCGTCGAGTAGCTGTACTTAGTATACAAGATATGTAAAATAATTAAGAGTTGTAAACGATGCAGGAACCAATCCCTATCGAATCATACTTAGATAATAGACTCGCTATTCGCGTGAACTCCTCACTAATTTAATATTTTTACATACGACTGATCATAAATAACCCTTTGTAACATCCCTCGGAGGCGTCGGAGCGAGGGACTTAACACCTGAGTGTCAGGTGGAGGTTGAGTGACACGGGAGGGCTGAGGGTCGAGTCCCTTACTGACGGGATCAGTTGGCCAATGTGATGTGGTGAATAAGATTAACATGCGGAAGGGTTAAGCTGTCAATTAATTTATTTCTGATGGAATTATTTTACACTAAATCTAAGCACTTTGTAGGTGTTATAAGTTGGTATATAGTATTGTGTACTCTTTCTATGCTTTATTAATTACATAATATTACTAACACTTAACATAATTAGAGACCAAGCTGAATACTATTTAACCTATACTATGTAATTCAAACACATTACCTATGCCTAATTTCAATTAAAATTTGAGATTTTTGCATTCACAATGCTATTTAACGTACATCTATATTTTCATCAAGAAATATTATCTTGAAATCTCCCACATTACCTATAGAAAACCGCAGCAAAGTCGATAAAATACTTTAAAAAGATATAACACAACGACTTTATTTCTTACTGCTTTAAAATTAAGGTCTAAAATGGAAATTGTCCTCCAGCCCCATTGCTGAGTGATCGTAAATATTTGGTCGGTGTAATTGGCGCGGGTTCTATTCCCCGGCGAGGCTCGTGTTGACTCGCCCCGATTACGTGCCGTCAAAGTTATTAGGATTTTGCAAACAACAAAAGTTATTAAATTCTATATAAATATATTAATATGTTACCATCCTAGGTAGGTAAGGTGATATTGCATTGAGTAGTAACTTTATTAATGTCTATTATGTTGAATGATTCCAAAAAGTGACAGTCAGAAATTATTTACGCAAATGGTGCTTCGCATTTTTTGTCATGAATAATAATTAATGTCATAATAATGTACGCACATTCAATTGACGTCGGTCGGACTCATTGTGGGATTCAAAATTGACACACAATGGAATCGAACCCAGGCACTTATCACATCACTTGAACCAATATTTAAAGAAAGAAATATATAAAAAAAAATAGAAAAAGCTGCAAAAAATCCTATAATTTTTCCCATTTTTTTGGAACAATTAATATTCATCAAATTAGTGTAAGAAAAGACATCAACGAAATCAATAAGTTTTTTTCGTTTGTTTTGTTTGTTTATGTAAACAACATTATAATAATTAAACTTGTCTTGAGGTGTCCCAGTTTAATTTTTTTTTACAAGTTTACTTAATTGTTATTTTTATTATTATTTTTTTGTACAAAAAATTTTTGATATAAAATTTATTATAAATCTAAATTTTGCTCCATCAAGGACTATTAATGCTTGCATATCTCGTCCCTGCTCTTTCGCTTTTCTCGACGATACCGTCCGTTGGCTACCTCTTTTGGACAATTTGATCTTTGTTTCAAAGATGTCAATGTTTTTGGCTTTTCTGCATACTGTATTCATTACCTTTTAGACAATGCCCAAAACTTTTTGATTCCTAGAGTTATAAGGATCTATTATAGTTAAAGTTCCAAGTTATGAATTTTTTTTGGTTGTGTACTCAAGTAATTTAATAATTTCAGCATTCTAGGACTTCTAGATATCAATAAAATATAAAGTATAAGGAGCTTTGCAATTGAAACTCTACATGTTTGATAAGTCCACTATTGACATCATATCCCGAAAATTTTGTTCATCTGGTATAATCCAAACCCAAGTTATGAGGGTTAAAAAAAAGAATCATCGAAATCGGTTCATAAGCAAAGAAGTTATACCTGAAAATCCGTAAAAACTCGTGCGATGGAAAGCTAAATAATTGATATTTTTCAGGGTTATGAAAAAACTACTAGCTAGATCTCTGTAATTTTTTTATGGGACCACACACTAACTATTTTCTTTCAAATACAAAAATAATAATTGAAATCGGTTAATAACTGGCGAAGTTATGTTAAAACATACATAAAAAAAACAAAAGAAAATAATACCGTCGTCGACTTGATACTACTCTCCTCCTTTTTTGAAGTCGGTTAAAAAAACGACTTTTGGCGGGGCACTCCCGTGTTCAAATACCACAAAATAAATATGAATATAGTCCTTTTGTTTACGAGCGAAAACGTCGACTGTCATAAGAACAAACCTACGCAGCGCCATCTACAATAGCTTTGCGTCTCTTCGATCATCTATTAAATGATCGAAGTGCCATCTCAATATACTCTATCCCCTTTAATAATAAAGATTGTATAGCAGATGAATAGTTACACAGTGTTTTCTCCCTTTCTTTTTAATGACAAATTTAAATAGTTTGACAGAGAGATAACCATTGTGTAACTATACATCTGCTATACAATCTTTATTAGTAAGGGAGTATATGTTTTTAATAAATTATAGGAGAATAATCTAATATTATCTAATTGAGGTATATAGTTCAGTGTAATATCTAACATAATTCATATTAAAGACCAATTCATTCGTTGATTCTAAGACTACCACAAGGATCAATATTAGGACCGAATCTTTTCATCAACCATAATATTTCTTTTCCATTAAACACCAATAAAGCGGTATTACAAACAGTAAATACAGAAGCAAATTGACTTAGCGCCCTCTGCGTTGCAATAAACAATCTTCGTCACAATAATAATTCCAATTACCGCAAACACGTTCCGAATCATAAACGGTTCTGTACATTAAGCTTTTCTGAAAACCAGACATGGAAGATCTTTGAATAACGGTAAAGCAAAGGAAACTTTTGAGATGCAGAGGTCAGGATATATTGGTTCGCTTAATGATTCCTGTCAAACCAACACGCAGATTATCGGATTGCGAGAGAGAGGAAAGATCAAACACGAGGGAGAGAAAGGGACGGGCGTGTGGGGCGCGTGACGAGTGTCGGGAGCACTAATGATGTCGGGTTCGAGTCCCGCCAATGGGATGGTAATGGCGTCTTGAGTTGACAGATGTCGCCGAGATGGGATTTGATCGACTTGTAATGATTTGAAGGATTTATCAAAGAATAAATAGCGAATGACAGATTAAATCCGATAATTACATACCTACGAGTAATGTTACATTTATTCGAATGATTTGAAAGTAGATCTGAATAGAATATTAAGGTACCTACCGAGTTCCATGAATCACGAGAATTCTTTGGCACGAAATAGGAGCCAAATTACCAGCAAAAAAAAGGAAATTTATGTTTTCTGAGTAATAAGCAACATTTTAGAACAAAGGTTAACTGAAGCTTTTTTAAAGTAAAGTAGGTGAAACGCGTTTATTTTTAGAGTTTTTGATTATTTCTCCTTGATTCCCTACCAAGTCAAGAGGTTTATGTGGATAGGTAAAAGGCTGAAGGAAAAAGACTTATGTGGCTCTCCACCGCTATAGCCAGCGGCAGACACGACTCCAACTGATATAAGTAAAAGCTTGTTAATAATATTATTTGACCATCAGCCATTTTAATGTCCCCACTGCTGGGGCACAGGCCGTCCTTTTACCGTGTATAAGGAAAGGATAGGCCATGATCCACCACGCGGGCCCAATGCGGATTGGTGGGTGCTAACGACTGTAAAAGCAGCCGGGACCAACGGCTCAACGTGCCTACCGAAGCACGGAGGAGCTCAAGATTACAAATTTATGGTCACCCATCCCATGACTGACCCTTGCGAAAGTTGCTTAACTTCCGCAATCGATGGGCCAGGCGCTATACCACTGCGCCACTAAGCTTCTCAATACTCATAATAATACTTAAATTTAAGTAAAAGTTTGTAAGGTACTTAAATACCTAATAGAAAATCCCTAGTAAGTATAACGTTATACCGTGACTCCACCTGTATATATTGTAACCCCCTTACTAATAAAGATTGTATAGCAGATGTATAAGTTACACAGTGGTGTCTCTCTGTCAAACTATTTAAGTTTGACATTAAAAAGAAAGGGATAAAATACTGTGTAACTTATACATCTTATACAATCTTTATTAGTAGTATGTGTAGTGTGTTAGTAAGGGAGTTAATCTCATGTTCTAGCACCCTTGTACGAAATAACGTCAACATTGAATATTATTTTTACGAAATAAGTTATAAAAGAGAATGAACCGACAACAATGTCACAAAAGAAAATTCTAAGCCAAGCTTCAAAACATAATTGTAGGGATATTTTGAAAGTCGCTTATTGGTTGCTCGAGTACCTAAGCGAGCACGGTGAATTTGTTTGTTGCGAGCTTAATTTTACCATCCTCACTTGATTCTCAACTTTATTGGCCCAGACAAATTCGCTATAAAAGTTGAGAATTCGCCACAAAATTAAGACTTCGTTCAAGAAAATTTATTTGCGATGCGACAAAAGTTTTGGAGTTTTACTATTTATCTTTATTATAAATTAATATTTAACTCCCTACTTCAATAGTGTTTGCGTGCCATATTAAAATAGCTAAAGGTGTTGATAACTAGTTCACCACAGTTCCAAACAACTTACCTACATCTTTACCATGTTTTACGTAATTTACAAACAAACAAACAAACAACTATTTCTGATTAATATTATAATACAGTAATGATATAAACATATGTTAGTACTGTTTTTAAGTTTCTACAAGCAATACCTACTGGACCTATGTTGTCTGTGAATAAATTAATAATAACAATAATAATATACTTAACCAAAACGACTGCTACCCGACCTTTTCCAGCAATCATTTTACTCCAAACATAAAAAGGAAATGTCGAAACGCAACAACATGGCAATTTTAATTTCGCTATTGGCCTGCTCAATCTCGATCTCCGTACCCGATGAGTTGCATCAGAGATCCGCCGATACTCGAGATGGAACGATAAACGCGATTCAGCGATAGGTACGCGATCCAGCGATAGCCGAGGTGCCGATTATGACACTTGGAGATGACTGTGATAGTGTAAAGACACTATCACATCACACAGATCCCTCGAACAAAGGTTCGAGGGATCTGAGAGAATGGGTTCAATTAGCTAAGTGGTGCTGGGAAAACAACTTAAAAAAACGGCCTTATTAATACACGAAGAGTTTGCACCCTGGTTAATATCAATGGCCGCGCTCTGCGCGTTCGGGCCAACCCTGTGGGTCTAGCCAAAGTAAAATTTTACACATCTTCGTTATCGCTTCGCTTTTGAAACATGTATGGGATTGACATAAGGTTTCGTTCTCAATCGAAATTTAAAACGTCAAATACATACATTTTTCGAAGCGAAGCGATAGCGAAAATTTGTAAATGTGGCATTGGCTACAGGCTCTGGTTTAACGTTTGACGTCTCAAGGCGTCATAATATTCTACAGTAGCGAAAGGTCCCGCCTTCTACGCCAAGGGCTCCGCTTTCAAATCTTTAATTACCATAATCAAGTGTAAGTTTGGTATTTGGAATAAATTGGCGTAATTTGTCCGTATATATTATTTATTTGGGATAATTAAAAAAAACATTGCAAATAATCAGCAATTTTTTTGACAGTAAAATAAGGTTTAAGAAATTGATCGTATTATAAGATACATTTCTTCTGATTTCCAGAAGAGTTTCTGAAAGAGGTCCTTACAAAATGCTGAAAGCGCTCTCTACAATATAAGGATGTTATTTATCAGAGAATTCCATAAAACTAATTCGGAATGGACTTCTGCCGCCAGCTCCCGCCAGGTGACGGTAATGAGCGCTGTTGGCGCGAAACAATGGCGGCACACAATGGCGGGAAATAATGCCGCCACTCTGGCCCAAAACATATTGTTCCCAGCGCCACCCCGGTCTAAATAAAATGTTCGATATGAAATTATTGTATTAAGAAAACGGTTTGGAGTGCATTTTGAACGAATAATTTCAACATGTTGTTAAAAAAAACATGTTGTACTTAATGTTAGGTAATTGCTATGATAATAAGTTTTGGCATTTTAAAATTTAAATCATCGCAACAAATAAATCTTAAAACACAAGGTAGAAATACTTGTCGTAACATGCTTTTATTCACAAAGGTTTGTATGATACAAATACAAAAAACTTAATTCAGCTTCACAATTTTTAAAAAGCTGATTTATTATTTAAAAGATGTTCATATTTTGGACTTTTCAGATAGTTTTAAAGGATGGTAGGAGCTTTAAATAAAGTAGTAACCCAGTTCGGAATGTCAAACATACTCCCCCTTTTACTACAATAGAACTGAAAAAGGATTTTTTAGCTCTTCTAGTTTCAAATAAAAGGCCTAACAATTAAACTTCCTTTGCCTTATAAGGAGGAACGTGCTCAAAAACAAAACGTCAATGGCCGCGCTCGGCGGGTTCGCGCCAACACGAGCATATTTCGCGGGTTAACCGTGCGTCGCCCATTGTGTGTGGGTAATTGGAGCGATGACGGATCCAACCCTCTGTCTCGGATTGTTTTAAAAGAAGGGGTTTTGTTTCATTGATTTTTGGAAATTACTTAATATAAACATTTTTTTTAAAGAAAAGTAAATTAATTCACACTGAAACGACAAGCAAAAAATGAAAATATAGTAACTAATACCAAAATATATTTTTCAACATCTATCCATAAATAGAAATGCATTTCACAAAGCACCGGCCGATAAACCAAACCTATTATTTTAAAACAACTCCATTATTTTAATCCGAAATACCTAGGTACTAAAAATATACCGACCACCACCCATCAATACATCAAACTACTTTGCTAAATTAGCGCACGTTATCTCAATTCTACGATACGGGACCCTTTCATTTAAGGGCGTCGCACGTTTGTCGATCAACACACAATGTTCGAATGAGACCCGCAAATCGAAACGGTACCATAGACTTTATAGAGGAGGGACGAATCAAAAGGTACCGTCAAAATTGGTGGAACACTCCAATTTGCTCAAAACAAACAGAAAACTGCCTTCAACACCAGAATAAACCGTATATCATTCAGTTAAGGTTCATACTAAAATTACTCGTTCTATAGTGTGTGTGACACTCAAAACAAAAAACCAATAAAATATTTTTGTTAATTAAAAAAGGGGGTTTGCTTCTTTTATAGTTTAAATGACTTGTATTGTGGTGCGGTTTGGTATTGTACTTTCAGTAGTAAAGTGGATATGCAGACTGTAAAGACTGTTTACTTTCTAATTGAACGACAAACTAAAGTTTGTATTTTGGTGTTTTGGAGATACGTATCAGTTATTAGAATAAAACTGCATAGATACTCTTGGTTTTTATACTTACACGTATTTATTGCAGTTTAACGAAAATATTAAAACTATCTGACAAAATATACTTACTAACACGAGTTTAAATATGGAGTCAAAATCATAGACTGAGTGCATAGTCAGCAGTAACGGTATTAGTAACCTAAAATATTTCTTGCAGATGTGATTCCCGACTTGCGGTCATCATGCAGCCGTTCCAGTCAACAGCGCGACCGGAGGGACCCCGGGAGTCCTCCCCCGAGAGGGCAAAGTCCCCTGACACCCCCACCGCGCCCCCCGCACCAGTCCTCAACTTCTCAATCGCCAGGCTTATGGAACCAGACAGAAAGAAATCAGTCTCGCCCGAACCACCACCCCAACCAAGCTTTCTATCTTACGGAGCCCACCTCTTAGATTCGGCTTTCAAGCAGTATATCCCTGCTGCTAGAAGACAGCTGGTATCCCACTACCCACTGCTATACTACGGACCGGATTTAGTGTCCCTAACGTACGCCCATCAGCTCCATTTACCACGACCACCTCCACCAACTTCCCCTGTCCAAAGACCTCCAAGCCCAAGACCTCCTGCTGCGGAACACGCGGTATCTTCAACGACTGGCCCCACTCCATCTCCAGCGAAAAACAAGAGCTTCGCTTGCGGCGACTGCGGCAAAGTTTTTAACGCCCACTATAACCTAACCAGGCATATGCCAGTCCATACAGGAGCCAGACCATTCGTCTGCAAGATCTGTGGAAAAGGATTCCGGCAAGCGTCAACTCTTTGCAGGCACAAAATCATACACACGTCAGAGAAGCCCCATAAATGCATGACCTGCGGGAAAGCCTTCAACCGCTCCTCCACGCTCAACACGCACGCTCGTATACATGCTGGTTACAAACCCTTCGTTTGCGAGTTCTGTGGGAAAGGTTTCCACCAAAAAGGCAACTACAAGAACCACAGACTAACCCACAGCGGCGAGAAGGCGTATAAATGCAACATCTGCAACAAGGCCTTCCATCAGATTTATAACCTAACATTCCACATGCACACCCATAATGAAAGGAAGCCCTTCACGTGTAGTATTTGTGCGAAAGGCTTCTGCAGGAACTTCGACCTTAAAAAACACACCAGAAAGTTGCATTTGGGAGTGGGGTCCAACAACGACTCGTCTTTGGACACCCAGGATGAGTCAACGCAGGAAGCTACCACGAGCCCCGTGGAGGAGCAGAGCCGGGTGGCTTTTAGACCGTTCCTGGGGGCTTCGTATCCCAGGATCATGGATCCAGCCAGGATGACGGCTCCAAACACATTTTTTTCTAAACTTTTGTGACCCGGAGGGTATTTTAATAGATTTGGGGAATCCAGCGAGTGAATTGAGGTCTGGTATTGATTACCCGATTTGCGAACGGCAATGTAATAACGAGATTAGAATTTATAGGAATTGAAATATTGCGAAATATCATGTAAAAAATTTGGAAAAAAGATTGAGATTAGCTCTATTGTAAATAAATTATTTAGCAGATTGATTTAAGTTAATTCATTAATCTACTTACTCACTATTTTAACTGTAAATTATAACAAAATCTTTCCAGATAAGATAAGAAAAGAGTGCTGCAGAGAACACAAATTAAAAAAATACTAACTAACATTTGAATACTTTAAGAAAGAAATCAAGCTGTGTAGTGTAGTGTAATATCAATATTATGCAGAACTACACTGGCCTTCAAAACTTAGTGCCACACTTTTAAAATTGCAATTTCTCAAGTTAAAGTTTAGAAACAAAAAAGGTTTTTTTCAAGAAGGTTATCGATTGTAGAGTTGTTATTAAAAAAACATTTTAGTCCTTTTTATTTCGAAAATATATCTCGTGTATTTTAAAAAGTTACTACAATTTTAAAAGGGTGAGTACTAAGTTTTGAAGACCAGTGTATTTTGTCAAACCCAAACACGTGTATAACTATCGAAATATAACCGCTCCTTAACCGGAGCCCTTTGATATTAAACTGTAAATTTATAATGTAGAGAAAACGCGAGCTTGTAAAATTTGTAAATTACAGTAAAGTTAATCACATTCCATAAGTTGTACTAACTTTAACATAGTTAATTTAGGTTTCGACATTGTATTATAGATAAAAAAGTTTAATTATTGTATGCATTTGTTTGTAAATAAAGGTACAATAATAATAATAATAGGTACCTATTTATAATAAATAGGTAGAAATAGATCTCATCATGGTTCGAAATCAAAGGTCCTATTTCGAAAAACGAACCACGACTATCAGTCAGACGAATATCGTTCCGCTTCGTGACATTAATAGCACATATTTTTTAAATTTAGTATCCTATCCTACTATATCGAGAGCCCGACTACTATTTTTTTTGAAGAGATATATAGTAGGCAAAGCTACTATATTTTTTCAAGTGAATAAATTAAACAACAAAATCTTATTTTAAATAAATAATAGGGGTTTAAGTATGAAATTGCTAATTTTACTCACGCACAGAAACCCTCGTATCGATTAAAATATTTCTGATTTTCTTTCCTTAACGCTTAAAGGTAACTTTTAAGAGATTTTTTTGTTTACTAAAATGACCACTTGTAGCACTTGTTTATTTCATTGTAACTTAACCGATACGTACAACTTATTTTTTTCGTTTAAACTTTTGTGCGTAAAAAATATAGAGCATAGTGTTCATGGTTGTTAAATAAATTAAAAAAAATATAGAATGTTAGTACCTATTTAAAATGAAACTTCTTCAAAATTCTCCATACAAAACGGCAACTTAAACCCATAATAGATATAAATTATTTTAAATTTCCGAACTATATGTTTTTTTACTTTTTCGCCATCTTCTACATCTTGAATACTATTATTTGATGAAAAAAATTGACAAAAGGAGAAGATGCGGGCGCAACGGATTGCTTAGAATACGTATACATATTATTTTATTTGACTAATGTTTTGTAAATAAGATGTTAATAATGTTTAATGTTCGCTGCAATATTGAATTGTAATTAAATAATCGTATCAAATGTAACTTGTTTCATTGTTAGTTACCAATATTAAATAGTCGATTGTATTTAATAGTTTCGATAAGTCAATGAAATAAGTACCTACCTACATATGTATTTTTTGCTGTTTCAGAAAAAGCAAAGAAATAATTTCAACAACTTATCGAAGTTTTCAAACTATTTTGTAATAACTAGGTACTTTGATTACTAAATAATCAAAGATGCTATAATAGGTACCTACTGACCTTAAAAAATACTAAAGTAATAAGTTTACTTTAGTATTTTTTTTTTTGTAAAAAAAAATAGAAATATTTTACTTTGATTATTTGTAATAATTTTAATAATTTTTGGCATCCGTTGACTTTTTTTACAAACGTTCGCATCCGTTACTTCTCGCAGTTTTATTATACCAAAATCAGTGTACTTAGATAAGTACCGGTGTTCAAAATATCGTGGGTTAATAGCAATCATTATAGAGTCTCGGCATGTAACGTGAACTGAACAGTCCAAATTATAGCTCGAGGACCGCCCTGCGCACGCGCATACAGTTCTCAAACTTTTCTATTTAAACGTTTTCTGCTTCGTAAGCGCTAAATTTTGATATAGGTACACACGACGGCACCTCAGACTATACATGTTGACCTTGAAACCGCTTTTATGCCCTACGTAATGAAAGCTGTTTTTGCTGTTTAACTGTATAACCTGACATGCCGTCGTGTATACATAGTTGTAGTTAATTTATTTCTGAACATAAATAACACTACTGAGCCACTATTAATTTAAAAAAAAATATATTATATTAAGCTGAGGCATTGATTGACACTGTTCGTAACTTAGATAAGCATCAAAAGTTTATCATATTACTATTTGAGAGGGTTAAAAATAGCTGTAAAAACTCTTGCGTAATAAAAATCGAAAAAATTCATACATAATCTGCTCACCCTATTGGACATCATCATAATTCATTGCTCCGATTCTTCTAACTAAAGCATCGAATCCAAAGTAAGCAGCTAAAGTGGAAATCAGAAATAATGACGGTAGGTACCACAAATAATTTGAGACAGAACGGAAAAGTGTTTTTTATTGATCCAGCCGGGTAGCGAACCCGGGGCCTCAATGCGGGGGCTCATGGCGACGTCTTGATTTTTTTTTTAAACGGCTGGCCTCTTCCTTTATTTCCGCTAAAAAGAAAAAAAATTAGAAACTCCGCATGAAATTGTTATTTTTTCATGTTGAGAACCACTGGAGCCTGCCAGTAACTGCCAAAGTCAGTAACTCGAGCCAGCGTCGTAATAACAGCTCGCAAGGTAAACGTCGCGAATATCGCACTGCGTTTTTGTGGCGCGCGCGCATTGTCCCGCCGGAAGTGACGGCGGCTGCGCAGCGGCCATATTGTTTCCGGAACAATGGCCGATTGATTCGCATGACTTTAATTAAAAGAAAACCGTTGGCTGAGTGCCTTTTGTTGATCGTGATTGCTTGACGTATTGTTTGTTTACTAAAATATTTTGTGGGAAACAAGAGGGCTATGGTGCTTTTAAGTAAAACAATGTATCTTACGAAAAATCCGAAATGAATTTTTAGGGATCGATCAAGACCAGCAAGACGTAATCGGTGAAGAATTTTGTTCAATGACAATAAAAGACTTACAAAGCCTGTTGTAATTTTTTTCATAGAGTTTCTAAGTAATTAATAATATTTACATACATAAAAATATTTCTCGTGAAGATTGACCTTTTAAATTGTCCTAAATGGAGACCAAGGACTTTCATCGCAGAGGTGATATATTTCCCGCCAATTCACGAGTTCCCCTGACATTTGTGACAGGCGCTATGCAGCCATGTCTGCACCAAACACAGATTAATATAAAGTGTAAGAAGGCTGGTTTGGTTTAAAACGTTATAAGTTCAAGATTTGACTATTTTTCAACAATGCAATCAACATTTTCTTTGCAATAGTTCTTTGCATCGAAGTTAAGAAAAAGACAAGGCATAAATTGATTTTTTTTCTCTTTACGTACGATCTATGTTATACGTTTGATCTATGTACGTACAATCAACAGCACATCAGATTTTATAAATCTTCAATTCAAATTGGTTTTAAACTGTATTGCAGACTGACAGTCTATTGCATCTTACAAGGTAGGTAAGAGTAGTTTGTAATCCTTCCATCTTTAACTAAAGTTAAATGAATCATTACTAAAGCTGGCCTTCTCCAATCAACATCTTTGGCAGCGGCGCCGCGGGCGGGTGACAGCGGGGGCCCTCCAAACTGCCAATTTGGGCTGAAGATGAGTAGGCTGGTTGCGGCGGCGGCGGCGCGTGGGGGACATGACATTTTCATGAATCCCTAGATGTTATCAGAGTAGCATATTATATCGTAGCATATTTGACAACCTCCGTGGTCAAGTGGCTTTGCACACCGGTTTTCAAGGTGTCGCCATATCTGAGGTCCCGGGTTTCGATCCCCGGTTGGGTCAATTTGAATGTCAAATAATGAATGAACTTTTCTATATTGGCTCAGGTCTGGGTGTTTGTGATACCACCGCGTTATCTCTGATTTTCATTACATAAGTGCTTTAGCTACTTATTTTGGGATCGGAGCATTGTATGTGATGTTGTCAAATATTTATTTATAATTTATTTATTTATTACCTACGTTCGATGCATAGCGTCTATTTGAATAATTTACTTCAGTATCCCCAATAGAAAGAAAAGATTTACGGCTAGAAACACAGCTTGTACATTATTTTTTAAACATATGCATTAGAAATAACGTTAATGCAGGCATAACATAAACTCTTTGAACTTTCTCTATACCTAGGTATACACTATAGTAAAGTGCATATAGTTTAATTTAGACTTTAGACTGTTGAAGTAAGTTTGCGCTATCAAATAGTATGTAGGTATGCAAAACGCAAAGAACCCAAAACATGAGTCGAGTTAAAAGCATTTCATCAGAACCGCAGCCCCTGAAAGTACCGCGCCGTCAAAACAATAAGATATCAATCAAAACGTAAGCCTGATGCGGTGCGACGGAGGGGGCTCATTGCGAGCATATTGCCCACGTTTTTACCACCCCGCCAGGGGCGCGTACAATCATAGAAATCTGTGCAAAGTTGAGCGCTTCTGGTGAACAAAGAGTAGGCAGGGAATAGAAACTACTTCCATCTTTGGAAGAAAGAAAGACTATAAAACTTCAAACTTTAATATTGAATCGAAGCTGTGTAAGTATCAATTCAATTCAATACATATTTTAAACACATTTTTTTTAGTGACTCGGTAGCTCAGTTGGAAGAGCATTGGACCGGACTTCCAAAGGTCGCGTGTTCGATTCCCGCTTGAGAATATGATCTGGTGGAGTCGAATTTTTTATTGTAAGTATATTATTGAGTACCTATTGTATAAAAATAGCATTGTGAATGCTATAAATCTTAAATTTAAAAATTATATAGTTGTTTCGTCTTAATCAATTGTCAAAATATCTGGAAAAATGTATCAATTGAATGTCGATGTAATTTATCACATTGATGAAATAACGCTGGCCTGCAGCGTAAGAGTAGGATACCTATACTAGAAAAATTTCGACAATGCCACTAGGACTCGGTAGCTCTCTCAGTTGGAAAAGCATAGGACCGGACTTCCATCTTAGAATATGATTTGGTGCGAGTTGATTTTTTTCTAGTATATTATTTAGTTACATATTTTTTTGTTTTTATCGACAAAGAGAACTCAGCGAAAAAAACAGAAAAGACAGATATTACACCTCAACAAGTGCTACATGAGGTTCCTAGCATATACCATACTTTACCTTACTACTAATTTAAATCTGAATCACTCTTAGGGCCTGTTTCACAATCAGAAAGTAAGTTCTGAATAGCTATGATTTGACGGTTGTGATATGAAAAATATGTCAAATCATCTGTCAAATAAGCTACTCAAAATCCCATTTGATTGTGAAACAGGTCCTTACACTAATATTTTAATAACTACATTTTTAATAAAAACTGCTTAATTACAAGTTGTCAATTGGTCAATTTCATGCAAAACATAAAATGATAGACAAAACCCGTTATTTTCATAGAATATACCTCTAGATATAAAATAGAAAGTTGACTATTTGAAGAAGGCAGAGCACCTCATTAGAAAAAAACATTATTTCTCTCAGAGGAAACTCAAATATAGGTACAAAACTGTCAACGTCCATTAATGAATCTTTGTTATTATTATGATTTTTCTTGAGCTCTCGTGTTTTATATGATTTGTTCATTGGAGTGGCAGGCTTGCCCTCCGCTAACTGTTGTTGTTATACACTGGGGTCGTAATTGCTGTTCCAGAGAGCTCACTCAATTGAAACAATCGGTGGAGGTCGCACGAATTAGTTACGTGTTTGTGAGTATATATGGTTCAATTGGTTCATTGGAGAGGTTTTGAAAATATTTGTGTGTCAATCAATAGTAAATAACAATCGACAAAAAGTTCAAATATTAAATGGAGTATCGAGTTTTCTAAGATACGTTAGCAATTTAATGCGCTATTTCGCTAACTACTAAGCGCTAACTTCATTCAAATATGCTTTTGAACTTGAGAAAATGAAACAAGTTTAAGCTATGTTTTGTTTCCTTTTTCAGTAACCGTAGCACGAACATCTATCGAAAATAAAGTACTCGATAGAGTTTGTCTATGAAAAATTTCATTTCGCTTTTCAGCGGTAGATGGCGCTGTACAAATTTTCCATACAAAATTACTCGATCGAATTTTCACGCACTTTTTTTTCTCGATACCTACCTACTTATACCAATGCCAATATTAGAAAAATACAATATTACAAAAAAAATCAGTTTCATTAATTTTCACTTCAATAAAAATATATGCTTACTTATTGGAGACTAGCGACCGCGCGCGACTTCGTCTGCGTGGCTATTCTTCAAGAACAATTATTTTTTTCGGGATGAAAAGTATGTCCTTCTCTGTACCCCTGACAATGTGTATGCAAAATTTCATGATGATCGGTTCAGTAGTTAAGACGTGAAGGCGTAACAAACAAACAAACGGACTTTATAATTTTTGTTAGGATTAAATATTTTAATGAGAGCACAAAATTAAAAGCAATGAAATTTAAACTCCACTATAGGCAGTAAGTTTAATATTAAAATGTACGTAGATTTTGTGAGAAAAATAAAAAAGTTTCACACTGTACAACAGCTGTTTCCACACAAAAATCTCTATATTTCGAATTAAGTCCACCCACACACCTCAGACAATAAAAGAAATTGAACAAAAAGCGGCATTTCCACCCAAAATCTAGCGGACAATGCGGTGATCCGGCGGGCGGCCTTAAGCCTGTTAGCGATTTGAGCAGGCCGAGCGGACGCGCTTGTTTTGACAACACTCCACGTTATTGCTTTGAACTTACACTTTATTGTCCGTTATAAAGTAGACATTTATGTATTATAGAGCTTTGTACCTACATGAGTTTCATTTCAATACCGAAATGTGTCGCATTGTAGGACTTAAAATTTAAAATATAATCTTTGACTAGCTAAATCCTTTATTATGTGTTATGAAATAAAATAAACTACACATCACACTGGACGTTAGTAATTGCTACATTTCCCCATCCCCAGGCTCCTCGCGACATATGGGCCCAGCCCGGGGGAACATCTCTCACAAATATTTGTCTAACATAATGTAGCGACTTGGTAGATACATACTATCAAATCTGTTCATAGAGTTTGCAAACAAACAACGATCCAAGTTATATTTATGGTCCATTGATTAAGCATAACCATTCCATTGAAATGTGTTTTTTCAACATAAATGGAAGGAATGATCCACTCTATCTCTAAAGTTACCAAAATTCATAATATTGCAGTGGTTCAGTCGTGAAATACCTAATAACAGAGTTAATAGTTACAATAATTATTTATAATGCACACTCAAATAGATTTCCTATTTTTTGTATTGTAGTTAATTTATTATCTTTTAAAAAAGTGGAAGGTTTAAGGCCAGTATATTCGAAATTATCGAAACTTACCTATTTTTGATTCAACGGTAAACAATGTAATATTCTTTATTTTGAGCAGGTAAAAATATATGTTGTAGTTTCATAAACGATCTTGATTATTTTACGGGTAAAAACACGATATTCGTATCTTCATTTAGTATAATAAGTATGCAAAGTCAAAGAAAATTTTAATAATTTTTATATTTTTTGGATAATACTTAAAGTTTATTAAGCTCTAACTCACGAATAATATTTAGAAAAATAGGTAATGACTTAAAGAAGAATATTCAACGGTTACTTTTTCGAAAAGTTACTTTATACTCAAAATAACAACAAAAACTTTGAAAAAATGAAAATTTGAGTTTATTTTTATTACTCTTCACACATAAAGAAAAAGACAGAGACAGAGTTTTTCGTATATACTGGCCTTAAATGAACAATTAAAATATAATATGGCGTCATAATAAACCTCCTTGCATTTGAAACATAAAAACATTTAAAATTGAGGATTGTTTGATTGAATACCGGTGTAATACCTATAAAAAATATCGCAATGCGGAAATAATCACTAGGCTAAGAACTCACCACGCGGTTTTCGCCCGCCGTGGCTGCGGGCGGGTATTGCTTATAAAAAAAAATAAGTACGTTTATTTCAGACGGACCTTGTCTCTGAACACACGTCATAACATCACTTAAATAATCAAGATATTGAAACAGCCCCAATACTTAAATTAAATTAACATTAGTTTTCATTTATAGACTTAAAATAATAGTAAAAATAAAATAAAATTAGGATTAAAAATCAGAGTAACATTGAAATTATAAAATTATTAATTTTTTCGGTGCCGCCTATGTCCCACCTCCTTTGTCAAAAACTCGAAATAACTTCCCTAAATCCTGACATTTATTCATTGATTCACCAAAATGCAGTAATCTGCGCTAATACACGATGAATCAACATCCTGTGCTACAATATATAGGTGAGGTATATTTCCTAAAGACTCATCCACAATCGCGAGGCGGTATAAAGGCTGATTTACACCACGCAACACTCGATGGTTTTGTGCAAAAACCTCATAATTCCATTTGTGCGCAGGCGCAGGATTATAACCCTGCGGAAGAAGAACGTTGTACAATGCCGGTTCCGGTTTGACGACACGATTGTTACTAGTTTCAATGAGTTGCGGCGGGTTAAGGTGATGTGTCTTCTAGACATTCAAGGGTGCCTATGTGGTGGTAGATTGTTGAGCTTTAGCAATCAAAGATATTATATATTATAATGATGCTTCTTAAGTCTAGTTCTATAATAAGCAAGATATTTTATGATATATCTTTCAGCATTAATTATTGCCCTATCAATCTGAGATTGATATGTCAGCTTTAGATTAGTCTGGTATAGGTTGTTCTATCTCACGAAGACCGGTTTGCTATGAATGTTGTTAGGCGTGCACATGCACATTATTTTAGTGTGCGTAATACGAGAGCGTGCAGACGCACACTAAAACAATGTGCATGGGCACGCTTAACACATTCATAGCAAAACGGTCTTCGTGAGATAAAACAATTTAACTATACTAACCTATAATACGCAGTCACTCTCTTCATTCCAACTGATGTAAATTTCAGATCAGTGACAAAAAAAATATTAAAAATCTTAATTTCTATTATGAAAGTACCAGCATAATCGTGATTTCTTCAACGTTTTTCGATACAATGAACGCAATATGTTTCAAACTCCAAAAAATGAAACTGCGCCTTAAATGACAAAAAAATAATCACTTAATATTCTCTAACACTCCTCGGCAGACTCTAATGATTTGATTTGTGCCGACACCCACAAACATCGCACTGTAATACTCTCTCACTGATCTCCTAACTATTATACTATTTAACTACAAAAGACACGACATTTCATTCAAAAATGGTCCTTATTACAACCGAAAAACGTGGCAAAGCAAGAAACCTATTTTGATTAATTTTATCCGTCCGATTTTGTACTCTATTTTTAAAGGAGTTGTGCTTGAATTCATAGTTGAATTGTAATAAACGAGTGCTAAACTCTGTCAGACAGAGCGACGCCGCCGACACACAGTCAACAGTCAATCAGTGTTATAACAAAAATGAATAAATAAATGTCAATTTTGATTTATTTCAGCGAAAAGATATAAATCAATTACCGCTTATTTTTTACAAATCAATTACCTACCGGCTTTTTCTCTGCTTTGAAATAACCGAATAGCTGGGTACTAGGAATAATAACTACTTAATAAGTTACGTTTGGTTTGGTGTTGAATTACCTATTACATAAACTCTTCGTCACACTTTACTTACACAATTTTTTTTTATCAGCGCCAAAAAAGGTTTAGATTAACACTTTTTGAAATATCATCAAAAACAAGTATCTTTCAACGTAGACTTTTGATAAAACGGCTCCTACTGCGTCCCCCTCAGCTGTGGCATCTGTAATCCCCTGCTAATCCCCTCGCGATCCTCGCAGGACATCTTCCGTTTTGTCCCACCTCGTCTATTGATACACTTCCGCGCGGCATTACTAGTGCACATAAAGAATGTCACTTCATACATTACATGTGAATGCCTCATATTTTTGAAGCTAGACTATAATATGCAAATATTTCAATAATCAAACTTTCAGTTTTAAAATGATGTCAAACAACAGGGTTGCGAATTGATGTTACTTTTTTATCAATTACTAAATGATTTTGACGAAATTAAAAAAGGTAGACCTAGCTAACTAAATATATGGATCAAGCATTCTACGCAAAAAAAAAGCATTGCGCAAAATTACAACCAAGTGGGTGGGGCTAAAAAATACTAACATTTAATTATGCAGCACAAAGTGAAACACTCATAGATATTTTCTATACTTAACGAAAAAATATTTGTCTTATGATACTATGTCTGCATCTTTTTGTTTCTTCTTCTTTGCGTCTTTTACACCATTGAAAACACAGGACTATTTCTAATAAGCTCTCACTTTTCTTTTAAACTACAATTACTGTGAACTGTATCAATTCGTAGTCAATAACGATAACGACTACACGATTGTGAATATTGATGACACAAATATTTAAAGCAATTTCAACTTTAATACCTAATGGTGTTTCTAAATAATCTAAAACTTTCGACTGGAACCCAAAATCATTAATAAAGATATTTAAAAAAATATCTTAGTTTCAGATCCGTAGGATCTTTCAACGAGCTATCATATTATTATTACATCAAAAAGTGTTAATTTTCTTTAGCGTAAGATTAAAATTTAGTATACACTACGTCGTAGCATATACATTGTCGTAGCACAACAATTCCGTAGCAGCTACGAGAACTACGCTGGTATTGAACCACATACTATTTTATTTTAACAGTTATTTTATGTGTAGAATAAAGTTTTTTATTTATTTCCTGTTTTCTTTCATTTCCTCTGGATTGATTCCAAGTTGCAACATGGCGGGAATGCTGAGAACTACAAACTCTTGTTTCAAATACCGACATCAAATTCTAACGTGTGCTGTTTCTTATGAAATTAAAACTTGTAAGTTTGCAAGAAATAATATTTAATACAGTCTATTTTAGTTGCGTTGTTCCATCGATCAAATATATTTTATTGAGAAATAGAGATAAAATTAGGTTACTGAGAAAAAACTATTATTTATGAGGTGATGAATTTTGACGAGATGCCATCGCTGAGGTCCCGGGTTTAATTCTCGGCTCGTTCAATTTAGAAACACGATCTTTTCTATATTATTGTTGCAGGTGGGTGTTTGTGGCTGTTGTTTCCGATTTCCATTACAGAATTGTTTTACCTACTTTGAAATCGGAGTAAATTTAAGTGACCTTAAAGAAAGATACTAAAAACCGAGCTTTTATATCAATCGCCTTCTCAAAGTGCAAACCAAATAAATTAGATTCGCCGCGTGTGCAATACAGCCATAGACATTGTAATGTTCCCACGGGCGGTGTCGTGACCAAAGACAATAGAGCGGAGTCGCACGCGCCGCTGATTGGAAGCGGAATGAGTCCTTCGCTCGAGCGGAAAACTGCGGCCGATAACGTATGCACGAGGCAGTGAGTTGGGTTAAATTGAACTATAAATTATTAACTAGATTCATAGGTACTGCGAAGAATTTGAGCCTAGAACACATAATAAATTTCGCAATACCTATCTTTGATTCTATTTATGATAATATAATATTTATTAAATTTAGGAAATTTGAGGAGCTCGGTGACGCAGTGGTTTAGAGCTCGGCCATGCGATTGCAGGTGTGATTGATGGATTGTGATGGAAAATGACGACACTTTAAATGCTGACCTCATTTTTCAAATTTTGACGACTCTGTATGAAATATACAGGAAGAAAAAAGCAGCCCATGAAATTTCTTGCCGGTTCTTCTCGTTACAAGATCTCCCGCTTAGGGTTTGCGAACCGATGGCGTAGCTTCTTTGACTTTGTGCTTGTAACAGCCTAGACTGAATAAATGAGTTTTTAATTTTGAGTTTTGAATTGCGGAGGTTAAGTGTGTTGATGGCAAACGGTATTTCATACAAATTTTCAAGTCCTTATTTTTCGAAATGGATGAACCGATTTTAAAGAAACTTTATACACATAAACATAAGCGTTTATCGTAAACCTTTTAGACTAGGTTTACGATAAATTGAGTTACAGCTAAATTAGATCGATTTTAAATTTTCCATGGAAACAGAAATTTCAAATTAAGTATCTTTTTTAGATAAAAATGTTTTCAACTAACTTTTTAGACCAATGTATGATGCTTATGCGTATGAAGTTTCATTAAAATCGGTTAATGCATTTCGAAAACTAAGGACTTGAAAGATTGTATAAAATGCTGTTTCCGGAGCACGTAGACTGTATACTAGCGCCGCCATTGGAAAATATCATAGTGCTTAAATAAAGACGAAATTGTGAATTATCCTTCTGTAGTGCACTCCAAAAAAGCTTTGTGATACTTTTTATCGCTTAAACAATATTTTCTAGACGGTTGTTTAGTTAAATTGAGTTTTTTTGCGAAAAGTGGCCACTTTTAACAATAACTTAATAGTATAGTAAAGGTACTTGGTTACTTACAAGTCGAAGAATCATACATCTACCTATTACGCCATATTGCATGCTATCAGCGATCAAGTCGCAGCTAATTCCCAAACCGATTATCTGTGGCAAATATTTGCGGGCCCGCGCCCCCGGGGCCCCGAGCCACGGGCCCCGGGCCCCGGCCCCCTGTCGACGGCTGTCAATGTGGATTATGGTGTTTACAAGTCGTTATGGCTTGTCGCTTGCTGAATTATTCGTCAATATTTTATTAGGATTTGGTCTAATAAAACTCTTTATAAAAAGTAAGTATACCTAGTTTTAATGTGGCTTCGATAAAAATGTAATCTTTAACTTTAGTCGACGTCATAGAAGAAGAGAGATTAGGTCATGAAGGCTCAGTTTTAAACATTTCAATGTTAACCTATTATTGAACTGAATTAGGTTTATATAACTAAGTCACTGTAGCCTAACCTAACCTAACCTATCCACCCTATGTTATGATTTGATGTAGATGGATCATGATCTGTAAAGTTACAAACATTATTATCCGTCGTTTATTATATCAGGTACTTAACACCGGATGTTATCGACATAACAGTTGAGCGATCGTTTAACAGCAAAATTAATCGTTATAAAGTGCATGTTATTAAATATTCCAATAGGTGAAGAAGCTTAATCTGTTCCGACACGTGTCCGGCACGCGGCGCCGCCGGCCCGGCATAAACTAATTACGTGCGAGCGAGGACGGCGCCGGACGGGGCGGATCCGGCGGTGAAACTGGGGTCACCGGGCTTAAATTAGTAGGCCTGATTATATCACGCCTCGATTTAAGCGAGTTTTAAACTGTAAAAGAAATAGAGCCTGCTAAAAGAAACTAGACAAGCTCTAGTTTCACATCCGGATAACACCATTCTTCTAGTTTGATTTAAAAAAAGAAATATATTTTAATACTCAATTATATACCCACTAGAAAAAATACGACTCGCACCAGATCATATTCTCGAATCGAACCCGCAACCTTTGGATGTCCGGATCTATTGTAGAAGCGAAAGGCTTCTATCTAGTAAATAAAGATTGAAATAATTTTTCTTATTTATTTTACGTATAGGTGTTGATACAATTCGTGGCTAGAAGGGCACAGCCTAGCTTCTCTTCTTCTTAACAAAAGCTAGAGAACTATCGTTCCCGTTTGAAAATATAATAATACTTATTCTTTTTTTAGTCTGTAACGAAAGAGTTACAGAACCCAAATAGTTTGCATATGAGGCTAACGCCTCACAGTTTAATTTTATTTGTCGGAGTCAAGTGTCGCTAACAAAATTTTGCACTTGCATAAAGGCGTCTGTCCGAGGTGCCGTCGCGTGTACTATTATTTATCCCACAGATTTTTTATTTGTTCTGTGATTTATCCAGGGCAGTTATACTTTATCTCGACTTTAGGCTAGAAGTTTATGACCAAATGTACATTCGATCAGTTGTGTAAACAGCATAATCGGTAAATATACATACATTAAAAATATATACTTACTCGCAACGAATCTGTTTGGAAGCCGGTTAAAAGTTAGTTCGACCAAATTTCTTTTTGGCAATTGTTTTTTCGATATGTTCCTACCTAACTAGTAGAAAAACCAATATAATAAATCCCTACACATACCTAGTGATAGGTGGATTCGATACGAGGGTTGTTTTATTAATATCGATAACCTCGCGCAGTGCGCACCTTACTCGAAAGAACTTATTATTATATCTACCAATGACAAACTATTTTATATTCTGTGACAAGGCAAGGATTTGTCGTATTTATTAAATAGATGAATAAGTAAGATGTAGCAAGATCAAGATATATGATGTGAGGCAAGAAATTGAAATTGAAACTGAAAAAACTTCTTTATTCAAATAAGTTCACATAATAAGCATTTTTAAATCGTCAATTCTTTTACCCTACCACCCATTATGACGTCTTTTAGCCGACAAGAAAAATGGACGCAAAAAACTTATCGGCTTTATTAGAATGAACGATATTTACAAATATGTATATCGTTTCCAGACATTACAAGGTCTCTTCACCATAATATATTCAGCGAAAAGGGAAGTACTTCCGCAGAGCTAGGTGTCTTTGCTCGGGGACCGCGGTCCGACTGTTCAATGTTGGAATTTGTAGGTATTTATGCGAAGCTTCGATATCGTGAGTCAGGGTCTCCATACATTTTGCCTTGATGTTAGCTTGACGTAGTGCGACGTCACGTCTGCGTAATGTTCACATATTGTACTTTTCGCTGATCCTGCATTTGTTCGTCATTCGTCGATTGCTTATGTAGCGGTATGATCGCGCCGCTACATTGTCGTCTTCTTATTATTTATACACGAGAGCACAGATAAATTTTATAAAAGAAATGTACCTATGATAATAAAAAGTGTTCAAAGGAGGATCGGCAATAAATGTAGCACAAGGAAAAAAAAGGACGTTTGTGTTGTCAAAAGCGGCCACTTTTTGCTTTTTTGCCTACACTATGTTACAAGGAACTATATTTTACTGAGGTTATTGTTTGTAAATAAACTATACAACCTTAGCTTCAATCGGTACGTGTGAATTTTCGATACATTATGTACTTAGCGAGCAATAAAAATAATATAATGAGGGCGCCTACTGTGAGGGCACTAATCGCCATAATCTCGGTCAGTGATCATCTCGATTCTCTAAACTTGATTGGCATCAATAAAGGTATTTTAGTATTGGTATGTGCAATTGGGATACCTAGATCTTAAAACGTGAGGAAATTTGATAGGTATGTCCTCTTTAAATATAAAATAACCTAGGTATGTCGTATAATATTACTTAAGGATAATGTTAATGGTTGCAACGCAATTATACACACACCGCCTTATAAATTCTTTTACCAAAGATGATTTTACATACTTATGTTTCGGCACTTTCAGCCATTTTTATGTCGTAGATATGTGTACCTACATTACCTCAGCAAAGCTTTTTGAAAATATTTAAGGTCTTTGGATGAAGTCTTAAAAATAAGTCTATTTGTAAAGTGTAAGTAAACTATGTTTATTTTTAGGGTTCCGTACCACAAAAGGAAAAAACGAAGCCCTTATATAGGATCACTTTGATGTTCGTCTGTCTGCCTGTCAAGACCCTTTATCTCGGGAACGCGTGGAGGTATCGAGTTGAAATTAAAACCATAATTATATGATGTACAAGTCACATAAAACTTCAAAGTTAACGTAAAAAAAGATACGGCCGTTTATGCCGCAAAAACCGCATAATTTCGGCACTCTTAAGGGAATCAAAATTTATAGGATAGGTACTTCCCGTTGACCTAGATCTATAAAATTTGGCAAGTTATATCGTCTTATACTACAAGTACAGGGAAAAGTCTGAAAACTATACATGTATATGTAATTAAATAATAAAAATATAGTCTTTATTGAAGTACCTGCAAATTTGTACGGAACCCTCAGTGGGCGAGTACGACTCGCACTTGTCCGGATTTTTTGTGTCTCGATCGCAATCTCTGATCTCCACCATTAATCTTCCTTTGCTTCATATAAAATGCGACTGCCAAACGTCCGCAAACACACCTCTCCCACTAACTTAATGAGAGTGAGAGAGAAATAAACAACACATCCTATGTAGGACGGACAAGGACAACCGGATGTGCCGGCGAAAGCGCAAAACAGACAGCAAACGTTAAGACAGAGACGGAGATATATATTTAGCATACGTGTGAGCGAAAGAAGTATAAGTGCTCAGTGTTGCTTGGTTAGTGAATAATTTAGTCCGACCGCCCTTTTGCGCAGTTGTGGAGTTCGATTCTGAAACAATGTTAACCTTTGTGTGACGACAATCCATGGCAAAATGAGCTTTATTGTCGTTGGAAACAAATGAAAATAAGTATAAGAATTTGTTAGTTACCTAGGTAGGTATGTGGTTGAGATCACAATATTGTCTAGTTTCATTTTCAAATGTCATACCTATAGCCACCATAATAGTTACTATTTTTTATTAGGAACAACATCAAAATGAGATTATACCTATAAGTACACAAATATTTACAAAATGAAGTTATACATAAGTATACACAAGTGTAAAAGTTCAAAATAAATCCCAATTATTTTTTTTCATACATTACTGCAAATCGCATTAATTTTTATTAACCGACTTCAAAAAAAGAAGGTTAGGAAGGAGGTTATCAAGTCGTCTGTATTTTTTTTTTATGTATGTTTTAACATAACTTCACCAGTTGTTAACCGATTTCAATTATTCTTTTTTTATTTGAAAGAACACAGTTTGTGTGTGGTCCCATAAAAAAAATACAGAGAACTGGCTAGTAGTTTTTTCATAATCCTGAAAAATAACAATTATTTGGCTTACCATCGCACGAGTTTTTGCTGATTTTCAGGTATAACTTCTTTGTTTATGAACCGATTTCGATGATTCTTTTTTTGTTTGAAAGGGTATATAAGGGTGGGGCTTTTAGAATTAGTAATAAAAAGAAAAGCAGTTGTCCTCCCGCTCCACCCGACTTCAATAGACGTGTTATATTAATATGATATAATAGGATATGTGTAACTAATAATTTGAATACTATTTCTTGCTTTTTAAAGGTATTTTATTTTAAAGCTGTTTTTGTTTTCGGGTTTTATGAAGGAGGTTTTTCTTTTTTTTGGTTTTTATTTAATAGAACCCTAGACAAATACTGTCTTATTCCGAATCACAAGAAGAGTTGTCTTTTTTTTGTGTTTCTTGTCTTCTTGTCAGCTAAAAAAGTCTCGAATGGGTGGTAGGAAAATATAGACAATTCAAAAGCACTTAACATCTAAGTTTATTTGAATAAAGAATTTTTCATTATTTTCATTTCAGTTAATTATGCTCATATTGCAAATAATTCTGGCACTGGTGTTACGTTTGTATGGAAAGCTTACTCTTCGCCGGACTCAACATAGGTAATTGAAATAATCTATCTATATTCTATTAAACTAGGTGTGGCTAGGTGTATTCCTACTAATAGCACATAATTTATAATAGTAGGTACTAAACGTCCAATAGTAAAATTTAAATGCGAAAGTGTTAGTGTGTATGTGTAGGTATGTGTGTGATTGTTACCTCTTCATGCCTTAAACGGCTGTACAGACACGACACGGATGAAATTTGGCACCCAGGTAGTTTATAACCTGGATTAAAACATAGGATACTTTTTTCGGACGAAGTCGCAGCCGCAGGTCTTTAAATATTGCATATTTTGAATGGTTTTGTATTTTTAACTAACTTAACTATCTAGGTATAACAGAACACAATTATCACTTTAATACTATAGCAAACAAAACACCATTCAACATTACATATTTTCGCCTCGGCGCCTCACCGATAAAGAAACCAATCAGTGTCCGGCTAGGCTGCCAGACTGCTGCGAGTGCAACTGATTTATTTGAATTCAGTATGTTATCTCAGAATAGAAAGTCACAATTAGTTTTCTGTGCATAAGTTAAGTAGGTACGAATTAGCCACCTTACTAAACTACATAATATCCAATGTTGGATGGTAGGTAGCTCAACGTTTTGTTCATTCAGGCCTAAGATTATTTATTTATCCATCAGTTTAGAAATTAGAGCCGTACCTACCTATCTCAAATACACGCAAAACCAAATTTCATTTTGAATTAAAAATTATAAATTGTTTCGCAATCACAGTAACGACAGTCAATCAAACGGAATTCCCCGATCCCTTTGCCTCTTAAAATCACAATATCCGTCAAAGCTTGAGAGTCAGGCCCGCATATCTATAAAATTTTAAAAAAACGTATTAATCAGGATGTCGCCACTCGAAGCCAGCAAATGGATTGTTTCCCTTTGATTCGGGCTGCCCACGCACCGGCGGGCGCGGGCGGGTCTCGAGTGGCTCTTTGATGCGCGATTCCTTTGCCTAACGACGATTATACTCGAAAAAAATTGAAATGACAATTTATGATTCGTCTATGCTGTGGTGATATTTTTGAATTCGATGATGCGTTTTTTTAGAAGATTGATTTTTTGTAAGTAATGAAATAAGATTACTTAAGATACAATGACTTTTACAAAGCTAAATTTTTATTAGATTAAGGTATAGATTAATCACACAAATAAATTAAGTAGGTAAGTAAATAAATTATTACTTAATAGGTAGATTAGGTAATTTTTTAAAGCAGTGCTCTTCAACCGGTGGGTCGCAAGACCTTTTTTAACAATTTACAAACGTATCATGTAGCGTTTGAACTGTCGCATGTTGTGGTACGTATATAATATACAACATGTTACAAAAATACCCCTAATGCCGAATATGGTATATAGGGACCATCAAACTGAGCAAATTTTCCTATGGGACCAACTCTGAAATCGCGAAAAAAAATCAGCTGTTTCATACATTTGATATTTTCGATTTTAATTTTGTATGAAACAGCTGATTTTTTTTTCGCCGTTTCAGAGTTGGTCCCATAGTAAAAGTTGATCAGTTTGATGGTCTCTATATACCTTGTATAGTCTTTCAAATCACTAACTGTAGTTTATTTATGGCCCTAGGGGGGTCGCTAGATTTTTTTAACATATAAAGGGGTCGCGTATTTGCAAGGTTGAAAAACAGTGATCTAAAGTTTTGTATCAAGATCGTAACACAATCGTGACCGCTTGAGATTAAACCGAACGATACGATACCTATTTACCTACCTCGATCCTACATATTATATTATATCCTATTTACCTACCTATCATGATCTCTTTGCAGTCGCACAATTAAAAAAGGTTGTGCATCTTTGCAATGATTTATGTGTCGATGTAAGATGTACCTACCTTGCGCTCTAGAATGCCAAATAAGTAGGCACATCTATTTTTTTTTCAGTTTTGATCTTCAAATTTTGTATTTAGGCTGACAATTGAAAATTAATATTTCACCTCCGAAGGTGAAAAGGGGGATGTAATGTTGAAAGAAAAAACAAATAAGCAAACACATATTTCGTAATTTTTCGATAATCAACCCCTTAGAGTTTAAATGAGATAAATAAACCTGAAAATCGATATGGATCTCACCTCCTGAAGATTGCAAAAATTGATTTTGATATTTAACACGCTGAACATGATTTAACCCCTAAAAGGTTGAAATAGGGGTGAAAATTTGAATGAAAAAATAATGTAAAATAGACATTCTAACTTGAAACGTAAATGAATCAAATCCAGTAGGGGTAAATGAGGTACCTATAAACCTAAAAATCGATATGGATGTCCTTATTGCTTACTGCATTACTATCATAGTGTATGTTATATTAGCCCACCCACCATAGAATATAGCAGTCAGTTTAACCAAATACAATTTTAATTTGAATATCAAAGCACAAAAGCCACGATTATGCGCGCCATCTTAAAAATAAAACTGTCTTAATTTATGCGAAGCACCGCGAGAGGGCGCTTGCCGACTCTCCTCTAAGCAGAGTTTATTATAATCAAAAGAATGGAAAGCGTTCACTCATTGATCGAAGTGTAGTCGGAAAATGAACCTTCAGCACACATTATAAAGTGCAAATAGTAAAATCCTCAAACTATGCAGCACCTGTGCCGCGAACTCTGTTCTGCATAATCTGCATTTTAGACTTTGAGTAGATAAAAGATAAAAAAATATTTGAAAGGGAACGTAATATTTATCTGTATGATATAGTAAACTTAGCTGACTACAACACTGTATTAGGAACTTCTGTAAATGGCTGGTTTACATTCTTAGCTGTCACCTGTCAGTAGAGATAGAGTATAGGTACATTGCCTTGCCTGGCATTAAGCCTGGCATGTTCGTTGATTTTAAAAGAACGTCAAACACAGCAGGGGCTCTATCGGCTAAAAACATTGAAGTTCACGTTAACTGTGTTTTGACAGATGTATGTGATACATTGCTTCTTCGTTTTGGCACAAATAAAAACTTATCAAAGAAAAAAATCAAATGGGCCAGGCAATCTACGTCTACTCTCTACTAACAGCTACGCTAATGTTAACCAGCCCTATGAATAACTTTAAAATAGAGTTAAATGAAATATTAATAAAAAAAATCTTTCAAAAAAGTACGAATGCTTCTGCTAAGAGGCTGACATAAGCCGATTTTATTTCATTTATTCTAAATAAGCCCAACTTCTTAAAAAAGGAATCAGTTAAGGTTTCGTTAATAACGTCTAATATTTATTTAATAACTTTACACAGTTTGAAAAGGCATTCAAACAGTTTGAAACGCGATTTTGTTAAAAGTGGCCTCTGTTGGTTCAAACCCGTTTTTAAACTATTGCACGCATTTTGTAATGTTGTAACGTTATGCAATAAACATTAGCGGCCTCACCACAAAAGATTTTAAAACACTGTTTAATTTAGACACTGATTAAATGTGATGCTCTCTTACAAACAATATTGTCAAAAAAGTGACAGCATATATCACAGCATCACATTTAAACAGTGTCTAAGTTAAACACTTCTTAAAGTGTTTTGTGGTAAGGCCGTAGACGTCATTCACAAGACCTTGACAGATTCCTTTTTTAAGAAATTGGGCTTATCTATAATATAAAAATGAATCGCAAAATGTGTTGCTAAGCGCATAACTCAACAACGCCTGGACCAATTTGGCCAATTCTTTTTTTTAAATATTCGTTGAAGTTCAAGGATGGTTTTACGGTGAGAAAAATTCGAATAACTGCCGGATAATCCTTTAAAACAGCCCTTTTCTCTTTCCCATACAAACGTTTTCTAACTAATGCGTAGAGTCAATTTGAGCTTTATTGCTATTGCATAAAGTTCATATTAAATTACAAGCACTCAGGGTTGTTTCAGGAGAATTTTTTGCCCCGACTATAAAATATGTAGGAATAAAAAACTGTCACATTACAAATCTTTTTGACAGGACGAAGTCTGTTGGGTCCGCTAGTTTAGAATAAATAAAATAAATCACTAAATTTATTATTTAGGCTTATGGTTGGAAACTAACGTATATTGATATTGTTGGAATTTACACCTTTAAGTCCACGAAGCTAGTAAGAAATAAAAATAATCTACTTACCTTCAGTTTCAGCCTTTGGCCACGCCTTATTAGGTAGGTACAGCATCAGCTTCAGATTCACCTTCAATCCAACACATGCACACCAGCCAGCTGCTGTTACAGTCAAAGATAAAAGTTTTATAATCACAGTCAATTGTCAATTGACTTTAAAGTGTCCGAAAAGAATTATTGGTAACTTAACGTTGGTACCAAGTATTTTTTCACTGTATTTATCTATTGATTTAAAATAATCGAGGTCAAATAATTATTGATGTCACAGAGGAAATTATCACTACCTACTTCTACGTGTTGATGTTTGTCGTCCTGTCATATCGGTGTTGTCTAAAGATTTTTTTAAATGGTCTACTTGTCTTGACATGATTTGTGATTCTACCGTCTTATTTTTTTATCGGACACGTTCCTTTTGACGCATATTAATTTGAATAATTTTGTAAAATCTCACTCGTTTTATAGGGTTTCGTACCTCAAAAGGAAAAAATTAAACCCTTACAGGATCACTTTGTTGTCCGTCTCATCTCGGGAACGCGTGGAGGTATAGAGTTGAAATTAAAACCATATATAAATCAAACTTCTAAGTTAAAGTAAAAAAGACACGGCCGTTTATGCCGCAAAAACGCATATTTCGACACTCTCAAGGGAATCAAAATTTATAGGCTAGGTATTTACTTGTACTTCTCGTTGACCTAGATTTTAGTCATAGATCATAGATTTTAAGAGCAAGAGCAGAGATTTAATTAATTTGCTGGAGAAATTATGTACGAGTATATATAGGATTTTTATAAGTTTGTATCTAGGTACCTACCTAATTATATTAAGATAAAATTTTCACGTGTTAGGCTAACTACCTAAATTATAACTTCAAGTCACCACTCATTTTTTAATTATACATTTTCTTTTTATTTTCTATCGAGGACTTGCCATAGAAAAACATAAAAGAAAAGGCGTCACCATCAAAGAGCGAAAGAAGTCAATTCAATTAAGAAAATCCTTTAATAAGCAAATAAGCAGAATCGAGAGCGTGGAGTGGCGGAAATCAAAGACATTCGGGGACCCTGCGCCCCTCGTGTGCTTAGCCGGTATTGAACGACTGCTTCACTTGGAGCACATCGGTACCTACTGCATACCCGCTTTTGCTATTCGCGCGAAATAGTTGAATATACTTCGCCGTTTATTACGTTATTATATAGGTAAGTACTTAGTGATAAGTTATTGTTATAAATAAGTTAGATGTCTACTTAACTCCCTTGTTGGATTTATAAGCATACTAGCGACCGCCTGCGACTTCGTCTGCGTGGGCAGTTATTTTTCTATCCCTCTGGAGGGAACAGTAATTTTTTTTCGATGAAAGGTACCATTATGTCTTCTTCAAATAAACAAACAAACGTACTTTCGCATTTGTAATATTAGCAAGGAAGTAAGAACTATCAATATCTTTAAATACAAGAGAGAAGTGTTGTGCGTTAATGTAGTAGGTACCTACATTTATATTTACTTAATGATTTTGAAAGTAGGCAATAATGTTATTGCTTCCACTTTAATTCATAGACTATTAAAATTAGGTACATACCTAAGCGTGATGAACTTTTAACCCAACCATATGCACCGAATGTGGAATGGTAGCGTTATACCATACAAGTGCTATAAATCTAGGGGCGCTAGAGAGGCTTCCGTCGAGCGAACGGGGGCGATCTCGCTCGTCACATCATTACAAGTGAGAGCACCTATATCACCACATCTGCAGATATGCATCAACTGCAGCTATGTGATCATTATCGCGGAAGCTGACGGCACTAAAAGGAAGTGTAGATTAATAAATCTACATATAAACTATGGTAAGTGCAGAGGGAAATAATTACTTTCCATAAGTGAATAGATATATTTTTAGATTGTGCTTGCAAAGGCGGATTTAGTTAAGTAGGAGTTGATTGTGAAGCATAAATTATTAATGTTTCTTGGCGGTGGTGAATTTTGACGGAAAACCTCCTTTTCCTGTTTTCGTTAGCATCAATTTTAGCAGATTCTAACTTTTTTCGTTAATTTCTGCATCGGGAGGACCATACTCCCTGAAACCGACAGTTTGTGTTTCAACTCCTTCAGCAACCTTTGATCCACTGTCTTTTTCAATAGCTTTTTGTTTATCTTGGTTGGAAACATTATCTTCACCATTAATTCTTAACTCATTATTAGTTAAAGGTTTTGAAGATTCGTCTCCGCTAAGATAGTTTTGATCTGTGGTCTGAATTAGTTTAACATTTCCTGTAGTCTCATTCAGTAAACCAGCTGTAGTACTAATGGTAACTCCAATATCACCCGCAGATTTTTCCAAGTTTAGCTCTTTATCTTCCTCTTCTATTACAACTATAGTAAATTTATCTTCCTCAGTAACCCCTGTCATTCCAGGTTCAGTAGGTTTAAAAGCTTCAATCTCAGCACTTACACTTTCAAATATATTGCTTCTGAGTTCAATATTCACATTTTGAAGAACAGATACAGTTTGCTCTTCAGAAGCCTTATTTTCTGCAGCAAAAGGTCTTTCTGTATACAGATCTGGTAGCGCTTGTACGGTTACAGCCTGGTAAATATCCTGAACAACTGGAGAGCCGTATTCTCGAAGGGCATCAGAACCAAAAGCTTGAGATTCTTCTTTTTCTTGAGGTTTTTCATCCTTAACTTCAGTCGGTAATACAAAAGCCGGTCCTTTAGGTTTCCAACCACTTGGTAAATATGGGCCAGATCCTTTTGACGAGACAGCACCGACAGTAAAAATAAATACAACACACGACTTCATAATTAAAGTTTCTTATAGAGATTTGGGAGTAACTTTAAGAATGAGGCGAGCTCAAACGGTGCCGGCTTTTATACCACATCTTCATATGGCCGAAACAAACAATCGAAGGCTCACGAACAGGCAAATATTTGCAGAAGAGCCAATTATAGGATCAATTGAGTAATTGTAATGCGATATCAGTGTTCATTGGATCAAGGTCAATGTGACTAGTGCTTCCAATGACAAGTTCATTGTTACATACACACACGAGATGTACGTACAGTCAACTACCACAAGGTAATCAGATTCAATAAATTTTATACTTTAATGCGAAGACATTAAGGTTCAAAATAAATTGCAATGTTTGAGTTTTGTATAATCGCAGGAATTGAATAGATCGCATATCGATTATGTCAAGTATCAGCGGTTAATTCTATAAAATTTTGACCCGGGAAAGCTCCCGCACAAGATTACTACTTAGAGCCGAACTTTCAATATTTAGGGTCTGTATCACTGGTTTCGCCAAGCTTCTGTGGTACCTACAGAATGTATGATGTTTCTGTATATATTTTTTTTGTATGCTGTTTAACACTACTCATACATTATAATGAAATGTGTTCCGCGATAACATTATGCTTCTTCCTACCTATAAACTAAAGGAGTGTTAGCATCAAGTAGTTACTGAATATACCTACTTGTTAGAAAATTAAACATTATATTAATAAAATTGAAAATTAAAATAATATTCAGAAGGGAAGTGCAATAAATAAAAACAGTATTTTTTTGTAGTTTCTTTATTTTTTCACCATTTATCGTAAAACTTTCCTACGGCTCACCGCGCGTCGCAGTCGCGCACCAATATTCCGCCTTGTGTATGTCGAGTGCACCCTCTGTGGCCACTCCCTCTACCCTCTCGCCCTCCAGAGCTCCGCGTCACGTCACAGGCTCCCCAGCGCTACTCGTTCCGTACTATTCAGTTCCATCGCCACCCAATAGATGGCACTGTAGCATTACCCTATTCGACAACAGATGACTCTGTAACTTTCCTTAGTTCGACAATAGAAGGCGCTGGTAGTACGAGACGTGTAGCGCTCACAGACAACACAGTTTAAAATACATACAAATTGACAAAAGAATTTGAGATAGATACCTAAATAACACATCGTTTTACTAACGTAAAAATAAATAGGCGCATTTTTCTTTCTGAAGTATAGAAACAATATAACAATATGATATCCATCGTAAGTACACACAAGCACCATCTAGCGCAGTCTGACTGCCTTTCCTCCCTCTGATATCAACCCCCCGCGCTCGAACCTTGAGAATATTGCTTTGCAACTATTCAAGGAGCGGATAAAGAAGACTCGTATCATATACGGAGGTTCGAGCGCGGGGTACCACACGTTCCAAAATACATAATAATATAATAATAAACGTGACAGACACTGTAACTAGTGTTACGCCATACAAACTCGGATCACGCACCTGGGCGGGTGCCCATCACGTCATGAGTGTCCACTTCATACAATACAAACTACACGTGTTAATTTCGTTTCAAAATTCGATCTGGAGATCTGTCTATTTTATCAATTTTTACCAACTAGTGTCAAACAATAGAAAAAATAACAAGTAAGTATATAAAATACTAGTATAATAATAAACCTATAGGAAGTTATACATCACACTATTCAATCTTTGGATACAAAATCTCACCGGCGCGCTCGTTTCACAATCCGTTCGGAGTGGGTTTAATGAAGACATTAGTGAGAGAACTAATCACAGATTGTGCAACGAGTGCGCCTTCGGGGTCGGCGGCCGGCCCGCGCGTCGGATGGAGTGCGCGTGCGCCGCTGAATATCAGATATTCCGGCAACGGCCGCCCGCCCCGCTCACACCGAACCAGTCTCAAGACAAGCCGTGTTACACACGAAACGTTTACAAATCATAATACAAAAAACTTTATCCTCATCACATGAGCCCTGTCAGTCCCACAGTTCCGATATCAAAACTAACAACTATACCGGTGCATATTGGGTGCATTTAAAGACTGAATCTTAGAAAGCATCGACGGTTAGTTGCAGCTGTTCCTTAAGATTACCCTCCAAGCGCGCTATGGGACTTTGACAAATCATTCCCTTCGCAAAACCTCAACCCAACCCTTCATACACAACACCCAATATGCCGTTTCCTTACACCTAACAACCACAATTTATATTGCAATCTATTTTTTTTTTACAATTTAGCTTCTGCGAACAACGTCCGCCCTTAATTACGTGGCGGCGGCCATTTTGTGCAACACACGTTCAGAAAGTGGCGGCATCGCCGGCAGTGAAGTGCTATACAAAATGGCCGCCGCGTCAAGTGCAAACCTATCTAGACAACGCCCTGTCGCTCGGTACACTACAGAACACAGTTTGTATCCATCGTTCTCGCCCTAAGGAAAACATTTACATGGCGGCCGGTCGTGTCCAAACATCTGTTGGAAAGCAATATCCGAGTACGGAGATATTGTCCGAATGTTTACCGAAGTAGGTCCAAAGGCACGAACGAAGCTGAACGCCGCGGCGGCGCGGGCGCCGGCGACGTTTGGACAACACCGACCGCGTATTCGATACTATACATACAATATGAAATATTCAGGACACAATATTTCGAAATCGTTTAAATCTACAAATCATTATCCAATATTTATAAACTACAATCGATTGGCAGTATTTTTTCACCTCCACCTCACACTCATGATATTTATCTCGCGTATCACTCGTGACGTGATCGAGTTACCGTATCGCTTACGTACGTACGACTCAACTAAACCGACGCGAGGTCGCAGCCCGGCCGAACTGAACGTGCAGCGAGCGGACAGACCGCATATCACCGTTGCACTGACGCGTTCACTTCGTCCGGCACTCTGATTATATGAACATAAAACAGAAGCCATATCTTTCCACTATCTCCTGGACGTTAATACAAAGGATATCCTAATACAAACTCGTACAATATGAAAGTAATCGTTTGGATGTCGAACGATCCGTCCTTCTTCGAAACGAAACGCCATAGCGTCAACGCCGATTCGGTTGGCAACCATACGACATGGCTACCAACCGTCCTGGCGCCGGCGATGATGACCCGACTCCTGCGTATGGCACGTCCTACAGCCCGCCCTCGACTGGTACGCAACTGCGAGTGCGTTTCATTTCTTCGTTGAAATATGCCAGAAAACTGATAAGCGACATGAGGGCTTACCAGTCGAGTGCGGGGAATCCTTACGCTAATAACAAGTCCTATCACCTCGCTTATGATCCCTTCAACCGTTTACCCTAACCAGGACCTAAGTTGGTGCACACCCTCTCCTAAAGAGTTGGGAGCTCTTGAGAAACAGTGAGGGCGCGACCCTCGACTCGCGTGTTACGTCTACCACCGACGACTGGCATCCGAATCAAGCCACTGGAAATTAACACCAGCACTCTCCCAAGCGTTTGGATCAATAGATGTAAACTTGAAATATGCCTGTATTTACAACTGCGGGGGCACGGGAAACGCAAGCTTGACAAGTAAAGTTTAAAATGCGCGTGAAGGCAAAAAAAGTTGTCGTTTCCACGTGTCCCTTTTTCCTAGTACGATCAACCGTTCAAAACTAACGCACATAGTAATTAAATCAATCGACATCAAAACTCAAACTGAACGAGGAGTCCCGTCGTGACAGCGTCCGCTCGACTGTTAGACAACCTCATCGAGTCATACTTTTTAATTTCGTCAGAGCAGACGCTGAGCACACGAGAATCGCCCACTGAAACTCAACCCTGTCCTGTTCCTGTATCTGCTCATCGAACACCGCCAAGTTATCATATTCTGTATCCAATCAATATTCCCGAACTATTACATTTTTATATATTTCCTTTTTATCAATTTCAGGTACTGTGGTATTGCTTATATGTAATATAATATTTTTGAGGTTACATAAGTGGCGGGTTAATTATTTCTAAAGCTCAACCGGGCTATGTGCGCTCGAGTCACTCTTTATATAGTTTGTTTATCCTCACTTGTCCTATTGGGTTAACAATCATCACCCAACTCTTTATTGAAAAAATCAATTATAAAATACAAAAATGGTTTTCCACAAATAGATTATAAAATAAATTACTAATTATTAGAGACGATTTGATTGAATAAGACAACATATTTTTTTAAAACGATTTAGATTTAAAAGACGTGTGACAACTTTCAAAAGCTGTTTACTAAATTAAATAGGACAAGTAAGGATAAACAGACTATTACCTTATCTTGCTTTCGCAGTAAAAATAGGTACAGATGGACCGATCTCCACACCAACGCGTTTATAGAATGACAGTGGAGCACACAGGGCCCGGCCGGCCGGCGCAATACGATACAGCAGCGAATCGAGGAACTGTAAACTAACGAATATTGTCTGTAGGTAACGAGTCTTGGCGCGGTCGCTGCGACACCGGCGCACGCGCACCCACGCGACATCAAACGTAACGCACAGATAAATTATCTTTTAGCAAAACATCAATTAATATCAGAAATATAATTAAAACTAACGTACTATTATAACTCTGATTTTTTTCACAGTTTTGTATTTCATCGATAACTAAATGACCTATTTAATGTAAGTATGTATAACACTTATAGAGGGGGCGGCGCGGGGAGGGCGACGCCGCTGACACACTCTGTCTTTGTCTATGTAACAAATTATTTCTCGATGTATAGTGAAAAGATAATGAAGTCATCCACGTAAACGACAAGCAAAATTATGCCAGATACTTTTTACATGTAATAGACAACCTAAACGGTATACTTACAATCTATTTACTTTCTGACAAAGTTCAAGCAAAGAAAGGGAATATAGGTATATAAAATAGCTTGGCATAATTCAGTTACGTTTAATAAGTAGAGTTTCGCAAACTATGTCCGAAGATCTTACCGACATATCGGGGAAGCTGGACTTTAAATCGTACACGGGAGTGTGGCGGCGGCGTGCGGCGCGATTATGATTACGATTACAATAATTGACTATCACTTCAGACTGCACGCGAACTGGCAACACCACGCGACCACGACAGAAAACGAACAATACACACGCCTGGACTTCCAGGAGACCACGATGATCTCACGAAAAATCCATGAATATTCTAGGCAAGTTGATTTTATTGATAGATTGACATACGGATTTTCCAGGGGCGTGTGCCGAAAATTAAAAATGATACAACGCGAAACTAATGCAATGACGACCGTTTTTTTATGCGTACGTAATAAGAAAGGGATGGATTAGTTCCGTTTGTGATTGGGTTGGCCAAGCGCGGAGGGGGGCGCGGGGGCGCCGCACGGGTATCACAGGGCAGCACTCGAGCCGCGGCCGACGCGCGCGCGCATGCCGGCGGAAACGCACGACTATTGCCGACTGAACGGAAAAACACTTCGACATTTAGATGGGATACATCGGCGTCAATTATTTTTTTTTTCAAATCCGCCGGCCTGACACGACGGAGATCTCGGGAAACTGAATTATCCCGTCAATGAAACACCCACGAACCGTGCACTGCTGTCTTCGCCGACTAAAAGACCCACGCGATATCTAGCTTCAAACGTATACACTAGTATAATGTTAACTTTATTTTCGTTGTTCAAGGTCCGAGCAACTCTGGTCGCATACCTCGCTGATAAGCGACCTTATTACAGATAACATTAACTTTTTTTATAATTACGATCGTCTTTTGTTGTTGAGCGTCTGCCAACAAAAGACGATCGATATTAAAAATAAAAATAAATGTAATTTCTTATGAGGTTGCATATTATCAGTTATGAAACCGAGTCGCTTGGAGTTTGAACACTATTTATACGTATTATAGTGTTTAATATACATTATTGACCGTCGATCGGGAGAAACGCGACCGGTGGATATATTTATTTTTATATTCTAAATATAAACTCTGTAGTTCTTAAATGTCTATGGAACTAAAATTACTTTTTGTACCATAAAATTGTTTTTAAAATTAAGCCACTAGTCGCGGGGAGGCACACATACAACCTTCCGTTATTAGACATCGAGTTACATGTGAGATGCGTTATAACGGTATCCTTAAGACGATGTCACACTAACGTCATCATAACTAACTGTTTTACTACAAACTTGGTTAAACGGTTCAACAAATTTTAACGCAATCTTTCCACAAGAAAAAAACTACAAATCCTTCAATAAGAAAAAAGTATGCTAGTTCGAAATTACTTTGTTCTGAGGAATTCAAACGAGATAACAACCGAAATCTTAATACCTAGGAAGTGACGTTGGTCATGTATAGGGTCATTCTTCAGACGCTTCAGATCCATGGTTGGGTTTTAGATTTGCATACTGTTGCTAGCAAGCTAAAAGACATTGTCAATTTTCTAAGGACAAAACATACCGCTGTAAATATTTTTGTGGTCTAGTGATTGTAATTGAATTTAGTCGCTGGAAAGGTCTTAAGCTATTCAGTAATTAATTTTTCTTTTCTTTTTTTGTATTATTTATTTATAACATTTTCTGTAGTGTTTTGAGGTTAGATACTAGACAATATGGAGGATGATCACTGAGCTAAGTCAAATCAATCAGCTACTCAATAAAACTGTCTTCAATCTCAGGAAACGAAAGATTATATGATATTATAGGATTTCATTTTGTTGAAGCACAGTACCTAAAAATATGGTATCATTAGTGAGCATTTTACTTTAAAACCCGTTTCACTATCACCTGTTTCAAAATTTCCAGCAGACAACAATTAAGTTTGCTATAGAAAAAGTATTTAAACGGAAAACCCTACCGTGGAACTAACATGTCTGAAGAATGACCCATCAATGAATAGTGCGCCTCCTCGCGCGCCTCACAGACGGTACGGAACACGGACTAGGACGCGCGGCGACCCCTCGCGAGGAACCCCAGCCGTGTATTGTCAACGACACCACTGTGGTGTCGTTGACAATATTTTTTTGGTAACCACATAACTAAACTTGCATTTATCGATACCATAGACATGACATGTTACAGATCACCAGACGGCAGTGGATTCGTTACCAAAAAAAAATTTAAACGACACCCCAGTGGTTTCGTTGACAATACACGACCCCAGCTACCGACTACCGTAACTTATCAAATACGAGTATGGACCGCACCGCCCCCTTTCTAATATACTTCTATTTTTTACTCATTATAGAAAGAGATTTTTTTTAAATAGTATTATTTATTTTTTTCTTTTCTATATGTAACTCTTTAACGGACGTATGCCGACTTATGTGACGCTATGAAATGGTCTGAGGAGAATGTACTGTAAATTAACCTACGTTAGGAGCGGTTTAGACTGCACCGTCTAAGGAGAGGCGCTAGATTGTCGGTAGGTGGCAATCTAAATCGTCGCACTATTTCTATGATCCGTAAGGGTGATAATACACTATTTTATAGATACTGCTTTACACGGCTCTCGCAGTACGGCGACGACGTCGCTCGAGTATGGCTATCCATCTAAATGACTTGTAAAATGAGTTAAATAGCAGATGTTATTCTGTTCCAACATTCGCCTGCCTTCCTGCCGAGAATCGTTCACAAATGATCCGCGTCAGACCGCACGTTCGACGGACTACACCTGAACTACACCGCGGTTCCGTGCGATCGCCAGCGGACGTTATTCTAAATTTAACATTAACAGTAGGTAGTAGAGTTCACAATCACGAAGCGGGCTTACTTCAATGCCGACTCGAGCGAGCGACTTACTGCGTCCAGTGTAACGACACCTCTTCGTATGAGTATCGCTTTGACTTGTTCTTACAATGTATTACGTGAAAGAGACAAAACGTCGCAACCGAACAAGTTGACGTTATCACTAAAGCTTAATAAACGAAATAAAGAAAAAATATATTTAGAAATCAAAGTGTTGCAATATGAAAAAATGTTTTTACATTTAATAAAAAATAATCGGCAGTAACTACGCAGGCACTTCTAAGCGCTAAGCGGGGAAGGTCTTATGTACAATAGTCTCGTATATTTATACAAAATATGTAAACAATATGGGCACGAGTCTCTTTACTTACACGGTTTTATATCGTTTTTGTTAGCTACGGGATACAAAGGTTAAAGAAATTAATAACAGGCAGTTGAGCTAACTTGTGAACTTTATACTGAAGCATATTCATGATTGTATTATTGTTTTATAAAGCTCTTGTAATCCTTGTTAAATCGATTACCGAAATCGTGCAAGTTAGTTCAATCCGACTGCATTGAAATAAAAGTGCCTCGGCATAGCGCCACGAAATCACTTAGCAAAGTTAGCAAACTGATACTCTTAACGTATAAAATCACACAAAAATGCACAAAAATACAATCAGCTAAAACAATAAACAACATCGTCTAGAACTCTTGAGTTCGGCACATTAAAATAATTCTAATTACACATTGTAATTTTGATTAAATTGTTGAAATGTTACTTCAACGAAACGAAGGCTGTTACTTTGAAGTAAGCCCTAGCATGGCCACCGAAACGCGGTATATATAGTGTTTCAGTGGTCATGCTAGAGACAGCCCAGGAGTGGCTTCCTGCGTGCAGACTGAGGCCAACATGCCGTTTGGTATACCTAAAGAATGTATTTGCCCTCACTAATAAAAAAAGGGGAGCAGCATCGCACAGCTATCGCTCCCGTTGCTAAGTGAAAACGTGGCTTAAAATTTGCGACGCATAAGCCAAAACTAAAAGGTGAAATGTGGTGATGTTGATTGACGACACAAAAATAGTCAGTAAAAAAATGCATAAATACAAGAGAAGGCACGTCCTCGGCCCGTGCAGAGATGCGAGCTACTGCGTCCCGCGCACACACTACATACAGACGCGCACTCACACGCTCGCGATAGAGGGAGCCACTATAGTTGACACTTAATCAATGTTTTCAATAGCCCACATATAAAACAAAACATGTCTTTTCATCTTATTTTTCTTTCATCATACTCAAAGGAAATTTCAAGAACGAAAACGAGCCATAAACATCATTATAGTGGCCCCCCCTAACGCATAAAACACAGGGTGCTTACATAACCAAACTTAACCTACACTCTGAAGCGGGCCGCCGCCCCACCTCCCTTTCCTTCCTCCCCCTCTGTCTTCTCCTTCCTCTTTTTCTCTTTTTTCCTCTTTTTTCCTCTCACTTCCTAACTAAAGGCGGATACGACGCAGATCCCCCCATTAACTTTGAGACTTAGAAAATTGCAAGCGTTATTCGTAGGGTTGGCACTTAAACAACACTAGATTAAATAAACTGGTAGTCAGCCTCAAGTTTAACTTATGGCCTTCGATCGCTCGCTTAATCTACCGATTAGATCTGCAGGCAATTTTGAATTTGATAGAATATAAATTTTGACCTAAAACATTTAGCGAGTCATACTCGGAAATTTTGATTTCATCATATCACATTTTTTTTCAGAGTTTCACTCATGATTTTGAATCGACATTCTAAACATCGACGACTCTGTAAAAAACACTAATATATAAACCAAGAATCTATACAAATCCATAGACACTCCTAACTTCTACAAATATAAATTGATGATAAAAAACCTATGCACATAGCCAAATAGTACAAAATTTTATCAAAGAATCCAGCCAATTTAAACACACTACGACGGCGGCCCCGTGCTTTCCGTACGATGCCTTTTAAACCCGGCCGGATCGTACGCATAGAGTATATCACAGCTGTGCGGCACTTGCCTGTTGATTCGAGGACCGCCGCTATAACTTGGTCCCCCGCTTCATGCAACCGTCATGCCATGGGGGACCGAGCTATCTCGGCCTTTCTACACGCCCTGTAAACACCCAGTGCCTAGTTTATAGAAGAAAGATCTGTGCGATACCGATCCAAAGTTATAGAAAAACAGCACTTATAGTGGTGATATGAGAGCTTACTTAAAGCTGGCACGATTCAAAGACAAAGGTAATTTTTGTATTCAACCGCACAGATCTCCCTTCCGCATACATCTGTGCCTGCCGTATGCATCTTAGTGTACACAAAAAAAACTAATTAAATAATCCATGTTAAAAACACATACACCTACAAACTAGATAAGTGGCATTTTATATTTAACAGATTTTTTTTCAATTTTTATTATGTTCTTACAGGATAACGAGTCAGACATGTACTATCGTTTTAGTCGTATGTCAAAAGCCAAATAAACGCCGCTAGTAACATACATTGTCTGACTTCCTAATATCATATAACTTAACATAAATATATGACTTCATAACTGGAATTACGATTCCGTGTTCACGTGTTACCGTTCGATACATTTCATAATCCCGATCATGTGCCAAGTGCCAAACTATTTACACGAAGTAGACAAAAATAAAAATATCAAAAACGATAATTTAAAAAATAAAGCTCAAAGCCTAAAGTTAATTTCAGAAAAATAACGGCCCTCGGGCCGCCGTACAAGTAATAATTTAGATTAAAAGGCCACATACATGTGAAATTTTGAAATTTGATTTCACTCGGGCGGTTCGTGGTCGCGCAACTGAAGCTTAAATGTTGCCAACGGGTAAAATGTACCACGAACTGGCCCGTCACTGGCAACATCGTTCGACCGCACAGACGCCAACGTAACAAACGCAACCCTATCACACTAGTACAATGATCAACAAGAAATAAAGTGCAACATTAGTACCATCAGACGCATCGCGTCCGGTCGGAAAATAAACGACGAAGCTCAAACATGATATCACATCACCTTACAGCTAGTTCGGGACCGCGGCTACCGACCCGCCTCCACTGGGTTGTCACACTAAAAAAACAATTTGACACCGAATATTGCCACGAGTCAAAAAGCTGACAACTACAGAAGCTACTAGTCTTAAAGCTTAGTTCATAAAGTCGATTGAAAATTATTATAAAAATGATCTAAGAGGACCGCTAAAAACTTCAATGTCAAAGTGTTTACAATAGCTGCCAGAGTCACGACGCGTTCAGAATGAACGTCGTTTAAAACAGATATTTAATACATCAATGAAAAGCTTAAACTCTATAGTTAAAGCACGAATAAAATAGATTTAAAACAATCGTTTAAAAACACTACACTAACCGCTCATTCTGAACTACAGCGCGCGTGTTAATAATAAAACTGAATTTATGTTAATATTATAGTCACATACAATATTCATTACACTACACAGTCGCATTTAAATACTATATAACCATATTTATATAAGTTAACAAAGCTTCCTGCTCGCTCAAGTACCATGTCAAAGTACCGTATCCGTTCAAAACATAAACGAAACGGTCACACAATTTTAACGACAAAGTACAAAGCGATTCTTCGTATTTAGAAAATTAGGCCCACCGCACTTTGGATATGTTCTAAGAAAAATTATATCAACCAAATTATACTGATCTGTAGGCTTTGAGTTTACGCTTACTATACTCCATAGTGACTGTACTCAACTTTTTCATGAAAACTTTTAGTTTAGTGTATTTACCGCCAGAGGCGCTGTGCAAGTTGGATATCATACAAAATTGCTTACTACAGTCGCTATCGAGCATAGAAAACATAACTGTGCAAACACATAATACAGCCCCTGTTTACATCACATTCGTAAACCGCTCGTTAATTTTCGTATATACTCTCCAAAATGCGGGCGGCTAAACTTTTACATTACAACCGAAACTAAAACTGAATGTGTGAAAATAATAAAACTGTACAACTGGTTTTTGAGTAGTTTCCTGAGATGTGGTGAGGGTCGGTAGCGCGGCGATACATAGACTACTAAATATATATAATATATACGTATATAAAATACTATATACAGGCGGTCGGTCAGTGCGGCCGCTCGCATCAAATCCGGCCCGCGCCCCCGCCGCCGCCCCCGCCCCCGCCTCCGCCCCCGCCCCCGCCCGACAATGAGTCCTACGGCAATACAGAACACTGTAGTTCATTCATGTGACACCAGTGCACGGCCAACGGCACGCTGGGCTACTACAACAGGCCATTACCAATCAATTTTAAACTTAAATGCGAAGGCGTTAAGGTTCAAAATAAAAAGCATGTTTTTGACCTCTTGTAGAAACCTGACGTGCTGCTGACTTAAAATTAAAACAGTGTAGCAGTGTTATTAGTAGGTTTTTATGATGTTGTGTTTTATAGTTATAATAAAATGAGATATTTTCATTACGGTTATACCAAACTAAAAGGTTGAGTATCAAAACCCTGATTATTAATTTAATTTAATTGAAAATTGTCGTGTGTATTTATACTTACTATGTCAGAGCGAGGGGGCTGCGAACTAGGTCCACCACCGCCCTAGAAACAAATTATTCAACCATAATTGTGTAAACAAAGTTACAAAAGAAATAACCAAATAATAAAAACAAGAACATAATTCGACACACGTCAGCCCAAAGTCTGGATACAAGACCGCATTTGTGATGCCCAATAGTCAATATTTTCATTTTAACAGAATGGTCTTTTGGGTTAATTTATCATCCTAAGCTGGTAAAGTACTCGTAGTGTAAATGCCGCGCGCAGCACATCTTGTCGCAGTAGTCGACGAGGATGTGAGGTGGCATGCTTACACAGCAGTGTATTAATTTATAGTATAGTTTATATGCAGTGTATGTGTAGCGTAGTGTATGTGTAGTGTAGTGAATATGCAGTGTATGTGTAGCGTAGTGTATGTGCAGTGTATGTGTAGTGTAGTGTATATGCAGTGTATGTGTAGCGTAGTGTATATGTAGTGTAGTGTATATGCAGTGTATGTGTAGCGTAGTGTATGTGCAGTGTATGTGTAGCGTAGTGTATGTGCAGTGTATGTGTAGCGTAGTGTATGTGCAGTGTATGTGTAGCGTAGTGTATGTGTAGCGTAGTGTATGTGCAGTGTATGTGTAGCGTAGTGTATGTGCAGTGTATGTGTAGCGTAGTGTATGTGCAGTGTATGTGTAGCGTAGCGTATACGTACAGGGTGGTGGTCGGGGAGGTGGTGCGCGCGGCACATCTTGTCGCAGTAGTCGGCGAGGATGTCGCGGAACCGCGTCCAACACTTTTCGGGCACCGTGATCGCTGTGCGGAAGTTGCTCTTCACCTGCAGATATGAACACATTTACGACCTGAACCAGTTTCTCGGTGGTTGAGGATTCCGGGTACAGTGCGCTTCCACCTGCCTTATCATCACTTAATTAATTTATCATAAATTAATGAATTTTACAATTGACGTTACTTTTAATAGGGACAGTAATGTTAAGAAACATAGTCAATTTTTGGCACACTTGACTCAGCTCCAACCTCATGTCAAGAATTCTGACAAATCTACAAAAATGACGACTTTTAAAAATTATTCCTGTTTCACAACATTGCTGTCACTAATTAAAGTAAACTTCGAACGGAGCATAGTTTCAAAACTACTGTATATATTTCAGCTTTATCCACGGAAAATCATAAAATTAGTCTTTTAGCATTTTATCGCAAGTTAGTCGCAGGTCAAATTCTCAGTTAAGATTATCTTATTACACGACTGCCCAAAAAAGAGTGTATCGAGTTCAGGGTTCATATACGTATTTTGTATGTGAGTGAAATGTGAGTTTGTTTATTCCACTATAACTTTTAAATGCTTGAACAGCTTTGTATGTGTGGGTAGCGTTGGAATTCTTACATCATCTCGAGTGACACCGGCTATAGATTAAAAAAAAGTTTATATGTCGGCTGTATGACGCCGTTCCAGACTATTATAATTTGTCACTAAAACGTATGAAATAAAAGTAAATATTTGAAATTTTGAGATTTAAGCATTCACAATGCTATTTTTATATAATACTAAATAATATACTAGAAAAAATAGGACTCGCACCAGATCATGTTCTCGGACGGGAATCGAACCCGCGACCTTTGGATATCCGGTCCAATGCTCTGACCGCTGAGCTACCGAGTCACATGATCTGGTGCGAGTCCTATTTTTTCTAGTATATTATTTAGTATTATATAAAAATAGCATTGTGAATGCTTAAATCTCAAAATTTCAAATAGTTATATAGCTTTCTCATCTTAATCAACTGTTTAAAAATATCTGGAAAGATGTTCAGTTGAATGTCGAGGTTAATTCCTTCTACATTGGTGAGATGGCGCTGGCTTGCAGCGTAAGAGTTGATATACTAGAAGAAATTCGACGTTCTCACCAGTGACTCGGTAGCTCAGCGGTCAGAGCATTGGACCGGATATCCAAAGGTCGCGGGTTCGATTCCCGTCCGAGAACATGATCTGGTGCGAGTCCTATTTTTTCTAGTATATTATTTAGTATTATATAAAAATAGCATTGTGAATGCTTAAATCTCAAAATTTCAAATAGTTATATAGCTTTCTCATCTTAATCAACTGTTTAAAAATATCTGGAAAGATGTTCAGTTGAATGTCGAGGTTAATTCCTTCTACATTGGTGAGATGGCGCTGGCTTGCAGCGTAAGAGTTGATATACTAGAAGAAATTCGACGTTCTCACCAGTGACTCGGTAGCTCAGCGGTCAGAGCATTGGACCGGATATCCAAAGGTCGCGGGTTCGATTCCCGTCCGAGAACATGATCTGGTGCGAGTCCTATTTTTTCTAGTATATTATTTAGTATTATATAAAAGTAAATAATTGAATTCGCCTTTGGGCGAAGAAGATAGAGATTCTGGCAAACATCTTGACGTTTTTTCGACGGAGTGGGGGAAAGTTCGCGCATGTGCACTTGCGAGCAAATGAGATGGGCTCGGAATTAAATTTTAATCTAATGTTTTAAATTTACATGGTTTTTGACGTATAGTTTATTCTAATAAATTTTAATCTTTAGGATTTTCATAAAATCTTTATTTCGTTTTCAATGTTGTCCTAGGCTAAAAATACGGTTCGTTTTTATTACAAAAAATACTTTTATCATAAGTTTAACTTAATAAATAAAGTATTTCAATAAAATCACTAAATAATTGTCATATTTTGAACCCCACACGATTCCTGCGAAAAAGGATATCGACCTTTTAAATTTAACACAACAATTATAAATAGTATCTAGCAATCACTTCACTTCAATCAAAGTGGAAGTGGTACAGTAGCCGGCAAACATCTTGAAATCGTGGGGATTGCACAGAACACGTATTTTGGGTATGCGTAGCGGTGAGGTACGGGGGCGCTATTGGTCAAACATCCCGTGTACACATCCGTGCAAAAGTAATTATTTTTTGGATACTTCTTACTTTATTTAGTGGTAACTGTGGTATTATTAGTGGTGGAAAAAAATGGGGTGTGTGGCTGTGTGCGTGTTTTGGTAAGGAGAAGACGGACACGGTCGTGTGGTTTACGTGACGTGACGTGAATACGACTACGTAGCGTTAATGCATAAATGTCGCAGGGAAATAATTAATAAAAATAATATGAAAAGCACGACTGCCCAGCCAGAAATGTAAAGTAGTAACGTAGTCTCCTATGACAGTAGTCGGAGGACCGTTCTGTGGAACAACTTTTAATCAAAGAAAAAAATCATAAAATTACACATATGTACCTATTTCATCTTAATCGACTGTCAAACAACTGCAAAAATGTTTCATTCGAATGTCGAGGGTATTTCCTCACATTGATGAAATAACATAGGAGTACTAGAAAAAATATTTCATTGGTGACTCGGTAGCATAATAGGTCAGCGCATTGGGCCGGAATCCCAAGGGTGCTGGTTCCAGTCCCGTCTGAGATACTATGGGTGAGTCAATATTTTTCTAATATTTTTTCTAGTAAGTATATTATTTATCTTAATATAAAAATAGTATTAAAATTAACAATTTAATAATAAAGCGAAGCTTTCGAGTATTCGGCCATGTATGAGTTAGATCAGTGTTTCCCAATTAGTGGTACGCGTACCCCTTCATAACTCAAACATCGTACATTTTATTTAAATTATCATTCCTGCAGAATAGGTACGCGAGTTTGATTTTTTCTTCGAGGGGTACGTAGAAAAAACTATTTGGGAACCGCTAAGTTAGGTTGATTGTGGCTACAATTACTTGTAATGATGTTACCACCTCGCTGACTTTCATGTAGATGCCGCGGTTGTTCTGGCCGATGTCGAAGTAGAAATTCTTGTTGTCGACGCGCAGGTGCCGCCCCTCGGGCAGCTCGCCCTTGAAGCTGGAAACGGAACTGCTTAAGTTGATAATAACAAGAAGAAATATCTATTGTATACATCTAAACAAATCAAAACAAGGACGGGTTAAAGCTCGTTCCCGCTTGCCGGGTGCCGGGCCCGGATTTTAATCGAATGTTCCAGTGGCATGGCATTTTATATGAAACTATTCACACTATCGGAAACCGAGTTTGTGTCGGCGCCGACAAGAAATATCGAGCGTTTTGTCAGCCGTCGTCGCCCGGAAAAAAATCGTGTCGGATCTCACCCGCCTATGAGTAAGTATGTAGCTGTTAACATTTGTCGGACGTCGGGACCGACAACCCTCTTTCCGCTGCCCCATTCCGGCCACACGTGCGTCGCCGCCGCAGATCGTTGGTAGATCTATTCGCATAGATCGCTAATGTAGTTATTGACATCCAAAAATGATTAAAAAATCTTAATTTCGTCACTTTTCAATTCTGTTATTAAGTTCTCATCTTAATTAATAATACATCACAACAAGAGCTTCGTCGACGTCCATCGTCTACAGTCGCCTCGCGTCGAGTGAAAATGGCACCAGCCAGCTTCGACCGCCCCCTGATTATTTAACTTTGTTGCAATCAACTCTGACAGAAATCGCAGTTACATTGCTGCTTTAGTAAGAACCAATGTAACAACTATCTTACTTAAAACAGCAATGTAACTACGGTTTCAATCGATTTTAATCGAGAATTGTTAGCAACAGATTTACGTAATCAGCCCCCGTGATTAAGATCCGGGCCCGACAGCCGACAAGTGGGAACGAGCTAGTACACCATTTATAATTCAAGAACAAAGAAAGAACAACAAAAGCCACAAAGATAGTTTATGGATAACCTGTATTAAAACTGTTCCCTGAAGTCCATGCGAACGAAGTCGCGGGCGGCCGCTAGTACTATTATAAAACTGTAAAAAAGCCGTTTCTGGCCGTGTGTGTCTGTACATTTGGAAGATATTGTAGAAAAAACAGTTAGATTAGGGTATTGAGACTAACTACCCTATTTTTTTTGTCTGTTTGTCTGTCTGTTTTGACTGAGTGCGCATCACTCAAAAACCACTGAACGCATTTTGATGGGCTTTTTACAGTTTGGTAGCTCGGAAGCCATGTTTCATATAATTCGGGTGGGTAAAACCAAAGAACTAGAGCTCTCCTTAGTACTAGCTTCCATACACCAAGGAGGTCATTTAAACTGGACGTTCTCCGTAGTACTTAGCCTTTTGTTTCCGAAATTCCTACGTGGACAAAGTCGCGCGTGTTATATCTTTTTATTATTTTTGTAATTTTTTTAGCACTAAAATTCTAGTCGCTTAAGTGAAATAGGGTTTTTGATACCGGAAGTTATTCGGTTTTGATTCAAACCTTAAAATCATTGTTAAAACCACTTTTACACTGTTACAATATTAATTTCGAACCATAACTATAATTTTGGATACTTTTTATCTCTGTAGTTACTTAAATAAAGAAAAGAGTAATTTAGTTGATCAATTTTGTACACGTGTTCCGTACTGACAGCTCGTTGACGTTACTTGTTTGTCACTGCCTATAAAAGCAAGAGCCCAGCCATTTGTGGCACATTTTGGGTCGAGCCGTCGGACTGAGCAGATCACCAGTTAAGTAACTTTCCTGTTTCTTTTAAATTGTATGAATATGATTCTCCCTAAATGTTGTGCGAAGTGAATAAATAATGATATCAGTGAATAATTATAATTATAAATAATGAATAATGTTATGATAATGATTAACAGTGATAATTATTATAATGACTGATAAAGATAATGATCATGATTAATAATGAATAATTTAAATATTATGGAACCAACTTTCTGATATCAATATTTCCATTTTAGTTAATTGTTAAGTAAATACATATAAATTACTTAATTATAGCTTGTATACTTATATTGTTACTTGATAACAAAGATCTGATGTTTTTCCTCATATTTTATTAAGATGTTTTATTTTTGAAATAAATACTTGTCAAATACTTGTTTGTATTTAATTTCTGCAATGTTTTTAGTGCTATTCAGACTATTATATTTAACATCAGAAGTGGGATACCATGTGCCATAAACATATTACTATATTTTCAGGGTTTTCACTGCTACTAAAATGGCACAAGAGATTCTCCAAGGGCTGCTTACTGCTATCAAAGAAGCATTAACCAGCAAGAATCGGCAGGACGACGTGGCTCTCCCGATATTCGATCCAGCTACCACTGACAGCAGCGCAGCGACATGGTGCGCGGACATCGACAAACTCGGAGAGGAGTTTGGTTGGAGTAGTCTGGTGAAAGTTGCAAAGGCAGGTAAGGCCCTGAAGGGCTCTGCTTTAATATGGTTCGAGTCCTGGCAACCCCAGGAAGGTCGGTCATGGGAAATTTTCTGTGCTGAATTAATTTCGTTGTACCCGGAAAAGAAAAACCTCTCGGAAAGATTATACAAAGCTGTAACTTATTGTTCAGACTCTGCTGACTCTTATTGCGAGTACGCAAGAGAGAAAATCAGGTTATTGAAAAACACTAAAATTGTATTTTCTGAGTCTCAGTTAATAGAACTAGTTTGTGGGGGTATTCGAGACAATAATGTGAAAATAGCATCTTTTAACAGTAGTGTCAAGACAACATCAGAATTGATAGCTTTGTTTTCTGCCTACGTAAAGACCAAAAAGCGACCATTAGATCAATCATTTGAAAACTTACCCGGATCTAGTAATACAAAGCGTTTTAAACCAAAATCCGAAAATAAAGTCCATGATAAAAAATGTTTTACATGTGGTGAGAAGGGACATTTCCGTTCACAGTGCGTCGTTAAAACTAGCGAACCAAACGCTTTACCTCAGAATATTAAAAAATGTACTGTTTGTAAGAAAATAGGACATGATTCAACAACCTGTTTTTTTAATCGCGATAATTCGGATAAACAGCAATTAAAGTCCGAGAAAAATCAATGACTAAATGCTCAGGTCAATACATTAAATAATGTTTCAAATTTTAAGCCTACTAATGTCACCATTCGCAACGTATCAATTGATTCTCTTATCGATACAGGAGCAAGTTGTAGCATTATACGAGAATCTATTGCCAAGCGACTAAATTGTAGTTTTGTACCATGCTCAATGTATGTTAATGGGCTAGGTAACGGTCAGATACATATTTTAGCAACTATTACAGTGCCAGTTAAGTTTGAAGACGTGTGTATAGAACTTGATTTACATGTGGCTCGTGACAAAGATTTTCCATATGATCTTCTTATTGGTAGAAATGTAGTTAGTCACCCCGACATTCAAATAACTGTAGATTCTGAAGGCTGTAGGCTAGCATGGAAAGAACTGTCTTCTGCTGCCACTGTATACCTAGCTGATGATAATCCTTATGATGTCTTTGATGAGCTTCAATCTTGTATACAGAATTTGGACACAAATTTACGTAAAAGTATTATTCAAATATTCAAAAAATACCCGAACGTCTTGCCGACACCTACTCATATTGGTAATGTTCAAACTGGCCAATTAAATTTGAGGTTGAAGAATGATCAAGTCGTAAATTACAGACCGTATAGGCTAGCCCCCGTTGAAAGACAGAAAGTAAGCATAATAGTTAAAGATTTACTTGATAAACAGATCATTCGCGAAAGTCACTCTCCATTTGCAAGCCCGATTTTGCTGGTAAAAAAGAAAGGGGGTGATGATCGATTATGTATTGATTATCGTTCGTTAAATAAACTAATAGAAAAAGACAGGTACCCGCTACCATTAATAGAGGACCAAATCGATCGTTTGGGTAATGCCAAATTCTTTATATCTATAGATATGAAAAATGGTTTTTACCAAATTCCTGTAGCCCCTGATTCAATAAAATTTACAGCTTTCATAACACCTGATGGACATTACGAGTTTTTAAAAATGCCATTCGGTATTTGTAATGGTCCAGCTGTCTTTCAACGGGCAATCACCAAAGCGGTTCAACATTTAAAATTTTTGCTAATTTACATTGATGATTTGTTGATTCCATTTACTAGTATTGAGGAGGGTCTTTCATATTTAGAACTTACAATAAAAGCACTTTCTGAAGCCGGATTTACCATAAATTTAAAGAAATGTAATTTTTTTGTAAATGAAATCCAATATTTAGGTCGGCATATATCTAAAGAGGGAGTTAGACCGAGTGAGGATAAAGTCTTGGCTTTAGTAAATTCTCCAACACCTAGAACTGTTAAGCAAGTGCGCCAGTTTATGGGCCTTGCCAGTTATTTCCGGAAATTTATCCCTGAATTCGCTCCCCGTACAGCTTGTATCACTAAATTAACCAGTAACAATCAAAAATGGGAGTGGGGGTCTGAACAAGATACTGCCCGAAATTATGTAATACAATGTTTAACTTCTAAACCCTTACTCAGTATTTATAATCCCGATTTGCCAACCGAATTGCATACGGATGCTAGTTCACTAGGATACGGTGCCATTCTATTGCAAAAAGACAGTAATAATGTTAGTAAAGTCGTCGCATATTTTAGTAAACGTACTTCTCCAATTGAATCTAGATATAGTTCATATGATTTAGAAACGTTGGCTATATACAATTCTTTGAAACACTTTAGAGTTTACCTGTTAGGAATTAAATTTAAAATCATAACTGATTGTAATGCTATCAAAAGTACAGCAAATAAAAAAGATCTATCTCCAAGAGTAGCACGTTGGTGGACGTATCTACAGGACTTTGATTTTGAGATAGTCTACAGGAAAGGAAAATTCATCAGTCACGTGGACTTTCTTAGTCGTAATCCTGTTGAGACACCCAACAAGACTACACCCGATTGTTCGTTCCATTCAATTAACCTAATTTCAAATGATTCTCGATCTTGGCTTGAAATAGCACAGCAGAATGATCAAGAAACACTTTCGTTAATTCAACGGGCTGAGGTAGGAGACTTAGATGAAAACCAGTATGTTGTATTAGATAATTTATTATATTACAAGGCTGATCCAAACGCTCCACCTAAATTGTTTGTTCCCAGAAACAGTAGAATTCCTTTGTTGAGGCTATTTCATGACGAAAACTGTCATGTGGGTTTTTATAAAACATTGGATAAAATTAGAGAAAATTTCTGGTTTCCATCTATGGCAGCATTTGTTAAAAAATATTTGTACCATTGCTTGATTTGTGTAGAGCGAAAAGGTCATTCAGGCCCAAAGGAAGGGCTATTACACCCAATATATAAATCAGCAGTGCCCTTCCACACGATTCACTTGGACTGTACGGGGCCTTTCCCACAATCGCCAGAGGGCTATAAATATATCCTGTTAATTATTGACGGCTTTACTAAATTCTGTATTCTGAAAAAGCTTAAAACTTTAGGCGCCGCTGAGTTAGTACCTGTGATTCGAGACACCATTACCTTATTTGGTACCCCATCATTAGTAGTCACTGACCGCGGCACAAACTTTAGCTCCAATTCAGTACGTTCATTATTTCGAGACTTAGAAATAGAGCACCACATGATAGCCACCGGAACACCACGAGGTAACGGTCAAGCTGAAAGATATGTCTCGACCGTAATCAATATGTTGACTACTAAATGTGGTAATGTGTCAGAGTGGCCGAACGAAATATGGAAAGTACAGCAGTCCTTAAATACCACCATTCAAAAATCTACTGGTTTTTCCCCTATTCAACTACTAATTGGTAGTAACGCAAATATACCTTGTGTTCAGGCTCGCTTAAACGAACTTTATGGTGATCACGCTGCACAACAAGATTTTGACATTCGAGCAGATCGAGAACTCGCTCACAATCGTCTCAGGGTAGTAGCTCAAAAATTTAAAGAACGTTTTGACGCAGTACGCTGTCAAAAAAAAACTTATCATGTCGGGGATATTGTTTATGTCTACCAGGATCATAGACGTCACCAAAAACTAAAGCCAAAATTTAGGGGTCCGTACGAAATTCACGAGATTTTGAGCAATGATCGTTATGGTTTGCGTGGCAGAGGTCAAAGGAATCTTGTAATTTCTAAAGACAAGCTACGATATTGGCCAGGTGAAATGGTGTATCTATGATGATACTGCTGTTGAAGATGCTATTTGTCTAAATTTTGATAAATTACTGTGGCTGTGCCTGTGCCTATGCCAGTGGCTGTGGCTGTGCCTGTGGCTATGGCTGTGCCTGTGGCTTTGCCTGTGGCTGTGCCTGTGACTGTGCTCATAATGTGAAATCGAGAACCTAGTAGGTACATAGTAGAATGACTGTACCATGTTATATCTTTATTGTTTACCTTAAACATAGTAGAATGACTGTACCATGTTATATCTTTGTTAACCATTGTTAACCTTAAACTTTGATTGTTTAGTTCTATGATTTTTGTGTAATTTAAAATTAGTCCATTAAGTAAATTGTTGTATTAAAATGTACTTCGAGAACAAAGTACACATCAGAATGGCCGTGTTATATCTTTTTATTATTTTTGTAATTTTTTTAGCACTAAAATTCTAGTCGCTTAAGTGAAATAGGGTTTTTGATACCGGAAGTTATTCGGTTTTGATTCAAACCTTAAAATCATTGTTAAAACCACTTTTACACTGTTACAATATTAATTTCGAATCATAACTATAATTTTGGATACTTTTTATCTCTGTAGTTACTTAAATAAAGAAAAGAGTAATTTAGTTGATCAATTTTGTACACGTGTTCCGTACTGACAGCTCGTTGACGTTACTTGTTTGTCACTGCCTATAAAAGCAAGAGCCCAGCCATTTGTGGCACATTTTGGGTCGAGCCGTCGGACTGAGCAGATCACCAGTTAAGTAACTTTCCTGTTTCTTTTAAATTGTATGAATATGATTCTCCCTAAATGTTGTGCGAAGTGAATAAATAATGATATCAGTGAATAATTATAATTATAAATAATGAATAATGTTATGATAATGATTAACAGTGATAATTATTATAATGACTGATAAAGATAATGATCATGATTAATAATGAATAATTTAAATATTATGGAACCAACTTTCTGATATCAATATTTCCATTTTAGTTAATTGTTAAGTAAATACATATAAATTACTTAATTATAGCTTGTATACTTATATTGTTACTTGATAACAAAGATCTGATGTTTTTCCTCATATTTTATTAAGATGTTTTATTTTTGAAATAAATACTTGTCAAATACTTGTTTGTATTTAATTTCTGCAATGTTTTTAGTGCTATTCAGACTATTATATTTAACACGCGCAAAAGACTAACTAGTAAGAATAAGTTTTCAAAATTCTTTCTTTGGTATTTCATTTTCAAAGACTTCCACACTAACTCGTCACACGAACGAGGAGAGAGTGAAGGTTTTGGTGTTAGAAAGAGACATCGGTAATATAAGTTGACGTTATCAGAAAAAAGTATTTCCAAAATTCCAAATAGATGTACGTTGTTTTATAAGTGTTACAAATTAAAACGAAACAATAGTACTAGGAAGAAACTAAGAGATAAGCGGACAGAGCTGTCGTGTGACAGCAATTCTAGAAGTAGCTCACTTACCTGATGTACTCAGGTTTCCTAGATGGCAGGAATGTCAAACGGATATAGATTTAATAGAAAAATATCTTGCATACATCTCAAGCAAAATACTATCTTATTGTCTCTTCTCGTCTCATCGTATGAGGATTAGTGGCCACCTCTGGTGTTAGAGTTTATCAAGCCGCCTGTGAGGCCTTCGACTCGGCTTAACGACTGTTATCAGATGACAACAGCCGGGACCGACGACTTAAAGTGCTCCTTCGAAGCACGCTCAGTTGTAATGCCACTTAACGGCCACCCATCCGACACCTGGCCGGACCGAGCGTCGTTTAACAAACGTGATCGAGTACAATCAGTCTGTCGAGCCATGAGCGCTTCATCGCATCTTTTTATCATTGTGTAGGACTCCTTTTTCTGCGACGGAGCTTTATTTATTTTAGTTAAAGAATTATTTTTTATTTTTTTTACTTTCATCTTTACTGATTTCATATATTCGAAAGTAAGTTTGTCTGTTAGTTTATTACGCCTTCACGTTTTAACTACTCGACCGATCATCATGAAATTTCGCATACACAGTGTCAAAGGTACCGAAAAGGACAAAGGGTACCTTTATCTAGAATAAATGTACCGTTCCTTACGTCACTTTAAATGCTGTTCTCATTTTTCAAATTTTGACGACTGTATGAAATATACAGGGAGAAAAAAGCAGCCCTCGATCAGTTTCTCGCCGGCTCTTCTCGTCACAAGGTCTCCCGCATTCGGGTTTGCGAACCGATGGCGTAGCTTCTCTGACATTTACAAGTGCTCGTAACGGCCTAGACTGAATAAATGAGTTTTGAATTGAATTGTTACAAAAATTACTTTAAGATGATTTTTCGCCATAACAACACGACCTAGTGACATTAATAATAATAAATAATAATAAAATAAAAATAAATCAATAATAAAAATAATAAGGTGGGTAAATAATAAGGCGGCCTTATCGTAAGTCGCGGGCGTTTCCAATAGCTAGTTAATATGTGTGTCGGTAGCGGTACGTGTATGTGTTCGGTCGAAGTAGGTACTCACCCGCCGTCGTCGGTGCCGAAGTCGTCGAGCAGGTCGGTGAGCGCGTCGCGGAACTCGATCATGCCCTGCGCCGGCAGCGCCACCTGCGAGCGCGGGCCCCCGCGGGTGATGGTCTGCGACACGCGCAGGAACCGCCCGCGGGAGTTCTCCTTCAGGTCCAGGTAGTACCGCCGGTTGTCCTGACGGACACCACGTGTATTCTTAGAGACTGTTCGGACAGCTCAGCTGATTGCATGATATGCAGTTTACACAATTTAATTATTACCTCGATTTAAAGGTAGTACGTCGACGGCTACCGTTAGCATAACGCGTGCTCTATATGACCATTTTACCGATTGAAACCATTTTCGTAAATATAATTAATTTTACCATTTTACTAACTTAGTGATTTTTACCATTTACTTCGATTTTATAGTTTTTATGTGAACAGTTGTCATTATACCACTTTTAACGGGACTCTCGGACTTATTATTTAACTACCATATCTACATAGGTACGCTGAAGCTGATCACCGAGCTCGGTCTAAACCTTTTCAGAGAGTCTTTGTTTAAAGAAATAAATATACTAACTTTGGCTGGCCAATACGTATATGAAAATTTAGGATATGTAAGGAAACACTATGATTCATTTTATAGGAACGGCGATAATCACCGTTTTAGTATGAGGAATAAAGATAATCGTGCCGTTCCAAGATTTAGGCTTACAGAAACTAGAGGTTTATTTATGGGGAAACGCATAACCTTGATTAATAAAGTTCCACAACGAGTGATCGATCTACCTTTGCATGAATTTAAAAATCATGTTAAAAAAGACGCTCATGGGTAAAGGTTATTATAGAGTAGATGATTATCTGAAAGACCGAAATGCGTGGAAATGATATAACACATAACTTGCTAGTATAAGTACTTTGTTGTTAATAATCTGTTGTATTGTATTTGGTAACGATATAATAAAGTTTGTAATTATCATTATTTATTTCTGTTAAAGCTGATAAGTTTCATGCGCCCGTTCTTCTTGTCAGTTAAAAAAGTCTGTAACGGGTGGTAGGAAAATATAGACGATTCAAAAGTGCTCAATTACTAAGTTTATTAAGTTTTTTTTACTTTGAATTTGACTCTTTCAAACTATTTTTCACTATTATAGGCGCGGCTGACTTCGCAGATTAGTAGAAATTGAAACTTATCGTGTGGAACGAGCGTTCACATTTGATTGGACGCCGCTGATTCGTGACCTGCCTCGCTGCGGAAACACAAGGCTGCCTCTCGCAAATGTAATTCAAACTCAGCATAAAATAATATTGCCCTAAACAAACGCGGTCGCTTGCGATGTTTAGGGTTCCATACAAATTCATACTAAAGGAGACCAGGGGGCTAAATGTCTAATTTAAAAATCTATCGCAATCACTTTCATTTGACAGTTGGATCCGACACATTGCTGCATTTCTTTGGTAAGTTTTTATTTGTGCCAAAAAGAAGCATCAATGTGTTTCATCCTGAAAGCGATTGCGATAGATTTTAAAATTAGACAATAGAAAGGCCGGTCGCAGTCGCGGATCGCAGTTGCGGGTCGCAGTCGTGCCAGTCGTCTACATCAAAATGCTATCATAATACTTGGCGCGCAGAGCACGAACGATTAACTGAGCGACAACCTACCTACTAACATTGACCCCCCTGAGTGTGAGTGGTACCCCCGAGAGTACCCGAACTGCCGACAGTGCCATAACTTAGAGTAGTAATCAATGTTACCTTGAGCATCATCTCTGACTTGAGCTTGCCGTCCTCGGGCACGTTGTCGGGGTTGGGCGGGCCCAGCGACGAGTAGAAGTCGCTGAAGCTGGAAAGGTGGTCGCGGAACTCCGCCGCCGTCGACATCGCCAGGAATATCTGGCTGCGCCGCCCGTCCGCGCCGATCTGTGACACATGTTTTTTTACAATTTAGCTAACGGAGTCTTTAGGAATAGTCTCTTTGGGTTACCCATCTAATAAACAGCAATCAGGGGCCCTACCGGCTAACTTTTCGAACTTCGGCGGGTCTGCCGAACTTCAACTTAAAACAGATAAATCGAAGTAAGGAGTTTCGTATTGTACTATTCGCCGAAGTTCGCCATTTGGCCCGATTGGGGCTCGATTTATCTGTTTTAATTTGAAGCCCGGCAGACTTTCCGAAGTTCGATGCGTTAGCCGGTACGGCCCCAGGGGGTCTAATATAAATAAATTAACGATTAATGATTGTATTAACATTTAATAAAACATTTGCTGATTTGTTCCTGAAATCTTGTGAAAACCCTAAAATAGTGACATTAATTTGTGAAACATTTGCAATTCTTATTGAAATTATTTGAAATCGATGATATATGCTGTGAAACACGCCCTTTACTTTCAGTCACATTATACTGTGGCACAACTATGGCATGGCAAACATCACAAATAGTAATAGCATAGTACTAATTTCACAAAAGTTTTAAACACAATAGCTGCACAATGAGAATCTCTATTTACAAAATTATTTCGCAAACAAACAGAGAAACTCAAGAGCACAAATAAACAAAGTTAATTTACCGAGCGAACGCGAAGCGTCTCCGTTTCAGCTTAAGGCTCCTATATACCTCAAGTGGCGCCCTCATTTTAATTAAATTTATTGCTCGCTAAGTACATAATGTATGGAAAATTCACATGTACAGATTGAAGCTTAGGTTCTATAGTTTATTTACAAACAATAACCTCAGTATAATATAGTTCATTGTAGTAGTAGTTCGCAAAACTGCCAAAAGTGGCCACTTTTAGCACTTTTGCGAACTACTACTACAACGAACAAAATTTTAATGAGGTTATTGTTTGTAAATAAACTATAGAACCTTAGCTTCAATCTGTACATGTGAATTTTCCATACAGTATGTACTTAGCGAGCAACAAATTTAATTAAAATGAGGGCGCCACTTGAGGTACATAGGAGCCTTAAGCAAAAATGTTTTAGAATGTCTGGCTGTCCGGCTGTTCTCTCTACAGGTCGCATTTCTCAACCGATTCTCATGAAATTTTGTGAGCAGGTTCGATAATTAGATTTTTTTGTCGATTCAGTTTTTAGATTTTTTTTAAAATGGCAATGGAGATACCTATGTTAAAGCAATATAGCTCAAAGAGATACTAGTATTTTAATTTCTTTCATATTAATTATTTGTATCTATTTACTTCTAGATAGAAATTGCATACCCGTTATGGGTCTACTGTTGTTAAATATAATACTGCAATTCGACCTGCAAATTGTACACAGTATTTATGCAATAAAAAAAAATATTCTATTCTATTCTATTCTTGAAATCTAAATCAAATTACAATTGACAAAGTACTGTTGTATAATATAATAGACAACTGGAATGGAAATGGTTGGTACTTATAATGGAATGGTACTTAATTACAAAATTTAGTGAAAAAAGATATTTTCTACTACTGAAATGCAATGAGACACATAATTAAATAAACAATTATTAAAAAACAAAAAACTAATTATTTAAGAAAACACGTAACATAGCAAAATATGAACTGCTCTCATATAAGTTCATTCTGTGTATTGGTTATGTAATTTAATGCAAACAAACACCCAAAAACGAATACCCAGCCAGCCAGACCTAAGAAAACATAGAAAAGTTAATTTTTCCTCCCAATCGGGGATCGAACCCAGAAATGGCGACGCACCTTGAAAACTAGAGTACAAGCCACTCGACAACGAAGTTCGTCTTATTACCAGGGACCCTACCGACTAACTTTTCGAACTTCGGCGGGTCTGCCGAGCTTCAACATAAAACAGATAAATCGAAGTAAGGAGTTTCGTATTGTACTATTCACCGATAACATTTAGAAGATATCGATGTTCGTGTGACATCATGAATTTGGGTTCGCCATTTTGGCCCGATTGGGGCTCGATTTATCTGTTTTAAGTTGAAGCTCGGCAGACCCGCCGTAGTTCCAAAAGTTAGCCGGTAGGGCCCCAGAACCCCATTCCTTAATTCCAGATAGGAAAAACACGTTACATTTCGCATTCAATTAATAGTACCCCTAGTATATACCTATTCGAAATCAAGAATTATTATAATCCTTTTTGGCTAATTGTTATAATCCTGTTTGGCTAACAAACAAACAACCTCAAAAGCCAATATCAATTACCAATACTTCACTAGACTACTAGCCTCCGCAAGGATTCTACAGGAGCAGACAAAGTGAGATCACATGACGGGGTCATCGACCGCCGAATTGTTTCAAACAAAGAGCCTTCCACCCAGCCACACGAATCTAGGACGCCATCGCTAAAACCAAATTACATCGCTGGCTACGTAACGCTATTCTAAAAGCTTAAGGAAAGGAAACGCGTAATGTATACAGAGGACACCAATCAACATTATTATAGAATTGTCGCAGTTATCGATTGTCTCAATCAGCTGGGTTATCTTATCTATTTGTTGATTAGTTTACATAACATGGATAGTCGATAGCTTCGTGTCGTGTAGGTTACATACGCGAGCGGTCTAAAATGTCAGCTAATATATTAATATTTGGTTTGACCGTAGGTCGGAAAGTCGAAAGTATGCTTTACACTAACTACCATTCGTACAGTTCGTTATAGAGCGAGATAATAGCAGTTTGCTGCAGTACCTGTACCTCGGTACATTTAACACATTTTGACAAATTATTTAATTATACCTACCTATTTCACTTGCAAAATTTTGTCATTGATTTATCTACTGTTAAATCAGTACCCTAAATGACTGACAGAGAAAACAAGCGTATTTGGCATTGCTATTAGATGGGGCAAGGAGTGTAAAAAGGAAATATTGTATATTGGTGATAAAATGATAATGTTAAATGTTTCAAAACGATTCTATGAATCATAAAATTAACATAAACAATCTCAAATTGATTCCAAAATGATTAAGTTCAGATATTTCATGAATTGATGTCACTGTTTTAGGGTATTCAATGGATTCGTTAAGGCGCAGAACGTCAAAAGCGCAAAATATCTTGCTAAATCTTGCCTTTCTCATCTAGGGTAAATATATTTGTTTTAGCAAACAGCTTGGCAGATTAAGCGTGCTCGCCGGCACAAGGGCTATCAATCGTTACCAAACATGGCCTCATTCCTCACAGTTACCCTGGGAAATATTGGAAACCCTATTTGTTACAGATACAGATCTTACGCTTCCACTACCAACATAGTGTCGACTTTCTGTTCTTGTTTTTAACAGAAACACTATATGAATATAAGATGTATAGTTGTTCTATCTCACTTTTTATATATTCCTTTGAACAGACACACTTTGTACTTTTCCACAGATTTATTATTTTTATAGATGTGAGGTGTGTCTCTTACCTCTGCGACTTTGATGAACCTGCCGCGGCGGTTCTGCTTCACGTCCAGGTAGAACCGCTTCGACTGGATCTGTAGCATTTTCGTCGCCAACTCCTGCTCCTGTGGCTGCTGACCTGCAACCACAACCGCCTCATCAGTGCCAATGGCCAGTGATTTTAAGCGACTTCAAGACGAAGGAGGTTATTTTTGTTGGAAAAGGGATACCTTAAGTGACGGTAATGTAGGTATAGTTGTTCTATCTCACTAAGACCCTTTTGCTTGAATGTTGTTAGGCGTGCACATGCTGATTATTTTAGTGTGCGTAATACGAGAGCGTGCAGACTCACACTAAAACAATGTGCATGTGCACGCCTAACACAATAATAGAAGTTGTAACCGCGCAGTGTGGAAAAATCCTTATAAATATTTTGAATGCGAAAGTGAGTTTGTTTATTTTCTTTGTTTCTCATCCGATCATCATGAAATTTTTCGTAATATGACAGGGGTACAGAAAAGGACAAGGTTAATTTACGATTTATAGAGTTTGTTTACGATTAATGGTAGACAAAGTAGGATTGTCTTGTAGTTTAGAATTGCGGCCACTAAAAATATGAAAACGGTGGGACAAGTTACATTGGGACAACTTGCCCCCTTCCAAATTGACTGGTTTTATGATGGGCATTGATGGGTTACTCTGCGGTGTTATTGGCAATATCTCCTACACTTAATTTCTTCCTAAAAATGGTGGGACGAGTTACATTGGGACGACTTGCCTCCTACGACATTGACTGGTTCTATGATGGGATAGTCTGCGGTATTATCGGCAATATCCTTAAATCACTTAAATTATTTCTAAATAAGTTAAGTCTATGACTAGATACAGACAGATTCTATTCAAATTCTCAGCAGCTCATCCGTGAAAATATTTCATTTGAAAGCAGGAAATTACTTGTCTCCATTATAAGAGGGAATTTTGTTAAACTTAGAATTTATAAATTGACGACTCCTCAGCAGCTGTGTCTTCGGGTAAATACTACATTTTGACTGCGGCTTTGTTTATAGATTTTGGGTTATTCTATTTTAAGTGAAGTCAAGATCACATTATTTATTTCAAAAATTTATCTGAGCTCATCTCTTTTACAAATTCCATATTCTTCTGCTAATTCACCAAAAACAGGAAAGTTCATCTTATCAACCTATGGTCTCCTCCAATTTGTTAAAACGACTGTGGTCATCCTAAATATCGCAAATCGTCAGGTAATTGCAATTTTCAAATGTTCTATCAGGTTAACACCTTACGCAAATTGCATGTCTTAATGAAAGATTGTAGTACTATCAATGAAGATCACCTTCACCTCAACCGTAATAACAAACAGTCATATTGATAAAAAAATGCCTAATGTTCTTCCAGTTAATAATAAAAATCTCGCTTTCGTAAAATTCTATATAGAAACTGGAGCCGCTCGTATTTAGACAAAGAAAGCGACCTCAGGCTTCATCAAATATCCTTATTTCTAGATCCCGATGAAGTGTAAGAAGAAACGAATGTAAACATCCACTAATTAGGACGCGAACAAAATAAATAAAAGCTAATTGTTATGAAATAACAAACAAAACAAAGATTAAAAAAAACTCTGAAGTAGGGCACGTGATGAGATTCCCGGAATTAAATAAATAGCTGATCGATACAGCTGCCAGTTCCGGGCCGACCTCCGTGGTCGAGTAGTTTGTACGCCGGTTTTCAAGGTGTCGCCATCTCTGAGGTCCTGGGTTCGATCCCCGGCTGGGTCAATTTAGAAAACGAACTTTTCTATATTGTCTCAGGTCTGGGTGTTTGTAGTTCCACCGTTGTCTCTGATTTCCATAACACATTTATTTTTATTAAGTAGCCGGTAAATTAAACACCTTTGGACAAATAATTTTCAATTACAATTTCCCTGTTAGAAAAGCTACCTGAAACATGAGCCTAAATAATATCTACAACTAGCAACTAGACTTCGTCTACGGGGACAGTTTTTTTTTCTATCCCTCGAGAACAGTTCCTATTTTGGGGATGAAAGGTACCCTACCCTGTCATCGTGTATGCAAAATTTCATGATGATCGGCTGAGTAGTTAAGACGTTAAGGCGCTAGGCGTAACAAACAAACAAATGGACTTTCGCATTAATATAATATTAGTAAGGATATCTACATCGTAGACTGGATCAAAGTTATCCAATTTTTCTTTGATTCTTATGAACTTTCCTTTTAAATCCAATATGACTTGAGTAGGATTAAAAAAATCATGGAACCAAACATGAAAACCATTGTTTTGAATGGGTTCCCCAAAAATCATTATTGTAGTCAGCTATTGATGATTCCGTAACTCGGTCAATCAACCTGTTGTAGCCCAAGTAACTGGATAATGGAATAATATGAATGCGTAATTAGAAATGTTGCGATCGATCGAGTGAGAGCGACGGCGGCATGCGCCGAGGATGCACTGTGCAGTGCGGCTGCCCGCGGCCCGGCCGCCCGCCCGGCCGAGGGCCACGCACCCAGCTACCAACGATAAATGGAAATCATACAACAAACTTTAAGTAGCCCATCAATAACATCAGCTATTTACAGCTATTAAGAGTAAAAAGTGTGGAAGTTCTGCCGTTTGGCAAATTATTTTTGATCCAATTTCACTTCCCAAAAACGCATCGCACTAGTTTCATTTCCCAAATGAATCTTTACCAAATTTACATTTCGCCTTTTATTCACTTGGACAAATTAACATTTGACATATTTTTACTTTGTCAAGTTTTATTAAGTTGTACTGTTTATAAAGCAAACGTTTTATTTTGGCAAATATTATATTCCAAAAAATTATTTATTCGAATTATCACTTCAGACACTTGACATAGCGGGGCCCGGGGGGGGCTCGAAAATAGTATATTCACACAAAGGCGACACAAAAGCGATACGAAAACGAGGGTCGGGGGCTCCGCCATGAAAAAAGTCTTAAAGAGTTCATTAGGTTAGGTTAGATTAGAACTGCGACTAAAAACGCGCGAGCCGAGCGAGCGGAGCGAGCAATGTGATATTTTGGGAAACGTTTTTTGACCAAACATTAGTAATCCGTAAAAAGTGGCCACGTTTTTGGTCTTTTGCCTACATCCACTACAACGAACTATATTTTACTGAGGTTATTATTTGTAAATATACTATAGCAGCTTGGCTTCTATTGCACGTGAATTTTCGATACATTATGTACTTAGCGAGTAATTTTAATTAAGATGAGGGCGCCAATTTGAGAGCTATATTAGGGCTATTAATGGAGATGAGGACAAAATAATAATTTTGAAGAAGGGTGTGTATGGGATTCAAACTTATTAAACTGACTGTTTACCGCAAACAGTTTCTGTAGAAGACGAAGCCTTACAATTTATTCATGATAAACAAGATAGAAAACAACATATTACCAAGTTACCCCTACTTACAAACAAAAACATTAGCATGAAACAGTTACATGGCGTTACATTCATTCACGTCACTCAAACGTCATTATGAATTTGAGTCAGTCTTTATTTGAAACAATGAAAGTTGAAGACTGATATGAGTCAGTAATTTAAACAAAAAGAGAGAATATTTTTGTGATTTCTTCAACGAAGGCTAAGGTGTTCTCCCGGCGAAATTGATAGCTATAACTACAGTAGTAAGCCGTACCCGTGAGCAATTAAATTGTGTGCTACATTGCTGAATTCGGAAACGAATGCGAATTAATTAGCCGAATAGAGATCGATGTCGGGTGCGTAATGGCGAGGGCTAATACATTAAATAGTATAACACGCAAGGGAACGCACGCGCTGCTTTCATTTCATGAATTCCTGGTGAGCGTAATCAGCTACGTACGTAACATCCCACCGTGGTCCAGTGGTTTATACAACAGTTTTCATGGATTCACAAACTTTTCTGTATTGTCTCAGATCAAGGTGTTGGTGGTACCGTCATTATTTGTGATTTCTATAACAAAAGTTCTTCGTCTTCTTAGTTTGGAATCGTAGCAACGTTATGTGATGTGATGTTGTCCAGTATTTATTTATTATTTGCATAGGATTTCTTGACGAGGACGTTCGTCGTTAATCCCGTAAACCTCCTTGAAATAATATATGATTTATGGGATTTTTTTTACATTAAATTGGCTTACTATTGACCACATTCGAAATCCATAAGGCTAAGAAGAGGCCGAAGATGGAGCGAGCTTGATCAGGGGCCAACGCATCGAACTTCGGAAAGACTGCCGGGCTTCAAATTAAAACAGATAAATCGAGCCTCAATCGGGCCAAAATGGCGAACTTCAATTCATGATGTCACACGAATATCGATATCTTCTAAATAACTTCGGGGAATAGTACAATAAGCTCCTTACTTTGATTTATTTGTTTTTAAGTTGAAGCTCGGCAGACTCGACGAAGTTAGAAAAGTTAGCTGGTAGAGCCCCAGAAGAAGCCTATTTACTCGGACTTTAAATACCACTGGGTTGTATGGTTGCGGGATTGCAAGCAGGGAATTCCACTTCTTTACCTGCTTTACGTGTAGCTGATGTCATAGAATTTGCCAACCCGACACGATAATTTATTCAGTGCAACGGTAAACTAATGGTTGTGGTGCAGTACCTGTTATCCAGCGCTGTCTTTGACAATATCATGGTGGAAACCTTGCATTTCATAAAGCTTTCATATTTTACTCATTACGACATAAAGTAAGTTCATACAAATGAAGTTTTTTTAACTAAACGATAGTCTTCCTTTGTAACAAAACAATCCAAGTAACCAAAAAAAGCTGCGATGCTCATTTCAATAAAAAACATTTCATGAGATGAAGATTTTAGGAGAATTCGGATACCGTTAGCGAGTGCAGTGAAATTAATTGAATCAGGTGAGTGTAGCAAATAAAGCTGCAATAAAACTGGGCGCTGCTCCTCTGCCGCGCCGAACGTTGATGACATTAGGGTTGTCAAGTGGCAGAGAACCGAAAAACCCATAATTCGGCACGTAGTGTCCCCTAATTACACTTGACTGTCAATAAATAGGTGCTGATTTTTATCACTAACTTATGGCTTTTTAATAGCACAATGGTCAATGATGGCGCTGACATGAAATTGTAACAAAGCCCCCAAACAAAAAAGAATTAAAAAATGGTCAATGCAAATTAATTAACGCGTGGAGAGTTTATTATTGAATTTAGTTAATAGTTATTTTTGATCATCAAAAACATTTGATGATAAAAACAGCCCTTTGAGACAAGCCCGTCTACCGAACTATCAAAAGTTTATTAATAAAACTAAGCACTGTTTAGTTGATCTTCATCGCAGCTTAGTTTATTAATAAAACTAGTTGATCTTCATCGCAGCTTCTGACAACCCTACGGTTGAGAGCCGACCCTATCGTTTTTTTACGACACACTCGCATCTGCATACAGGAAGTATCTACGCCAAAAATGCAGCAGAGGATTGTTGCCATTTTTTTAGAGTACAGGGTGTTTATCAAATTGCGTACCTCAGCTCAGGGTCTGGACTGTTTCAATGAATGAATGAATGAAAAAGCCACCCACACTCTGTCATACCAGTAAACTGACTACATTCGTCATTTTAATTTTTATCTCCCCGTGCTTATTTAGGATTGCTTCCTACCAAAATTAAAAATTAATATTTTTTTTTTTTAATAATTAATTAATTTTAAATTAAAAAATTATGAATTGGTTCCTAAAGCTGGAAGTCGTCTAGATTATTTCCGCCAATGAGCTCACAGAGTTTACTGCTATGTCTCAACGAATCCAGTCCGTAAGAAAGTGCCGTATTGACCAGTAAATAAAGTTTAATAAAAAAATGTATCTTTTTAATAATTTGGAAAGAAAATAAAGTACTAAGAACAAAAATGTGGAACCAGGTCGATCGACTTGTTGATGATGTAAAGAAACCGCACATAGACAATTAAATATATTTCGGTTCAGCAAAGTAAACGCGTCGGGAAGATAGCAACTGTAAAAAAGTTTCTTAGAAACAAATACAAAATTATTCCAATTTCGGTCGGTAGTACGCTTGGGATACTTGGGACGGATACTTCGAATAGGTACAATATTTATTTAGGGCACTTACCGGAGTCAAAATTGTTTCCTCCCGCGTCCATTCCTTGACCATGATATTCTGTAAAATTCAAACACAATCATCAATATATTTAACAGTTTTTGAACCGTCAATTGAATTTACGACAATTTTTTTATTATCTTTGATCTTAGGATGTTATTTTCTATGCCAGATTAAATAAATAAAAATAAACAATCTACAGCAAATTCTTATACCATTAATCGCTTTTGCATCATGGATGTCTTCCATGAAGAAGTAGTGGAAGTTGCGGGTTTGTAAAATAAAAATAAAGTTGTTCAAACGATATATAATTCAGCTCTTTACATACATGATATATTTATTCGTAATGACAGTAAACTTAGACAAGAAGCTCAGGTTTTTTGAATTCCTCTGCTACATTAAGTTTGTCGGTAATTTGAATTCGCCTCTCGCAGTAAATCATCAGAATGTTCAATAAACACTTCTTCTAATTCGGGCACTCTTGACAGAGTGGTCGTGGCTGTCGATGGACAGGGTTGCGACTCGCCGTCGCCACTCGCTCCTAGGGCGGCCGCACGACGTGCGATGTCTCTCCATTTGAAGACCTCAACGGCGGAATGAGCGGAGACAGCAGATGTCGGAACGGCCAAACCGACGGAGGAGGCAAGCCACAGGGGCGTAGTGCCTGGACCCTGGTGGAGGGCAGCGGTAGCCACCAGTACCTAAGTGAAGCGGAAAGTCTGTACCGATTCGTGAAAGGAGTATTATAACCAATGAGGTTGTGATACCGCGATGTAGAAAGCAAGGGGAAACTACTACATTATTTATCTCATGAGAGCAGTATGATGGACACACAGAGGTTCAATGAACACGTCGTTATTCAATTATTCTGTATGACTAGCAAGTAACGTTAAGTTTTCATAACCACTCGCATGTTATGTATGAAACCTGAAATCAAGCCTGTAACTCGTAACTGGGGCAGCCAACGTTCAGCGCGCCACACGCAATGCATTTTTTGTTTTTTTTTTAACTGCATAAATAAAGCTGAGGATGAATTTCTAATTTGCGTGGTGTAACGTTTAAAATTTATTTCAGTTGGTCTTGTTAAAATAATCGAATAAACTACGAATTTATAGTATCGTTCACATGGGCTTTTTTTCAGAAAATTGTTTATTACTACGGGAAACGAAATCAGCTACAAATCTACTGAAATGTGATTTGTCAGTTGCACCCACTACCGATTCATCCAAAGCTTAATCGAATAGTTGAGAAGTTGCGTTTGGAAACAAGTTCGAATTCAAAGCATCGTATACATATACAAGGTGTTACAAAAATACCCCTAATGCCGAATATGGTAGATAGGGACCATCAAACTGATCAACTTTTACTATGGGACCAACTCTGAAATCGCGAAAAAAAATTCAGCTGTTTCATACAAAATTTAAAATCGAAAATATCAAAATGTATGAAACAGCTGATTTTTTTTTCGCGATTTCAGAGTTGGTCCCATAGTAAAAGTTGTTCAGTTTGATGGTCCCTATATACCTTATTCGGCATTAGGGGTATTTTTGTAACACCTTGTATAACTAGAGAACATAGACACGGTAGACCTCCAGTTGTGAAGCCATTGTATCGAGGGCGGCGAGGATTAGATTCGGCTTCCATCGACCGTCGCATCTCGTCTCTGTGCACTTTGAGATCTGCCATGCATATGGTTGTCTATTAATTATTTCCTGTTCAAATCGCAAGTCAGTAGTAACTTTGTATTCTTCCTCCTCGTTAGCAGAACAACATTATTATATTGGCGTTGGTGGAAGTAGTATTCTCATTATTGGTCCTTATCGTGCAATTTCTTTATTTTTACGCAATCAAATGCAAGTTTCGTTTCAACATCATATCAGCAGCACAGCGCCTACTTCTGGGCGATTAATCTGATAGTGTTACCAACCAAACGATTAATATAATCGACGTAAAAATTTAGTTTCCTTTCATATTACATGGTTTAAAATCTATTTGAAAATAGCATCTCTTCATAGCGTATTGGTAAAAAAAATATCTTTTTATTTGCGAGTTTGGAGGTATTGTCCCAAATTAAGCAGCATTAACAGCTTTGATGTGGAGTTTTCTTTCATTGAAAACAATATCAAGTTGAATGTCTGAAGTACGGCTGTTTTTCATTGTGTCTACTCTACTTTAGGTACTTACATCTTACACATTGACATCAATAATCGAAAAAAACCCCTTATTGTAGGGAATGCAAAGGAATTCTGGTACATACGGTCAAGAAAGTTGACGATTGATATTATTTGGTTTTAATTTCTAACAATCGGCCATCCTGACGTATGCCTGCCCACAGGCATAACTCAAAATTGGTTTATTAAAATTACAGTAGATACTATTAGTACAATCAGCAGCACGTCAGGCTATTACAAAACTGTCAAAAATCTACAACATATTTAATCATTAAAATTTTTGTATTAAGTCTTTATTAAATATAACTTAACTGATTGAATCTGATTTTTCGCGATATGCCATTAACTGCACATTTATTTTTACAGACTTTCCATTAGATTTAAATACAATCGATCACACATATGCCCATTATTATTTTAATTATAATGAGGCATCAAATAATATTAACAAAAAAAAATAAGAATTTGCATCATCTGCTTTCGGCCATCCTAACACATTGAATGACCTCATTCGACCTTAGAGCATTTAACAAAACAGCAACAAATGACGTTTATGTAAGTATAACATTATTTAAGATACTATTATTTTTAAATTAACTTTAAGTTCGTATCATTCTAATCACTTCGGCTCTTTAATTAAATAAGAACACATGAAAATCACAGCTTAATAGTAAACAGGTACTTATAGCTAATACTATACCTAAAATACACACAATAAGAGTCATAAAAGAAACAAACAGATCAACAAAATTATTCGCTACTATTTTCACTTCCTTACAAGAGTTCTCATCGTCTATCACATGCACTCACATGACGCATCCTGTCTAGTTTGTTTTTTTTTCAAGTTTTTGGGTCACTCTGCATGCACTCTCAGGGTACATCAACTTCGTCCATATAACTTGTTTCCAATTACTGCCTGCAATCACAAGGTGCATTAGTCTCAGATTAATACCAAAATGCTGAACTACCGCTTACGCACGCAAGGCGCATCGGCCTTGTCCCAGAATCAGATTTAATACCAAAATGTTGGACTACCGCTTATGCACACAAGGCATATCGGCCTCGTCCCAGAATCAGATTTAATATCTATATGTTGGACTACCGCTTATGCTCACAAGGCATATCGGCCTCGTCCCAGAACCAGATTTAATATCTATATGTTGGACTACCGCTTATGCTCACAAGGCATATCGGCCTCGTCCCAGAACCAGATTTAATATCTATATGTTGGACTACCGCTTATGCTCACAAGGCATATCGGCCTCGTCCCAGAACCAGATTTAATATCTATATGTTGGACTACCGCTTATACACACAAGGCATATCGGCCTCGTCCCAAAATCAGATTTAATATTTATATGTTGGACTACCGCTTATGCATACAGAGCACATCGGCCTCGTCCCAAAATCATGTTGGGCTACCGCTTACGCACACAGAGCGCATCGGCCTCATCCCAGAACTAGGAACTCTTGTATTGTATCACTTCCACGTACCTACACTCGCAGGGTGTATTGTTTCGGTATGGTAATCCTTCAGATATATATTTTTCTTTAATTCAGTCTCTGCAACCTTCATTTTCTTATTCGGTTCTCTTCAGGGTCGGAAGGATAGGACAGGCAGGTATGGTATGGGTTTTGGAATTTTGAATCAGCAGCGGACAAAGTTGTAGAAGGGAATAGGTACTATTATATATGTGGACGAATATCACTTCAATATATAATTGTATTAATTAACCTATATATATGAGTAAAATATTAAATATATATATATTTATTATTCTTTTTCAGATTTGTCACTATTATTTTCTGAATCTGACTGAGAGTTAGATTCGGTGCCTATCCGTAACCAACGTTTCATTTTATCCGCTGAGTACACATTTCTATATTTTCTCGATTGGAACCCGTCAATACTGCACACTTCGTAACGATCATTACCTAATACAGCCGAAACTTTGTACGGTCCACTGTATGGAGGTACCAATTTATTACTATCCCCAATATTACGGTTATGTTTCAATACCATAACTAACTCTCCTAACTTATAAACGTTCGCAGGACATCTCTTTCCATCGAACCTAGTTTTCATTTTGGCTTGTTGCTTCTCTATGCTAGCTGATGCTTCCCTACGTACTTCATCAATGTTTTCCGTCGTAGTGAGATTATTGGAAATGTCATATAAATGGCTCTCAGATAAATTCACAGTTTCTTTACCAAAAACAACTTGTGATGGCGTTTTCCCTATGGATTTATTTAACGTGTTATTTAAACTCCACTGTACTTTATTCAGATCAATGTCCCAATTACGATCATCTTTGTCAATGCTTAAAGCTGTAAGAGAACCGAGAATTGAACGATTGTATCGCTCTATCTGGCCATTAGCACGTGGCGTCGCCACAGCGTTTTTCACGTGTTTAATTTGGTTACATTCGATAAATTTTGAAAATTCACCGGATGTAAAACTTGTTCCCCGATCGGATATTATGACTTTAGGTGACCCAAATAGAGCGATAAAATCACGCAGTGCTTGTATTGTCGTTTTACTTTTGGTATTTCGTACTGCTCGCAACATTATAAATTTGGTAAAAGCGTCAATGATCCCTAAGATATAGGTATTTCCGGTTTTGCTTTTGACAAAGGGACCCAAATGGTCCACGTGTATGCATTCAAAAGGTACATTAGGCTTGGGAATTGGATGTAGATAACCTTGTTTTTTACCTGCGGGTTCTTTAGCGTAAGCACAAGGGATACATGCGCGTACATATTTCCTAACAAACCGTGCCATACTCGGAAACCAATAGTCTCTGCGCATTTTCGCTATAGTTTTATCATAAGAAAAATGACCACTTTCATCATGACACAGCTGACATATTTTCCATCGCGCATCTTGCGGGACGGCAAATTTTATTTCAGCGCCTACTTTTCTATACACGATGCCGTTTTTAAGTACAAAATTATTACTCACATCTTTGGCTTCGGTACAATTTTTGTCAAGAACACACTTTATGAGCTTCAGTCGAGGATCACTTAACTGAACCTTTAATAATGATTGTTCGTCCTGAATATTCATAACCATTAGTTCAGTAGATTCGTCACCAATTAGTGGCAATGGGTTTCTACTTAGACAGTCTGCATGTTGCATTTGGGTGCCCGGGCGATACTCGACTGTAAAATCATAATCCTGCACTAACAACCACCAACGTGCAATGCGAGGTATTAAGTCTCGTTTGGTTAACGTTGTTCGAAGCGCATTACAGTCAGTAACAACTTTAAATGAGATTCCTATTAAATAAACTCGAAACCGATTCAATGACATTACTACTGCCAGTGTCTCAAGCTCGAACGAGTGTAAATGTTGTTCTTCGGCTGCCGTCTGGCGACTGAAATACGCCACTACTTTTAATGGTGCTTTATCATGTTCACGTTGTAATAGTACTCCACCAATTCCGAGTTTACTGGCATCAGTGTGCAATTCAGTTTGATGGTTTGGGTTAAAAATGGTTAAAACTGGTCTAGTTGTAAGGATCTCTTTGATTTTCTTAAATGCATGATTTTGCTCATCACCCCAGTGCCAACCCATGTCACTCTTAGTCAGACACGTAAGTGGGCGAGCTATAGTTGCGAAATTTAATACAAATTTTCTGAAAAAAACTGGCTAGCCCAACAAATTGTCTGACCTCGTGCACATTCTTTGGAGTAGGAAAAGCCGCAACTGCGTCAGTTTTTCTTGAGCCAGGACGAATTCCATCAGCCGATATTTCAAAACCTAAATACTCGATAGTACTTTTAAAGAAATGACATTTGTCAATGTTCAGTGTTAAATTTGCCTCACGTAATAAGTCCAAAACATTTTTTAATTTTTCGTATCCTTCTTCTACCGTTTTTGATCCTATTATAATATCGTCCATATAAGCAACGACACCCGGTATTTTATGCTTATTTAACAAAGAATGGACCATCTTCTGAAAAACTGCCGGAGCATTTGTCAAACCAAACGGCATTCTGTTATACTCAAAATGTCCATCTGGCGTGACAAACGCAGTCAGATGGCGAGAGTCTTCCGCCATTGGGATTTGATGATAGCCTTGTGTCAAATCTAAAGTGGAAAAGAACCTTTGCCCCTGTAAACTATCTATTTGGTCCTCTATAAACGGCATGGGATATTTGTCTTTGATGGTTTTCCTGTTCAATGCTCTAAAATCTACGCATAAACGTTGGTCACCGTTTTTCTTAGCTACAAGTATAATTGGACTAGAGTATTCCGAGTTCGATTCGCGTATAATATCATTCGATAGTAATTCATTTACTATTTGTTTTACATTTTCCCGTTCCGACAAAGAAAGGCGATAAGGACGGTATGTAACTGGAGTGGGGTCACTCAACCTTATTCGCATTTCAGTGACGTTCGTTTTACCCAATTCGCTAGACGTAAATGCAAAGCAGTCTCGGTAACTATTTATTAAATCAGTCAATTTATCTTTGTGTTCCGGGTCCACGTTTATCTTATCACCGTCTACTGGAATAGGGTCTGTGGTGATATTAAGACGTCTAACATTCATAACGTAGTTTCTTTCTGAATTATCGTCTATAAATATTGACTGAGGTACGCCTATGCCCCTAGCTAAAACTTTGTTTTTGGGTAATAATATATCGTTATCGGTTAAACCCACGACCACTATAAATCCGACCCCATTTTTGATGGGATATATGCCTGGTAAAATGAAATAGTCCGACCCTTCATTCTGTCTACTGTCAGTCATAACACTAACAAAACCAGTGTAGTTAGAGAAACTATTCACTTCAACTATCGTATCCTTTTGAACCTTACAATCTTTAGTTGGTTTTAAAATTATAGTGTTAGTTTTATTTGCAATAATTTGATATAACGTAAGTAGATTATCTGTTTTGAATGCCCGGACTGATGGGATCTCAGTAATAGTTTGTCCAATTAGTACATCAGCTGGTAGTAGTTCTGCCGACACTGCATACGCCACTATATCAGTGTCGACTAAATCCACCACGACTCGGATGTTAGCTTTACCAACAGGACTTACCACAAGCCCCCCAAAACCCCGCAAAGAAGGTAAATCATCTGTTTTTAACGATATCTTCAGGTTGTTACACTGTTCTATGCTAATAAGCGTACATTCACTGCCAAAATCTACATACCCTGTCATTTCAGTTCCGTTGACCTTTATTGTTTTAAAATATTTGTTGTTCTTATTTTTCGTTTCCTCTATGCTGAGAACGTTTCTCAAAGTTGGTTCAGTAGGTTTTACGTCCATCCCGTTAAAATTGCAGTTCGCTTCCAAATGACCGTAACGCTTACATTTTTCGCACTTTATCAACTCTTTATGACATCTGTTCACCGTATGTCCTGCCTTGCCACAGTTATAACAAATAGTTGGTTTCCTATTCACAAACGTACTTGGTTGATACTTATTTATTCTACGGTCTTGTGTATCATTGAATTTTTTTATTTGAAAGTCAGGATTGTGTTGTTCACGTTTTTCTGGAAATGAACGCTTCACAAGTGACTCATTTCTCTTTGGAATAGTTCTAAAATAATTCAAAACTAATTCAGGATCATCGTATTGAGCCGCTTGCACTTGCATCCTAATATTGTAGTCATAAATTCCGTGTGTAATGCAATCAACTGCCTGTTTACCTTGTAATTTGCAACGATTTATTAACATTATCTTGTCATAATAATATTCAACCAACGTCTCGTTTCTCATACTCTTACGGTTTAACATGTCGGACAACAACTCACCATAATTTACATCTGACGGAAAAGCTCTCAATAATTTTTCTTGCCACTCATCCCAACTAAATTTTACACTAGTAAGCCCATCAAACCAATTTTTTGCTAATCCAGTGAGCTTAGGTAAAATATAAAAAATTATCTGTCTCTCTGACCAACCATAGATTGCCGCAGACTCATTTATTTTAACGAGCCAATCTTTCATAGTTTGTGATTTACAACTAGGATCAAAGTTTGATATAATATTTTGAGCGCCTTGAATATGTCCTACTGCAGGTGGAACGTTTTCTTTTTTTAATGCCGTAACCAATGATTGTAATAGAGACCGATCCGCACTCGAGTGAACAACTTTGCTCTGGTCCGTATCATTCCCAATAATCCCACAACGGTTTTGGACTGCAGTATTCGCGTCTTGATCTGGATAGTTCTCATTATGACTACGGTTCGATGGAAACACATTTTTTGAACGTTTAAGATAATAATGTTCTCGTTTACGTACTGGGGAGCGATAGCGAGAACGTCTCGATGCGCTACTACATTCTGATGTACTGGTAATTGTACTACTTGAATATGAACGACAACGACGACGACGACGTCGTCGGTGCACACACGAATTTCGCCGTCGCCGCCGCGCGGAATAAGATCGCTTTCGACTTTCAGACAGCGAACTGTCGCTAAATTCCCTAGTGCGATGTCTACTTTTATTAATATCCCTAGTACGACGTCTTCGTGGGTTACAATCATTATCAGAAACCTGATTTACCGTTCTAGTCTTTTTCTCGTTAGAATTAACATCATTAGAATTACTTTTATTTTGATAGGGAGGTGTTCCACCACACTCAAACATTATAATGATGATTAGAAATAAATATCAATCATAAAGGTAAGTGGCACAATATGTGATTAACCAAGGTTAACAGGAATATCCTAGGATGTTAAGGGTGTAAGGATAAACCAACATATGATTGAAATCTGTAAAACAACAACATTGCTTAGGTAACGGAATCATAATTTTTTAAGTTTTTTTTTTTTAAACTGTCGGAATAGGTAATATTACTATTCAATACAACATAATAATAACTATAATCTGTGTACGTAGGTACACAATATCCCAAATACAACATAAATTGAAATTCCATCGAAAAAATAATGTAGGTATTCAGTGAACAGATATAACAAATGATATGTTTATTTTAAATTCAAACCTTCCGTTTTATTTATTAAAATAATAAATGTTCCATAAACACTATCTAGCCAGTAGTGTGTTCGTCACTATCTTCCAAATTATGAATTAAATTTGAGCCACAGAATATATAATAGTACTACACAACAACAAAATACAATTTCAAACTGCACAGCACCACATGCCTACTATTATAAGCACCTCTGAATCGCTTCACTTTCTATCTCATAGCTCTGTCTCAACCCACCACTTCATTCCTTGTGTGCCGGCTCGACTGAGTGAGGCGCAAGCAGTAGGCCAATATAGAATAGATAATTTATTTGTGAAATGCAGGTGTTAGTATCACTACATTCCCACCTTATATTAGTAGTAAGTAAAGTATATAAATATTAAAGATATAATAACGCCAAACAGGCAACCAATGGCAAACCATATCATTTTCATATGTGTCAACTATTACTCATCATCATGGTTGTCAGATATTTTCAAATTTGAAGAAGTTTACGCACTGAGCGAAACCCCCCGTTTAAACATAAAGTCATAAACATGAAAACATAAACAACATTCCCAGTCAAACAATAAATATTGACTTAATTGTTAGTAAATGCCTCAGTAATTAATACTAAACTTTTTTTTTTTTTATAAGTTAGAATCATTATTGACTATTGTCAGTCATAACAACCAAATTAGTAGGTGCAATAACATTAATTAATTACTGTCAATCTCATTTAAGTCTGTTGTTGTATTATGCTCTGTCATTTTACTTTAAATAAGATATATATATTAAGCACAATGACATCTATTACTAACATTTTCCAAGATGTTGTTGCATTTTCATGTTGAACTTTAATAGAGAGATACCTAGGTACCTATTTTGGATTGATGTACGCTAATGAAACTTGCCAACTAACAGGCTAAGCTTTCTTCTTTTATTGATCAGTTTACCAAGTTATCCTTCACTAGAACTTACAGAAACAAAAAAAAAAACATTGTGCTCTTACCTTCTGTTGTGGATACTTAAGACAAACCTGAGTAGGTAGTGAGCTCTTTTTCCCTTCTTCTGATATATTAAATAAAAGATCATTAGGCCTTTTTAGATCTATATTATTCGTATTTTCAGAGTTATAGGTTAACATGAATAATAATGTCGGATCGCAGCTAAGAGCAGCGTTCCACACATTGACATCAATAATCGAAAAAAACCCCTTATTGTAGGGAATGCAAAGGAATTCTGGTACATACGGTCAAGAAAGTTGACGATTGATATTATTTGGTTTTAATTTCTAACACACAGAACATTTTTGTTCACCTTGTCACTGTGTTCTCTTCTTAAGATGAGCATGAAAACAGGCGCTTTTAGACGTTTCGCTTATTATAATAACGACTGGCTTGTGTAATGTAAAATGTTACTTAACTTACCTACATTATTAACACTATTATTTTGCAAATTCTTGGTAACAGCTGGTACAACATACAAGGCTATGTAAATAGCAAATAAAATGTCAAGTGAAGGGTAAGTATTGCTGATTGATTATCACTTAAGTACCTAAAAAGAGTGTCATAGCTCAGTCTCTCCAGTTAAATCAATCAATCACTATCGCCCTACACGATGTATTTTGTCTTTGGGTCACCTTGGGCGCAGTTTAGCGGTGCGGTGACCCCGTCTGTCCTCGCTACAATGACCCCGCTTGAAAATTTACGCCATTAGAATGCCTCAAATCAAACTAAGCGGAGTCAATATTCTCAGGTATGACAAGGATAAAAAGGTAGGAGCATTGGTCCCAATAAAAAATGTCACATAGCAGTGCAAAAAATATTCATACCAGGGTTAGTGTGACGCGGAACACCAAATTATTTTATCGCAGGTATATCTTAAAGTGCCTTCTCTGGTTACCAAGTATTTACGTTAAATCATCACTTTCACATTCCAATACGCCGTATAATCCTCACAAATATAAATAAATTGTGAAGGAATTACCTTCGTCAAGGCATAATAATTTTGACTATTGCTACCAGGTGAACATGGTTCGATAACCATAATCGATTGCTAAACAATAGCTTTTGGAAAATGCAATGAACCTCAAAGCAGCAAGTGTCGGTCGCTGCGACCGGCGCCGGCGCCGGCGGCGTCGGCGCGGTCAGGTTTCGGGCGCAGTGGACCGCCGCCGCCCGCACTGATTACCACCAGACTTGCTGTTGCAATGCGCCTGATCGACTCGGATTACCGACCGATTAGCATATCATCGACGTAAAATCAAGAAAGTTGGATAACGAATCAATTCGCATAACACTGCGTTAAGAAACCTTGGTTGGAAGAGGTTGTTCCAATTACGTGTTAAGAGACACGACGGAAACCATTACTTTAGTTCTTTATTAGCAAAGTGCTATTATAGGAGTTATAGGTCCCTGTTAGCAAATGAAACTTATCAAATTTAAGTAATTTCAAATGATTTTAATTGGTTTCAAACGAGAATTTATAGCAACAGAGTTACGTAATCAGGGAGCTGGTGGTAACCCATGTTGGTATCGTCGACAACATGAGGGGTTATTGTTAATAGGATAAAAAAATATTTTGGCCTTTCAATCAAAAACATTAACACTAGAAATAATCAGCTTCAAAAGTTTTAGACTCACATTATAATAACGCAATCAGCTGAGTGTATTTGGGTAGTCTCTGTAGTCGCGTCATCGTCTCATATCGATGCGATTGCGCAAACGAACGACCGAGGAAGGATAATCGCAACGCAAGGTCATTGAACTTGTCAGCCATCTTTATATTATCTATGCTATGTATGTATCGCCAAATAATGACAAGGGGTCTCCGTCAATGTCCCATTCATGGCTAATTTCGTATATTCTTAAGAGGCTGACATGAGCCAACTAGCGCCGCCAGTCGATTTTATTTTATTTATTCTAAATAAGCCCAATTTCTTAAAAAGGAATCAGTCAAGCTTTTGTTAATAACGTCTAATATTTATTGAATAACTTTACACAGTTTGAAAAGGCATTCAAACAGTTTAAAACGCGATTTTGTTTAAAAGTGGCCACTGTTAGTTCAAACCCGTTTTTACTATTGCACGCATTTTGTGATGTTGTAACGTTATTCATTAAACTTTAGACGTCATTCACAAGACCTTGACTGATTCCTTTTTAAATGGGCTTATTTAGAATAAATAAAATAAAATCAACTGGCGGCGCTAGTTGCCTCATGTCAGCCCCTTAATGCGATGTGTGCGGCTAACTAAGGGATTTTGATTTAATTTTGAATATTAACAGCTTGAAGTCCTATAAATGATATAGAATAGTATACAAAGCGACTTGACATAAAGTATAAGGTCACAAACGCGCAATATGTATTAATATTCAACTGAAGTTGACACATATTTTATTTAAATGAGGTCCATTAATATTTTTAATCTACACTGGCCTTCAAAACTTTGTACCACACTTGTAAATTGTAATAACTTTTAAAATACACTAACAACTTCACAATCGATAACATTCATAAAAAAAACTTTTTTATTTCAAAACTCTAACTTTTATTGTTTAAGAGAAATAGCAATTTTAAAAGTGTTGTACTAAGTTTTGAAGGCCAGTGTATAACAACATAAAGGTTGCGTAAACAAACATCTCCAGTATGAAAACTGTGAATAGTGCGATACCAATGTTTACTCTAAACATTATAAAAATATACAGAGTTCGTTGCCCCGTGGACGCGGTCGTAATCTTTATATACGCGAGTTGAACAGATTGATAAAATTCTGAATTAATCTCGTTTGAAAGTAAACTAAAAGTACACCCTGGGTAAACTCGGGGTGTGATGCCTCGGTAGTTTATTAGTGGGGTGAAGCAGCCCACGGCGTAAATAAAATAATATAGTGATAAATAGACATTTTCTTGTGTGATATAGCGCTTTTTAACTAAATCTCAAGATTCTTAAATCTTAAGCGTGTTTTGATGACAGCCTAACCTAACTTAAACATTATTTAATAATTAAAGTCACATTTAATTCTCCCAATGGGACTTTGATATTACCCTGTATCCAAGGCCATATTTTTATTTTAATTGGAAAACATACAGTATTGTTATAGCTAAAAGTGATTAGATACTATAATTAAGTTTCATTTCGAAGTTACTGAAACATAAAAAAGACAAGGTTGGAATTCAGTTTCACAATGTACACGTGATAAAAAAGGCGTGGAAAGAGCAGTCCCCGAGAAATTAGGTCTCCTCCATCATAAAATTAAAACGAGTGCGGGGGCGTTTACCAACTTTGTGCCATTTTTCTAGATCAGTTGTGGTCGATTCAAACAGTCCCAATACCTACCCCGGAATGTGATGACGGAGATGATGAAGAGACAACCGGTTATTCTGACACATATTATTATACCTATAAACTTCTTGATAATTGTTAACTTTTTACGCAACTATTAAGTGAAATATATCACAGACAAGACAAATCAATTCGTCCCAAACTAGACAACATGTATTATGTTGTCGTGAAGACTAGTGGCTCAGTGAGCTGCTCTACACCTCGCTCGGATTGTATGTTGTTTAAAAATTAATCTAATAGATGTCGCCAAGAGTTCGACACTGCTTTTGAAAAGCAGTACTATGTGCTGTTTGGAAGGTTAGATATTCTTTTAATATATCTATTCTAAGCTAGATAACATTTTTAGAATGGGTGATTTATTTTTCGCAACATTTCCAAAAACTGTCTCGGCTAAAAAAAATTTTATAATTATCGAACCTACTCACGAAATTTCATGAGAATCAGCTTAGAAATGCGTCTGTAGAGGAGGATAGACAGCCAGCTGGACATGCGAAATCATTTTTGCCCAAGCTGAAGCAGAGACACTGCGCTCGCATTTCGCGCTCGCTCGGTTAAATATAAACATTATGCTCATCTAACAATCATGGGGTATCCAGGACTTGGATCCTGGACCTTTCATTGACTCAAGAGGATCGCAAGTCGCTACCGTTGCGCTTGGCGGTCGTCAGCGTCTATGTAGTCGGTGATAGAATATTCTATCACAATCGGTCTGCCCGCACAAACAACAGCGTGAGCGTCCGATCCAGATTCCGCTCGTCCAGGGTAGCCTCCGAGGGCATAGTAGGGAGTTTAGTGGGTACGGCTCTAATCGGGGCGAGCTCCACATAACTCCGTTACTTGCCTGTCACGGGGTATGGGGTAAAAAGAATTCTCTCTACTCAAAAAAATATATAAACAAACAAACAAAATTAAAAGCAACATCGAATTAAATGAGTGATTTGTTCCCACGCATATTCTGCTCCTCACATGATCATGAGCCTGCCAACTCGTAAGTTTTGTTTTAAGAAATAATAAGATTTTAATAAAAACGTTTCGATTATGTTAATGTATTCAAATAAGCATTAACGTGTCATCTCGAGGAGAACATTTGTTTATGTCTGCCATAAATTATTTACATAATATTACATTATATTATGCATAAGTAGGTTATACTTTTGAGTAAAAAATTTGGCGGCACGTGTATGTCCGGCGCTTGTCGGTAGACGATAACAGACGGCCTGCTGATACATTATCGGGCCTGGGTCGGGCCACCAAGAAAATATATAAAATTGAAATAAATATCTTCACTGAAAAGGATTAATGTAAAAAATTGTAACAGAAATAGCTCGTTTGGTCTCCTTGTCTATAATAGAAAACGGCTCTGTCGTTTCATACAGATTGAAGTTAGGAGTTCACATAAATTCAATCGCTAATAAAAAATCTATCTATTTTCAAAAAGGGTATTTAATCACGGTTTTTAAGTAGTAGATTTTTACTAAATAAGTAATTAAAAACATGCATTATCAGAGGAAGTGTTAATGTCCAACTTCGGTCGATCAGCGATCACGCAAAGCAGCATAATCTAATAGCGTTGACCAATTTCCGAATCGAGATTGCGCGGCCAAAATCTAAACTTCAATGGGCACCAACACAAGCGTGATTTAACGAGTTATATTATTTACAAGCGAGGGTCACAAATGAAAGGCCAGCCGAGCATCCAATGAGAATAGTCGGCGAGACACCTCTGCTGGTTCAAGGCAGGTCGTTGGCTGCACACGTATCGGAACAGACCGAAGCCAGACGCGCAAAAAAGTGAAACCTGTGTTTTTCGTAACAGCCGTACTATTGGTCGGCGCAGAGCCTCGAGTCGCGACGTCACGCTAGCCTACAGGGCTGCTGCTGCTTGCTGTATCTCGACATTTTAATTGTACCGACAAATGACCACGTCTATATTTTAATAAACATTACGGTGACTAAGAAAAGTTTCTTGAATACTACTTTTCCCGTGAATACGGGACACGGAATCAAACTCGGACGAAGTGGCGGGCAGCTGTTGGTCTAACTAATACAAGACACTACCGATTATTAAATCGATGTGCTAATGCTAATACAACTATTTAGAAGATATAATAATTAATGCTGCTACTTTAACTATAATACAGTACATATACACGTTAGATCAGCGATACTCAAACTGCGGCCCGCTAGGTTTTTGAATGTGGCCCACCCGTTGTAGCTTCAAATTATATTAACCTAAATAGAATAGAATAAATTGTATAATGAATAAACAATTAAACGTTAAAGGATTTTTATGAACACCTAAATAACAGATGTGATTTATGTAGGCGCGACACAACTAAAGTCTGAAAGTGGCCTACGAAAAAAAGTTTAAGTGTGGGTGCGTTAGATGGAGAAACTTATTCAATGACAATAAGGGTCATGCGACAACCCTACGTCTCGTCTAGACTTGTCCGAGTCGGTCGAAATGTTCCACAATTCCTTTGACATGAATATTGTCCAGGATGTTACTTGAATACCGTAACGCTCGCTGTGGCCTGCATACACAAGATAAGGGTTCTGTATTTGGATATTTCTCCCTTTTTGGCAGAACAAAGATTCCTACCTAACCAAAGATGGGAATTGACTTCAGCGTAAAGATGCTATGCTATACGATTAACATTTCTGTTACGTAATTAACTTATTGTACACACGACAGCACATCAGGTTATAAAATTAAACTACGAAAACAGCTTTTATTACGTAGGGCATAAAGGCGGTCTCAAGGTCAACATGTATAGTCTGAGGTGCCGTCATGTGTACAACAGCACTGATATGCGTTGTCATAAACCGGACAAGTGCGAGTCGCACTCGCCCACTAAGTGTTTTGTACAAACTCGATGATTGATTACGTACTTTAAATAAAGACTCTATTTTTTATGATTTACTCACAAATGTATAGTTTTCTGATGTTTTCCCTGTGCTTGTAGTATAAGGCTGGCTTCATACAGCCGGAAATTCAGAATCTGAATTCAAAATCTTAAATTCCGGCACCTTGCCTCACACATGTCACATATCTTAAAAAAATGATTCCCTTGAGTGCCGAAATATGCGTTCCATTTTTCCTTTTGTAGTACGGAACCCTAAAAATATAAATCAAAACAATACGTATTTGCAACCCATTTGGTCCAACTACTCGCGGTTTTTAATATGCAAAGCAAAAAAACGGGTCATCTGCTTGAATTGCGCTTCGACGTACGTAAATTATAATCTATTACCGTACCGTCGATGGTTATGAGGAGTCTATTAATTTGTATATATTTCAGTTAACAATGGACTCAATGAAGCACGCATGCCGCGAAAAATGAGCGTAAATCATCACGCGCCCCGCCGATGTTTCGCCGAGTGTCAAAACTCCGAAAAGTCGTTTCGCCGATGATCATTTTGACGAGCATTATTTCTATGAATATTCGTTTTGTAGATCGATATTTCTAAGACCACTTGTTTTGCCGATTTTCACCTTAACGAACCTTTATTTTAGAAATCGATATTTCCACCCCCATGTTTTGCCGACGGTAATTTTACATACACTCGTACTAAACATGGACCTGAAAAAAGTACTAAACGGATTCCAATAAATAGTGTTATTGTCAGCGATTTCAACGTAGCGATTACTTGCTCAGTGGATCTGAATAGATAAGGTAATTTTTGGATCTCTAGTCAAATTTTGTCTTGACATTCTATAACAGTCGTACAATCAACCTAGCAACATATGAAATAGGTTTTTTTTTTTAAATTTATTCACACAAGTTGAAATTGTTGTTTTGAAGATTTTTGGGATATAAAAAGTGGCTGAAAACTGTGAATTTGAGGAGAAATTACAACTCTATAGAAATTATCATATTATTCTTACCATTTTTTTTACTTTCTTAACAACAAAATAAACATTAAACCATCACAAATCCTTGCTAAAGAACATAGAATATATGAAAAAAATTAAATGGTTAAATATTTTTTGACTCAGTGTGCAAAATGCGCAAAAATAATTTTCATCGTGACGTGAGAATGACGTGACAAAATTTGACAAGAGGTCCTAAAATTACCCTGTGTATCTATTCGGATCGCTGACAATAACACTATTTATTTGGATCCGTTTAGTACAGGCCTCGGCAGGGATCTTGAGCGGTGAGCGAAATTGGAGGGGATTACTGCGCATGTGTAGAATCGCGAACGCGAACTTACATTTGCGTTCGTATGCACTTATTTTGTATGAAACAAACTACAAATATAAGTTTGTTTTTGTTTTTTTATTACAAATTACCATTTTTTTTCTATACAGCATAATTACAATATAAAGACCTTATTATTATTATTTATACCATAACACAATAGTTATTTGTACATTATTGAAATGGTTAGGTAACATCCAAATGTAATGAAAATTGGTAATAAACTAGTGGCTCAGTGAGCTGTAGACCTTTCTCAAATTGTATCTAGAAAGAAAGAAAGAAAGAAAAACCAAAAACCATCTCGTTTGTCACTCATAACTCATAGCCGCCAATCAGAGCTACACACGGCTACACACGGCTGCAGCACGGCACGCACGGCGCGTCCCGCGTACCCCGCAAACGAAACCTAAAAAAATACTTCTGCACATAAAATTTCACCGCTCAAGATCCGTGCCGAGGCCTGCAAATAGTAGGCATTTGAAATTATCGTCGGCAAAACAAGTGGTCGTAGAAATATCGATCTACAAAACCAAGGTTCGTTAACATGACCATCGTCAAGACGAGTGTGAGTCATTGATGTGAAAATGAAAAAAAAAAAACAAATTTTCATCTTCAATGAAAAAGAGCTCTTTGGCTCAATACAGACAGGCTGCATTGAAACTGCCTCGACATCAGCCATTTTTAATGTCCCACTGCTGGGGCACAGGCATTCTTTATGGGTGGATAAGAAAGTTGGGCCATAACCCACCACACGGACCCAATGCCAATTGGTGGGTGTTAATGACTACAGCCGGGACGAATGGCTTAATGTGCCTTTGCCTTCCGAAGCACATCAAAATAACATATTTTTGGTCACCCAATACATTGCGAAAATTCCCACCCTTGCAAAAATTCCTTAACCTCCGCAACGCAGGGCCAGGCTCTAAACCTGCATGCCAGCTGCAAAATTACAGTTTAGATGCAGCCAGTGAGAAATTGTTGGTACTGCATGTTGACAGTGGACTGCACATTTGGTTTGCAGTTCCCATGTAGTTTTAACAACTGCAGCTGGCATGCAGTTCTAATGCAGCCTGCCTATATGGAGACCTTGGCATTCTACATTAGCTAAAAGATGTGTTACATTATATTATAAGCGACATCTGAATTAATTAATCTGAAACAATACTATAGACAAAACATATTGTTCCCAGGAAAACGTTGTCTACTTTTCTAAGGACTTGCTGAGTAAGTTCATAATATTCATAACTATAATATGAAAAAATTTAAATAATTAGGCACAAGAAAGGTAAACTTACCATTTTTGCATTTTTATATAATTAAACTTTTAATATTAATCTCATTAATTAATGAAACACATCAGTGTTTTTTGCAGTGATAGTGGTACAAGGTTATAAAAGATGGGTGATTTTATGATAAAATATGCTTGTTGCTAACTCAAGAAACCATACCGCATACAGAAATGATGCCAAGGTTAAGTCAAATCTTATGGAAAGGATTGGCCAATGGCAGCAACATTGCTGCACACCAAATTGACTTATTTCGAAATCCCTAAATGCTGATAGTATAGTGGACTAAAGTTAATTTGCTTAAGATCAAATAGTTTTAATTTAGCTATTGAATCTCATCACTTATTTGTTGTTCTGATACCAAATTGTTTTCAAATATTAGTATACTTTTTTCCATTTACATTTCGGCACCTTTAGCATGTATTCCATAGTATTGTACACTCCACAACATGTTTTCTATTAAAATGAAAATGAATCTTTAACGAACCTAGACGACTCAGCAGCATTTGCTAGATAATAGAAAAAAGATTTTAGAGTTATAAAGACAGCTGACATTATTTCCTTACATCAATTCTTAATAAATAGTTATTCAACTACTATGCTTCAATTTTAGTGAAATGTATTGAGTTTCACCGCAACATAATTATACCAGCTGTTACCAGTTTTGCTATTAAGGTTATAAATACTTACCTTTGGAAACTTCTGCTCTTGGAAAATGAGGGAAAAACATACCTTTATCTTGCTATAGCATAAATATAGAAATACTGTTGCTTGTGACTTGGTGAGTAAGATTCTGCTTTGTTATTCAGTATGGTGATTTTAACCAGAGTCAGGTTCGGTTCCACTATGCATCTTTTCCAGCATAAAATCTCCTCATACTTAAGTAATCTTGTGAAATAACATCATATTATGTAGATTTGTAGCACACCCAGTGAAACATATTGTGATCCCTTTGTTTGAAGAACATACTGGCACACATTTCTGTCTGACCCATTTTCCTTTGTCTCTGATTTCATTTACTAAAACTGTTGTATTAACTTAAACTTTCACAAAATTTAGCACTGCACTACACTTCAACTAGCACTTCTGACACTGGATGGAACACTCACATTCACATATGAGAGAACAAAGAACCACTGTACCCCAAGTGGTTGTGTGTCACTTCCAGCTGATTAGGGCATCAGAAGAGGTGGTGCCCTTCGACTAGCAGCTGTAATAGGATTAGCGAGGTCGGTGTGGGCGAGGTCAGAGGTTCCGAAGCTGGCGCTGGCGACTGACCTGCCATGGTCGAAATGACAGCTAGCGGCGGCGAACAAAGACGCTGAGCGGCGGCTGAACTCGCACCGCAGCAGCCCAGCAGCCCGCCGCCCGGCCTCAGACGACGGTCCGCCCGCCGACGAGGTCGCAGACAAAAAAATCGATAGGTCGTCAACCTCCGCCGACGTTCGGTTGGAGCCGGTCCCGGGCGCGCTGTCGCGCCGCCGCCCGCTCTCCGGGGGTCCGTCCCGCGCGTGGAGCCCTCGGAGCCCTCACCACCGGACGTAAAGCGAAGCCCGCTTCGCCATTTTGAAACGGGAACAATGAGATATTTACTTTTGAACGCTAGGACGACTCGAGACGTCGTTTGCGACGCTGTACGGCCTCGGGGCTGAAGGGCCCGCGTCAGGGACGCTATGTCGATGTTAATAAATACGTACTCTGACTAGAAATCCCTTCGTCTCCGCTGCCGATATCCGACATCTCAATCCACACCGAATTCTACAGGCGATCCGCCGATCTTTTTACACTTCTCCTCGACAGCGGACGACAACTCAAATTGTCTATGTTTGAAAACCATCAAAATTAGGTTCTTTAAAGTCAGCACAAAATTTGACAGCTATCAATTTGGTGTAATTCTTCTTCTTCTTAATTTAATTCATAAAAAAAGCAAAATTGGCTAATTTAGTAATAACTCAAACCATTTTCGTGTTTTGTATTAGTTCTGATGGAACTGATAAGCTTTAATATGACCAACTGTGTGATCTGTGTGATAGGACCTCATAAAGAACCTACAAACTTTTTTATAAAGTCTATTTTGGTTTTGACATTCTTTGTCAGACAGACATGGTATAGGTATGTTCTGTGGTCAGACAGCTTGCTCTCAGAATGTGAGTCTTGACTCTTGGAAAAATAACTGTCTCTGTCTTTCCACAGGGCTCTATCGGGTAACTTTAACATTGCTATCATAATCGCTTTGATTTGACAGATGGATATAATACATTGCTACTTTTAGTTGGTAAGTTTTTATTTGTGCCAAAACGAAGTAGTAATGTATTACATACATCTGTCAAAACACAGTTGACATTAACTAATAAATAATGTATTTAGCTGAGACGCCGGTTTGATTTGATGGACCATAGACAATGCAGCGTATAGTGCTAGTGTTATGTTATGTTAGCTCCACACACGGTTATTTGTATTTGTGATCGTATGTTTGCGTATTTGCCTAAATTTTCAACTTACGGGCAAATAGGCGATACAACCCATGAAGCCAAATACCAAAAATTAAACATATTTGCTACCAGAAAGTAAATTTGCTGTACAAAATGGACGTTGCATTTGCAACTGGATTTGATATTATTTTAGAAACCTTACAACTGTTTCCTTGTCCCAGTTCATATTTTACCTAAATAAAAAAAACTAAATAAAATAAAAAACAGGGGTTCTATCGGCTAAAAACATTGAAGTTCATGTTAACTGTGTTTTGACAGATGTATGTAATACATTGCTACTTTTCTTTGGTAAGTTGTTATTTGTGCAAAGACGAAGTAGCAATGTATCACATACATCTGTCAAAACACAGTTAACATGAACTTCAATGTTTTTAGCTGATAGAGCCCCAGCGGCGTTATCAGCTAAAAACATTGAAGTTCATGTCAACTGTGTTTTGACAGATGTATGTGATACATTGCTATTTTTCTTTGTTAAGTTGTTATTTGTGCCAAGACGAAGTAGCAATGTATCACATACATCTGTCAAAACACAGTTAACATGAACTTCAATGTTTTTAGCTGATAGAGCCCCAGTTCGCGAGCCGACCATGTGTGGCCAGAGTATATTTGCGTATTTGCCTATTTGTCTCCTTTGATGTACCTTTAAAAAACCGACAGACGTTCGGTAAGCCGTATTTTCTATTGGCTGTATTTGCCAAATCCGGCAATGAGTTTGGCAAATATACTCTCCACACATGGAAGTTATTTGTCAAAAACAGCAAATACGCAAATACAAGTAACCATGTGTAGAGCTACCATTACGTTAAGAATAATTTATTTTTGTTTTAATTCGTTATATATTTTTTTAATATTCCGGTTAACTCAAAGCTATAGCGATAGCGATAGCAATGCACTGTCCGTCCTTGTCATATCATAATACGATGACAAGGATGGACAGCGCATTGACGTCATAAACTTTTAGTGATTTGAAAGCATTTTTGAGTTAGGCGGTAGGCCTGGGGCCAGGCTCTTAAAATGCTCTAAGGCCAGGCCCATCTTTCCCACTGGGCACTCTGGGCACGTGCCCAGGGCCCTGCGATCGATAGGGGCCCCTAGTTCCTGCATATATACAAGGTGTTTCAAAAGTACCCCTAATGCCGAATATGGTAGATAGGGACCATCAAACTGAACAACTTTTACTATGGGACCAACTCTGAAATCGCGATAAAAAAATCAGCTGTTTCATACAAAAATTAATTACGAAAATATCAAAATGTATGAAACAGCTGATTTTTTTTTCGCGATTTCAGAGTTGGTCCCATAGTAAAAGTTGATCAGTTTGATGGTCCCTATATACCATATTCGGCATTAGGGGTATTTTTGTAACACCTTGTATAACATATTTAGGAATTTCGAAAACATAAACAATAATTACTGACTACAAATACTATACTTGCTTACTAGCTTTTGCATGCGCATAGCTATCCCACTCTTGCCGAATATCAGGCTTTCTGATCTGATTTTGGCATGTTTAGATAAATTTAAGTCAAGATCATAGGGGCCCTCAAATAGGTTAAAGAATTCGACAGCATGGCTGTCCAGTGAAAATGGGTAGTAATGCTCTAAAGCTGGTTTTATAGTTACGCGTTTCGGCAGTGCTGTAGGAGCGCGCGCGTTCGGAGACGTTGGAGGTAGTAGTTGCGATTCAGTCGCGCGCTTGAGCAGCGGCGTTCGGTAAACGCACGTTGTTCGCCGGCGCTGCCGAAGCGCGCGCCGCTCGTGCGCTTTTACAGCCAATATGCGTTTTAGTGTGAAGCCGTTGAGACGCGCTAGGATCAACAGCTACTCTTCTTCTAAGTCACTGTTGCCTTCTTTTCCATAAAAAAGTAAGTAGCCAGTACCCTAACCGCATTAACCTTCATATTGTACACGACTGTCTCACAGCGACGGAACGCGCGGTTCAAGCGCGCGCTGTTAACAGCACGGCTGCCCAGCGGCGCCTCTAGCGGCGTGACTATAAAACCAACCTATGTTCGTTTTTCCTGTAAAAGCCGAGTGTTACAAAAGTTGTGTGTATCACAGTCACAGACCCACAGCACAGTAGGTACATAGCCTAGATAGTTGATGCTTGGGGTAATTGGATTCCAATGAAACAACACTTTAATATTACAAATGACTATAATTTTGTCACAATTTTTCCATACAATGTTAATAACTTTTTACCTTATCACTATTTATAATACATTACTTAACCGTTATTATGTTTTTATTTCATTATTTAAAATTCTTCCTGTTTAAATCTAATTACAATCCACGGAGTCAGTTTCAGATGAGACATCAATATTTAATTTAAATAAAAACTCACAAAGTTCTCATACAAAGTCAAAAGAAATTTTGAAAACGACCTTTTGAAACCTCGAGTTCTTTATGATACACTAAAATGTAATTCGATTAGATCTTATTATACTAAAAATATTTTTTTCTTAGTCCACTACGAGAAGTATCGTTAAAAACTGTACAAACATATCAACTTTAGTGTTACAGCTAGCGTAAATATTGTAAACGGACACACACGTACCGGCCTCGGTCGAGTGAGAACATGCGACATCGCTCAACAGTGACAATAGTGTATAATCATTCATTAATTAATAATAGAGATTAAGGTATCAATAAATTGTACTTTAATAACGCGCAGCGCGGAGACGCGTCGGGGCGTGGTGGGCTCGCGGCTCGCGACTCGTGGCTCGTGGCTCGCGGCTCGTGGCGCTCGCTCGCCACGCCGCCGCCGCGCTCCGCCACAAGAAACAAGCACCGTAATACAAATGCGAGTAGTGAGTACCGGCGACCCCGACGGGCACAAAACAACTACTTTAACGGGAAACAACAAGCTATTACAAGTATAAGTAATAATAATTATCAATAATAATAATTAAGTATCAATAAAATTGAGCTAGGACCGAACTCCGTCGCCTCGCGTGTCGTGGCACCTCGCCCGACACACTCCACACGCGATCGATATCAATAGAGATGCGAGTCGAATATAACTTGTCCACCGACGACTGGACCACGGCCGGAGCGTCGGCGTCGGCGACGGCGGCGTGCGATCGTCGTTATTGCTTTAGAGACTACAGTATACGTTTATTGCTCGGAGTTCCTGCGTAGGTGTGTTTTGGCACGACAATACTGCGGGTACACCTGCCCTGGCGCCGGCGGGGGCGGGGGGCGGGGGCGGGTAGTGGGGGGCGGGGGCGGGGGCGGGGGGACCAAGCGACACTAATTCACAACCAAGCAGCCACAGCCGCGGCCGGGGCGCGCCCGCTGCCGCTGCCGGCGGCCGCGCCCAGGAACAGATGCTGTCCTACAGTTATCGATAAAGCGACAGATACACTTCTAAAACAAAATAGTATTCCGCTAACTCGTCCCGGGGCCGGCCCGCGGCGGCCGCGAGCTCGCCCGAGCCCGTTCACACGCGAAGGTGACGGCGTCACGAGAGAACACAAAACAGAACTCGTCACCGAATAATTACATAACAATAATTGTACTAAGTTTTAATATTAGAGATATTTTTAAAATTTTATAATATTGCCACCAGTAAGAATGAATTTTACAAAAATATACATACTGTACAAATAGTTGAGCGACTCAATTCATACACTGGTCAACCCTAACGATAGGCGCGGCGCGCCCTCCCCGCGGCTCCGGCTACTTCACGAGGGGTTTCGTCCATCGCGCCTCGGAAACAGTCTCAGTCGCCACTAATTTATAAAAAAAAACATTTACTCTGACAGCAGTTTTCAACTCAATATATACTAAATTCAATTTGCTACCTAAAACTGAACAAAAATTTACAACATCAAAAAGAAAATGTATTTTAATCGGTGTGTACAAACAAGTACAAAAAGTGAGCGATGTAAAAACTATATTAGTTTAGTGCGGGAGTGTTTCCTCGGCGCGGCCGGCAGAGGGCGGTGCGCGCGCGTCGCGCACACTAACACTAACTCGTTGATAGAGACTTACACTAACCGACGCCGACGCCCGACGCCCCTGCCTATCCCTCCATACTAATCAAATAAACAATACTAACCATCGCACGAGAATATCAATATCGAGCAATCGACACAACTTCGATTGAACAAAAATATTAGCTAAACACTTTAAAAAAAAAGACAGGAAATGTCATCAGTTAATAATTCTATTGGACCTGCCAAATGTTGAAAGCAAACGATGTCGAGTATCAATGTACCGTGTTTTACAAAAAAACTTTAGGAACACCTGTCTAATTGATCGCACGATGTTCATATTCCCGTGCCGCGGACTACATAAGTACATGCGAACTTAACTAGCACTAGCCCGCGACGCCGGCCGGAACTAGGTGGCGCTTTCGATCGACCATAGCACTTCCTTCCTAACCTATTGTACTTGACGCAGTTACAGACTAGACTCGGCGCGAGGAGGGCTGCACTCACTTTAAACTATTTACTGGACCGAATCAAGATCTCTATGTTTTCATAAAGAGGAGCTAGGAGTCATAATTGACGTGGTAAACATAGATTTTGTTTTGCGTGATGTTACGGGGTCGTGTCGGGCAGCCCTCGGGCGAGTTCCGGCCGAGCCCCGGACGGGCTCGATAGCACTGGGCGGTAACGCGGACCCAGGGCGGGCGACGCCAATTCAAATATATCACATTAAAATAAGACTGACTGAACGTAACGAACTCATCCGCGCATCGGTAAAGATCGAAACTCAGACGTTAATAAAAGGGAGTCTTTCGACTTTTCGAATTATACCGAAACGGTAAAATTACTAACATGTAAAGTGCGCAAGAATTGCTTCAAACTATAACCACCCGACCCGGGGTCCGTTTTTGATAAATACTCAAATACCATCATCGATATCATTAGGCGGCACCGTACGCAGCGTACACCTGACTATCACTTGAGATCCATGACACGCGTTTGAGCAAGTAGCGAACGCTACACCAAATAGGTATGTTATGTACGATCGGCAACTCACGCGCTTTACCACTTTGCAGAAAAAATAGTGTGCGCGCGCATCGCCCCTGCACGAACTAAACGTATGTCAGTGACGGCGCGGCGTGCGAGCGATTCTAAACTTAGGAGTGGTAAAGTGTTGTCGATAGTACTACATACATAGATAATACTTTCCAAACTACAAACGATATCGATGATAAATATTTACCTAATAACTTACAAAAAAACACATAATCGTAACAGGCGAAGCTACGCGACAGTCGTTCTGACATCCCATTGAGAAAATTTAAAATTAAATCTGGCCATTTCGATAGCGGATCACAGCTCGTCTGGTGTGCGCCCGCGCAGCTCGCGCCGGCTCATATCACAGATAGAACATAGTAAACGTAGTTTGTGCTACACGGAACGTAACGGGGTGCGGTACTAATAAATGCCAGTTTAACCGTATCAGATCAGTAAACGCCGCCGCGCCGGCGCCGTGTCGGACCGACGACGGCCAAATCGACCGCTCCGGCCGCCAGAACGACCGCCGACTCCGAGCGAACATGTTTCCATCACACCTACTCACATGTTATTTGTACAAAAGCAAAAGTGTAGAAATATAAATGTAGATTATCTTTTAAATAAAAATATAATATCAAAAAAGCGTAATAAAGCACTCATTATATACAAAGGCGAAGATACCGAGAACATAATAAAATTATGAAATCAAAAGTCGGTCCACGACTCGGACCGCCCGCGAACCGAACGACCGCCACCACGCACGGTAACTTACGACACTCCACGGTCTTGGTATTTAGAGAACTGTTTAAGGCTTACATACTTACTTACATGGATTAAACTACGCGGTAGATATGTAAACACTATGGAGTGGTGGAACTGGTTACTAACATGTTTGATGTCAGTGAGGTCACAGCCGGCGAGATGCGAGCGCAGAAAAGCGACAACATCGCACAGTTTATCGACAAACGTCGTGGCGGTTCGAGGGCGGCCCTACACGAGACGCGGTGGCGGGCGGCCATCCCGAATGTCCGGGACTCAAATCTCGGGCCTATGTCTATTCCCCTTGTCCCCCACTGGGGATATCGGAAAAACAGTTTTTTTCTATACATTTCCCGATATCCCAGTGGTGGACAACGGGAACAGACCATCCATACTTTATTTCCAAATATAAATCCAGAATAGGCCAAATCTCGCTACTTTGTTTTGTACGTAGTAAACCAACTCTTATCTGCACCCGATAAGAAACATTTTCGCAGCCCGTCAGCGCCCCTCGCAATTAAACAATATCAGTACAGTCAGCGACCGACGCGCGAGCCACAAACATATCGTAATAAATATAATAAATATAAAATAATAAACCTTAAGCGATCTTAAATACCCTGTTGATTTCATTTTTTCTTTTAAATTATATTTTTTTCCTCGAACGACGAACGAAAGGGACGAAACGAAAATAACCACCCTCGCAAATATTACAACGATGAACACACGATCACAAAACACGTAAGGAGACCCTTCGGTCGATAAGTACTTCGGCGAAATAAGTCGCTCGGTCTCGTATAAAAAGTAATAATTATAGGACTAGAAGTATTCGAATTACACAATTTTTTTAAATTTTCACAATTATCCGGCAATTTGGTGGCCTCGGCGGGGGGCGGGCGCGGGGCGGGCGCGGGGCGGGCGGCGAGCTGGCGTTTATTGTACAATCTTAGTGCGAGCCCGCCCAGCGCCCCGCGCCCCGCGCCCCGCGCCCGCCCCGGGACCGCGCAATTAGCGACCCTAACACCGCGGCGTAAACGCTAGCCACTGACAACACGACTATTTGGCAGACGTCCAGATTTAGGGGATATAGGGGAAAAAGTTATTTTCTCTACATTTCTACCCGATATCTCCTAGTGGTGGACAACGGGAATAGACTATTACTATACTTCCATTTGGACGCAACAACAACGCCACCATTTGTAAAGGTTAAACCTGGACGTCCTTCCACTTGGACGCCTGCCGAGTGGACGCCTGGTGAGTGACTAGCTTCAGGCTCAGCGGGCGCCGCGTGCCTCGCCGGGCCCGCGACCATAAATTCTTTCCAGTAACCTATCATTAACGTATATGTCTTTATTACGTATGTTATTTCGTTCCTTAGCCTATATTTAAGATTTTTTTATTCACCGTTTGTGCAAAGAAAAGATTCGATTTCACTAATTTTAAGATTTTTTGTACAAGTTTAATTTAAAACCGGCGGCGGCGTATCTCCGCCGCCCGGAGACCGAGGGGTGGCCTCCGAACTATCCGATAGAATGGCGCGCGTGTAGTAAAATATAGGTTACAATCTTATGTAAAATTATGCTATTCACTAGCGATCCGAAGCTATGTAACGATCGGGTAACGTCGAGTCAAATGCAAGGTGTCGATGGCGCCTCGTCGCGACGATGCGCAGCTTCTCGTATAAAAAATGCTAAAATTCAATTATAAATAGAGCGCGTCGCGACGCGGAACTAAACCTAAATAAAAAAATGTACACGTCGTACGTCTGTAGGCCGTTATGTGACTCGAGGGGGGAGGGGACCGATTGCTTTTTAACCGAATTTGACTAGCCGACACGAATTAGTAAGTGACTAGAACGCGAAACACTCTTGGCAAGACTATCGAAATTTACGCGGTTCCTACAGGCGCCCGGCGATCTGTGACGTTCCAGACAGACACACGTTTTAATTCTACGCAATAAGGGATATATTGTCATCAATAAAATGATTCGAATTAAACAGAATCAATTTTGAAAAAGATACAAAAAGCGTGAACATCGGATAGTAATTGTCAAATGATTTTGCCCATGTTTTTACAATAATTAAAATCTTACCTAACTACAAGAGCACTATACAATTTTAAGATGATCTTCCTTCAATGCTCTTAATTTTTACCTACTTACAATTACTGGCGTTATTTAAAATGAATATTAGACAGCGCAACTGATTTGTAATATTCTTTACTTTCTTTCTCTTAACAATTAAAATGTTATTATTTATCTTTTATTTAATTATCAATATTTTCTTTCGTTTTTTTTGGATTTTTGAAACTTAATCAATAATCTGCTCTAATTATGTACATTTTATAATTCGAAATTCATAATAAGGTACAATGATATTGTCAACATATTATAAATTTCGAAATATCACATCTTACAATATTGCGCTGCCTCGTTTTGATTGTAACATTCAAGTGTAGATTTCCGATGTTCACTAATTTTGTTTTGAATTCGATTTTGTTAATCATAAATTAGTTTAATTTAATTCTTCAGGCGAATTTTGTAAGTTTTTGTAACTGTAAATTGTTATCTTGCAATCTGTTGTAATTGTAAAGCAAGTAATCACGTCAGAATCAGGCTTAGTCTTTCACCGTCTTGTCGATTCAAGGGGATTTTTTTACGGTTGCTTTTATTTGACATGATCAACGTTATAAAATAATTATACAATTTGTCAAAAAAGTCTAGAAAAAATGCGTGTTGCCAGTAAAAACAATTCTAGTTCCTTTTCAAGACGTTTTTGTCAAGCTGCATTTAGGCATTCATTTGAAACGCAAAATATAACTGTTTATTACGAAAGTTTTAAAAAGTGATCCTTATTTTGAATGTTAAGTCTGTTGACATTACGAAATTAGTCGTTTACACGTGAAACTGTCGATTAAATTAGTGTCGTTCAACTACTATAACGCCTCTAGTTTCGTAATGTAAAAACAGCACCACTATAATGCCTTTATTTGAAATACAAAACAAAACCGTGTGTTTCATATTGTTCGGTGACAATTGTAATCGATCGTGTGGTTTACTGCGTATGTTACAAGTGCGTGAGCCTGGTGGGTCGGTAGTGTAGGGGCGCCCCCCCCCCGGGTGGTGCCGGTGGTGCAGGGGGCGTGGGCTAGCAGAAGCCGCCGAAGCCGACGGAGGGCACGGAGGGCACGGCGGGCACGCCGCCCGAGTGCTCGCCGTTCTTGTGCAGCTCCAGCAGCGGCGGCGCCGACAGGTAGTGCGGCTGGAACCACACGACAACAACACCGTTACTATTTTATTAATTTGGTCGGATTTTAAATTACCCTGTGCTGTGGTATAAATAAATAAATATTTGACAACATCACATACATTGATTGAGAAAAATGAATGTGTTATGGAAATCAGTGACGACGGTGGTATCACAAACACCCAGACCTGAGCCAATATAGAAAAGTTCGTTTTCTAAATTGACCCAACCGGGGATCGAACCCGGGACCTCAGAGATGGCGACACCTCGAAAACCGATGTACGAAGCCACTCGACCACGGAGGCCGTCAGTATATAGAAAAGGTAGGCGCATAACATTGACAGTAGCATATAAGTTTATGCTAATATCAGTAACGACATATATGTGTATGCGTGTGTAGCGGCGAAGGGTCCATACGAACCGATTCCCATCGGCTTATCTTTTAGAAATCCCACCCCATCGGTCCACTATGCTTATATCATAACATTTTTGTAGAACGGCTTACTTTCGCCATAACTTCGCCCTTCGCCGACTCGTCATGTTTTAAGTACCTATTTTATTTCGTAGAGTTATTTGTGAATACAAATACGAATGGTGTTAGTGAATGTTTGTTTCACTTTCATTTCAGCTAAATAGTGCTGACGCATACAATCACTCTGCCAATAGTGAACGACTAAAGAGGCGAAGTGTTAGTGAGAATAACATCCGTAATGATACCGTGCGTGGTGTATGTGTGTATAATGTACCTGCTGGTGGTGCGCGGGCGGCGGCGTGTAGTAGGGCGCGTTGTAGGGCGGGTAGGGCGCGGGCACGGGCGCGGGCGCGTACCCGTACTGCCACTCGGACAGGTACCCGGGCGTGGGCCGCATCACCGCCGCGCCCCAGCCCCCGCCGTACCCCACGAACGGGCCCCCGTATCTGCGCCCACAACATTAACGGTCAACCCACGCACATCGACAAGGCAGCGTGGAATGCGACGCCCAGATACTACGTATACAATAATAAAAACAGCAGGCAACCCTGACCACCAGACATTTGAAGATTGACCTCCTACTTCAACGCATCACGTAGATTTTAATATTATACGGTTAGTAATTTGGTTTTGGGTACGATGGGTTGGCATAAGCATCCAAAAGGATAAAACCCCTAAAAGATTAAGATAAAAAAAAAGAAGTTTTTTAACGGAGAAATAATAACTTTGTTTTACTGCTGCTATGTTATAATTGTAAGTGAGTAAAATAAACGACCCCCCCCCCCCGCAACCGGCTACTCCCCTCCCGCCGATTGAAAAGTGTCTTGTTTTACAGATTTTCTCAATTTTCAGGAAAACTATACAGGGTGTTAGTAGCACCCTAGTGAAAACTTTAAAGGATGATTCTACCCTTAGTGTTAAGCAACTTTTTCTATGGAACCACTTGTCGCAAATGCATAGCTGCAATGTACGCGTTACAACTCGATAACATCGCGGGTGCGCAAGCGCGCTTACCACAAATCCTTCGTCCGCAAGCAAATAGCTGTTGTTGTACACATACATTGCGAGTTTTTAAAATGTTGATAATTGTTTTAATTACTTTTCTGTAAGTTTAGGTTCTATGCAACTAAGACAGACTCTGTGTGATAAAAAAAAAGTATAAACTCTCAACTTCTCATGAATTTGGGACGGAAAATTCCACTTCAGATAGACTCAGAATCATGAGTTGTCTATGCCCTGAAAGTTTTCGCTAGTTGATATTTGACTTTTTAGTTCCGTCTTTGGCAGGGCAGTCGTGTTTTTGATATTTTATTTATTTTTTATTCATAACTTGGCTTTGAGTTATCCTACAACTTTTGTGTTATATGATTTGCTTATTGCTATTGCTTCAACCGATGTCTGCACACGACCTAAAAGACAGCATTCTAGACAAATTTAATAAATTTCAAGGGTGCCTTACAGTAACTAGAATTTTCAGAAATCCGGAATGTATGCTACTCGCTAGGCTAAAAATTCTAAGCTATTAATAAAAGGTTGAACTAGTTGGCTGCGACATCTATAAGGAGGACAACTATGATCAGAAATGAGGTGTACAAGCATAAGCACTCACCCATAAGGCTGGTACAACGCCAGGCTCTTTATCCTAACTTGTCTTTTAGCAAACAGTTTTTGACAGTTGTAATTCGTCTTATAAACTTTAATCGTTATTAAAAATATATTGTCTTATTCAATTAAATTCCGATTAATAATTATCAAGTTCTTTAATAATCTATGTGTGGAAAACAATTGTTTTTTTTACGAAATAAGACAAGTAAAATAAACAGACTATATCGACAACACTTCCGCTTTACCACTAATAAGTTTAAAATCGCTCGCACGCGGCGCCGTCACTGACATACGTTTAGTTCGTGCGGGGGCGATGCGCGCGCACACGTATTCTGCAAGTGGTAAAGCACGTGAGTCGGCTATCGTACAAACAGTACACTCACCCGTTATTCCCATAAGGCGCGCCGCCGTACCCGTAGGGCGGGTACAGCGCGGGCGCGTAGTCGGGCAGCGGCGGCGCGGCCACGCCGGCGGGCGCCTGCTCCCCGCCCCCGCCCCCGCCCACCACCCCGCCCCCGCCCCCGCCCACGCCGCCGCCGCCCTCCGCTATCGACGGGATCTGGTCCACGAGGGATTCCAGCCCGGAGAGGGACTTGGACGCTACGTCTTGTGACTTCGGCTTTTGACTGTTGCCGAACTCTCCCGGTGAACCTGTACCACGAGGACGATGCAAATGTTCAACAAAATCTCGTGATCAATGACAAATATCGACGAAATAAAGAAATTGAGGAGCTAGTCGATTTCAAAAATTTATTAAAACTTGGTCTAAGTAAAGTAGGAATTGTTTCCTCCGAATGTTTTAGTTAAATAAAATGTTAAATCTGTAATAAAGGACATTGAATAAGAAATAAAATAGCTAAATGTTAAGTTTTTGTCTTATAACATACCAACTTTGCAAAGTTTTTGTTTATCATGATGCGAAGTAAGGTGTTGTGTATTGTATACTTATTTTATTTTAATTATTCGGAAGAACAACAGCTACAACATGAAGCTAATATAACACTTGAAAGCCAATTACAGGTCCTTACCGATGGAATCTTATGTCGTAGAATAATCGTATGAACCGGATCTTTACAAAAATCCTTGATAATTGGAACCTAACAAAGATTTACGCAATCGCCAGAGCAATTTTTAGGATCTTTGTAAAAATCACAGTGTGATTCAGACAATTGAAAACGTGAATGCTGATTGAATAATCTAAGAGTCGATTTATAACACCTTCAATCTGATTGGTCAGAAAATGGCCCTTCTTATAGGACTATAGATAGCCGTTAGCCAATCAGAGCATCCGTCAGGCCATAACGTTGACGTCAGCCAATTAGCGCGCGCATAGTAATGGTCATTCGCGATTTACATAAAATAAGCTGAATTGTTGTAAAAATCCTAAACTTTACTCGGACGACTGGAAAAATCTGTCTCAGATTCAGATATCCGATTTTTAGCAATCATACTAGGATTTTTGTAAAGATCCTATTTGTAAGAATACCCTACGACATATAAATAGTGTGTTGTGATCGTACCTGGATGCCTGGGCGTGTGCGGCGTGTGCGGCGCGTGCGCGTCGGGCGGGCGGAAGGCGCCGCCCAGCGGCGAGTACCCGCCCGCGCCCACGCCCACGCCCGCGCCGCCCACCGGCCCCGTGCCCGCCCCGGTCCCGCCGCCTTCGCCCGGCGGCGTCGACCTACACATAAACAACTTTAAGGCTAACGACAAATTCAGGCACAAACGTCGCGCGCGGTTCTACGAACGTGGCAACGTAGCGGACGTGCAGAAACACTCACGCGCATAACGTTTTGTTTATCCAGATTAATCCAGATCACGATGCCACTTAAAGAGCTTATTAAACCTTCCTGAATTCCGGATCCGTTATTCAGCCGCTCCTAAATTCAGAGAAGTTTAATTGCAGTCAGGAAGGTAGGATACTACCTAGCATCCTTAATTCAGGATGAAATGTTCTTCGGCAGAACGGATGCTACATTAAGGACGGTGTAATCGCATTTAGGACGCTCCGCAACGTTAGTCATTTAAATAAATAGCAACATTACTCCGACACAATAAAGCGCAACTCAGATCGGACACCGCTACAGTTCCTACGACGTCTCTTCTCTCTCTTTCTGACGACGCTAGGGTTTGTTTAAATGAACTGCGTTTATCGATACTTTGCGGCTCAAAGGGCGTAACATTTTGGCCAAAATGAGTTTTATATGCCATCTTATTTAGATTTTTCTCCACTATCGATCTGTAGAATATTTAAAAATTTCAAATTCTGAAAACAATGGTGAATACGACCCATAAATTATAAAATACCACATTTATTTTGTCATTACAAAAATCAATAAATATAAATCTTCTCTAGTTAATTGGCCTACCTATATAAATGTCTGCATAGAATACAAGTCTCTAAATTATGGGTTAGGGTTGCCAAATCGACCTATTCTACTAATAACAGATGTAAGTATTGTATTGTAATATAAACCCAAAAAATTTAATAAAATAACATCAGAATGTATATAAACTACAAATTTAATTTTGAAAGTTGGTGATTACACCCTGCGTTACTCGCAATTTATGGGGACTTTAAATATCGGAATACTAGCTTTATCTGTAGAATGGCGGTGTCGCTAGTGGTGCACAAATAGTGAACATCAAAATGTCATTAACGTCAAAAATCCATGGCTGCAACGCAGTTCCATTTTCTTCGACTCGAGTTGAGAACAAACGAACAGTCAGTCGATACATTCGTCCCCCTGATTATGTAACTTGTTGCTAACAACTTTTGATTGAAACTGACAGAAATCGCTGTTACATTGCTGCTTTAGTAAGAATAAATGTGACAACTATGTTACTTAAAGCAACAATATAACTGCGATTTCTGTCAGTTTCTTGATTGCAACAGTTAAATAAACTGGGGGCGGGTCGACTCGGGCTTGGTTGGGATCTACGTACATTTGACATTTATAGTACTTAGCAATTAGTAGTTATTATTTATTATTTATAAACACAGACATTAGTATACAAGGTACTAAATTGCCATTCGAATATCCAAATCAGTAGTTACGAATTAATCGAAAAGTAGAATCATTCGGAGTCGTGCATCGCTAGTAAAAAATATCGTTAGGTATATTTATTTTTTTAAATATGATATTATCCTTGATATTTTTTTCTCTATATAATTATCATTAGATCGATATTTTTTTTCTCAATTTATCGATATTTCCACACATGAAAACCGTATCAAATTCGATATTTTTTAAGATATGTCTTGTATCCGACCAAAAACAACGTTTTTTAACATAAGTAGGCTGCATGTGTTTAGTTGCCTTGTAAAAATTATCAAATAATAGTTTTTTTTTTAAATATAGCTATAGTATATATCGTTAATATTTTTTTATATATCGATATTTTGTTATTTTTATATTTAATATGTTTCGATATATTTAAAATAATATCGAAACGATATATATTTGATTCATTCACCCATCTCTATTAAGGACGCTGAATCAAGGAAGGTGTAATCAGCTAGCTCTGGCGGCTGAATAACGGATGCTAAATCGGACTCTGAATAACGGATCCGGAATTCAAGAAGGTCTAATAAGCTCTTAAGAGTCAATTTCACCATTGTTTTAAACGTGATTTAGTCACTAAACGGGTTTTAAGCTGTCACTTATTTGTTAAAAAATTGCATTTTATGTAATAATAAATAAAAATCTTGTATACATTTTAACAATGAACTCGTGAAATCGAATGGAAATAACAACGGATCAAACTCAACGTTTAAACTAAATTATGCTAAACGGGATTATTTGACATTTGGTGAAATTGGCTCTAAGTGTTTCAGCTAAGGACTCTGAAGTCTTTTGTAAAGACTCAGTCACGACTCAAGTCTTCCTTTAAAAGACTCAAAATTTAAAAGGACTTGAGCTATACTCTGATTTGAGTCTTTAGAACTGAGTCTTCAAAGAGAATATGGCGAACTTTGTTAATTTTAAGTATTATTTATACCCATAGTCAAGCAAATAAATATATTGATTGATTGAACTCATGTCCTATTATTATAAGACTTCAGGACTGTAGTCCCTTACAATACAACATTATTGACACTAAATTACCTATCTATCTTATCTTCCATTTAGGTTTGTCCTTATGCTTACGTTTTTTTCTAACGCTATCACTGCTGATGTTATATCAAGAAATATTCCTAAATAGCGCTAACCAATCAGCGCCGGCTTCAATCAACCGTAGGTGGGGTAAAACATTATTAAAAAGTACTACATGATAGACATGCCCATTTACTTAGATATTATCTTCATTTCCATTTTAATCAGAAATCATTAGCGTGAGAAAAAAACATAGAAATTATACACAAAAGCAGGTCGGCATTGATCGGCACAACTGGGCAGCTAGAGTACAAAACATTTATATAAAATAAATCAGTGTTGCAGTTTTGAAATTATTTTCAGTGTTTAGACACCAAAGTTGCGTTCATCTTTGCTGTAAAATTTTGATAGAAATTATCATATTTACCATCTAAGTGTCACTTTAAAAGGGCACTTACCGATTGTAATTGCTAGGGTACATGGAGGGATGTTGGTGCATCTGGTCTAACTGGGGACTGTCTGCTACATTGTTTCCTGCACAACAAAATATTAATTTATTTTAATTACTTAGTAATTAGTTAATAGATTAATTAATATCTGTAAAATCTGGTAAAGCTGATAATGCTGGTAAGACCATGGTATTGTTCTTCCAACTGTAAGGATAGCCAGAACAACAGTCACATTTTTATAGCACTAAACAGAATAAGTACAATTTTACGAAGTAGTGAATCCTCATAGGGACAAACAATAAGACAAAGGCATTCGCAAGGTCTCTCTCTCTGTCAAGAGTGGCCGACTAAGATTGACTCGTAAATGATAACATGCCGACCCAAGTGGAACGCAACAATGTACGCGTTCGTGTCGATAAGTTTCGACGTTGCTCGCAGCATTTATCGCGTCACGGCGACAGCACGAAAGACCTGTCACGATAGCGACCGTGATATCATTATTAGTATTCTTTACCCTATGGTGACACATTACCTCTGTCCTGCTGGTAGTGGTAGTGGTCCTTGTCGTTGTCGTGCGGCAGGTGGTAGGGCAGGCGGTCGTCGTCGTACATGTAGTTACCTCTGTCCTGCTGGTAGTGGTAGTGGTCCTTGTCGTTGTCGTGCGGCAGGTGGTAAGGCAGGCGGTCGTCGTCGTACATGTAGTTACCTCTGTCCTGCTGGTAGTGGTAGTGGTCCTTGTCGTTGTCGTGCGGCAGGTGGTAGGGCAGGCGGTCGTCGTCGTACATGTAGTTACCTCTGTCCTGCTGGTAGTGGTAGTGGTCCTTGTCGTTGTCGTGCGGCAGGTGGTAAGGCAGGCGGTCGTCGTCGTACATGTAGTTACCTCTGTCCTGCTGGTAGTGGTAGTGGTCCTTGTCGTTGTCGTGCGGCAGGTGGTAGGGCAGGCGGTCGTCGTCGTACATGTAGTTACCTCTGTCCTGCTGGTAGTGGTAGTGGTCCTTGTCGTTGTCGTGCGGCAGGTGGTAAGGCAGGCGGTCGTCGTCGTACATGTAGTTACCTCTGTCCTGCTGGTAGTGGTAGTGGTCCTTGTCGTTGTCGTGCGGCAGGTGGTAGGGCAGGCGGTCGTCGTCGTACATGTAGTTACCTCTGTCCTGCTGGTAGTGGTAGTGGTCCTTGTCGTTGTCGTGCGGCAGGTGGTAGGGCAGGCGGTCGTTGTCGTACATGCCGGCGGGGAAGCCGCCCGCCCCCACGCCGCCCGGCGACATCTCTCGCGCGCCCGGCGCCGTCTGTAACACACACGTACTATTGTAGTGACGCTAGCGGGTAGCGTCAGCTTGGATATCGTATCTAATAATTATCTCCAGCTGACGCATATACAATAATCTATAATAATTTAGTATATGAGATGAAGAAACAAATATCGTTCTTAGCTCTATAGCTACACGCAACACTGGCTGTTTGATTTAATCTTACAGACTAATGCAGGATCTGTAATATGCGAGTGTGTGAGTGTATGTGTGTGTGTGTGTGTGTGTGTGTTAGTACCTTGTTGTAGTCGGATAGCGAGGAGTTGGAGTTGGAGCCCGGATGCATGTCGGTGGAGCCCATGGGGCTGGCGGCGTCACGCGGCGGCTCGAAGTCGAGCGCGGCCATGCCGGGGGACACGGGGCCGGGCGAGCCCATGCCGCCGCCCATGTCCCCGCCCATGTCGCCGCCCAGCTCGCCGCCGAACGTGCTCGCCCCGCCGCCCCCGCCCCCGCCCCCGCTGCCGCCGCTGCTGCTCGTGCTGCCGCCCTAAGGAACCGAAGCCGCACACTAAATATCTAACTCTGGTCATACTACTAAATATCGCATTTCGGTAAATGCGATTGCGGTAAATGGATTTTAACAGTTCGTATCGATAAATCGTTATATCGTATTGTTCGGTGGTCATGTTACTGGGGTTAGCCTGGCACATTCGCAATCTACACTATTAAAAGGCGCATAGGGTTGACATAAGTCCTCGTCAACCATCATTTTTTTAAAACGGCTATCGAAGAAAGTGATAACTAAGAAATGTATCTCGTCTAGGAGGCGAAACGTTTTTTTTTTCAAAAATAAAAACAGGGCTTTATTGTTGTAACCAGGGCTTAAATATAGTAACTCTTTCTTTCGTTATCGTTTACAATTTAACTTATACTATCATTCATCGAGTCCAGATTCTAAGCTTATCGAGCAAAAGTACTGCGCATTGCAAACGCAGACGCACGTATTTCATGCGTCCGTGTGGTGTGTTAAATGTATAGAATACCTGTGCGTGCGCGTGCGGGTCGGAGTAGGAAGGCGTGCGCGGCGCGGGCGCGGGCGACGAGTGCTGGCTGTAGGGCGTGTGCGCGGGCGACGGCGTGTACGAGTGCAGCGCGGCGGGCGACGCGGCGGGGAACGGCGTCGTGCCGCCCGGGCCCGCCGCCGGCGACCGGCTGTACGGACGCGACTGCGTCTGAACACACCACGCCACCGGTTACACGTCACGACACTCATACTACATCACTGCCGCGGTCTGTGATCACTGCGTCGCTGGCGGCGATCATCATGAGCCGAAAGTGGAGCTTAACGTAGGTCCGGCGAGTGAAATTATCTCAGAAATGGTGCGTCGGAACCACAAAATAAGGTTATTTTCGACCACCTTAGAAACCCCAGAGGTAGATAAGAGGTTTTTAATGAAATATCGAGTGCGAGATTTTTATATTTTTTATACTAATTTTACATAAAAGTACAAAAACGTCATCTTTGTAATAGGGTTTTCTCCCCTCGATGTACAGTGTACTATTTTTGAAACGAAACTCGACAATAATGGGTGTTAAAAGGAAACTGTCGATGGGTAAAACTCGATAATAATGAAATTCCATACAAATTTGTTACATCCGAGTAGCGTGGAAAGGTTGACTTTGCTCAAAAAAGATTGTTAATAATGACCGCATTATAAGAAATTTTAAGTAAACACATTATTGAATTACTGAACTGTACTATGTAGAACAACAAGTATTTATAAAAGGCAAAAACAAATCAATTAAAAAAAGTGAAAATAACATTCTGTCTATTATGCAAAGAAAAAGACAAAAAATCTAGTTTACTGCTAGGAGTGCTGGGGCACAATTGCAGAATATTTGCGGAGAAATACACGAAGACAAAACACATCAACCTGAACAAAAACATGGCCTCGAAGGTGTCCCAGAAGGGTGTCACCTAGGACCGATACCATTCATCATGTGTTACCTGCGGAGTGGCATTGTAGGGGTCGTGGTTGTAGCGAGGCGTGTGCGCGGGCGAGGGCTGGTGCGGGTAGGGCGCGGGCGAGTGCGAGTACACGGCGCGCCCCGCGGGGGACCCGAACCCGGCCCCGCCCCCGCCCCCGCCGCCCCGCGGGGGCGACACCGCCGCGAACGCCGCCGGCGACGCGGGGAACTGCACAACGACATCACATTACTAGTGTCCGCGCTCACACGGACAACGCAAACATTCAAGCGAGTCTAGCTAGTACCTGTGGTTGTGGCGTGCCAGGCGGGCGCGCGGGGCTGGGCGAGTACCCCTGCGAGCGCGGCGACGCGTACACGCCGCGCGGGGACGCGTACCCGCCCCCGCCCCCGCCCACCGCGCCCACCGCGCCCACGCCGCCCACGCCGCCCGCCGGCGAGCTGTACCCGCGCGACAGCATGCCGCTCTCCATGCCACCGCCGTTGCTGTCCATGCCGCCACCTTTAACATTAACTATAAAGTTAACGAGCTGACGAGAGATAACTGGCATCGCCGTTATAATTCATTTAATATTTATTAAAACAGTCAATTTAAAAAATATACAAGGTGTTACAAAAATACCCCTAATGCCGAATATGGTATATAGGGACCATCAAACTGACCAACTTTTACTATGGGACCAACTCTGAAAACGTGAAAAAAATCAGCTGTTTCATACAAAAATTAAAATCGAAAATATCAAAATGTATTTTTGTAATTAATATTATTTTTGTAACACCTTGTATAAATATTGAACAACATCACATAATATTGCTCCGAAAGACAATATAGAAAAGACTCAGCCGGTAATCAAACCCCAGACCTCGGAAGATGACGACGTGTTAAAAACTGACGAGCTAGCCATTTAACCACGGAGGTCGTCACAGTAGGCGTAATATGATAACCAATCCAACAAAAATGTATACGTCAGTTATAAAGACACAGATAAAGGGTTTATGTTTACGTATACAACTATACACGTGTCCGAAGCTTTGAGAAGTCTTTGGCTTACCTCAGTGTCTCGAGACGAATCACAGAATGTTTGACCAGTGTATGTTGCCAGATGACTTACGACTATGAAACGTGGTCAGTAACTATTGATCTTAAGAGAAGGCTAAGATCACCCCGTGTGCAATGGAGAAAGCCACGTTCGGCGTTTAGGCTCAGAGAAAACCCTGATCGGGGCGGCCATACTGAGCGGGGACAGACTGGATGTAGGGTGCGGCGTCCTGCAGCGGGGGCTGGTGGGGCGCCCCCTAGTGGTATATGAGCGCAAGGCTCATGTCCTGCGGGTACTGCTAGGGGCAGCAAGTGGGCCGCGGTACACACTGACCGGGGGCGGACTGGAAGTATGGCGCGGCGTCCTGCAGCGGGGGCCGGTGGGGCGCCCCCTGGTGGTACATGAGTACGGGGCTCCTGTCCTGCGGGTACTGCTGGGGGGCAGCAAGTGGGCGACGGTACATACTAACCGGGGGCGGACTGGAAGTAGGGCGTGGCGTCCTGCAACGGGGGCTGGTGGGGCGCCCCCTGGTGGTACATGAGCGCGGGGCTCATGTCCTGCGGGTAGTGCTGGGGGGCAGCAAGTGGGCGACGGTACATACTAACCGGGGGCGGACTGAAAGTAGGGCGTGGCGTCCTGCAACGGGGGCTGGTGGGGCGCCCCCTGGTGGTACATGAGCGCGGGGCTCATGTCCTGCGGGTAGTGCTGGGGGGCAGCAAGTGGGCGACGGTACATACTAAACGGGGGCGGACTGAAAGTAGGGCGTGGCGTCCTGCAACGGGGGCTGGTGGGGCGCCCCCTGGTGGTACATGAGCGCGGGGCTCATGTCCTGCGGGTACTGCTGGGGGGCAGCAAGTGGGCGACGGTAAATACTAACCGGGGGCGGACTGAAAGTAGGGCGTGGCGTCATGCAGCGGGGGCTGGTGGGGTGCCCCCTGGTGGTACATGAGCGCGGGGCTCATGTCCTGCGGGTACTGCTGGGGGGCAGCAAGTGGGCGACGGTAAATACTAACCGGGGGCGTACTGAAAGTAGGGCGTGGCGTCCTGCAGCGGGGGCTGGTGGGGCGCCCCCTGGTGGTACATGAGCGCGGGGCTCATGTCCTGCGGGTACTGCTGGGGGGCAGCAAGTGGGCGACGGTAAATACTAACCAGGGGCGGACTGAAAGTAGGGCGTGGCGTCCTGCAGCGGGGGCTGGTGGGGCGCCCCCTGGTGGTACATGAGCGCGGGGCTCATGTCCTGCGGGTACTGCTGGGGGGCAGCAAGTGGGCGACGGTAAATACTAACCAGGGGCGGACTGAAAGTAGGGCGTGGCGTCCTGCAGCGGGGGCTGGTGGGGCGCCCCCTGGTGGTACATGAGCGCGGGGCTCATGTCCTGCGGGTAGTGCTGGGGGGCAGCAAGTGGGCGACGGTACATACTAAACGGGGGCGGACTGAAAGTAGGGCGTGGCGTCCTGCAACGGGGGCTGGTGGGGCGCCCCCTGGTGGTACATGAGCGCGGGGCTCATGTCCTGCGGGTACTGCTGGGGGGCAGCAAGTGGGCGACGGTAAATACTAACCGGGGGCGGACTGAAAGTAGGGCGTGGCGTCCTGCAGCGGGGGCTGGTGGGGCGCCCCCTGGTGGTACATGAGCGCGGGGCTCATGTCCTGCGGGTACTGCTGGGGGGCAGCAAGTGGGCGACGGTAAATACTAACCGGGGGCGGACTGAAAGTAGGGCGTGGCGTCCTGCAGCGGGGGCTGGTGGGGCGCCCCCTGGTGGTACATGAGCGCGGGGCTCATGTCCTGCGGGTACTGCTGGGGGGCAGCAAGTGGGCGACGGTAAATACTAACCGGGGGCGGACTGAAAGTAGGGCGTGGCGTCCTGCAGCGGGGGCTGGTGGGGTGCCCCCTGGTGGTACATGAGCGCGGGGCTCATGTCCTGCGGGTACTGCTGGGGGGCAGCAAGTGGGCGACGGTAAATACTAACCAGGGGCGGACTGAAAGTAGGGCGTGGCGTCCTGCAGCGGGGGCTGGTGGGGCGCCCCCTGGTGGTACATGAGCGCGGGGCTCATGTCCTGCGGGTACTGCTGGGGGGCAGCAAGTGGGCGACGGTAAATACTAACCAGGGGCGGACTGAAAGTAGGGCGTGGCGTCCTGCAGCGGGGGCTGGTGGGGCGCCCCCTGGTGGTACATGAGCGCGGGGCTCATGTCCTGCGGGTACTGCTGGGGGGCAGCAAGTGGGCGACGGTAAATACTAACCAGGGGCGGACTGAAAGTAGGGCGTGGCGTCCTGCAGCGGGGGCTGGTGGGGCGCCCCCTGGTGGTACATGAGCGCGGGGCTCATGTCCTGCGGGTACTGCTGGGGGGCAGCAAGTGGGCGACGGTAAATACTAACCAGGGGCGGACTGAAAGTAGGGCGTGGCGTCCTGCAGCGGGGGCTGGTGGGGCGCCCCCTGGTGGTACATGAGCGCGGGGCTCATGTCCTGCGGGTAGTGCTGGGGGGCAGCAAGTGGGCGACGGTACATACTAAACGGGGGCGGACTGAAAGTAGGGCGTGGCGTCCTGCAACGGGGGCTGGTGGGGCGCCCCCTGGTGGTACATGAGCGCGGGGCTCATGTCCTGCGGGTACTGCTGGGGGGCAGCAAGTGGGCGACGGTAAATACTAACCGGGGGCGGACTGAAAGTAGGGCGTGGCGTCCTGCAGCGGGGGCTGGTGGGGCGCCCCCTGGTGGTACATGAGCGCGGGGCTCATGTCCTGCGGGTACTGCTGGGGGGCAGCAAGTGGGCGACGGTAAATACTAACCGGGGGCGGACTGAAAGTAGGGCGTGGCGTCCTGCAGCGGGGGCTGGTGGGGCGCCCCCTGGTGGTACATGAGCGCGGGGCTCATGTCCTGCGGGTACTGCTGGGGGGCAGCAAGTGGGCGACGGTAAATACTAACCAGGGGCGGACTGAAAGTAGGGCGTGGCGTCCTGCAGCGGGGGCTGGTGGGGCGCCCCCTGGTGGTACATGAGCGCGGGGCTCATGTCCTGCGGGTAGTGCTGGGGGGCAGCAAGTGGGCGACGGTACATACTAAACGGGGGCGGACTGAAAGTAGGGCGTGGCGTCCTGCAACGGGGGCTGGTGGGGCGCCCCCTGGTGGTACATGAGCGCGGGGCTCATGTCCTGCGGGTACTGCTGGGGGGCAGCAAGTGGGCGACGGTAAATACTAACCGGGGGCGGACTGAAAGTAGGGCGTGGCGTCCTGCAGCGGGGGCTGGTGGGGCGCCCCCTGGTGGTACATGAGCGCGGGGCTCATGTCCTGCGGGTACTGCTGGGGGGCAGCAAGTGGGCGACGGTAAATACTAACCGGGGGCGGACTGAAAGTAGGGCGTGGCGTCCTGCAGCGGGGGCTGGTGGGGCGCCCCCTGGTGGTACATGAGCGCGGGGCTCATGTCCTGCGGGTACTGCTGGGGGGCAGCAAGTGGGCGACGGTAAATACTAACCGGGGGCGGACTGAAAGTAGGGCGTGGCGTCCTGCAGCGGGGGCTGGTGGGGTGCCCCCTGGTGGTACATGAGCGCGGGGCTCATGTCCTGCGGGTACTGCTGGGGGGCAGCAAGTGGGCGACGGTAAATACTAACCAGGGGCGGACTGAAAGTAGGGCGTGGCGTCCTGCAGCGGGGGCTGGTGGGGCGCCCCCTGGTGGTACATGAGCGCGGGGCTCATGTCCTGCGGGTACTGCTGGGGGGCAGCAAGTGGGCGACGGTAAATACTAACCAGGGGCGGACTGAAAGTAGGGCGTGGCGTCCTGCAGCGGGGGCTGGTGGGGCGCCCCCTGGTGGTACATGAGCGCGGGGCTCATGTCCTGCGGGTACTGCTGGGGGGCAGCAAGTGGGCGACGGTAAATACTAACCAGGGGCGGACTGAAAGTAGGGCGTGGCGTCCTGCAGCGGGGGCTGGTGGGGCGCCCCCTGGTGGTACATGAGCGCGGGGCTCATGTCCTGCGGGTACTGCTGGGGGGCAGCAAGTGGGCGACGGTAAATACTAACCAGGGGCGGACTGAAAGTAGGGCGTGGCGTCCTGCAGCGGGGGCTGGTGGGGCGCCCCCTGGTGGTACATGAGCGCGGGGCTCATGTCCTGCGGGTACTGCTGGGGGGCAGCAAGTGGGCGACGGTAAATACTAACCAGGGGCGGACTGAAAGTAGGGCGTGGCGTCCTGCAGCGGGGGCTGGTGGGGCGCCCCCTGGTGGTACATGAGCGCGGGGCTCATGTCCTGCGGGTACTGCTGGGGGGCAGCAAGTGGGCGACGGTAAATACTAACCAGGGGCGGACTGAAAGTAGGGCGTGGCGTCCTGCAGCGGGGGCTGGTGGGGCGCCCCCTGGTGGTACATGAGCGCGGGGCTCATGTCCTGCGGGTACTCCTGGTGAGGCAGGTACTGCTCGTGCGGTAATGAAGACAGCGACGACAGCTGCCCGCCCATCATGCCGCCCGCCTGCTGCTGCAACACACAAACAAACGAATTTTAGACAGCAGTCAACATCACAATCACTGCTCCAAGTCGGTTACTGAAACACTTGTAGTATGGAGTTTTTGACATTGACCCGACTGAGAATCGACGCACTTCGGATCGCGGAGTCAACGATCCATAGTTGTCAGAGTGAGCACGAAGCGCGAGCAAAGCGTCTCCGTTTCACCTTGGGTAAAAATGCTTTCGTATGTTTGTCCGTCCGTTCTCCCTCTCGCATTTATCAACCGATTCTCGTGAAATTTTGTGAGCAAGTTCGATAAATATATAGAATTTAATTGGTCAACTTCTATTTTGTAATGACTTTGTGCCAAAACAAAAAATCATTAATGGGCTGGCGCGGCTTTTGCGCGGCCGAAACACTCACCGAACAGTTTTATTGCTATCATATATCGCATGAGGGATTTCGTCGCCGCACTGCCTATCAAGTTTTTGTATATTACTACTTTTGTACGTACTTTTATAAAAAAGAACTCGCAATTGACTGTTTTTGACATTTCATTTGAAACAACTTATCTACCTCCAGAATACCGTAGGGGGTCGAAAACAACATTATTTTTTGGGTCCAGCGCACCGTTTCTAAAATATGCTCAAAAGACATTCACAAGGGTATAAATGTAAAAAGTCTGCATCGTACTTGCAAATGTTCTTGTCAGAAGCAACAGACAGTGTGCACTTGGATTTTTAAGTAAGTTTTCGTATTGATAAGTACTAATGAACTACTTTGTTTTAGTTAAATAAACTAACATCACAACTTTACACGTTCTTTATTTTTGTTGCAGGTTTGATTTTTGGTATTTTCGGTGCATGACGATGTAACGACATAACATACAGTATTTATGTTAAAGACGTAGAATCTCAATACGGTGTGATTCGGTACTTTCAATTTTATTACTGTAATTTTAAATAAAAATAAATTGTTAAAAAAGTTACTACTTGGTTTGAATTTCCGCGCATTATTTGAGAAAATTACTATAGAAGCCTTGGCCGCAACTATGTGCCCACATTTTCACGTTCGTCCTTCAATGCCCGTGTTGCATGCCGCTGCAGTAATGTACTATTAATTCTTACCTGCTGCTGTTGCTGCTGTTGTTGCTGTTGTTGTTGCTGCTGTTGTTGCTGCTGCTGCTGCTGTTGCTGTTGTTGCATCAGAAACTGTTGTTCCTCGGGCCTAATCTTCTTCGGCCGCCCCCGTTTCTTCTTCGGGGGCTGGTCCGAGTCGGGGGGCGGCGGGGGCCGCGGGGCGCGGGGCGCTCGGGGGACAGGGGGGGCGGTTTCTCCGTTCTCTAGTTTGACCTTCTTCGGCCGCCCTCGTTTTTTCTTTAGGGGTACTTCTGTCCCGTCTTCTAGTATTATCGTGTCACCCGGTTCCGGCTCCATTGTCAGTCTGTGGAAGATTGGATTCTATTGAGGCTGTATGGGACCGGATAACTGATGTTGGTCAGTCGTTAGAGGATACTGCGTTGTGGTTTTTTAGCAACTGGCAAAAAAAAATCGTACAGATAAAGAATCACGACAAATATTTTTGGGTTAAAGTCTTGTTATGCGGATTATAAAAATATTGCTAAAATAAAAAACTAGTTCTTTTTTGCATTCTATACAAATGTTACTGTGCATTATGCCCGTATTTCATATGTTGGTATGCTCGGGCATCATCGGCGGCGGTTAGCAACTAGACTCGCGCCGGACGGCTTGAACCACGCGAGCGGGGTCATAATAACAACTTTTCATATTAGTCCGGCGGACAGTCGTGTGTAAATAAATAAATGCTCAGACAATTTCACACAACGCCATCTAGCCGTAAACTAAGCAAAGCTTGTAATATGCGTGCTAGACAAATAATATACTAGTTACATATATACTTCGATTTTATTTTTTTTTATTTTCTTTTAAATTTTCAATATTTTTTTAATAGTAACACCCAGACCCATCACAGAAATTAAATTCATCATTTCAATTTCTGACCGGCCGGGAATCGAACCCTCTTGCGTCTTGCGTCGTAGACCGGCGTGAAATGAAGTGTTTTCGCGTCCGCATAAATTTAATTTTGTAGACAAAATAGAATCAGTATATTTATTTGCACAATATTGTGTACATTACATTGAGATGGATGGATGGACAATATACACGTGTGGCTTACACGTTTCCATCTACTGAAGGCAGTGCAATGTTATAAGTGCCTTATAATTTGACCAGTGTCATAAGACCTAGAAGTCCCAGGTTCGAATTCCAGATGTAGTAAAATATGTATTTTGGCCGTTGGTAAGATTTTAGGGTTGTCTAATGTAAAACCATCTTACCTAAGTATCTCGGCAGTTAAAGATGTGATATCCAGTTTTTCAGGAGCCTTCGACCTTCAGTTATTCGCTTATTAAAAGGTATTATGGTTGGCCATCACCCACTATCGAGCAGTTGTCCGAGAACACGGGACCATTGAGGTAGTCGCGGAACTTATCATCACAACATAGAGAGGACAGAAGTCAAGACACACGCTTCGCGGGGATTATCGTGGATTTTTATTTAGTCAGATTATGATTGAAGGTCTGATATAAATTCATATTATGACTGCTCAGTCAGGAATCGTTTATGTTGAAACGATGAAATTCATGTTTATAATACTTACAGAGGCCTCGGAAAGGTAAGCCAACAATTAATTTTGTATCCTACAATTGTGATTTAATATTGGAAATGTGATTTTTCATTTTTATTTTCGAAAATCAACAGCTTATTACAACATAAATACCAAAATACAGTTAATTATGTCAAATAGCAAGCAATCATACCAGATTGAGTTTCTCTGTGGAAGGCACGAGAAGAGTTTACAACCCTAGCGCTGCGGCCGAGTGAAGGTATGAGAAACAAAGTACATACATACATAAAGCTTACTTCTGCCCTCTTTTTATTTTGTGTTATTATCGTCTAAAACATACAATCGAATTGAGAACCTCCTCTTTTTTTTAAGTCGGTTGGATGAGTGTTGGGAAGTACCTGTGGATTTCCATGTAGTTAACAGCCTGTCTGTCTCCATCTAGTGCACCATCATTTTACCTAAGTCTCGCTGCAGTTACAGCCATGATGTCCAGTCGCCCTTTCTAAGTCAAGTCCCACAACCTACAGCAAGCTGTTGAAGTAGTCGGGGAACTTGGATTCGCGTAAGGTTTGTTTGGTGAACTACGAATACTTTTGGATCCTGTAGTTAAATTATCAAAATCTGACTAAGGCAAGAGAAGAGAATCCATGAATCCTAAAGTATTTTGAGTCTGTGTAACTAACCATTATTATGTTACCTAAGTTTTCTGGATGTTGACAAGTTCATCAGCAGCCATTTGGATTGAGCATCTCCTAAAAGTGTTGATATTATCCTACAACTGTTGTTCCTGTTTAACTTAGAAACCCTGGATTATATGCTCATAGGTTCATCGACACTTTTAAATACTAGAGCTAGATTATTAAAATCTGTCCTTAAAACTTAACTGCCTTACCACAAAAGATTTAAAAACACTGTTCAACAAGTGTTTAACTTAGACACTGTTTAAATGTGATGCTGTCACTTTTTTGACAATATTTTTTAAAAGAGACAGCATCACATTTAAATCTTGCCTAAATTAAACAGTGTTTGAAAATCTTTCGTGGTAAGGTCGTAAGAGTTTTAAGCCTGTGTAAATAATTACTACCAATTTAAAGTTTTCTAGTAGCTCCAGCCACGATGTCGAGTCACCCATCTATTGTTTGTGTCGTAAAGGATATTTTTATACCGACTGGTCCCATAGCTCACCCTCTCGCGGATGTACAGTATCTACAGACTGCGGGCGTCGCGACGTATCGTCCGGGAACACCGAGCTCCCCTCGTCGACGTGCGGCAGCAGCCCGTAGAGGTGTCGCGGTACTCGTCTCTTTAGGAGTACGATGCTAGCTCACGAGCATGACCCACATTCGTCGTGAGGTCTAGGAACTCGAACTCTATAAACCCGCTTATATTACTAATTCAGAAATCCTGAGTTCGAGGCTCAGAGGATTCTCCATATGACTATAATATTTGTAAGTGCCATGAAATTTTGTAGTTAGATTATGAAATAAATTTCGCAGAAGTGAAGCCACGGACGCCGGAGTGTTTTAAGATCGCCCGGTTAGACCGATACTACGAATACGAGACGAGGGTTTAAGACCGTCCGTCTGGCTAACTATCAAGTTACCTGAGGTGGTTCCGGGGTAGTGGAGGGTACGGCGTGTGGTGGTGTATCTAGTTCTAGAGGATAGAGTGATACGTATCGGTCCCACAACTCACCCTCTGCCGGGTGCGCCGGGTGTGGGGCAGTACCTGCGGATCTCCATCTCCTCCTGGGGGCGGCGCGAGGTGTTGTCGGGGAACACGAGGTCGGCCTCGTCGACGTGGGGCAGCAGGCCGTTGAGGTAGTCGCGGAACTTCTTGAGCGCGGCGTAGAACGGCACCTTGTCGGCCGCGCGCGGCAGCTGCGCGCACCGCGCCGACGACGACGGCATCACCCACATGTACTGTGTGTGCGTACACGTACCGTCCGTTCGTTAATATTTCACAACGTCACATACGTCATAACTAACTAGCTAAACCACTTCTTGTGTCGTGGAAATCGAGACGACGGTGGTGGTACAGACCTGAGCCGATATAGAAAAGTTCCTTTTCTAAATTGACCCGACCGGGGATCGAACCCGGGACGTCACCGCACACACACACACACACAATTTTATTATTTCACATTTTCACCACTCACAATGCTATTTTTATGCGATACTAAATAATATAATTGAAAAAAATTGTCTCGCACCAGATAGGGTCGCCAGATAGTCGGGATCCGTCGGGATTGTCCCGACGTTTCGTATGATGTCTAGAGTCCCAAAAAAAATTACAAAATGTCCCGACAGAAACAATTGCATAATAATTAAACAATTATTAAACGAGTGTATATTAGAATAAGTGATTAATGATCTTATAATTTGCCAAAAAGTGTTCTTTTTGTGATTAATTAACTTTTTATAGCAAAAAGTAATTTATATTTCGTAATATTTGTTTGTCCCAACCGTAGTCCCAAAATCCCGACTTTTTGACATTTTGCCGAGACATTTTAATCTTCCCATCTGGCAACCCTAGCACCAAATCATATTCTTAGGCGAGAATCGAACCCGCGACCTCTTAAATTCAAAAATTATTTATCCAATTTAGATTGTTACGAGCACTTGTGAATGTCAAAGAAGCTACGCCATCGGTTCGCGCGCCCTAAGCGGGAGACCTTGTAACGAGAAGAACCGGCACGAAACTCGTAAAGGGCTGCTTTATTCTAAAAAAAAAAAACCCTGACAAGTGCGAGTCGGGCTCACCCACCGAGGGTTCCGTACAATTTTGTAAATACTTAAGCAAAGACTGTTTTATCTTTTTTTTCATATTAAGAACTGAATTTGACCGAAAACCGAATTTATTAAGCGTTTCAATGTTTTATGAATAACACGGTATATTTTTTATTATTGCTTTTTTCCCGTTGAACACGGCCACCTTGGGTCGGAACGTCTGCAGTACTGCAGATCCCTCCTTGACCTATGTATAGTACATACCGTGTTAGTGCCGGCTATAGTATCCGGTTGCTTCCCGAAGCAGAAGTCCTTCTTCCCGGAGAACACCTCGTAGATGAGCTTCCCGTTGAACACGGCCACCTTGGGCCGGAACGTCTGCAGCTTCTCCAGCAGTACTGCTGAACCCTCCTTGATCTCGCGCCGCGTGAGGTCGGCGGAACCCTTGGTCGCGCGCGGAACCATGTTCGTAAAACCGATGCCGAAGTTAAGCAGCTGCGGGAAATAAAAGCTTGTTTATACTTTTACAGCTTTATTCATAAGAAAACCTTAGAATAGAGTTATAGTCAATTTTAGTATATGCTGTTAAGGCCTATTAAAGGTCATATAACTTTCATTATATTTCAACGCTTCATTCTTCAGATATAAAGACACAAACATTGGTCTACTTTAGTGTTATTATGTTGTCGTTCTGGCAAATCCATAGACAAAACAGGCAAATCCACTGGCTGATATCCACATCTTCCAAAAAAGAAAACAATAGGGTATTTTACACCATGTAAGAAACAATATAAAAATGTATGTTTATGATAGATTTCATAAAAAGTGAATGAGAAACGTCGATATTTATTCATAAAAATGCAATATACATTTTATAATTCAATTTAAAAAATCGACTTTTTTAATCTATTCTTCAAATGTTCAAAACGCCATTCGCCATATTGGATTCCGACGTGACGTCAGCCCGACAGTAAGCAAACAGGATTTCGTACTCGTCGTACTGTGTTATTTTATAATTTTATGTGATTATCACTTTTATGCTTTATTTTACTAAAATCGCATCATGGAAGACGGTTTTGTGGAAAAATGTTAAAACAGCAATGTAAGTACCTATCATATCAAGTTTTTTCTAACATTAAGTAATACACAACACGATAATACCCTGTGTTTGTTTACTATTACAATCCAACATAACCTATTTTTATTTTATTTTGTTATCAGGTCCGGAAGGGAATCTGACGACGCAATAGGCTATGTGCAGCTCAAACGGGTTCAAAACACGTGCGTTGTAGTGTACGGTATGCCTGGAACATAAAGTGCGTTCCAAGCCCTATGTACTGATTGACACATAATGTGAATGAACAGGAAGAGACTGTGAGTAGTGTTAAGTGCTACGATTGTCCCTCGTCAGAAGGTGGCTGCAAGCATGGTGTTACGATGTACACCGCCGAACCGAAGCCCTGTCGTCGTGTACTTCGGTTGAGTTTTAATGGAAGAAATCGAATCTGGCTAAGGTTGGCTCATCGATAAACATTTTGTGTGCAAAAGAAATTTCTAAAAGAAAATCTAAGGAGATGGTTGCAGACAGCAGTGTGCGATGCAAAAGGTTAATTTATGGGGAAACGCATAACCTTGATTAGTATAGTTCCACAACAAGTGATTGATCTACCTTTGCATGAATTTAAAAATCATGTTAAAAAGACGCTCATGGGTAATGGTTATTATAAAGTAGACAATTATCTGAAAGACCAAAATGCATGGAAAAAATGTAACACATAGCTTGTAAATATAAGTACCTACTTTGTTGTTTATAATCTGTTGTATTGTATTTGGTAACTGTTGTAAAGTAATAAAGATATATTTCAATTAGTTAAGTGTTTATTTCTGTTATTCATATAATCAAATTTCCAATTTAAGTTAAAGAGACAGGACATAACCGAGTGACCATAAACTTGACTGATGACAGCCAGATTAACAATAGCAGATCATGATATAATATTTAAGTTTGTAAATATTGTAACTTATTTCTGTTAAAGCTGATAAGTTTCTTGCACCTGTTCTTCTTGTCAGTTATAAAACTCTGGAATGGGTGGAAAATATAGATGATTCAGAAGCGCTTAATTACTAAGTTTATTTGAATAGTTTTTTGTACTTTGACTTTGACTATTCTCCTACCCTACCCTATGTATAGTGCATATGTATTCACATATTTTCCACATGCACATGACATTGAAATGAACATTATTATATCCTTAACATTTTTATGGTGGCCAAGTTGACCCATTCTTCAAATCAACTCGGCTGTGATGGACCAACATCATCTTTATACAGTGAGTGCACCATGGAAATAAAAAAAACTATACTTATTATTTGATATATTTATTTATTATAATATAATAATACCTTTTATATAAACTCAAAGTTGCCTGTGTAAGTATTAATCCTTCAAAACACATGATTGATTTTGAATCAAAAAATGCAAGTGTTAGGTTATGTTCACATCGCTTATCCTTCTTGCATATCCAGTAGACACAAAATTCACGAGACCATCAGGTGAACAGGATATTTTTTTGTTTGGTTTTTGGATTTCTTTGGATCTCTTCTTACGTTTCAACCAAGTTTTTCTCATTTTGATGTCACTTGGCACTTGAACCCACAATTTTAGTGGAGATTTTACACTTGTTTTACTGCAATCAGGCACAAGACACCAATGATAAAACATTACAACTCATTATTTTAAAAACTCGTTACTTTTGTAAAAAGACATTGTAACCACTCTTGATTGTTTCCTGACGCCTGACGGAGTGACGTCACGGGCCTAAACAGCATGGCGGCTTGCGTTTCTGCGCAATAATTCAAAATCATAAATAAAAAATCATTTTTAAGGTATTTCTTGGTTTTATAAAATTGAAATAAAAATTGTGCTGGTTTATTACGACCTCAGGAATAATATAAACATGTTTTCAAAAAAAGGTGTAATTCCCTATTATCTATCATTAAATGTTAATATGTTGTAAAATAACGTGAAAGATGTCACTTCAATCAGCTGTAATATAGTCGGCCATGTTATTCACTAAAATAGGGATAAAATAGGCAGCACCCTTCTATAAATCAAAGATTTAAGGGCCTGTTTCACAATGTAAAAGTAAGTTCTGAGTAGCTTAATTGACAGATTTTTCATATCACTAGTGTCAAATCATCTGTCAAGTAAGCTTCTCGGAACTTACTTTTACATTGTGAAACAGGCCCTTATAGAGCGTTTGTCGCTATTGAGCGCATAAGCGCATTCATAAGAATGATTCAAGAAATTTCTTATAACAAGCTTTTAGGCCTTCCATAACTTTTTATGAATAAGACATTAGAAATAAAACACTTTTTACGGATTACAGCGCGCGAAAATAAAACACTTTTTACGGATTACAGCGCGTAAAAAGTGTTTTATTTCTAATGAACTGTACGCGCGAAAGCCTTAGAAGTGTATATGATTAAGACAGTTAGTGCACATCGTGAAGCGCGTGAGAGCAAACAAGTTGAAGTGACAGTAAGGGTACAAAAAAACGTGATTTTGTAAAACACCACACGACACGATACGCTCGACGCATCTTCCGTTAGACCCTGTCCAGAGCTTCGCGCGTTTATTAGACGCGTTTCGCTATACAATGTACGCTTAGGACCAGCGACGTCAGCAACTTGTGCAATATTAACAGCAGTGTAACCAAAATCGCGTGTCAAATCGCGGCGAATTCGCCCTTTCTGGACAAGGTCTTAGATATGAAAGCGCCCTTATACATTACATACACTATGACAACGAGATAAGGCAATCATTGAATGCAATGTGTCTTTGTTACTTGAAAATAATTGCATTATTATTATTTTAAGGCTTGTTTTACTCTGTTCAAGATTGATGCTTGTCTGCAGTCCTCGACTGCTCGCCAGACAGATTAAAATGCAGGTAACTATATTATACTTTGTGTCCATATATCGAGATCTTATTTAACTCTGTTATCTAGTAGTTATTAGTGAACACAAAATTTATGTAACAGTGTGTATACCTTGTAGTCCTCGTCGGCGCTCATCTGCTCGCGCGTGAGGCCGGACAGGTACAGGCACTTCCAGAAGTGGTTGCCGGGGCCCGCGTAGTGGTGCCCCTTGTACGCCGCGAACAGGCCCGGGTTTATGCCGATCTGGAACCAAATCAACATTATGTTCATTTCAAATACACTAACAAACAAGTACTTTTGAATTATATTTTTTTAACTTACTTTAGATTGATTTTACATTTGCAACTATGTATGTGTCGTAGGATATTCTTACAATCGGATATTTGTAAAAATCCTAGGTCAATAGTGAAGAACCGGATGATTGGATTCTAAGATAGATTTTCGCAATCGTCCGAGCAATTTTTAGGATCTTTATAAAAACCCAAGATGTTTCGGACAATTGGAAACTTGAATGCTGATTAGATAATCTAAAAGTCGATTAAGTCTGATTGATGCTGATTGATCACTGCAACAGGTATCTCAAGGCTCATCATTCAATATTATATGTTTATGGTGTACATGAGTCAGCACCTACTCGCAAGGCCAGGAAGTGGAACACCTTTTGAAGTATGTAAAATTTCAACATGCTCCAGTTTTTTTTAAGTTTAAAATTGGCAGTAAACTAGATAGTACAAAAAATGAGAAGATAGTCAGACGGCATTGTCGTGGAACATGCCGAGTGTGCACGCCACGTAAGTTGTCACAATAACGAGGTCGGTGCAAGATTTTTTTTTCTAAGCTGAAAATTACTTTATTTTTTGCTTAAATTATTATGTATAATTTAAGAAAAAATAGTCTGACCACAGATTAATGGAACAAAGGCAGTCAGCAGTCGCTCAAAGTGCGGATATCGAGCGAGCGTTGCTGTTCGAATCGCGTAGGGATATATAATTTATAATTAATTTATTTAAAATATTTATACTATAAGGGTTTCGTTACCGGGACCCGGGAAACGGGAATTCCCTGGAAATACATCGTTCCCGAAGTCGGGAAATATTTTGTGATGTCCCGGGTATTACCAAGATTTTTTTAACCCTTCAACGCCCGCAAAATGAGACACAATATCCGCCACAACGCCGCTCGGGCGTTGATGAATTAATGCGATTTAATCCTCTAAAACAACTGTAAATCTTGATCAAAATCAACACAAAATCCTAGAAACACGATGTCTTGGAAGAAATTTAAAGTTAAGGCCATCTTTTTAAATAAGTTCTCAGATTATCCAAATCACTATGAAACTGACGGCTCCCTAGAAATTATGGACACCGCAGCCAAAGAATTTAGCTAAGAGTCGTTCGAGTATTCGGCCATAAGTATGTAAATCATTGTCTTTCCTAATGTTTTGTCTCGCAGCCATCTTCAGCCCCCGTTTTAAAGTAAAAAAGACTATAAATGGAGTCTTTTTGACAACGTCTACTGAACCGGGGTATTTTGTACGTCATGGAGTGGAGATGCGATCATACTCACATAATGATGGCCAGGATATGCGCTCATCTTCACTCATGCCGTTGTGGTCGTGCTGGTTGTATAGAGGGAGCTAGTGTCGTGTATGGGGCGCGATCATACTCACAATGATGATGTCCAGGTTCTCGGAGAGGTGGTCGGGCAGCGTGCGGCGCGCCACCTCCTCCTCGCTCGTGCCGTTGTGGTCGTGCTGGTTGTATAGAGGGAGCTAGTGTCGTGTATGGGGCGCGATCATACTCACAATGATGATGTCCAGGTTCTCGGAGAGGTGGTCGGGCAGCGTGCGGCGCGCCACCTCCTCCTCGCTCATGCCGTTGAACCGATCGTGCTTCTTGCGCTCCTTCACGGGCCGCGCCACTGCACCTTCTACGCCGTCAGCCTTTATCTCCATGCTGGAAAATATATGGCTCCTTTAACCGACACGCCAATATTACAAAAACATCTGAACCCCGACTACGATTATGTAAACTGTTAACGTTATTGTGAACTGTGATACTGTACAAGTGTACAGTCTGTTTAATTCACATAAAGAGAGTGATAGTTTTCGCACGAAGTTACGTTCGGTTAGTTCATAGTTTTCGATGACAATTGACGAATAGAGTTGGCATCTACTTATATAAAAAGGAAAGTGTGAATTCATTGAAAATTGTACACTTGTTTCAATAATTTTTAAGCACCCTCTTTGGTGCATTGGAAACGTCATCTGATGATATTAAAGAAACAAATGTTAAAAACAAATCAATACCAAGCACACTACCCGTTCATTTTTAACATTTACCGTAATTTTACAGACACCGTAACAGTTTTAAAAAGACATTTGACAAGATCTAGAGCTGAAACGTCAACGAGGGTATCTGACTTTGCTGTCTATACACGAGCACGTGACAAAACAATAACAAGTCTGATCAGATAAAAAATATCTGATCAGATAGAATAAAGTTCCAACTATTTCGAGCTCCACAATCAATTGGTCGAGAAAGTAAATGCTTTATTTGTCGACTGACAAAAAGTAATCTATACATTGATTGTGACACGAGTATTGAACCGAGTCTTTCAAGAATCGTCTCGTAAATCACGGAAATGTAATAATTTCATATATTTTATTGCACCATAATGTTTACAAGAGATGTTAAGTTTTTTTATAATAATATGATACAGCGCATTATGGACCCTGTCGGGCACAGCAAAAAGATGCATATCTTTCATTGAGAATAAAATTTTACTATAATTTTCTTAGGTATTAAATTAATTTAATACAAAGTATAAATATTAAATTTTATGATTAGGATTATTTATATATTCTATTCATTCTATACGTATATTTGCAATTGACTGGTGACGATTTGAAACGGCAGATGCGTTTCACGTCGCGTCGGTGCTGAAATTCGTCTAATGACAGTTATAATGAAAATGGCGGCAACCACATTCCACGATTAAGCACACCTAGTTTCAGGCGTTGGTCATCGGTCCCTGCCTAGCAATAACGGTACAGGTCTACTCCAGGCATCACGGATAATTGGAGAATCCAAAAAAGGTGGAAATTATTGTATTTTTTTATAAAAAAAGAGACGTACAATAATGTCTCCCATTGAGCAGCGAGCAGTCGGACTGGCGCAGAGCAGAAAAACCGTGAATGCAGTCACGTCCGTCACAATCGAGGCGTGCTGTTGACTCCTGCGCAGGTCAAAGATTACACGAGCGGCACCGACTCCCGAGGAGTTTTTGCTTTTTGTCTAAAAGTAGGAGGCCTTTGGAAAAAATACCTTTACAATTGCCTGTCCTTAAGGTCCTTTCTGCTAGAAGACGAGATCATTTTAGATACCCAAAGAGACTTGGATGTCCACTTGAGTGTTTTTATTTGTCCACTCGGCCTAATTAAATACATACCTAGTCATACTGATTCGAGACACGCCTTCAGAGGGCAATAGCATATCAGTTAGCGTGTTACAGTCAGTTACTATATTAGAATTGAGCCGAATAATTAGGTATTATGGACAACCAATCGAACGACAGCATGATTGTTATTAGCAGTTATGACGATTCTACGGCTTTTAAAAGCAAGTAGATAATATGTATGAATTAAAATAAATAATATTAGAAAAAATACTAGAAAAATCGACTCACCCGTAGCTCCTCAGACAGAACTCCGGCCCAACGCACTGACCAATGACTCGGTAGCATAATTGGTCAGTGCATAGGACCGGAATCCCAAGGGTGCGGGTTCGAGTCCCGTCTGAGGTGCTACGTGTGAGTAGATTTTATCTAGTATTTTTCTAATATTATTTATCTTAATATAAAAATAGTATTGTGAATGCGAATACTAAATTTAATAATATGTACGAATCCATAACTGCTTCGCTGCCACGGTGCGTCGTCGCGTCACTTGTGTGAGTGTGTGTCCTCGTGTACGCGCCGCGACACCTGTGCCCACACGCCGCCGCCGCCGCGCCGCCGCGCCGCCGCAACCACGCCGCGCGCCGCTGCTTTATTAATGCACCGCCACGCTCCGACCGAACCGTGTCTTCACTTTGTTCTTATATTTTATACGATTCCTCCGGTTGTACCGCGCTGAACGCCTGTACCACTCAATAAAGCTCTAATTCATTATTTTCATCGTAGGTTAATGCTCTATCTATGACGAGTTGTCTTTCGAATGAAGACAGCGACCATTTGGCATATTGCACCTGCTTTTACTGGCAATTGTAATGGGTGTTTGAGCACCTTAGGGCTGTGCATTAAATTAAAATTAAAAACGTAATCTGCAAAAAAGACAAACTCTATCGACTGCCCTCATTAATTTCTTCTTGAAAGTATTGTGCAGAATTGTGCCGGCCTAATTGTAAATACAGTTACGTGCGTCCGAATCGGTGAATTAGGGCGTTTGCGGCGAGGCAAGACATTTTTTAGATTTCAAGCATTCGTCCCACGTCGCGATCGCACCTTGATCATCGTCGTATTCTGGGGGTTTTGGCTAGCGATAGCGCTCGGTTCCGGGCCCGAAATACCCGCGCGACGTAAACACGCGGCGCACGCGCACGCGCACGCCGCACCGTCCTGACAAATGCACTCGCAATAGAACACATAAGTACTTGGCCATTGAATACCAGTCACTAGAATCAACCTTAAATCTTACCATCAAAGTCTCTCCCATAAATATTGGTGGATCTTACTGAGAAAATAAGTTTGTATTCCTGGTGATGATAAGATATATGTGTTGCTTCTCACTGGTACAGCTATTATTTATTGTTTTACGGGTAACAGTTTTGTAAAGCGTTCAAAGCAGTCCTGCTTCTTGGGTTCAATTCATCAACAAAGTGTGAATTTCCCAATTAAAAGTAATGAATGTTTTTTTTTATTATTTACAACATCAACCATCATAATATTATAGCAGCACCGGCAATAACATAATAACAAAATAATAACAAATTGAAAACTCCTTAGTCACAGCGTGGTCGCGGCCAGCGCGGCCTCTGCCCTAAAGGCCTCGAGGCACAGCAGCGCTAAATCATTAAGTATTACTACGAACTATGTACCTAGTTTTCAATAACATCTATGTGCAATCGTCTTGCAGCCAACTCGCCAAGAATCGCGTAATAACCTCGATACATAAACTCTTCGATAAACTTTTTGCATACACGTCTTATTCAAATAATTAAGTTATTAATTTATAATCAAAGGGCGGTTTTATAATTGTTCGAGAGAACGCCTCCACAGACTTAAATTTATGATCGCTAATAGCGAGATGATCGGCGGGCGATGACCCGCGAAGGCCGCGCCGCGGCAGCCTCCCTTCGCGGCCGACGACGGATCATCGATTGTCCTTGAGGTAATTTTAGTCTATTTCCCCACGACGCTTTAAAGGTCATCCGCTAAAGCGGAGAATTCACAAAAAATGCAAGAACGAATCCAACGCGGGAACCGGTTCGACGCACGGGCTAACTCCTAGTTAGACTAGATTGTGAAACTTAGCGGAGGCGCCGAAATGTAGAGCTCCAACCTTGCGGGGCGGGCTGCCTTGTTTACAAACATATCTGGGTCGGGTACTATTCGATTGTGTTTAGTCTATTATTATCGCGTGTCACGTGTTTGTTTCCATCTGGCTTCTGAGAATGCAGAAGCAGAGTCCAGAGTCAGGAAAAGTTTCTGGCCTCCATAAGACAATTTGATGTTGAAAACTTCTATTTTGTTTGCATAATTTAACGAAAAATAATTAACGACGTTGATCGGAAGAGTTCAGAATAAGTGACAAGAAACTTGACTTTTTCCGTGCTGATTAATAGCAACAGTCGGTTAGGTAAACTGTGACGAAACATTTGTAAATAGAATATCGCTGACGCATGGCTCGAGCGCAACGGTGGTGGCGTGGCGTGGCGTGGCGTGGCGGTGGCCGCTGGTGGCGCGGCGTGCAGCTTGAGCACTTACACTGAGAAGTGGTGCTTCTATTAATATCCGTGCTATTATTAGAATTAGGAATACGTCCGCAAATGATGACGCTCAAGCAAGTTCCGAAGTTCGTAGGTTTGTGTTGCGAAACTTTGCGACTCGCCTCAGCCTACCTGGGTGGGACGTTAATTATTGAAAGTTAGTCAACGCGTCGAGGCGGTGTTTTCTCTTTTAGTCTCAAAGCGTTCCTGCATCATCGTGACAAGCATCGGACTGTTGAAAGCAACGGCAAGTGTGTTGAAAGTGTCTCGATAAGAGTAAGAGGCTGTACGTAACAGCGGTGACGGGGTGGGATGGTGGCGTGTGGTCGCGCGGTGCGCGCGCGCAAGGGTTCCGTGGTGTAAGTGGGTCGGCGGCGGCGCTAATTCGGGCGGGGTCAGCGGCCGCGCTAATCGTGTCACGCGGGCCCCGCGCCCCGCGCCCCGCACCCCGCACCCCGCCGCACTAACACGAGCTCAGGGCCCTGGGACCCTACCCAACCGCAACACGAAATTTTGTATGTTAGGTCTAGCAAACATGGAAGATCATTGAGATATGATCAGTTTAGAAGACTCATTCAGATTATCGATACTAAGCTAGCTAGATCAAGCTAGGATATAGGTTAAAGCTCTTTAGACCTTATCACGAGCAATAATAAAGTATTGTTTTATTTTTGCTAGTTAATTTTAGTACAAGTCAAGTCGAATGAGGGCACTGAGGTATAATGTACTAATGTAGTACATTTATCTCAGTGAATGAGGGTTTTTGAATATACCTACATATTTTCTAGTATCTAGGTCTGGACTGGAGGAGTCAACACATTGATACATATTTTTAACCGACTTCAAAAAAAGGAGAAGGTTATCAAGTCGACGGTGTTTTTCTTGTTATATGTTCGTCCATATCGTTGTGTGGACGAACTATGAGTTATCTTTATCTAAGTAGTTGGTTTACCCCATCCTATAAATAAATGCTGCGACACACGACTGGTATCACCGAATGACTTCATCACCGGCGATACATTTTTTCTATCGTTCGTGCAATTAAGCCGGCGAGCCAATTAATTAAAGTCAGGGCAGAAGTAGGACCGGTGCGTGCGGTTTTTGAGGTCTGTGGGAAGTTGTAGAGATTCGTCACGCGAGTGCACGCAATGTCGATAAGTCCTATACACTGCAACTTAAGTAAAAAAATATTTTTTTATAAACAACGGGTTAGTGCTTGGCCTTCATCTCACCTGACGTTAAGTGCGAAAAAGACTGTGGAAGTCTACTACATTCGCAAATCTCAACTAGTGAGGAACTGGCTCGGTGGCGCAGTGGTTTAGCGCCTGCCCAGCGATTGCGGAGGTTAAGCAACTTTCGCAAGGGCCGGTCATGGCATGGGTGACCAAAAATGTATTATCTCGAGTTTCTCCCTGCTTTGGAAGGCACGTCAAGCCTTTGGTCCCGGCTGCATTTGCAGCATTGCTATCTCTTAACACCCAACAATCCGCATTGGGCCTGCGTAGTGGGTTATGTTATGACTCATCACTCTTATCCACCCATAAGGAAGGCCCTGTGCCCTAGCAGACGGGACATTAAAAATGGCTGATGTCGAGGAACTGGCTACGTTACCTCTGTCTAAATAATCGAAACAGTTATGGCGTCAGATTTAATATCGATGATCCAGCGACACTCGATTCTTGGTTATTTGACGGCCGTTTGTTGGTGCAGTGGGAGTGAGCCCTTCTAATGAGCTTAAATGATGTTAGCACTGGAAAATCAATGCAATAAAATTGATTGCATAAATCATGCTGTATATTTCGCACCGAGATGTCGTAGATATTGAAAGTATTAGTAGCATTTTGATTTTTTTGTATCTTTATCCATGTTACTACAAGTAACCAATCATGTCACTACATGTCGTAGTATCGATATCGTCAACGACCCATCGCGTGGCAATACTAACTGCACTTGCATGAAATGATGTAGAAAATATTTTCATTAAAATGCGCCAAAATTACGTCACTTTTCTTCAAACGGAAAATTATCAGTATTCAAAAACTAATTTTGTTGAAACGATATTATTATTATTCGGAATTATTAGGTCCTCATTAACAGGGAATGATCCACCGGTCTTCGTTGTCTGTTGTCTTTTCTTGACGAATTTACATAAAGTTTCGCACATTTGCATCGATCTTCTAATATGTTCATTGCAATGCGTTTAAATAGACAATAGACAGTGACCCGCAGCAACTTATCTCGAAAGTGTATGGCAAAAAAAGAATCATCGAAATCGGTTCATAAACAAAGAAGTTATACATGGTAAGCTAAATAATTGATATTTTTCTAGCCAGATCTCTGTAATTTTTTTATAGGACCATACACGAACTATTTTATTTCAAGTAAAAAAAGAATAATTTTATCCGTTAACAACTGGTGAAGTTATGTTAAAACGTACATAAAAAAAAATAAAACACAATACCGTCGACTTGATAACCTCCTACTTTTTTTGAAGTCGGTTAAAATACGTCATAAATTTCTGTAAGCGCTCTGAAGTTGATCACTTCTGTTGTACATTGTAAAATTGATCGCATTGTATTTCAGTTACCGTTATAATTCTTTATAATTTGTGAAAATACATTTGGTTTCTTTCGTGACAATGGCGATAGAACATGGCGTGATTGTTGAAAGAGTTTCTATTTGTGTAAACTACCAACCAACAGAAAAAAAATATTTTTTAGTTTGACGTTTGTGACCAATAAATAATGTTTTTAATTCATTTCCTGTTATTCTATAAAATATAATTATTTGATTAATTATATCTAAAGTAATAAATAAGTCCAACTACAGTTTGTTGCTGTTTGCAGTAAGTGGGGCGGTCGCTATTGTACCACCAAACACGCCTGCAATTTACAGCAGAATAAACTGATACACTTCGATAATTAATATCAAATAATTGTCGCGTTGCGGTTAGCGTTATTTTGATTATTAGCTGCGAACAGTCATCGGCATTAGCGACCGCAAACTGGGAATAACACCAACTAATGCTAATTCGCTATTCTCACTTCATTGCGCTATAATAGCCAGTGGTCGTTGCGGCGATCGGATTGAAAATCATTATTTATAATAATTGCGCCGACTAATTAACGATTGCTAAGACAAATCCAATTTCATAGTTTCTCAGTAGTCTGCTGTCATCCGGGTTGCGTAAGGTCCCAGGAAGGGAACTACGGGCAACATATATTCAGTGCTACGGGTAGACTTACATTTTTAGATACTAGCTTACTTATTATGAAATGATACTGTTAGTGGTGGAAATAGAAATAGAAATAATTTTATTTGCTTATGATTGGGGTACATAATTTATAGGTCTTAATTAGTTACATCTCCTCCCATTCAGCCAACAATAGTAGCACGCATATTTATTTTATATATCATTAGGTGCAATAAACTATTTTAAATTACAATAAGTCATAAAGAAACCAAATAAAAACAAAAACAATACCATCACACATACAAAGGTTTTATGATTTTATTCCTTTCGCCATAAAGAAGGGTTTACAAATGTCAAATATTAACTGTCATATACTCATTATGTTTTTTGATAACTGTGATTCAGCTGTTTAATTAGCAAACATTTGCATAGAAGACGGCATCTGCCGTCAACCTGAAATACAATGACAAGAACTCCAATGACGATCTCGAGATTATAACCGTTGGGTAGCTAATAAAATGAGTTAAATTGTCATAAAAAGAAACATGAATGGTTTGTATGCTCGACATGTGCAGTTTCAGGTCAAACCAGGCCGGTTGCACGTTTTCAATGCACCGAGTGAAAGTCACTGAACAGAACGCACATATAACGCTGCATTGTGCAGTTTTTACAGTTCAAAGAGTGTAAGCGAGAGGAGTGCAATGGTTGCACTCAATATAATGTTCCTTCATTCATTTAAAATAACTGATATTGAAATAAGTTCTTATTAAACTTTACCAAAAAAGAAGGGAGTTGTGTTTGACACAAGATGCTCCTTTGATTTACTTTAGGTAAATTGATATAGAACCCCCGTATGGAATGGACGTTGGTTTTACGTAGATAAGGGTAGATAAGTTAGTGCATTGCCTTACACAGTAATTAATATTAAGAGCTGAGGTCTTATATCAGTACTCCATGACGAAACGAGCCGGCTGGCCAATTTATCCCTGTCGTGTCACGACCTGAGCTGATCCCTGAGCAAATTTGTCGGCTTGCAGCGTTCGCAGCCATTTCTGTCGTCGTTAACAGTTCGGAGAGTGGTTTTTGGTGGCGAGATCGATGGCTGTGCGCCGGCCGTCCGGCCGTCCGGCCGTCACGGTCGAGCGGCGAGCGTCGTCTGCACTAGGTTCGTTATCGAACCGAACAATTAGTGTTACCTACGCGCGGGTTCTTGGCGTTTTGAAACCGTTGCGACACTCCGTCCTTTGAGCCGGCACACTGGAATGCTCGAGGCGAGTTCAACTTTTAACTTAACCTTTAAGCCTATCTAGTTTTACCGAACGAACTCTGTTATCCGTTTTCCAACAGCTGTTCAAAATATCGGGACGATAACAATTTCGCGAGCCAAACTCATCTTTACGGCGTTACGACGTGAACTTGAGACAAAATACGGGGATTTTCGCAAAACTTCGCGGAAGTGGGTCAATAGCCGCCGCCAAGTTTTCGCTGTAAAAATGTTGGTTGAGGAAAATGCGGCATGCATCGGACGCGGGAAAGTGGCCGCCCGCCGCGTGGCCGCCGCGCCTGCGCACCGAGCGCCTCTCGCGCCGCCAACGATGAGCGTGCTTTACTACTCCGACACCATTGTGAACTATCGGATCTTGGGAGACTCAGAATGAATCCAATGAATGTGCTTAACCTACATTATGGGTACTCGGGAGACTTGGAATGAACGGACCAAGGAGCGGCTTCCTGCCGATTGCGCAATACTTGCCATGGGAAGTCAGCTAGTCTAACAACTCTGTTTAACACTGTTCTGTAAGCATTTCATAAGCAGTGTCGGAAAAGTGCGCATCATCACAACAAAGAGGGTTATAAATTTCCTCTGATGAGCTGATAAATGAAAATATCTTAGCTTAAATGAAAATATCTTAGAATATCTTACATTGCAACATGCAACAGAACGTAATGTCGTAATACGAGTAATATTTGCCCGTTCACTTCAAAGTTCAACACTCGAATGAAGTGAACATCGCTAAGTGAAAGAGGACCTAGTTATTGCGTGTGTGTGTGTGGTGGAAGGTGGAATTGGCTGGTGGCACACGGCCCGATAACGTATACGTTGAGAAATCATTATCAAATTCAGTAAATAAACAGATGGGAGGTATCAGACTGTGAATTTCACCAAACGAGTGTGATCCGAGTTGAAAGAAGTAAATAGAAACAGTTTGGCAACTTACCCGTTCTCGTCCTTGATCTTCTTTTTGCGTCCGCGCTTCTTGGGCTGGTTGAGCATGAGCTGGTGCGGGTGCATCATGTGGTGGTCGTGCAGTGGGTGCGTGGGCGGCGCCAGCATCGCGCACATCGCCTCCTCCTCCACAAACGAATACGGGTCCTCGCACTCCCTCTTAACCCCCTCGTATAGTTCCTCCTCGCGCTTAGGCGGCCCGAATCCATGATGGTGCTGGCTCATGTCGTAAGGAGTGTCCTCGCGCTTGCCGAACCCGTATTGCTCTCCGTATTTGGGAAACGGGAAGTGGTGGTACTGTTGGTGCTCCGTCATCGGAAGGTGGTGGTGGGGGTTGTGTTGCTGATGCATCGGCTGATGCGGATGTGCTGGGGGAGGCTCAAAGTGCCTGTAGTCGGGTTCAGGGTCGGGGTAGCGCATCAGCGGCTCATAGTCAGGCTGAGGGGGCTGAGGCGGCGGGAGCGGGGCGTCGGGGGGGTCGGGCGCGGGCGGCGGCGGGGTGGGCGGCGCTGGCGGCGCGGGCGAGCCCTCGGCGCTGGAGGGCTTGCGGCGCGCCGCCTCGCCGCTGTTGCTCGTCTCGTACCCGTCGTCTTGGTTTTCCGTCGGCTTCGGCTTCTCCTCGCCCTCCTCCCTGAAATGCGAGAGAAACATAGTCAATCTACTGAACTTCATAAAATTGACACAAGATAACTAATTTATCCGGTTCGCAGAATAATAAGTAAACAAAGTATTATCCTCGGTACCTTAATTAAATCATAACTCATGATATTAAAAAAAATATTTTGCTCGATACCAACTTTGGAAACGAGAATGCGAACGAAATGAGAAATGCGTCAAACGCATACATCTTAATCGTAAGCTTCATAAGGCCCGGCCATATTTTCATACCTTTTTCATCTTATCAGTTTGTTGGGTATAAATATAAAAACATGTTATGTTAATTCAATACCTAACATTTATTGAAGCAACCACGAAATCTATTTTAAGTTAGTTTGTCCAAAGACAATAAAAACTAAATTATATATCAATTCGTGTACTACAAGCCTTTCCGCATGGAAAAATGACATGATATTCAATTCACAATCAACCACGCGTGAAAGTTGATACTTGATACTAATGACTGACATTTATCAATGAGTAGTGAGTGCACGGCCATTCTTCAAAGAATTAATTCCACAATCGCAAACATCGCACAACAGAAACGGTAGACTGTCGCCAAAACACGGGAAAGCCGTTTAAACGAGACATAAATATCTTAATTATACACTCATAACGAAAACACAAAGTTCGGGGAATCTAACAAATGTTTCTGAATACACGTGGAGCCGTGGAGCCGCGGAGCCCGCAAACTTGCTAACAACTCGCTTAATTGGTATCGGAGGAGCGAGGGCTGAGGACGCCCGATCAGCTGATCTGACACTCGCGTCTATTTTAAGTGTTCACACCGCAACATAACGCGTGCAGTAAACATAAACGGGCGCATTCAATGAGCTCCATTCATAAAACTGCTCACTTGAATTATTACGGCTATTATTGGAGCTATATAGTAAACGACACACAGTGGCGCGAACGCCGCATGAGGCTATGTAAATATGTCTAACGATTGTATAATCACGGCTCGTTTATAAATGTTTGTTTTTATAATTTGCCGGCGCGACTAATAAGTGGCCACGCGGAGGGAGCCCGTCAATGATTATAGGTATGCCATATTATGGCATACCTTGTTTTTATCGAAAGACAAAAACGCAACAGACCTTGTATCAATTGCTTTATTTACATTTCTTTTTTCATGGTATGTTTAATTCATGATTTTGCCGAGTGACTTTGTAAATATGGGTTAGGAAAGAGGGAGCCGATATGGGTTGAATCGGAACAGGTGTATTTTAAACTTTGATGAAAGATGAATTAACTTTATACTACTTTAATGCTATAGAACCAACGAAGAATCCATGATGAAGCTCTTTAAAAACTATGAATGTTGGTGATACTGATGACTGATGACCTCCGTGGTAGAGCGGTTTGCACGCCGGTTTTTAAGGTGTCCCCATCTCTGAGGTCCCGGGTTCGATCCCCGGCTGGGTCAATTTGGAAAACGAACTTTTCTATATTGGCTCAGGTCTGGGTGTTTGTGTTACCATCTTTGTCTCTGATTTCCATAACACAAGTGCTTTAGCTACTTAATTTGGAATCGGAACAATGTATGTGATGTTGTCAAATTTAAAAAAAAACTTGATTAACATTATAGTTTTGCCAAGATCCTGATTTTCATAAGAGATTGTGCACATCGGGCCGCAGATGAGATGTCACGCAACATTCGACGTTGTTACAAAGCCGTAAAGCTGAACAAAGTTTAAGGGTTTCCATATTTAATTGAAATTTCAACGATTAGGTTTATCAATATTTGGCGGTGCCTGTTGTGTACAATTAAAGGTATAGAAGTTCGATTGACAATTAATGCTCTCGCGTTTAAAAAAACAAAAGATTTAGAAATTTTGAGTTTTAAGCGTTCACAATGCTATTTTTATATAATACCAAATAATATAAGTACTAGAAAAAATACAACTCGCACCAGATCATGTTCTCGGACGGGAATCGAGCTACCGAGCCACTGACTCGGTAGCTCAGCGGTCAGAGCATTGGACCGGATATCCAAAGGTCGCGGGTTCGATTCCCGTCCGAGAACATGATCTGGTGCGAGTTGTATTTTTTCGAGTATATTATTTGGTATTTTAAGACAAAAGATGATGAGATAGTTAATAATGAGTTTTGTTATACTCCTCAGTCTTTCGGAAATAGTGCGAAATAGAGAGAAGTTAAAAAAAGGAGTGAAAGGATACTTGTTGACCGAGCGAGCGTGAAGCGTCTCCGTTTCAGCTTGGGCAAAAATGCTTTCGTATGTCCTTCCGGTGCCCGGCTGTCCGTTTGTTCTCCTCTACAGGGGCCGTACCGGCTAACGCATCAAACTTCGATAAGTTTGCCGGGCTTCAATTTAAAATAGATAAATTGAGCCCCAATCGGTCCAAAATGGCGAACCCCAATTCATGATGTCACACGAACATCGATACCTTCTAAATAACTTCGGCGAATAGTACAATACGAAACTCCTTACTTCGATTTATCTGTTTTAAGTTGAAGCTCGGCAGACCCGCCGAAGTTCGAAAAGTTAGCCGGTAGGGCCCCAGGTCGCATTTTTCAACCGATTCTCGTGAAATTTTGTGAGCAGGTTCGATAAATACCTATTTTTTTTTGTCACTACAGTTTTTCGAAATTTTTCAAAACGGCGGAGATATGCGGAAAAAATGTATTTCAGGCATTTCAAAAAATGACAAACGCGCGAGGTCTACGGGTCACAGAGCCACTAGTTAGATCTATAGATGATATGGAAATGCTTTCGACTCATACTATGCTATTCGTAGGAACAAAGCGAAGCGTCTCCGTTTCAGCTTGGGCAAAAATGCTTTTGTATGTCTGGCTGTCCGGCTGTCCGTCTGTTCTCCTCTACAGGCCGCATTTCTCAAGAAATATGTTCACGATAATAATCGTGAAATTTTGTGAGCAGGTTCGATATTTATATGGATTTAGTTTGTCTATTCAGTATTTCTAAATGTTTCAAAATGGCGGAGATATGGAGAAAAATAATATTTGAGCCATTTCGAAAAAGTCACTAACGCGAGGTCTCCAGCTCACAGAGCCATTAGTAGTTATGTTCGAAAAATGGTTATCTTAGAATAATCAAATTTCGAGAAACCCTTAGAAGGTGAAAAGTTAAAACCAACATGATGCAATAAATTATTAAATTTAGATTTTTTGCATACACAACACTGCTTCTAGTATTTTTTCTGATATTATTTATCTTAATAGAAAAATAGCATTGTGAATGCGAAATTTAATAATTATATAGCTGTTTCATCTTTATCGATTGTCAAAACATCTGGAAAGATGTTTCTTTCGAATGCTGGGGGTATTTCCTCACATTGATGAAATTAAGCTGGCTTGCAGCGAAGAAGTAAAAAGTACTAGAAAATTTCGCCGCTCCCACTAGCGACTCGGTAGCATAATTGGTTAGTGATGCATTGGACCGGAATCCCAAGGGTGCTGGTTCGTGTCCCGTCTAAGGTTCTACGGGTGAGTCGAGTATTTTTCTAATATTATTTATCTTAATGATGCAATTAACCTAAATTATATGATTATGACTAAACACAATAAAGAGAAACAAAAAAATGTCGTCAAGCACCACATTAAAAGAGCCCCTAAAACCAAATAAATCGAGTAGCAATCCTTTCTTGAAATATGAATGATGAGCAACGGGGGTGCGGGGGCGGCATTAGCCAGTAGTTATACCTAATTACGAGCTGAGTATCGATCGAGTTTTGACGGTAACGTGTGTCCCGCTCCCGGGGGAGCGGGCGTGTGGCGCCCCGAGCCCCGAGCCCCGTGACCCGCCACCACGCCGCGCCAGGCTCGCACTCAGGGATACAGTACCACACGAAAAACGGTAAAAATACCTTTTTGCAGACAAAAAAGAATGGGCTTTAAACCGACATCAGTAGAAGAATAAAACAAAAACCCTTCAAATCGACAGCAAAATAATATTACCAACGTTAAACATAACCCTTTTGTAACAAAAAAGACTGAGGCGACACCAGTATAAGCTCGTCAACTTGGGCATAAAGCCAACATTTTGCAAGCTGGGAATAAAATAATACCGATAGGGCAAACAAGTGGTTGATATGAATTAAAATACTACGGTTTGTTTATGGTTGCTTGCAATAAAACCAATAATTTCCGTAAGTTCAGCTCAATATAATACTCATAAGTAAGTATACATTTCTGTCATTTTCATTTGATGAAATGACTAAACATGCAAAGCAAAACGAAACTTTGAGGATGGCTGTCGGCCTTTATTTTAATTGTTATGGATTTGAAACAGATGAACAAACTAACACCGAATAGAATATAAAACCTTAAAAAGTACTTGGTATCTAGGATCTATTAAACCTCTATGGTCATGTATCTTATGAATGCTGGCGCATTATTTTCTAAAGTAGGCACCGGGGACTGCAAGCACGGTCACCTGAATCTGGTAAGTGTCCTCGAGGGAGAGAGTTATCAAGTTCGCTACAAAAACACGTTAATTACGAGCTGCATTTATCGATCGCTTTCGACACCAGCGGGCCCAGAGCGGGCTGCGTGACCTGGACTGGCAGACACGCACTCAGGTTAAACAACTCTGCGACACATAGGTACAAATATACAACCGGTACCATGTTTATACAAGGTGTTACAAAAATACCCCTAATGCCGAATATGGCATATAGGGACCATCAAACTAAACAACTTTTACTATGGGGCCAACTCTGAAATCGCGAAAAAAAATCTGCTGTTTCATACATTTCCATATTTTCGATTTTAATCTTTGAAACAGCTGATTTTTTTTTCTCGATTTCAGAGTTGTCCCATAGTAAAAGTTGATCAGTTTGATGGTCACTATATACCATATTCGGCATTAGGGGTATTTTTGTAACACCTTGTATAACTCTTTTAAATGGTATATTGCGAAGTAAAAACAATGATACAGAAACGGAATCTTATGAAACTTTCAGAACTTTCACAACACTACCAACACCGCTTTCCATTTCCTCCCAAACGTAAGAGCTTGCAAAAATATGTCGAAACTTCTACTAGTACTTAGACTATTTAGCAATTTGCAGGAGTAACTGGAAATATAAATGAAATTCGCCTAAGACCGTCACTGTATTCTATCACCTGCAAGCTCACACACGCGAGACATTACATAGAAATAGAATGCAGCTGCGGCACTGCACTGATGCAACACAATCTTCAAATTGTTAGTCTCGAGCACAGGTGCATCGTACACACAAACCAACTACGCCGCATGCACAAGTTTTGCTTCTTTTCCAATTAAGTAAAGTCTGAAGAAGAGGTGGCATGGCACCCAAGTTAAAACGATGTGCTGTGTCAAGTTATCGATCGACACCAGCAACCTCGGACAGCGGCATAAAGCTCTATGTACCGTCCGTGACCTGAGAGTCCTGAAACTGGCCAGGGTCGGCCCAAGGGCTTTAAGGGGACCCAACATACTTAATTAAGATAAGCAACGAAACCTAAATTATAGCTGTCTTGCGTACAACTTTATCGATCGTTTATTTACGTTAATGTGACCTGAAGTCGTTGGAGTTCAGGGTCTAGTCTGGTAAACAGTTCGTATTTTGTGATAACAATTACGTCAAAAGCATTTTAATTCCAAGCAACGACTGGTGGTTCTGCCTGCCAGTAGTTTACACAGTTAACTAACGCAGATTTTCCGAACTCAATCAAAATGACGTCTTTTCAAAATCAGAAAAATACGATAGCGTCTTACGCCCCCGGATGGCATCAAATCCACTATCTACTAACATATTATTTGATAAACCTCGAAATTCAGCTAAATGACGCATATCACATTTTACTCATTGATTAGCGGTACATTTCGCGATAGCACTTTCATGTGCACCACATCTACCACTTCATGGAATAGAACGATTCCAATTGTAAATTAGTGGAATCGGGTCCCCGTTCCATCTCTGTGTTCAACTAAAGCATTTGTGCGTCCTTCGAGTTAGGTATGTATGTACGAGTAACACGATCCGTCGACCATGTAGGTCGTGAAAAAGTGCGCGCCGCCTCGGGCGCCGCTCGCTGAAATTCACCGCTACACCTGCCGAGCCACGCTGCAGCCATAACGCCGCATTTTTAGACAAACGCTCCGACGTGCTTGCTCCCTCACCTTCGCAAATTTAGAGAGCAACATAGACATATCTCTCATTCCAAATTGAGAAAAAGAAAGGCGCCAAGCCAGCACCCACATCCAGAAGTGAAATTGACAAAATTAAAGCTGCTTTTTCTTTGCACTAGTCAGGCTTTTAGTGTTCAAACTAATAAGTAATTCAATTTTCAAAGTTCAATTCGTTCAAGTAAAGTAAACGTACCGAATGCCAGTCAACAAAATAGCACTACGATGGCGGTAACTCCATAGAGAATAAGTTGACATCATCAAATAACATTTGAGTGTTTTGGCATAGAATTCAATTAGGCATGAGTTAGGCGGAGCGATCGGCGACCTTAGAGCGGTGACCGACTGGATTGGAAAGGCAGGCGACATGAGCGATCTGTTGTGAAATGATGGACCCTGCGACCCTGACGATGGCGGGGAAACTGGATACGAGTCGTGTAAGGTCGATAATGTAGCGCAGACACGGTAGCCACAAGGAATTATTTGAATGTTTCATTTGTGTGGAAAGCTTGTTAAGTGCCTCAGTGATTCCAAGGAAGTTTTCAAAACAAAAAGAGTAAGCTTTTGAAAAATCAGTTATATCATAATTATGCATATTCAAAAGTCCGAGAAAAGGATCATCACATGCCGCACCATTTTTTGGTTCACAAGAATTAAATCAAATGTATGAAGTTCAAATCCGTTACAGCCTTTATGCCAAAAGGAAATCCAATCGCAACGTGCACCACTGAGTCGGGTGCGCAATGACACCACGACACAGCGAAAATCAAATCTGTCACAGCCTCACTCAGCGTTACAGGAAATGGAAAACTATATTATCAAACACAGCGCGGCTCTCTAGACATTCTCTAGACAAAAAACATGAAACTGAGAATCAGGACAATCAATTTGATAGCACCTTTTTGGTTAAAACAATCTTTACGCCGATGTTACTAAAATAACACAATAACTCAATATCGTAGCAAATGCCTGTTTGGAAAGCGTGCAAATCTAAGTATCAAACTTATGGTGCGGACAAAAATACTAAAACTCAACTTTATCCGCCGATCAATCGAAGGTTGGAAAAAATGGTGTCAGTCAATCTAGGCAGGCGCGAAACCAACAAGTTACACATTTCTGCCGACTTTCCCCCATTGATAAATTATACGTTAACGTCTTAACGGTCGTTCCTGTCCATATCTACCACGTAAAACTTGACACGGACCGAAATCTTCTTTTACATTAGCCGAAATCTGATTGAAATCTCAACACTCAAGCGTCTATTATGAATTTTTGATACTCATATCGTGGCCACAGACAGAATATATAATAGTACTTCGTGGCTAGATAAAGATGTTCCAGAATTTCGAATTTCAGATTGTTATTCCATCGTAATAACAATCTGGAATTCGACATAATAGACAAATATGTACAAAAACAACAGAACAGAACTAATCTTAGATTTTCTTACAGAGGTAAGAAAACTATTATAATAATTTAAATGAATGTCATAACCTGAACCAAAACAAAACCCACTGTCGAGAAGAAAAAAAAAGTGATACCTCCACAACTCTTCGGAAAAAAGACGAAGCTATAAATCGCGGTGAAAAGTTTTGCCACGAATAGTAGTTGGACAAGTAATTGTGCATTAGCGTCGCGAACGGTCGCGGTGCAGGGCGCGGGCAAGTGCGTCGACCCAGTTGCCAGATATCGCAGATATTGACTCGCCGATTAGCCACGAGTTAGTCACGCTGCTTATCACAGCTTATCACTGCGACTTGCTCGATTCTGTTCCGCCACTCGCAATCGCAATACGCCACGACGAGTTTATGCTTCGATATGACATGAGGACTAAAAACGACTGACTTATAGAGGCCAATTCCTTTTGTTCTCGCTTTGACTGAAAGGTTTCCCCGTTATTTGTCGGGCTCCCTTTCCCCGAATGTGCAATTTGCCATATTTCTTCCATTACCGGGGTAACATAGCAGTGCGTATTCACGCCGAGGAGGCGAGCAGGCGGCCGCGTGGCGTGCTACACATCACATCGTAGGAGGCGCGTGGTCTCGACGCGGAGAGCCGAAATGTGCGTCCATTACGCCAAATGTGTTACATTATCTTCACAGTGGACTATTTCTATTGAAGTTCTTGATGTTATCACGAAACGGCACGGTTTATCGCACAGTTCGGATGCGTCTTCATAACAATGGGATGGCGATAAAACGTCTTCGAGGAAAATAAATAATAGTATGTTGATGTGTTAGTATGTATGGCTTAGTCGTATGTAGTAGCTGAGGAACTAACAGATTATGAAGATATCCTTGATTAAATTACGAATTATTATTAAACCACCCATATCAACTAAGCTGATTCCTAATATCTGATCTGCTGATGGATATTGTAGTTGGCGGATGTACATTTTCCTAATATGTAGTTTGTCATTTGTGCCCGTGGAACAATAGAATAACATCAAGATAAAGTTCCAGCTGTGCCGGGCGGCTGGCGGCTGGCGGGTGCGTGAGTGCGTGCCGCGGTGGGAGCTATAGCTACGAACGTCACGGCTGGGATTATGGCCCAAAGGCAATTTTGGTGGACAAAAATACCTCTATTTGGTGTTCAATACTCCTTTTACGAAAAAAGAACTAAGATTTACATAATATCGCAACACGTTGTACCTACTCATTAAATATACAACGAGTTAGCTTAGGATTGATTTTGATGATGATGACAACATTTATTTCACAATCGTAACCAAGATTGATTGATATTATTGGTGTAACTGTACCGGCTGACATCAATAATTAATATTGGATCTGATAGTAGTGATGAGTATGTATGAATGAAGCGAGTCGAGTTTGATGTTTGGGAATTAAGAGTCCGGTGAACAGTGAGCTTCCCATACAAACGTAATATCAAAATTATTTGCAATTTGAGCATAATTATCTCTATTTGTGATGTTATTCGGATTAAGTCAGTTTTTTTCTAGGCCCTAGATATAGGCCCTAGGTATTTTGGATTTTTAATTTAATATCCTAGTCCTAGACTCTAGGGTAGGTACCTATTAAATAAAAAATCTATTATATTAACTCAATTCAAAATAACTTTGTAAATAACATAATTGGCATTTAGCCATTACATTTTTTCATACAAAATTGTAAATCGCATTTTTTATTTGGTTTACGGTCTGTTTCACAGTGTAAAAGTAAGTTCTGAGTAACTTACTCGACAGATGATTTGACAGTTGTGATATGAAAAATATGTCAAATCATCTGTCAATTAAGCTACTCGGAACTTACTTTTTGATTGTGAAACAGGCCCTTAGTATTTTGATTTTTTTATTTAATAGAACTCATAAATTTTTGGTCACCCATCCCATGACGGACCCTTGTGAAAGTTGCTTAACCTCCGCAATCGCTAAACTACTTCTAACCATCGAGCTCCTCAATCTCTGTAAAATCATATTTGAAGTTAAATAAATGTTTTTGTTTTTTTTATTATTATTATTATGTAACTGGACTAATGGGCAGGTTTGGGATTACACAGCACTATCGCCAATCACTGAGATATCCGAACTTCAAATCTTTCATTCAAATACAATCCTCATTAATGTAATCTTGTTCTCAGATTAGAATTTGATGTGATACCAATAAAAGGGGATTACTTTTACAGTATCAAAGGAATTTCGGAATGGCGTATGAAATCTCTGAAACTGACAAAATGTTGCCTTCAATAGTATCGAATTTCGTGCGGAATGTGGTGCGGCAGCGTTTGCGACGGCGTCGTCGGTGGTGGCTGGTCGATATGGAATTTAGAGCTTTTGTACCGAATTCGTTGGATAGCTCGTCTCGGGCGCCGCCGCCGGGGCTCCCTCAGGGCGCGAGGAGGGAGACAGCCGTCGACATGGTATAACGACCTGCTACAACGATCCAGGCTGTTTTGAAATTTGGAGATACAATTATTATGGTTGGGTTTAGTCCCGGTCTTGTAAATACATATTAAGTGGAGTACCTAAATACATTTGATTAGTATTTAAATTATCGAAAACTTCAAAACTAATGCACGTTTTTCTAATCTAGAAATTATGCAATAGCTCATCGGATTCGCAGCTGTTGAATTAATGGTTAACACCTATATTCAGTTAGTTGAAGTAAACGAACTTTTAACAAGGTCAATGTGGTTTAAGAACTTTATTTTTTCATAAAGAATTACATCGATTCACTTACTGAGAAAACATTTTAACTGTACATTAAAGAAAACATAGTGAGCGTACACAATACAACTTAATAAAAGATTAAAAAATATGTGACATACACAAAAATATCGCCACGGTCAAGTAATGTTGCATAAAAAATAAAAAAATAAATAATAAATATTTGACAACATCACATACATTGCTCTGATTCCAAAGTAGCTAAAGCACTTGTGTTATGGAAATCAGAGACAACGGTGGTATCACAAACACCCAGACCTGAGCCAATATAGAAAAGTTCGTTTTCTAAATTGACCCAACCGGGGATCGAGCCCGGGACCTTAGAGATGGCGACACCTTGAAAACCGGTGTACAAAGCCACTTGACCACGGAGGTCGTCAATAATGTAAGGGTATTTTCAGTTTTATTGAAATTTAACTATTATGTTGGCATTGGTCTCTATTATAATATTCGCCAATAGCTAGATCTTTAAAAGCGTCTAGTGTTGATAACTTTTAGATTAGATAACATCTGGGTAAGCTCGTTCCACCATAGGTCTCGACTTGCTCGTCGGGCTAGATGGGGATCAAATGCAAACCCAATTAAAATAAAAATTTAGACTTCAACTAGTTATGCAGTAGGTAAGTGGGAGTCTTTTGATTACTTTAAAAAATCAACTGTTGTAAAATATAACGGATCGAATGAAATTGCTAAGCCGTCGAGCGGTCACAGCTCTGGACATAAAACAAAACCATATAAGAGAAGGGGCATCAACTGCAAGAGGTACTTACTGCAGCCATAAACCCGTAATGGCGCAACTATATGAAATTTTCTTAAGAAACAAATTAAAATGACGAGCTTTGCTGTGCAGAACACAATAAATCTAAGCACCTATCTGCCATTTTCATTGAAAACCAGGAAAGCGTTAACCATTGGATGACGGCAACCACTGCGGAGGGGCGACAAAGCTACTCGCTCGAGCGGCGCGCGGATCCGACTCTATACACGTGTGTATAGAGCTCAGAATCGCTCGGATGAGGAAAATCGACGCAAACGACATGAAGCAGCCAGCGTCGAGCGCCTTGTAGCGTAAACTACCGTGCCCTATACACAGCTATAGTGCACTGCGTCATATCTAACGAACGCTGTGCAGAATTTGACGAACATCTTCGGATTAAAACGTCGACGTTTCGCGTTAGCCGAGGATGCCTTTCATTTAGTTTAGGTAATAAAATTGCGTGATTGCGCTTCGGAACGCGTGTTACCCAACTCGTTACCAGCCAAGAGGCTAAAGATGTAGCCGAGTGTTGGCGGTGTGCCTGCCTAAAACCACTTCCTCCCAACCAAGGACAGAATCGCTTTCACATTCTGTCACCGCCGTAGGAATATATTAGGTACGCTGGCGCTTACACATCATTATGTAAACAGCCTTAAGAGTTGAAAAGTCCAAACTTAATAAGCCATTGAAAAAGGATAAACAGAGATATGAGCTATTCGCAAAATTTTAACAGCAATGTTTCTCACATTAACAAGGATTCAGTAAAAAAATGTTTAATAAAGTAAAACAAAGAGCCTGTAGCGCAGCGTTCTTGTGGTAATGTCAGATGTCAAGGCGAGGGTTGTCTCGCGCGGATCACGCCGCCGCCGCCGCACGCGCGTCTTCCGGCCGCGGCTTGCATCACATCTAGCTCAATGGTTCCCAATCTATGGCTTGTGGACTACCAACGGTCTGTAAGAGCCAAAATATGGTACGCGACAGGTTACCAGTTACCACCAACAAGGCGTAGGATTGAACTTTTCCGATACACATCCGGAAAATGAATGTGGACTGATGAGAAATTATTTTTTTACTTCTCACTCTCGTAAAGTTCGCCTTTATGTTGGGTATAGGCTGCATAAAATCGCTTTTCATGCTGTAGTCATAAAGTGCATAAAGTAAAATCTTCGTCTTAGTCTCAAACTCTAAGAAAAAGGTCGTCAGGTAAACAGCCACACACGCAATTAAACTTCGTTTAATAAACTTTTTTTGCAATATTGCTATTTAATTTCCTCACTCTTGTTGTACAATCTACTATATTTTGTACCCATTGAATCTACTAAAACTATACCGTCAATAGAATATAATACCTAATTGAGTTTTTATTTTACTTACATTGATCGTGATCTCTGCTAACACCAAAAATCAAAGCGGTCCCTGGTCAAGTCTAAACGTTGGGAACCACTGACAGCTGAAACGAACTCGACTGTACCTCTAATGAGGATTTACACGCCACCCATGCCAAAATAAGGTCGTGCGCAGGTGACTTTTATCAAATGAATTTTAATTATCTACATTTTATATTGGAGGGAGTCATAGTGGAATACAAGTTATTCCACTATGACTCCCTCCAATATACGGAGCAAGAAACCTCAATGGGAATCAACTCCTCATTAGTGCTACTTTTGCGACAGTTGTACATGTACCTAATCACTCCAAACTTCTTTAAAATGATCTTGTTCAGCCCCCCTAACATGACTAATGACTACCGAAACGCGATATGATATACTAACGTTTAACTGTCAAAAGACAATGGATTTTGACAGTCGAGTGTCGATAAAACGCTATATCACGCGATTTCGATGGTCATGCTAAGGGGGCAGACCTTAACTTATTTAGAAGTTTAATTATCCTTCGATTTGTCCGTTCGTTGGTTAATCAATATAGAAATTATTAAGTTATTTTATTAATAATAATATTGGTGTTGACCGGTAGTGTCACAGCTGGCTTGTTGTTGCAGTCTGACTTATCCTGCTGTTAGTGGTTTATAATGAGCGATAATGGTTACCACCAAATATACGTGCTTGACAATGACGTAATTATCTATTAAGGATTTAATAACAAAATATTAACTTAAAATGGCATCAAAGTTCTATTGTTACTAACAGATTAGATTATTAAAAAAAAATCTAATCTATGATTAGACAAACATTAAAATACAGGCTTTCGACAGCTTATCATTACTGATTTGGCGAAATTTTGTTTAATGTAAGAACTTTAAGAGATCGGTTAAATTATAAGAAGCTTGATAGCATATCATAAATCTCCATAGAAGTACCCAAGCACATACAATCGTACAAGCGAAGTAACTTTGATATAATGGAACTTCTCTGCCGATTCGGAACCGCCTCTGGAAGCAGTCTTTAATGCGTTACATGAAAAAGTCATTACAAAATTAAGTAGCTTTATAAAACAATCCAACAAGTAGGTATATTACATCGCATGCTAATTAGGCGTGCGTAAAGTGGCCTTCATACTATGCAAAATTATCCGTTTTTGAATACATCACAGACAACCAACTGCTTCAATAGAATCAGAATTATACGACCTCTGAGGACATGCTCTCGAGAGATATGAAAATTTTAGTTAAGCCTGCATGTATGTATATAGGAGACATCATCGTATTGGTTGTTGTATCTGTAGGGTTGACTTGTCTCCCTACATTGATAACATGGGCTTTAAAGAATAAACCGGTTATTATCATTACCATGATCTAGTTTAAAAAAAGGTTCGAAGAACCAATAAAAAAATCCAACCTCTTTTGAAGCCACTACTAAGGCTGGTGAGCCTGGTCGTTAGCAGCCACATAAAGTGACACCAGCAAGCGCATGATAAAGAACCCAAAAAAAAATATTAACTTCGAAATGTGATTATTGACAGATAAACAAAAGCTCCACCGAGATATTTCAGCTTGAAAACAAAAACCCTCCCGTGCTCAACATGCTACAGGGGCGGTAGGATGTGGTGCAAATCTGACTGTCGTTATTCGTACTCATTGTCAGTACTCCAGGAAACTTCTTCAGAACACGCTAATGGAAAGAGGGAAAAGCCGATCTCTCCTCTAACTACACAAAATGATGAATTTAGTTTTCGTGAGAGTGCCCTAGCTTTTTACATTTTCATGACTGTAGGTCAATGGGAAATAATATAAATAAATAAATAGTTGCCAACATCACATACATTGCTCCGATTCCAAAATAAGTAGCTAAAGCACTTGTGTTATGGAAATTGAAGACAACGGTGGTATCACAAACAATCAGACATGAGACAATGTAGAAAATACATTGACCCAGCCGGGGATCGAATCCGGGACCTCAAAAGATGGTCACGCTTTGAAAAACGGCGTGCATACCACTCGACCACGGAGGTCATCAAGGATAAGGGTTTATCCTTAGTTTAGTAACTGCAGAACCTACTTCGTATAGAGTTAGTTGAACATTTCGTAGTTAGTAGACAAACATAATGCGATTAATCTGACAATAACGGTGGTCTGCGGCAACTTCAATCGAGAATGTATGTGGCGCACAGAGTATATTATATCGTATTGTACCATAAGCGTTCTGAAGTTGCCACAAAACACCGTCAATATCAGATTAATTGCATTGTAGGCTACTATTTTTCGAAATTCCTATAGGAAGCGAATCTCCACGTGGACTAAGTCGCGGGCGATAGCTAGTGCGCCATATAAGGCTACTGCCTTTTTTATGACTAAGAATATCAATATTTTTACAGATGCTTAGGACTGTACAGAACTTAGTATTTGATATGATAACTTGATACACATTTCGTTTGCAAAATGGAACCGTAAAACTGAGCATCCTTAGCATGCTTTAGTCACAGGGTAAAAAACGGTTTTAATAAATAACTTGTATACTTATATATTCCTAAAGTTACTTAGCAACCTTATAGGGTCAAAAGATCAATGTGTCCTCATTGTGAGCCGAGCAACCATACTTTTAATAACATTCAAAATTATGTGTCTGAAACATGGCCATGGCCTGAGAACAAGTAGTCATCTCATTTACAATATTAAGTTGTAGAAGTTAAATATTTACAAATACATCTGGTAAAACAACGTTTGTCTTGTTTTATCATTTTTTATCATACTTTTTTTGGACATAATTATGAATGAAGATTTCTCTAGCTAGCTAATTAACTGACTTCATTTATTAAAAAAAGTTTTTATATGGTGCTTTTTCTGTACCTATATGAATACTTAAATACAGGCTAAAGCTACCTAATAGCTAATTTTTGTTAAAAAAAGTATGATAGAAGAACATCAACTAAATCAATAAATAATAAATACTAGTAGCAAAATATGTTTATTTAACTTTCATACTTTTACGAAACACAGCAATGAAAATAATAAAATTAAAATGATCAAATAGATGATGGGTGTATAATGATTATGTAAATCGCAATCACTATCAGTCCATTACTTTGGGAGCTACGTTCCTCAGACAGACAAACAAACACACACATGTCAAACTTATAGCGGTTAAAAAAATACAGTATTTCTGATTAGGTACCAAATAATATAACGAGGTAGCTAATAACTACTTAATGTGAATATCTGGGTATATGACCATCATATTACCTAATAAATTACATTATAATCAGCATTCTCACACTTGCTTTCTAGATTAAGTGGGTTGATTTGTGAGATGTATATGTAGTCACTTGAAATTAAATTATTGAAACACTAACATTCATATCTAACACAAATACTCAAACCACCCTTGCCTATGCGAACGCACTGCGTTGAAATAGAGATCTGTGATTGGTTCGTTTGTTTTACGTATTACGTGTGATTAGTAGTTGGGGCGCTGTGCATCTGCAGGCACTGTGGGACCTCATAGTAATGTTTGTGAATACGGGTATAAGACACTTGCTAAAGGGTAAGGTGCACTAGAAGTGGTTGAAGAGTTAACACAAATTCTACGGAATGGTGTGAAATGAAAAGTCTAGGTTTTATAATAAAGCTGTGTTCCTCGGGAATGTTATCTGCTTAACAAGGCTCATCCAGTTACAACCAGTAAACAATCAAAGTTTAATCAGTTATTTCCTAAGAACATTTTGAAATTTTTTTCAAAGTAAAAGATAAAAATCTACTGTTGCAACTCAGTGCACAATGTCATAAAGGAAAGATAACTATGCATTTATAGAAAGACCAAACAGTTGCAAAATATTTATAAAAAAAACTACACACTGCTATGTATTATTTGCATTTTTTTAATGTTTACTTAGTGCGCTAATAAATGCAGGCTTTTCTATTGAGATAAAACAAGGGGAATTTTAAAAACCAGCTAAGTGCGTGTCGGGCCTCTCGCAGTATAGGGTTCCATAGTAATCTCATACCATACCATATGGCTCTCTAGTACTAAGGTCTCTAAGCTAAGCCACGGACGGACGGACAGACATGTCGAAAAATGCAATAACTGATGGCTGAAGATTGCTGTTTTGTTGTGATTGTTGTATTTTGCCTTTATTGACTTTATAATATTACCAGTAATACTTGTCAATTAAGAGTAAAAAATTATATTTGAAGAAGATAAAACAATACCATATGAAATAACGCAACCAAAACAAGTGTAAACACTGATGTAAGATGTTGAGATGAAAACCAAACATAGTATAGTACAAAATCCAGAAGACTTCATAATCCTAACCTGTCACAAGGTTAAAACTATCAATAATTGTTATAGTTATTCCAAAGTTCTTTTGTACAAGCCTAGCAATGGGTATCATGTAGCCGATTAAGACTTTGTAACAACAACCATGAAAAGCAACTTCCACAACTGCCCTGTGCCGAAAGCCTAACTTGGTTAGGTGCCAGTAAAGTTAGAAATGGGTTGTGTTTGTGTAAAAGCAATAGGAAAAAAATTATCTATTTAAAACACTGCAGCCAATCTTTATTTGTCACAATAGCAGTGGCCAAGAGTCTATACAAGCCGATCTTCATCAGCTTACTTTTAACAAACCCCACCCCACCAATCCACTATACAGATCATAACATTTTTGTAGAATGGTTTACCTTCGCCATACTACTGCACAATAGTGATAGTGTTAGGGCAGATTCTTGGGGAGTCCAAAGCCAGCAGTGGTTGGGATATGGTATGGTGCAAATGGTAAAAAATAAATTAAAAAACAATAAATTATGAAAAACCTAAGACAGTCGAAAACCTAACCTAAACAGCCAGTAAAGTTAGAAATATGTTTTGTAAAACAATAGGATATATTAAGTCATTATAATAACAATATAAATATTGATTTCTTAAAATAACAATCATCAAGGTTGTGTTAAACTCTTTTTTTTTCACTATCAATAATTCCATTAAAGTCTTCATTGAAAACTTTACAACAATATTATGATTAAGAGTATAGTAGAATAAATCAGAAAACACATTAATTATGTTTAACAACAAGCAGTTATGAGATTCACTATGGCCGATTTCATAAACTAGCTAGACCTTGGGCCCAGTGCCTCGGTAACAAAAAAAAAATTCCATGTATGCTTCATTGGGTGTATATTAAAGTTTTGTTGTGATAACAATAATAAATACTTAATACCTATATCTCATAAATAACAATTACTAATTGATTAATATTATATCAGCTAGATATTACAGTTTAATTGATATTGATATTATAATATCATACTGCTTTTTTAATTTTGTTGGTTACTGTGTAGGAAATCAGTTCAGTGAAGGGCACAGATTAAGGTGTTCAAGGGAGAAAAATTTAATGGAATATGTGCCATCTGCTCTGCACAACATAATAACCTAAGACACATGCCTATTCTAAGATCATTTTAACAATTCAGATTTCTTTATCTAATAAGGTAACCTTTTGATGACAGTGTGTCTGTGTATTGTGTAATGCAAGTGTTGTGGATTGACAGCAGTGCTCAAAGCAGTTTTGCAACTCTAAACATCACCTGAGCATGAGGCCGTCCCTGTTCACATGGATAGCACCACCACCAGGACACCGCAACTCCTTTTACACAACCACATCCAGTGTCAGTTGACGCAAGTTTGTTTGCTAAACACTTAACTTTTCAGAAACTGAGACAACAGACCTCACACACAGAGCATACTGCCTATGTCACACACCCTAGATGCACACTACACTTTAACTCACTCACTGTCCACTGGAAATTAGTACACCATTGATTTGAAATGCTACTTATCACTGTTCTGTATAGTTTAGTGCCAGCATTAAGCACTTAATGTCTTGAAACACAATCTAACCTCAAAATGCACACTAAAATTAACAATTGACAATCACAGATGTTTTGAATGCACTATTTACAACATGACATCACCCTAGCAGATGTGTCGAACGAATTTTCACAAAGAACGCAAAAGCTGGGCATGTGAAGCAGCCAGTATGGATTTGTGGGCAAATGCTTTGTTTGAGTAGTAGGTACTCGGCAGCCTTCACTGCACGTAGCTATAGGTAGGTTGGCGCGTATGTTAGGTATGTGTAGTGTAGTGCATGGCGTATATGCACCTAGCCATAATTCACTCGGGCGTCTCGTGAGCGCCACGGTGAAACCGAGCGCGGAGCCCGCGCCTATCGCGCCGCCGCCCCCCGGACAAAGGGCAGCGCGACAGGTTTGGTGCGCTCCGCAAAAACTGTAAACACGATTCTGATTTACGATCCTGGCCGTCGGATCGGAGTCATTCATGCACGGGGCTTTGCGGCCGTGGCGAGTGCGAGCGGAGGCGGTCACGCTCGGCTGCCGCGCCGTATTGTCGAGATCGTATCGACGGCGGCGCCCTGCTCGCGGTGTCGCGACTTTGCCGTGTCCTCGGATCGCTTGCTAGCGGCCGATACGACCGATTCGAAATGGCGCAACGCGACGGGGGCCGTGACGCTGCACGAGCGAGAGAATGTCCGCTGCGAGCGAGAACCGAGCGCGGACGGAATGTTTCGCAACCTACGGGCTCACGAGGACCGAAATAATATACGACGTGGGACAGCAAGCGGAGCGCCGCTACTAAGAGCAGGAGTTGAGGACGCGATACTCACGGCCTGGCCGCTCGTAGCGGGTCAGCAGCGCCGGCGTCCATGGCGCGCCCAGGCCCTGGCCGCGGCCGGGCTCCGGGCCGTCGGCCGAGCGACGCAACACTCTCTCCGATCTCACTCAAAACGCGACGAAAAACACCGTCGCACCATCTCGACGACACTGCACATCGACCGCGACGATTCTATACACGTATAAACACTTCGCGAACGGTGTTTTGTTACATCGGTTGACTTTTCTTTGAAAAATCAATATACATTTTCCCAGAGTTTAGAGATACGGACGAGTCGATGTCCAGCGCAGGTTAGGTGCGTGAAGTTTGCAAGCTTTTTTAGCGCACCGGTGTTACCAACATTTTTTTGCCTATTTTTTGTTTTGGGTGTTGTGATTTTTTTTCTGATTTGTACCTCACTTCACACTAGTCGGATGCGGGTTGGGTCTCTAATAATACTCTCGACTCGGCGTGCACAGTGGCGCCAATTCTTAAGTTTCGTCTCGTTCACTTGACTCATTTTTACTATCGTGAGGATTGTAAATAATAAAAAACGTGTTAAAATAGTACTTATTTTAAGAAATGTATTGAAATAAAACAAGTGATATTGTCGAATTTGTTAATCTTACTTTTATTTTATAATTTAAATTCAAAATACTTAATTAAAAGGTACCTATATGTCTAATATTACAACAAAGCACAAGTGATTATTATCCAATTTAAAACCTGATAATAAAGTCAAAATAAGTTAATGTGTCATTTATTTATTTGTCATGTTTGTGGAAAAATATCAGAACTCCGGTGTTGCATTCTCCTCGTCTGCGATGAAAATGCGATTCAGGGTTAAGTTGGAGGAGTTGAATCTCACTTTAGATATAAAAAGTGAAGAGATCACACCTCCACTTAATCCGTCACGCTTATTCTTCTTTAATCATTCCTAGTTCTTCTGGAAGCTTCTCAAGTGATGTCACGACAGCAGTTCGTTGTGAAGTGGTTCCACGCGTGAGCTGGAAAGATAGATCTGGCAGCATTTTGCATTAAACTGTCAAGATCCCCTGTCCAACTCAGACGTGAAGCCGTATTAAGGCGCTGCTTTATATATCTGGAAAAAAGTAATTAACTTTATATTATTTAATTACAATGCTTGATGGATGTATCGGCGTGTGTTTGCTCAGTGTGACAGCGGAGTGCGCGCTTGGAGCGATGTTGCGTTCAGCGCGCTATCACTACTCGACAAGGTGCGGCTAACGTACTTTGATAAGAGCCTCGCTTTTCCCTGTCGCGTCAACGGTCCTATATAGCTCTACGACGAGTGTACGGGCAATTTAATAATGGAATTTTAAAAGGACAATCTGAACCACGTCATTATGAATCCGACTAACGCTCCACATAATACGAGCAAACACATGTGCCATTGGACAACCATATGTTATTACGTAATCATTATCGTTTCGTGTAAGGGACACTCAGCTGCTTAACTTTTGTATAATTACAATTTACATTATGGGCTACAGAATAGAATATTACAATAAAAAATTTAATTTAGACCGAAATGTTGCTGCCACGTCATCGATACATGACGCGACTGCAACTAGATATTTAACTTCTAAAGATAGCTAACAATTCACGTAGTTACACGTATTGTGTTTAACGGACGCCACTTGAACAAATATTTGCGAAATGTTACCCTATATCAGGAGCAGGAAGACCAAGTCTCAAGGAGAATTCACTAAAACACGGCAGACGCCACTGTCAATCGTAATCACAGCTCACAGTTCGATAGAGACCCGATCGATCGATGGGCCCATATTTATACTTTCGATGATATCTTCAGATATGATATCGGAGGAGCGACACGAGCTACAAATGTCCACCATGATCGTGATAAGATATTGGACAGGACGGGAAATCGATTGGTGGCCGCGGCGCGTATCAGGCACGCAAACACTCCAGCCCGCCAATCGGCAAGGCATCGGCGATAAGGCTGCCGATACCGGCACTATCAGCGCTGATGTGGAGCCTTGCTGGCAGCACGGCCGCCGCGCACCGTGCGGGACCGCCGCGGCCACGCCACCGTCTGTTCTCTTCCGCGCACCACAATCACTCCAACTTTGTTTACTAAAGAGATACAACTTTATTACGTTCTATCTAACACTGATAGATAAAATTAAACACTACTTAAACTTTTCTTCTAAATATTATAATAATGTTAGAAAACATATGTTACCCGCCTCCTTTAACTGTTGTAAACTAATAAATAATACCTACTAAATGTTATATTACGGTTATTGTAAACTAAGCCAAAACTAAGTAGTAACATTTACATCACATTATACAGACTTGTGATTGTGACGCCAATTAAAACTTGCACCAAAACCATGGGAACAAAATTTGACATAAACTAAATAGATCAGAAGTAGGTATGAAAAGTAATAAGTAAAATGTAACTCGACTAGGATACGTGATACGTGGAAGAATTTCGACATGATAGATAAGGTGACAAAAGACGCATATCAAACGGTGTCATTTGATAAGGCGTGAGGTGCGCGCTTACTGGAACACTTATAAGCAGGTGTTTAAGTAACACACAAAAACCATCAAACAATCGTATCTCTACTGGGTAATAGAACTTGCTGTGACTAGCTTTTGAAGTTAAATTTAATCCATACTTTTGTACTTACATTATAATTTTTTATATAGTAACTATGTCTGTACTTATTTGTTTGTTGTTGTTATGTTTTCACAGCACCCAACTTATTTTGATGAATTTTGGGATAGATAGAGATGGTATAAACTACTTTTGTTCCTGAAATTCTACGTGGACGAAATCACAAGTAAAATTAGGACAATAATAAAAGTTAATCTATAACAACAAAGCTTTTTATTTAATAATAAATACTTCATTATTTTTTTGTAGTTTTGACTGTCTTGAATCAAACGAGCCCAAACTCGATGGGGTTGTATGATTTTATTAGACAGTTCTTGTGGCCTTCTTTCGGCTCCATCATCAGACCCTGAACACTATTTCCAAACAGAGTACTTATCAAGATAAATCAAATGAGCCCAAACTCGATGGGGTTGTATGATTTTATTACAAAGTTCATAGCTTTTTTCCGGCTCCATCATCATCCTGGGCACTATCACCCATCAGAGCACTTGTCAAGACAAATTAAAGGAGCCTAAACTCGATGGGGTTGTATGGTTTTATTACAGAGTTTCTGTGGCCTTCTTCCGGCTGCATCATCAGACCCTGGATCCCATCTCCCATCAGAGTACTTGTCAAGACAAATCAAACGAGCCCAAACACGATGGGGTTGTATGGTTTTGATTGGGAAGCTAGTCTAAAATTCTTTGCAAAAAGCGCAGCCACGCTGGCGGTGCCGCTATTCAGATTATAGATTCAGGTACTACAATTCAGATGTCATGAGAATGTGGATATTCCATTCCATGAGAACAATTATCATAAATAAAAAATAAACCTTCGGAAATGTCACGAGGAGTTGAGGCAATAAGTGGAGAAGTTGCAAGGTGCGAGTTCTGTGGGAGTTGGGGCGCGGGACGAGGTGGCAGGGGCGAGGGTGGTGGCGCGGCCGCGGCCCTGAACTGAAACTTCGGAACTTCTGCCGTATTGTGTTTACATTGAACTTTGTTATGTGGGTTAAAGTTAAGCCAGAGTTCAACGGCGTATGTGCCGCTCAATTGCAAAGTTGAGCCTGAAGTTTGTAGTATCGATTTTCATCTCATGTTTATCAAATGTTTCAAGGTTGTTCTTGTTGATTATTGAACTCTGTGCATTCAGACATAATTATCATGTAGCGGACTAACATAAAATAGTCGATTGGGTGATAAAGTCTGTTTATCCTTACTTGTCCTATTTAGTAAACAGCTTTTGACAGTTGTCATACGTTTTTTAAACCTAAATCGTTATTTAAAAATATTATGATGTTGTCATTGTCTTATTAAATCAAATCGTCACAAATAATTATACATTTCTTTTGTAATCTGTGTGTGGAAAAGTTTGTTCAAAAATCTTACAGTTGTACGGTACCTAATTCAAATTATGAAGTCCTTTGGGCTTTTAGAATTAAAAAATAATATTCAGAAAACGAAAACTAAAAAATCCTCTAGTGTTATTTAAATATTAAGGAATGCATTAACCTAATAAATAATAATGCAGATTTTAATATTATGTTTTAGTTTTAAGAGCTACTTTTAAGTTTTTTTTTGGTAGGTTTCACTTTTTTTTTAAAGTTTTTCCAATATTTCCTGAAAACTACTAAACCGATTTCAAAAGGTCCCATTTTATTAGTTTTTGAAATCGGTTCAGTTAATTTGAAACAAAAAAATATTTCCCAAATCGGTTCATAAATGACGGAGTACTGAGGTAACAAACATTAAAAAAAACATACTTACAACCTAATTGTTATCCCCCTCCTTCTTTTTTTGAAGTAGCTATTTAATTTAGTGCGTATCATTTTTAATCCATGAATATTGATCGGTAGGTAAGGCATTATTATTAAACTTAAGTATTGTTATAGAATTAATCAAATGTTAATTACAGTTTATCTATTTGTATGTGAGTGAGTCATATAACTCAATATATACCTACACAATATAGGTAAAGGTGTGCGTGCAGGTATCACATAGAAATATGATAATGTTAATCAACACCATTTCGCGCCAATGGTATTCTAGGCAGATATTTTAGGTCGTTATTAGCTTACAACCTAATTCAGATATACTGATGTGTACCTACTTATTTGTATAAATTTTTCCATGTTCATAATAATAATATACCTAGGTACCTTGGTAATTAAACATTTACGAAACACGAAGATTGCCATAATATGCAAGTTGATCCAAACCTTTTACAAAATGTAATATCATGTATATTACCTACACAGAAATATGTAAAAAGTATTTAGTGTGATCATTTTTTACGCCTATTTGAAATGCCTAATTTATGTAGGTAAGGTACTGATTTCAAAATTAGCAAGCATCTGAACTGCGGCTGCGTATACGCAGTGCATATAGGAGGACTGACGACTAGACGCCCGTGCCCTCCACCCTTTTACATTCTCAGTGCATCAATTCCCAGCTGTAATGAGTCTGAAAGAAACGACCATTTGATTATGCCCCGACACTGCCCGCAGGCATACCAGCTTGGCTTTCAGATTTTATGTAAATAACTACCTACTATTCACATAAAATCTGAAACTTGTATTAATTCACACTTTACAGTTAACTTATTCAATTAAGTTCATTGGAACTTAATCGGAACCAGTGAATTGAAACTTTAATCTTCCTTCAGCTTACAGCTTTAGAGGTAAGAATTTGTCAAAAATGATCATAATTTAACATACACCCGCCGATATGATAATTATTATTAGTTAGGTGTGGTCAATGACACTATTGATTTTTTTTAGTTTGTGAGTTCTCCAACTCTGTCATCGATAATGACCACACCTGAACCATTTTTCTTATCAAAAACTTGTTCCTGATAAGTTTTCACACGGACGAATATTTCCTTGGGTGCTTGCGACCTGTTACCGAGTACATACTGGCCTTATTTCACGATAATCTTTAAATTGTTTATAACACTTTACTATCTGGAAAATAATGCTTATCTTAATCTCTTGTCGATATCAACTCTAGGAACGATATTAGCTGCTGAGAGCTGTATAATAATATTTTGTTAAATAAAAAATCAATTGAGCTATATGAAATCATGTAGATGAAATTGTTGCGCGTACCCCTTGGTGCAACCTCGCGTGCCCCTGGGGGTACGCGTACCACTAATTGGGAAACACTGTATTAGAGTTACCCTATATTTAGAGACTAGATGAAAGAGAAATGTGTTAAGTAACGTAACTACTTCATTTGCAATAATAACTAGTTCGGCTTTATCTCGTTTTTTACACTTTATTTGTTGAAGGAGCGCGATAAAGATAAGTAAGTACCGAGCGACAGTTTTATCGCGAAAACTATTCGCTTCGGAAAGTTAGACGCCGCGATTATTAGAAACTTATATCATTTTAATAAATCCCTATCTATCGTCACAAGGCGTACAATACAACGTATTCGAGATGGAATCCTTATACACTAAAGAGCTGTCTTACCTCAAACTGGCGGAACACAATTTTATTAAACATTATGGTCACCGCAAAATGTGATAAATGTGATCTTTAAGTTTTTTTATTATCATCAATAATTCATCATAACAGCCGCATGACACCCACTGCTGGGTATAACCCTCCTCCAACTCCAAGGATCTTCGAAGTTCTTTAATATTTCAAAATAATTTTTGTAGTTAGTAAGTACTTACTTATGTGATAAGCACACTCGTTCACATATATTTTTGTGAGGAATGGACAGATGAAAAAATATATTTGTAACCTTCTTTCTTTTTTTAACTACCGCATTGGTTTACCCACTAAAAGACTTATTTAAATAAAAAGGTATTGATTTGTTTAAAAATATTAATATCTTGTACCTACTGGTTCTTACAGTTTTCATCATTAGAAATATTTTGTTATAGTATTTTTACCTTATTCGCCGTGCTCTGTTGTTTGGTGTTCTTTTAATGTCATTAATAGGGTGCACTATAATTATAGAACATTAAATGGATATAATTAATGAAAATATTTATGAATATTACTATTATTTTAATTGTTATTTTTATTAGTGACTCTGTAAAGCTGTAGACCTCGCGTTTTTGTAAAGTTTATTAAAATCTGCTCACAAAATTTCACGCGAATCGGTTGAGAAATGTGACTTGTGGAGGAGAACAAACGGAGATTATTATGTTGGTAATTTAAAATATTGAAAAGTTATTTTATTATATTTAAGAATTAAATCATAATTAATTTTAAGTTAAGTATATTTATGTTCTTACATAGGTAGCTATATAATTATGAAGTTTTCTTTAAATTATTAAGCCAACTGCAGTAATTAGATATAGATATTGTCGTTATTATTATATGAAGGAATAATTACATTAAATTATGAAATGTATTCTTCAAAGTATCAATACATGTCATTGACATTTACATGTGGAATCAAGTTTAATGTTTTGAAAATCTTCAATTTGGACAAAGTAAGTTAACTCCGCAAACATTGTGTGTTCATTAATCAAAAGTTTGGCGCAGCTCCTCTCCGCCCTCATCTCCGCATTCATCCACCCACCCGCTGCCCTTTCTTTGAATTTTCCACATAGATGTATATTTTATCAATATTATAGCATGCACGCTTAGGTCTTGAATCATACTCTTGTTCAATTATACACCTTGGCAACACTGTTTTTCGAAGGTCAATATTTGACAAATGGCTGACATGGCATGGCATGGCTGTGCTAGGCTAGCTAGCTGTCACTTCGCGTGAGATGGGAGAATAAACAAACCCGCAGCATATATTTTTCATTCAATACATAGTACCTATTTTAATTTTATTTAATTATGGATTCTATTTGTAGGTTGTGTTGTTCTACAAACTTTGTAAATAATCACATATTCGATGAAGAAAATGCCCTGAATTTAAAAATGGAGTTATTTTTACCGATTAAGGTTTGAAGAGTTTTGTTGGTGAATTGCTTTCGGTGTGTTATTTTAACCTAAACGAGAATTGACTGTGATACTGTGTGTGTTATTGGCAGGTATTAAAGGGCGATCCGCTACCGCAAAAAGTGTGCAACCGATGTAGTTGTAAGGTGAACGATATCTACCAATTCTGCAATATAGCAATCGAAGCACAAGACAGGTCAGTTCCCACAGTTCATTAAATATTCCTTAGCTCTAATTACTTTGGGAATGAACATACTGTTCGAACCAACTAGTACCTTAAGCCACTATTAAAATGGTATATGCTGTAGCTTAATTTTTTCCTTCAATGGTACCTAAACATTATTATGTTTCACTGTGTAACAAACAATTGGTTATAAATTGTTTACCATAAATTTACAGGTTACGTAGTATGGTGCTGCAAGTTGATTCTAATTTAAATGATTCAATTGACCTTACTCTTACTAAAGTTGAAGTAGAAATATCAGACAATATTAAAACTGAACAGGGCACTCAGACAGATGCCACAGATAAATATACAGATATCATTTTAAAAAGACTGAAACATGAACCAAAATCTCGCACTCCGTCTCCAATAAAAAGGGAATGCTCAATCGAATCCGACCATTGTGATCCCGGCAACATTCCTTCAGATAATAGTGAAGATAATATGTCCCTCATTTCATTAAAAAAGAAAAAAAGAGGGAGGAAACCAAATGTTAATGGAGAAGTCCCTGTGAAGAAAGGAAGAAAAAAGAAAGCTAAACTTAAAGATTGGGAAATAGTAATGAATGCCTTACCTGATTCTACTGCTATAAGTTTAGTTAAAAAATCTGATGGTTCTGACAAGGCAGACGTAAAGAGAGAGGAGATAGAGGCTGAATGTGATCAGGTTCGTCAAACCTTAAAGACGACAATCAAAATCAAAGAGACAGTGGAAGTTAAGAAAGAACCGATAGACGGTGACCCCTACCAATGCTGCATTTGCTTCACTCAGTGTTACTCACGGAGCGATATGTTACAGCATTACCGGTAAATATTGTATTTATGCCCAATTTAAATAATTGTGCGACATTACTTGTCTCTTTGTTGTTTGTTATTAAATTGGAATATGACCAAAGATCACATGGAGAACAATTTTTTGCCATAAGTTGTCATTGAATAGGTATCCTAACAGTGAGGATCAGCGACAGGTTTGAATCCTAATATTGATATAATATAAAAACATACTCATACATGAAACTACTAAACTATGAACACTAGTGAAATTTTTTTTTAAATCCGTTTTGTAACGATAGAGTTATAAGGGCTTAAAGAAAATGCCAAGCTCAATGCATTATGTGCTTTATCACGTACGACGTAAGGTTCGACGATGACGTCATAAGGACTCCCAAAATAACAGCGTTCTAGCTCGTATAACTTCTCAGGTATAAGAGATATCGTGAAAATTTCTTCACAGTTAATCATGTGGTGGCATAAGCTTTCTAATAAGTCACTAAGTTAAAATCGTCGCTAATCCTCATTGCACTTACAGGTGTCAGTTAATTATAATGCTTTATTAAAATTAAAGTTATTTTTTTCTTTTTCATAAAATAGTTTAAAATTATCTGCTTAAGCTCATGGTTTGTGAGCAAACTTTATTTCTTTATACCTGAATGCCAAAAAAAATTGAGTAATGTTTATTATAAAGGACAATGCAACTTACTGGTCTAAAAAAATGCATATATTGTATAAAATTGAAACCTGTATCAATTAACCCATCAAGACCTGCAAAATGAGACACGATAGATATTCCATTGTTATCTCGCCGCATTCGGCCGCTCGGGCGTCGATGAATGTTATTGTAATTAGTAACTTCTATTATCGGACCAAGGAAATCTGACCTGGAGATAAAAAGTTAAATAACAGCTAAATATATTTTTGTGCTGTAGTATGATACTTTTTTATATTTTGCGTGACTATTATCTAATTACTTCCGGGAGATATTTTCTTTGTACCATACTAAAAGTTACTAAGTAACAATAATATCTATTCACTGATATCACTCAGTAATCTATACAACACTTTTTTTAAGACCAGTTTATTATGGAAGAGTTGCATTATCCTTTTTATAGGAATAGTAGTAGCATTGTGCCGTCTGTTGCGCAGGCAGCACGCGACGGCGGAGGGCGGGGCCCCGCCGCCCCCGCCGCCCGCCCCCGCGCCCGCCCACTCGCATCCGCGCTGCACCAGATGTCGCAAGGTACCTACAACTACAATGCCATTCATTTGACTCTGTGCAACAGAAGTGCCCGAGTTCAGACCGCTCGCGGTACAATACGATGTATTTTAATCTGTGCACTATACATTCTCGAGTGAAGTCGCCGCGGGCATTCTCAATTTAGTCTCATCGTATAAATCTAACAGTTTCACTTATAGACAAAAAGTACACAAAAATTATAAATGTTGTAAAAAAGTCAAGACAAATTCTATTGAAATATAGTATAATGTCTGATTGTTATATTCCTTGCCTTAATTTACATTTATTTAATATAAACCTTGATAAACTGATAAAAAGTCAGAATTGGCATGTTAATGTGACAGTGTTTCCGTAATAAATATTGTATTATAATGTATAATTGTTGGCAGGTAGTGGAGGGCGGTGCCAGCGAGTGGGGCGTGCACTGGGCGCGGCACTGGGCGCGCGACACGCGGCCCTACCGCTGCGGCCTCTGCGAGAAGGCCTTCCGCGACCCCCATCAGATACTCAAGCACGGTACTACACTACTACACTACACTACACTACACTACTACCTCCTACGTCACCTAGTACACTACCGCCGCGTCTGCTAGATACTCATTACTACCCCTTCAGCACGAAAAAAGCGCTGTTGTTGACAGCAAATCTTTTTTGCAGCGAGTTTTCTCGCTGGTAGAGGTGAAAAATTGTATTTTTCACACGAAAGCATTTTTTTGTCTCATGCCTTTAAATCACTCACTGTGCTAAGTAGTCTATATTAGAATCACTCGCACGCAGCAAAAAATATCTGCTCACTTGTTGAAAAATGGTTATTTGTTCAACGAGTTATTTTTAGCCACGAGTGTTGACTTTAAATCATGAACTAGCGAAGTAGTCTAGAATTGAATCATGAACGTAGCGAGTGATTCTAATATAGACTTCTTCTATATTAGAATCATCATCTACATTAGACATTAAAAAATTTGCTATCGTGTGAAGCATACAGTTTTTCACCTTTACCAGTAGTGAGTTTTGAATCACTTGTCCTCACGCTCGTGGTAAAAAGCGATTTTGCTGCGAGGTTTTGCGCACCAAAAGCGCCCCTTTCGCGCTGGAGAGGTGAAAAAATCGTAAGCGTCGGAATGGCTGGATGTCTGCATCGGTTCGCGTCAAGCTGGTGACCAAAAATTGCTACCTATTTGCTACCTACAGTCAGTTAATTGCTACCTAACTATAAACCAAAATAAAGGAATTGCAAAATGTCCAGCCATTCTGATATCAGGATGGCTGGTCCACTCTCCGTTTGTGTAAACTATACTAATTCCTGTTATTATTTTTACTTCAGTAATTGCTACCTGAAGTCTACCCTCACGTTTATCAATGTCTACCTTGTAGCTGTAACAAGTAAAAAGTTATGATAATTTAAATATTTTACAGGGAATGGACTAAGGGTATTGAAATAAGCTAAAACGATTACAACAATGTTTTTATTGAAATACATTTTTTTATGAAATAATGTCTATTTACTAATGCCCTTACTAATAAAGATTGTATAATAGATGTATAGGTTACACAATGGTTACTCTCTGTCAAACTATGTAAGTTTGACATTAAAAAGAAAGGGACAAAACACTGTAACTTATACATCTATTATAGAATCTTTATTAGTAAATAGACATTATTTCATAAAATATGTATTTCAATAAAAACATTGTTGTAATCGTTTGAGCTTATTTCAATACCCTTAGTCTTATAGTATAGTTTACACAAACGGAGAGTGGCCATCCTGATATCAGAATGGCTGGACATTTTGCAATCCCTTTATTTTGGTTTATAGTTAGGTAGCAATTAACTGACTGTAGGTAGCAAATAGTAGCAAATAGGTAGCAATTTTTGGTCACCAGTTTGACGTGAACCGATGCAGACAACCAGCCATCCTGACGCTCACAAAATAAGTATAGTAATTAGTTGATAATATATTGCCTTAGGGCAGACGCACGCGGCGGGCGAGGGCGCGGCGCCGCCCACCAAGCGGTTCATCTGCGACCTCTGCCCCGAGGGGTTCGTCTACATGAGGTACGCACACTTATATACGTACTTATATCTTATACAACGTGTCTGCGTAATGTTTACATATTGTACAGTACGGATCACGAAAGATGACCACAAATGGCGGCCGTCTGCGCATGTACATGTAAATGTACTCGAGAGCACTGGGAGCGCGTCAATGCCGCGATAGGCGAATAGCGACTGAGCGGCCTATCACGCGTGCCGCGCCGCGCGCCCGCCAATGGCGTCGCTCCGGTGTTGCCGCATTCCGCCCGCGCCTCACCTCGCACCTCAAAGTGGGCCTAAAAATGACTTCTGCGCAGTGGTCATCTTTCGTGATCCGTACTGTACTTTTCGCTGATCCTGCATTTCTTCGTCATTCGTCGATTTGCTTATGTAGCGGTATGATCGCGCCGCTACAATGTCTACGAAACTTCATGTTGAGTGTAAATTAGTATTTTTTTCCCTTTATTTTGGCTCAAAAAGTTATTATTTAGGGTGTTTTATAATAACCCGTACATTATTGTTTATTTTTTATTTGTATAGAAAACTGCAAAGTGACAACCCTAGATGCAAATCGTTTATTGTTTTCGATAATCGATCCCATTATTGGGCAAAAGCAAAACACAATTTAGACCACTAGGGTGGTCACTAAGCAGTTTTTCTTGAAAATATAAAAGAAGGACCGGTCATGAAATTAATTTTATCAATTTTATTATCGTGTATAGAGAAGTAATATAGCTCATAAAATTTCATTTTTATTGTTATTTATAAATTGCTAACTAAAATAACAAAATTCATAATAAAGATTAGCAATAATTACAATAAGAACATATTAATTTTACCATTACATATTTTTCTGATTGCCAAATTAAAATTCAATAAATACTAGTGTTGTACGGTCATAGCAACTATTCAAATGCAATGTTATTATTATAATACATCAACTTAAAAAAAAGCTGTTTGACAGGTCAACCTTGTATTGGGAAGCGGTCATTGTTCTTTTTTATTTCAAAAAGTGATGGTTTTCAGGGTTTATAATAATTTTCCAGGTTTGTATGCATGTACGCTATCTACCATAACTACCATTCATTTTAGGGTTTTTTAATAACACGTTGTATAAACTAAATTCATACAAATATTAGGTTGTCAAACGATACTTAACACATAAAAATATATCAAAAACAAAAATAGAAAGTAGCTTGCTAAATTTCAGTATTTTTAAAACAATTTAAAAGCATAAGCATTATAAAATATACCTAACCTTTTTCTGATAAAAATATTGGGTAGTATCATTAATAAATAATAAAATGACCTAGGGTCTTAGCTTCGACGCAATTTCAAAGTGCCCTTAATGGTCGGCAGGTATTTATTGTCGCACCGTTCGCGCGCGCACCCCGAGGCGGCGGGGCGCGCGCTATCGCTGCGCTGTGCAGTTTGCGCGCGATCCTTCGCGCATCTTAACTCACTACGGAGGCATTTGCGCGCGCACTCCGGGGAGAGGAACCATTTGTGTAGCGTCTGTGGAAAGGCGTTATCTAGCCGCGAACACCTCAAGTTTCACCTACGGATACATACTGGATACAAGCCTAATGTTTGCAAGTAAGTAACAAAATTTAGAAAATTCGCAGCAAAAAATAACTTTGCTCACTCGATTAACAAATAACTATTGTGCGTTGTAGGACTTGCGGCAAAGGATTCGTGAAGAAGTGCAACTTAACTCTGCACGAGCGCGTGCACTCGGGCGAGAAGCCGCACGTGTGCTCCCACTGCGGCAAGGCCTTCAGCCAGCGCTCCACGCTCGTCATACACGAGAGGTACGTTCATTCATCCCTACACGAGCGCGTGCACTCGGGCGGGAGGGGGAGAGACTAATCTGAGCAGTTCCAATAGAATCCTATTGAGCAACGCCACTATTTCCTGACCACTGTCAAAACTAGGCCTCATTATAACTTGACCTCTCAATGGAGGCCCCTTTTTGACCATTTTAAAGCACCTAACAAATTATTAGAAACTGACCCTTATTTTAAGGCGGTTACTACCACTAGTCAACTTATACTTGCGCATGTACTTGATTGAATCCTTGATTGATATAAAATAACCTCGTATACTGTACGTAGGTACCACAGTGGCGCGCGGCCGTACGTGTGCGCGCTGTGCGGCCGCGGGTTCGTGGCCAAGGGGCTGCTGTCCATGCACCTCAAGACCACCTGCATCTAGACCACAACTACAGTAAGTATACACAGTGTGCAGGTACCACAGCGGCCGCGGGTTCGTGGCCAAGGGGCTGCTGTCCATGCACCTCAAGACCACCTGCATCTAGACCACAACTACAGTAAGTATACACAGTGTGCAGGTACCACAGCGGCCGCGAGTTCGTGGCCAAGGGGCTGCTGTCCATGCACCACAAGACCACCTGCATCTAGACCACAACTACAGTAAGTATACACAGTGTGCAGGTACCACAGCGGCCGCGGGTTCGTGGCCAAGGGGCTGCTGTCCATGCACCTCAAGACCACCTGCATCTAGACCACAACTACAGTAAGTATACACAGTGCGCAGGTACCACCACCACATAAATCAATACATAATAGTACAAGTACAGAAGATGCACTCCGCAACATCACTTAAATAAATAGCGACTCTTGCTCCGACGCTATAAAGTACAATTCAGATCGCTCAGCGCTTCCTTCCCTACAGTTATATTCACCTAGAAGTTGGCTGTCTTTCTATCGCGTAGCTCTCATCTCTTGTGACGACGTTAGGGTTGTCTTCTTTTAAATAATAATTAATCTGAAGTAATGTGCTTATAATGTGTAAATGTAAACAAATGGCGTTTCAAATAAATCAATACTTGTCCTATTTAGTAAAGAGTTTTTGTCAGTTATCATACGTCAACGTATTCTATGGATTTTGAACTTAATGCCCAATGCAAGAGCAATATTTTGCTTTGCAGAAGTTACCTAAATGTACACAATATAGTAGCGCAGGGCAAATTAAGTATTTTTTAACCCCTACACAAAAAAAGGGGTATTATATGTTTGACGTGTCTGTCTTTCTGTCTGAGACAACGTAGCTCCCAAGCTAATGGACCGATTTTGATGCGGTCAGGTCAGGTTTGAAGCTGGTGTAATTAAGAATATTTATTGTTTGCAGCTCGCGTGAACTCCTCGACTCGCCCACATTCCACAACACTCTTCATGCTTTTAGCACACTTCCAAACAGAAAGCTGTAGTATTCAAGTATCAGCACTCATGAATTAAGAACTGTTTACAGCAAAAAAATTTGCTGGCCCATCATCATGGCCGTTTCTAATCGTATACTTGATGTTTCAGAGTAGTTAACTACTCCAAAACATCATTAATGAAAGAAAAGAGTTCATCATTAATGATGAACTCTTGTTCTTCGGTGTTAGCTTCGATATATCTGAATTCCTGTATAGACATTAGAAATAAAACACTTTTTACGGATTACAGCGCGTGTATTATTAATTCAGGTGTTGTTTTGGAATTATTTAGTTTGTATTTATTTCGAGCGGGTAATTTCATAAAAATATGAGCAGCCTATTTTGCTTTAGTCCTCCCGTGACCACGGCCCCTGGAAAGGTGTCGAAACGTCAGGAATTCTAAAAAACCAATAAATACAAACTAAATAATTCCAAAACAACACCTGAATTAATAATATACACGCTGTAATCCGTAAAAAGTGTTTTATTTCTAATGAACTGTACGCACGAAAGTCTTACAAGTGTATCCTGTATAGACAGTTTGGTCAGTAAGCTTTTCTGACTGACAAACACTTTGCACAATATGCCACTGTCTCTTTGTTAATGTATTGGCAATTTTATTGATCTATTACACTCGTGAGCAAAAATATAGAATCGCTGGCCTATTTCCATACAGGGAGATAACATTGAAGCTTTAGTTCTGCGTCAAGGGTTGAATCGGGTGTGTTCTGATGATGGCAATTTAAAGAGTCACTGGTGGATAATGCCAAAGAAGCCCAACGGATTAGATGAGTCGTTTAGCTCAGGGTTGAACTTAAACAATTAACAAACTAAAATTACATCAAAAGTGTAGAAAATGTATCTGGTTTAAACGACTCTACTGATCCCTTGGGTATTTTAGCGATCTGGGCCTAATCCATTTACTCTTTGAATGGCCATCATCAGATCACACCCCGTTTAATTCTTTAGCGATCTGGGCCTCTTCCATTCACTCTTTGAATGGCCATCATCAGATCACACCCCGTTCAATTCTTTAGCGATCTGGGCCTTTTCCATTCACTCTTTGAATGGCCATCATCAGATCACACCCCGTTCAATTCTTTAGCGATCTGGGCCTCTTACATTCACTCTTTGAATGGCCATCATCAGATCACACCCCGTTCAATTCTTTAGCGATCTGGGCCTCTTCCGTTCACTCTTTGAATGGCCATCATCAGATCACACCCCGTTCAATTCTTTAGCGATCTGGGCCTTTTCCATTCACTCTTTGAATGGCCATCATCAGATCACACCCCGTTCAATTCCTTAGCGATCTGGGCCTCTTACATTCACTCTTTGAATGGCCATCATCAGATCACAACCCGTTCAATTCTTTAGCGATCTGGGCCTCTTCCATTCACTCTTTGAATGGCCATCATCAGATCACACCCCGTTCAATTCTTTAGCGATCTGGGCCTTTTCCATTCACTCTTTGAATGGCCATCATCAGATCACACCCCGTTCAATTTTTTAGCGATCTGGGCCTCTTCCGTTCACTCTTTGAATGGCCATCATCAGATCACACCCCGTTCAATTCTTTAGCGATCTGGGCCTTTTCCATTCACTCTTTGAATGGCCATCATCAGATCACACCCCGTTCAATTCTTTAGCGATCTGGGCCTCTTCCATTCACTCTTTGAATGGCCATCATCAGATCACGCCTCGTTCAATTCCTAACGGAGAACAAAGGCTTCAAAGTGACCTTGTATTAACTTTTATGAAAGTAGGCCTGGCCTGTGATTCCATATTTTTGCTTACAAGTGTATTTCAAACTGCATTTCTTTGGCGAGAAATTCCACAGAATATTATTGGCAGATACTATTTAAATTAAGATATATCTTTTAAAATATCAATTGTCGAAATGGCAAGCCAAGATGCTGTGACATAAACGCGACATGTTAAAGTTTACGAAATGGAAAATGTTAAATCAAATGGTTTAGATAATTGAGTCACATTATATCTTATGGAGATTTCGTGGTTTCTGAGCGAATGTTCGAGAGGGATAGCGCACAACGAGCCCCTCCTACGAGCTGAATGTGATAATAAATAGGCTAAGTATATTTGAGAACCAATATTTTAATACCTAATTTTCTATTTGATTCCGTCTGCATCTTTAGTTTACATATTTTTTATTGCGATGCATATTTGGTATCTGTGTGTAAAAATTAATTGCATTCGTCAATTAAGATATAAAGATATCGACATTGTGACTTTTTAGTAAACTACTTATTATGTTTTGTTTTTATGAATTTGATGATTACTTATTGTCATTCATAACATAATAAAAAATGAATTTTGTATTATTCGTTAAGCCTATACAATAGATTATAATTTTGATTTTGTAATGTTCCGATGGATTAAGCATCACAGTTGTTCTACAACAATACTTATGTTTACTTATTTCTTTTTTATTAACTGTAATTGAAATAATATATTTACAAAGCTATGTGTATACTTATAGAGTTTTGTATACGACTGTGTACTACTAACACATACCAGTGGTACTTAGTAAATCAATAAATCATTAGTTTCAAATTTTGTGTTATTCTGTTAATTTGATAAACTTATCAAATTAGCAGAATAACACAATTTTTTTAACTAAGTTACAAGTTATGTACTACGTGATCATGCAGTGAAGGTGATATTTGTAAATGGTGTATGTTACTGTTTAATCGACCAACGGTTAAAGCGAAAGTGATTTTCAATTTAAGCAATTACTTAGGACCACTAAAATATATTTGTTCTTGAGAGTACACACATTATAGGTGGTAGGTAGGTACACTTTACAGCTCCTCCCATTTAGCCAACAATGGTAGCATGCAAATAATCTATTAAATTAAAATTATTCTTAATAAACAATAACAGAAGTACTAAGTATTGAATTACAACACAAAACCTTTGAAAAATACTGAGAAAATATAGTTATTTGTTCAGCAAGAGAGCAAAGTTATTTTTTGCTGCGAGTGCTGACTTTAAATCACGCACTAGCAAAGTAGTCTGGAATTCAATCACGAGCGAGTGATTCTAAAATAGACAACTGAGCACAATGAGTGATTTAAAAGCACGAGACCTAAATTTGCTCCCATGTCAAACATACAACTTTTCACCTCTACCAGCCAAAGATTCTAAATCTTTGCTACCAGCGAGAAAACTCGCAGCAAAAAGCAATTTACTCACCGATGCCCCCTTTTCGTGATGGAGAGTTAAAAAATTAGTTAACCCTGACGTGAGTAAAATACAAATTACAAATCTTTTTTAACTGATCTAAGTGTGATCGTTGGTTGACCGTGAATCCTGTAAGCATCGAATAATTATAACTTTATCTAAGGGCAAAGATACCGAGTGAAAGTTAATGATCCTTGTTCTAGGTAATTTTGTCACCGTTATGGATTACCACAAATAATAATAATGTTCAATTGTTATTTATTTTGAATTGTAATAATGTTTCGTGTTGTACTGTAAGTTCCTAGTTAATAAAGTTCGCACTACGACAAAATGACGTCATGATAACACTTCCACCGAGAGATCGTTATGCAGAAGCTAGCCAAACTAAAAAGGTTTAAGTTGAATAAAATCGAATATATTTTTTTTAAGCAAAGAATGAAGGATTTTTTTCTGTGACACTCATTACAAAATTGTTATAGTGCATTTAAATTGTGATTTGTTTCTCTTAGCAAACGAAACGGTTAAATTAAGCGGAGATGACGTAAGCCTGTGCAGATACACGTCACTTCCTCTGTCTCGGAGTGCTATACCGGGCACAGTATATTATTATACCATGATTTAACCCATCAAGGCCCGGAAAATGAGACACAATAGATATTCCATTGTTGTCCGGCCGTATTCGGCCGCTCGGGCACGGTTCGGGCATTGATGAATTAAAGAAAGGGATTGAAAATGGCGACATGCGATAGGCTCTGCAGGAAGTTAGCGTGTAGGTGATGTGTAACCGAGAGGCAAATATAGGAGCGCCGTCATTATCAATCCCTTTCTTTAATTAAATCCCTGAGTTGATTTTCAACTTTCAAGTACTTAAGGACCTAAATTAACATAATTTATATATTAATTTGCGCACGAGTTACTTGTCGTAATTTTCTTGTTATTGACGCACATTTCGGTGGTTTAATTTTATTGTAACAAAATATTTCAATGTATGCAATTTCCCTTTTGTTGTTTTTTGTTACCTGCTGTCTTTCGCTATTATAAGTATGGGCAAGTGTTATAAAGACGTATAGCTTATTGACATACACCATACTAGCAATGTGTGAGTGACAATCGAAATCGTATGGAGCAGAAACGCTTAATAATTATTGTAGGTAGGTAATAAAAGTACAGCGCCACCTACCAGCGTAAGGGTAACTAAGATTTCCTTTACTACAACTTTACATTTGCTGTCGGTACCGATACCAATAGCCTATCCTCAGTTAACAGATAATAGGTCTACTATTGTTGTTTTATAAGTTGTTATTTCTCGTCGTAACATAAATACCGACCGGCTTAACTCTTAGTATGAATATATTATTGAAATGAAACTGATGTCCATACAGTTATGTTCGAAAGCGCCTCCTGACGTGATGCAAGTTTATCTGTAAAGTTATCGGAACAGACAATTCTCTATCATTGGTTCAATAAATGGTTCAATATAAGTACCTACTTTGATTTTTTTTGCCTCGCCGACACGAACACCAAAATATGCTTTGAGAAGTCTCCATAAGGGCGAATGTCTACACACGGTTTTTCGCCGTGAATGTCTACGATTAATTCTGCGTGCGTAGGCACGGTTGATAGTGTTGTATGGAGCACTATGGAACTGGTCCCCTGTCCACGTGCACAGCGGCGTTACGGGGCGCGACGCCGGCGCCGTTTCCGTAGCGTAGCGCCGCGTGTCGTAGCAAACCGGTTTTACGGTGAAAAACCGTGTGTTGTCCACACCCTTATGGGTAGCTTCGGAACAAAAAGTTTAAAAATTAGTATAAACTCAAACTAAAACTAAAAATATGAGCAGCCTTTTTGCTTTAGTCCTCCCGTGACCACGGCCCCTGGAAAGGTGTCGAAACGTCGGGAATTCTAATAACCAATAAATACAAACTAAATAATTCTAAAACGACACCTGAATTAATAATATACGCGCTGTAATCCGTAAAAAGTGTTTTATTTATAATGAACTGTACGCGCGACAGTCTAAGAAGTGTATAAAAACTCAGTCTCAATCTTAATTCGTCGTAAGCGATCAAAAGTCTTGGTACTTCATTTTTTTATGGTTCTTGTTTGAGGTACTAGTTATGCCGTTCGTATTTCCACTGTTTTGGCTTCAGACTATGCTATCAGTATTATGACTATTGTGAGTTTACGCTTACTTTACTCGATAGAAACTGTAGTTAAGGCGAGGCCAGTTCTATTCAGTCCACACACGGTTCAGTTTAACACGATCACTGAGTAGATTTTTGATAAATGATCCAGTATTCCGTCAAATTTCTGGCGAAGCGACAATTAAAGCTATGCAATAATCAACCATATTCTAAAGAGATAGTAAAAGAGTAGATTTCGTGAACTGCCTATTGCCTTTTGTATGTTTATTTTTAGTTTAGCGTAGTTACCGCCAGAGGCGCTGTGCCAAATTGTATACGAGATGTCGCTATCGAGTATAGTAAACGTAACTGTGAAAACTTAAGTCCAGGCACAAGTGAACCACATCCATTAGTTTCTACGGCCGAATCTCAAACAAAAATGTACAATCATGTTGAAATACGAGAAGAATCGGGGTAGGTGTACTACTAAGAAACAAGAATCGGGGTAGGTAGGTTTACTTACTATGAAACTACAAAGTAAGTCTTATAAGTCATGATTATTATCCCCTGTTAAATAATATTATGTAAATATCTCGAAGCCTATTTTCTAAAGTCTCACAAATTACCTACAACCAATGTCTCAAGGTGGTGCATCGCGCAGCAGTGTCGCGCGCAGGCGCCACTGCCTGTCAACGGTGACGCCTGCCATTGAGGCTATCGGATTACCCGCTGCGGTTGAAATGGCCAATAATACCATTATTACATATAATGAAAGACAGGCGACATTATATGCAAAAAAATAATTACCTTTGTAAATACACAATTTATCAAAAATCCAAACTGATGGTCCCCTCGCAAAATATCAATTGGTATTTAAAAACACACAAACCGAATACATGAAAACTTCTGATTTGAAAAAAGTTTCCTTCATTTTCAAATCAAACCCTCCAGAGTTTTCATGCGTTGCTTGTGAGTTTGAAGGGGTGACTTGAAAACAGTATCTTTCATTATGACAATATTATTTCTTCTCGTAGTTTTAAAAGTAACAGGGAGGTACGTACCTACTCAAATAATATATTTCTTCTATGATGTAAGTACTTAATTAAGTATTTATTTATTTATTAAAGAAAATGAATAAAAAAGCATTTAAAAAAAGGGTTATTCTTTCCAACCTACTATTCCGTTATTACTGTCATTGAGTGGGTCTAACTAAATACTTGTTTATCAAACTACCCTCTAATTTCGAAGTCTATCAAAACACGGAGTTTGTACAATACGTTCCAAAGTAAGAGTAGGAGTTACAATAATTGTTATACTTAACATAATATCGTTTAGTACAGTAAAATATTGTCCAGTGCTCTTATTGTGTATTATTAGAAAGTTGCATCACATCCAGTTTCTTGCAGTGCCTAGTTGTCCCCAGCGGGAAGGTGTGTCGGCGGGCCTCCGACCAGCCTCCGCCGCGCGCCGCCGCCGCCACCGCGCCCGGCCCCGGCCCCGGCTCGGCTCGGCTGTACGCTGCTATCAGTCCGCGCCGCCGCTCGGCCCACACTACACGCCAATTCTTCAGTTCCACATAAACCGCCAACTGAGACACACGCGTCCGCGCACATTTTCCAATTTCCCTCGCAACCTTGACGCTATTTTGACGGTGTTTGTGCGTACACACACGCAACGGGATTCACATGTGAGTATACGACATATTTTTTATAGATCCACAATAATATTTATTGCAGTTGACCGGACGATTCGGTGCAATTTCGTTTTATTGGCAGGTCAAAAGTTTAATAGTCAAACAACCTTCTCGTGATTGCCACTTAAATAGCAACCACTATTTATCTAGAGTGAAACGCAATTTTTAACATTACAGCGACATTCAGAATTCCGGTATGATAAGTTAAGCGATCAGTATATGAATAAATTATGAGAATACTTGTTATAAACTTTTAACAATTTAGAATAATTTATATGAAAATTACTAATTAATTTATGTTTAAATTACTTTATAGAGACCCCAAAAAAGTACCCTGTGGGAGTCATAATGAGACCTCTCTATATGAACAAGTTTGATTGAGTAATCAAATCTAAAATAGAATAAAAATAAAATTACCTAAATAATATCTTAAAATAAATAATTGTTACTGACATCAGAAACAAAAATCTCATAGTTTTGTAAACATTCTATTTTCTATAAATCAGATTTAAGGTGCATAACTCTATCAAAGGCCTTGTAGAGTACTAATACTTTTGATTAATGGGAGATTATAGTGTAATGAAAAAGTATTTTGTGTTATCACACACAATCTGTATCCTGATACAAATTCGCATCGGCGGCGTCGCGTCGCGTCACGCACTAGCGAGGCGATTTTAGTTTGGTGCGTAAATAGATTCAAAAAGTCTTTGGATTCAAATATAAATTATTGTGTGGGACCGTGTGCCGGCGTCTGTCACAGCGATTGCTTTGACAGACCGGCTCACAACTAGTTTTATGTATATTTATCTGCTAATGTTTAGTTTTCACGCTGTTTATCATAGCAGTTACTAATACGTAGTCGTAGTAGTAATTTCTCAAGGTTTTTTTTATCTTTAACAGATTTTAGTTCATGTTCTCCGTTTGGTTGTTTTCTTTGTACTAGATTGTTTTTGCACTGTTGATCGGGAGTATGCGATGCTATTGAATTGCATATCATTTAAATTCATTCATCGCCTTCGATTGGCCATTGAAACCAATAGAGAAATGTTACTGGATATTATGTCATGTGATGGCGTCTCTCGCATCTGAAGCCCTATTTTTAAAAGGCGTCAGCGCTCTTTACTACTCATTTTGACTCGAAAGCCATGGCTGTCGAATGAAAATGAGTAGAAAAGAGCGCTCGACGTCTTTCAATAATAAGGCCCCAGGTATATGGTCTATAAATAAGCCTTGTGACAGAGCGTGCCGAGACCGCCGCATCCTGCGATCTGCAATAAATATCTATTACCGATGCGATTGTTGCACTGAGGACATCCTTAAACCCTCTGGTATGTGATGTGATACATATATGCCATTCAATGCGATTAAGTTAAACGATTACTTACGTTTAGGTACAACCGTTGCCAGAATAAATACTCAGTAATAATTCATGGAGCACTACTAGGTTTGTTCAAAGAACAATGTTAACCGTTTATTAAGAACTAGGAATTTCATTTGATAAACAAAAACAAATTACAATTATAAATGTGATTAAAATTAACGGCAATGTCCGTTCAACAAGAATTCTAAATTGACTTGTTAAGGTTGCTGCATCGGTATTAGTACAATTATTGTGGTCAGAATTAATTCCAGGCTGATATGTCTTGTTTAGTTTATATAAATTTAAGAATTTATAGGATAGGTTTATTTGTGAATAATTAACTCCTTTGGTAGTAACTACTCATGTGCATTAGGAGCCTTCTTAAAATGATGCGGACACTGTTACTCTTTTAATATTTCAGCGTTTTAGGTTCTTAACGGGATGCACCGAGATGTGCCGCCGCGTTATGCACAACACAAGGGCCGGTCGCTGATTTATACAATTGCACCGAGCCATCTCCTCGAGTACTTATTGCCCATTAGCCGATTATACTTAAACGTTGCGTTGCGCATAATATATGGCGTTCTTGATACTTGGCTTATTTATAATCATATTTATCACATCGGTGCACAGTGCCCATAGAAGAGCTTCATAGAATTTGTTATTTTTGTCTAGGTCTTTTAAATATTCTGCCCCTGAAGCATTACCACCATGACCACCGTAACATAAATGATATACTTACTTAGCTATTGTATTTTGGCAGAAAAGTATCGACAAATCGCTAATCATATCGTGTTGCGTTATTCGAAGATTTGCTAGCATTCAAAGGGAGAAAAATTATGTGAATAGTATAAATATCCGAATTAATATGCCTACCTAATGAATTGATGGGTGGTGATTGGTTGGAAGGTCGCGGGTCAGGTGGCTGCGTCACGGCGGCGTGTTTGCTCGTATGTACTCGTAGGTACCTACTTACTGTTATTGCCCTCCGACGTCACGCCGCGCCGGGGTATGGTAATATCTGTTTCTGGACGACTGTATTATGTATCTTTTACGCACCCACGGTATACTACTGTTTTGATGTTCTATTCAGCGTTGGCTAAAACATTTATTCAATAAAAAGCAACTGTTTTTTTGCAAAAATGATGACGTGAATTATTTTTACTTAGAAAAACAGAAAAAGATCTTTTTTGGTTATTAAATTGGGGTAAAAGTATACTGAACTGGCAAATCCAATGTAACTGCGCTGTAACGTTATGTTATTGTAATCATTCTAGAAGAAGTTCCTATTCATAATGACATTACAATCTGTATCAAATTATATTCCGTAGCTTCGAATTACTATACGTTAATTTCGCAATTGAGAAACTTATAGTAACTACCTATTATTAAAAATAATAATCATAAGTGCAAATGTATTTTTTTCCACAATCCATAATTTGACAGAATCATTTAGGTATTGATACGACGCCCACTCAAGAGTTTCTCGAAACATGGAATTTGATCAGTGTCGCATTAAACGCAGATATCCGCGAGAGGCTATCGATATCGATTCTGACCTCTTGTTATTGCCAGCGGATATAAAAATTGACATTCAAAGAGATAATTTGTAACATACAAAAGATAACTTTGTCTTTTAGGCTATTAAAGCCATCGCCAGCAGCCATTTTTATTGTCTTCACTGCTGGTACACAGGCCTTCTATCGGAGTATGGGCCGTGAATCAGCGCCACCATTTGGTGGATACTCCAAAGACTCTCACTAAGCGTTTTGCTTCGAATTTTATCATCCGTACCGCTAGAGAGTGGAGGGATCTCCTTGCCTGAGTCTGTGTTTCCTGATAGGGGCCATCAAGTAGCGAGTGAATATGTTACTTCTAGGCAAGCGCGTTTCATCGTAGGTCGCATTCGCATCATCGCTTACCTTACCACAATATTCAGCGTATTTTGCTTACAGGAGGCGTGATAGCGGATGACGATCTACATTAAATGCGCTAAGCCACTACGCCATCCATAAGGATATGGCTCACCTCCTAGGGGAGGAGACTTTTAGTATCTTTTCTCCCTAAGCACCCTAAACAAGTTTTTGAAGGCCACTTAGTTGCCCGCTCGCACACTCTACACCCCCTTTTGAACCATTCGTTGACTGGACTAAGGTAATAATAATAAACTTCCATAATCAGTGAAGTCTGTGACGATTCCGTTAAATGTGATCTTGACACTCCACTGGCACAACAAAACTAGATATCTCACATTTTCATTACAAGTAGGTACACTGCTGATTTAGTTAGTGTTTCTTCTTATGCTACAGTTGGTCACAACGCAATGTAAATTGTGTTTTGGTTTAGGTAGAGTAGGCGGTATTCTCTTTCTGTCGTATATTTTATATGCTACTGTCTGGGCGCCAGGATTCTGCGTTACTACGAAATGGGTGAAGAAGGGATGCTGCTCAAATTGATGTTATTTATTCTGTGACGGGAGAAATAACATTTTATTTACTTACCTACTTACACACAAACAGTAGCCAATGCTATACTTGCAGATTCTACAGAAATTATATTTTCACATACTTTCGGGAAAAATGTTGCGATGTTGCAATTTTAGTATATACCCAACTTTATCATTACTGTGGACAATGGTCCAGAATATTTGATTGTTTAGTTAGAAGATTCTAAAGGGCTACCGTTAGTTGAAAGACGTTTATTGTAACACATAAGCAAGATAAACATCCCATTTGGCGCCCACGCATGGGGTGGGCGTGGCGGTCGTCCTGAGAAGTTAAAGCGTAGAGAACAAACATGTTTGGGCCCATCTACCCAACAGCTATTAATCCTGAAGGATAGTCGAACCGTGGGGCATTTAAATAAAGATTTATTTCAAAATCGACGTAATCAAGCAAACTACTTAAAATTACTTATAGAAGAATACAGCGGAAGTCCTCTATGAAATATAGATCAAGTACTTTATACATCATACATAGGCCATACTTAAGAGCTTAGCAGACTGAAATGTGCATGGGACTCATTTTTTCATGGTATTTCTATTTTCCATCAACAGTAAAGGTAGTCGTTGAACATTTTTAGATGATAAATTAACATGTTTATGACTGTGAATGATGCCTTAGAAAAGGGCGCGCCGTAAGGGTGCGCTCATAGATAGCAAACATTATGTAGGTATGCTCGCATCACTTAGCTGCTGTTTTCTAAGTCACCATCGTCGCTAAAAAACAAAAGAAAAAAAAATCGCTTTACTGAATGAAAGTTTTTAGCGTTCTATAACACTTAAAAATAATGGGAAGGCTGTTTTGCGAGTAGAAGAGGATATGGGGTGGGCACGCATTTTGATGAACTTATAAACCCATAATTCACCTTGTCAAATTCTGGGCCTGAATTTTTCTAAGAAAATGTCGGTGTTTGTTTTATAGATTTTTGGGCTTAGTGCTTCTGATTCATATCGTGATGATGATAACCGTTTTAGTAATAGGAAGTACCCTTTAAGTAGTATAAGGAAGGGGGGTCCCCTTCTTTATGGATGGTTAAGAAGAATGTACCATAACGCCTAATACATATTGGTGATATTTATATTATTACTGATCATTGCCGGAGAACATTATTGTTTCCAGATAAATGGCCGATTACTTTCAACAATATGTCAGGGTTATTTATCAGATGTTGCCGACACATGTTGCGATGTTCGTGAATCTTCTTGGTGGGGACCCCTGACGTTACAAATTATTACTGATAATGGCTCTCATTGACTCGAGTATCAATTGGACAGTTATCTAGAAGATTCATTCATTACTCAAACCAAACATTATAATATATAATTTTAGAGAGCAGATAATGTCGTTTGTGGACAACATTGTATGATTATTCTATTTATTTAGGAACTAGAGTGCATAGTCGAAGATATTAAAAATCTCTAGAAATTTCTTATCCACCACAAAATTCCCAAATAAGCTATTTTTTTTCTACGCATTTTTCGATGTTCGTAGGTTCCTTAATTTCCATAAAGAATTCTACAACAAGGTTATAAATCCCTACCTTTGAAATTTGGAAAACAAATTCCTTTAAATAAACTATAAAACACTTTTAAAATACTGTGTATTTTTTTATCCCGGAACATTTACTCTACAACTCTAGTGCATAGTGAACATTTTGAATTTCTGCATATCACCGTGTACAAACTAATATACGCCGTCATTTTTTTGTCGTTTTAATCCCCTAGCTATGGAGTGTTTTACCAATGAACTAAACATTTTTGCCATAGAAACATGGGTCTAAAAACGACAAATAAAATACTTTCCCGTAGTAAAACAATATTTAAGCTGTCTAATTAGTATGGGAGGAACAATTTATTTGGTCGCATTTCGATCCATGTTTTTTTGGAAAAAAATATACTAATAATAATAAGACTTTATTTGCTAAAAACATGGTTACATACTATGGCCATAATACACTTTAAAGGGCTCATGTTTAGCTTATAATATACAGCACGCAAATACAATATTGTTCAATATTTAGAATTCATTATCCATATTAAGATTAGATAGGCACTAGGTACAGTTTTTAATACATGAATTTAGTAAATGTCAAAATTAATGAATTATATATCATATAATACCAATTAATATATTAGAAAAAATACGACTCGCACCAGATCATGTTCTCGGACGGGAATCGAACCCGCGACCTTTGGATATCCGGTCCAATGCTCTGACCGCTGAGCTACCGAGTCACTGGTAGGAACGTCGAATTTCTCCTAGTATAATATCAACTCTTACGCTGCAATGCAAGCCAGCGTCATCTCACCATTGTACAAGGAATTACCTCGACATCAACTGAATACCTTTTCAGATATTTTTAAAAATTATATAGCTTTCTCATCTTAATCAATTGATTAAGATGAGAAAGCTATATAATTTTTAAATTTTGAGATTTAAGCATTCACAATGCTATTTTATATAATACCAAATAATATACTAGAAAAAATACGACTCGATCATGTTCTCGGACGGGAATCGAACCCGCGACCTTTGGATAACCGGTCCAATGCTCTGACCGCTGAGCTACCGAGTCACTAGTGGGAACGTCGAATTTCTCCTAGTATATCAACTTTTACGCTGCAAGCCATTTGGTATTATACAGTTATTTGGTATTATATAAAATAGCATTGTGAATGCTTAAATCTCAAAATTTAAAAAATAATATATCATGTTTAGTTTCATCGGTAGGACACCCCCTTAAGGGGATTAAACGACCACAAAATGACGTTGTATCTGTGCTGAGTGCTGTAGATTACCAATGACAGACAGAGGAAACGTTTTATACAACCAAAACATAACAAAATACTGCTCTGATTGAAACAAATAATTCAGTGCTGAAACCTAAATTGAGGGAAGCCAAAAAAGTCTCAAAGCTTCATTTTAGTTATTTCAGGAACGACACGACATTACGTATGCTGGATTCAGTGAAAAGAAAGATTTTAACCAAGGGAAAGCAATGTTGCATTCACAGATTTTGGACGAGAAGAAAGTTTGCAACTTTTTCGCAAATATTTTCCTCACTGCTTTTATATTGATCAAAACATTCAAAACACACCAAAATATATTTCTGTTTACTTCGTACGAAATCTTTGAGATTGTAGTTGATCAACAATATTGTCTTGTTCTTACACTCTTTCAACAAGTATTACGGAATTACAAATCAATTTCCATGTCTTGTTAGGTAAGGTAGATATACGTTAGCCTTAATGCTATGTAGGTAAATGTTTTTTTTAATGTTCCCTTTTATTAATAAAAGTGAATCAACTAAAGTTTGTTATGTAAATAAGTATCTAATAATAAAAACGAGTATTTTGCAATATTCATTAAATATGTTGGTATGTTGATAGGAACGAGTTTAGTTGATTAATAATTCAGCGTTGACGAGGCGGGGCGGTGTTTGCCCTTTACGATACTGACGATGCTATGTTAAATAAATTCAGGTTTGGCTTATACGGCATTTCGACCTGTCGCACTACTCGACACAGAGTTGAAATATTCTTTGAAGATATCCGAAGGTTTATTTAACTTCGTACCTTTTTGTACTTCTCCATTTCTAAGACAAATAATTGGCACATTCTCAAATTTCTCTATGAGTTTTAAACGGTTTTTTTGCCTCATAGATATTACTACAAAAGAGAAAACAGAATTTGTAAGGAGATAAATGAATTTCAAGCTGTTGTAATAGTAGATTAATTGCATACTAAACAAACTCTGTACTTAGCTTAGGTACCTAGGTATTTGTTTAACGAATTTTCTTACTTGCAAAAATTATGTTAGTTACAGGGAAAAAAACATCGTTAAAATATTGTAAAGAATCGTGATAAATATTAAACTATTTCTTTTTGCCGGAGTTAAGTGATAACACTGTAATTGCTTCTAAGAATAAAACGCTATATTTACAAACATACAAATGATAAAGAAAGAGACAATTTAACACCAAACAACAATGTTGAAAATAAATTGATTTGGTTACTATTTAATAAAGTGATTTTACTAATACCATTCTTTATATCAGAAAGTAATTGATCACAACCATTCAGGGACATTAAGTACGTTTTCGTTCATTTTTATTGAAAAGTGTAATGTAAGAATAAAAACTCGCATCGATCACATCGGCCGATACATCTCATCCGTAGCTGTTAAATTCCAAGATTGTTCCAACCGTACTACGCTCGCAAGTATTGATGAAATTGTACATTTGTACATTAGTTTATGATAAACTTAATCTAATTATCAGACTGTGTTCCTATCCTACTCAAATCAACTCTTAAAACCGTGTGGGATTAAAGTTTCGAGCTCGGAAATGCATCGGTACCGATGTCTCGTTTTTTAATATAAAATAATGGAGTTATTTTTAGTTGTATAGCTGAATCGGTGTGGGTGGCGGCTTTCATTCGTAGTTCAGAGCCCTGACATTGTGACCACTGCCACCGAAGTGACAACAACAGTGTTGAGACATTTACGGACACCGTGTTTCGATTTTGATAAATCATTGGCATTTAGAGCATAGAGTAAAGCATTAGAGAGCTACTGACTCTACTATTTAGTATGGTGGCCAGGATCTCCCTGCTATCAGCTAAGAGCTTATCTGAAAATTACAAATTCTTATTGGGCAATAGAAGTTGCTCACAATATTAAAGAAAAGTGGCAAGGTATCCAACCACTATACAACGAATTACAAAAAATCTTACAGAAAAGTTGCATCAACAAGGAGTCAAAATGATGATGACTGTGAAATATCACAATGAAGTATTATCGGTTTTTATGTTTTTTATGGATGCATACCTAGGTTGTTAGTTCTCTTACCTACCGTAATATTTGAGAAACAGTAGAGTAGAACCTTGTTTCTCTAAGTAATGCAGACTGCCACTAGATTAGTGGTTCACAATTAGTATTTTCTACGTGCCCCTTCAAGAAAGACGACCCTCAAATTCGCATGCCTGCTCCTTATTCCAGAAATGATAAATAATTAATAAATCAGAAATTAGATGTAGATGAGATTGCTTCGCGTACCCCTTGATGCATCCTCGCGTACCCCTGGGGGTGCGCGTGCTACTACTTGGGAAACACTGCACTAGATAAATAATTATTTTCCTCAACTATTGAATTTAGTTTGTTACAATGATAATTATTGGACTTCGTCTCTCATTATTATATTTTTCTCGAATAAACTTTTTAAATTAGCTTTGTATGTGTCTCCGATATGATAATGAGCGGGTGTGAGTAGGATCCAGCGCGGTCCAGTGGCGCGCTATCTGCGCGGGCGCAGGTCGCGGCCCGCGTGTCGTCGCGCAGCCCAAGATCATCGGGGCTATTTGTTTATCTGCGACAGCCGACGCAAACATTGTCAGTCAGAGGTCAGCGACGTGGGGCTAGTAAGGATGCAGTCGAGGATGATAATCTAAGTCAGTACCCAGACCGAAAGTGGCGCCGCGCAGCTGAGAATTTTATTTAATATTGTAATTAAATATTACATAATTTTAATAAAACTTTACGTGGAATTTTTAAGAGCCAACCCAAAGTCTAGTATTTTTAGAAGGTGTCATTAAGTCCCTTGTAATCATTTCTAGAAGTAGTAGTAGTTTTTGACACTACGAGGGAATGTAATTATACTTTTTTTAAATACTAAACTATGAGTCCTGAAAATTCCTCGTAAAGTCTTTTTAAATCCTTTTTCATCACCCCTCATTTGGCGTCGGGGGTTAAAAAAACCTCTGAGCCTCTATCGGTATCGGATGCAATGCAACATAAAGGAGTTTTCAAAATATTACATGTTTAGTAGTCTTAGATTTTAAATAGTATTTCGATAAATACGCAGTGACTTAGCGCATTCAACCTGCGATTGCGGCGGTTAAAACCGGCCATATCATAATAATTATCTTGTCATGCAAAATGATACCACACACGGTCAAGTTTACGGATGCCGCTTCATGTCCGCTGCAAACTTGACAATAGTTACACTATTAGCAACCCGCATCAGGCGCGCAGGTAATTTATGGTCTGATATCCCTATTAATCTATCTTCATGGCAGGCCTGTGTCCCAGGAGTGGGCACACAATGGCTCATGCCATGATGATGACTCCTTAAAAAGACGCGTTTGTGTATACAACGACATAAAAAACCCTAATAGTTTTAACTTTTCACCGATTAATAATCAAATGCGTGCAAACGATTATATAAAAATAATAATTTCGTGTCCTCATTTATTGCTCAACGACGAGACGCTGCCAGTGGTACTTATTCAAATTAATTTACAATGTAAATTGTTGATTATCGCAGTATCGCGGACGCATTAAGATTCCGCGATAGGCGATAGCCAGTCGCGTAGAGATATAGTACCTTATCATCGTCTGCGGAATCCCAAATGCCAATGATCGTACGTAAATACGAAAATTTTCGCGAGTTTTGTCTGACTGCCAAAATATAAACTCAAGATTTCGCTGCAATATCGATAATCTAGTGGAAACAAGATTGTCAGTACCCTTAGCACGAACATCGGAAAAGTAACGTCGCTGATTGGTATTTATTTGTCTTAGGAAAGGCTAAGTATTAACTAACGTAATTTTTTTGTGGTTGCGTTATTCTTAGATCACTTATTTTGCCTCTTAATATTTTTCACGATTCGGGCAAAAGATAAAAGATATAAAAAAAAAACTTTCGTTATTGTACCCAATTGACCCAACTCTTTATGATTTCAACTAATTAAAAACAAGGTATTTATTTAATATTCGACATGCTTAATTTAGCTAGACATCTTTATCATTTGATCAGGAATAGTTAACTAGATTTAAATCTATTTCACTTTTTATTTCATTGGCATTTAGTTATTAATTAATTTATCAATCCTTCCAATATCATTTATCAATCCTAATTAATCCTTTAAAAATGATCAAATAATTAAGTAAGTACCTATGTCACGTTGGAAGTGATAATAGGCTCCGCAGGCTGAGCTAGTGAATAAATAATTATCACTAGATTAATACATACATAACGATACGATACGTGAATTTTATCCGAATTCTTAAAGCCAAGGATTAGCAAAACTACGTTAAAGATAGGTACTACAACAAAAAAAAAAGTTACTACCACAAAATATGTAAGTAGGTACTACATTACTAATCGAAATTCGTCCCTATACGCTTTAGGAGTGAAGAACAAAAGCGAGTCCCTTGTCAGTGTTTTCTTAAATACTTTAATTAAATCGAATTTTCATTTTTTTTTAGTTTTCGTAATGGATACTGATTATTAAATACTAGGTACTCAGTTTTTCTCAACATCCAATTCAGGATGTTCCCATAATTTTTCGGGAAAAGGGATAGTCGATTACAGTTTTTTCTATGCCTTGCAATGACTGTAGAACTTGACGTGCGCGGCGCAGTATGATGTATTTAGGGTTGCCACCTTTTTTTTGGACTAATAAAGTACATAAGTTGCTAAAGGTAGAAAAAAGTACGTTGTAAGGAAATAAAGTATTATTTATTTTTACCTTTAAAAACATACTTTTAATTAGGTACTTATAATTTATTATCCTAGAGAAAGCAAACCGTGTGAAATAAAGTATTTTCAAGTACTTTATTTTCCTCATAAAGTATAGAGTACATTAGCCCGAAATAAAGTATATAATTTATTATAAAGTAGTGGCAACCCTAGCTGCATTGGTGTGTGGCGTGTGGCAGTGGGCTCGCCATCGCAAGCATTTTGTATAAGTGCATCGGTCGCGGGTGCGACGCGCGGGCGCGCCCACACGCCCCCGCGCACATGATGCATCGAAACACCTACTTGATAAGTGCCACGATCACAAAATAGTAGTCTGTGTACGATACTCGTCCTCTGTGCGAAGTACCTATCGTAATTTATTGTAATGAGTACAAACAACACACTACACAACGCTATTGCGATGCGTCCTTTCATTGTGTGCGTTAATGCCTTTTATATGTCAGTAAATTGCTATACATTTGAAATAACTTTTTATTTAATAGGTGTTTAAAAGTATATTCTCATATAAATCTTAGAGGAAAAAAACTATATCATTCTGAATTTACCACAATTATATAAAAGTGATAATTTTATCGAATCTACATTGTTTTACTTTTCTTGTCTTTTTTCCATAAAAGTACCTATTACCTACAGTGCAATATCTTTCGATAAAGTAGTTAATACCCAAAACAAAAATGTCTTTTATTTTTATTAACATCATTCATAGTTGTTTTTATATTTTGTTTTGATTATGGCCAAGTGCCAAAAAGCTCATAATCAATAGAATTTTCAGAAAAGCTTCAGCGCTTTACGAAAAATACGAAAACTCAACATGACATGGCGATCCGAGTTTTCACAATGTCTCGAATGCCCAAACTTTTACGTAATAATGTTATACCCTATACATTATTATGGTAAATAGCATGTGTTGTTACATTGTAAGTATTGTGACGGTACGTCACATGACTACTCATGTGGGTTTAGTAAACCATTTATAACCACAACTCGGATTCTTACGTAACTGTTGCCTCCATGTTAATGTCAAATGTAACTAATAAGTAATAGGTATGTGTAATAAAAACTATGTACCTAAGGAATTTTCCAATTCGCATGAAGCGGGCAAATAAAATGTGTAGTAAAAGTGGAGTAAAATCTGTATTTATGCGAGTCTCTTTCTCACTACGTAAAAGTAACGATGTAACTAAGATAAGAGTATTACAAGTTAAAGTTATCCCATTAAAAATATTTTTCATGTAAAATATTGCCAAGACGAGACCATGGCTCGCATGTCAAAAAGTTATCAGACCTCATGTAGAGCCTTGTAGAGCCAAGCTTCTAACTCTACACGCCTAACTCTACGAGCCCTAACTTCACAAACTCTACACTACACCTTAGTCAAAACATGTGGCTTGGCCATTTCGTTACTACAAGAACTATTGTATTTACAGAAAAGTAATGAATAGTGAATATATTTTTCACCTTACGCTCATGTAAATGTCTTCTTCTTCTTTTGTAAGTTGCTTATGACAAAAAAAATATATTTTGATTTTTTTTGTGATGTATTTCTTGCACATTGGAGGTGCCTTTTTTCATAGCCCACTCTTTATCTTAACAAGGAGTCTCTATATCAATTTTCATTGAAATCAAAATCATCAAAATTTGCTGAAGTCTTATACAAACTTCCATCCCTTAGTTTAAGGGGTTGGGGGTAAAAGTTCCAAGTTTTATTTTTTTTATACTAATACTAACTTACAAACCAAATTTCAGCTTTCTAGGACTTCAGAAAGTACCCTAAGAATTTTGATGATCATCAGTGAGGCAGTGACGAAATCAGGGTTTTTAAGATAACAATAAAATCTAAAGTAAAAGGGCTATGCAATTGAATAGTAGACTACTACTAGTAAGACTTAATTATTATTTGTTTAATAACTGCTCTATTGACATCATATGAGAGACTTTTGTTTATCTGGTATAATCCAAACCTAAGTTATGAGGCGCTTCGAGAAAAGGTAGATAACTAGCGCCCTTGCGCTTCGCTTGGTCTTAGCGGGGGCACTATACAAGGTGTTACAAAAGTACCCCTAATGCCGAATATGGTAGATAGGGACCATCAAACTGAACAACTTTTACTATGGGACCAACTCTGAAATCGCGAAAAAAAATCAGCTGTTTCATACATTTTGATATTTTCGTAATTAATTTTTGTATTCGGCATTAGGGGTACTTTTGTAACACCTTGTATACTGTGCCCCCACTTATTTGGTGTGTTGTTAACTATAATGATGACTGTGTTATTGTTTACTTAAGTTGTGACCAAATAATAGACCCTACTACGTAAGCTCCACGCAGTTTCATTTCAAAACAAGTAATAAAATATGTAAACGCAGCTGATACCAAAACTATGAAGCATCATGACTTGAGGCAATCATATTTGCCCTAATGTTATCTTAGTGTCTTCCAACAAAAGTTTACTTAAAACAGGTAACAATCGTCGACACGTGATGCAGTGAAGGAGATAGGCGGCGCCGGCGCCGGCGCAAGTTTGTTCAATTATTGTCTCACAGAGGTTACAAGTTCGTGATTATTACGAGTCTTTTTACATTTCAAAAAGTCCAAAATAAAATTCTTGCTCATCATTATCATCATCCTATTATTATCCCAATTATTAAAGAATCAACATATCATGTTTTTCATATCTCTATCTCATCTCATTTATTTCATAGCACTATAACTACAAACAAGAAAATTACTCTTTTCCGTTTGTGTGATCACTAGGTAACTTTAATTTCAAGAAAAAATGTTATGTTATTTTAGTATTGATCACCGTTTACAATCAGGGACGTAACCTAACCTGCATCAAAAGACATGTCAACTGAAAAGATGGGAACAAGATCAAATATTAAAGGCAACATAATAAATAACGTGCAGTCGGAGGCATGTTTAGTTTGACATTTTGAATGATTTGACTTATCATTAATAATATGATAGAAAGCCGTTCAGCCGTTTGGATGATATGAGGTAAATAAAGAATATTACATACATACAAGATACACGCGAAAAACATAACCCTTTCCTTGAAGTCGGGTAAAAAAACAGTCGAAAGGTTTTTAAAATTTATCTTAAAAACATTTTACCTATGTAAGTATCACTTACTTATTATATTACCCTCTCACGCTTACGCGCTCACTGGACATTAATTAGAACACTTTTTAACGGACTCTAGCGCGGTTTTGTTGAAAGTACTTTGGTAATTAATTATCATTTATTATTGTAAATAATTGAGTTTTATAACTTGCCACATTTGACTTAAACTAGATATGTTTGTAATCACATTGTTTTATCATTTATTTGCGATACGGTCTCTGTTTAAAAAATAGTGGAAAATATTTGGCTAAAGGTCACGTCATTATTGTTGCGTATGTTTGAGAATACTGATACCATTAGGTGCCATTGGGTTATCGGAGTTTACAGATTTTTTCACACAATTATGTTGGTAGGGAGACGAAGTGGGCGACTTTGTTAAAAACAATTATCATTAGATGATAAATTGTGTCTTTCTATGCTATGACCAAGTGTAATTTTTCAACAAGAAACGAGTTTTATTTAATTTTAGTTCAATTTTATACATAAAATAGCACAGTTGCGCAAATACTTAACAAAGAGGTGGTATGTAACAATACAGACATATGACTAAAGAATACCTACCCAGTTTCGTCTGTCAGTGGTAAGGCAACCTATGAAATACAAAAGTACTTACAATTGTATGTTAGTAAACTCTATAGAAATACTGTCAGTTTCGAATGGTCCAGTTTAGTTATTGAGATTATTGTTTATTTTCAATGACTTTGTTGTTTTTTATTTTTCATACTTTTTAAGAGTGACAAAGCAGCTCGGTGGCTTAATAATTCGAGCAGGAATCCTTTAACGAAAAAGTCGTCTCATAGTGATCAAAATACTTAATTATTTGTTGCAGATTATCAAAATGTCGACGGCAGTGCAGAACGGCGTGGGCCTGCTAGAAGCTGACCGGCGGCTGAACGGCCACCAGAACGGGTGCAACGGGCTGGACCACGAGGAGCACCACCACAACGGGCTCGACCACGACCTCGTCCAGTTCCTGCCGCCGCGGCTCGAGCTCGACGATATGGCGCGTGCGCAGAAGGTAAAGGAAATTCGTATTTTAACACACAAAAACTGGCCAAGTGCGCGTCGGGCCACGCGCAGTTTAGGGTCCTTATATAATTACCATAATTATGGCTGTAAACTCATATTTACTTCCAGTTTTACACAACTAACGCTTAACTATTCAATGAAATGTTCTACGAAAACTTTGCCAATAAGAATTAATTTTGTAAGTTGATCGACTATTACTCGATAACTTGTAAAGCCTGTCTAGCAGTGATAGTTTTCCTTTTAACTTCAATATAATATGTACTTCTGTTCTGACGGACGGACGGACATGGCAAAACTATAAGGGTTCCTTGTTGACTTGACTACGGAACCCTAAAAAAGCATTTAGTTTTCCAGAATTAGTGAACGATCATGACTATTTACAAAAACACCATGATCATTTTCTAAATCTGGTGGTTAAGTTGAGTTAGTATGTGATCAGTTGAACATAAGCCGATTAGGTAAATGAAAGGGCCACTTTCAATGTTATAACACTTTTGTGTTTTGCTACGTTTTCATTTGCCCGGCAAATGGAGCAAGTGATATTTGGTAAGAAATCCTTCAAGCATTTAGATTTTCACTCTAAGTTCAAGCAACTAAATTTTTATTCATTCTGGTCACTGACACCTATTGCGACTATCTATTGTAATGTTTTATAGAATGTTCCGAGTTTTGTGTATTCAATTAGCAAATATGAAGGATCGTAATCCTACTCTGGACGAATTGATGTATTTCGAAAGATATTCCATTATATAAATAATAATAAAAAAATAAATAAAAATATTGTAGTTTTCGGGGGCTGCCATTGCCATCGCTCTGTTCTATTTCAATTAAAATCTTGATTAATCACAACTGTAAGATACTAGTTCATTTCGGGGCAGGTAATGGCAGCCCCGACGGATTTTTCTAAAGTTTGTTATTTATGAATAGGGGATACATAAGTATAGTACCTGCATCACTTTTAATCGGGGGTAAAAAATATTCTACTTTTTTTAAAAGACTAACTAATTTCAACAGTCCTGTTTTTTATATTTAGTTTTCCATTTTTATACATACATTATACTAGAAAAAACTCGACTCGCAATACTAAATAATATATTATACTAGAAAAAACTCGATTAGCACTAGATCATATTCTCATACTGGAATCACTAGTGGTAGTGACTCGGTAGTTCATTTGGTAAGAGCATTGGACCGGACTTCCAAAGGTCGCGGGTTCGATTCCCGCCTGAGACTATGAACTAGTGCGAGTCGAGTCTTTTCTAGTATATTATTTAGTAAGTTATACAAAACCAAGCTACAATTTATAAGTAATGTAATAAAATAAGACGAGAATATGACGTGGTCATTAATTAATTAGATGCAGCGCTGTTTCCTCGGTAAAATATGACCTCACTAAACTCATTCGCTTAATTGTAGCCCTGCTCTAGCACGCGACTTCTGCCACAGTTTTGTTTTGAGTAGCTTAGTGTGTTTGGCTACCGTTAGGAAAAAGTAAAAAAGTTAATAACGGCACCTTAAATAACTGTATTTCAGAATTTAATAAAATTTGTAAATTTATGATGCCAAGTTTGTATTTATTAAAAAAAGATTCCGAGGAATTGAGAACCTTTTTTGAAGTGCGTTAATAAACTTTTATAATGAAATAATTACAAAATGAGGATATCCGGTCATAAAGACTACTCCTATAGCACCTAGTTACGTGCACCTGCCTGTCTGCGTCGGGTAGTCATTATTTCCGTATTTTCTTGATATAGCATTTTTCCTTCCTGCAGTGTCAGCGTTCCTTTTTTGGAACTGAGTTGAGTATTGCACCATTACTGAATAAATAAACGTTTTTTAACCGACTTAATAAAAGAAGGAGGAGGTAATCAATTCGATTTTTTAAATGTTTGTTGCCTCATTATATTTATACTCCGTCATTTATGCAACAATAAATAAAAATATTTTTTGTTTAAAAAAAAAATAGAAGATAACACGACAGTATTAGTAAAAAAAATATCTTTTTTTAGTTCGTTTTTGGCAGGGCCGTCGTGTTTTAATAACTTTTTATTTATTTTTATTTCACACATTTTAGTAACAAATTATATAGTTTTGGAATGCGCTCATCAAAGCTTTTCATTTGATGTCTGTATTGTAATAATTGAAGAAAAATATATTTTTATTCAAATTTTTAAAGTGGCGTCGTAAAGTCGCCATATTGATTATTTTCTCAACAATTAAAATATAGCCAGTGTCACGGGATGATGTAAGGATTCTAACGATACCCTACACATACAAATCCGTTAAGGCATTTAGACGTTATGGTGGAATAAAGAAACTCACATACTCACAAACATAACATGAACCCTGAACACATTACACTCTCTGTTTTTTTTTGAGCAGTCGTGCAATGCAAGTCTTTAACGACAATCTGTCAATTTCTATTTCAAATTCATGCATTGTGATTGGCGCATACGGAGTAGCAATTATTTTGTTAGGTATATCTAAGGATCTGTCTGTTTCCTGATAGGTACAATCTGGGGGCCATCAAGTCGCGAGTGAATAGGTTACTTCTAGGCAAGCGCGTTTCACCGTCGACGTAGCGGTCAAACGCGTGCCTGTCTTTCATAAAAATAAACTCGGCGCATCTTTTGCGCTTCTCGTTTACGGTTGATGGTGTGACAATGTCATTTTAAACGAGACTCCTCAGCCTTTGTACAGCAGAACCTCAACGATTTAATTCTTGTCTTAGTTGAGTAGCCATATTTGCATGGTAAATCTAGCATGATCTCCCATTCAGATCTATACTCTAGAATCTGATATACTAAATTTATCATAGATTTGTCTCTTTGATTTTGTCCTAATATTTGGGGTTGGCACAGCATATCTTTTCCATTCCAATCTTCATCATTAATCTCCTTTTAAACAATTAATTGCGTAGTTATTCTACTTTTTGCTTTATGTTTTGTTGTGAGGTTAGTCTGTACATACTTGTTGTATCATTTTCCAGCCATCTTAATTGTATCCAACGTCAGTCCGATGATCGACAGTTTTTCTATAAATACCGGCGCGGCGCTGGTGGCTGGAGCCGCCGAAAATGGCTGCTTGGAACGTTGTATTGTATTGTAACTCACTACTATAGATCTGTATTAATAGACATACAGACGGACAACACTCTCGTATTTGTGTCAAGTTTTTGTAAGTAAGGTACCTAGCCCTTTATGAAATATACTCGTTTTTACCGTTCCCTTGGTGGCATTTCTGAGAAATCCTGTGTTAATACTTGGGAAAGATTTCATTACGAAACAACAACGAGTTTGGTTCAGTAAAACGAGTAATACTTACTTATGATTTTTCGTAGCATCACTCTGATAGTAGAAATCAGTTTCATTTCAAATTGTTTTTGTTGTTTTCCGAAACAATTTTCGTCCAAATATTGTTTACTTTGGATTTCTCATTTTATTCATGAGAATTTAATTAAGTAAATAAAAATCTTTTGGCACCTTTCTTGACCTGTAATATTTTTTATCGCTTTTGACCCGCGCTCGCTGGACCAAATAATGTTGTAATTAATTGCCGTAGGTAGGTACCATATAGGTACCTGCTTATATATTGCTAACAATTATATTATTATAATAAAACAATATCTCCCATGTGACAGATAACATGTGTTTATAAACATATTGACATTCGTCCATTCCGTGACATAAATCAATGCAATAAAATTTATTGCATATCTTGATACCAAATTAATTACTAGTAGGTATCTGATGAAATAATTAACTTATAAATAATCCAGTGCTGCCAGTGCGGGCGCCAAACGAAACTAATAGTATTTTTTTTAACTGAGCCGATCTGAGAAATTCGATACGTGGTAATTGCCGTGCCCCAAAAATTAAACCTAGTTGAATTGCGTAGCCGTCGAAGTATCCGAGTCTAGTTCATAATAATAAAGCTATGTATGTAAATTTCAAATTTCAGAATTGCTTGTAAAAGCACTAGTGAAAGTCAAAGAAACTACGCCATCGGTTCGCGCGCCCTGAGCGGCAGACCTGTAACGAGAAGAACCGGCACGAAACTCGTAAAGGGCTGCTTTTTCTCCCTGTGAAAGTGAGGTTATTCCATCACAGTAATTAACAAAAGTTTACATAAAAATGGGTAGGCATTGAAATTAATTAATTATCTACACATCGGATAGGTAATTGTGAGAGCAAATAACTTTCAACTAGTTGAGAAATCACTATCTACTCCTCGAAAAAGTCTCTGTAAAACTCTGTACACTATGTAAAACATTGACAGAAAATATATAGCTAATGGCTGAAAGTCGCGATCAAGTTGCACAACGGAGTGACCGCGCACACAAGTGGCTCCGCCGGCAATTCAGTGGTCAGGGGGCAATTGGCTACATTCACCGCTAATAGATTTGCAGCCTGATCTTGATACAGACTCAAATTAATACTAAATTGGCAGACAACAGACGAAATTCACAGATTTGTTGACAAGATTCTTTTGGTATTATTATAAATTGTTTTTATTTTCCGGAACAAATAAATGATTTTATTATTATTATAAATTCATTTAAGCTCTACATATTTTCTTAAATTGATCCCAACCGACGAGAAATGTAATGAGTAAATGGCCGGTTGCGCGGAAGTGTAGAAAATCACGAATAGGAAGAAAAGCGATTGTCAAGAACAGGTCAAGAGCTGAGCACATCACGAAGAGGAGGACTCTGGCAAATAATAAGTGGTAAAAACAAATATTATGAATAAACTTGTGCAGCTTGATTGGAAAGAAACAAATAGAAAGTCTGTAGGCCAGTAGCCTCAATGAGTTTGCTAAGTAGTCAACCTTATTTTAACAAACCTCATCCGATTATCGTGGTTAGTTTTTCGGAGGACCTCAGAAAAAAAACACCGTACGGGACCCGCGTGAGGCATCGCGGGCCGATAGCGGAGCGGCACGAGGCCTTACACGCGGGCCCGTGACCTGATGAACTGTCGCCTAGCACATGTCACATCTGATTCGCGATACTAATGTGTACAACAAGCAAAGATATCTAATTGGCCACATTTAATAGTAGTTTTATTACGTCTACGCACGTAATTTTATGTATAGTATTTGGTCACGTCACGAGCGGATATGAGACTATGGGAAAATAACTAAGAAGCAAGTAAAGGTGTATGGAGTTTCTCAACTAATCACGATACATCGTGGCATCACATATCGGGAGCCCTTATTTTTGCAATCCTCCGGCTGGCGTCGAGCGCTCTTTACTACTCATTTACATTCGACGCCAAAATCGTATTTTTGAATCGCTCGTAATATTGTTTGTAAATAAACTATAGAACCTTAGCTTCAATCTGTACATGTGAATTTTCGATACATTATGTACTTAGCGAGCAATAAATTTAATTAAAATGAGGGCGCCACTTGAGGTATATAGGGGCCTTAAGTCACACGAACGATTTTAAAAATAGGGCCCCAGTTGTCATCAACATTTTCAGAAGAGTTAAACTTTTATGTTTTTAACGTATGTCGTCTAATTGTTTCTCAAATAAACATTAAATCTGTCATCCGAGTGTGAATACTTACTGCGATTTAATATTCGCAAATGTTTACATTTGTCTTATTTTAATATCTGCTAGATACTCCGGCAGATAACCTCGCTATCTTTTACTACCAACAATACATGCGATTATTATAATTTTCCAGTATATTTAGATGTCTCATATTTGCGGTAATGGGTGGTACCATAAATATATTATTCCTAATAAAACAATGTATTTTATAAGTGCACATTTAGAATGGTGGTAGGTGGTAGGACGATAATATTTATAGCACCATCAGTTTTTATAACACGTTACGAGTATAAAGATAAGTTACACAAAAATGTTTAGTTAATGCGTCATTGTTACGTTTCGTTCTAGAATACTAAGATTTTAACAAATTTCAAGTTTTAACTTTTTGTTTGAGCATATTGATAACTTTTTTCACATGAACTAAAAAATACGTTGTAAAAATCGCTGATAAAACCTAATCATGTAAAAATTTTAATATTTTTATAAAAAAAAATGCTAACTCTCCCGTTTTATCCCATAAAATATATGAGCTCTTTCCCCATCAAGGCTCGGAAAATGAGACAATAGATATTGTATTGATGTCCAGCCGCATTCGGCCGCTCGGGCGTTGATGAATTAAGTCAGTGAAAAGACAAAAATCTTCGGCATTTGTAAAACTTGTAATTTTTTAAATTGGTAAAGCCTTTAAAGTAAACTGAAAGTATTAATAAGTATATGAAATAAAACAATGTAATCTCAGATTTCTCTCACATCAAATAACGGGAACTAAGTAGCTCTTTTAGCTTTTTCAGAAGGCCTCTTAAGGCGACGCATCGATAAACTATTTCCGTGTCGGCTGTCTCGCTCAAACTTACACGTAAATTACACTCAACTATCTCACTCATGGCAAGCAGTTTTGCGACGCCAAACTGTTTTTTCGTTCATAAATAGCTATTATTTAAAAAAAAACAACTGGCATTTTGAAATGCGTCTCTGTTTAAAAGAGGTTTCTTTGATATTTTTTCTCTGTTAACAAAAGTTTTTTAACGAACTTAGAGCAACGCGCCTTCCAAGTCCCGCGTTGCTCTAAGTTAACGAATTGTGTTTCTTCACTTGTCAATGAAGTCAATGAAATAAATAATCAGGTTATCAAATATCACTGTCATATGTTTTATATGATGAGAAAAATCGAGATCCCTGCCTCCAAAATGACCGATGCGTCCTCTTAAACGATCACTCTCCACGATAACTTGATTCGTAAAATAACACACTTTTTAACGGATACTAGCGAGGTTTTATTGATAGTACTTTGGTAAATAGTTGGTATTTGGTTTGATTTTTTATTTTCCCGACGTTTCGACACCTTTACAGCTGCCGTGGTCACGGGGACTGAAGCGGAAGTTCACGGGAAAATAAAAATAAAATAAAGTATCAAATATCCGTTAAAAGTGTTTTATTTTACGTCTGAGCGAGTAAGCTTCAGAGGTGAATCTTGATTCATAAAATAAAAAAAAGTAAATTTTTCAGGCAGAACATAAATTGAATGAATAAACGGTGTGCAACAGGCTGTGACATAAAACAACTTTGTGATTATTTAAGGGTGTTTGAAGGCAAGTCAAATATTCCAATCAAAACATAGCGTGGCGTGGCCCGTCAGGCATTGATGGTATCTTTGTGACAGAATGTTTGACTAACGACCGACGGCCTACGCTGACATTCACCAATATCATAAAATAACTGACAAAATCTCTACAGCTTTTCGTATACTAAGTACAAGGCAACAAAGAGCAATAAAGAGCGATTCAAGATAAGTTTTTACTTTTTACATACACATTTTAAAAGTCCGGATTGAAATTATTGATTTTTCTGTTCTAAAAATAATCAACATTTGGCCAAACATTGGTGAATGTTGGCGTTGCTTGGCGCGTAAAAATTAAAAAGCTTTGTATTATTAAAATAATTAGATGTTTTATCATTTAAATTATAAAACGATATTACCTACCCGTTTCCTCGTGGTCCTACTAATTTGTCCTACTAGTGGGACCATGAGGAAACCCTATTCCTCGTTTACTTACCGAAAGTATGATTTTCTATTTGACATATTTGTGTTTCGATGATTATTTTTACAGTTTTTAAACACATTGTGGCACGTAAGTATGTTGGCGCAATCACAAGCGAACTAAATCAAAATATCACCCCAGTATGTAAGGCGTTATTGGTGGGCTCCGCTATTAAGACTGACCGGACATTTTTAGCGAAATATTCTTGATCGAAGTAAAAACGTAAAGAAATGGATTGTTCATCATGATTTTTCAGAATGTTGGTGGTGGTTCTGGCGTTTCAATTATCTAATTTTTATTATCGCAAGAAATAAAATGATAATTTCTTACTCAGATTTAACTTGCTGGCGTTAGCACATTAACTTTAAAAATAAAATAAAAAAAAACTGAAAAAATTAATTTTCGTTTAGTTTCGGTATCCGGATACTGAAACGGACGAAAGTGGTCAATGGGAAAAACCACTTGAAATAGTGAAGTTTTCACCGTTTCAAGTGTTTTTCAAATTGTCCACTACTTACATTGGTATATTGAACATAACTCAATGTTAATCCACTTGTCATGAAACACAACATTAGCACGCGGTTCTGCAGATTAGATTACAGAGTTATCATAAATCCATGTGAGAATTTCGCGGATTATGTTTCACGTTAGATAAGTACCAGTAATTTATCCAAAGTTATTGTGGTTAGCGATAGATTAGAAATTAAAGGCAATTCATATTATTACATATTTCATAGTTTCTCAGCATAATTTATACTAATTTAGGTCAGAATTCAAATTTCTCAAACTCAACAACCTTTTACCCAACTGTGACTTTACTGTTATATAAATTGGTATTTCCAAGTAGGTAGGAAGTTATTTTTTTTTGTAAATAATAAATCCCAGTTGTTATTGTTACCGTAAATTTAAACTTTATTATGGTTAGTAAACAAGAAAAATTATAAAATTAAAATTGCAACAAGTATAAAAGTGATCGGCAGAAAGTTTTCTCATTTAATGAATGTGTTATAAAGTAAGTACGTGTGCCGCTGCGAGGACAGCGATCGAGTGCTGCGCTGCCGCTGGCGCGAGCACGAGTGCTGAGCGATCATTTAAGTTTCCGAGAGTTTTACAAAACAATTTTGTTCTGTGTTTTCTCAACGTCTTATCAATAAAGACCTCCAAACTTTACGATTACATAATTTGCTAATTATTTGCGATGGCAGACGAGTACGCGTATGTTTATTCAGTTGTATTTTTTTGCACTTTTGTTATAATTTGAGTCTTGATAACACGAAATAAAATTAAAGTGACAATTATAAGTTTTCCGTGGTAATAATAAATTTGTTTTGATTTAATCCTTAAATTCATAAAATGAAATTAAATCACTGTTTTTTTATCTTGATAAGTACCACAAACTCGGGATGAGTATGCCGGTGACAAGCCATGTTATATTATTTTACGATAAAAAATGTTAAGGGTCTACGGGCAACTCGCAAAAAATAGTAAATTTACCATACTTAATGCGAAAATAATCATGATTTGTTTTGTTCATAAGCAAATCGTAGTGACCTTCACCATGAAGATACGTTTACCTTGTGTCAACATCTACTCATGTAATTAGGTACTTATAAAACATTTTGCAGAAATTGGTAACTATATAGGTACTTGTTTTAATGCTGCTTATATTTACGTTTATTAATAATAAGTTTCATGTTTACGCGAATAATTCCAACAAGAACCTTCGATAATAGCAATCTCTGAAGTAAATGAATAATCATTTCATTAATACAACGTCAACATTCATGTAACATCACATAGGTTGTTTCGTGTCCAAAGTACCTAGCTGAAGTACTACTTGTTATAAAAAACAGAGATACAACAACGGTACCACTAACACCCAGACTTGAAGCAATGTAGAGATGGTTTCGAATAGATGGTGACACCATGAAAACTGGTGTACAAGCATCTCCACTACGAAATAGTTGCACATTTCCTTTCAGATCTCAGCTCGGTTGTCGGGCATGGCGCTGGGGCGGGCGGAGCTGGCGCGCGTGGGCGGCGTGTTCGAGCGCGAGCTGGAGCGCGGCCTGCGCCAGCAGCCCTCCAGCCTGCAGATGGAGAACACGTACATACCCGAGCTGCCCGACGGCACGGGTGAGTGGCAAGGATATAGTTGTTCTATCTCACGAAGACCGTTCGGCTATGAATGTGTTAGGCGTACACATGCACATTGTTTTTGTTTTTGTTTCTGGCGGCGTTAGCCCATCTTTTAAATCAAGATACTTACCTTTTTTATCTTTTTTGTCCTGCCGTGTGGCGTCTGACCGAATAGAAGGGCATCGGAAAAGCGTAAAAGGTGACATCTGTTTAGACGTAGCTACATCTAACATCTCCGTGGACCAGAAAATGAGCTGCAGCATTTTCCACCAGGATCCAGGATTCAAATCGTTTTCTCGATACCCGGTATAGTCGGCTACAGGCACAGACAGCCAATTTTAAACATTTTATGCCAAACCCACAAAAGCAAATACAGTGGGCACGATTCGAGTCGTGACATTAACATTATTAAGTAATGTTTGCTAGTCGTTTAATACTAAGTAGGTAGATAAAAAGTAGAGTTGCTTAGCTGGTTGATGTAAACTGTTTAAGTCATTTGAATTTCAATAGGTAACCCAGAGCTATCATTTTCTGCAAATTGATGAACGCAAGATCCTATTTTTCTGCTACTTAAGTTGTTATCTAATTAATATTGTGTTTGTCGTTCACATTCATAAGTAATAATAAAGTCACGAAGCGGAATGAACATGGTCTGGTTTAGTTTTAGAAATAGACTATAGAACATAGCCTGAACCGGCGGAGAGAAAGCAAGTACTATGGGATTTATTGATAATGTGCCTTTCCCGAGGTCCTAAAAAACAGACTATGGGCTGGGAAGCGGCACAGAGGATGTGCCTGCTGTGTGTTCCATATTGAACCGTCCGCACGCCTGCAGGCGGAAAGTTCGTTAGCGAATTCCCCCAGTACAATAAAAAGAAGTCAGAGCATAGAGTAGCTAAATTCAGAACTTGACTAGAGTGGTGATAACTAATATTCCAGAGCATGGTCTAGTCAAAAATGTAGAGTTGTTTAAAGCGGTTCAGTTTAATGTTCCAGAGGAGGGCCTGTTCCTGGCGCTGGACCTGGGTGGCACCAACTTCCGCGTGCTGCTGCTGGAGCTGCGCGGCGGCCAGCTCGTTCGCGAGGACGTCAAGCAGTACCACATCAGGTACAACTACTGTAGTTGTTGACATCACAAGTCATAAAATACATAAATGGCATTAAATCTTTACAAGACATTATGGTATTCATCCATAGAAGGAAATGGACGAAACTTGGATTAATACTTGGAAATAGCATTTAAAGACAACGCCAAAGTATTGCTGGGCTACATGTAGAATATGTGCAAGTACCTAGGTACCTAGAAAAAATACATGAATAATTACCTATGTCTAGCAGGCGATAAATTATGGGATTCATCTGAAGTTACTCCCTCGTATATAGCAATAAAGTATGTTGTTTTGATTGCAGTGATGCCTTGCGGGTGGGTCCAGGGAATGATTTGTTCAATTTCCTTGCTGACTGTGTGCTGGACTTCGTGCGATCTGAAGGCATGGAGAAGGAGTCTTTGTCTTTAGGTACGTGCCGTAGTATCTACTTATTGATCTAAATAGAACTTATGGTAGGTATAATATACATATGTATAGATGGTAAAAGAAAATACAATCTCAAATCGATTCTTAAACTTGGTTGGACTTCTTGAACGTCAGGAGATACCGACAGAAAACTTGAAGAAGCTTTCGCTAATATATAACATATTACCCATTAGGGTTATTTTTGTAACAAGTTGTAAAACTAAACTTATGGTGTAGCGCCATACTTTCGCCATTTAAGGGCAGGTTAGAACTTACCTAATAGTCGAGTATTGATTGATGTGCGTTTCATCGACAGGGTTCACATTCTCGTTCCCGATGCGGCAGCACTCGATCCTGTCCGGCGAGCTGATCACGTGGACGAAGAGTTTTAAATGCAGCGGCATGGAGGGCGTGGACGTGGCAGCGTTGTTACAGCGCTGCCTACACCAGAGAGGGCTCGACGTCACAGTGCGCGTGCTGCTCAATGATACAACTGGCACGCTCGTCGCCGGCGCGCACATCGATCCTGCTGTTGGGGTAAGTCTGCTTTGACTTCAGTTAGGCGATAAATGATTAAAATATCTTCTACAGATTGTTAGCAACGTAAGATGTCCTTCACTTTTTCTCTAAATTGATTTAATTGACCAAGTTTCAGGAGATAGGATAGGATTATTTTATGTTTGATGGCTAAATCTATATCATAGTAACTTTAGATTAAGTTTTTAAAAGTAATTCTCGTCTTTAACACCACGAGAATCACATAACAGCTGTTTTCTGTGCCACATGAGCTTGTGAATTACATGAAGAGTTTATGGTTTCCAGATTGGCGTGATCCTGGGCACGGGCTCCAACGGGTGCTACATGGAGCGTGCGTCGCGCGTGCAGCACTGGGAGGCGGCGCACGCGCGCGTGCACGACGTGTGCGTGGACGTGGAGTGGGGTGCCTTCGGGGACAACGGCTGCCTGGACTTCATCCGCACCGATATAGACCGGGAAGTCGATGGAAACTCGCTGCTCGTTGCTTCCTTCACGTGAGTCCTATACCTAGTCGATCTTTATAAGCCATTATTGAGCTGTTATAAGAAAACCGTTGATAGTTTCGGTTACGGATATTAGATTTTTAAGAAATTGTAAAAGTAAAACTAGTGTGTCGTCTCGGCCGGCCAGAAAAACCTGTCATAACGTGTACGTGTCGCATTTGAACTCCGAAATTATCCGAAACTTTTATATCGGATTCGTTTATGGTACCGGATATATTTTTGGTTTGGATATCCGATAGTTTCGATTACGGTTACGGAGCTCCTGAACACCCCTGGTATACTCTGTGTTTTGTGTCCAGGTTCGAGAAGTACATCGGTGGCAAATACCTAGGCGAGGTGGTGCGGTGCGCGCTGGCGGCGCTGGCGCGCGACCGCCTGTTCCCGCGCGAGCCCGCGTCCGACCGCCTGCTCACCGCCGACGTCAGCGCTATCGAGGAGTGAGACACTTTATTTTATCAACATCAGAACACTAGCACACAACGCACATTGCTGACTCGCTCATCATACGCCCACTGTTATGCAGATTCTTGCTTAATTACTTGAGGTACTGTCTTATCGTATATTATAGTGAGATGCCCTTATTCATCACCAAAAATTATCTCTTTAAAGAATACCCATAAATGTTTAAAACCATCCCTAAAGCCAAGCTTGTCTCGAAAATGCTGAATATTGGAGTAAAGGATATGTCGATATCACGGCAGAATGTCATTGCTACATTTTCAGCGAAAAGGAAAGTAAGTACTCACAGTGGTGCGGGTTAGTCTTTCATTGATTCTGTAGATCTTCATTTTTCATCAAATGCTCGAGCCTGATAGGTATGATTGCGTCGCTACATCGCTAACTAAGTGAACCTGTATGCGCAGGGAGTCGGAGCGGGGCGGCTACGAGGTGACGCTGCGCACGCTGGAGGCGGCGTGCGGCGCGCGGCTGGCGGCGGCCGACGCGCGCGTGGCGCAGTACGTCGCCGCGCTCGTCTCCAACCGCGCCGCGCAACTCGTCTCAGTCTGTGAGTATACACACGAAGAAGCTTTTCGGCACGTTAAGTCCTATCACCGGAATGTCCAGTCGGTTCGCTAGGTCTGTTTCACAGAACGTCATAACTTGTTAAAAGCGAATGATAAAAAATAGTCTCCACATTTGTCTCTGGTTCGACCACCCTTGTAATATGCGGAGGTCCCAGGTTCGATACTCTGGAAATAACATATTTTGTTCTCGGTTTAGTCGGTGATGTGTGAATGCGTCTCCACCTTCAGCCTTATATTTACCTATCGACGATGGGATGATGGCTAAATTACACGACATCACCTTATCTGTTAAAAAAGGCACCCATTGATTTCCATAATTTCCAATTCCTCGAAATATACTTAACAGCACCTGGCATTTTGAACATATCGAGCAAAGACGGTTCTCAAGAAAAAAATAATCTTAAAGATTCTGAGTCCTTTTGTATCACTCGACGATGTCCAGTGTTTTAGACGCAGATAAACATCAGCGTTGTATGATGCGCAGGTATAGCGACGCTACTGAAGCGGATGTCGCGGCCGTACGTGGTGGTGGCGGTGGACGGGTCCGTGTACAAGCGCCACCCGCGCATCAAGGCGCTCATGCAGCGGTACATCGCGCTTCTCGCGCCAGAGCACCCGGTACGTAGCCACCTAATGTGCCGATCGGGCCGTTTAGTCACCCTAAAATTCTACAGGGCCATCCCGTCGTCCCCACTTTTGCCCCCCACTGAGGGATATCGGGAAAAAAGTATGTAAGTATATATCCCCCAGTGGGGGACAACAGGAATAGGCCTTCGGAAGTGATCAGTCACCACAGATATAGAGGTGGTATTATTGATTCCCTTTTATCGTTGTCGGCTACGTGTAATGGTGTTTCCTCCCGGTTGCAGTTCTCGCTGCTGGCGGCGGAGGACGGCAGCGGCAAGGGCTCGGCGCTGACGGCCGCCATCGCGGCGCGCATGGCCGCGCGCGCCCACTAGCACCAGCGCCGCCCCACCGCCCGCGCCCGCGCCGTCGACACCGACCACCTCATCGTGTACTCCACTCTTCGACACCACCCTAATAAGTTGGATGATGTTCATTGTGCAATTTACTTATCGTTGATCCTTATTGCTGAGCTTAAACTTGTTCTTGGTTCGATTTGTGGAGTTTTTTCTTCTTTACTAGAAGAACAGAAATTAAAAACGAGAAGAGGGGCTCTATTTTTGAAAGGCGGCGAACGCTCTTTCATGCTTTCGAATGGAAAAGAGTAGTCAAGCGCGCTCGCCTCCTTTCGAAAATAGAGCCCCTGAATGAGGTCGCTGCACAAAGAGATTAAAATAGGTGTAGTGTTTAAGGCGACTATATCCTTCAAGTCAAGTAGCGCCCTCTTCTTATTTAAATTTATTGCTCGCTAAGTAATAATAATGCATCGAAAATTTAAGTTGAACTTAAACGTTGAATAAATTGAAGCTGACGTTCTATAGTTTATTTAGATACAATAACCAATGCAACGAACGAAATTTTACAGAGTTTATTTTTTGTAGATAAACCATAGAACCTTATCTTCAATGTGTACGTGTGAATTTTCGATACATTATGTACTTAGCGAGCAATAAATTTCATTGAAGATGAGGGCGCCACTTTGAGGTATATAGGGGAACTTTCAGCTTTCAGTCCAAATCACTCATTGGGAGATTATTGCCCCTTAAACAAGTCAGCGAAATCTTAAATCTGGTGCTTGGTTGAGTAGACGACGTATAGTGAGAGGTTTTAGGAGTTTAGGAGTGTGTGAGGTGAAGGATCGGGGGTTGAGTATTGGCAGCTTGCACCGAATAGATCTCAATGAAATCTTTATAACGTTTGTGTAAAAAATCAGATGAAAGCAAACAAGGAGTCGACCATGTCGGTCATGTCAGTCGGCTGTAGTCGTCGGCTGGAAGAGGTGAGATAAGCCTCCATAATAAATATCAGTCTGTTACAATGTATTTTATGAAAAATTTCTTTTAATGGCATTTAGCGCATTTTCATATAAAAATAATATTGTAACAGTAATTGCCCGTGATTTTCATAAAATGGATCGGTACAAAGTATAAGTAGATATAAAAGCTCATTTTATATGTGATGTGATGTATAGCGGTAGATGAGTCCTCAGGACTTCAGCCATTTCGGAAGGGTTCCGACATTCTTTCGAATTTCCATAATTGTGTATGAATATGCGCGTGAGTGCGATCTCGCGGGACGAGATGTGCGTATTAGCGACGTAAGGGTTGCATGTGACAGTAGACACATATGTCATACAGATCTTTTATAGATTCTACAATAGCGTCTTTAGGTATTTGTCAGATTCAAAGATAAATGACGATATTACGATAGGTTAGTGATAAAAACAGTAGGTAATCCATGATAATTTTCTGTATCAGGATTTTGGTTGATGATTGCTCCAGAATACATAGTTTGTAGTCAGTATGCTTTAGATGTAAGAGTATTCTAAGTGTTAGTTAAGTATTCTACATATCGTGCCATAAACAATTAAGTCAGACAAACTAGAATCTTGCCGTTACTCGCCATTTTGTAAAGTTTTCGTTCCAACAGAATTCATTGCGTAAAGATGTTAAGTAGGTACCTACATCTTTATTCTGAGAATCCACTAAAATACATTGTAAACATCTATGGATCTTTTTGCACTCTTATGTCAACTTTCATCCTTGATCCACTAAAATCTATTCTAGGTTCAGGATTTTTGCAAAGAGGATTTTTCAGACAATTTTACTTAAAAAAAATCCACTTTGCAATAATCAAGGATTAGGTAAGAGTGCAAAAAGATCAAAACACCTTTACAAAGCATTTTCGTTGGTCGAGGGTTTATTTTCAATTCATAGGATTTAATTTACCTCATTTCCTGTTATTTTGTCTTTTCCATACTGAATCTGAAATGCTGTTTACACTCGTATGTACACACGACAGCTTGTCAGGTTATACAGTTAAAACTACGAAAACAGTCTTTATTACGTAGGGCATAAAGGCGACCGCCTTCAAGGTCAATATAGTCTGAGGTGCCGTCGTGTGTACATTACAATATTTGACTATGATACTAAGTTGATTATTATCTTGTAGGTACTTGTAAAGATAGCAAATACGTATTCTGAAAATTTTGGTGCAATATTTATGAGATCAAGAATTTGTATCCTGTTTCAAGGATATCATGCATTTTGTACTCTTTAGTTGTTTCACTAGTTGGTGTAAGTCAATATTTTATAAAAATATTTATTACAAACTTTGTTTTAGCAACATATGAAACAAGCAATTGAATTTATTTTATAGTCTTGTATAGTTTTATTTTTATACTCATCTGTGAATATTATTATACAATGTTACTGTTTATTTATAAAGTTGTTTATGCAGAAAATATTAAAAAGTAAATTTTATAAAAATTACTCTGTTTTATTTGAAATTCTTCTCAAAGTATCTTCTCAAGGTATTTAATATTTAAGTCTGAGGAGTTAAATTGTAGTCAGTGCTTTCAATGTGCCAGTCCATAATGCCTATTACCTACATAAAAAGCAAAATTAAAAAACATTGAAAAAAAACTCACGACGGTTAAAATAGTTATATTCTTAATTGAAAAAGATTTAAATAATAACATCACTTTTAGTCGGGAGATTTAAAAAAAATTATTTAACTTTTTTTCAATAAGGAATAACTACCTATTTCCGACGATGTGGGTTTTTTTCAATATTTTTATTTTTTATTTTTATTCTAAACTTTTCACAGTATCTACTCTAAAAAGCGCATCTAAATCGGTCAATCCATTTTGGAGATAAAATAGGAACATGATAACTGCAGCGCCCACTAGCGGCTAAACCATAACATCGAAGAACCATCGCCGATAAACTACAAACTCATTACAGACAACCGCATAGATGCGGTTTTCTGTAATGAGTTTGTAGTTTATATCGGTTAAACCGTCCTGAACATAAAGGAGAAGCGCCCCCTAGCGGCTAAACACCATAACACCTATCTAAAAACCACATCGGAATCCGTTGAATAGTTTCCGAGAAGCCCTCAAGTGACAACCATCCTGGCTGCTGCAGTGCCACCTGGTGATCCTCCTGGTGGAGCAAAACCTCTTAAAACCAAGTCTAAATTATACCTGTTGAATGCAAAAGGTCGCATCGAAATCGGTTGAGTAGTTTTTGAGATCTCTTCAAGTGCCCACATATCTGGTTGCTGCAGCACCCCCTGGTGATCTACCACTATGAAACATGTCTAAGAACCTGCTCTGTAATGAAACCTTTATATACACCTTGTTACAAAATACCCCTAATGCCGAATATGGTAGATAGGGACCATCAAACTGAACAACTTTTACTATGGGGCCAACCCTAAAATCGCGAAAAAAAATCAGCTGTTTCATACATTTTGATATTTTCGATTTTAATTTTTGTATGAAACAGCTAATTTTTTTTCGCGATTTCAGAGTTGGTCCCATAGTAAAAGTTATTCAGTTTGATGGTCCCTATATACCATATTCGGCATTAGGGGTATGTTCGTAACACCTTGTATACCGCCTCCGTTGCGTTCCGTCCGTCGTCGTGGGTAAAAATAATTAAATTGCGATAATCGGACGTAATTCGTCGTTGAATGTGTACTTGATATTGAACCTTATTATTGTCACGGAGTGGGACGAACATAGTCCGTTTATCGCGATTGTTTTTATGTAATAGGCCTGCTGAATTTAAACTACAGTTGGGTATTATGTAAATGTAATTAATAAATAAAACAAAATAGTAGTATAAAAATATATTTAATGCCTACAATTATTAACTAAATTGATACTTATTAATAAATTATCATGACTCCTAAGAGCAAACAGTACAATAAATTATTCGTTTTAGAAGCATTGTCTTGATCTTACAAGATAGCAGTGACGAAGGGTCCGTACATGTCGATTCCCATCGGCTTACATTTGGAATCCCCCCCACCAACCCCCCCACCGATCCACTATGCCGATTATAACACTTTTGTAGAACGGCTTCCCTTTGCCATAATTTCACCCCTCGCCACTGCAAGATGGGTAAATTATTTTCGTACTTACTAGTACTAGTAACTTAGTTCATAGCAAAAAATTGTCCTGGAAACTAGAATCATTGTAAATTCCTCTCATAGATTCTATCTATGTTCACTATGTAAAAAGGCAAAATCATTTAGAAATGTCATTTTGTGCGTCCACAACAATGCAGATGGAGAACCCTCCATCTGGGTTAAAAAACCCTTCAAAAACTAGAAAATAAAAACAAAAACAGATACAAAATTAATAGCTCTAAAGAGATAATATTCAAATCATTAGATCCCTCCGGTTGACTTCGTAATTTTTTTATAAACTTGACACTTTCCTTACTTGTCTCAGGCATAATTATAAATTTTAATAAAAAACGTATTTTGAAGTCGGGTGAGCTCGGAGAACAACATGTTTTATTTATTCTAAAAGCCCCACTCAACTTCATGAGACTTTTTTTAAATAAAAATTGATATGCGTACAATGTCTAAAATTCTTGGTACTACAATGCGATTAAATTGACAATAGACAGGTCACTGTCTACTGCTGCAGCTGCAACTTCACTCAATAAAATATATGGCAGAGACAGATTAAAATATGTCGTTTTGTACCGCAAGCGCTCAGAAGTTAACCACTTCAGAGTTAATCCTTTGTATCTAATGATGTAAATATTATTCTTTGCTGTTTCAGGCTATTTAATTTTGAAGCTGCTTCTGTTTTTAATTTCAGGTTTTTGAAGGTTTTTCTTTTATCTTTTTATTTTCAACTTTTTTGTAGTAAGTATGCAAGCGTGTAAATATTTTTTAATTTATATATTTTAATGGTACCTACTACAATACTCATAACGTTTTTAAAGTGTTAAAAGAGTTCCGTTGTGCCTTCGTAGTCTAAGTCTAGTCCAGAACGTCGGCAGACCATAGCTCGGTTTGTTTGTAGTTCTACAAAAACAGAATCGTCATATTCGGAATATGTTAGTCGCTTAATTTACTAAATGGGCCTTACTGAATGCCTATAATAATAAACCATTTCACTGTCGACCGGTTATCGTGATTCAGTTTTTGTGTATGCCCTTTGAGTTTAAAAGAAAAGTTTAAATTAGGAAGGTCGCATGCGCCGCGCGAGTCAGCAGATGGAGTGGTTGTCGTCGTCGCCGTGCGCCGGCTGCCAGCGGTCCAGCCTCATGACACCTCCACCTTCTCGCGCACCTTGCGCAGGATGCTTTGCAACTCCGACGCTGACGTCGTCTTGTACTGCACATGGAACAAACACACAATTCTCATACTTACCTTAAGCTCACACATTCGGAAGTAGGTAAGTTTATTATTTATTTTATCAAAAACTTTTGCTAAGGTCGGCCAACCTATGATCGATCAGTTTACTAGCTGCATTAGCAGTCAGGAAAATCCACCAACCGTCATGTGGTGAGTTAGCACGTCATAGTGTCAGCATGGGGTAGATCCTGGCGAAGGTATTCGGTATATCAGCGCATGCTCGTGTGTGGTGTCTCACCGGGTGGGCGGGGTCGGAGGAGGCGACTCACCCCGGACACGTTCCGCTGCACGAGCACCTGGCTGTAGAGCCGCTTGCCTTCGTCAGCGCCCAGTACGCGTTCGAGCTGCACGCGTGACAGCCCGAACAGCTGGTGCCCGGGCACGCGCAGCTGCTTGCGCGCAGTCTCACTGAAACCCTTCGCCTCTAGCCAGTTTACCACCTCGTCAGGATTCGACTTCTGCGGAAGGAAGTTTGAAATGTCATTTCTTATAAGACATAATATTTTTTACACTTAAAAAGCTTGATGTTAACGTTCAGATAGTTTAATTTCTGCCATGCCAGAAGATTGCATTACTCTATACGTTGAGTCTGCTGCAGGTCTGCAGCTTTTGTTTAGACATTGTAGGTAGGTACTAACCAAGTTATTACAACGGCAAATAGCAATAGGCATCCTTGAAATTTGAAACAATAATAATGGTTATCTATCAAATTACAATACAGAAGCTGGTCTTTATCTGGCTTTGATATGTCCTGGAAAATGTGTTAAGGTATGTGCTTACCTGGTCTATGAAGATGTCGGGGGTCTTCATGAAGTCGAGTTTGGCCTTGCGCTGCTGGATGGCGGGCAGTACCGCCAGCAGCTCCTCGTGCAAGCTGGTCGTGCTCTGGATCGATTTTGTCGCTGTAATTTAGTTACAAATAACTTAGTTTCTGCTATTCTTAGTTAACTTAGTTTCTGGTATCGGTAGGGTTGGGATGTGTAGTAAGACTAGTAAGCTTTTTCAACCGACTTCAAAAAAGGAGAAGGTTTTCAGTTTACCGGAATCTTATTATTATGTATCTTCCCCGATTACTCGACGACGGCTAGATCAATTCGGAATATTTTTTTGTTTGAATACACTTAGGTACCTACTTACCATAGTCATCAAGTCAAGATCTGATTATGGAATCCTGGAGAAATCAAGGGAGCTCATCAAATATTAGAGGCGATTTGGGTATTTTGTATAGTAACTTGAGCATTTGCTCTAGGGAAGCGCCATTTGGTTGAAGTGGAACGGATAAAAACCACAATGGCCATCAGAATCTCATAATGCTAAGTATTTTAGCAACTTACACTTCATGGTGTCTGTATTCCTGAAGACCGGCGGCGGCGGGGGCGGCGCGGGCGCGGCGGGGGGCGGCGGCGGCGGCGGGGGCGGGGGCGGCGCCGCTGTTCGCTCTGGAATGGGTAGCCTTTATAGTACCTTTACGTACTCAACGTAGAGTTAAAAAGGAGTTTTATAAAATTATTTAATTTCCTTTCTAAATTGTTTCCATATTCTTCGTTCCTGGCCTGTTTTTGCTCTGTACAGTTTCTGATCTAGTTTTCTAGCCTCATTATCTATTGCTCAAAAAATAAGTTATCTAGGAGATTAATATTGATCCGGCTTTTCTGTAGGTACTTGCCTGTACGAAACCAAAATATTTCTTAACATTGTGCTTATGTCATTCGTCATTCCAATTATTAGCACTCGTCGGTCGGAATCGGAAAAGGTCGGATTCTCTTCGCCGAAAGACGTTATAAAGAATAGTTCACTTGATTAGCACTTAGTCGGATTCGCAAAAGGTCGTATTCTCATTCGGTCAGTGACTTAATTACATTATTAATCTTCGCAACATACGCATATGTGGTATCAAACATTTCAGGTATGTGAGAAATAAAATATGATAATATCTTTATGTATACTTACTATGTATAATTACATTTATTTTAAGATACCAACACTGATAGCAATACGATCACACACACACACACACAATCAAAGCAAAGCGTTGCACAACGAGACACGCACACACGCAAAACAGTTTAACCAATAATTTTGAGAGTTTAATTATGTTTGTTTTAAAATTATTATAGGGTATGGATGGGGAGAAATCAGGAAAAACCAAATCAGATTTGATAAAAAATTTAATGTATAAAATGTACTTAAATACAAAGGGAGCATTATCTAGTTTGTTTGCGGAGCGGCGCGCGCGCCCCTTACACTATATTAAATTAATATAGAATCATAAACTTATCATTTACAGTTTCATAGCATTCTCATTAAATATCTGACTTTTTTGTTGCGCCGGCTTCGCTCGGCTACTAACAATAGACTCTTTAAATAAAACAATATTAAGTACTTTGTTGAGCTACCACGTGACACTGCACCCTCCACGAAAAGTGACATAACTCAGAACATTAAGGCCTAACATTCGATTTTTAAACTTAGAGATATAACTGTTGTATTTATTCATGTCACTATCCGTGGAATCTAAAGTTTGTGTTCACGGATAAGTACAGTGTTAACAATCATAATTGGACGGCATCTGCGCCTGCGACCTTACAGTAACACATTTTGTAACACAAACGCGTAGTAAAGATATTGTTTGGAAAATACTTTGGTAGACTAAATATTGATATTCTATAACAATTCTACGTTATGTTATTGCTTGTAATAATAAAGCATCTAATCAATTTATTGAGTACCTTCTTTTTATTTGAATTTAAAAGATACTGACGTTGACATAAGCATAAGTCTCGATAGGTAATTAAAATATAAAAATTACTTGATTATTAATAACTTTTAGGTAGTTTATTTTAGTTAAAAGAGAATATCAATATTTGGTCTGGCAACATCCACAGGAAACACGACACACACTACACAGATTAGCGACACAAGCAACACACCCTGCGCGCCGGCCGCCGCCACTCGCTCGGTACACCGTACTGTGATGTACTATCCATAATTTATTTATTGCATAAATACATATCTAATTGCATATCTATGTACTTAAATCAGTTACATAAATATAATCAGAAATGCGAAGACAAGCAGTTCATGGTTCGCGGCTATGGCAGAAATAGTTATTTGGAGTTAAATACTCTTTTAAGTTAAATAGCAGTCTCCGATATATAATTCTGATAAAAAACTTACGAGAGTAATTTTTTGGTATATGAAAATTTCACAAAGTCGCTTTACACGGTTTTCGCATTGGAGCGACAACGACAACGAGTGTTCAAATATTTAAATGCGTGGGTGTTTATGTGATCACCGTTCCCGCTCACGGAGATCTAAATCAATCAATATTTTGACTTATGTATTATTTTTGAAATATATTTATTTATTTATTTAACACGATTAAACGGGATTAACCCAGTTACATATTTTTATTTGAATTTAATATATAGTTAACTATCACCGAATCAAAGAATTTGTGTAGGATATCGAATTTGTAAAGAAGTGCTGTTAAACCCAATGACCATACTTATTTATTGTTAGATACTAAATTCGTCCAGAATATTTAGTTTATATTTAAACTATTTTAGTCTTAATCATGAGCGGGAGTGATCTTTGAGCGAGCGGCGGCGCTAGAAGTATCGGAACTCGCCCTTCTTGCCGAGGCGCTCACGGCGGATCCAATCCGCACCCCCCGCACCCCCGTCCCGCATGTCACGGCCCTCCCTGGGATCCCTGGGATCCCGCACGTCACGGGGTTCTCGCGCGTCACGAGAATCCCGTGGGTCGCGAGGATCACGGGGGTCCCGCGCGTCACGGGCTTCCCGCACGTCACGAGCCGCACTGGCTATCGCCCTACCCGGGGGACCGGTGGGACTGCTGCCGCCCGAGCCTCGCCCACCGCCCTCCTGCAATAAAAGAAAGTATAAAATAAATGAATACAATATGTTGCTTTGAACCAAATGTTTGTTTAAAGAGCAACAGCCAAACAGTTGATGGTTGGAAAGCAAGAGGAAGACCGCAGATAAGATGGATGTACTGAGTGCGGAATGATAATCATGTATATACCGTACAATTGTGGTATTTAAGTACCTGGTAGTGGGTGTAGATGGGGTTGGGGTAGAGGTGCGGGCTGGCGGGCGGCGAGAAGGCGGGCGCCACGATGGTGTGCGGCACGTGCGCCGTCACGCCGCGCCGGTTGCGCGCCTTCCACCACTTGCGCGAGTCGTCTAGCACCTGCCAACAAGCATTCAAATGTGATTAAATTGACAATAGACAGTACTTCTCTCGAGAATGAGTGACAAAGAGAAAATTTTACAGATTAAAAACCGTCGTTAGGTACGGCAAACGCTCTAAAGTTGCCGCAGATCACGATTTTTTGTCAATTTAATCGCATTGTACGAGTTGCATCACATTAGGTGTTGCCTGTGCTATGACCATGCTTCGAAGCCACTCGGACCACTCTTGATGGCGTCGCGTGGGGTCATCGTGGTTGTAGAGGTGGACACTTTTAAAATTGTCAATCTCAATAATATTTTTTGTCACAGTGTAAAGCCACTTTCACAAAGAACAGCCATCGAATTAATGGTGACCAAAAATTATGACCAAATTTCACGACTGACTCGCTGTCACACCATTTTGACACACCAGTGTGACACAGAAGCATTTTTTCCTCACAGTCACGCCAGTGTGACACAGAATTTCTAGATTCCAAAGCCACATTGAGCTGTGTCGGTCCCTATTTTTTTTAAGGACTACCTCTGGTCATCGTTTTTCAGAGCTCGTTGATTGAGTTGACTTATGCTTTTGGATTTGGTTTTGTAAATTCTAACCCCTATACACTTTGAAATAAAATCTACCCTTTGGTAAATTCGTTTGGGTGGGAAATCAGTCAGAAATTGTTGTTTGTTTCCTATTAAATAGTAACTTCGTTTAATTATACTCGTAGTCGTTCACACTCACGAATTTGCATTAAGTCTGGTGGATTGTGCCTTGAAGATTGTATTTATTGGCCATATCTGGCTATTGGGAAGTTAGGCACTTTTGCTATTTCGACACTTAACGACAAAGATAAGAATTTACATCAAACACCTAAACCTAAATTAAGCATCGTTTATTCGGCATATATTTAAGCAGGACCATACCTCTAGGTACTCGCCGCGCACGACGGTGAGCTCCTTGTCGTTGTTGGCGGTGCGCGGGTAGGTGACGCGCACCACGCGCCCGCCGCGCGCCGCCACGCCTCGCGCCCACGACTCGCCCAGCTCGTCTCCTGCAATCATACACACCACATATATAAGTTGGAACCAAACTGTATAATAATCGTGGAACTGGTGATTGTGTTGCTTAAACAGAACAACTTTCTCCAAGGAACATAGGTCGAAAACGAAAAAAAAATCATACTCCTATACAAAATGTATTGGTCACCTGACCGTATTAATATGGAAAGGCGAAAAAATATATTAATTATTCAACGTATGTTCCTTGGAAAACGTTGTTCAGTTTAAGTAACACTATCACCTATTTCAGTATTGTTAAATAATTCCACCTTATATATCGTCTCTAGACTGATGTAATCAACTGATGAGGAGCTCCGTGGCGCAGTCGTTTAGCGCCTGGCCCTTTCGCGAGGGTCGGTCATGGGATGGGTGACCAAAAACGTATCACTTATCTCAAGTTCCTCCGTGCTTCGGAAGGCACGTGAAGTCGTTGGTCCCGGCTGCATTTGCAGTCGTTAACACCCACCCTAACTATCCAACCATAAGGAAGGCCTGTGCCCCAGCAGTGGGGATATAAAAAATTGCTGATGTTAATGGACAGAAGCGTTCAGTCATCCAGCTCCTGGATCTCCTCCAACATTGAGCAAAACGAGTCTGAATCATCGACACAACGAAGTAAAGACTCAGCTCCTGTCAACCACTCTGCGATCGTCCCAACGTAAGGTGACTACCTCAGCCTATATGAAATGGCGATAAAGTTAATCGACTTCCACAGCTCTCACACTTCTACACATCAAGAAAGATGCATAATCTGTGACTGCAATTTTTAAAATGTTAAGTGCCAAGTAACTACAGTGTCAATTAAAGTTATTTAATTATAGTGCAATGGACTAGAGTGGCCGTTGTGATCAGGCAAAAAAATATGATCAACTAACCGTCATCAGCGCGGTATGGAGGTTCCCTCTCAGGCGATGACGCCGCAGATCCTGAGTCCTCACGTGCCAACGTGCGCCCACTGAAATCAATCGGATAATTTAAACGAAGATAGTAATTTTTTTTTAACATCCCATATTTTTATTTTTTAAAACGAATAGAAGAGTTGGAAGACCAGAATGATACAAGAACATAATAGCAGACACATTACAATACAGGTAAATTATGATAATAAGTGCAGCTAACAAGAATATCTATAAACGACACAAAAGCACATTGCTTCTCTTGAATGGAACTACTTTAACCTCTCAGCAGTTCCTAGATGCAGTCAGTCTCGCTATCCTTCTAGCCGGCGGTTAAGAGTCCCTTGACTTTCCCAGCTAGGTCCTCGCTTTAACTTGAAATTTGCAGCTTCACTGCTTCTCATTACCTGGTGTATGGCGCGTACTGTTCCCCGTAGATGTCGTCTCTGTCGTCGCGCTCGTCGCGGTCGTACGCGTAGGCGGCGCTGTCGGCGCGCTCGCCCGCTCCCGCGACTGCCACCCCCGCCCCGCCTGCGACGGTCTCGCTGCGACGCGGTGATGGCCTACGCACGCAACGCTCACGATACAACACACAAACACACACACAAAGCAAAGCCTCATTGAATAAACAAACGAAATGCACAAAACATAAAGCACAAAATCGAACGATTGACAAGACAAAAAATAGTTGACCTAAGTATTTCTTGGTGAAACGTGGTGGAGGCCGATCTACGTGAGCTCGATGCTAAGTGAAGGAACTCTTAACCTAATAGAAAGGTGGAAATGCAACAAGACAATGGCCAGTTATGTCTAGCTCACCTGCGCAGAGGCTGGTCGTCCACCTGGTAGTCAGGCGACCAGCCATCCATGAACACGGGGTGGTATGGCGGGATGGGCGTCTTCCACTGCTCCCTGAGGACAATAGATTAACGGACCAGGTCAAGGTTTACCCCCATTAATCGTTTGTAAAGAGGTTAAAATATACTAAGGTCATAAAATAGACCAACATATTTGGGATAATAATTATAACGATAACAGCACGATCCAAGAAATACTTTGTTCGATGACTGCCTTCGATAGTTCCAAACTATAGAGAACTATAGAGAGTAGAAGTATTTTAACATTTTGGGCACAGACTAGACCTGTTGTCTTTTTGCGTAACACGAGGTCTAAGTTCCTTCTTTATCATTACAGTCATAAAAATAGTAATGCAGAGGATATTATCGAGTTGTTATCTGAGTCAACCTGTGTTCGTGAAAACACAATTAAAATTATCACCTTTTATCCTAATCAGGCGCGATAGCATCGATAGCTGGGGCTCGGTATTTAATGACAAAATATTCAATATTTTATTTTGTTGAAACTAATTTCAAGGGTACTAATTTTTTATGTATTACAGAATTTTACGCCTAGAAATAGTTCTTGGAGAAAACTTTGGGCTGGCTCGACAGTGTTTGAAAGAAAAAGCTTTTACCGTGTTAGTTAAAGCATGGTTAAAGCCATATTAAAAAGGTAATAAGTTATTTTCTTACCTGGGTATTAGCCATGCATCTCCGAGCGAGTGCCACAGCTCCGTCTCTTTGCTGGTGACGCAGTTGGCGAGGAGGTTGAGTGCGTCACGCGTCAGCAGGGGCTGCACTACGCGCGCCGGCAGTCGCCCGTCAGCCGCATCCTGTGCTGCATCCACGATTAGTGCCAGCGGCGTGAACAGGAAGTGCACCAGCTCAGGCGCATTTGGATCGTGTATGTGGGCCCGAAGTCGCGCCAGCAGGTTGAACGATAGCTTAAACTTTTGTAAGACATCTACAAAGTCTCGTTCTGGTGGAGGGCGCGTCCTCAATGCGAGCATTCCTTCCCCTGCTCCTGCGCCCCCACTTCGTCTCCCCCGCGAGCGCCGCCGACGCTCCAGCTCCCGGGACGCGGCTGCGGCGTGCTGCAGCCTCGCGATGAACTTCTCGATGTCGTCGAAGCAGCGGTTAAGGATGGCGATGTCCTGTTCGTACAGCCGCTCAGAGCCAGTCGACGACGCGTCATCTCGGTCACCACCAGATCCACCGCGCTCTCCTCTCCCTAACTGCGCTGACATTTGCTGTAAAAAAACGATAATGTTATAGAACACAACCGTCGTGGATATATGGACGAAATAACCATTCTGATAATCTCAGCGAAGGACATCTTCCTCTTCCACGTTGGGAAACCGTTGAGGGAATAGAACATCAAATCATAATTGATGCAATACGTTATTGACCTATCCCATCACGATGAATCACATTAACAATCGCGCGTTTTACTATGATCACAACTAAGAGATGACCCAAAGGAGACTGTAAGCACAGGCACTCATACGAAGCACTTTTCAATTGAAGATCTTTAAGTACTATTCGGGAACAATTTAGATTAGAATTAATATGAAAATGAAATGAAGTTATAGAATTCGAAACACATCTAATTCTTCAAGATTTGAACTCACGACGAGCACAGCGTCCCATTGCTGCCGCGAGTATGTGTGGTACATGCGCTCCGCCATGCTGTGCGCCGCCGACTGGCGCGGGCGCCGCGACAACGGATTATCAGCACGGTAATCCGCACATTATCTACTCCGTCAATTAATCAGTTCTCACTTCGCTACTAATTCCCGTAGGATTAGTTATCACCTAAATTTATGGTGTCGTCATTGATTTCCTTACTATTTAAGCAATTTATTTCAAGTACGTACATACATTATTTTCGATTAAAAATAATTTAAACATTTACGCTTTTAAATAAAAACCCTGATGATGATAGTAGCTATCATATCGAATATTTTCTCTTTGCTATCAGCGATAAGCGCGATAACATCATCCTCGATACAATCTACTCTGAAAACGAAATCAATCCATATAAATTGTGTAATTTGTATATCAACTTTACTAACCTGTCTGCGTGGTCTCTCCATATCACTTTCTCTTTCCCTCTCCCGCTCTCTCTCGATGATGAAGTCGCGGCCACCCTCCCCCGAACCGCCGCTCCCAACACCCCTGCACAAATTTAATCTAATTTTAACCTTGGACTTCGACATTGATTACGTTGTTTTACACACTAATATCGAGAAAATTTTTAATGAAATATAAAAGGCAGATCTTATTTCGTATGCCAAGTGGATAGCAGCGGTTTACGTCCAGAATATTAAGGTATATTTGGATGTACCGCACCAGGTGTAAGCCGACACAGGCAGCCCAAACTTGTGCCTGACGTAGATCATCAATCGACCACACACAACACACTGCGCCTGCGCATACTCCACAGCATCTTTACACAGATTAGATAAACCGCAGATATTTTATCTAAATCTCCAACTCAGATAGCGTAAATGCCATACCTTTGTTACAAATAATAAAACAACTTGAAATGTGGTCACAGAACAAAAAGAGGCAGGCACTAGGTGATATAGGGACAGGTGTAAACGACCGACGCAGTGACACTGACGCATAATTGAATAGAAATGATAAGATCATCTGCAAGATCGCTATAACGGTTAACCGAAATGAAGTTAATCGTCATAAATCAAAATAGTATGACTAAGCATAAGACGAAATCAGTTCCGCAATCGGAATAGGAGTGAGAAATCCATATCTGAAATGGTCATGACGTAAATGGTAAAAGCAAACAATGTTGAACAATGACACATCTCGAATACTTACCTATGTTATTATTACTTCTGTCAAAATATCTAGCCAAGAATGAATGTGAATGGTGTAAATATTTTAGTGTATGCAAAATAACAGTTGAAGAGAACACAGATGAACAAAGTAATTAATGATCTTGATAATTATATTTCAAGAAATGGAAATTATTCTTAGCGATAAAGTTTTTGATGAAAATCTGAAATAATTGCGCGATAAATGGGGGAGATACGACTACATCAAAGGATTGTGTTTCTATCGTCAAATCATTCTAGAATAAGGACAAGTTGGTGACAAAAGTCGAGATTGCGGTCTGAATGTTGTAGTGCACGTAGTACACTTGTATTACAATGACTATGACATTTCAATACAAAAAAAGTTTGAGCTTAAGTTTGTTATTGTTACTTAAAATTGTAGTGTGTTTACAGATTTTAAAACAAATCACGAACTAGGTAAGTAAAGGCCAGTAAAATGTGATGTTCTTATCGCAAATGGCAGAAATAATAGCTTAGTTAGGCTATCCATCCATGAAATATAAAGAAAACCATGAAATATTATCATCCCTCGGAAACTCCTGCACTCTGCAGAAGACTATTGAAGTCGATCAGCCTATTGTAAGAGTTTCCAGAACTTAACTCAATATGGTTAGGTCAACACTTATTAGCATACTATAGCACTGGAGCTGTATCACTGACAAATTGCTAATCCTAATGAAATAATAACCTAGCAAGCAACAGTCATCATTGTTCATCAGCCATTTTAAAGTCCCCACTGCTGGGTCACGGGCAATATTCCTCATGGATATTTCAAGGAGGATAAGCAATCCTTCCTTCTAATATTATAAATGTAAAAGTTACGATGTTTGGATGTTTGTTACTTAATCACGCAAAAACGGCTGAACGGAATTGGAAGTTTGCCACACAGATAGTTCATAGCCTGGATTAAAATTTAAATATAATAATTACTTGAGCGCATTAAGCTCCTCGACGAGCGTCTGCGCAGCGACATCGTGGCACTGGAAGATGTGCAGTTCCCGCCTGGGCGGCGGCGCGTTGGGCGGCGGCGCGGGCGCCGGCGAGCCCGGCCCGCCGTCCGCCGGCGCGCCCACTACGAACGCCACAACGTTGTTGTAGAGCTCCGCCGGTTCTGGCGACGTGAATGCCGTCGGCGAGTGCACCCACGACGCTGGGAACCGCTCCATTATTGACTGTTGGTCAAATATCATTATTTGTTTATTAAAACTATTGCTTAAATTCAAGCTAATGGCGGCCTTAATGCCATTAGGAATTCTCTTACAGTCTTATTATGAGTAATTTTTAAGTCCCATAAAGCACACTTCTTCCTAATGAATACTACGCGTGTCTAATGCGGACTGGTGGTTGAGTGTGAAAAAAGACAGTCAGGACCAACGAATTAAAGTACTCCTCCATGAATTAAAGTACTCGTCGCATGGGTTGCCGAAATATTACTACGTATCTAAAGAGATACGTAGTAATATTTCGGCAACCCATGCGACTATAACTGCGCCATCGAGCTCTTCGTTGGTTATGTTTGACTACATAAATCTACAGATTTGGTAAATCAATCGATCGTCTATAGGAGTTTAGCTTATGCTATTGGGATATTTGTCTAATTTAAGTACTAAAAAGGGATAAGACTTACGTAACGAACGCTGGACACACTTTTTCCTTTGTTCATAGTGATCGTCTATTGTTATTGTCTATACGTTTGTGTCTTCATTTCTTTGTTAAGCTTTTCATTCCTGACCGTATACTTAACTATTTTGTTTTCTCTTTGTTTATGAGTTCATCATCAAATGAAGATAACTCTTGTTTTACTTTCATCATAGGATATACAGTAAGACAAAATAAGTACCTACTAGGATTAGTACGGATGGATGAGATATGTGGAATACTAAACTTAACATGTTTATACTTAACTTCAATAACCTGACTGTAAAACATTGTAAATGTAAAGCTGATATGGAATGATGTAGTTTAACACGTTAGGTACATTATTTTCCCTCGTTCAAGGTTAGCTCTTATCGGAATGTTCAAGTTACAGATATTTCCGTTTATAGCAAAGAAGTCATAACAATGATTCACATTTATAACATTGTTGTGCGATAAGAGATTTATTTGTGAATATAGACCTCATAGCAAATGGCAAGTACGTGCTGACGGATGGCTACTTTGAGGCGAAAGCGTTGGAAAGTGAAACAGGTATTGTTGACTAAACAATGATGGCCGATGTGCGGCGACACACTTCACCGTGTCCACACGTCACGTGCAACGTGCACAACGAGCCATGTTGGCCCACCAGATATGACTACCAACACTGGATATTTCTACACAAGAATTCGAACTTAGAAAGTAAATGACTAAGTTTTCTCCACAATGGTTTGGTCAAGGTAAAACAATGTACACGAGAAGTACTATCGTTCGTTTAGATTATTCTTCTAAATTTTAGTAAGAAGATAATAAAGTAGTTGAAAAGGGTAGCGACACTAGCGAGGCTGTCAATTGCCATGAATCAGCGTGATAAAATCTTCATTCAAATCACTTTATGTAGATGATTTGAGAGATTTGCCCCTGATTTTTGGCGAGTCTTCATAATCGTATGAACTTTTGAAGTAAGTGTCTGAACTGATTGAAGTGCAATGGTTTTCTTACCCCTGTTTCGTAGTCCATTACGAGGACCCACTGTCCTTCTAAACACAATTGCATCTTTTGGCTCCATATTCCTGGAAAAGAAGGAAAAATCTGTTTAATTTTTTTGGATGACATTTCAAAAACAATCAAAAAGTAAGGATTAATTCTGTTAGCTGTTTGTGAAATTAGTAAGACTAAGTGATGGTAAGATATCCAGACGACCAGTGGCCCTACCATGAGTAGATGCAAACGATTTACGTTACCGTAAACTATCGTTTTCTCTCTTTCACTCGCATTGACTGTGAGCAGTATATCCGATAGTTTACGGTAGCGTAAACAGTTTGCATCGACTCATGGTAGGGCCACAGGTCAATGGCAGCCAATACTGACCATTAGTCTTCTCGAGCTGAAGCAGCCTGCGCATGCCATCTGCGGGGTACACGATGCCAGTTTCGCGCGTCACCGTGAACGTGGCGAGGTGTTCCAGCACGTAGAGCGCTCGTCCGTCGCTCGCCGCGCCCGCGCCGCGCTCGCCGCGCTCGACGCGCTCGCCGCGCAGCCCCGCCAGCTCGTCGAACTCGTCGAGTGCTCGCTGCGTGTCCCCCCGCGACCGCGCCGTCCCCCCGCCCCCGCCTCGCAGCGCCATCCCTCAAGCGCGCAATCCCATCACACTGCACTTTTTGATGCTGTTTTAGGATGCTGAATACCTGTAAAAGAAGTAACTTCTATTGAAAGGTACACAAAGAATGTTGTAGAGTTCTTACACCATTTTATTCTGTGGTTCTTTTATTGCTAATTTTATAAACTTTACAGTATAATTTACATCATGTTGACAGCCGCTTTTTGTGAACTTATTTTCATTGACATTTAATCGCAATTTGCCTGTGCTTGTTACAGATGATGGTTTGAGCGTGGAGATCCTTGGGGTAGGCTTTCGCTTAGTGCGTCTGTCATGTTGATGGTGATAATTCATCGCTACTTAAGTAACAATCAATAAAGAATCAATAAAGAAAACAGACAGAAAGTCTGTTTTTTGCTAAAACAGACAGAAAGTCTGTTTTTTGCTACTTTACTTTAAATATTATTAGTGTATTTTTCAAATAAAGAATGTAGTGTTTTAAAAACTAAAAACTATTCGTCCTTCACACAGAGGTTACAAGGTACGCGTTGTACGCCTGTACGCCCACGCCCGCAAATACGAGTTATGATTGACAATGATGAGTAGTTAATATCAGACGGTTAAATAATGCGCGTGAGTCACCGCGACGCGCAGGCGGACGTGCGCGTGCGGTTAATAAACCTACCTTGATGGCTTATTATCAGCTTTATCGCTAACTTATCGTCGTAAAGCCGCGAGGAATGTTATCTACATACAGGACTGTATTAGAAGATACAGTTACAAAAGGGAATTTAAAACATTGGAAAATGATCTTTTTATACTGTTACAGTCACGTATGTTATGCAAATTAACTAGGTAAGATAATTTTATTAGTAGGTGACACTACATTTGCCGACTTTATTTAACAGAAAAACGTTTCAGCCAATTGTTGGTGTGACAAAGTTCTAATAGGTTATGCTATTTTAGTGAAGCAGTACATTCACAAAATATGAAATCTGTGTGTGTTAAGTTAAATACTATTATTTTATTTTGTGGCAGAAGCGCCAGTCTGGCCGCGTGTGTAATTTTTATGAGTGCGATCACGAAAACCCGCGATTTTTCTGTCCGCTTTATTAGTCTACAAGGTACAAGGCAAGCCTTATCATATTTAAGTTTATTGTGTTTATCACGTGGGCTGTTTCATGACCAATAAACGTGGTTCGCCAAATCTCATAACAAATATGTGCCAGATTTAATAAGCTATGAGCAATTTTTTAAAAGATAAGGGCGTAAGGCACAATATGTGTGTTGATAAGGTCAATAATTTTGATTAAAAACCATTTGACCCGTCAATCAATACTGCAAAAGCTAGTCAATATATACTTCGTCACGTTGAAAACACATATTCTTTTTAACAGTAATTTTTTTAAATAACATTAAGTTATAATATCAGTAATTTGTATACAGTGTGTAGGTATTAATTATCTTTAAAAGTAAAATACAAACAAATTAAGTATTACCTGATTACATTAACATACAGCGTACCTAATAACTGGTAGGGAATATTTTCCTCATTAATTAAATAAAAAAGTACTCATTCATTCATTCATTTATTCATTCATTGATTCACGCCCGAACTATAAACCAAAGATGATTTTTTCTATTATTATTCCCAGACTTCCCTCGAAATTCTGAACTCCACGCGCGGACCAATATGCAGTCTAAAGATAGTTTACTATACCCAAAAAACAACATATATAGTCTTGTTTTAAAGATTGTTGCAAAACACAATTATTTTGTCTTTTTTGTCGTTGATGTCCTTTGTCTCGTGATCGCGCGTGTCAAAGACATCAACGCGTGCTCTCTTAGTTTTCCCGAAAACACTTTGATCATCTATCGAAAACATGATATTTTAAAAGTTTTAAGTTTTGTGAAAGAATTTTGATAGAAAAAGGTCTACGTTATTTGAACAGATTGTTTTCCAACGACATTTTATTCTTAACAGCGAGTATGCAATTAGGTACTTTATTTGGTGTAATGCTAGTTTGAATACTTATGATGTTATTTTTAGTACCGCGCTACATTTTTTTCACGGTTAAACGTGAAATATAACATGATTTGCAAATCTTTTAAATATGTAAATTTCTAGAGTTCGAGATAGATACATATTAGGTAACACATGTTAAACAGATTTTATTGCGCTCGCTACTACTACTTCTAAATAACCGTGTGACAGTCTAAAATGTAGTCGCATAATGACGCAGTAGTAATGACACAGTTCCAACTAGTAAACATGATTGTCAGCAGCCATTGTCATCACCTCGCCTCTAGGGTTTGCAACTTTTTTACACCAATTGTAAACCACTATAGGGTTTTTGAAAATTCAATACCTACTACCTATTATTTTATTTTTAATCTAAGTAATTTCCATTTTAATGTTAAATTTTGGCTCGTTTGCATTTCCTCCGATTTCTGTTTAATAAAACAAAGTTCAGTCAATGAACGATCAAACACAGCAGCCCTACCCGTCCGCTCCGCGGCGCGGGCGCCTCACGCGGCGCGACACATGCGCGCGCGCCGACGTTGCCTCTACTCTCACGGATGCACCATTATTCAAATTCAATTCTAACATTCTAATTCCAGTAAAACAAAAATGTATAACTTGTTGTGATTAGACATTCCGCCGTCGGTAATGAGACTCGTTAAATATACCTAATTAAAAATAAAACATTCTATATTCTCTTCCGCTTTTTGACAAAATGTTATAATATCTACGAATAAGATAAACGGCGGGGTTTTTTTGGCGCCATTTTGTCGAGTTCGGTTTGGTGTCTATTTTAATTATTTTCAAATTGATTCATAGTGGATATTGTGTCTTAAAATTGGTGCACTTATATGGTACAAGTGTCCACGCAACTGAACAATATGTGGGATAATTGAAATAGGCGCGATCTTGGTTGTGTGAAGTTGAGACTTTTATTGAAGTGGTGGCTTCCTCGGCAGAACTAACCAAGTAAACTGTCTTGACATACTTGGTGCCAAATGCTCCAAGCAGCATTGGAATGCGAACCACTGAACTATTTAACACTTGACACTGGCAAAAATTACTTCCAAGAGGAAAGTAGATTGCCATAACAAATAAAGAAGAAGAAGATAAACGGCGAAAGAGTTTGTCCGGGAATGAGGTTGTGTTTGTTGATTCTTCAAGATTAAACTGATAAAATGAACTAACTACCTATACGACCTCCGTGGTCGAGTGGCTTTGTACACCGGTTTTCAAGGTGTCGCCATCTCTGAGGTCCCGGGTTCGATCCCCGGTTGGGTCAATTTAGAAAACGAACTTTTCTATATTGGCTCAGGTCTGGGTGTTTGTGATACCACCGTTGTCTCTGATTTCCATAACACGAGTGCTTTAGCTACTTACTTTGGAATCGGAGCAAATACATATGTATGTGATGTTGTCAAATATTTTAAATTTATTTAAAGAATTCGACTCAGAATTGAAATGCGTGCGTATGTTTGTTGTGCTGAATGGCAGAAACAGGCTCGGACTCGGAAGGTCGCAGTCGCAGCGGGCGACGGAGGGGCGGCGGCGGGGCGGCGGCGGGGCGGGCGGGGCGGGGTGGGCGGCGCGGCGCGGGCGCTCCTTGCCGAATGCCGAGCGTGCCTTTTACATAGGTACGAGCATCCAAACATACAGATGCATGACAATACATAAACTTCTTAAGCATCCATTCAAGGTAGGTAGTTTTTGTGCTTTAAAAATTATAGACAACCCATAATATTCAAATTTGGCGACTTAAAAAAAAAGAAAGACGACCCGAGACCAACAAATGGGATAGGTAATAGTTTTGTGAGATCTTAAGAAAATATAAGTTTATATTTTAGGACGAGCTAACTAAGGACTTAATTAAATGAGCTTACTCTTGGCCACATTCGATAAGGCTAAGAAGAGGCCGAAGTTGGAGCGAGCTTGCCCAGAAGTAGCCTATTCACTCGGGCTTTAAATATCACTGGGCTGTATGGTTGCGGGAGTACAGACGCAGGCAGGGAATTCTAATTTCCACTCCTAGGCTGTGTATTAACGTTCAATTTTGTTCAGATAGATTATGTCTGCTTATTTCATTTCATTTCATTTTTATTTTCGAACCTTGGTTTTTTTTAAATATACACAATTAAATCAGGGAAACGAGGGATGCTTTAATCATGGTCTTAATTTATTCAATATCATCATTCTTTTAAAATATTTTTAACGTTTTTTTATATCCAGTTCCAATATCTTATAACAGATTCAAGAGATCACTCTAATAGAGGTGTGTCCAATCCTCATCTCCCTGACCGCATTACTCACGACTGCATTCGGTGGAAAACCGGCTTAAATTATGTGACCAAAATAGATTCTGTATATTTTGAAATTATCTGCAATTTAAATTTTATTACTCTAAATAATACATAGTATCTATTAATGATGTAACTCATTTAAAACTTGGTAACTTGCATTTGCTACAAAGTTGAAAAAGAAATATTCTCATCATTACATTTAGCTAACATTTGTACGAACCAAAAACTGCATGGTCTCTATCTAACTAAAGGAAAGTCTCTACCTATCTATATGATCCTGATTTGGTTCTGTAATAGTTTTCAAAATAGTTTTGCTTTGAAACATCTCAACATACTATTATTGACCGAGCGAGCGCTAAGCGCGATCGAAATTGCTTGGGCAAATTATGCTTTCGTATATCCGTCCTGCTGTCCGTTCGAAGTCCTCTACAGGTCGCATTTCTCAACCGATTCTCGTGAAATTTTGTCAGCAGATACTATAATTATGTAGAATTGTTTTATCGATTCAGTTTGTCGAAATTTTTCAAAATAACGGAGATATGGAGAAAAACATGTTTTAGCCATTTCGAAAAATGATCAAAATTGTCACGCGAGGTGTACAGCTCTACAGAGCCATTAGTGTATTTTCTGTGACAGTAGCTACTAGAATTTCAACTTGTAAGTAAGATAATATTTATCTCCAACGAAGAAAACTGGAAAAAACAGTCTATTCAAGTTCCTGACGTGACTCTTTGCTGGGTGTAGTCGTAACATCTGAACTCGCTGGCTTCACAATTATAATCACGTTACCCACGTTAATTATTGTGTACACAACGGAATGCGCCGCAACTAACCGATTATTGGGAATATTAGCGTTATTGCTCGTTTTCGAACGTTTTGCAATCGGGGAAACTGACATCCGAATTTACTTAATTGAAATGTTTGGCTTCCTAGATTAAGTTTTGGGCAAAAAGTGTACTTCCGATAGATTCGCAAATCCAATTTTGATAATTACATTCAGGATTTAAAACACTAGCTATTAAATAAAATAATGTGTGAAAATCTTTTAAATAATAATTTATTGGTATTTCCTGATCTACCTTACCTCTAACTTACTTCCGCATTTTTCGGTACGATATAATGCCATTCAAAACATCCATTATCATATGACTGAATGGCATTGGTAGGTATTTATATCAATGATAAATTCATTTCAATAATAATAATATCCTTCATCGTTATCACTATAAATATAAACGTAAATGAGGACATTGTTATGCATAATAAGTAATACAACTTATTGCGGATGGAAATTCGTTTGTGTCATAAAGATTTCATTTCAACGTTATTATTCCCACCGACCACACGCCTTTGCCCCAAGAGGGTCCCCTCTTGGGGCAAAGGCGTGTTCAAAATATTTCTGTTAGCCACATCTTTACCTAACTTACCTCTTTGGGAGTCTCTTTCAACTGTATCGGAAGCTGTTACAATCATAATTTTATAATCATCCCCATGACAGAGTCACGGGCTAGCGTTCTCTAGTCCATGTACCTTAATCATCGCCGCACCCCAGGGCCAGTTTGGTCGCGATAGCTCTCTCCGGCGCGCAGTGAAAGTTGCGCCCGCGCCGCTGTGCCTCATCGCACTCGCAAGCTGCCGTCACTCTTCCATCACACATTGCATCACACACTCGATGCTCATTACTTTCACGGGCTACTTAACACGCCCAAACTTCATTATATGATAGGTAGGTACCTTAATTGTTAATATCGCAATGATAATGCAACGTTGATTTCAGGATTATCGTTGATTAGAAGCATATATTTAGATGTGTGTGATGTATGTGTCAAAATAACTGGTGTTTCGAAACTATATGCGATCCGAAAGAATATGGCAGGTATGCGATTTTTACGATTAACATTTTCAATAATATTTTTTAACAAGCATGATTGATTCTTGTTTTTGAAAACCATTCTATTCCTCAACTATTACTTTAAAGTGCAAGAAAACTATTACTTTTCAAAAACCTTTGATAGCACCGATATTAAAGTAATTGGTCTATAAGTTGGAAAGATCTTGTTTGTTGCCACTTTTGTGAAGTGGTTTGACTATTGATAACATTAGTTTTTCTGGAAAAGAGCCTTGTTCGAAGGACAAGTTTACGGTAGGATAGAACTTCTGCAAGCTCTTTTGCACATTCTAGAACAACGTTAGTAGATATATCATCTTAACCTACTGCACTAGTTGTTAACTGTGTTTATTGTTTTGAATATTTGATGACGAATATGATGTTTCGATAATAATAATAATAATAATAATAATAATAATCTTTATTTGTCTAAAACATGGTATTACAGTTCTTAAAAACAAGGGTATGTGCTCATGTTTTGCTGTATTAAACAGCATACAAATACAAAATACAAAAAATGTTCATCTTTATCATAATTACAATATAACAAATCCTTGTAAATCTTATTAAAATCTTTTCATTTTCAACACAACTTTGACCATGGTTTATAATATTTTTATAAATAAGTGACATTAAAATTTATGATCAAGAAATTCTTTTATGCTGTAAAAATTCATTGAATTCAACCATCTAAAAAGATTATTTTTAAAGGGCACCATATTGAGTGTTTTCAATTCGTTCGGTATCTTATTATAGATTTGAACACACATTACCAGGCAGCTTTTTCTAAATCTGGCTGACTTTGGAAAATCACTTATAATTAGTCTATGGATATTTCTGTGCTGCCGGTTTTTATTTACATCACAGGCTTTTTTAAAGAGATCTTTGTGCTTGTGGACAAACTTTACAATCTCAAATATATACAACGAAGGAAGTGGTAACAAACCAAGACTTTGAAATAATGGTCTGCAAGATTGATCAGTAGGAATTCCACATATCGCTCTGATGCACTTCTTTTGCGCAATGAATGCTCTGTTCGATGATTCGATGACGAAACATTTCGCAAAAATAATAAAAGTGCTCAAATAGTTGAGTCATCGTGATCATATTTGGTGTCTTTTTCAGTGTTTAAGCAAAAAAATATTTTATCAACTCAATCAACTGAAAAGGCCTAGTGAATGCATCGCTACATAGGAAACGATATTCGTCATCCTCTTCCGAGTCTGAGGTGTAGCACCTCAGACTCGGAAGAGGATGAGTCGATTTTTTCTAGTATTTTTTCCAATATATTATTTATCTTAATATAAAAATAGCATTGTGAATGCGAAAAATCTCAATTTAATAATTATATAGCTGTTTCATCTTAATCGACTGTCAAAACATCTGGAAAGATGTTTATTACGAATGTGGGGGGTTTTCCTCACATTGATGAAATTACGCTGGCTTGCAGCGAAGAAGTAAAAAGTACTTGAAGATTTCGCCGCTCCCACTAGCGACTCGGTAGCATAATTGGTCAGTGCATTAGGCCAGAATCCCAAGGGTGCTGGTTCGAGTCCCGTCTGAGATGCTACGCGTGAGTCGATTTGATTTCTAGTATTTTTTACCTTATGGATAGCAAATAAGAGATAGACAATTAAATCAATAATTAAAGAATAACTGTCCATTGTATTGCTATTCATTTCTGAATAGTCCTAGGCGTAAAATAATAATGCGCGTGGGCAGCGATTAGTCACGTAGCTATTGCACATTCGCTAACATTGCAATAACGTACTGTACTCAAAATGAATTATAGCTTTGTCCTTCCGTCCGATGATGGTGCTGCATTGTATTGCTAAATACTATAATTCATCGCATCGTTTTGTGGCCGAGGCTTGAGGACGAGTGATGCTCCGTAAGGTCGCCACGCCGATTGATCTTGACGACGACATGACAGTTTCTTACCGAGTTCAATGAGCAGATTCTGCCGTCACTAGATTTTACGAATGACTGAATTTGAATGAACGGTTGCCTTCAATGACCTTTGGTTATCATAAAATATTTGATTGCGATAATTTTTATGAATTTGTTGATTTTATAATTGTCCATGTGATCAATAAATTAGGAATTAATAAGCGCAATTAGATTCTTGCATTCATGTTTCTGTTTCAATGCCAACCTGAAGTTCAATTAATTAATTCGAAAGTAACTATTTTGAACTACTTCATTATTCATTAAGTAATTATTGAATCGCAATACTACAAACTTACAAACATCATGCTAAGACTTTTTAAAATTTTAGAATTTTAATTCCTCGTTATTTGTTTCCAATTCCGTTTGAAATCTAACTAATATACCTAATAGTTTTGTCTCATTCAAATCGCCAAATGTTTTTTCTCGGATATTGATTCACGTGGCAGTATTTACAATAATAATCTACTTGTTGCCACGTACGATCTGCCCCGCGATCGGCCAGTTTACATTGTATGTACCACGCGGCGTGACGTCAGCTGTGTGGCATGCGCGCGCGCACCTGTGCCTGCCGCCATGTTACACTCTTATTACATGAACAGTAGAGTTCAAATCATTAATGACTGACCACGGCATGGGTGCGATTAACTGTGAACCAACCGCGCTTGCGCAACTTCTACTGGACAGGCTACTCATCTGGTCAGGAATGCCATCAGCTTATGAGGACATTATTTAATGAAAATAACTAAGGTAATGATGATGATGGATTACAAACATTTGATATACTTTAATGCATATTGAGAGGCAATTCAGCAGGAACTTAAAAAAAGTATAAAATAACCAAATATTCATTAGTCCACGCTGCGCTGTAATCTACGAGGCTGTTTTCAAATAATTTCTTTAATTCGAGTAATTAATGGTTAGTAACAGTGCAACTTAAATGGTTTTGGGCGTCCAATGTTTATCTGTTGATATAAGTACTTATTTCACACGTGCCCCACTTTCCTTGGCTATTCTACTATCATACATTAAATTAGAGGCTTATGTGACCCGCCCATCGCTACTTTCTTTGTGCAACGATGCGCTCCATGTAGTTACCTTAGTCAAATATTATTATAGCAAAAGCATTGGTACAAGTGACTCAATTGACACTAAAAATATCAGGATGTTTCTCATTACTATCTATGATATTGTTATTGCTAACACTAACGAATCTACGCAATAAGCTCGTGCGGCCACGCCAACCATTTGACCGATTTCTGCCATGGCCGCTACAGTTACCATTGACACTACCGCTCCAACCGCGAACAGTTGTAATGCGTTTTTTACGCAGATGACGGTAATGACAAGTTCAACTGATATCTGGGTGACCAGTAACATCAACACACTAAATAACACTGATACTGACCATTGATCAGCGTCGATTACTTGCAATAATGAATAATAAGAGAGATAATGGATCATTTGGAGAAACAGAATCCTAATCGGAGAAGAACTGAAGATAGATTACTTGCGGCTGCTTTGATAAACAAAACAGCACTGAACTGAATCATAGTTAAAGAAAAGACTGAAAAAATACATGATAATTTGATTACGATTGTCTTAAACTTTGGAAGCTCAACAGGAAGTACATCTACATTCATTTTAACCAACAACGGGTTGTTTCTTCGCATGCTCCTTTTACCAGATCATCGGCATGAATTTTTCGAAATCTTTTGTAACTATCAAGTGGTTTAAGCGTAAAAGTTCCATTTGATTCTGCTCGTGCGATTAACGGGCCCCATCTCGCGATAGTCGTGGGAGCGCCCGCGCTCGCCCCCAGCCTGTCTGTTCCCACCGCGCGCTCAGCGCCGGCCGCTAGACCGTGCGAACTTTACTACGATACACCATCTCCACTAATCTTGCTTAATCTGTTTGCTGATCATTTATATCAAGAAAGTTTCTGTCTTGTCTCGTGTTCGGTGGTCTATGATCATTAGTGGAGTCATATTTATTGATAATCTGTTTGTGGATACTGGTGTGTCTCCATTGATCAAAATGTAAAGTCGAAGATAATCTGTTGAAATGACTTCTTTATTCAGATAATTCATTGCTTCTTTATCATTAGCACATATTTAAATGTGCGTTCTCTTTCATATTTTGGAAACAAGAAATATCTATCCTAGTTGTTAGTTCGATACTATTTTCCTACATCAAACTAATTGGGTATCGAAATTGTTTTAGTTAATGGGGTGCGATGATGGCGTCGACACGGGGCAAGGTTTATAATTAAGCTTGATGTGACAGTTAGTGAAATGGATAAAATTTAAAGTACCCTATAAACGTCAAATGACTGGTAGAATGAAAGCGTGTAAACAATTTCCAGATTTTTATAATCGTTACAACAACTTTATTGGCAAGGCAAATAATAGGGTCATTGTTCACTGTCATAAAAAATGGTCTGTGTACCGGATAGAGCTAGGGAAAATCGGATGTTTATTGAATATTAATGAGGCTTCCGTCCGTACGTGCGAGCAAATGGAAGAAATCGTATCCTACACCGATTAGCATGTGCAGTCACGTCCACACGGACGCCTTCGAGTGGCGCAGGAACTCCCTACAAGCGGGTTCCGGCGGTTCCGGCGCGGCTCGCCATCAGCTGCCGTCGCCTCCTTTCGTTGCGTTGCGGCCCATCATTCGATGGAGCAGCGGCGGCGAGCGCGCGGAGCAACGACCGTGTGTGCGCCCTCTACCGGCGCCGCGCGACACGTACGCTGCCAGCATTCTTCACAACAACTCCGCTTTGTACCCTATCCAGCTATTAATGGTTATTATATTCGCGATAACCTATATCGATACTATCCCTACGATCTCACTGCTAAACATTACGAACACTGAACTGTTTAATTGAAATAGTTATCGGATTCGAATGTAGGATACGTGTGCAAGGGCTGGTCGGTGGATAATGTCACGGGAAAGCTACGCATGCGCAAGTCTTTGGTCTGAGATTCGGTGACGTGGCATACGCTGTAACGCAGAACTCACCTCGATGTATTGGGGAGCTCGTGGGGATGTGACACCGTTTTCTGGACGTAGCTTTCTCACACAACACTCGCGACGATACCTCGCGCCTCAGCGGCGACTCAGTGCACACTGGTGGCGGTCGCGCTCCGCCCCGCGCACCTCTCACCTGTGCGGGCGCAGGTGCGGCGCGGAGCGGGGCAACCGCGGGCCGCGAGCCTCCGCGCGGGAGGGGCCGCCACCACCACACACACCAGTCTCGGGCCGGTCGTGACACCGAACGCGCGTTACTCACGCAGCCGAAATGTCCGCGAACGGGTCAGCGGCGACCGAGCCGCGGCTCTGCCACGTGCGGAAGTCGCCAGACTTCGACGGGTACGGTTTCAACCTTCACGCTGAAAAGGGCAAGCCGGGCCAGTATATCGGCAAAGTAGACGAAGGCTCGCCGGCGGAAACGGCGGGTCTGAAACGCGGCGACCGCATCCTGGAGGTGAACGGGCACAGTATCGCGGGCGAGTCGCACAAACAAGTGGTGGCGCGGATCAAGGAGCGGCCGGACGACGCAGAGCTGCTAGTGGCGGCGCCAGCGCCGGGCGAGCCGGTGCCGGACCTGGACGCTGTGCCGGAGAAGGTGGCGCCGGCGGCCAGCCCGCCGCGCGACAGCCCGCCTCCCGCCGACGCGCCGCGGCTCAACCTGCAGATGACGGCCGCCGAGATGCGTGCCCACCTCGCCGCCAAAAAGAAGGTCGACCCCAAGAAGGTGCCCATGGACCTCAAGTCCAAGTTTGACATCGTCAAGAAACTGTAGTGGCGTGTGGTGTGCTGTGGCGTGTTGTGCGTCGTCTTGTCAGTGTGTGGTGGCGAATAGTGGCGATGCGATGTCACAGCGTGTTGTACATAATGGCCGTAGTGGTGCAATGAAGGCTGCGCGCGCGCTGTTGCCAGCTCGACGCGGCCGGGACGAGCGGTCCCACGCCCTCATGTAAAATATTTTATGCCTTCTATGAATTGCCATTGAATAAAATTATTGTACATACTTACCTAAGTTGCTACGATTCGTGTATAGTAAATAGGAATATTGATTTTTTCTTTATTTATTTACTATATTCAAATGAGAATGTTCGATTTTAATGATTCGATTTATCTAAATGTGTAGTATAATGTTAATATCATTAAGTGCAATTATTGTTGAATGATCAATAAATACAATTTTACCTGATCCGTGCGTTGTGTTTGAGACCTGCGCGTACGCAGCGGCGCATGTTCGTTCGTACAAGTGACTCATAATCATCGCGGAACTGTCACGTCGCGGATACATTATTTTCCATTAATTAAGTACAACATCAGATTTGACTCGTTACTATGATAACAGGCAGGTGCCCGTTGCCACTCGCGCACCTGTTATCGCGCCGCGGCGCCGAGCGCAGATAAGCGGAAACGATACGTGCTACGTTTGGGTTGACAAAATTATCTATCTTTCTATCCATATCTACATATTTAGGTGTATTTTGTAGCAATCAATTTAGAATTCTGGATCTTTCACAAGCTCTTTTATTATTTGGGTGGTTCTTCAGAAGGGTCAGAACCATTTGTCGGTATAGGTAGGTATCAAGCAATAATAATGTTTGTGTAGAAAACATAAAAAAAACAATCTTAGCATTTTCTGAAGTTAAGCATTATTTGATTCTCACAAGAGACATCAAATCATACTTAATGATACATGCCTCCGACTGCATGTTAATATGTTGCCTTTAATATTTGATCTTGTTTCTATCTTTTATAAAGTACTGAGACACTATTTACACTATTTACAGGTTTACGCGTGACTTTGGTGGCCTAATGACAAGATTTACTTGTACCTACTCAGTTAAAAATAATAATGTTGTTGTAAAAAAAATTCATATCTATTATTAATACAAACAAATATAATGTACACGTTAGTACCAGCAACAGGGCCAAGGCTCGGCGTGGTTTTTGCGACAAGCAAAAACGATTTTTTTTATATTAAGGGCCTGAATCTCAAATGAGTCGTTTATAGTTGACAGATGATTTGACATATTTTATATTTTTCATATAACAGCTGTCAAATCATCTGTCAAGTAAGCTACTCAGAACTAACTTTTACATTGTGAAACAAGCTCTAAGAATCGTAGATAAGTAGTTGGCCATATTAAAAAGGTACATACTATAATTTTTTACCCTAAGTACTTATGCAGAACGGTCCGTTGCAATTCGACAAGTTCTAATGTTTCACAGACCTTCAATGTTCCGGCTAAACGCTCATCTTGAATGGCGAAGGTCGCAGGCAGCGGCCGAACTGTGTCATATTTGTTTTTTATCCTCAACGGGTCAGTGCTTGACCTCCACCTCACCTGATGTTAAGTGACGATAAGGCCGAATAGGTGGAAGCGCACCACACCCGGAATCCTCAACCACCGAGGAACCTATCTTACCCGTAACTGCCGGTGCCGGAATACAACAGTGTTACATTGACAGTCATAATTGTATTATGTTCATTTACCGTAATTACTGAGTGAGTACTACATTCTTATTATTCTGTGACAATAGCGCCGATGCTATGTTATCCTTGACTTAAATTGTTATCTGCCTGAATAGAGAGATAATGTTAGTTGTGTGCTGAATTACTGATAATATTGCTGGTTGTGTAGCAAATGTAAAAATTAAATGATGATTTGAAAGAAATTACATAAACAGCCATTTTTTAAAACTTTAGCCAATATTTTACGCATTTTTATTCTTTGTTTGATTGTCCCGAACTATTACTTGCGACTGCATCTACGTGGAAATTCGTTTCCCGTGGGAATTTCAGAAATAATAGGATTTATTGTTGGATCTAAAACTTTAAAAGATCTACCTATTTAATACTCAGAATAATTAAAATGATCGTTGCCCTTGTGTTGTTCGCTTGTCAAATCAGCGAATACCACTTTGGATGACGCGCATAAAGCAATTATGCATAAAACTAGTGAATTAATGTTGATTGGAAGTCCAGATTAGTTATGCTGGCTCGAGTAGGGCTCGCACGTTAGCGGATAAGAAAATATTTAATTTGTGTTCACTAAAAATATATTATCATCGTTATTTTCCAATAGTAGAAGACATCCGTATATAATGCATTTGTATTTGAATAATTGTGTATTAGAAATAATAAATTAACTCCAGCAATTAAGAATGTTTGGTCATTATAGAGTTATCTGCATAAAGATGAAATCTTCACGGGATAAAAACAATTACATTTATTTATAACAATTTCAAATGGTAACCCTACACGATTGCCGACGACGACGACAACGACGACACGCAGGAACTAAAGACGAGGCGACGACGACAATAGCTGCGAGTGGATCATCGGCGAGCGGCGATAATCGTGAATAACAGACGCGGGCGAGCGCGAGCGCGACAACAACACGCGAGGTGAGTTATGCACGACTATGAGGTCGCCCACAATAAACCACTCTAATCGCCTCACAATAAAAAACTATTTCCAGCAAACAAAAACTGGACAAACGCACAGATAGATTTGTGATAAAAAATCGATTATCAAAACCTTTGCCCTATAGATAACTTTGAAATACTTACAAAAAGAATTTTTGAATCGTCAGAGTCATTTGGATCTTCAATGTCATGCAATGCCTCTCATAACGGATTGAACCATGGAGTTTTTGCTACAGTAGAATTTTAAAAATTTTTAGAAAAATAAAAAAACATAAAAATCAACAAGTGGTTGGATGACTCAGTTAATTAACGGTTACCACCACCAGTCCAAAGAGTATTAGTTTATTAATCCACGCACTCAGGAATCAAATCTGGAAACAAGAAAAGAATCAAAAGTTTTGTCTAACAGTTTTAACAATACTTCATAAGAAAATAATAGTAAAAAAGCTTGGAAAGAAGCCGAAAAATATCAATTTCTTTTTGTAATGTTGGGAATAAACAAATAAATAAAAATAAAAGCTTATGTTTTAGATAAGACGTCGTCCGTGGGATTCCTGCGGTAAGAAATGTATAGGATAAGCTGCGCTGCGACCGACGACGACCGACGATCGCCTGCGCGGGGGCAGCCAATAAAACCAAGAGCCCGGACCGGTCCGCGCCTCTAGTTAGCTTAACTTCTGATTTGCATCCGAGCTCTTTCTCCTTTTTTACCTTTTTTGTTGTGTTTGACTTTTTTAATGAAGTGTCAATCAGAATACAATAATAAGTAAAAGAAATATAAATCAAAATTTTGAATGGCCAGTAACATACAACATTTTTGTTGTTTAAGATTGCTTGAAATGTGTAAAACGAAACCCATAAACAAGATGAAGTTTTTAAGAAATTAACCTGACGTTTGTACGCAAGAACTTAACGATGATTTTTGCAAGTGTCGGAAAAAGTAAATCCGCCTGGGAGCTTTCATCGAAAACTGCCTAATCCCTTTGAGATATAACAAAACAATGCATAGTTGGATATTCCTCTGTTATGGATCTACAAAAAGTCTGCGATGGCATATATCTATCTTTAGAAATAGTTTACTATACCATGTGGTGATTGGAAAGCTATTTAGAAGACGAATACAGTATTAATTCTTATCAATAATCCTTGTCAATTTAAATACGTTAGTTATTTTAAGCAATCCTAAATAATATTCTATAAAAAAATCGATTAGTGACTCGGTAGCTTATTTGGAAAAGCATTGGACCGGACTTCCAAAGGTGGCGGGTTCGATTCCCGCCCGAGAATATGATCTGGTGCGAGGTGTCCTTTGACTCACCTAAAGTCATTGGTCCTAATTTCATTTGGCCGAATTCCTTTGGCCTAATCTCTTTAAATACATGCTTACTTGTTTTTTATACTTGCTTGCATGCTTACGTGCATCTTAACCAACTTCAAAAAAAGGAGGAGGTTCTATGTTCGTCTGTTTTTTTTTTAGTATTTCCTCCAATTACTCAAAAACGGCTGAGCCGATTGACATGATTCAAACGTTACTTTATCAGGTTTGCTCCCAAGTTGGTCCCATTTTTTGAATTATAAATGGGTTCAGTAGTTTTCGAGTAATCCTGAAAATACTGTAATTTTTATTTACGTAACTTTTTCACGAGTTTTTACGGATCTTTAGACATAACTTATTTGTTTATAAACCGATTTAGATGATTCTTGTTTTGTTAGAAAGGGATACTTTAAGGGTGTTCTCATTTTAATTTCCTTGACATTGGACCTTGGATTTCGAAGATACACAAGAGAACTCTTTTTTATAGCATTTTTTTAAGGTTTTTTGAAGGAGGATTTTTTGCTTGCTTGCTTGCTTGCAAAATGCTTGCCGGGGATGCAGGGGGGCTGGCACCTCCTGCTCGGGGGGTTTGGGGGTCCTGATCCCCCCCCACTGTAAAGATAACTTTTAATGCGACCACCTTGGTAGGTTAAGTTAGGTTAGATTACAACGCAGTTTGCAATGTAGGTGTGTAAAATTATTAAAACATATTTTTTCCTATTAATCAAAAATCAAACTCAAACCATATTAAATCAAATTGTTTAGAGTTGTCACGCTAGAAAAAGCTATTACCTACTGCAAAAAGTAAAACTTAGTTTTTTGGTCGCAAGTAAAATTACTAAAGTATTACGAGTAAATCTATTCAAACGATTGACGACAGTCACCAGAAAGGTGTCCAAAAATTATTATCTGTAACTTTTCCTCTGCGAGCGTATAAGATAAAACGTAAAGACGTCGGTCCCGGCTGGATTGGCAGTCATTGACACACCACATCCTACTGGCCCACCCCAGCAGTGTGGACATTACATGGGTCATGACAACATAAGAACAAGCTGTCCGGTTGCGATGGGCGCGCTGCGCTGCCTGTCGCATGTCGTGATGGTGACGAGCGGCGGCGCATGGCGGCCAGGGCTGCCGGTAATTGCAGGCTGCACTCACATTTACAATTACAACTGTCACGAAACGTTATGACAGCCTGTTCTCGCCCCTGGTACTGCTGGTACTACTACAGCTACGATTATCTTAACTATACTGGCCTTCGAAACTTAGTGCCACACTTTTGAAATTGCAATTTCTCTTAAACAATAGAAGTTAAAGTTTTGACATAAAAAAAGGTATTTTTTTTCAAGAATGTTATCGATTGTGAAGTTATTTAAAAAAAAACTTAGTCCTTTTTATTTCGAAAATATATCTTGTGTATAAAAAAGCTATTAAAATTTTATAAGTGTGGTACAAGTTTTTGAAGCCAGTGTAGAACTATTACTCGCCTTTGTGTTTGTACTTAAGTTCGCTTAATTCACCTCCTCTTCCGGCTTCCGCATGAGTTTCATTATTATTAGTTAAGTAAATTAGTTTCAGTTATATTCTTGTAAAACATAGTTTTTCAAGAAGGAACGTTATGTTTTTTAAGCATAGCGCATTACTATTTGTACACATGGGTGAGTTTTAGCGCAGTAAAAAAAAGAAAAACCTCCTTCAAAATACTTGAAAATAGAAACAAAAACAGTTTTGAAATTAAATACCTCTAAAAAGCAGAAAATAATATTCAGGTTTTTTGAAGTAAGGTATGGTGAAAAACATACAGAAAAAAAAATACCGTCGACTTGATAACCTTATTTTTTTAAGTCGGTTAAAAACTCTTTTTATTGTGTAATTATGTTCCTAACAAATTAAATAAAATAGGTACCTACTTTTAAACATTTCAACAAAGAAAACTTGTTGTTTCCTTCCTACAGCTGTGTAAACTTTATCAAACTGATACTTACAGTAGGTAATTCCATAATAATTCATATACGATCAACAGAAACTTCACGTTAATTAGTCTTTCAAAGTATATAGGTAAGATAAGATAACCCCTCATTTGCTTGAAACTTAGTAGATTGAGATTATAGTATACTATCTTTATCAATAATATCGTATTTTATTATAGGTACTCCTATTGCTTCGATTATAAAATTCCATTTTTATTAGTTTGGGCACAAAACAATCATATATACTTGTTGGCATCCAAGGTCTTCCTTAGATTATTGTACGCAATACAAGTTTTGTTAATGAAATAATAAGTTGTTCTGAAACCCTGTGTTTAAAGCTTTAAATGTATTCATGAAATTGGAGATTTCGTAAAAAAACACCAAAATCTGTTTATAACGAACAAAGACTATGAGTATACACGTCGGAGAACGAAAAACCTTCGTATTCCGAATCAGAGGTTAAAAATATATTCTAAGAACGCATACCTACTGTATGGCTATACGAATTTATAATAAACTGTCCCGTGACATGAAAACTTTGACATTGTATAAATTAAAAAAATATGCTATTTAATGAAATAAAATTACTATTCTGTTAAAGAATTCATGGAAGACAAGAAATAGATTATATATTATATTTATTTTATAATATTATGAACAGTTAAATTGTCTGAATTTAAAATTAATTAATTAATAACTTGTGGCATGTAATAATTTGCACATAGAACTAGGTACTCGACAGAATATATTGGACAAGTGTAAACAGAAGACCGCAATGTAACCATATTCTAGCAAATAAATGGTTCGATTTGTTTCGATTTGATTTGACCGTCTGTTGTACAAAATAAAATAAAGTAAATAATAACGAGAGTGTTGTAGATTGTGCTTCTTCAGCTGCGTCGTCAATCCCGCACTTGACAACACCTCGGGGGCACTCCCGCACTTCCTCCTTCCTCGTGGAATTACACACAGGCTTACAGCGAACAAAGTAAAATTGTAAATTGTTAACGAACTTACTGAATCACTTAAAGTGATTCGGTAGCTCAATCGGTTAGATTAGAGCATTCGACCAGATTCCTAAGGTTGTGGGTTCCGGTCCCGCTTAAGAGAGAAGCTAGCTGTGGCTCTAGTTGGCCGAGCGAGCGCGAAGCGTCTCTGGTTGAGCTTCGGAAAATGCTTTCATATGTCCTTCCGGTGTCCGTTTGTTCTCCTCTACAGGTCGCATTTCTCAACCGCTTCTCGTGAAATTTTGAGAGCAGGTTCGATAATTATATATAATTTTTTGGTCAATCCAGTTTTTCGATTTTTTTCATAATAGCGGAGATATGTAAAAAACATATTTCAGTCGTTTTGAAAAATGTTCAAAAATAGCACAAACCTTTTTTGTTAGCGGTGCAAAGCTTTGTTTTAGGGAACTCTCGGTGCGCGAGTCCGACTCGCTCTTGACCGTTTTATTTTTATTTTTAAAGACTCAAAACTTCATACTTTATAGTTAAATCAATCAAAACATTTATAGCCAATGTTCAAAATTTGAAAATAATAAGGTTGTGACAGAATTTATGACTGCGTATATGAGGCGTATAATAAGTATGAAACAACATACAATTTGAGCTACTTCTTGACGCGAGGTCTACAGCTCACGGAGCCACTGGCGATACTGGGGATAACACTAAAGTCCTTGACCAGATGACGTGATTTACACGCGATTTGACTCGCGATTTTGTTAACGCTGCTGTTAATATTGCATACGTCGCGTCGAACACAACTGATGGTGGTGAAGTGGTTTGTATTTCTCGTCTTGATAATGTGTGTATCTACCGTTGGGTATTAGGTGTGGCGAGCACGGGCAACCTTGCGGATTGCCCCGCGTTGGTGCGCTGGTGACGTCATCATAACACAATCATTCAAGTTCAACTTCTACCCTTATTTGAACGTACACAACTTTCAAGGTTTTCGTCATATTCATATACCTAGGTGCGGTAAATGGATGGTGCCTGCAAAGGTGTCAATATAAACAAACTATCAACTTTCACTGATATAATAACTCTGAAATAGCAGTTATTCAACGAAAGTTGTTATTAACAAGTAACAAGTCGATGGCTGCCACACCGACCACTACACTTATGATGAACAAAACGGAATTAAAACGGGATTTGTGTTGAATTTCTTAACTTTTTAAAAATTTAAGATTTAAACATTCACAATGCTTCAAAAAACCAATAAATCCAAACTAAATAATTCTAAAATAACACCTGAATTAAATAATATACGCGTTGTAATCCGTAAAAAGTGTTTATTTCTAAATTCACGATGCTATTTTTATACAATACTAATAATAAATAGTAAACTTGAAAAAAATCGACTCGTTTCCAAGATTGTCACAGGCGAGAATCGAACCCGCGACCTTTGGAAGTCCGATCCTATGCTTTTACCAACTGAGCTACCGAGTCGCTAGTGGTATCGTCGAAATTGTTCTAGTATATCCCACTCATACGCAGCAAGCCAGCGTTATTTCATCAATGTAAGGAATTACCTCGACATTCAATTGAAGTATCTTTCCAGATATTTTGACAATTGATTAAGATGAAACAGCTATATGTAATTTTTAAATTTGAGATTTTAGCATTCCCAATGCTATTTTACTTAACTTATTATAAAGTGCTTATTTCGCTAAAAACTTCAAATCAACGTCAAGATCGTTTACCAAAGACAAGAAATAACATCGGTGCTTAAGTACGTGTCGAGTCGACCGCAAGCTTGCACGTACAGTTTGTACTATTATGTATTCTGTGGTACAGTCAGTCAGCCAGCAATGGTTAGCACTTTTGTATTGTACCTTGTCGAAGCAACTTTTTAGGGTTCCGTAGCAAAATGGTAAAAAGGAACTCTTATGGTGCTACTCAGTCTGTCTGTCTGTCACAGCTGGATATCTAGAGAACTACCTATGCTATAGCACTTGAAATTTAGAATAGTTTTAGATGACGTTTTCCCAACTTTTTTGCAAATATAAGATAAATAAAAATATTTATACTTTTTTTGCAACAGGGACTGAAGGGGGTCTTAAAAATTCGAAGTGTGGCTACTAGGGTAGACATACATAACATTTTTTTTATTTTTTAGGCCGCATAGTTTTCGAAAAAAAAATAAAAAAATACCGTTCCCCCCTTATCTCCGAAGTCTGCTTATAGAAAAATCTGAAATTATTTTATGTGATAGAAGTTTATGTAAAGACTACAGGAAAAATAAAACGATGTATCTAAATAGTAAGCTATTTCAGAATGATGATGGAAAGGAGTCCGACTCGCTCTTGACTGTTTTTTTATTAATGTTTCAAACTGTGAGACATTCTATTTAATTTGCTATGACAAAGTACTATATAATGTTAAGTGACTTGTTGCTGATCGTACCCACTAATTGAGAGTCGCATTTACCTACTTATCACAACACTAGCGACCCGCCCTCGCTTTGCTTCGGTGTAGTGTGGAATTTTACACTATGGGTTCTGCTCGCGTTACGACAACCATTCGGGTCATACATTTTAATATGTTCCGATACAATAACTTTGATTATTTGCGACAAAATATAAATATATTATTTGTCACCTCTCCGGCACGAAAAGGGTGCTTTTAGCGCGTTTTTTTGCTGTGAGTTTTTGAGTTTATCGCGTACAGACAGACAGACGCGGCTGAGGACTTTGTTTAATAATATGTAGTGATTTTCCCAGCGTGTTATCATCGCGCGACCTTCACCGCTGGCATTAGCTGTGTGCGACTGAACAGGAAAATAAATCGGTCGTTTATGCGAACATAAAAATATAGACATCGATACATGTTGGTGTATGTAGATATGTGGTATTTGAGAGTGTAGGACAGCAAGATCGGTGACAAACTAAAGCTCGATAAAGATTGTGCAGACATTTTTTGTGTGGTCACAAGCAAGATGGGTGACCAAATTAGGTTCGATAAAGATCGTCGCCTAAAAGATAAAGATAGTCGTATAGAAATGGAAATAATTTTCTTAAGGACAGAAAATAAGTGAAACCTTTTGATAAGGCTTTAATTTCAACTTTGAACTAACTTTAATAAACAATCATGAGCTTTATTTAAGTAGATGATCCTACTCATATTAATATTAACTTTATCATATTTTTTGCGATATAATTTAATAATTCGAGCTGTCGTCTTTTGTAGTTTTGAAAAAGAAGAAAAGTTTAAATATTCTTTCTAAGAATTCGAACTTAGACTCGGTACCTAACGTACTGTTTTTGTGAAATTCAAGGAGATCATTCAGGTGCCATAAATATTTGGGTCTTTTCTGAAAGTGCCGGCAAACAAAAAATATGGTACTTATGTATTGTTTAAACCTAGCCATTTGGAGCAATCTGAAAAGTGTTGTCCGTACGTAAGTACGTACAATGGAAATATTTTGAAAAAAGTGTTTGGGGTGTTTAATAATAACCAATAGAACTCATTTCTAACATTTTAGGAAGTTTTGTCTGTGTGTTTGTGCGCTAATAACGTAAAAAGAGCTCACCCAATCGTGTTGATGTTTAGTAACGACTAATTTGTGTATTTTATAGTAACATTTAAGGATCATTCACACAGCTCCGGCGCGGCAACGGCGCGCCACCGGCCCGGCAACGTCAAAAATATAGTTACATACAAGTTGTACTACACTGTTCACACACATCAGTCACGTCCCCGGCCCGACGCCGGCACGTCACCGGCAAATCAAACGCGTATTGCAACGGCATGGCTCAGTGCCGTGCCGGTGCCGGACGTGCCGGTGCCGTGCCGGCCGGCACGTCAGCGGCATGGCTAGCAGGGTTGGTAGATAGGGAAATTTTATCGAAATTTTGATAAAATAATTAATTATTGGAGAAAAAATAATCTTATTTTCATACAAAACGTTATTTAACGAAATAAAAACAATCGTATTTGGGGATATTTTAAATCTTCTCTTCATACAAATTGATAAAGAATGTGAGAAGATAAATCCTGTTTAATATAATTTGTCGAATACAAAGTAAATAAAAGTGATGGTAGGAAAACATTATCACAGAAAATGTAAAAATACGTGCAAGTGATTTTCGACCTTATTGACGTTTGAAATTCGGTTAATATTTCCCATGTTCTCGTTTACTAACTTGAAAACGACAACTGAAGCACGGAGGAGCTCGAGATAATACACTTTGGTCGCTCACCCCATGACTGACCTTTCCAAAAATTAACAGCGCGATAAGTGGAAATTGAGTTGTTAGGAGTATTATAATAGATATAATATAAGAATGGCCTTCTGCCAGCGCACGTCTTTCCTACACGAGGAGCAAACTGTTTAGACCACATAAACTTGAAAACAAACCTTAAAGCTCAAACCTTGGTTATCAAAACTTACATTACGGACCATCTTCCTGTTCTGTTAAACCTAACTCAAACAAAGAAAAGGGACAAAACACCTAAATGGAAAACCGTTGTAAATTATGATAACGCCGCGAATACTTTTGCAGACATTGACCTCTCAAGCTTATTAAATATGTCAGATCCTAACATAGCCATTGATGTCTTAACTGACAGGATTAAGGAAACCCTAGAGTCCAATACAAAAGTTTGTAAAGCCGCTAACAGAAAGTACATATTAAAACCCTGGCTCACAACAGGCTTGCTGCGATGTATTGTCCATCGTGATGCGCTGCACAAAAAACATAACGCTTCCCCTAAAAACGAAATTCTTAAAATGTCATATCGTAGATATAGAAATTTTTGCAATGATTTAATAAAAAAAGTAAGAGAACAACACGAAAGCTCTGAAATTCAAAAATGTAAAAATCCCAAACAGACATGGAAATTAATTCGTAAAGTAACTAATACCACAGAAAATAAAAACCCAGCAGAGGAACTTCTGAAATTAAGCCCAGACGGTGTACCTTCATCTGTAAATAAAGTAAATGAATACTTCGCCAACATAGGTCACCAGTTAGCAGACAAAATTAAAAATACTACAAATATATCTCAATTACATTGCAATATTAAAAGTTCTCCAAAATTAAACTCTTTCACATTGCTCGAAACAGATGCATCTGAAATTGAATCACACATAATTAATCTAAAAAATGACTCAGCTACTGGCTGGGATGGCATTCCGGTTACATTCTTAAAACGCATAAAACATAAAATTAGTCCCATATTGACGCACATATTTAATTTGTGTATAAATAAGGGCATCTTTCCAGACAGCTTCAAGCGTTCAATAGTGCATCCAATCCACAAAAGTGGGAACAGGGACTGTGTTGAGAACTATCGCCCCATCTCTGTGCTCACTGCCTTATCTAAACTTCTAGAAAAAATTATTAACAAACGTCTAATGTCTTATCTTCAACAAGAACAAATTCTTGCGGCATCTCAATTTGGTTTTCAACCTAACAAATCCACTGAAGACGCTGTAACACAACTTACTAATAACATTGCAAGTAATCTAGATCAAGGCCAGAGATGTATTGGAATCTTTTTAGATCTGGCAAAGGCATTCGACACAGTTTCTACGAACATACTATTGCAGAAGCTTGAAACTGTCGGTATACGTGGCGTACCCTTGCAACTGTTTGAAAATTTCTTAACTAACAGATATCAAACTGTGAAAATTGGCGATCATGTTAGTAATCCCCTACCCATTAGCTGTGGAGTTCCTCAGGGCAGCGTCCTTGGCCCCCCTTTCTGGTTTACATAAACGAACTGTGTCAGTACGAACCAACAAACGGCCAAATTATCTCATATGCCGACGACACTGCTCTAGTATTCCAGGGAGGGACTTGGGCAGAGGCGCAGTCTCATGCGGAGAAAGGTCTCATTGAAATCTCCTGCTGGCTACGTAAAAACCTTCTAACACTTAATATCAAGAAATCTCAGTATCTAACTTTTTCCATCAACAAATCCACACAGCCAAAAAACAATATCACCCTAAAAGTCCATAACTGCAATAACACATTAACTTGTACCTGCCTAACTCTGGAACAAACTGATCACATAAAATACCTGGGCATTCAACTAGTTAAAAACCTATCTTGGGTTACACAAATAGACCTCTTGTCTGCACGCACGCGGAAGTTGATATGGATATTTAAAAAGCTTAGAAACATCCTTAAGCCAACTCTCCTAAAAACGGTATATTACGCTTTAGTCCAATCTATACTAAACTACTGTATAACAGCATGGGGTGGGACGTGCAAGACAAAAATCATTAAACTAGAACGCGCTCAAAGATCATTGCTCAAGGTGATGTTCCGCAAGCCGTTCAGATATCCAACGGATAGCCTCTATCATGAATCAAAAATGTTGACAGTAAGGCAACTATTTGTCTTGCAAATCACCTTACGCCAGCATAAACAACTAATATACAGCAGCACAGCGATACAGAGCACCACCCGCAGAAAGAAAAATGTCTGTAAAACAAAAAAACACAACACTGTATTCCTACGTAGACAAACATGCTTCCTTGCCCCGTACGTATACAACAAATTAAACTCAGCACTAGATATTTACCCAAAAACACTATATCAATGCAAACGAACAGTTACTGATTACATCATGAACATGAATTATATTGAGACTGAATCACTTTTTACCATTTTACGTTAACACACTTCGCTCGCTCAAACACATACACAGACATCCATACACCCACACATACACAT